>OW388082.2:110611151-111924699 GCA_936449025.2 Sarcophaga subvicina | reverse complement strand
AAATATGTTTACACTATGTCCACTACACAGAAAAGCAATTGTTAATAATTACGATGAATATTTCATATGCTTTATATATATTTAGTACATGTTCTGACATTCTAGTGTAGTAACTCATCAAGCCTGTTCATAGGTTTTAAGTTCTAAGTCTCCCATTTATTTCATTATTCAACCATTTCACTTGTCATTACAAAACAATTGAAATCTTTTAAATTTATTTGCAAATAATGGCCAAAAATTGAAATCATACGAGAAAGAGAGAGAGAGAGAGAGAGAGAACGATCAGATCAGATCAGGATAATAACCAAATGAAATACAATTACTTAAATTTTAAATTTAAATTTTCTCTTTTTTTGTTTTGTTTTAAACGAATACTTGAGAACCGTGTACCGCATTCGTATACAAACTCTGTCCATAGTTTTAAGAGAATTTCTTAATCTGCACATACAATTTAGTTTGCCTTAATAGAACGAATAAATCTCTTGTAATCTTTGAGATTTACATGCGTAACTTGTTGCAGAGCTAGAGATAGGGACTTGTGGAATACAGAGCAGATTTAAAAAAATATTTCAAGTGCAAGTGTTCAAAGTACAAAACACACTTAAGCACACGACATGATCACTTAATCTTAAGCAAAAAAAAAAAAACAAAAACTGAATTACTTTGTATAAGTACTATTTTAAATAACGAATTGCATCTGATTGAGTTTGTTTTGAAAAGATCGTTTAGGCATTTGAATAGATATTCACTTTATGTACAGAGTATTTAAGTAAGCACGTATCATTCAGTTTCATTTCATTAATTTAAATTTAAAGCATATTAACGCATAAATATTCTCTTTGGCGATTAGATGAGTCTGATCCGGGCACCTGTCTTTCATTTGTTTTTGAAAGATCTTGTTTTGCAGCCCTTATCTTAAGCATTTGCCCTGTTACGTGCCCTTTTTAAATGCTGATCTTAGTAATCTTTTTTCAAATCGTAATGTTGATATGGTTTTGCGCATGCGCTGCTCATTGCATTACATTTAGCACCCACGAATGTGTGAAACAGATTTTTTTCTTGTAATTTCATGCTTCTTCGCATGTTTGGAAAAGAAAAACACAATTAATGGAAGAATTTCTAGGAAAATGTTGCAATAATACATACACACCAGAGATCAGCAATGAATCGTTTTTTCGCTACTCATAAGTACTCATGAAATTTTGAGTATGATATACTGAAATTCAACTATTCTGATTCATTTGTAGGCTGCAATGAGTATAAGTACAACGTTGACATCAAACTCACAACATTCGAAATAAGTTTGATTCATACGCCTACTCATTCAGATTCATAAATTTAGAAAAATATTTATACATACATAATTGGTCATTACAACCCTTCGTCAGGATTACGCCCTAGTTTCTCACACCACTTATGTTGTGTGTGTTAATTTTATACTCTCAGAGCTTTTGTCAGAAATCTGCTGAGAGGAAGTCGCCGAAGAGATACTTTTTTGTATTTTATTTTGATGTCTGGCCTGGGGCTCGAACCCTGGCTTTTCGTCTAATAAGCCAACACACTACCTACTAGACCACGGCGACTTCAGAAAAATACTTATAATACTCATAAATGATTCAAGTGATTCGAATCATCCATCAAAATTTACATTCTTAGTTGTTGTTGCATTTGCAAAAAGGAAGAAAGAAAAAGACAAAGACAAAGACAGCAAGCAAAGCAAGCACACAACATTCTTGTGAGTATTGTAGTGTTCGTATATGTTGAGTTATGGAGAGTCGAAATCAATAACACCATGCGTATTGTTAAGTATGAGTACGATGAGTACTTCAAACTTTGAATATGAGTAGTATGAGTATAATATTAAAATAAGTATGAATGCGTATAAGTATCAGAAATTATAAGCATAATTCGAATGTACGCATCTTTTTGAATACTCATTGCTGATCTCTGATACACACATGGGAATACAGAGAAGAATTTGTTCAAAACTAAAGAAAACTTTTCTTATTTATTTAGATTGATAATTAAAAAAAATATATCTTCAGTCCAAGATCATATCAAAAACACCGTTCGTACAATGTTGTACAAAATCATACAACATTTGGAAGTCGAGTTCTTGTATCGCCGTGATGTTATATAGTTAGTGTGTTGGCTTATCAGACGTGAGGCCGTGGTTCAAAAACCAGGCCAGATATTTCGAACAAAAAGAAATATTTCTTCGGCTATTTCTTCTCACAAATACTCTGAGTGTAAAATAAAATTTCAATTAAAGTTTCTCAGAAATCTGTCTCTCGGAGTCGACTTTAAACTGTAAGTCCCGCTACCCATGGACAAATTTTACACACACAACATGTATAGTGTGGGAAGCTAGGTACATAAGTAATCTTTACTTAACGCTTAACGCTTGTAATGACCATTTAAGCAAATAAGTTTCTTGTGTAAATTATTAGAGATTGTCTCAGATTTATCAATTAAAATAATTTTTAATTTAATTAATTCATAGCATCACTAGTCAATTAGCTAGAGGTGCTAAATGTTGTTAAAATTTGTGAAAATAAAATCACTTTTTAAATCTTAATGACCTTGTGTAGGGCCCCTTACCATATTCCATGGTATTCATATATATTCTGCTCAAATGTAAAAGAAATGCATCTTAACGCATGTAAAACCTTAGGATGTGTATACACGGCCCTATAATGGACAAAATAGTTGTGCAACAAAAACAAAAACAAGAGAAGAAAAAAAAAAAGAAGTCAAATGTATAAAACATGACATGATGACAGGCTAAAAGAAGCGCCAGCAGGATTCAAAATTATAACAATAACAACAGCAAGAGCAACAGCAACAGCAAAGAAACCACAAGCATAACAATAAAAATTCATATATTGTACAACAACAACAATAATAACAACAACAATGGATTGAATTCATTCCATACATTCATAATACCAGGCGTTCCATTTGAATTCATTCATTCATTCAACCAAAAAAATCCAAAAAAAAGTATACAACAACAACGAAAGTAACGAATTCATGGTGAAATGAAATGAAATGATCAAATAAAATAATCACTGATCGCTTGATCAGTCAGTCGGTCGATCAGTCAGTCAGCCTGGGTTCGATGATGCAGTGTGTGCGTGTGATATCGTGTGGAGTTAATGTGAGAATTAAAACCTTTTAATATACGAAAATTAAAAGAATAAATAAATGCAACAACAGCAACAACAACAACAACATAAATCTACAACAACAATATGATGATCAACCAATAAATGCATGGAATTAAATGAATCCAATGAAGCAAACGATGGATGAATCCAGCCGCACGAACTTAAACTTATTGTGGCACTTCTTTAAAGCCATGAAAACATTACTGAAGTCAATCTTAATTGTGTAGGAAAGAGAAGGAAAACAATGAATCTTATCATCATCATCATCATCATCATGAATATCAGCTTTATTATGATCATCATCATCATTGAAATGTTTTGTGATATTTTGTTGTGATGATAGAGTTTGAACAGCAAAAAACAACAGCAACAAACAAAAGATCATTGAAATCTCGGCTTTGCTGGCCGATTGCATTTGGACTCACGATCACAACTAAAACGACAACTACGGAGTCGACGTTGCCGGTGATGGTAACGCTGACGGTAACGGTGACGTAGATGATGATGGAGAAAACAAATGAATGGACAAGCGTAGATTGAAAGCACTGATTAGGCGCTCACTAATCGATTTAAGCCACAATATTTTCAGATTTTATCATCATGATCATCGTTTTAAATTAAATCGACAGTTTTTTTCTTTCTTCTTTCATTCATTCTTGCTTTTCTTCTTCGTTTTTTTGGTTTTGTTTTTGTTTTTGTATTTAAGAATTTTATTAAAAAAAATTTAAAACAGAGACACACAGACGGACAGACATTTGGGACAGGCATGCATGCAACATTGGATCACACAGCATAAAAATCGACATGGCACAACCAAGAATGCTGCTGCTGCCGTTAAAATGTTTCATCCACTCTTCTGCTGCTCGTATACGTACATATGTGTGTTCATTCGACGATAGAACGAATGAACGAACCAACGAACGCGATCGTATAGTCCGGCGTAGTGAGCCATAAAACAGGGAATATTTTCTTTACTTTTTTCTGTTTTTCGGGGAGTTAACATAGAGGTCAGCATCAATTAGTGTTTATGTTCGTTTGTTTATTTTTTTTTTGTTTTTATTGGCCCTATAATGAAAAGATTACAACAAATTGCTTCAAAATATTAATTTTTTGAAAATTATTTCATTATTATTCTTACAAATCTTATGAAGGCAGGGTTAAGCAAACTTATAAATACACCCTATAGTATGGAAATTTAAAGAAATTATTCTTTACTCTTGGACGTATCCGAAATGGAAGTAAGGAGTTCAGTACCAGTACGTTTTTTCGCTACTCCTAAGCACTCATGAAATTTTGAATATAAGTGAGTCAATAATATTGAAATTTTACTATGTATTCTGATTCATTCATACTCACTACAATGTTGCTTTATAAGTACAGGTTGCAATGAGTATGCGTACAACATTGACATAAAACTCATACCATTCGAAATATGTTTGATTCATAAGAATACTCATTTAAATTCACTTTAGAACTTTAAAAAATACTTATAATACTCATAAATGATTTGAGTCGCTCGAATCATTCCTCATAATTTGCAGTCTTAGTTGTTGTTGCATTTACAAAAAAAGAAAAAAGACACATAAGCAAAAAAGGAGAGAGCAGCACGCAGAGCAAACAAGACACAACCTTCTAGTGAGTATTTTAGTGTTCGTAAGCGAATCATACTTATTTTGTGCTTCGTGTGAATGTTGAGTTATGGAGATTCGAAATCAATAACATCACACGTGTTGTTAAGGATGAATGTGATGGATGAGTACTTTAAACTGTGAATATGAGTAGAGGTTCCATGATATTAAAATAAGTATGAATGCGAATAAGTATCAGACATTATGAGAATGATTCGATTCTACTCATCTTTTTAAATACTCATTGCTGATCTCTGTTCCATACCTACTCTTTGCCTGATAGATAAAAAATGTTTAAACCTCCACAGCTGCATTGGCTTCAGTTATTGTAAAATACTTGCAATAGTCTTCTTAGATTGAACAAAAGGTTGTAAAGGAGTTTGTAGAGGCAATCTTAATTGAATGAATGAAATCTACAGCGTAATGTAGGAAGAACTATCCTTTGCCACCAAGATCATGGGAACTGCTGTCCAAAGACTATTTCTTTTGTGGATTATTTTGTTTCCCTTAGGTTAGGTTAGGTTAGAGGACGTGTACTTATCAATTAAGACAAGTACAGTACCCTGAGGTCGAATTGACTTATTGTACAACGTCCTAGTTTCTCACACCACTTATGTTGTGTGTGTTAATTTTATACATGAATGGTGGAACCTACAGTTTAATGTCGACTCCGAACGACAGATTTTTGAGAAACTTTTTCATGGCAATTTTATTTTCACTCAGAGTTGTTGCCAGAAATCTGCTGAGAGGAAGTCGCCGAAGAAATACTTTTCGTATTTTGTCTTGATGTCTGGCCTGGGGCTCGAACCCTGGCTTTACGTCTAATAAGCCAACACACTACGATTTCAACTTTTAAGATTTTTCAACTTTTGTAGCAACCTTTGGCCACAGCAAAAAATTAATTTTCATTTTAATTGGAGCACGAAAATTAGATCGGAACTGAAGCTATTTCATACACTTTTTTATGTATTTATGATATTGTGCCGTACTCGAATAGAATGAATACAAAGTCCTTATGATTAAATACCCACTGTAGGGTATTCATTACTTAAACCAACTGAAATGAAAAAAAAAACAGAAAACACTACACGTGTAACGCCTATTTTAACGGCTCTCTATATATGGCACCTAGACTGGGTTACATTCTTGTGCTCTGAGTGTCTTGCATTGGAAGTGGAGGTGAATAATGTTGTCAGACAACATCATCGCCCAACGTCAATGATGACGACATCATTGTGAACATTATGACTGACCATTACGATCATTTTTATTTCACGTTACAAATTTTTAGCCTTTTCTTCTTCTTCTTGTTTTTTTTCCTTTTGGGTTTTCCTTTTCCTATACGTTTCACATGATGATGTGAAAATGAAATGTAGATGGCCGGTGGTAGACGGGATCACTACTCTTATCATTCTTATTATTATATACCAACTTTTGTAGTATGCATGTGTGTGTGCGTGTGTGTAAATGTTTTGAATAAAAGTTAAATTAATTAAATTACAACAAAACCAAAAAACAAAAAACTACAGAATAAAGAGCAGCAATAAAATTTAAAATAATCTTATCGGTAATGGACAGCATTTGCTGGATAATATTCGTCGTCTGGTTGATGTGAATATTGAATTCAGTCTGTTCGTTTCGGTTTAAAGGGACGTACGTAAGTATGTTTTTAACTGCTGAACTGCTGGCCATTGAGATTATGAATATCTTTATGTCAGTACGTACATACATATGTACGTATGTATAAATGTGTGTTTGCATTCAAGTATTTATCCCCAACATGATTTTTTTTTGAAGCCACAGAGCTCTTTAGGTGGCTTACAACATTAAATACCACGTAATTCCAGTCGTATTCATAAAGGTATGGAAGCGTATTACTTTTTGCTTCCCATTCCAATTGCCAGTACGATGTTCGTTGATCTGTTTTTAGTTTGCCATGCAAGCGTTTAAAATGTATTCGTCGTATTTGAAAACCCTGAATTTATTTCAATAACTTTATCAACCTGGTCACTTTATTAGTTGATTTCCTTTTTATTGGCCTTTTACTTGAGTTGATACCAGAATTCCAACATAAAGAAAATTGCAGCTGTTGGAATGTGTAGAGTTTTTGTGTACAGAGGGAGAGGTTTAATTTAAAAGAGAATCTAAATTCATATGAAGGATTAAAACGAATTTTTATCATCATTTGAAATATTTCCAAAAATGTTACAATTTTCTCCTGAATAATGGCTGTTCGTTCAGCAGCATGAATTTGGAAAGTTATTGAGGAGTAGGTAGAGACCATTGTTTAAGCCAAGGCAAGGGTTTAGGCTTGTGAAATGAATTCTTTGGTTCTTTAATATGCTGGTATGAAGACAATTGTGGAAAGCTTGACATGATCATGTACGCTTTTACGGGTGGCCTTATGGAATATCCACTGAATTGAATGCCAGGAGGATGGCTTAGATATTACGAATCAGGGTGAAAATCAAAAAGGCAACATGCAAGCCTTACCAACAGCCTTCAATGCTATGAAAGCATATGTCTAAGTGCCTAGAATACATTTTTTAGGTATCCACTATAATCAGTTATGACTGCAAACCCATGGCCATACTCAAATGGGACATACTCAAATGTTAAAATTGCTTAAAGTTGGCAGATGACATTGGGAGACAACACTTGATTAAAGAAAATCTTACCTCTGAAGGACAAATGAAAAATTCTGTGGAATAACTAAAGTATTTATGGTATCTAACTGGACTTTTTATGGACTCTACACGATATCCCAAGCATTCAAGAGTTGTATCTCTAAGCTAAATTGCCTGAATTTAGTGCTACGACGGCAACCTGTTTATACATACATACATGCAATGGTCATTACAACCCTTTAGTCAGGATTACGACCTAGTTTCTCACACCACTTATGTTGTGTTGCTTAATTTTATCATGAGTGGCGGGACCTACAGTTTAAAGTCGACTCCGAACGACAAATTTATTACGCAATCAGTATTATTCGATGTCATCGAAACATGTTTGTTTGATGGTAATTGATTACACAGCCCTGCATGGGTTTTGCAAATAAGATTGCTACAGGTGTTTCCGAATGCATTTTGTGCGCTAAACACGAATCTGGTTTCAAAAATTTTCCATCACTTCAGGTTTTCGAGAAAAAGGGGGTTGAAAACCCTAAAAATAGCGTTTTTGGTCATTTTTGAAACATTGTAGAGCTCAACACTGATGTGCTAGAACCATCGCTATTGTTAGAAATTGAAAATTGATCTTTGCTCTTTAAAATGAGCCCAAAACCAAATTGTTTGCATACACCCTTAAAGTAGGGGGTGGGTTTATGTCAAGGGATGCAAAAGAAAGAGAAACACATTAAGGAGGTCCTGAAAAATTAGTCAGATTTACTTGAAAATTGTTACTCAGGGGTTTTTGGGGTCGCTGATTACAGATCTTCATTCAGATTTAAAAAATTCAAAATGGCGGATCCAATATGGCGGTCAAGTAAATCTGAATAATTTTTATAAACCTCGACCGCCATACTGGATCCGCCATTAACATGAAATTTCTCAAATTTAACAAACAATACTTGGGTTAGAAGTCGCCGTAAAGTCGCCGTAGTCTAGTAGGTAGTGCGTTGGCTTATTAGATATGAGGCCACGGTTCGAATCCCAGGTCGGATATCAAAACGAAAATATGAAAAATTATTTCTTTGGCGAATTCCTCTCCACAGATTTCCTGAAAGAGCTCTGTGAGTAAAAACAAAATTTGCCATGAAAAGTTTCTCGAAAAAACTGTCGTTCGGAGTCGACTTTAAACTGTAGTTGCCGCCACTCATGTATAAAATTAACACACACAACTTAAGTGGTGTGAGAGCTAAGTCGTAATCCTGACTGAAGGTTTGTAATAACCAATTTTGTATGTATGTACATATGTATGTATACTTGGGTTAATTTTTTTAATTATTCTTGTGCCACAAACAAATTATTTTTTATTTCATATTTTTTTTGTTCCGTGGCTAACGATCATTAAAACGTTTTAACACTACAATAATGGACTTTCAAAATTTTTTTCTTTAAACAGATCCCTTCAGACACACCCTTGCTCTGATGAAAATTATGTTTTCCAAATACCATTACATTACGACGATTTTAATTATTTTAAATCAACATTTTCCGCATCACAGTTGAGCGCATGCGCGCGCTCATTTATTGGTTTTCCATGTGTTCTGTTTTCTGGGATTACATATAGAAAGAGGGGGGGGACAATTAAAGTGCTTAAGGTGTTTCTCTATCGTCTCTTACCAATGTCTATGCTTCATTGACTTTACGTTTCAATTAATTTTTTTTTCTTCTTTTGTTTTTAATGTGAGAACATAGAAATCGTCTGCTTGATGGGGGCTACCAAATGGCGCTTGTAACCTGTCAAAATAGGACGTTTTTTCTTTCTTTTGTTTGAATTTATTGTTCCCACCAAAAAGAGTGGAATGTAATGAGAAAAATATTTAAAGAAGAGAAGGGAATTAACGTTCATTAAATGAAGGTAACATTTACGGGAAAATTATCTTCTTTTTTTTTATTAAAGTACTTACGGAGATAACATGAAAATCCAATACAAGACAATGATTGGAATTTGAAATGAATACGTCTGTCTTATCGTTAAATTCGTAAGGAATTCAAATGAAATCATCTGATAATGAAAGGCGAACAACAGTGATATTGAAACTTAAATAAAAAAATAGGAATAAAAAATACGGATTTGTTTGAAATATGTTTTGAAATGAAATGAGAAAAAAATAGCTTCCAATGGATTATGGATTTTTATTGGATTTCAAAAAAATGTTGAACAATTTCTGACAATTCAGTTAAACAATTGCGTATCAAATTTTTATTATAAATTCCGTTTACAAATTTGTTAACGAAGGAAAATTATTTTGATTTATAACTTGTCAACCAAAGAGGTTCTTGACTATACCAGTCCAATGTCTAGCATTTTTTCTTTGATACTTTAGTACTCTGCTTTTTTTAAGCTCGTTATTAACCACAAAGTAACTTCTGAAGACGAGGTTGCATACTTTTATAACCGAAATCATGGTTCCAATAACACTTGGCATTATCATCAAAGCAGCTGTTTTTCACATGTATGCTAATGGATGGATGGAGATGAATTCAAATCTAATCTTAGTATTACATGGATACAGTGAATCAACGAAAGAATAACAAAAAAACTACATGCAGACCCACAGCATCCACATAGACACGCTGTAAAAGAAAAACTCTCCCTATCCGGTTGATAAGAAAACTTGATGGACAAGAAAAACTATTAAGGGGCATAAATAACAACAACAACAACGAACAACGAATAACGAACAACGAAAACAAAGGCAAGTCTCTTATCTTACAGTAGTAGTTACAGTTCCTGTAAATAAAACTGATGTGATGTGATGTGATGAGAGTTGCGCTGCAAAAGAAAACCTGAAACAAAAAACAAGGAATTTTACATTGCCAGGCTACACAATCGAGAGAGGATTGCATTGACATTTGAATGGTCAAATAACACACACACACAGTTACATACATACACACATATCGAAGGTATGGTATGCATGAGCCCAAAAGGAAAATGGAATTGTAGTTACAAAAACAACAACAACAACATATAAAAAACGAAAAAAGTTGTTGACAGCTCTTACGACAAAATCAACATTTACGGCAGTCCTACAATTGCTAGGCAAGCGGGAGGTAATAACAGGACAAGAGCAAAACAATTTTGCTCAGCATCAGCAGTACATAGTAGGAATACAACAACATTATCGTCTAAGCGGGGTGCATGTAAACTGGGTGGTCATTAGATTGTCGTCCAAAGTCATCAATTCATAAATAGTTACGTACATAAGTCTGTAGCATCTTGAAAAACAAAAACAGCCAACAACAAACAACATTTCTGCTGTATATAGAGATAAAGGGCACCAAAGTGCTCGTACTATGAAGATCATCACCATCATGATCATGATCATGATCGTGGTGATCATCATCTTATTTTGTGCAATAAAAACAATCATTATTATTATGAAAACGATGACAATATTGATGGTTGTAAAGATGCTGATGCTACTGCTGCCTGCCTATGGAAGGGAGTTTCAAGTTTAAATTTCTTGTGCAATGGTAATGCGGTTGGTCCAGATGAGTTCGCGGATCTGTTTTTTACAAATTCGTTTAAGTCTGTTGTACTCCTGCTGCCTGAACTTCGTTTTTTTGTTCTTGTCCGTAATATTGAATTGAGAATTTTTTGTTTTTATTCCCTTTACTCTGCTCTCATCATGAGTTGTCATCAATTCATAAACTTTATAAACAAAGAATTATTATATGATCGATCATAATGTAAACAAGTTACGTAGACATTGCGATCACCTACATACCTATGACCGAAAAGAAAAAGAATAATTGTTTGCAGCAGCATGCAGTAAAAAAAAATTAAAATTTTCAAAATACCATACGTTTGTTTTCCTTTACTTTACTAAAACAGAAGTTTGAGAACTTTTTCATATTTTCCACAATTCGAAAAGTCTGCCGTAAATCATGTGGAAAATGATATTAAAATTTAACGTGGTCCACCAAAAGTAATGGTTATGCTTGGAAGAAGATAGAAGACAGAAAAGATGTCGATGTTGAATTCGTTGCTGAAGACCTATCAGATCCACAACGGCTGAATATGTACATCACATGTAAGACGGTCCCAAAAATGCCGGGTTTCTCTGGAGGAGATAGCGAGCCTTTATTAGGGTACACATTTATCGGGACATCGAAGATAACAACAAGGCCGACGCACTTGCTATAGCATGCACCATAGAAAATTCTATTGATTTCCTACATGAGATTGGCGCTCCTCTTAACAAATGGTTTCACAAAAGCCTCATTCATTAGCAGATGGATAAGATGACTTAATGAATCCACTTGTAGAGACACCATGCAGATCTGGTCCGATATGGATCAGAGACCAGCAGTGAAGCGTTTTTCGCTGCTCATAAACGCTCATGAGTCAATGATATTGTAATTTAACAACTATTCTGCTTCATTCACACTCAGTACAAGCACAGGTTGCAATGAGTACGCGTACAACGTTGACATCAAACTCATACCATTCAAAATATGTTTGATTCATAAGCCTACTTATTTAGTTTCACTTTGGAACTTTAAAAAACTACTTATAAATGATTGGATTGAATCGAATCCTTCATCAAAATTTACAGTCTTAGTAATTGTTAGGTTAGGTTAGGTTATGTATTTGTCAATTAAGACAAGCACAGTACCCGGAGGTCGAATTGACCCATTGTACAACGTCCTAGTTTCTCACACCACTTATGCTGTGTGTGTTAATTATATACATGAGTGGTGGGACCTACAGTTTAAAGTTGACTCCGAACGACAGATTTTTAGAGAAACTTTTCATGGAAATTTTTTATTTACTCTCAGTGTTTTTGCCAGAAATCTGCTGGGAGGAAGTCGCCGAAGGAATACTTTTTGTATTTTGTCTTGATGTCTGGCCTGGGCGACTTCTAGGTATTGTTGCATTTACAAAAAAAAGAAAAAAAGACACGTAAGCGAAACAGACAGAGCAGCAAGCGGAGCAAACACACAACCTTCTAGTGAGTATTTTTTATCGTGTATATGTTGAATAAATGGAGATTCGAAATCAACAACATCATACGTGTTGTTAGGTATGAATATGATGAGTACTTCAAACTTTGAATATGAGTAGAGGTTACATGATATTAAAATAAGTATGAATGCGTATAAGTATCAGAAATTATGAGTATGATTCGATTCTACTCATCTTTTTGAATACTCATTGCTGATCTCTGATATGGATATGTGTAGAATAGAATTTCCAATAAACTTATCAAAATTCCATCTAAAACACCTCATAACAGTTATAACTGGACATTAGCCTCTGAGTGTTCACGCCAAGAGAAAACTAGAAAGCTACAACGACGAAGAAGAACAGCAGACCACAGTACATCTTCCTTGTTATTGTAAGTCGCTTGGGAACCTAAGAAGTTTGTGTCAAAACTTATCAGTGATCATTTCTATTAAACGATCTACAATAACTGAAACTTATGGTAGAGTACCATAAAAAAATATGAGACTGTGTGTGGGTTAAAGAGACAAAATTTGAACAATTTTTTCTCGTTCTCATCTTTTTAAATTATTACCACCACTCTGCATGACTTCCACTATAATGTGCAGTTTTTTTTATAGATGCTGCTCCTGTGGCTGCTCTCTTTTTTGTTGATAATAAGACATTGACAATCTTAATGATTTTTTTGTTTGTTTTTTAGTTTCAGTTTTATTACCTCGAGCCACTTCATGACGCTTTCCAAAGTAGATTACAAATCTACTGTGAGTTTGTGCATGTGTGTCCGATGGTGGTCAATATAATGGCCAAGAAAAATTGTTAAATTGTCCATTACAAGGGTGCTGAGAGATCCCTCATTTAATAGTTGCATTGCATTGCATTGCGTTTTAATGAAGTGATAAAGACTTTATTACTCTTCTACTTTATTTTAAAAGCAGCTGTGATAAGAGTTTTTATTTTATTTGTTATTTTTCTCTGTACAAAAATTATGTTCTAAAATGTGTTAATGTGTGATCCCCTAAGAAATTATCCTGAGGTCTAGTGGCACACAGAAAAAGTTCTCTACTGTATGTGAATATGTATATTCCTGTGGTACCTACAAGTCTATTTGAATTACCGAAAGATTCTTTGGAAAAAAAAACAAAAAAATTGTCATTGACATGCCGTTAGCGCCGTCATCGTAGTCATCAATGAAACGCTGTTCTTAAGAATCTTTCAATCTCATCTCCTCTTCTATTCCATTCTCTTTGCTGACTTAAGGTCTTTGTAGACTTGAAATCAAATCAAGAGAAACGTAAAAGAAAATGTTAGAGAAACAAATGAAATGAGAAACAATAAAATATTTACCGGAGATTGTTTCTTAAAGATAAAAACTATTTTGTCTATGATGACAGCTTCAAAATTGAATGGGAAAAGCACACGGTGTTGTATGTATGTGCCCAAAGAAGATCGAAATAAATGATACGAAATAAAATGCCTGTAAGCATTATGGCCAGGAGCAAAGCAGCAACATGAAATTAAATCACACACATGTGAGTGAGTGAGCGAGTGGCAGTGGCAGTGGCATGGATTCGTTTGCATATAAGATTACCCAAAAAAACACAATATTTTGTTACTTTTTTTTGTGCCTTTGTATGCGATTTAAAAGAAATAAATCTTTTACTTTAAATAAACTCTTATCGAATGAGAACAATCTTGAATTTTTCGAGAGCATCATTCAAAAAAGTTAATCATTGGAAAATCACTTCCTGACCCTGAACTCTGAAAACAACAGAAACAACAATAAAAGGCATTAGAACAGATACGCAAACAGACAAACAAAACAAAAAAATGATGCAAAAAACAAGCAATCCCACACATACTGACATATGTGACAACAGAGCCTTAATGTAATGCAATGTTCAACAGCTATTGAATTGTTTTTATCGGCAGCTGACAATATTGAAAAAATTAAATTTTGTCAATGATTTAAAGCTGTTAGAAGTCGCCATAGTCTAGTAGGTAGTGAGTTGACTTATTAGACGTACAGCCAGGGTTCGAGCCCCAGGCCAGACATCAAGACAAAATACAAAAATTATTTCTTTGGCGACTTCCTCTCAGCAGATTTCTGGCAAAAGCTCTGAGAGTAAAAACAAAATTTGCCATAAAAAGTTTCTCAAAAATCTGTCGTTCGGAGTCGACCTTAAACTGTAGGTCCCACCACTCATGTATAAAAATTAACACAACATAAGTGGTGTGAGAAACTAGAACGTTGTACAATGGGTCAATTCGACCTCCGGGTACTGTACTTAATTGACAAGTACACGTCCTCTAACCTAACCTAACCTTAAAGCTATTAAGAAAATAGACTTTAGTTTGACTTTGAGCAAATAACAGTCCACTGTGCCTGCTAGAAATTATAGTATAAACTGTCGAAAAAAGTTAACAAAATGCTGGCGTTTAATATATCACGACATGTCCTTTTACTATATCAAAGGGAAGACATTTTGTAATCAAAATTAAGCAGAAAATCTTCCAGAATATCAAACATTTTTTACTATTATGCTGCTAAGCAACAAATAAAAAATATTACCACCCTCTTACAGCTGCAATTGTAAAATTATGACGAATCTATCAGAGATCAGCATTGAATCGATTTTTGCTACTCATAAGTACTCATATAATTTTAAATATAAGTGAGTCAACAATATAGAAATTTAACTATGTACTCTGATTCATTCATACTCACTACAACGTTGATTTATAAGTACAGGTTGCAATGAGTATGCATACAGCGTTGACATCATACTCATTCCATTCGAAATATGTTTGATTCATAAGCCTACTCATTTGGATTCATTTTGAATTTATAAATGATTCAAGTGCTTGAATCATTCATCAAAATTTACAGTCTTAGTTGTTGTTGCATTTACAAAAAAAGAAAAAAGACGTATAATCAAAAAAGGCAGAGCAGTAAGCAGAGCAAACACACTTTCTAGTGAGTATTTTAGTGTTCGTACCAGAGATCACTAATGAGTATTCAAAAAGATGAGTAGAATCGAATCATACTCATAATTTCTGATACTTATATTCATTCATACTTATTTAAATGTCATACCCATCCTACTCATACTCAAAGTTTGAAATACTCATGGTACTCGTACTTAACAATACGCACGATGTTATTGATTTGGACTCTCCACGACTCATCGCATACACGAATCACAAAATAAGTATGACACATGAAGGTTGTGTGTTTGCTCTCCTTGCTGTCTTTGTCTTTTTTGTTTATGTGTCTTTCTTCTTTCTTTGTAAATGCAACAACAACTGAGGCTGTAAATTTTGGTGAATGATTCGAGTCACTCGATTCATTTATAAGTATTTTTCTAAATTTATGAATCTGAATGAGCAGGCGTATGAATCAATCATATTTCGAATGTTATGAGTTTGATGTCAACGTTGTACTCATACTCATTGCATTACTTATAAATCAAGGGTGTAGTGAATACGAATGAATCAGAGTAGTTGGATTTAAATACTGTTGACTCACTCATACTCAAAATGGCATGAGTGCTGATGAGTACCGAAAAAGCGAATCATTGCTGATCTCAGGTTCCTACGCGAATCATACTTATTTTGTGATTCGTATATATGTTAAGTTATGGAGAGCCGCAGTCAACAACATCATACGTGTTGTTAAGTATGAATATGATGAGTACTTCAAACTTTGAATACGAGTAGAGGTTCATTGATATTAAAATAAGTATGAAGTATAAGTATCAGAAATTATGAGTATGATTCGATTCTACTCATCTTTTTGAATACTCATTAGTGATCTTTGGTATCTATCAACATAAGCAGGAAAACTAAGAAAATGTTCTTAATTTTTTTCCTGTCATTTCATTAAGAATAAAACATTCTTTTAAACATCTGACCGTATTAAGGTCTTGAAGTGTATTTGCCAATATTCATATGCCTTAATACCCAACTTGTTTGTCTTTTCTTTGAAAGACTTTCTTCCTATTCTCAGCCATAATTCGTAAGGTAAAGCAGTGCTATTGAATGCAGAAGAATACATATATAAGTATATCGAAAATAATTACGATTTGTTCGAGTGTTTGTTTCGAAATCCTTAATTTAAGTGTTTTGCTCTTCAATTAAATGTAACTGATCCTGTATGAGTGTGTATACATATATGTATGTAAGTTCTTTTTTTTTTTTTTTTTTTCTAAAAAGGATTATGAGTAAGGGAATAAAGAAACAAATTTTGAAACACAATTCTAAACACAATTCACATTCTTTCATTCATTCAAAGAAAGTAATTCCCAAATTTAAATACCTCCTCCTTCTAATTTGTTCATCTTGTTTGTGAAATTCACTTCGATTGAGAAAACAGAGAGAAATTGCTGTTAAGATGTCACAGTAAAAACTATGACGGCTTTTATGTTGGCATTTGACATAAATGAACCTCTTAAAAATGTTTTTTCTTTACTTTACAATCCACCAAAGAGAATATGATAATGATGACAGAGATGATGGTGATGATGAAGGATCATTGTCTATTACAAGAAAATGATTTGTTCATGTAAAAACATATGTACGTATATGTATAAATGTACGTATGTATTTCGAATTTCAATAATGATTGCATGCAATAGTAATGCAGAATTTAATGAATGAATGTAAAGACGCATAAGAAATCTTGTTCCTTTTCGTATGATTCTGCAGTCGTGGATACAAAACATTGTATTTTAAGTCTTAAATCCCATTTGATTGATGTTTCATGGCAAATTGATTTAAAATACTCGGGGATAATCTTTACACACAGTTAACTAATGTAAATATAAGTGAATAACAGTGGCCATAGAAAACTATAAGTAGGAAATGCATCTGTGTGTGGATAGAGCATTGAAAATCGGAGAAAATTTTCATTCAGATTTTTGAATTTATAAAATCATTAGAATGCAAATATCTTTAAATAATCTGACTGGAATGCTTCCTAACCTCTCTTCGCATTCAAAAAAGGATAGCAGCCACCTTGAACAAGTAGGAATTCGATTCAATCAGCCAATGTTTTTGCCACTTGACCTAATACGCGTTCACAAAGGTCACGTTTTCTATGGAACAGTAGATGGATCTGTTGCCATTCCATAACCTAATACAGGACAGACCAATTTCTGTATAATATATGGGGAAATCATACACAATTGGTCATTACAACCCTTTGGTCATGATTACAACCTAGTTTCTTACATGAGTGGTGGGATCGACAATAAATCTAATTCAAGTGAAATATACACCGTTTTGTTGGACAATCTGGGACAATCGGTTTTTATATACTACATACATACACACATAATTGGTCATTACAACCCTTTAGTCAGGTTTACAAACTAGTTTCTCACACCACTTATGTTGTCAGTGTGTTAATTTTATACATGAGTGGCGGGACCTACAGTTTAAAGTCGACTCCGAACGACATATTTCTGAGAAACTTTACATGGCAATTTTATTTACTATCAGAGTTTTTGCATTGAAATCTAATGAGAGGAAGTCGCCGCAGAAGTATTTTTCACATTTCGTTTAGTTGGAGATGCCTGACCTGGATTTTGAACCGAGGCCTTACGTCTAATAAGCGAACACACTACCTACTGGACCACGGCCATTATAATATATGTGGGAAAATCATTGAAATTTATTTCTTAAAATCGAATCGATTAAACTACGTGCTAAATTAAATGGGGGGTTGATTCATTTCAAAAAGTTTCCAATTCCCTTATTGTGTTTTAACAAAATTGTGTTCATTTTTAACCACCACAAGCAATACATTGACAACATTTCATTTGTTAAACTTAGAAAAATAAAATAAAAATTATAAAAAAAATGTCACCAACAACCAACAAAAGCCAATAAAACTGAAATCCAAGTTCAAATATTAACTTTTCTCAGCATCTACTACAGTTGAAAATAAATATTGAGATACACCACGTACTTCTGTTGTTGTAGTGGTTAGTTTGTCTCTCAACAAAAGTAATTTTAAATAAATATTTAAAATTTAAACAATTTAAAATCCATAATTCCAATGAAAATAAACGAACATCTTAAGAAGCTAAAAATGGTTTCAAGTGGACAAAAATAATAAAAAAAAACGTTTTTAGTATGGAAGTCAAAAGTATCAGAATCAATATTTTTTTAAAGAAAAAATTCCATTTAATAAACAAATTTATTGATTAAACTATTTTTTTTAGAATAGTTTAATAAATATTCTATCGAAACAAATATTAGTTGGTACAATATATCTGCACTTATGTACATACAAAAGGACAATCGAAAATATGTGAGAATTTATTTAATTTAGAAATCGCTATCAATTTATTATTAGTCCATCTGCTAGAGTAAACGTATTTTGCTGGCTTATTAAATATTATTCCGTGGTTCCCAAATCCCTGGCCTGGCTGGAAACGAAACATGAAAAAAATATTTCATTGGCGACTTCCTCTCAGCAGTCTTTTGGCAAAAACTCTGCAAGTGAATAAAATTGTAATGAAAAGTTTCTTTAAAAATTTGTCGTTTATGCTGTAGGTTTCGCCGCTCGGGGAAAAATTTATACACACAACATGAGTGGTGAAAAACTAAGTCGTAAGTCAGCAAGCACTTCAGACTTCGGGCTTTAAAATGTTGTACAAGCTTGTTGTCGGTAGCAAATTTAAAACAAAATATGATGGGAAAATGGAAACATCTTCAAGAGATGCTAATTGAGCAGAAAAATTGTGTTTGGGTTAGGTTAGGTTAGAGGACGTGTACTTGTCAATTAAGACAAGTACAGTACCCGGAGGTCGAATTGACCCATTGTACAACGTCCTAGTTTCTCACACCACTTATGTTGTGTGTGTTAATTTTATACGTGAGCGGTGGGACCTATAGTTTAAGGACGACTCCGAACGACAGATTTTTTGAGAAACTCAGAGTTTTTGTCAGAAAGCTGCTGAGAGGAAGGCGCCGAAGAAATACTTTTTGTATTTTGTCTTGATGTCCGACCTGGGGCTCGAACCCTGGCTTTTACGTCTAATAAGCCAACACACTATCTACTAGACTACGGCGACTTCAAATCTTTGAACATATTTTTACCGTGCATGTTTCGGAAAAGGTCGCTATAAAGCTTCAGTCATGGTTTGATGGGATGTCTCTTTCGATGGCTTCACAGACTTGCATTTCTGTGTACAGGAGGACATAACAACGACCCAAGTTTACCAAGAAACGTTTTGGAAGCTGTTGTAAAACCATTTAAGTGTGGTATATTCCAACCGTCAAGCGTGACCATTCCAGTAAGATTCTAACACAGCTCAGATACATAAAACGACCCAAAGCTAGCTGTGAAATAATTTACAAAATCAAATCCTCCAATCGCATTGATTTTACATACGCATCAAGTAGAAGAAGTGGAGACATATCGCACCTTCAGACCCGTAAGATGGAGTCTAGGATGGAGAGCTAGTGCTAATCTGTTTAAGGTCACAAATGCATGTGTGTATAAATGTATTGTATGTGTACACCAAATAAACTGTTTATAATCTGATAAAGGTAAGTCTAAATAAAGTCTAACTTAACAGTCATATACGCTGCCATTTGATATACAATAAAATGGGTTCACACGGCATTTCTTGTTTAAATCATCAAGCATGACTTCTGGCACAGCAAACGTAGTACAAGAAATAGTCGATAATAGCAGTTTTCATAGCCCAACCAAATAATGACTCGTTGAATTTAATCTTCAATACTATTCCAATGGTTTTTTTTTCCTGTTTAAAACATTTTAATTAAACGGTAACCCATATTAGGCCACCAACTTGGTGTAACTTATCTGTTAAATACACTCAATTTAGTTTCACTTCCAATTTTAAAATGTTCTTTTCTTCGAGAGATTTTTTTAAAATCATCATCATCTCCATGACACAGAAGGCCTAGAAGGCTGTGTGAGGAATAAAAGAAACCAACTGCTGCTATCTTTTCTTTCATTTTTTTTGTCTATCCAAAGATGCCAATACTGTTCGTTTACAAAGTTGTTGGTTGGTTGTTGTTATTATTTTAACTCAAAGGTGGCTAATATGTGTAAACCACATTAGATACGCTTCAGCAAATAATGAAGACATTATTAACTCTCTTCTTAGTTTGTTTTTCTTATTTTTCATTTTTTTTCATCTCCTTTTTTAATGCTTATTTATTAGGAATTTTTCTTATTTTTCAATCCGCATCATTTTTTACGTTAGTATGCGTGAGCATACATACATACATACACACATACATACATACATACATACATACATACATAAGCACTAAATGCATACTTTAAGGTGACAATTGGTGATGCCAGATTGAATATGAATCTATTTTATGAATATTTGCTGCAGCAAAAGTATTTTAAATCAACGGTAGGTAGCAGAGATCATCGCATACTCATTGCAACATGTACTTATAAATCAACGTTGTGGTGAGTACGAATGAATCAGGCAGAGTGCATAGTTAAATTTCAATATTATTAACTCAAGAATGTGTTGCTAAGGAATAAGGCGCGCTATGACGACAGCACTTTCTTTTAAGGTCTACATTCCGAACATTACTCCTATGTGGTATAGTCGGTAGCATTAATCCTAAGCGCTCAACAAGCCCACTCAATGACTTATGTGGACGCTAATAATTCAATTACGAAGTACCTTAGTATCCTACTGTTCTACCTTACATTGCAATACACAGACAAGTTCTCTGAATGTAGCATGGGTGTAAATGGACTTAAAACTGGGCGATAAGTATGAACACTGTGCTATTTTAGTACTCGCAGACCAGAGATCAGCAATGAGTATTCAAAAAGATGAATAGAATCGAATCATACTCATAATTTCTGATACTTGTACGCATGCATACTTATTTTAATATCATGGAACCTCTACTCATATTCAAAGTTTGAAGTACTCATCATATTCATACATAACAACACGTGTGATGTTGTTGATTTCGACTCACCATAACCCAACATGATATACGAAGCACAAAATAAGTATGATTCGCGTACGAATACTAAAATACTCACTAAAAGCGCATACTCACTCTGCTTATGTAAATGCAACAACAACTAAGACTTTAAATTTTAATGAAGTATTCTAAGTATTTTTCTAAAGTCCTGAGTGAATCTAAATGAGTTGGCTTATGAATCAAACATATTTCGAATGGTATGAGTTTGATGTCAATGTTGTACGCGTACTCATTGCAACCTGTACTTATAAATCGACGTCGTAGTGAGTACGAATAAATCAGAGTACATAGTTAAATTTCAATATTGTTGACTCACTTATATTCAAAATTATATGAGTACTTATGAGTAGCGAAAAAACGATTCATTGTTGATTTCTGGTGGGTAGACTTTAGCTTTTACATCGGAAAAATCTGGCAACTGTGTTGACAATAATAATTTTCCATTCAATTCAGCACAGTTTGAAATCTTGACGTTTTTCTGTCTCTTCAAATTGTTTAAATATTTTTCTGTGGATTGTGGGAACATTTTTTTCTAATTGTCCTTGTTAATGTGTTTGTGTCTTGGAATTCATTCTTAAGAGTTAAAAAACTATTAAAAAAGGAAAAATCTTGTAATCGTATGTAGTCTACTATCGTTATTGTTGTTTTTGTTGTTGTTGTTTCATATCAATAAACAATTTTGGTTAAACTGTTGACAGCAGTAACATGGGGTTGCAGTAAATCCCAATGTATTCTTGCTTCCTTGCAATAAATTTCAAAATCATACAATTGTGAGGTAAGGGCTGTTGCTACCATCATAGGATAGGAAACTATTGTCGCAATCATCACCCATCAGCAGGATACTTGTAGAAGAGAGATAAAACGCCTCTGGTGTGTGTGTGTGTGTGTGTGAACACTTCATTTTGTCTTTGTCTGTTTAATTTGGCACAAAAAAAAGAAAGAAAAAATTTAAAATCTTTTGCAAAGTTATTGTTGTTTTAGAGTCTGTTTTTTTATAGGAAAGACATGTTCTCCTATACAAACGAAGAAAAATTAAGAGAAACAGGATACAATGCATGAGGGTGGTCCATAGGTTGGTTCGTTCGTATGTGGCATAGTTTTGTTTTTTTTTGCCTCTTGTTGTTGTTGTCCAGGGTAATCATTTACTATTCAGCAGTTAATAAATGCATTTGAAAGATAATGATGCTGATGATGCATTATGCTCGATGCTTGATGCTGATGTGATCATGTCGTAAATGATGACTTCTTCTGCTACCACTGCTCATGTGTGTGTGCATCTTATTTTCATTGCTATTTACCGTTTGTTTTTATACCAGCAAGTATTGCAAATCCATTGGAGATAATTTTTCTCTCTTTGTGTCTGTGAGCCACTGTTGTCTTAACATTATTTTTCTGTTTTTTTTTTGTTGTTTTTGTACCTTTAATGTGTATTAATGGGTTTTTATTATTATTAATGGCTATACGGTTGCAATTACAGTTGCAGTTGCACTGGCAGTTGCATGTGCAATTTATACCTGAGATCTGTTGGTGTACATGGACCACCCTGATCGAATTTAATGGCTCAGTTGTTTAATTTGAGTAAGAATATGTTGTCAATGGGCGTATTTAAAAGGCGTTGACATTATTATTCTTGGAATTGTGCAAAACGAAGATGTCAAGTTTGTTGCCTTCTCATCATCAACACAAAAACGAAGAGCAATTGCACGTCATACGGTTTTGAAAGAATTATTTTCTTATGAAGAAATGATTAAACATTGTTTCAATGTGAAGCGAATTAAATCGGTATTTATGACATGACGATACTAATGAATACCTCACCTTATCTTTACCAGACGTAACGATGCTCTTAAATTTTTAAATTTCTAAACATTCACTGCTAGATGCATAATGCCAAATAGATATGAAATGCATTCGAATAAATCTAACAAAATCTAAGGGTCGCGAGTTCAAACATCAACTCCGACATTTTGGAAAAAGGAAATTCTATCGCTATACCTTCTTAGTGGCATTTCTGCCATTACAAAAGTTTCTCAAATCTGTTATTTGAATTCAATTACGAACTGTAGGTGCCCGCTACTCATGAAGCAAAATTTAAGTCAGACAATATTTGTGGTCTGAGAAGGCTGTGTTGTAGCTCCGAATAATGAAAGCTTAATGCACACTGAGTAACACAGTGAGCCATATGGACCACCGAGTGAATTTGACTGTGAATAGAATGCTACCCGCTAACCTAATCTAACCTGAATACAGTCTACTCCGAGGGCGTCAAGCTGACCACCGAATACTCCCACGACAGTATTGATATTCTGTATGCTTTCGAACTAGCCGAGTACCTCTTGCTTGCAGTAATTTATGTCTCGTAGGGTTCTTGATAGACTTTGATGATGATCAGTTTCAGTTTATGACACAATGCCGCGTACCTATGTACATTTTCCATCCAGCACTATTTGCTTCTTTACACTATCAATTCATACTGGATGAAGTTGAAGTTCAATTATCTCTTTGGTTCAGATTTTTGCTTTGCTGCTTTCATTAACAATGCAAAACTTTATAACGATTTTGAGAGCCTTCACACAAGGTCGCCGCAGTCTAGATGGTTGATTTATTAGACGAAAGGCCATGGATCAACCTCTGGCTTAGACATCTCGAGCAGAAAGAATTATAAAAAAATATTTCTTCACGCAATTTCCTCTCATTAGTCTTCTGGAAAAAGCTTTGAAAGTAAAAATTGTCATGAAAAGTTTCACAAATCTGTCATTCGGAATCAAGGTCAAACAATAGGTCCTATTAGTTCAGCCTGAATGGCGTGATACATGGATTGTTAAAGGAATTCAATTAAAGTTTTAAACTGTTGGATATTTTATTAATAAGCTGACCAGCTGTGGCAACATTTTGAAAAGCAGTTGAATTCGTATGAACGTACATAGATATTTGTTGATAATAAGATTTGAGTCTTAATTTTAATTTTTAAAATTTCATAATAAGCCTCCTTGTACTCAAATGTATAAAGTGTACCTACATACATACCTTAGAGTTCGTTACAGTTTAGTCACCCAAAACAGTTGAAATTTTAAGTGCCACAATGAATGGAAATGAAATTTAAATAATTTTTTTTTATATTTCCTTGTAATAACAAATATTTAAAATTAAAAAGAAAATTGTTATTAAAATAATAACGAAATAGATTAGAAACACAAAGAATCACATTTAAATGCTACCAAGTCCATGTGTCCGCGCACTTATTGGGTGGCATTGAATTCTAAAGAAATACACGAAAAAGACCTGGGCCAGTAAACAACTTATCAACAATGTATGTATGTATGTATGGCTGCATGATGCCACGATGCCACGATGCCACCAATAAATAGTTATTTCAACACAGTCTTTTAAACACGGCTGATATTTTCACACACTCACTCACTTGCTCATAGAGATTCTAAATACGTATACTTACGAATGTATGTGTGTGTATTTTATTTGCTATTCAAGTGAATTTAAAGTCCCAGATAAGGATGCCAAAGATACTAAATTAAGACATAAAGTGTAACAAATTGAAGATTTTAACGTCAGCGCCCCCTTTGAACCATAAAACCCGCTCGCTTAGCTGATTGTTTAGTTTCTCTCGCTCTCTCTCTCTCTCTCTTTATTCGATTTCTTTTGCTTTGTTTTATTTATTTTTCTTATTCTTAAAAAAAACTGTTTTTTTTTTGAAATTCTTTTGGTCGAGTATTAATTTACAAGAACGTTTATGTGTATGAGTAACACTCACTTACTGTGTGTTACATTATTGAAGGCATTAAAAAGCAGGTTGGCTGGGAAATAGATTTTAATCGCCTGATAAAAGAAAGACTCACTCCAAGTGAAATAACAAATATTCCAGGTGATAATTACAATAATTTGTGATGACCGGAAAAGGTTAAAACCACACATGCATACATACATACATACATACATATGTACATATGAATAAACGGATGCTATAGGACATACCTCTACAAGTATGGGCATGACGTGGATGAAGCGTGTCCATCATGTCTGGATACAAGTGAAACAGCGGAGCATATATTCTTCACTTGCCCGCGCTACGAATTCCGACGAAATTTCCTTGAGAGGACGATCGGTTCCCAGGTGACTTCCGACAACGTGGTTAACCTGATGTTAACATCGCGCGAAAACTGGAACGCGGTATGTTTATTCGCGAAGGAAGTTCTAGTACAACAGAGAATAATAGAGAGAGCAAGAACAGCAGAAATGGATAGCAGCACTATCCACTTGATTGTGGTCCCGGGGGAGGCGACTTAATGGGAGTGTGACGAACTAGGTTGGGTTTAGTAGGTATGCGTTTAGCAAGCCGAGAGTAAGTCTTGCGGCGAATCGTGCACATTGGTAGGCCGGGCTACCAATGTCTTTCGAAGATTCCCAACCTTTAGCTCGTAAAGCTATAAAAAAAAAAAACATATGAATAAACGTCAGCAACAACAACGATATCAATACTGCTGTATAAAGTTATTAAATTTTCTATTTTATGGGACTTAATGACTTCTGCAGAAGCTGCAACGACGAGGAAGATGAGAAGCCTCCAGAACATCTTCTCATGTCATTGTCCGGCGCTGAGGCACCTGAGAAGTAGTATTCAGGAACACCAAGAATTTACTGACAGAACACGTCTAGCCAAAGGCGATTTGAGGAATAGGAAAAGGAGGTTGAGAGATACATGGCGGAATGGATAATATTGGTGGTACAAAGCGGCCTTATATGACCCAAGTAAACTGTGTCCTTTGAGGCGGCTAGCAGTTTAACCTAATCAAACCAGTTAATCGAATATTATTTTCTCCATTCAATGAACTTTTGAGATACCAAAAATATTGCACACATTAGCTCGACAGAAGTTTCAACGCAATCCAAAAAATATTTTCTCTTTTTGAATAGAAATTGTTTCAGTAGAGCTCGATAAACACTTACTTAATTGGCCATGAACAACCCGATTAACGGATTTCGGCCTGCCATAACACATCCTTCCAGGCGCCTCTGCTTCTTACGTGCCTACGCCAGTTGCACACACCAATCGATGACAGGGCTTCCTCGATTTGGTCCTTCCAGCAAGGTCGTCCTCTTCGCCGACTTCCGCCGATCCCCGCATCAAATACCCGTCTCGCTGGAGCATCCTCCTCCATTCGAACGACATGGCCGAGCCAGCGCAGCCGCTGGATGTTAATACGCTGCACAACGTCTATGTCGTTGAGGAACTCATACAGCTCACTGTTGTATCGGATGCGGTAATCATTGCCAACTCGTACTGGACTGAAGATCTTACGCAGTACTTTTCTCTCGAACAGTCTCACTGCTGCTGCATCTGTACTTAATAGGGTCCATGCCTCTGCGCCATAAAGAAGCACGGGTAGGATGAGTGTCTTGTAGAGTGTTAGTTTTGTCGTACGAGAGAGGTCTCTGCTACTCAATTGCCTATTGAGACCATAGTAGCACGTGTTGGCAAGAGTGATCCTGCGCTTGATCTCCAGACTGACATCATTTGTGGTGGCAACGGCGGAGCCAAGATAAATAAATTCCTTGACTGTATCAAAAGTCTCACGTCTCTGAGAATCAGAGAATCAATACGTCGCACGTCTCTACTTGTCGATAACGTATACTTTATTTTGCCCTCATTTACTGCCAAACCCATCTTAGTAGACTCGCGTTCAATTGCACTAAATAAAAATAAACCTCGATAAATAAGGCATCTTAAAAAAGCCTAAGGGAGGTCAATGCATAATTTTATCGTGGATACAACATGCTTCCGATGCAAAATTTGAAAAACAAATGAAAGTTGCTGTGTTCATAGTCCAAGCACCGAATAAAGCACGTCAGGTGCCCCCTTAATGATGTCCTGCTAGCAAACTGGAGCGATTAATTATAGTCTTAGTATTTACAATGATAAATTGAAATAAAGTGGTTGCATCAGTTTAATTTTTTTTGTTGACATCCCTCGTTAAGTTATAATTTTTTTTATTGAAAAAAATTGGAATTTTGATTTTAATAAGTCTTCAAGCAAAGATCATTATTGAAAAACAAAAGAATGTGAAAAAATATGTTTTTTTTACCACTTTTTACTTAACAACGGAGGATGACAGTAAATTAAAAAGAAAATAAAAAAATGAAAGAAAAAAAATTATTGTGTGGGACACATTTAAACAACCTTTCCCGTGTAGATATTTGTGTTCAGCTTTTTATCTTCCAAAGAATGCCTGAAACACTGACTGAATGATCCATCGACGAACTTGCAGACAGATTTCATTCTGGTTGTGGTAATAAGTTTTGGGAAAATAAAACACAAACAGTTTGTGTTAACATTCTCAAGTCGTTTTAGACTCTCTAACTCCATCACATTTAACACAGTGTTTTGGTATTTTGTGTACTTATTATTTTAGCCAATACTGTGTCTTAACCACCTCTTTTTTGTCACACAAACTTGAAGGTTTTTTTAATAATTTTTTTAACTATGTTTTCGTGCTTAATTGTTGTTGTGCGAATTTAACGCATTTTTTCGTCACAAAGAAATCAACAGCAACAGCAAAAAAATGCAAAAAAAAATGTCATGTGTATTTGGGGCTACAAAAAACGAAACGAAACGAAAGGAAAAGAGAATAAAGATCCATCCGTACATATGTATGCCTTAAAGGCGATCGCGTCCATAAATTGTCATGATATGCCATGATTTCTTATGGTTTGCTATGCTTTCTGCTCCGAACTGTAACACAGCGTAGAGATATTCGTCATTCGCTTGTCTCCAGCTCATCATAGGCTTTAAAGGCCTTCAAAGATTTCGACAGTTTTTAGGCTGGTTTTTTTGTAAGTAAAGCGTTGATCAATTTTTCTTTTTTGTTTGTTTGTTGCAGAGATTTTCTGTTTTTTAGTTTTTTGCTCCTTTAGCCCTTGAATAATGTGGATAATGCACTCGTCCATTCTATTTTAATTTAATGTTTTAAATAGTTTTTGTTTGTTGAACTTAAAGAAAAACTCCAGCATACTGTCACAATATTTTTTTTTTTTATAAATTTACTGTGATTTTATTTTTTGTTGCAGATTTCTCTCACTTTTTTCTTATAGAATTCCTGTGTACTTTTTTATGCGTCTACATTTTTCTCAGTTCTGCGAAACTCTCCGGAGACACAATCTTTAACTGTTTGGGTCACAAGAAGGAAGCAAAAAAAAATAAAATTGACAGAATTTTTGCTCATCTTTTAAATCACAAGGATTAGTTCAGCTTTTTTGAGTGTTTTTTTGGGCTGCGTTACTGCTTGAAAAGATCATTCAATTTGAACAAAAAACTTGCACCTTATTTTGTTAAACATTTCAAAAAATCTCTTGGTCCACAAACATAAAAAGATTCCTTTTTTGTTTTTTCATTTTCCATTGAAGCTCATCATCCAGCCATCCAGCCATCCATCCATCGATCGTTTGTTTTTTGTCAAACTGTTAATTTTGCATTGCAGATCGAAACTGTCAAGTTGTGGGATTTATTTTTTGCCAAGTATTTTCAAAATGTTTATGATTTTTTTGTTGTTGGTGTTGTTGTTTTTTTCATCACAATTATGGTAAAAATTGAATGTTGATTTTTAAAATCATCAGGAGCACAAATGTATCGAAAAACTTTACAAAAAGTTTCGTTAAGGATTTGAAAGGGACCTAGTCACTGAGAAAAGAGGGTTTTATATACCATAAGCTGAGTAGATACAGTGGCTTAACATAGAATTAGTTCTAGTAGGTAGTGTGTTGGCTTATTAGACGAAAAGCCAGGGTTCGAGCCCCAAGCTAGACATCATAATAAAATACAAAAATATTTCTTCGGCGACTTCCTCTCAGCAGATTTCTGGCAAAAACTCTGAGTTAAAAACAAACTTTGCCATGAAAAGTTTCTCAAAAATCTGTCGTTTGGAGTCGACTTTAAACTGTACGTCCCGCCACTTATTTATAAAAATTAACACACACAACATAAGTAGTGTGAGAAACTAGGCCGTAATCCTGACTGAAGGGTTGTAATGACCAATTAGGTATGTATGTGTATATGAAGCCATATGAACTCCACTTAATTTTCTATTCTGTGAGCTTTGGAAGAGCATCGGCTTTGTTACCCGTGTCAGGGTGACCGCCAAATGGTTCGCTATTTGCTCTAGAGTCACCTGGAATTCTCAGCCAATATTAAATGTGCTGCATACACTCTCTAAGGATCTAATAGGCACTTTACTGTTGTTAAGTATGTGATTATCACAATTCGTTACACTTTGATACGCGATTTTACTGTCATTATTTCAGTCTGAATAATACTACAGTGATTAGGTAATGCAAGAAACAATCTAAACTGCGGCTGTTCTGAAACGATTTCATATACGACTTTGTCATGTAATCCATCAGTGACTGTTACGTGTAATCGATGGATACATATATTGAGATAAACCACACTCAGAAGTCGCCGTAGTCTAGTAGGCAGTATCCAGGATAATTAAAAGCAAGACCAACGCTCAAACCCAGCCCAGACATCACGAACAAACCGGAATATGAAATAAAATATTTATTTTGGCAACTTCCCTGCAGCAGATTGACCTAAACTCTGAGATTAATAAAAATTTGCTATGAAAAGTTTGTCGTTCTGAATCGATTTTAAACTGTAGCTCCCGCCATTCACAGCAAGAATGGTGTGAGCCATTTTTAGCACACTTTATATCGCTTACATATGTATGTATCTTTGGATTGAAGCCATTTTATTCTCAACTTCACATTACGAACGCCAACTGATCAGTATTCTCGACTGTGACCAACGCCATAATGGCACCAGTAGCGTTGGTGGGTTTGGTTGTTTCGTGTTGAAGAAAAACTACAAAAAAGAAATTCAAAAAAAAGAAGACAGGAAAATAATGCTGAGTAATAAATACAACGGAATTGTTGGAATCCAATTATAATTTTTTCATTAAAAAGATTTCCTATATTCTATTACATGGCCTGCATGGAAGAGTGAGAAAACGGTTTTAACACCTTTTTTTTATTAAATAATGATCCACAGATTAAATAGTACAGTGCGCGTTACTTGCGGTACAATACCTTGCAGGCAGCAAGGTATAGAGAATTTTTTTCTTAATTTTGGGTTTTTTTTCTTAATTGAGAATAAAGAAAAGCGAAATTCATTTACTTGTGGTGGGCCATTTAAAGTAAAAGTAAGACAGAAAAGAAAAAAACACAATGTATGTAAGGAGTATTGTTTGATAAATTCTTGGCTTATACATCTCGTCTGTCGTGCCAAACTGCAAAAGAAACAATTAAAATTTTGAAATTTACTTCCTTACAGAAACGGAGGGGGATACTATGCCGAGATCAGCAATGATTATTAAAAAAAATACGGAAGAATCGAATCATACTCATAATTTCTGATACTGATACGCATTCATAGAAGTCGCCGTAGTCTAATAGGTAGTGTGTTGGCTTATTAGGCGTAAAGCCACGGTTCAAACCCCATGTCAGACATCTCCAACTGAACGAAATACGAAAAAAATATTTCTTCGGCGACTTTCTCTCAGCAGATTTCTGGCAAAAACACTGAGAGTAAATCAAATTGCCGTGAAAAGTTTCTCAAAAATCTGTCGTTCGGAGTCGACTTTAAACTGTAGGTACCGCCACTCATGTATGAAATTAACTACACAACATAAGTGGTGTAAGAAGCTATGCCGTAATCCTGACTGAAGGGTTGTAATCACCAATTATGTATGTTTGTATACGCATTCATACTTATTTTAATATCATGGAACCTCTACTCATTATCATACTTAACAACACGTATGATGTTATTGATTTCGACGCTCCATAACTCAACATATACACGAAGCACAAAATAAGTATGATTCGCGTACGAACACTAAAATACTTTCCAGTAGGTTGTGTGTTTACTTTGCTTGCTGCTTATGTGTCTCTTTTCTTTTTTGTAAATGCAACAATAACTAAGACTGTAAATTTTGATGAATGAGTTTATAACAATTTTTCTAAAGTTCTAAAGTGGATCTACACTCAGCCACAAAAGTATACATACGGTTAACAAATTTCAGAAATTTTTTAACCAATCCGTTTTCGTTGAAAATCTTTATAATTTTCTGACATATTTCTTCGATTTTAAGACGGTCTTTTGCATTGGTTCAGAAATTTGTGAAATTTATTAATCGGATGTATATTTTTGTGAGCCTGTGCAATGCAAAAGACCTTCTTAAAATCGAGGAAACTATAACCATTTTCAACGAAAACGAATTAGTTAAAAAATTTCTGAAATTTGTTAACCGTATGTATACTTTAGTAACTGTGTGTAAATGAGTAGGCTTATGAATCAAACATATTTCGAATGGTATGAGTTTGATGTCAACGTTGCAACCTGTACTTAAAAATCAACATTGTAGTGAGTATGAACGAATCAGAGTACACAGTCAAATTTCAATATTGTTGACTTACTTATATTCAAAATTTCATGAGAGCTTATGAGTAGCGAAAAAACGATTCATTGCTGATCTTTGGTGTGTAAGGAGTATTGTTTAATATATTGTTGGCAAATCGCAACAGGAACAATTGAAATTAAAAAATTTGCTTTCTTACAGTAACAGAGAGAATTAGAATATATCGTATGGTCGCAGTACTATGGCACCTACTCTCAGCAATAATAATGTGGTTGGGGCTATGGCGTGCATTTGTCACCGTCATGTATACGCTACTTGTGCGGTTCCCTTGTCAAGCACATCAGCTGCAAGTTTTTCATTGCATATAACATTGCGAATTTAAAAAGCAAAAGAAAAAGCACATTACAGTATACATAGCTACATAAAACATTCACTTAATTGACATACCTCGCATATAACATGCTAAAGTGCATATGGTGCACTGTCTTTTGGTGGCATTTCTTTTATATTCTTGAACTGAATCTACGTTGTCATCTTACCGTAACTAAATAAGCCTGCCTGGCTTTTAAATCGTTTTTCTACATCCCTAAATATCCGTATGAATATTGGCTGCAATTATTTTTATGAAAGACAGAAGACATGACAACCAAAAAAAAAAAAACGAAACCATTTTCTTTCTTCTTTTTTTTCGTTTTCATCATTATTTCCCTTTTTTTAGTTTTAATTTATTGAAAATTAAAAAAAATTAAAAAAAAAATTGAAAAATATTTTGGGAATTAAGTGCGTGAACCTTGACGCTTTAACCGAAAAAATGGACCTCCTATGTAACACTTGGTCTTTTTTTTTGTTTTTTTTTTTTTGGGTAATTTGCCGTGTTCTTTTTTCGTTAATGGTTTTCAAAACGCTTCAAGGGTCGTTTCTGTATGTGTTTATTATTATTGTTGTTGTTGTTGCTTTTTATACATACATATTGTTACCATTATTATTATTGTTGTTGTTGTTGGTTATTAATATTTCTCACTGTGTAGTTAGTATTGGTAAAATATTGTTGGCCAAATGGCTTCAGAGCTGTGAGCTGGGAGCTGCCTGCCTGCATGGTTCATATTGTTTAATGGTAGTGGTAAGTGGTAACACTTACTGTTGGCTCTGGTGGTGCCTTTTTTAATACCTTCTTTTTTTGTTGTTGTTGTGTTAGTTTTATTGTTGTTGGTGTTTGTTTATTATTTCATTTCGTTTTTTTTTTAATAATTTTTGTTTTTTTTTATTTTGGCCACCATGTTAGCTGATCGAGCCATTTAACTTTAATGTTTGTCTGCATATGTTCGATCTTTTGCTGCTTGGCCTGGCTGTTGGTTGCTCTGGCCTGTCTATCTTAACAGTTGATGATGATTATGGCTTATTTTCATTCATTCTTGGAAAACAATAAATATATGGAATGGAGTTTATGGAGTTTTATTTTTTCATTTCGTTTTTCATTTTTGTTGTAAGCCTCTCTTGTTATTTCTGTTAAGTCATGTTTTATTATTTGTATCTGAATAAGTGAGCTGAGCCAAGCTGAGCATATGAGCATATCTGGTGTTATGAAGAAAAAAACGCCATCTTGAAAACCTGCCCCTTTGCCTTTCTACTGCTGCTCAGTCATTTAGTTTGAAATGAATTTGTGAAATTTCATTCCCTTATACTGACTGCTGCTGTCTGCTGTCTGATGTCTGTCCTGGCACTTTCAAATAACCAGCCAATCGAACTCAATTTTATTATAAAATTTCTTCACATGAATTTCAATGAATGGCTGACTGGCCTCAACTACGAGTAAATGAAATGTTGTCATTTATTTTTTTTAATCCATCTATGAAGAGTGGGAGTGTATTTTATAAGAATAATTCTGTGCATTTTAAGCGGCTGATAAAAAAGTTGCTTTGGGAAAGTTTCTTATAAAAAATGGTTCTCAGATTACAAAACAAAAATTACAAATTCCGTGAACATTGTTATAAAAAAGTTGAATAATAAACTGTCTTTAGAACATTGTCCTTAAGTAGGGGCCCTTTTCTGTAATATTTGTTAAGTAAATGCATTCATTTACTCCATATTACATATTTTCAGAATTCCAACATATGACATAACAAACTTGTCTCACAATCAGAATCACAATCACAGTTTCTTGATCTGATTTTTATTATTTTTCTTAAAGTTTCCTGGGTTAATTGTTCTTTTTTATGTCGTTAATTAAACGGAGTTACACGGAACTCCAAACAAGTTGCATTAAATTCCTAATACAAGGTTTCCTCCAAGTTCAATCAACTCTCTCTTGTATACCAACCAACCGTTCCATTGTATTCAGAAAACTCTTCAGCTAATAATCCTACCTACTGAGAATTAAACGTGACTCCATTTAAAAATTCTTCAATGACTTACTCTCTCTCTCTCTCTCTATCTCTCTCTCTCTCTGTTTGTAAATAAAATATTATTTTTAAATATTTCTTCTTATTTGTTTAACAATTTCAATCTCAAATCACTGAATTCCCGACAATTCACATTTCATTTTTGACGTTCAGGGGAAAAACCACGAAAATGTGTTTTGAATTTCCCAACACTTGCATAAAATTGTGAACATTATTACCAGCTTAACAGTCATTTGACAATTGACTTGACTTTTTCTCAGTTTCCGAAAGAAACCAAACAAAAGAAAATAAAAACAAGAAAAACAATAAATTTTTTCGTTAACTTTTCCTTGAAGAAAAACAAACTACAAGTGCTGTTAGTTGAGTGGCTAACACCTCAACTCGTAATGGAGAAAAACATTTTACGGATTTTTGACAGAAACAACACACGAGTTTTAAATCCGTTTTTAATAATCGAAAAATAACATCAATACACTTAAATCTATACGATTACGATTCCGATTACGATTACGATTACAATGTTCCGACAACAAACGAATTGAATTACCACCGGTTGTAATTATATAGCAGTGCTATAAATGAATGAATTCTTTCATCTAGCAGCTGTAGACTTAAACGTTTTACTACATATTGTAACAGCAGTCATCTCGGACACATGGCTCTTAATACCTGTGTTATCATTGAATAATCATAGATATGTGGTCGTAGGCAAAGAAAAAAACATAAATGTGAGACTCGAAAGTGGACTTTTTACACAGCGATTAGGCAAAGTGGATTGCTTATATTAATTATCTGTTGATTCTATTGCCTTTCAAAAGAGGATCCAGGTTTTATCGAATTAATTGCCACAAAATACTTCTCTACATGTAACGTTCCGAGTGGATATTAAACTGCAGGTCGTGGCATGCATTGGTTGGTCATTACAACCTTTCAATCAGGATTACGACCTAGCTTCTGAAACCACTCATGTTGTGTGTTTTAATTTTATTTATGAATGGCGAAACCTACAGTTTAAAGTCGACTTCGAACGACAGATTTTTGAGAAACTTTTCATGTCAAATTTTCTTTTTAATCTCAGAGTTTTTGCCAGAAACCTGCTGAGAGAGGAAGTCGTCGTAAGAAATATTTTTTCATATTTTCGTTTTGATGTCTGACCTGGGGTTTGAATCGTGGCCTTTACCTCTAATAAGCCAACACACTACCTACTAGACTACGGCGACTTGCATCCGTGGTTAAAATGAATGCGTATAACGTTTATGAGGAATAGTGAGAGAAGTAATCATGACTATTTTCGTAGGAGGAGAGGGGATTTCCCATCCAAATTACCTTTCACTTTGTTTTCATCAGCTGTTCAATTAAGCTGGCATTAGTTGGGGTCATAACGGGTGATTTTTTTTAGCTATTATCTTTTTGGCAACACTGGTTTAAACAGCTCGTGTTTTGTTTCACTGTCAAACATCTTCAGTTTGGTCTATAATTTAACCATGAGTCGTCTTACAAACGAACAACGCTTGCAAATCATTGAATTTTATTATCAAAATGCGTGCTCTGTTAAGAAAGTTCATCGCGCGCTTCTTCCATTTTATGGTCAGTTTAATCGACCCACTAAAGCGGCTATTCGCACCAAATTTACATTGTTGGACATTAAACCACCAACGCGCTTACGTAGAGTGCGAACTGAAGAAAATATCGCAGCTGTATTGGCCAGATGATAATGATGACCATCAATTATCGATTTGTCGCCGTTCGCAGCAATTGGGCCCTCTATTACTCAACAACGTGGAAAATTTGGCGGAAGGATTTAGGTGTGAAGATTTTCAAAATACAGCTGGTGCAAGAATTGTAGCCGAACGACCTACCGCAACGCAGAATTTTTGGTGAATGTGCTCTTGGAAAGTTGGCCGAAGATCCACTTCTTTATCGAAAAATTGTGTTCAGCGACGAAGCTCATTTTTGGATCAAATTGTCGATTTTGGAGTGAAGATCAGCCAGAAGCATTGCAAAAGCTACCAATGCATCTAGAAAAATTCACAGTTTGGTGCGGTTTATTGGCTGGTGGCATCATTGGACCGTACTTCTTCAAAGATGCTGCGCTACCGTGAGATGATATACAACTTCAAAATCACCCATTATATGTTAAACTGGAGATGGTTGTAGTATCGAAGTGAGCTGTTGTCGATAAATTTATTGAAAATTCGATTACTCTTCACGTGAAAATTTTGTGCGTACTTGCGTACTTGAATAAATTCATGGGAGTGTGGGGCAAAGATGATTAACGATTTCTTGTGGAATTATCAAGAAAATTATTCATGAATGCAATTCGCGAGAAATGAATACACTCTTTTAAGCTACATTAAAAGCACATCATGACACAGTGTATTGCAGCTGCTTGGCTCGGTGCACAGTGCAACAGTGTACATCACAAACACTTGTCACTTGTTGTGGTACATAATATTTTTGTTAGTGACTTTGTTTTTTTTTTTGTTATTGTTGTTGTTATTATTGTATTGTATTGTAGTATACGGCGGCGGTATATGGCGTCTTTATTTATTCAACACTTTCGGATTAATAAATTGTCTAAACAAATAGTACAGCCAACCTGTGTGCTCATGATGAGAAAAATATTTTTTTTTAACAAAACAAATACAATACAATACAATACCAAATAAAGAAAAATATTTAAAAACAAATAAAGGAGAAACCATAGAAAACACTCTGAAAGTAAGTAACACACACACGCAAAAGATTGATAAAAAAAAGAAAAACAAATATTTTTTGTTAAATTTTCAAGAATTTTTAGAGGATTTCTGACACAAGCGGTACGCTCTTCACAGAGTAAGAGTAAGATATGCAAGTGAATGAATTTATTTCTGAATTTTTTTTGTCAGATAAATATCATTGCGGCTTATGCAGAACGAACCAAACATTGTTTTTTTTTTTTTTTTTGAAGGCCTATGCCTCATGTTCAGGTTGAAAGTGCAAGAGATCATAAAAATTATTACTTAATTACGGTGCCAGACTACGAAAAAGTGCATTTACGAAATTCTCATAATTAATGACGCCTCTAGTTGCATAGCTACAGAGGCCTGCGTACATACATATGTATATTCCCCTTAACCAATATGATCTTGTATTGCCCAGTATTGTTGGTTGTAGGTGGCAAATACGTGTGTGTGGCTATCATACGAGTATTTTGGGTGGTTTCTTGTAAATGTTTCCGGTGTTAATTTCTTCATATATTTGTTGTTTTTTTCTTAAGTGGCCAAAAATCTACTGGAATTTCATTTCATATTTTCTTGTTTCCCCATAAAGATTCAATGAAAAACGTTTAATAAAATTTGGCGCCAAATAAATTTTTAATTTTGTTTTACAATTTTATTGAAAAGAAATCCGAAATCAAATAAAATTCACATGAATTTGTTCTCATTTTTTTAATAACAATAAACGCGGCTAATGATACGAATTAATTTACAATCCTTGAAAACGTAACAAAAGGGAAAATGGAATGAAATTGGGAAACACGAAATACAATGAAAGCGTTAAAATGTTCACCTTTTGCTTATGATTTGTTCTGGCCGGAAAATTCTGATGAAAATTCGAGGAATCAGTCAACAAACAGATATTAATTGTAATTTTCATGGTTAATTAAACTATAAATTTAGCCACAATTGTTAAGAGACCAGGTATTATCCTGCTGAACTAACAAATGCTGAAGGAAACCTTTTCCCCATTCAAACAAATATTTAAAAACTAAACACACGGTTTAATATTGTCATATTGGCACAATTCTAGTGTTTTTTTATTTCAAACGCAGCTAAAGTGATCCAGTTTGTTTCAGGAATCCTTGAAGAGGCTTTATTGAGTTGTAAACCAAAAAAAAAGGAAACAAAAATATTTTCTCTTGATTAAGTGACAAACTGACACATTACACATGCATTTCACTCGCTCATTATTCACTACACTCGTATTTGACAGATGGCCGGCCGGTCAGTAAATGCTTTTGAAAGGTGTTACACTCTTGCGCCTAATGTTGTGTCGAATGTTAAAAGGTCACCATATCTAATGGCTATACAATAGCCAAGTCGATGTAACGCATCATCATACATTATTTGGCTCACATCAAATTGATAACAACAACGTGTTTTCGTAATATTTCCCAAATTCTGTGGCAGATGTGTACACTGTCCCCCCAAAAATATGCCAATAAATTTCGTTACAAAATTATTTTTCAGGCAGCATGAAAATTATCTCTTCAGAGAAAGTTCATAAAAATAACAGAGAAAGAGAGAGAAAGAGACAAATTGTGATAAGAAACATTTTTAATTGTCTGTACAAATGTCAATGTCAATTTGAAATGACCTAAAAACTTAAATTAGTTCCAGAACAGCAAAATAAAAACCATGCCCGTAACGGCTGTTAGCATATTACACAGGTTTTTAGGTTAGGTTTGCAGGCATCACCACACATAAAAACATTTGAGGTTTCCATTAAGCTCAATAGATTAAACCCATTGTGCAACCACACGAGTATATACATACGTACATAATTGGTCATTACAACCCTTCAGTCAGGATCACGACATAGTTTCTCACACCGCTTATGTTGTGTGTGCTAATTTATAAATTAGTGGCAGGACCTACAGTTCAAACTCGACTCCGAACTACAGATGTTTGAGAAACTTTTCACGGCAATTTTGTTTACTCTCAGACTTTTTGCCAGAAATCCGCTGAGAGGATGTCGCCGAAGGAATATTTTTCCGTATTTTCGTTTTGATGTCTGACTTGGGGTTTGAAACGAGGCCTTACGTCTAATAAGTCAACACACTACCTACTAGACTGCGGCGAGTACTTGTGCAACGATATTTCATTTAATTATTCCGCAGCTATAACGTACACCATTCAGAAGACTCTTCTAGGCCAAGCCATCGAAACTGGGCAATCACTCAGTGATCCCAAGAATAGGGGTGTCTAGTGTTCTTACATGCATTAACGCGAGTCTTTTCATTCCCTTCCAAATTGCTACTTCTACAGAAAACTCGCTAGTTGTGCAAAGCGATGGAGACAGAGATCACATAATAAATGTTAAATCGGAAGAGAAAAATAAGCATTTCCGCACTCTCAAAGTTCTGTCCTCTCAAGCTCAATTTCTTGGTAAAACACCTCCACTGTTCAACCAACAGTCCAACGAAACAATTCGAAATTCTCGAGAAGAACATTGAGTAACTTACTTACTTAATTGGCCATAACAACCCGTTCAACGGATTTCAGCCTACCGCAACACATCCTTCCAGGCTCCTCTGCTTCTTGCGCGACTAAGCCAGCTGGTCACAGCAATCGATGACAGGGCTTCCTTGATTTGGTCCTTCCAACGATTGCAAGGTCGCCTTCTTCGCCGACTTCTGCAGATTCCCGCATCAAATACCCGTCTCGCCGGAGCATCATCCTCCATTCGAACGACATGGCCGAGTCAGCGCAGCCGCTGGATATTAATACGCTGCACAACGTCTATGTCGTTGAGGAGCTCATACAGCTCACTGTTGTATCGGATGCGGAAATCATCGCCAACTCGTACTGGACCGAAGATCTTACGCAGTACTTTTCCCTCGAACACTCTCAAGGCTGCTGCATCAGTGCTTAATAGGGTCCATGCCTCTGCGTCATAAAGAAGCACGGGCAGGATGAGTGCCTTGTAGAGTGTTAGTTCTGTCGTACGATGGAGGCCTCTGCTACTCAATTGCTTATTGAGACCATAGTAGTTCTTGTTCGCAAGATTGATCCTGCGCTTGATCTCCAGACTGACATCATTTTTGATGGTAACGACGGAGCCAAGATAAATAAATTCCTTGGCTGTATCAAAAGTCTCACGTCTCTGAGAATCAGAGAATCAATACGCGGCACGTCTCTACTTGTCGATAACATATACTTTGTTTTGCCCTCATTTGCTGCCATACCACATCTTAGTTGAATGCTTACCACCTTAAGGAAAACGCCTTCGAGGAAAGAGAAACGGAGAACACGGAGCTGAGCGACGATAATCTGGTGATAAACTCAACTAAAAGCGTAACTAAAATCCAACATAAAGTCATGATAGTCATTCCATCGGACTAATCCAAAAACAACACAAACAACAGAACAACAGAACAAATAATACCGAAATGATGTACAAATCATGATCAAAATGTATACGATCAGTTGCAACCACGTGCACCACTTGCAAATCATTCGTAACTCAAACAACCGTACCGTATAATACATGAAGAAAATGTGCAACTTAATGACAATAAAATGGTACGTACAGAGAGAGAGAGAGAGAGACAGAGAGAGAGGATGATAAACAAAGATACCGTGAAGAAAACAATCTACTACGGAGACAGAAGAATGAAAATTGACAAGAGAACTGCAACAAAAACGCAAGAAAGTGTCTTTAATTTGTGAAAAATGAACTGCAAATTGAATATGAATGTTGGATTCTGTTCTGTTCTGCTTCGTTCGTTATGCTGATCCTTTCAAATTATACGGGGTCAGCAGGATTTCCTATGCCTACTGAGAATGTGCGTAAAGGCTCACAAATGTCACAGGGTGTTAATATTTGCTTCCAAATAACTCAACACGATGTCAATATGATGTGACGTTTTTTTTTTTTTGTTGCAATTGTTGCTACAATGTTTACACTGAGTGATGGTTAATGCACCGTGAAAAAATTGTTGCAGTTCCGCTGTTGGAATGCCTTCATACATACTTTCAATACAATACACACTTTTGTAATCATTTTCTTTAAGCGTTTATTTATTATTATTTTTTTTTTCTTTAGAAACAATACACCTTTAAAGGTTTCATGTCTTGTGCTCTTCATTATTTGTGATCATTAGACATTTTGTAGGCCTCACTAAGATACATACGCTTGCGCAGTAGTTTATTCGCTCGTTGGACAGTTAAGCTGTTCTTGATCGTGTAATGTTTGTTTTGTAGATTCGTTATTGAAAGTTAATGCCTTCCAAATCGGAATTTTTCAAATCCCGAAGCTTACCTACTGAAGAGCCCAAGTTTTGTTTCGGTATAACCACCCAGTGGTTAAAATTACTCAACTATTTTCACACTTTACGTCCAATGAGAACTTCCATACGTCGTCAGTTAAAGGGTATCAAGCCTGTCAGCATATCCGTACACTTACACTTCAGGGATCAGCAATGAATCGTTTTTTCGCTACTCATAAGCACTCATATAATTTTGAATACAAGTGAGTCAGCAATATGGAAACTTAACTATGCACTGTCTGATTCATTCGTACTCACTACAACATTGATATATAAGTACAGGTTGCAATGAGTACGCGTACAACTTCGACATCAAACTCATACCATTCGAAATATGTTTGATTCATAAACAAAAAAGACAGAGTAGCAAGCAGAGCCAACACACAACCTTTTAGTGAGTATTTTAGTGTTCGTACGCTAATCATACTAATTTTGTGCTTCGTGTATATGTGTGAATATGATGAGTTTTTCAAAATTTAAATATGACTATAAGTATCGGAAATTATGAGTATAATACGATTCTAACTCATATTTTTGAATACTCATTGCTTAGCTCTGTTACACATCAAGTAGGCTTGTTCTGAGCTTATCATTAAGGGATGCTAACTATACTTTCCATCAGAGTTACAAAGTTTCTTTACTTTTTTCTCCTTCTCTAAGACAAATTATGTCTCGTATCGTATCGTCCCCAATATATTGGGATTTCGAACTTCATAGTGAGCTTCAAAGCTTTGCCCAAACCACGGTTTGTGGTGCATTTAGGAAAAAAAAGTATAAAATTTAGTCGAAACGCAGATGCCAGAGTTGTAATATAAACGCTTGCAATGTAAGATGCTTTATGGTTCTCAATTACAGTAATCCCAAAGTAATTCCAAAAAAGGCGACGTAAATCGAATGACGACGCAAATTGAAGATATAGGGAACAGAAAATTTGACGCCGTAAATCGAAACAACGTTAATCGAGGCGACGTAAATCGAAGGATTACTGTACCTATATTTTGCAAACATTTTAGTCAGCAACAAATGTCCAAAATTTTCCACCACTTCCAACCTTCCTTCAGAGACAACATTCACTATGGGTATCAGGCTTGACGGATTCTTTAGAGGGAAAAGAGGTCCGTAAATTCTAAAATATTATAAATGGAATTATTTTCCGGTGCATACATATGTATGTGACACATGCAACATTTTCATTAGCATCCAATAATTTTTAAATTCAAGGTCATATTGGAATAAGTGCAACCAGAAACCGGGCATTCACAAAAAAGGGTAAAATATGGCGTTTGGTTGACCGCATAAAGCATTCAATAAATACGATTTAAGGGTAATAGGCAAGCCACTACCAGAATAACACAGATGGCCTTCGAAAACATGGAAAAGAAAAATCGAAAACGGCTAAACGACAACTATGGCTGTGACGATGACAATGACGATGACAATGTAAATAAAAATTCCATAAATTATGTACGGAGCACTAAAGGCCAATCAGTGGTACAAGCAGAAGCAAAATGTTTGGCCAAATCGAGGCATAAACGGAAACAACACGTACACCGCGCTCAACAAGAGACAACGAAAACAGTGAGCGGAGGTAACAGTGAACAGCGAACTGTGAGCAGTTCTACAGCAAAATTGACTGTATTGGCTGCCTTAGAGACAGAGGGAAAAGAGTATTTCAACTGTTTGTTTTCCTCATTGTTGCACGATCGTTCCCATTCGAGGTCATCTATTTGTATGAAGGAAAAAGAAATACCACGTTGACCCATTCAGGGCAGTTGTTCAAGGTCATTGCAACAATTTACACTCAGTTTGTGTATTGTGTTGCAACAAACAAAAGACAAAACAATGCATTCAACACAAACATGACAACAGGAGCCAATTTGTGGAGCCTCACCTGTGGTGCCAATGCTGACAGGGTTGCAAGTGGTTAAAGTGGTGATAGGTTCTCTACATTACAGCGATGACATCAAAATATTTTCCAAAAGAAACAAAAATTCTTATAACTTTCAAGGCCAATACATCTTGAAATACAGAATTCCAATTGACATTAAAGTTAGGTTTGACGCAGAGAATCAAATTTAATTTATTCTGCTTCACCATATTTTCTGTACTCTCTACTGTGGTTTTTACATGAAACTGACTCTCTTGTGTTTTTTTTTTTCTTTAGTTTTGGTTTGATTTTTCAAACAATCACCACATTTCCAATGCTCTTACCTCTTAATTAAATACAGATTTTTTCTTACAAAAACAAATACAAACAATGGTTTAAACGCTACAATTCCGGGTAGAAAAGGATTCAGGCAGTCACAACAACCACATCCAACACAACCAAACTTTACTTTAGGTAAACTTTTTGAGGGTTTCACTGTACACAACAGTGTAAACAAATGTAAACACTCACACGCTTACAAACCCTTTAAAATAATTTAGAAACGAGAGAAGGAAAAGTGGAAAATCGGAGAAAACTTCTAGACATTTGGTAATTTAACCCATTCACAGCCCTCTAAAAAGGAAAACAAACAAATCAATAATAACGGCAATAAAATCACAATACAATACACACACAAATACACACACTCACGAGCAATCACCTAAATAATGCGAGTTCTACAATAGCAGACAGAAAAATAGCACAGCTTTGGTAGGTTCCATATCAATGTGAACACACATGAAAAAGAAAACCAGACATGAAATCATACTCATATTCATAGTCCTTTATGAAGTGAAACATCATCATCATCAGTCACAGAGGATGATTTCATAATCTACATCCGTGGAGACAAGCACGTTAAAACAGTGCTCCGCGAAAACAACAGATACACTATACGTGCGTAGCAGAGGTCAGCAATGTGTATTCAAAAAGATGAGTAGAATCGAATCATACTCATAATTTCTGATACTTATATGCGTTCATACTTATTATAATACAATGGAACCCCTAGTCATATTCAAAGTTTGAAGTTGTCATCATATTCATACTTAACAACACGTATGATGTTGTTGATTTCGGCTCTCAATAACTCAATATATACACGAAGCACAAAATAAGTATGATTCTCGTACGAACACTAAAATACTCACTAGAAGGTTGTGTATTTGCTTTGCTTGCTGCTCGGTCTCTTTTATTTATGGGTCTTTTTCCTTTTTTTGTAAATGCAACAACAACTAAGACTGTAAATTTTGATGAATGATTAGAGTCACAGAATTTTCTATGATCGCTTATGAGTAGGCTTATGAATCAAACATATTTCGAATGGTATGAGTTTGATGTCAACGTTGTACGCATACTCATTGCAACCTGTACTTATAAATCAACGTTGTAGTGAGTACGAATGAATCAGACAGTGCATAGTTAAGTTTCCATATTGCTGACTCACTTGTATTCAAAATTATATGAGTGCTTATGAGTAGCGAAAAAACGATTCATTGCTGATCTCTGATGAGTAGCTCTGTTGAACCACAGCTTGAGGTCTAATAAGCCAACACCACGCCTATTAGACTTCGGCGAACCTTAATTGAAAAATGCTGCTATTTTATTACACCACACTGTTTGTTACCTTCATTAGAGAAGGAAATTACATGTTATGCTCACGCTTTTCTTGCATTACTCTAGTAAAACGTGATGCATTCGGGTGCGTTACATGCATGCACAGCAATAAAACGGCGAATGTTGTTGTTGTTGTTGAACAAAAACAAAACAAAGTATCGATTGGATCGATCGATCAATCGGTGGTTTTATGGTTTATTTGTACAATTTTTCACTACTAATGAACACAACACGTGAATGTGAAAACTGTTCACTTTGTATGGCTCTCTTATGCAACAATGTTGTTGGTGTTGTTGTTGTCATTAGTGTTATTACAGTACCAGATACTACCGTGTAACTCAGTTTCAAATCACTACTGCCTGTGATCACAAACAAACAAACAAACAGACAAACGAACGAACAACACAGGGTAATAAAATTAATAACAACAACCCGCTAATTTATACAAAATTTAAGCATCACTTACAATGGTTCTTTCTTCATTGTGATTGTTGTTGTTGCTGTTGCCATGTAAAAGAATGAAAGTGGAAGAAAAGGAGCGTATGCCGTGTAGGAATATGAGTAAAAACGTTTAAAGGTTGTTTTCATTGTTATTGTTGTTCTCATCAATAATTATTCGGTAGTTTTATGGCCTCAACAAGCAATTTGATCGCGTCCTAAATTTCAATAACTTTTGTCTACCTTTCCTATGCCCTTCGTTTTGTTTGGGCAATTGGGCAAAATTAGAAGGAAATTCTAATTATCTTACAACCACTTCTGGCCTAAATAAACAACTAAAACTGGAAATGAATTCATTTCGATTCGATTCTTCCTCGTATTAGCACAGTTTTGTTCTGCTTTCAAGTCTTAAAGAAGTGACAGAGAATAGGATTGAGTTTTGTAAAGTAAGTTCAACAGGAAATGTAAAGAATAGTTCGGGTTATCCGCACAAAACTTCAACCGAAATAATCCAGTTCAATTCATCAGTTTTTTATACCAAACATCATCTTAAACTTGCTGGTATTAATATAAAGGTTTAAACAATTAAAGACTTTCAGATATTATGAAACCACGATGACACAATCCGTTCTTTCTAATAGTAATGGAGGCTGTCTCTTGTGGAATTGTAAGGAATCCTATAAGATCGAGCATTCGACTAGACGCGCTTGATATACATATGTACACTCGCCCACAGACTCTGTGATATACAAGGGAAGCTGGACGATCTTTCTCTAGAGTCGTATAACCTCTTCATCAAGATAAATGTAGTCACAGATCGTATGATTCCACAGAATATTTTTCAAACTCATGTACATCGTATGAAGTCGCCGTAGTCTAGTAGGTAGTGTATTGGCTTATTAGACGTAAGGCCACGGTTCAAACCCCAAGTCAGACATCAAAACGAAAATATGAAAAAATATTTCTTACGGCGACTTATTCTCTCAGCAGGATTCTGGCACAAACTCTAAGAGTAAATAAAATTGATATGAAAAGTCTCTCAAAAATCTGTCGTTCGGAGTCGACTTTAACCACTCTTTAACCGCCACTCATGTATAACATTAACACACACAACATGAGTGGTGTGAGAAGCTAAGCCGTAATCCTGACTGAAGGGTTGTGATGGCCAATTATGTATGTATGTACGTACATCGTATGAAAGAATTTCAATACCTGTGTAGCATTATTACGGAAAGCTGGTTTCACAACAAAGTATATGGAGAGTAGAATTAAAAATGCAATTAAAAGGTAAAGAACTTAAACAAGTGCTCGAAACATATGTAGGTATCTGCATATTTTAAAGACTTGCGTGCTTCTTCATGATTGTGCGATTTAATAGCCTAGTAGGCAATGTGTTGGGTTACTAGACGATAGCTCTTAGTTAATCCCCTGACTTTAAACTGTAGGTCCCGCCGCTCATGTATAAAAAATTAACATTCAGAACATGGGTGATGTAAGAAGCTAGGTTGTAATCCTCACTAAAGGGTTGTAAGGACCAATTAAGTAAGTTACCCTACGAAACGTACAATGTCAATCTATTTTATCTCTTTGTCTAGTTCATTCGTTCTGGCAAACCATAAAATGTATTCCAATAAAAATGTTCATGTTTTTTTAAGTTTATTTTCTTCTTAAATTATTAAGTTATTCAATAATTTCTTTTAGTTTGTTATTCTTTTTTGTCTTTATTTATTGCAACTATTTTATGCTTTTTCAGAGTCGGAGTTTGGAAAAAAAATTATTTTTTGAATTCCTTTTAAACAAAAAAATTTCTTGTTCACGTTAAAAAATTTACTCAAAAATTCCAAAGCAGTTCTAAACTCTTGGAGAACAAAAAAAATCTCAACAAATCCCATAAAAATCTGACATAAACCACTAAAACACTTTAAAAATACGTAGAGAAAGATGCCAGCAATTTTTGTTGTTGTTTTTTGTTTTTTTTAATACTTTTTAATCTTTATTATTTAAAAAGAAATTAAATTAAACACACATTCAAAGTGGCCAATTAATAATTAAAAAAACAAAAAAAAAACGACCAGAGAAAGAAAATTAAAACATAAAAGTTTGATTATGAAATGAAAGAGTTGGGAGTTAAACTTTAAACATTTTACCTCACATTGTGGAAATGCAACACAATTAGAGCACTTAAGACATTACACATCCTCATACACACAAAAGATTTACACACAGCAGTCCAACGAAGAAAAGTCTCGTAGTTAAATTAACAGATCACACACGTTCATAAGCATGGACAATACACACACTCGCGCGCATACAATACAGATTTACAACAATTAAAAGGCATTAAAATAAGAAACAATAGCAACAAACAACAAAAAGAAAGAGCATTTTGCAGAGGAGAACAAGAAGATATTTTGAGAGTAGAGCCTTAGAAAAAGCAAAAGAAATTCCAATTAAAATGACTTCTCATCATCATCATTGTTAATTACCAATATGTAGCTGTTGTTGTTGTTGTTGTCTATTTTATATTTTTTATTAAGTGTGTGTGTGCTATACTCCTTAAAAATTTTCACAAGTATACAACCACATCACATCAACAAACCTTATTAGTGTGTGATAGAAGGTTTTCTATTTAATTCTCGATCATCAAACAAACAAAAAAACACACACACAGAAACATAGAAAGAGAAAATAAATTCTAAAAAAAAACCATCGAATGAGAATGAGAGAAAGAGAGAGACAAGAAGAGAAATGTTAAAATGAAAAACAAACAAAAAATCAAATCCAATTAGTTTAGCACCATACAGCACACACAAAAACACACACACACACAATGAAAACGAAAATGAAATCTTAAAGCATTTGAAGGGGAATTTTAGTGCGCACACACAGAAAGAGGATCGTTTTAGAGTACATGCCTATGCATATGAATGTGTGTGGATGTGTGTGGCTACGTACTATATAAAATATATATTTACAAATAAAATGAGAAAGAGAGAGAGGGAGAGCGAACAACAATTGCACAATGCATATGGGAGCTGGAGAATTTGTAAATATTGTACGAAGAATACGTATTTAATTATTGAACTCCGAATTTAAAACGAAACGAACTCCGAAAATGCTTATGGGATTATGGGCTTATGGGATATATTGTATTTATTGTACGTACATTTACTCTTATTGCAGGCGCTTATTTTCAAATTTTTTAAGAAAACTTCTGCACAGTGTCACTGCCACCAAAAAGAATGATTATTGAAGCGCGTTAGTCATTTACGAACAGAAATATTGTTAAGAAATGAAATAATAGCGCCTACGTCGTGTACCTTACCTTATCAATTTTTCGTAGGGACATTTTTCTCACTAAAATTTCCCCTTTTGGCTCACCCTATCCCCACAGCCGAATGATGTTTTCTTGGCTTATTATCGTGAGTCAATAACAGGGTTTTATTAAACTGCCACGCCTTCCTATTCCAATTTTGAGCCGAATATTTTTGCCCATTTTGTGTCCACTGGTATCTTTGTGATCCCCTGGTGGGAATGCCTAATGCCTGGATAATCAAGTAAAATTGCAAACTACTGCTCTAACTTCTTGGCATTCCTTAACTCTGTTTTGACCACAAAATGAGAAAAGATAAGAAGTGATCCGAAGGGTCCATCGCCGGTACTCTCAGGGTAGAATGGTAACTGCAAAGAGTGGACGTTGAAGCACGTAATAATGTCCGCAAATTTTGGTTATCTCGACAATAACTATAAAGGTACACATCCTGTTTAAAAGTGGCGCATTTGCATGCGATAAATTCTGAATTCCAATTACCTGACCGCAGCAGACCAAATCTCTGCTTATATATACTTAAGTATGTTTAAGTATGTTAGCGAAGTAAACAAACGATAGGGAGAATACACCTCGGATGTCAGATGACAAAGTTACTCGATAATCGCTTCGGAATTCACAGGGAGGTGCTCGGCAACCTGTTCATCTAGAACAGCATAAAGAAGATCGTTGGATTAGAAGCTGCAACATCGGATTAGTTTTGGAATAATGTCAGTCAAACGCATTACAATGGAGTCGAATATAAAACATTGATTGAGGCCCTATGCTCCCCCAATACTCAAGGATAACAGAAAAAGTTTTATCCTTAAGACTGATTTTCTTAGCATGACCAAGCATGACAACCAAGACATGAATGTCATCAGTAAATGGTGTTCAAATGGTGACTCAATATTTTCCTACCACATTTTCCTTTTATTACTACACTTCGGAAATTGTTTCATGCTAAAACTGTGCGAAATTTCGTAGACTATCAACTCAATTTAACTCTATTAATGCAATATGACCGCATCGTCGGAATAATCACCCCAAAAACACTCTGAGAATATTCAAGGGCAAAAATATGGGACAAAATGTCCAAATCACGAAAGTCTCCAAGTGGTAGGAGTGGTAGGAGGATCGTATTCATTTTGAAATTTTTATTCTTGAACATTCATTTGATCGAGAAAAGAAACTTCATTCGGCAACGCCGCCCATAAGGTTACATGGGTACTGTATTTATGCTTGAGTTTCGCACTCTCACGCTCTTTTGCGAAACTCTCGCACGTTCAATGCTCGGGGTTATGCAGTGGAAACGCTCCAGACTGGGAGTACGTTGCCTCTACTCCATTCTGTTTTCATCACCAATTCCATGAGCTTGCACTATAAAGTAAATGTGCAGATACTGTTGGTCAAAACTAAAACGTTTGTGTTATGGCATTTATTTCTATGCAATATCCTATAAAGTTTCAATCACTCAATCAATGTTTATTTAATGTTTTTACCGTATTTAACTAAGTCGCCATTGTCTAGTAGGGACTGTCGTTCGAAATCGACTTTAAAGCCTCGATAATTGTGAATAAAATTATCACCCTACAACTTGGGTGGTGTGAGAAACTAGTTCGTAATCCTGGTTAAAGCATGGTAATGAGCAATTGAGTAAGTAAAGTACGTAAGTATTTCTGAGGTGCTGTGAAACATTAATGAAACTGAGGCATTAAAAGAAATTAAAATCCGAAAATCCTACTCTTCATTAAACTTCTTTGAATGAAAAGATTTCAATTAATTATGGAAACAAGAAGAAAATTTTCTAAAAAAGAAAGAAAACAAAACAACTCCACAATATCGTCGTACATTATTTAGTTGGAGATTTACAATTAATTCGCACTCACCCTACTGTTTGAGAAGAATTGATTTCACTTCGTTTTCGTTTTTTTTTTAGTTGTACTAACAACAGCAACAATAACAATAATAAACATTAAAAATTCTCTCGCTCTCCTCTGTTTGTTTCTTACCAAAACCAAAACCAAAACACAACATACAACAGAGGCATGCATGCATGCATGTCAGCACATGCTTAAGCTTGCTGGGATCAATTCTTATTGGCTAGCCAGCCACCTATATAGTGAGAGTAAGTATATGCACATGCATATACGTATGGGTGTGCGTGTGTATACGATCGCAATTATATACACAATAAACATACTCTCTCATTTCCAATTGAGAATAAGAAGAAATAATTCCGAATCAAACGAAGAGTACACAATACTGTCTCTTTTACTCTAAAGTGTACAGAGACTAAAACACGAGAAGGCGTTTACAATTGAATTTTATTCTTGCTCGTGCTTGCTTATGAAGCAAGCATAAGCATGAGTACGAGTACGAGTATGTGTATGAGTGTTTGATTTTCTTCTTCTTTTCATCGTGTATATAATGCGAACGTTTTTGTTTTTGTCATAATGTGACGATCTTTTATGAAAACAAACCCTGTTACGCACACACTCGCACACTCATAACGCACATGTATTTGCGTCAGTCGTGTCGAGTCGAATCGAATCGAGGCGATAGTATTAAAGAGATGATCACAAGAAACATAACAAAACATGATGAAATGAAATTGAAAACACACAATAAGCACAAGAAAAATAAAAACAAAAAACAAAAAGACAACAAACACCGACAGATATTGAAGAGTGTAGCAAAAGAACTCGAACACATTCAGTTGAATGTTGGCACTAAACCGGGTAACACAGAATAAAAAAACTACTCGTGTGTGCTAGTGTACTAGACTGTAACGTAACAGAGATTAACAGTGTAACGATTTGTGTATTATTTTAAGTAACAAAACATACAGAAAACAAAAAAGTTTACAAAATAAAAATAAAATCTCTTCTTTATAAAAAATAGGAAATCTAAACTAATATCGTATGGGAAATAAAATGTCACTGCTACTGCTGATTAATTAATTAATAAAAAAATAAAATTAAAATTGAAATTGAAATTAAAAAAACAACAAATTTTATTTGACACAAAAATACATGAGAAATTTCCGTCGCCTAAACACCGCAATAAAGAAGAGCAAAAGAAAATTATGATTATTATTATGATGATAATGAAAATAAAAATGTTTTGATTGATAAACTTGAAGAGTTTATTTGATTATTTTATTTGTGCGTTACAAATTATACGTGAAATTGCTTTAAAGAAGAAGAAAAATAGAAAAAAAAATTGAAAAGATTTTGTCAAGTTATCATGTGGATTTAAAAAATTATCTCCTATCAGTTAAATAAACTTTGTGTTATTCTTCTTTTTTATGATTATTTGTTTATGATTCTTTAGAATATAAATTTAGAATAAAATAAAATTGAATTATTTGCAAAAAAATAAAAATAAAAATTAATAAAAGTTTTGGGCATACAATAATATTTATTGCCTCTTATTATCAAAATAAAAAAAAAGAAAAAGAAAAGAAAGTTTTGTTTAAAAATACCCTTTAAAATAAACTCCTATACACATAATGGATTTATTAAGAATATTACGACTATTGGCCATATTAATGATCAGTTTGACGTTTACAAAAGCTGAGGCCAAACACAAACCAGGACGGGGGAGAGGATCCATGTGGTGGTAAGTTTAAAATAAAACTTAAATGAGGAATTTTTAAGAGAAAAGTTTTTCGTTACAAGTTAAATAAAGTGTGGTAGTACAATGGTCACAAACGCTGACTTATGTGTGGACCTAGTTCTTCATAATCTAACTTAGCTAATCCAATGGTTGCTTTATTTTATCAATTTGCAGTGCATATGTACATATTGTTACTTTAAATTTTTGGCTTTAAAATTCAGTTGACATTCAAGTTTAATACAAATATGGATTAATAGCTAGTGGACTAAAGTAGACATTGCTTATCACAACCATTAACGCGGGATAACAACCTAGCTTTTTTTTGCTATCCTCAAATCAATAATTAAAATATAATTTACAATTTTTATTGTACAATAATTTTGAATCTTTCTTTATGTCATCGTAATAATATTTTTCAGTTTCAATTTTTTTTTAATAAATTTTGTTAATTATGAGGCCTTTGTAGCTGTATTGTTTTATAAAAAAGAGTTGCAATAAAAAGTTTTCCTTTATTTGCCGTAAAAATTTTCGAATTTGAAATAAATATTGAATTATATTCGAAATATAAATTCAATAATTTGAATCGAAAATCATTCGAACTTTTTCGAAAATGTAAAATTTTTCGAAAATTAATTTTTATTATGCGTTGAAGCAGAAGTTTTTCTCTTTAAGTATTCGTTCACAAAATAGTTTCCAAAAACGAATTGTTTTTAATTTCTTGTAGTTTTATGAAATTTTTTTAACATTTTAAACAACTTCGATCTTCGATTTTTTTCAATTATTTCGAAAGTTTGCAAGTCTGTTATTGTAGATGATTCAAACAATGAATTTAAGCAGAAACTTATGTAGTAAAATACTATTTCGAACTTATTAAAATTATTCACTCTTTAAATTTATGTTTGAAAACTAATTTAAAATTTTTTTTTAGTTTTAAAAAAATGGGGTTTTTTTCTGTTCACCACTCGTCATTAAGAAAATGAAATTTAAATATAGGAATATTATCGAATAAAAATCTTTAAAAAGAAACATATCTAGGAAAATAATATTTAAAAAATCAAATTATTTTTTAACCTATTTTTTTCATTCAAGTTACTCGTGTTCAGCAAGCATTTTTAAATATAAAAAGGCATTTATTAAAAATTAAAAATTTTTTTTTGTAAATTTTTTTGCTTTGTTTGTTTTGTTTTTCATATAATTCTATGAAATTTATATAAAAATTTAAAAATCGAAATTTATTGCACTATTGTTGTGAATAGAAAGAACTTTCAAGATTAATTTTTTATAAAAATCTTCAAGGTTGGTGGCAATTTTTTTTATTAAAAAATTTTTTTGCTTTTATTTTATAAAAAAAAATTAATATTATTATTCTAATTGCATTTTTAAAAAGATGAATTTCTGTAAAAAAAATTAAAAATAATTTCCTATTTTAAGCCTACAATCGCTTACTACTCACTCGTATTATTTTGTTTCTCATTTCTTGTGTATTCAATATAAAGTATGTGTCTTAAGTCTTTTGTTTATTTTGTAACATCCATGTAAACTATCGCCACAAAGCGTGTGCCTTAGTTTTTTATTATAAAAATTGAACCATTTCATGTAAAAGCTGCTGTGTATAGCAAAAAAAAAACGAAAACGAAATGATTTATGTTTCCTTAAAAAATTAGCACTTCCGCCAAAATGACTTAAAAACATAAAAAATTTAAACAAAAAAAAGCAAAAAAAAAATGAAAAATAGAATTAAAAAATAAACAGAATTATTAATAAAACAAATAAGATGTTTTTTTTTTCTTTTTTTTGTTTCTTATATTTAATGTTTAAACACAAAAGAGATACAAAAAAACAAAAATTTCTTAAAGAACAAGCGTGCGCATGCCACATGCTTTAGACTCTCGGTGTTGGTGTTGGTGGTGGTGGTGTTGCTCAAGCAAAAAAACGTGTGTTTTGTTATGAAAATTTGTAAAACGGAAGCAGTTACACACAAATATGTAATGAAATTAAGCGTTAAAATAAATTCACTTTTAATGTTTTGGTCGAAACAGAAAGAGAAATGAATTTAAAGTTTTCGAAGAAAATATTTTCAGAAACTAAACTTTTATTTTATTTGTTTAATTTTAATTGCATTGTAAAAATTGAAATGTAAAATTTTAATTGTGTTGTTGTTGTTTATTTTAAATATTTATGAGGAGTCTAGTTGCTAACCAGCTCACTAGTTGAGATAATTTTAAAATTCTGATTTCGTTTGTATAAAAATAAAATAAAAAAAATTAAATAAAAAATAAACATACAAAAAACATCCCCTGGAGAATTAAGGAAAAAAAACGAAACCGACTTCAAATAATGGTCAACAAGCCAGCGACCTGCTGGCTGACTGCTGTTGTCTAGTACATAGGTAGGTAGTAGTCATTGATTAAAACTGAAACAATTGTGTGGCAATTGTTTGTAATTGTAATCGAATGCCAACGAGTCGTATCGAAACGAATCGACATAAAACGAGCCAATTGTTAAACATTAATAAGCAAGAATTTTTACTTATTTTGCAACTGTTCAAAGGAAAACAACGAAAACTACGTAAACAACAACGAAAAACAATCATTGAACATTTACCAACACAACACAAACAGAGGAACAAAGAAACAAACAGACTCTGTGACTAGAAACGTGTCAATCCAATGCATTTATGTACTAAGTAATGATGGCTTGAAATCGTTTCTGTGTTTCTGTATTGCAAACTGTAACTTAAAACGTTAAATACATCAGGCGGCCATAAATTACAATTAAAACCAAGAAAACATTCAAAGAAACAAACCAACCAACTTTTCTACTTCAACGTGTGAGGTTTTTCAACCACTTTAAACCACTTAGTACTATTTTAATAGAAAATTTCAAAAACCATAATTATTTTACACAACACAGACTAGCTAGCTTGGACAGATAGTCAGACAGGCGGTTATTAAGTACATTAGTGTTTCATATTTAATTAAATTTCATAAAAAAAAAATTTTAATTTCAATTTAGATAAAAAAAGAAAAACTTTCTAAATTACAATTAAAAACAAAAACAATAACACAAACTTTATTTGAATAATTAAATACTATTTTCCATTTAAAAATATTTTTAGAGGTCTTTCTTTCTTTCTATTTCTATTTTTAATTTCCCATCAAAAACTCAGTGAAGCTGAAAAATTTTTTTAAAAAGTTTTCTTTTCTTCTTTAAAAGTCTTTTCTTTTTTTTGTGATTAAAAGTTTAATAAAAATAATTATTCGTTTCAATTTTTGTTTTGTATTTAAAGGGGCATAGCCAAAGTAGGTGAACCAAATAATATTTCGCCCATTAGTTCAGGCATTATGTATGTGGACCCAGCCATACATACAACGCTGAGAAGAAAACAACGACGTTTGGTGCGTGACAATCCCGGTGTATTGGGTGCTCTTGTCAAAGGAGCCAATTTGGCCATCAGCGAATGTCAACATCAGTTTAGAAATCGCCGTTGGAACTGTTCAACACGTAATTTTCTACGAGGCAAAAATCTATTTGGAAAAATTGTCGATCGAGGTAAGTGACCACAACCATTTTATAAGAAACACAAGAAACAAAAACAAAAAAAAAAGAAATCCTATAAAAAACAATTGTTTTTAAAAAACAAAACAAATTCCCACACTTGGTAATATAAGACCCGGAATAATAATAACAACAACAACAACAACAAGACAAAACAAAATCTAAAGTGGCGCTTGAAAAAAAATTTCAAAACAAACCTTCAAACGAAACAACACACACAAATTTTGTGGGTTGTACTCCTGTGATCTGTTCTTGTTTAAAGGTTTGCGGGTTCATCTTTGTTTTTGTTGTTGTTGTTGTTGTTTTTGGTCAAGTACATTAAGTTGTTTTGTAATACGATATTTAAGAAAATATCCAGAAAAACCAACAAAAATAAACAACATTAAGCCTACATATGTAACATATTTATCTTCTTAATATTGTTATGGGTTGTTGTTGAAAACTAAAATAACCTTTTGCCTCCTCTTGCCTATGCTTGTGCTCTTTTTTTACTATGTGTTCTTTTAAGGCTGTACTCCATTAATAAAATTTTCAAAAATAAAATCCATGTTTATGAACGAAACTTCTTCAGGGCTCACTCGGTAAGAGACACTCATACTTGACGGGTTGTTTATTAAGATGACAATCTTATCAAAAATTTACAAAAAAAAAACCAAAAAAAAAAAAGGTTGTTGACAAAGTATTTCAAAATGATCCTTGAAAATTGAAATAAATGTGGTTTCTTTGATCCCCAATACAAGAGCAGAAAAGAACAGAAACTATTTATAACACACACACATACGTACAAATATATGCATACGTAATTGGTCATACGTACAACCCTTTAGTCAGGATTACAACCTAGTTTCTCGTATGCGTACAACATTGACATCAAACTCATACCATTCGAAATATGTTTGATTCATAAACCTACTCATTTAGATTCACTTAGGATTTTAGAAAAATACTTATAAATGATGCGAGTGACTCGAATCATTCATCAAAATTTACGATCTTAGTTGTTGTTGCATTTACAAAAAAATAAAAAAAAATGTAAGCAGCAAGCAGAGAGAGCCAACACACAACCTTCCAGTGAGTGTTTAGTGTTCCTACGCGAATCATACTTAATTGATCATTACAACCCAGTCAGGTTGTGTGTGCTAATTTTATACATGAGTGATGGGACCTACAGTTTAAAGTCGACTCCGAACGACAGATTTTTGAGAAACTTTTCATGGCAATTTTATTTACTCTCAGAGTTTTTGCCAGAAATCTGCTGATTTTGTATTTTGTTTTGATGTCTGGCCTGAGGCTCGGACCCTGGCCTTACGTCTAATAAGCCAGCACACTACCCACTAGACTACGGCGAGTGATTCGTGTATATGTTAAGTAAATTGAGAGTCGAAATCAACAACATCATACGTGTTGTTAAGTATGAACATGATGAGTACTTCAAACTTTGAATATGAGTAGAGGTTCCATGATATTAAAATAAGTATGAATGCGTATAAGTATCAGAAATTATGAGTATGATTCGATTCTACTCATCTTTTTGAATACTCATTGCTGTTCTCTGGTGGATACCCTTTAAGGGAAGAGATACCGCTTAAGCCCATTATAATATCGCATTCAATTCTAACTGGGGATCAAATATTTCAAAGAGGAAACAATCCCAAGTCCAAAATAAATCGTGCTATTGCAGCAAACTTTATATTAGAAACCTCATTCAAAGATATCGGAAAATGAGGGAGGAAAAGCCTCTGCCTCTTTATGACAAGAGCAAGGCACTGACATATGAGGTGAAAGACAGTCACTTCATCCTCCTCAGGCTCACAGCTGCCGCTGCATGCCCCCAATAATCGCTTTTGTGCGATGGAATTACGAATTGTAATAATTTATGAAGTCGCCGTAGTCTAGTAGGTAGTGTGTTGGCCTATTAGACGTAAAGCCAGTGGTCGAACCCCAGGCCAGACATCAAAATAAAATGCAAAAAGTATTTCCTCGGCGACTTCCTCTCGGTAGATTTCTGGCAAAAACTCTGAGAGTAAATAAAATTGCCATGAAAAAGTTTCTCAAAAAATCTGTCGTTCGGAGTCGACTTTAAACTGTAGGTCCCGCCACTCATGTATAAAAATTAACTCACACAACATAAGTGGTGTGAGAAACTAGGTCTTAATCCTGGCTGAAGGGTTGTAATGACCAAATTATGTATGTATGTGAATAATTTCAGAAGCAAGTTTAGTTTTATGCCCAAATTTCTTCGAGCGTACTGTTGCTTCATCTAATTGTCAAGTAAAATTTTTAAAAATTTAAAAAGTTTTTAAATTTTAAAAAATACTGTTGGTAATGAGTCTCCCTGCATTCACATTTTGACTCATAAATGACTGTTATTGTCATCATTAGCGAGAGTTGTTGCAAAACAATTGTTTGGGTTTTCTCTCCTCCTTGCTTTTTTCATTTACGAATTTTGCATTGAAGAAAATTTATTGTCTTCTCGTATTTCTTTCTCTCTTCCTTTTCTTTTTGTTGTTTGTTTTCTACTCTTGTGGTGTTTTTGTTTTTGTTGTTGTGTTTTGTGTTGTTTTTATTGTTTTCACTTGTAACCGTATTGACATACTGACAGCTTGTCAAGTGTATGTTAATTAAATGAGACATTTTTCTTCATTCAACACACAATACAAGAGACGAACGAGAGAGAGAGAGAGAGAGTGTGTGTATGAATAGGTATGAATAGCTATGAATAGGAAGACACAAGACCCCCCTTCCATTTTGCTTGATCTTCATCTGCATTGTTCTATAAAAAGAAAAGCAAAGAATCAATCATAAAATCAAAATATTAAGTGAAGAAATGTATGAATTGCTTGGCCATTTGGGAATTTCCCCTTTTTTTTGGATGCAACTTAAAGGCATAAATATCCAACTGGGCCTACTACTACTACTGATTGCTTCAGTTATTACTACTGAGTGAGCCTAGCACGTAGCACGTAGTTCTCCTATACATATGTACATACATTGTCGAGATCATAATTTATGATGTTCTGCTTACGTAAAACTCGAGACAAACTGACTGACTGAGTGAGTGTTATATTCTATCCAAGTGCTGTGATGGATGGATGTGATAATAAAGGGAGTGAGTGCTGGGCTGAGCTGTAAATATTTTTTTAGTACCTGATAATTTCTATTAAATTAAAGAATTCTTTCATTAGGAGTATCAAATCTTATTTTATGATTTGTCAAGAGTATTACAAACTGATAAACTAAATTCACTCGTATGCTTTGCTTTATTTTTTTTTTATAGTTTTAAAGGTTTTTTTACGATTATTTTCCAGAATTTATTTGAAAAAAAACAACAGACTGTTTAATGTCAATTATTATTTTATTTTAACATTGGATTTCTTTTGAATTCTATTCTGTTCTATTCTGTTCTATCTTCTCTTTTTTTTGTGTTCATTTTATGGATAAATAATTAACACCTTTTAAAAAGTCCCTTTTTAAGACACCATTAACACCCCTTCCAGTGGATGGATATCAGCAGCAGCCAGCCAGTAGTCGTAAAAATGTCGTTTATTCATGATAATCTGACTTGAAATTTTTCATTGCATTTCCAATTCCATTTGCCTGGCCAGCTGGTCTGCTTAACTGTGCCTGATTGTGTAGGTGGTGAAATACCTAAACGAGCAAAAGTGAATTTGTTACGCCTTGATTACTAACAGAGAACGAAAGATCTTTTTTACTTCCTTTTTTTCTAACGCTTGTTATTGCCAATAATTGTTAGAAATTCTTTGTCTATTTTGTTCTCTTTTTGTTCTCCAATCTATGGCAAATCAATTAATTAAGGGTATTTAAGGAAAGCAAAACAACAAAAAAAAAATCGAAACGAAACTAAAAAAAAAGCTAAAAAGGCTTAAAAAGGGAAAATTGAACAATTCCTATGGGCGTTGACTTTGTGGTGCATTTAGTTTGTGGCACATATTCTAGGAGTTGCACACACGGGATCAATATGAACAAAATTATTAATAGTTGGCAGAACAAATTGGCTTAAAAGATTACACAAGATTTTTAAAAAATTTCCTCCTTTTTTCCTTTTTTTTTTTTGATTGAAAGACAAATGATTACAAAAAAAATTAAAAAAAAATTACTATTTAAAACATTCAGTTAAAGGAAACCAACTTAATAGCAAAGAATAGAAGTTAAGTAAAATAGAAAAATAAGGAAACGAAAACAAATTAATAAAGATTAAAAAGATTCTGCAGAAGTAGAAAAGTAGAGATTTGACAAATTAGAAAAGAAATTGAAATTGAAAGAAAATGTAAAGAATGATATAAAAATCACTTCTTTTATTTTCTCAGAATTTTTATTATGAAAACTAATTTAGGTGATAGCCTGATGCAGCAGCCAATTTTGTCTGCATTTTACGCAAAATATTGTACTTTTCATGCAGCCAACTTAAGGTCTCCCCAATCCATATTTAGAGAATACCTTAAAGAGCATAGACCTTCTCTATAGGCTTTGAAGGCAACACCACAATCTTACATTTAAAGCATATATGGGATATACCCAGATTCAGCCAATAGTGGAACAATACTTGTCTTTAAAAAATTGCTTTTTTTCTTGAGTTACTAAGTAACTAAGCAAAGTATTTTATTACAGGACTACTCTGCTTTCGGTGTTAAGTGAGATCATATATCGACGCCTCCATTCTATAAAGTTCTAAGTGTACTTAGAACGTATTTAATGTTCTCGCATTTTTAAATTCTACGTTTTTTAACTTAAATACTGTCAATATTTGGTTAAGATGCGCCGATCCGTTCCGAAGTTATAGGGAAAAATCTACTTAGAATACACGTATGGTCGTATATCGCGTAAAAACTTTGAGAGCTCATAACTCAAAACACACTTTTTCGACTTAGAATGTTATAGAACGGAGGCGTCGATATGTTAGCGGAATATACTTTAGAATATGATGCAACTATGCAAATGATATGATATATATGAAGAGGTCTCTTCTGGGCATACATACATACATAATTGGCCATTACAATCCTTCAGCTAGGATTACAAGCTAGCTTCTCACACCACTCACGTTGTGTGTGTTAATTTTATACATGAGTGGCGGGACCTAGAGTTTAAAGTCGACTCCGAACGACATATTTTTGATAAACTTTTCATGGCAAATTTTTTTTTACTCTTAGAGTTTTTGCTAGAAATCTGCTGATAGGAAGTTGCCGAAGATATATTTTTAATATTTTCGTTTTGTTGTCTGACCTGGGAGAAGTCGCCGTAGTCTAGTAGAGCAGTGTGTTGGCTTATTAGACGTAAAGCCAGGGTTCGAGCCCCAGCCAGACATAAAAACAAAACACAAAAAGTATTTCTTCGGCGTCTTTCTCTCAGCTGAAGAAACTAGGTCGTAATCCTGACCTGATTAGAGATAATAAAGAGTGTTGGTTGCCACCAGAGATCAGCAATGAATCGTTTTTTCTCTACTTATATGCACTCTTGATATTTTGAATATAAGTGAGTCTCCAATATTGAAATTTAGCAACTACTCTGATTCATTCATACTCACTACAAAGTTGATTTATAAGTACAGGTTGCAATAAGTATGATTACAACGTTGACATCAAACTCAAACCATTTGAAATATGTTTGATTCATAAGTCTACTCATTTAGATTCACTTTAGAACTTTAGGTAAATACTTATAATACTTATAAATGATTCGAGTGACTCGAATCATTCATCAAAATTTACAATCTTAGTTGTTGTTGCTTTTCCAAAAAAAAGAAAAGAGACACATAAGCAAAACAGACAGAGCAGCAAGCAGAGCAAACTTACAACCTTCTAGTCAGTATTTTAGTGTTCGAACGCGAATCATACTTTTTTTTGTATTTCTTGTAAATGCTGAGTTATGGAGAGTCGAAATCAACAACATCATACGTGTTGTTAAGTATGAATATGATGAGTACTTCAAACTTTGAATATGAGTAGAGGTTCCATGATATTAAAATGAGTATGAATGCGTATAAGTATCAGATATTATGAGTATGATGCGATTCTACTCATCTTTTTGAATACTCACTGCCACAATGCTGCTTATTACGTATATACGTTATATATGATCCATTGAGGGTTAAGCAATTTCATATGGGTTAAACCGAAAAACAAATTAACAATTTTGTGTTTTCATACAACAAATGAATTTGAGGACCTTAAGGGAAACTAATTTGATTTTTTGTTTGGCATTTCAAAATGCAGCATTTGAATTTATTTTCCTTTATTTTTTGCATATGCTTATTGCTGCTTCTTTATTAGCATATGTATTATGCATATAAGTATGCCAATGGATTTAATTTTAAATCCCTGAGAACTAAATCACCAAAAAATTATCCCAAAATAAAAAAAAAGAAATACAAATGCTTGTTGCTCTACTTAAAATATTGAATAGGCTGCTGCTGCAAAACGAAGCAGCAGTAAAAAGGGTAACTTTTTCAAAAACTCAAACAATAGTTCAGTGTTTTGCTCGGGTGTTTTAAAAGAAAGAAATGAAAAAAGAAAACAAACAGAACAACATCCTTTAAAACTCAAGGGTGCTCGGTACGAGGATTTAATATTAAACAATAGAAATCACTTACTACCCCTGACTACTACTTACTAACCTGAGAGAGAAAACAGAAACTGGTGCTGCTGAGGCTGGTGCTGGTGCTTAAGATGAATATATCTGAAAAGAAAAGATCAATTACAATTGCTTCTTAACAATTTAAAGAAAAAAAAACAAACAAACATATTTAAATAAAACTGACCACGCCTCTTGAAATTTTTGACAAAAACTATTAAAAAAAAAAGAATTTGGTAAGGAATTTTCGATGTTTTGTTTTTTGGGCCAGATTTAGAACGGAAATCCGTTTAAATTGTATGTTTTATTGAAATAAAAAAATAAAAAAAAAATAAATAAAAATGTTGTATTAAATTACGTTGACGAGATTGATTGAGGAAGAGGCGTTCGTTGAAATAATTTTGTTTTAATGGAAATATTTTTCTGTTTATTAAAGAGAATAAAAAATAAATATGTACATACATACATATGTATATATATATACATTCAGTTTTCATATGTACATATGTACATATATGTATGTATGTAGACGTATTCAGTTATGAAGAGCTGGTGTCTGTTGTACAATATTTTTGTAGTTTTTAACGTATTTTGTTTTGTTTTGTTGTTATCAGTCTTTGATCTTGTTTAAATTGGTTATTTTGTGTAATTTTTTATTTGTTTAACACAACCGCGCCCTTTTAAATTTTTTTTCGTTTCGTCTTTTTTTTTTTTTTTTTTGTTTCAAGACATTTCAGTCTTTATTTCTTTGATTGTCTGTCTGTCTGTCTGTCTATCTATCTGTATATGACATTTATTGTTTTTAGCAATATAACGCCTTTATTTTTCATACCACAAAAAAAAACCCAAAATTGTTTAACGAACGAATATTTAACAAGTATAAGTACGAGTACGAGTATGAGTACAACAAGTAAATTTTTAAAGAAAAGATAACATGAGTCAGTCAGAGTCAGTGAAGAGTCAGTATCTCGGGGTCTCAGTCACAATATATTTGTTAAACAAGCGTAATATTAAGTTTTTATGTCATTCATTAAAAATTTGTTTCATACGTTCGTTTCAAAAGCATTTTCGTTAATAACAACGTGCAGGTATTTAATTGGGTTTGTACCTGTAGGTTAAAAAAACACAAAATAAATGAAAATATTTTGTAAATTTCACTCTTCTGGGTGTTCGTCGTTCTATTGTAAAACAACATTTTCCCTGTAATTTCTTCTAATTTTTCTCCTATGTACACCAGTCCAAACCAAATCAAAAAAATTTTTGTTTTGTTAAATAAATATTCGAAAATAATTTGTTGTTATTGCTTGTGGTTGTTATAATTTAACCTTTAACTAAATATTTATTTGGGCCTAATACTTGATTTCTTTGGAAACACTTTTCCTTACACTTGCACTCTTACAAACATGCGTTCATTGGCCTGCATCTCTAAAGCAGGATCAGAGGAACAAAAACACTACATTTCGATGTTAACAAGTGCAGCAACATTACCATGTGAAATGTAATGTTAAAAGTAAACAATTAACTGGAATTCATAAAAACAAAAATCTTTTATTTTTTGGGGGGCCATTTCAAATGAAACCCCAACAAACTGAGCATGATAGTGGTAGTCAGTGACATATTTCCTGCTTGCCTGCCTGCCTGTCTGCTCTGTTTCAATTCCCACAAGTGTGTTAATTGATATTGAAAATACATCAAAAATACTTTCAAACTGACATTTCATCTGTCAACAATAGACAGAAAATTCTAATTTAGAACAAAACAGAATAGAAAAAATAAACACGTAAATCAAAGTAAAATTAAAGCAGAAAACGTAAGAATCTATGAAATTTTTTAAAAATTATCAACAAAAACTTGTAGAAAAGTTGTCCACTACTTAGTGAATTGGTTACAATATAGTCCAGATTAGGACCTATTTTCTTCCACTATCCCTGGTGTAAATGCCGATTACATATATACATAATTGGTCATTACAACCCTTCAGTCAGGATTACAACCTACTTTCTCACACCACTTATGTTGTGTGTGTTAATTTTATACATGAGTGGCGGGACCTACAGTTTAAAGTCGACTCCGAACGACAGATTTTTGAGAAAACTTTCATGGCAATTTTATTTGCCCTCTGATTTTTTGTCAGAAATCTGCTGAGAGAAAGTCGCTGAAGAAATACTTTTTTTTTATATTTCGTTTTGATGTCTGGCCTGGGGCTCGAACCCTGGCTTTTCGTCTAATAAGCCAACACACTACCTACTAGACCACGGCGTAAGTGCCGATTATACTCGATTATTAGAGTAAATTGCGACAAAACTTTCATTTTGAACCTCACATGTATATATTCATCAGAGATCAGCAATAAATCGTTTTTTTTTGCTACTCATAAGCACTCATAAGATTTTGAATATAAGTGAGTCAACAATATTGAAATTTAACTATGTACTCTGATTCATTCGTACTCCCTACAACATTGATTTATCAGGACAGGTTGTAATGAGTATGCGTACAATGTTCACATCAAACTCATACCATTCGAAATATGTTTGATTCATAAGCCTACTCTTTTAGATTCACGTTAGAACTTTAGAAAAATACTTATAATACTTATAAATGATTCGAGTGACTCGAATCATTCATCAATATTTACAGTCTTAGTTGTTGTTGCATTTACAAAAAAAAAGACTCATAAACAAAAAAGACAGAGCAGCAAGCAGAGCAAACACACAATTTTTTTTAATAAATATTTTAGTGTTCGTACGTGAATCATACTTATTATAGGATTCTTGTATGTGTTGAGTCATGGAGAGTCGAAATCAACATCATACGTGTATGATGAGCACTTCAAACTTTGAATATGAGTAGAGGTTCCATGATATTAGAACAAGTATGAATGCTTACAAGAATCGATTCAGTATCGATTCTAATCATCTTTTTTAATACTCATTGCTGATCTGTGATACGCATGTATCAGCTCCAACAAAGGAACATTTCCGAAAATTCAAACAATTTTTGAAGGAAAATTTTACGCAACAAACACAATCGGAAAGTATTTTTAATTTCCATTTCATTTTTTTACTCGTTTTTTTTTTGTTTTGTTTTGAGTATCTTCTTAAAATCCTTAAATAGTTTTCAAGTGCGTTCAGATTTATAATCGATTTTGTTATTTCGAGTTCAGTTCAGTTTTCTTTTGCCATCCCCTACTCCTGTTTATTGTACAACATTTGTCATAAATGTCTACAGCCTCTAGTTTAAACTCCTGGCAGAATATTTTTGTTTGCCACATCTGATAAACATTAACAACAAAAAAGAAGACGAGAAAAAATAGTAGCAGCCTCTGTTTTTTAAACAAAATACCACTTGAAGAAGAAGTAGGAGCAAAAAAAACACAAAAAAGATCTCCAGAAACTACATAAAAATTCAATTTCCATTGTTTAGTCCTGACTCAAGTTTAGTTTATGAGTCTCAATAATTCAGCCAAAAAGATGAAGTGAATTGCAGACAGACAGACAGACAGTCACAGCTGAACAGCAGAATAACGATGAAAAAAAGAACCTCATAACTCTAGGCATTACCACTTGATGATGATCAAGATGATCATCCTCACATTTTCTCATCTTTATGTTGCTCATTTTGGTCTTCTTCTTCTTCGGCTGCTGCTGGTGCTGGTGCTGCTGCTTCTACTTGTACTTTGACTTTTTTTCTACTCATTGTCGTAAAAAATTTAAATATGAGTTGAGGCAGCATTTGGTGGCAGTGATTACTTGAAGTGTCATAATTGACCAACAACATGAGGAACCGAAACGATGAATGATTTTTTAAAGACAAGTGCTATTATTCATAAACATGATAAAGATTATTTCGACAACAACAACAATAACAATAACCATTACAAAAAAAAACGACAATAACAGTGACAGTAACATAGTAGTGATACTCATAAATTTTTGTCTACTCAAGACAACAACAACGAAAAGCTATGCTACAGCAAGCTGGGTGGCAAAATAACGAAAAATCTCTTGTCAAAAACAGAAAGAAACTGAAACAGAAAACAAAAAACAGACGCTTTTTTTATTCAACTCGATTTTTGACATAAAAATTGTTTTAAAATTAATTGTCAGACACCAAGACCACCTTAAAGTTTAAAATATTTATTTGCTTGTCTTCTTCTTCTTTTTCTATGTTTAATAGGTTGCCGTGAGACGGGTTTCATTTATGCGATAACCAGTGCCGCTGTTACCCATTCGATAGCACGGGCCTGCAGTGAGGGTTCCATCGAGTCGTGCACTTGTGACTACAGCCATCAATCGAGATCGCCTCAGGCCAATGTCCAGGCGGGCAGTGTTGCAGGCGTTCGAGACTGGGAATGGGGTGGCTGTTCCGATAATATCGGTTTCGGTTTCAAATTCTCCCGCGAATTCGTCGATACGGGCGAACGTGGTCGCAATTTGAGAGAGAAAATGAATTTGCACAACAATGAGGCTGGTAGAGCGGTAAGTTATTAAACAAAAACAAAAAAAAAACTTCCGTATAACTCTTTCGCCATTACAATAATAATTTATGCCTGTTAAAGAGTTCATTTACATTCCTGGGGTGGCCTTAAAAGTCCATTGTATATGTACATACATTTGTGTTTATGCATGTGTATGTATGTGTTGATCATCATTTAACAAAATTTATTGTCATAAATTTTAACGAAAAAAACAGAAAAAAAAACTTTCTTTTTCTAAGACCAAGACCAAGACCCCACGCTGAGCCTCTATTACTGGATGTTATTGCAGTTGTAATGCTCTTCTAATTATTAAAGAAACACAAACATAAACATAAACAAACTACCTGACGATATATTGTACTACCTACCCAACGCCCCTTTATTACATTTTTTGCTTCGACTTAAGAAGTTTTAATGCATTTTTGGCCTTGTTGACAGCTTTTATTGCCCGCATTTTAATGCACGAGGCATCTTTAATATTTTCTACAATTTTATATTGAAAAGCCAATAAATTTTGCAACTAATCCTTAATGTTGTTGCACACATACACACACACATAGGCAGAGAGTGAGAGAGAGAGAGGGAGAAACTTAAATTTCAATTTTTATTACAAACCAACTTCAACAAGATACTCACAAGTTGTTGCACTCATTTACTGCAACATTTACTTCTCGTAATATGAAACCTAATTTTCGTTTTCTTCAATTCCACATGAAACTACAAAGTCATCGGTAGAACATTGGACGTTAATAAGCCGTCAGTGAGATGAAAATATAGAGGAGTTAAGCGTTGGTTTAATACAATGAAAATGTCGGAAAGTTTCCTAAACCCGTTTCCACTTAATTCAAGGCTTCAAGGCTTGTTACGTCAACCCAAGCTTTCTAAGCTACAAGTTCAAAAACACGATTTGGCTTCCACATTTGGCTTCCATTAGTTCCATTAGATGAAATAAGTAAAGGGTCCGCCAAATAACTTTTTTTTTTGAAAATGCTTTAAAACAAAACTACTGAATATTTTCTAAAATTTCTTTTTTTATTTGAAAGTACAATCCTTCCGGTTAATAATGGAAAATAATTTCATTCAAATGGCTGCCTCGGCTGGCCATGCAGTAGCCTACACGATCGGTCCAATTTTTAATCACATTATCGATTGTGTGCAGCTGTATTTCACCAATGGCTTCACGAATATTGTCCTTTAAAGCGTCAATTGTCTCTGGCTTGTCGGCGTAACACTTATCTTTGACGGCACCCCACAAATAATAGTCCACCGGTATCAAATCGCAGCTCCGAGGTGGCCAAACGACATCAGCTCTGTAGCTGATAATGCGATCTTCAAAAACAGGGCGCAAAACATCGAGTGTAGCTTCGGCTGTGTGGCACGTAGCGCCGTACTGTTGAAACCAAATATTGCCAATATCCTCCTCTTCAATTTTTGTGAACAAAAATTCGTTCAACATGGCCCGATAACGATCGCCATTGACTGTAACGGCCACTCTTTGCTCATTTTCGAAGACAAATGGCCCAATTTTGTCTCTGGACCAAAATCCGCACCAAACAGTGACTTGTTTCGGGTGCGTCGGCTTTTCAATGTATGCGTGCGGGTTTTCTGTTCCCCAAATGCGACAATTTTACTTGTTTACATGCTTGTTTACGCCAAGATCAGAATGAGCTTCATCTGAAAAGATGATTTTTTTTTGCCAAAATCGGCATCTTCTGGTGTAGGCTACTGTATGGCCAGCCGAGGCAGCCATTTGAATGAAATTATTTTCCATTATTAACCGGAAGGATTGTACTTTCAAATAAAAAAAAATTTGAGAAAATATTCAGTAATTTTTTTTAAAGCATTTTCAAAAAAAAAGTTATTTGGCGGACCCTTTATTTTCAGAAAAGATAGAAATTCGCGTACATACGGTCTTTCTGGAAATATCTGATAAAATTTACATGCAAGGGCTCTACCGCGATATCGAGACCGTGATGATGATTTCACATCTACGTTTGCTCTATTTTCTAAAAGTGTTCAGCGTCTCAAAGTCGTGAATGCTATCTCCTCGAAACTGTATTTTCACTGGCAAATGGCTCCTGTACAGTGAAAATGCTTTATGCATTCATTATAGTCGTCACTACACATGATATGTCGGACTCTCCCACTGGCTATACCGACTAAAAACCCGCTTTGTCTCCTCACCGGGGAATCATTCCACGTCGACACCACGGTTGTATTACTTCGAGGTGGACCGCTTTTCTGGCATATGCTCCAGTTCCATCATCGTCAGCCTGCGTCCAGGCTCCGCTCTATTCTCATTCTGCTGCGTCTCGGTCAAATTTCTTCCTTTGCAGAACGTGCTCTACAAAGTGTTTTACTGCGTTCCAGCTCTCTACTGGTACCACCTAATAAAGATCTTTAAAAATAGAAGGCATTTTTGTCCCTAATACCAAAAAGTCAACGCCGTTAAATTCCTTTTAAGCATGGCTTTGTTTTTTAAGTTTAGCCAGTTGGTTGGTCCAATATGTTTAATTGTCTGTCTGTCTGTCTCTCCATTCGTCCAACTGTTCGATTATTTGTTTCATTATCTTAAGCTTACGATGACTTTATTTTGTTCGTTTGCTTGGTCGCTGTTATCGTACATGTTGCAGTCGTTGTTGTTGTTGATGCTGCTGTCGGTTGTTTAGCAATTAATATGCCATTGAGCTTGTAGTTTATATGCGTTACATAAAATTCGTAAGCAATTGCAATGAGCAACATACAACAACAACAACAGCAACAACAGTAACAACAGCAACAAAGCAAAACAGAAAATTAAAAAAAAACAAAAAATAACGCGTCTAAAGTAAGAAATCGCATCGAATTGAATCGAAACGAATCAAATGGAAAAAAAACTCGAAAGAATTAAAAACGTTTTGTTTGCTTTGGTTATAACACATACTCGGGTTGTTGGTTGTGGCTATCTGGACGACCTCCTCTTAAGGTATTCCAATTTATAAATGTTGTGCCGTTGTAGTTGGTGTAGTTGCAAAGCTTAAATATGTTGTTGCAATGCAACAACACTGCGTTGTAATAATATCAACAACATCAATATAAAAATTGACCTCATGCTGGTTTGCTGCATGCAATTTTGGCCATATGCAACGATAATTTTTGGTCAGCAGATGTCGAAGCGACAGCAGCAACAGCAGCAGCATCAGCTACAGCGGCAGCAACTAAATGAATTGCCAAAAACCCCCCCACCAAGTAAATTGTTGATTATTGTTCTTTTTTTACAACAATAGCAACAACATTTATAGGTTTTTAATAATGTTGCAAATGTTTGTTGGAGCTCTTAAAAGATCACATGCTCATGTTTTTGTATCTTTTTTTTGTTTTTTTTTGTTTTTTTTTTGTAAATTTTGTTGTATTGCCAATACCACATAAAACTAAAACTTCATCCGTCTCCTCCCCAGAGACTGCGTTGCACGCGTCTTGTATAACAAATCCCAGCCAAAGCTATGCTCAAACCTACCTGATCGTTTTCTATAAACACATATACATACGCGCATACCCAACAAGTATATGAGAATTCGAGTACCTTGGTATTGTAACTTTGCGTTGCGTTTCTTTTTTTTTCATTGCTTTTTTGTGTATTTCTGTGGTGTTGTGTGGCAGAAACAGCTAAAGTCAAAATAATTAAGTGGAAAACATATTAATGCACAGAAGGGTGGCTCTTAATACGCCATAAAATGTCAAAAATGAGCAGCACATAAATTATATTTTACCTTTACAAACTGCAACCACAGCAACCATAGCCGACCACAGCAACCAACAACAAAATAAATTCATTGTACTAATGAAGTCATTTAAAGGCTTTAAAATATAAATTTTGTTCTCCTTCAGTTTCAGTTTCTGTTTTCTTTTACTCTTTTGATCGTAAATACTTATTTTCTCTAAAAATCGTTTTCTTTTTCTGTTTTCTGTTGTTTTGTGTGACTGTTTTCAGCATGTCCAAGCTGAAATGCGTCAAGAATGCAAATGTCATGGCATGTCTGGTTCCTGTACGGTTAAAACGTGCTGGATGCGTTTGGCCAATTTCCGCGTTATTGGCGATAATCTTAAGGATCGTTTCGATGGCGCCTCTCGTGTTATGATGACCAATAGTTTGCGTCCCAGCGGCAGTGCCAATGCTGCAAATGCCGCCAGTCCAAATGCAGTGGGTCCAACAAACGGCGTATTACCGAATGCGGCCAGTCCAAATGGCTACGATGATGATCGTATGCTGAACGATGAACATGTGCTGAAACATCATCCCAATATGCCATCACCAAACAGTTTACCCAATCCGAATGCTGGATCAAGGAATTCGGTACGAGGCCGCCAAAGACAGGGTAAAAAGAATAACAGGTAAGTTTTGTTATCACTTCAACTAGAATTTTCTTTTTTACTTTGCTTGATTATTGGAAAACCAATTGCAAAACATTGTGACATTTCAACGAAAATTAATGTGAGAATTGGAAAAAATATATGAAAAATTTTATTTCAGTTGCTTACTTGACTGGCCGTTACATTACTGGTGCTTTAGTGATCCTTTAGTGGTCAAACCTACAGTTTAAAATCCATTCTGAGCAAACGGTTTTACTGACAAATTATGTCATAATGTTATCTACGTGGCTTTAACTATTCTGATATTTTCCTCACAGTGGTATTTTCTACAGTGCACTGTATTTGTAATCGAACAGTTGGACGAATGTATAGACAGACAGACAGACAGACAGTCAGACAATTAAACATATTGGACCAACCAACTGGCTTAACTTAAGATCAAAGCCATGCTTAAGAGGAATTTAACGGCGTTGGCTTTTTGGTATTTAAGACAAAAATACCTTCAGTTTTTAAAAATCGTCATTATTTTCAAAAAAGGTCAACGCCAGAGTACTCTAATTAGAAAGAAAAATTCTTTATTAGGTGGTACCAGCTCATCCAACACTGCGGTGTTTAAAATAAAGCCAACATAAAGCTGTGACAATATGTATACATGAATATGTTTTTTTTGCATATTTAGTATCGCTCTGGCTTTTATGAGGCTACTTATTCATTTAAAAACTTTACTTCACTTCACATTTTTTTTCCTCTCTTTTGAAAATGTTAGAAATTTTTTATCTGTCGAGATTTATAGCTGTGAAGTAATAATTTATCACAGCTATTTTTGCAATAATTGTAATTGTGTAAAGCATTAAATCAGTTAATTATTCGATTAAATTTAAGAAATAATTCGAAAAACTTCTTTTGTCACTTCGAAAAAAAAATATCACAGTGATAATTTGAAAACAAAAAAAAAAATATTAAATAATTTTTACAAACGTTCTTGCAAAATTTCTTTATTTTCTTTGGCAGGTATTCGTTTCAGTTAAAACCCCATAATCCCGATCATAAGCCACCCGGTACCAAGGATATTGTTTACTTGGAGCCATCGCCGCCTTTCTGTGAAAAGAATTTACGTTTGGGCATCCAGGGCACACATGGACGCCAGTGCAATGATACATCGATTGGTGTCGATGGTTGTGATCTGATGTGCTGTGGCCGTGGCTATCGCACCCAAGAAGTGGTGGTAGTTGAACGTTGTGCCTGTACATTCCATTGGTGTTGTGAGGTCAAGTGTAAACTGTGTCGAACGAAAAAGACGATACACACGTGTCTGTAAGCTTACTAACTATCACCAGCCATCATTATCACTATCACTATCACCACTGTCATCGTCACTGTAAACAACATTTAATTTTTTTTCTCTCTTTCTCCCATTGAAAATATATTCATATGCACCAGTATAAGAGTAAAGTATAGTAGACCTTGTTGTATGTAGTTAAGGACAAGGCTTGTTATTTGTTTGAATTTAATTTTTATTTTATTTTATTTTTTTTATACATATTTTTATTATTATTATTAATTTAATTTAGAATATATAGAGGAGTACATATTCGTAATAAATATTGTATTCGTAATAGATATTCCCTTGACTTGCCGTTAAAACCCTAACGCACACAGACTGCATGAAGTTGGCAACTTTTTTAATTTGTCATGCTTTTTTCCAATTGTCAATATGAATTTATTTATTCCTTTAAAAAATTATAAAAATTTAAACAAAATATGTGCATGAGTTTGCGTAGGGCTTAATTAATTTATTAAAAAATTAAATTTAAAAAAAAAGAAAACAAGAAATGCTTTAATCTGCGAGTATCCATGTATGTTAAGCGATAATTTTATACAAAAAGAAAAATCATTTTCAATTTTTAAATTTTATTAAAAATTATTTAAAAATGTTTGCTCTCAAACACCTATTTTGGTCTCTCCCTCTCTCTCTCGCGCGATTAAAAAAAGGTGTCATCGAAATGTAAAAAAAGGAAAAACTGTGTAAAAACTTTGCTCATTTGAAAAGTTAATTTTAACACAGTAATTTTCTTTCTTTCTTTAAATTGGTCATAATTTTATTTAAAAAAAAAGAAGAAGAATCTTTTTTGTAGCAGTATTAAAAATCTATTTTCTCGCTAACTGTCTCTCTCTCTCTCACTCTCTTTTGCTTTCTCGTTCATTCCTGCTCAAATAGGCGATAATATAAACGAGATCAGCAAGGAGAAACCTTAAAAACCCAGTTAATTAGGTAATTAAGTTAAAATTGTAGGATAAATTAGTAAATAATTTTTAGTTTTACGATAATAAAAATGCATTTCTTAATAAAAAACATAAAAACATAAAACATAATTAATTAATAATTAATTGTACAATCTAAATATAAATTAATTAATTAATTAATAATTTTGTATGTATGTATTTAGTTATTATTTCTTATTTTTTAAATATTTTCTTAAAGACTGAATTGTATTGAAAGCAAGAGGAAGCAAAATTTATTTCTTAGCCATTCTAAAAACTGTACGAGGGTACAATAAAAAAAAAAAGAATTTTTTTGTTTATTTTGGAAATGCTTGAGAAAAGAAAACCAGAATATTCATTGAAAAAGTATTTTTTTTATGTTTTCTTTATATCTCTTAAATCATAATCATGATGATTTAATATTATTGTATTGTAAATATTATTTTTTAAAACAATTTTTTGTAATTTATTTGCTCTCAAGTTGTAGTTGTAGTAAACCCCACCCCCTCCCTCACTTACATATATATTTAAGCTGAATTACTTAATTAATTAATGAATTTAATTTAATATAATTTAATACGTAATAATTGTTTATCTAAGTACTAAGTAATTAAGTTATAAATATTTTCCTTTTTATTTTTATTATAATTTCGAAATTGAAAAACATTCTCTCATATTGTCTTTTTGTATTATTATTGATGAATATTTTTTTATTATTTTTTTTTTTGTAATATTTATAATTAATTTATTAATTGCATATCATGTCCAACGAAATGTTTATGTTTCTTAAATATAAAATCTTCTACTGGAAAAAAACAAAATTAATCAAAAAGAAAATTAAAATTAAATAAATACGAAAAAAAATATACTTTTTTATATTAAAAAACAAAAAACTTTGAAATCGTTTTTATTATTTACAACAAAGGAGGTAAACTAGAGGAGTGTATTGAAAGGTTTTTTATTTCGAAACCCAAGGGGAAAAAATTCCAAAATATTGTGGATCAAATGTTCATACAACTGAAGTAAAAGTTGGTCTACAGACAGGCATTGGAATGGTCAAACTCTATACTTTTTGAAAATTAATCATTGATATTATTACCCCTACTGCAACCCTTTCATACATACATAATTGGCCATTACAACCCTTCAGTCAGGATTACGACCTAGCTCCTCACATCACTTATGTTGTGTGTGTTAATTTTATACATGAGTGGAGGGACCTACAGTTTAAAGTCGACTCCGAACGACAAATTTTTGAGAAACTTTGCATGACAATTTTATTTACTCTCAGAGTTTTTGCCAGAAATCTGCTGAGAGGAAGTCGCCGAAGAAATATTTTCTTTATATTTTCGTTTTGATGTCTGACCTGGGGTTTGAACCGTGGCCTTACGTCTACCGACACACTACCTACTAGACTACGGCGATTGTAACCTTTAGATCCCCGCATTATTAGTCGTGAGATAATGGTTCAAACCAGAGAGTGGCTCGAATCATTCAACAGAATTTACAGTCTTAGTTGTTGTTGCATAAAAGACAGAGCAGCAAGCAGAGCAAACACACAACCTTCTAGAAAGGACTTTAGTGTTCGTACGCGATTCATACTTATTTTGTTCTTCGTGTAAAATGTTGAGTTATGGGGAGTCGACATGAACAACATCATACGTGTTCTTGAGTATGAATATGATGAGTACTTCAAACTTTGAATATGAGTAGAGGTTCCATGATATTAAAATAAGTATGAATGCGTTTAAGTATCCGAAATTATGAGTATGTTGCGATTGTACTCATCTTTTTGAATACTCATTGCTGATCTCTGGTTCAAACCCCAGCCCAGACATCTCGAAGAAAAGGAAAAAATGAAAACATATTACTTCGGTGACTTACTCTCACTAGATTTATGATAAAAACTGTGAGGGTAAAATAAAGTAGCCATGAAAAGTTTGTCAAACAAGATCGTTCAGAGTCGATTTTAAACTGTTGGATAAAATTAACACACACAACATGGGTTGTGTGAGAATCTATATCGTAATCCTGACTGAAGCGTTGTAATGACCAATTTAGTAAGTAATCTATCAAAGGGGATTACTTACTTAATTGGCCATTAACAACCCGATTAACGGATTTCGACCTGCCGCAACGCATCCCTCCAGGCTCCTCTGCTTCTTGCGCGCCTACGCTAGCTGGTCACACCAATCGATGACAGGGCTTCCTCGATTTGGTCCTTCCAACGGATACAAGGTCATCCTCTTCACCGACTTCCGCAGATCCGCGCATCAAATACCCGTCTCGCGCGGAGCATCCTCCTCCATTCGAACGAAATGGCTGATCCAGCGCAGCCGCTGGATGTTAATACGCTACACAACGTCTTTGTCGTTGAGGAGCTCATACAACTCACTGTATGCCATTGCCAACTCGCACTGGTCTAAAGATCTTATGTAGGACTTTTCTCTCGAATACTCTCAAGGCTGCTGCATCAGTGCTTAATAGGGTCCATGCCTCTGCGCTATAAAGAAGCACGGGTGAGATGAGCGTCTTGTTGAGTATTAGTTTTGATAGATTAATTTGTATAAATTTCATTGTGCAGATGACAGTATAGGGTATATAAAGGCCATTCAATTTTCGACAATTAGATATCATTTCCAAAATAAAAAAGAAGAAACGACCAATCTAGCATGCGAGATAGTTGTGGTAGGACCTATCCATGTGGATTTACATCGAAGTTTATTTATAATATACAAGCTCTTTAGAATATTTTCGGGTTATAAGCCTGTGTTATCTGCTCTTCTTCTGATCTTAATGTCTCAGTTATTTTGTATTTCTAACTTGCTGCTACTTTTTTGCAACTTTTGTAGACAATATTTTCAAGGGTTAGGGTTAAATGGGGGAAAACTAGTCACCAGTTGATAGACCGTTACTAAAATTCATAGGAGGAGCGCAAAGGAAGAAAATACATGCCTCATACATTTGATCAGCCAATAAGTAGTACTCGTACTCGCATGGCTGTCACAGTTTTAGGCATTTGGCAATTGTACAGATAATAACGATTCATGCTGTTCAATTATCGATTACCGAACATTATTTCCCTGTTTTTAATTGCGATGCAAATGTTTTTCTTTTTGTTGTCGTTGTAAAGCATGAAAATATTTTAATTTGCTGTGTAGGAAACATTGCCTCCAGAAATAAATTCGAACAGAAATTACATTTGAATTGAACATTTCATTTGGAAAATCGAATATGATCGCATGTGTCACTTTTGTTTTCATTTTAATGTTCCTCTTATGTTTCATGACTCCTAAAGGCAGTTGCAAATGCGTTTGTTTTTTGAATTAAAAATGAAAACGTTTTCGATTTTCGTAATTTGAAGAATTTGTAGGTGAATTTAGAAAGGATTTTTCATTTCAATTTTCATTTCAATTGTAAATCAAAAATAAATTAAAATTTAAAACAAAACAAAAACAAAGAAAAAACAACACGTAAAATTATCTCTTTAGGCATGAGAAAGATCATAAGGAATGTTTAATTAAATTCAAATGTTTATTGTTGCAACAACATATGCAACAAATGCTGCTGGAAACTACAATCGTACGTTACGTTACGTTACGTTACGTACATATGTATGTATGTATGTTGCCGCAAAAGTATTTTAATGATTTAGTCGTGTTATCAATCGCCATTAGACGGTGGCAATTACCAGCGATGAAGACGTTTTTTAATGGACCCAACCGAATCAAAACGAACCATATGCCATCATCAAGTGAATGAATGAATGAATATATGTATGAATGATTGAAGGATTGAATGAATGATGCAATGAATGACGGAATGAATATAAGAATGTTTTTTCCTTTTGTGGTGACGCACAACGAATGTTTGCATTGAGAAAAAAATGTGAACAATCCATCCGTTTGTCTGTCTGTCTGTCTCTCTATTATTGTTGTTTTTGCACGTGTGCGTTTATTTTTATAGGTGAGTGTTGTGTCTGTGTATGATTGTATTAAACGATTAAATGCTCAATTACAAATAATTATGGTTTTAAGCTAAAATAGCAACAACAACAACAACAACAACAACAACAAAAATAACAATGTTAATACAAAAATATAAAATCGTTAATAAGTTTTCTTTATAAATACAATCAACCAGCCAACCAAACCAAACATACACACTTATTCAGTAAGAAATGCTGCAAATAAATAAATTCTCAATAAATATTTCTGACATTTTAATTCATTTTCATCCGGCTGCAATTGGTGTGGCTTTAGGAACACCATTTCCATGGTTCTTCTTGTTAAATAAAAAAATTTCGAAGAAAAAATCAAATTTAAATACAAAACTAGAAGTTATTAACGAATCGCATGTTAGTACATAAAAATACAATAAAAACTAAAGCTCTACATACACATATAGATTGTAGAGATCCAATGTATGGAGGCATTGAGAGATCAGCAATGAAACGTTTTTTCGCTACTCATAAGCACTCATGAAATTTTGAATATAAGTGAGTCAACAATATTGAAATTTAACTATGTACTCTGTCTGATTCATTCATACTCACTACAACGTTGATTTATAAGTACAGGTTGCAATGAGTTTGCGTACAACGTTAACATCAAACTCATACCATTCGAAATATGTTTGATTCATAAGCCTACTCATTTGGATTCACTTTAGAACTTTAGAAAAATACGTATAATACTTATAAATGATTTGAGTCGCTCGAATCTGTATGTATGATTCGTACATAATTGGACATTACAACCCTTCAATCAGGATTACGACCTAGTTTCTCGAATCATTCATCATAATTTACAGTCATAGTTGTGGTTTCATTTACAATAAAAAAAGCGACACATAAACAAAAAAGACAGACCATCAAGCAGAGCAAACGCACAACCTTCTAGTGAGTATTTTAGTTTTTATTTCGAGCTTCGTGTATATGTTGAGTTACGGAGAGTCGAAATCAACAACATCATACGTTTTGTTAAGTATGAATATGATGAGTACTTCAAACTTTGAATATGAGTAAAGGTTCCATGATATTAAAATAAGTAAGTAATGTGAGAAGCTAGGCCGTAATCCTGACTGAAGGGTTGTAATGGCCAATTATGTATGTGTAAGAATGCGTATAAGTAACAGAAATTATGAGTATGATTCGATTTTACTCATCTTTTCGAATACTCATTGCTGATCTCTGAAGGCATTATCAATCCACTTGGACTAAAGAACGGCCAAAAGAATATGAATAACAAATACGTCATCATCTGAGATTAAAAGTTAAGTCAAGAGGGCCTTTAATAAGGATTAGAAATAATAAAACGGGAGATACTAAGGAATCTTAAGATACCCCCGAATATAAACTGAACTCATCTGATGAAGTGAAGTTGTTGTAGTTAAGTTGGTAGTGTGTTGGCTTATTAGACGTAAGGCCCGGGTTCAAACCTCAGGTCAGACATCATAACGAAAATATAAAAAAATATTCCTTCGGCGACTTCCTCTCAGCAGATTTCTGGCAAAAATTCTGAGAGAAAAGTTTCTCAAAAATCTGTCGTTCGGAATCGACATTAAACTGTAGGTCCCGCCGCCACTCTTGTTAAAATTAACACGCACAACATAAGTGGTATGAGAAGCTAGGTCGTAATCCTAACTGAAGGATTGAAATGACCAATTATACATGCATTTGATGAGATAACATCTACGATGTGACTAATTTTGTGGTCAAGAAAAGTAATGAGCAGTACCAAAAGCAATAAATTTCGTTGACCGAGCACCTATTTATTCTCGAATTAACGCCTTAGTAGAGCCAAGTGTTACAACTTTTAATCAGAAAGAACTTGGGCACCGTGGTCTTCTTCCATTTATGACTGTGATCATACTAAAACCACGAGAGGATTATGAGCTTTTTGCAGTAATCTGAGGCTCAACAAAAATCTCTTTTTGATAAGGAAATTGAAAGTATCTTAGGATTGAAAAACTTCAGAATAAATTTAAAATAAAACAAACAAACAAAAATCTTGTGCCATGTGACGATCATTTCAATTCAAATGGAAATAGTGTGGCTTGGCTTTGTCAGTTAATAACTGTACAATTTCCATAGGTGTAAGTATAATTGTTTGTTTGTATGTTCTTTTATTGGATTTTATCTACAACTTGTTGTTGTTGTTGTTGTTGTCATTATTAATTGCAACATAAAGTGTATCGAATAAATTATTTAGTATCGTAATATTTATTGAATCTTAAGTAGAATATTTATTTATTTATTTAAATGATCGATCGTTGTTGTTTCCTTTTTTCATTTCTTTTTAATTGATTTTGGCATTGTTTAGATCGACATTAAAACAGTTCAAACTGTTAACAACTATTGCAGATTAATGACTTTTATTCAACAACTGACAGGTTTTTTTTTTTGCTCGACATTGAAGCTTAGTTAGTATGATAATCACCCAGTTGATGTAAATTGTTTTTTTTCTCCAAAAATTTCTCATGATATTGCCATGAGAAAAAAATAAAGAAAACCGTGGGCAATAATACGGCAGCAATTGTTGTATTCACTGTTCGTTCTTTTCAAATAATTCTGTGTGCGAAGCTTAATGATCGTACAAAACGAATGCAACAATACTGATGATGATCATGATGATCCCAAATGAAATGATGATGATGACAATGACAAGGATCGCAAGGACAATATTACCGTCAGCTTAAGACGATGACAGTTTTGTTTTGTTTTGTGGCGATCAATGAAAATTCTGATCGCCAGTAAAAGTGAATGAGCGTAAGCACACCAAAGCAATGGGTTTCGGTGTATCTGTATCTGCATACCAATCAAAATTAAATTCAAATTCTTCCTCTCTCCTTGGGAATGAGAGTGGCTAGCAATCTACCAAGATTGGTTGGGTTTGGTTTGGTAGTTGGTATCATTGCCTGCACTTGGCTATAAATGTCAGCAATGTCACTTGAAATCTGTTTGACATTGCGGATGATCGCGCTTATGTTTTACGAACGTAAAAATCATCTGCAACCATAATGACAGTCCGTGCAACATTAACAGCAGCAACGACAACGGCAACAGCGTACTTTTATTCTCCTTCTTCTTTCGTTTTTTTTTGTTTTTTTTTTCTAAAGATATCCTGTCAATTTGCTTCTATTCCTACCTGGGCCATACCAATTCGAACTCATATTCATGTTGTTGCTGTTCATGCAACAACCAAATCATTATTGCCCTTGATGTTGTTGTTGCTGTTGTTGTCTCTTTTCAGTATTTGTTGTCAAATATAATAACGTATGACTCGTTTAATATGCTTTTGCCTAAACAGTCCTTAAGTTAAATTAATTTTTCTGTTTCGGCCCTGCCTGATTTACAAGAATCAACAGAATCAACGATTGCAACAATGATAGCAGGCAGGCAGGCAGGCAGGCAGTAATGGCAACTGCAACAGCAACATCATCAATGAGACTGACTGCTATGGTATGCAGTGGCTGACAATTTTTCTTTTTCTTTTCTGTTGTATTTTTTTTGCCCTTTTTGTTTGAGTTCTTTACCTCGATTCTCTGGTCTGGATACAATTATTTTCTTGTTAACTCTCTTTGAGATTGTTGTGGTGTATTGTGGTGTATTGTGGCTGTTGTTGCAGTTCTTTTGTGTAAATGTCTGTGTTGACAATGAGTATCATTTTGTCGTTGTCCTGTCACCCGTTACCATACAAATGACATTCGTACACGACAGTCACTTATGTTTGAGGTGATGTTAAATTAATGGTGGAATGCGTCGTCGTCGTACTGAAGACCGAAGGAATAAAACGACAGCAGCCAACAATGAATAGCAACAATGCGAACGAAATAATGTAATGGATAATGCTATTATTGTTGTTGTTGTTGCGCTAGTTTTGGAAATTGTTATCCATTGTTAGCGTGTGATTGTTGTTCGCAGTAATGAAAGCTAAAATGATTGATTATCTCGTAACGAGATCTTGTAATGCGCGTAATAAAGGCCCGGTAACAAACTCAAAGCCATTCCATCAGATCCTTAATTAATTGTTTAATCTTTGAGGGCTTGCGGATAGGGCACTACGTTTACAATAACAAATGCAATAAAGTTGCAATGTTAATGACGAATAACATTTTGCTTTGCTTGGAGTCAGTTGCAAAGCTTGCATCAATTCATAGATAGATTTTGAGTCGTATTTAATTTCTAATTTCTTTTCATTTTATGTATTTCGTTGGCGAACAATCCTTAGAGACAAATAGATCCTTTGGCTGTAGAGGAGATTAGATCAGATCAGTTGAAATGTTACTGATTGTGGCTGATACAGATGGTCAGTAGACATTATCATAATTAAACAGAAATTAAAAGAAAAAGAGACACACACACATTAAAGTGATGCCTTATTGTGCAGTGCAGCTGATGCTATTCATCCCGGAAAAGTTTTATAAATTAATGAAACCGTTTTTAATTTCTCCCCAGATACGATAGAATTACCACAAAACAGCCCATAAAACATGATGGACTCATGTTTAACCTTAAATCTAATTAACACACACACTAACACACACACATGTATATACATACATATGTATAGACTTTCTAGCAAAATACAAATGACAAGTTTCCACAATTAATTGGAAGAAAATAAATGAAAAAAACAACAACAGCAGACACAATGGATAGACAAGCGAACGTCATGGTTGGGGACAATGGATGGAACGAACAGGAGAAACCATAATAAGCCACAATAATAATCAATATGCCATAATAAGTGTTGAAAGTAAATGAAAATTTGCAAAGCCACATGGCAAGCAATGGACCACAACAACAACAGCAACAAATACATCAAACAGTCAACCAAGCAAGCAGCCACAAAGCAGCACCAACGAACAATAGCTCAACAATAGTATTCCTGAGTTGGACATTTGGGATTTTGTAACACAAAAATAAACAAAAATAAACAACAAAAAAATATCAACACTTTAGTGAACTGAACGGTCAATTGGAGGCATACATGTATGTAAGTACATAGGCCTCTAACCAAAGCATTCATCTGTACTGTGAAGTCAGCCAGCCCGCCAGCAAACAGTTGAGTTGAGTTCAGTTCAGTGAGTGACCAAAGAAAACAAACAAAATGCCACCAACATTCACTCTGTTCCACTCAAGTCAAGTCAAGTCCATTCCAGTTGTACGCCACCACCATCGAATCAAACCCTAGCGAATCTATACGGTAGCTGGCGATTAAGGCGATGAGCTGTGCTGTGCTGTGTTGAGATGCCATGCGTTCAGCTGGCTGGCTGGCTGGGATGAGATGAGGTGGAAAAGAAAAGAAAAGCATGTGACACAAATGCCAATAACAACAAATATGGCACACGAAGGCGACAATTGTTTTCTTTGTAGACAATAGACGGCGTCAAAAAATAATCGTCGTCTATACCTTACGACGCGTCAAATGGCATCACAGCGACAGAACAAACGTTGTTGCATAGAGCCATCGATCCATCGATCGATCGATCGTTCATACGTTCATACGTTCCTCCATACGTTCATTCGCATAATGCCATCAATGGCCATCAGTAGAGATGGTAAAAGTTCTCTTGGAAATCTTTGCGAGAAATGTGGATTAAGAATTTTATTAACAGCCAGCCAGCCACACAACAAGAGCGTTCTTGTAACATTATTGCAACACACTATTGTGTTGCTGTGTTGCTGAGTTGCATAGTTGAAGAGTCTGGTGTTTAACATTTATTGTCCAGTTTGGCCTAAACAATGTTGCCATATTTGGCAAGAAGAATGATGCGCACGCGTACTGGCTGCATTTTGTTACGCGTGTACGCTTAATAGAATCGAAATAAAATGACTTTTATGGTGAAAAGCAAATGAATTTTTAACAACTCGTATTGAAAAAAAAATCCTATATTCGGCTGTAACGACTGGCATGATGCCCCTCACGCCCCTATTAAAATATGCCGGAAAAAATATTTCAAAACTGTTTTCCTATTTTTTTTTTTTTTGGGATGCTTCCATGGTTCCAAATAAAATGGCAAGAAAAACGAAAATGAAAGAAATGTCACCGTCACTTGGCATATGTTTGAGTGTGAAAAAAAAATTCAAGTGAATGCTGTTTTCTCACCATTTCTTTGGCCGGTTCTTGACGCGGCTATTTATGGCTTAATTTTTAAATTTGGTGAGGCAATCGAAAATTTGAACATTTGGCGAAAGGAGTGAATGCCAAGCATTTAAATTATCACAAGGAAAGTGAAAAGTGTGAACACATTTCAAATCAGAGATCGTGTTGAAACAATTAAATCGCTTTAGTTGGGTTACAAACCAATTAACGGAATAAATTCTCCAACCATTTGTAGCTGACGTTTCTAATCCCAGTCATGCATGTTGGGAAATCATGTATGAGTATGAGTGTTTGCGTGTGTGAGTGTGTATGTGTAAATGTTTTGTCATTTGGAAAAACTTTATGTTGCCTCATATTTCTTTACAGACATACGCACACATACATACCAATAACATGACATGTAGCAGATGAATTAGTTCTTATTCATCGATTCTTTGTGGACTTTTGGTATTTTTATTGTCGCATATTGGTGTTGTTGCTGTGGGGCAGCATTAGTTTGGTTTGCTGCTTTGATCCGATGGTAATGATCACTTTGTTTTGGACCTGGATCATGGATTGGTTGGCTTTGCTTTAAGGCTGATGTGCTAAGAGACAATTGCTGTTACATGTCATGTTTTAACATGTTCTGTTAGTGATGGTTTGTTGCGTTGTTTGCTTTGTTTGTTTCCTTGGAGGTTCCTCTTCATTTTCTACGAATGTTTTTCAAATGAACAGCAAAAATCCAATAAAGGTTAGATAATTGCAGACGCCACACGTTCTTTTTTTCCTTGCCATACAAAGGCATTCACAAGCATTTTCTGATGATCAACAATTATCGTGTTGGTAACTGTGTTGCCATTGATGCTGAGGGGAGGGGAGGGGGGAAGAAGGTGGTGGTGATGATGATGGTAAGATCGTGTATTAAAGAGTGTGACATTTTATCTGTTACTGTTAATTTTGTTGTTATGACGTATGCTGTTGTCAATGAAGAGTTAGTTGATGTCCAAACTTTCTTTAAATCGTCAAAAACAAAAACAAAACAACACACAAAAAAAAATGTAAAAAAAAAACAATACCAACCCGAAACAGAAACTGAAACGCAACTCCAGCGCCATTAATTATGCAGTGCACGTGCATTTCGAGAATCACAAAACTTTGTAAACTTTTGTCATCACACCATATCGTTGAGACAATTTCCCATGAAGTCTCTCTCTGTTATTCCACTTTTATTTTTTATTGTTGCTGTCGTTGTTGTCATGGCTGATGACAACGCTGGTGATGATATGATGCGCGATATTTCCACTGACATGTCTGAAGGTTGTTTGTTGTTATTTCATTACATTTTTCCACATGATTGTTGTTACTGTTGCTCGAGTATTATGCGGAAGAAACGATTACCACGTAATTATAAAGAAATAAAATGTTTCAACAAAAATATTGGGTCACCAGTTCAGTTCACAGCCACCGGATAATGTGTGTGCTGAACGAAAGAAAAAAAAAACGAATGTAAGTAGCCTTAAAGAAATTATGTTTGGTAGTGATCGATACACATTAAGTACAGCGTTTTATAAGGAATGCGATGAGTATATGAGTCACATCATTCTTTTAAAGGTACCCTGTTGAGTTTAACATCTAATTGTTCTGGTAATATTAGATCGAGTACTCACAGACTTAATGACGACGGCGATAACTAGAATTATAGCCACAAGTCCAATGGTTTATGGTCTATAATTCTGACCTATTTCGGTAACATATTTTTCGTTTGTGGTCTATCAACGCTAAGTACTCCTTCTAATAATAGGAACTAGATTGGATTAAGCTGCATTGCTTCACGGTTGAATACAAGTCAGTTACATATTACGATTGGTACCGATCTCTACAATAGGTAAGTAGACAAGAAGAATACTTAGCTTAGCTATCGCCGCCTATAAGATAGAGTTTTGCTGAGCGTTAAAAGAGCTTTAGTAGGAGAGAGCGAGACTATATACGATTTTACATTTTATCACGATCACTACCTTTATACCGAATTACACAGACCTGAGAGTAAGGTGTTAATTATTAAACTTGCTAAGGCAAACAACAGATTCGATAGGGAAAAGTTGTATGTGCCTTATGTACTCAGCGTTTTAAGAAAAATCTTTGCTTGCTGGACGAGTATATCGATAAACCAGCAGCGGCTATTAAGACCTTTGCCTGATTAGAACTCTGTTTGCGTGGAAAACACAGACAAAAAGTAAAAACACTCGTTCGTCTGAAATCGATTGCTTTACAAGAACCGGGGATATAACGAGCTGAACAATTAAGACCTTATGCACGATATCATTGGTGATTTTTTAAGAGCTGTAGGGAATTTTTTCATAAAAAAACACACAAAATTCAGAAAAATGCATGAAATCTTTATTTGAATCGATAGTACGGTCCATATAATTTAATATTTGAAGATTAATTCATGCAAATGTTGACCGCGACTGTGCCTCAAATGGTCCATCCGCTTAGTCCAATTTCGGCACCCTCTTTCCAACATTTCGTCCGGTATCTCACGAATCGATGCTTCAATGTTGTCTTCCAATGCGTCAATTGAAGCGGGCTTGTCTGTATAGACATGAGCTTTAACATAGCCCCACAAAAAATAGGCTGAAGGCGTTAAATCGCACGATATAGGCGGCCAATTGACCGGTCCCGAACGTGAAATAAAATGTTCACTGAACTCGCCTCTCAATAAGTCCATTGTTACGCGTGCTGTGTGGCATGTGGCACCGTCTTGTTGAAACCACATGTCATGCAAGTCAAGCTCTTGCATTTTGGGCAAAAAAAAGTTGGATATCATCTCACGGTAGCTCTCACCATTCGCAGTTACGCTACGATTCGCAGCATCTTTGAAGAAGTACGGTCCAATGATGCCACCACCAGCCCATAAACCGCACCAAACTGTGCCTTTTTCTGGATGCATTGGTAGCTTTTGCAATGCTTCTGGCTGATCTTCACTCCTAAATCGACAATTCTGCTTATTTACGTACCACTTCAGTGGGTCGATTAAACTGTCCATAAAATGGAAGAAGCGCGCGATGAACTTTCTTAACAGAGCACGTTTGTAAGACGATTCATGGTTAAATTATAGACCAAACTGAAGATGTTTGACAGTGAAACAAAACACGAAACGTGCGTGAGCTGTTTAAACCAGTGTTGCCAAAAAGATAATAGCTAAAAAAATCACCCTTAGTTTAACCGACCCGACACCACCCACTGGACTGCCGGGGCAACGATTTTAAATGTGTATGTAAACACGTATCAATCTATTACAGTTAAAGTTTAGACACTTTGTCAGTGTGCTTTTGCAGAAAATAGCTCAAATGAAGTCTCCGTAGTCTAGTAGGTAGTGTGTTGGCATCAAATCGAAAATATGAAAAAAAATTTCTTCGGCGACTGCCTCTCATCAGATTTCTGGCAAAAACTCTGAGAGTAAATAGAAAATTGCCATGAAAAGTTTCTCAAAAATGTGTCGTTCGGAGTCGACTTTAAACTGTAGCTGCCGCCACTCATGTATAAAATTAACGCACACAACATAAGTGGTGTGAGAAGCTAGGTAATGATCCTGACAGAAGGGTTGTAATGGCCAATTATGTTATGTATGTATGTAGCTAAAAAAAACTCTGACTAGCTTTGCATTAATTGTGAACATACTTAGGACATAAAGGAGAGAATGAAAAGCATGTTACGTTCTTACGTTCTAATGAGTCAGAGGGCTATTTAACATAAGTTTCCGTTAATCAGAATATTATTTTTTGTAATAAAAATTCTTGTCTTTTGATCTCATCTCCTAGAAAAAAGTGCAACATCTTTAAATAAATCATTACTGAACTGAACGGAATTGAACTGAAGTAACACGCAATAATTTTTAAAGTAAATGTTGTTGCAAAATAAAAAAAACAAAAGGCCTCAACACAACATACATTTCTTGTTGCTGCCATGCTGCCACATCTATGCCACACGCATTTAACATTTAATTTCGTATTTATTTATTGACTACAACAATCCTAAATGTTGTTAATTTTGTTGCAATAGCTGTTGTTGTTGTTGTTATGGTTGTTGTTGCTGCCCTGTTAACGTCATGATATTTAATATCCTTTCGTTTACAACATAATTAATAAACAGCATATGTACATACATACATACGTTTGTATATTGTAGTTGCTGTAAACATATCCTAAAGTAGCAACAGTGCTTGCTGCATCCATATATGGAGAACATGCAACGGCAGCACAAAAATAAAAAAAAACAAAAACAAAAACAAACAACAACAAATAATTGTGAGTTAATAAACTCAACTTGAATAAAATCATTTGTCAACTTTAATAGAAAAACATTGTTTTGTAGAAGCCGTGGACTCTATGCAGAAGTCATAGTCGAAGAAGAACAAGAAGAAGCTATATTATCGGGCTGCCAACATGTGGCAACAACACAACTTTGGTGATCTACGAGAAAATCGCGTGACTAATACAAGAATCATGTTGCAAAAAGACTGCAAAATAAAAATGAAATGAAACTGAAGACCAAATATGAAGAATTAAACAAAAAAACAACAAAAAAAACAATAAATGATTTTAACAGCAACTGCAACAATCATAACAACAAAATCAATTGATTTTTTTTGTTGCAATTGTTGTTGTTGCTGTTGTTGTGGATGATGTTATTGCAATAAAATATTAAACCAACACCAACAACAACAACAAATAGATTGAGATTTAAAAACAAAAAAGAAAAAGAAGAAGTAGCAACAATAATAACAAACAGGGGTCAACAAATTGAAACTAAATACTTGAGTTAAAGTTATGCCAGAACATCCTGATGATAAACCTTTGTGAACAGCAGTTCTAGCTTAGCAGACAGCCAAACAAAATGCCAATTGGCTGGTAATACCGATCGCCAGCTAGCCAGAGCTAGTAGGCAACAAATGAAAACGCACACACACACAGAAATTGTTTAAACAAAAAGGAAGTTCCCTGGCTGATGCTACATTTTGGTGAGATCGTGTTTAAGAGATTGCAACATGCAGCAGCATTCATGGCCGGAGATGAATGCAGATCCAGACTGACTCTCTCAATCGCATACACATGTGCACACACAAGCCATCCATCCATCCGTTGGCTGGCTGGATGGCTAGCTGGCTGGCTCGCTGGTATGCCAAGGAATAAAGATTAGCAGTCCCCCAACTAACTAACTAAGCTGGCATGTAACGTAGTGGCTAAAGGATTTTTTAATTGCTGACCATGTCGATGTACGATCTCAAGAGATCTTAGTATGATCGCAACATACACACACGCTCACATAGTGCTTAAATAGAAACGATGATATGCGCGGTGCACACACATACATACGTAGATTGTTGTATTATGGTCATACGAGTACAATCGCTTGTTTAATCATTCATTTGGAATGGCATGTGAAAAATGTACCGCTTTTGTATAGCGAGCGGCTTTTTTTTATTTCTTATTCATTTGACAGAAGCTGCAGCAGCAACAAGCAGCAGTAGCAGCATTTTATAGCCACAAAACAAAGGTATTTGTATTATCAGTACAACAACAACAACAAGAAGAACAACAAAATATTTGCAACAGATGTGCTTTTGTTTAAATTTGTTCATAATGTGATGCGATGCGATGTGATGCTGTATGGTGTGGCGTATTGTGGTGTGGTGTTGGACGCATTGCTTTATTTCGCGTTGCATTTTGTCTGCCTGTGCCTGTGCCTGTGGCTGTTGTGCCATTATCTTTACACATATTAATTGTACTTAGAGACGATGAGAGAAAGAGAGCCAATACAACAACAGCAACAACAACATTGAATTTATTTTTTTTTATTAAAAAATACCTCAAATGTCAAAGGAAAACGTTTAAAAATCTCATAAAATGATTGTGGCAAATTCAATTCACAAACAAACCAACCAACCAACAATGCAACACATTTAGCGCTGCAATAAGAAGCACAGCCAGACAGAGCTAACCATGAAATTTTTGCCGCAACTAAAAGCGCTAACAGCAGCCTCTAAAGTATCAGCTCCCTCATATGTCTGTATGTATGTCTGAACGGAAATTTCATTTGTGCTGCTGCTGCTGTTGCTGCTACTGCAACCTTGGTTCTCATCATTATTTTTTTATGTTGTTTTAGTTGTTGTTGTTGTTGTTGTCGTTGTTGTTGTCGTAATTTTTGTTGCATTTTGCTGCTCATTTCTTTGGCAAATGAAAGGAAATGCTTTTTATCAATTAGCTGAGCACTAATTACTGCAATACCTTGTAACATATTTTTTCAATTTCGATTTTGTGTTTCGTATTCCTTTGCCTTTGTTTTTGCCTTTCTTAACAGAAACGGAACGATTGGCAAGTGTATACCGGGGGGCTGGCTACATACACATACAAAGTCTTATAAAAATAGTTGCTGCTGCGCTGTTGTGTTGCAAGCCAAACACTGACTGATTCATTGTGTACATTAAGGATTGCTTTTGGTCGTTGCAAGTGCTTGTAGTATACCACATACGTACGTACGTTTATTGTGGGTGAGAAAAGTAAACGAAAAATTATTGAAAATCTATTAAAATTTACAAGATTTCATTTGGGAAATGAAAACATCTTTGATAAGAGTCGATTGGATTTAAAAAGAGTGATAAAATTAGATATGAAAACATTTTTCAAAATTTAATTTAAAAATAAAAGAAGAGACTGTTATTTTCGGTAAACATTTTATATTGAATCGGCAATCAGAGATCAGCAATGAATAGTTTTTTCGCTACTCATATGTACTCATGAAGTTTTGAATATAAGTGAGTCAACAATATTGAAATTTAACTATGCACTCTGTCTGATTCATTCGTACTCACTACAACGTCGACTTATAACTACAGGTTACAATGGGTATGCGTACAATGTTGACATCAAACTCATACCGTTCGAAATATGTTTGATTCATAAGCCTACTCATTTCGATTCATAACTTTAGAAAAATACTTATAAATGGTTCGAGAGACACGTGTCACTCATCAAAATTTATTGTCTTAGTTGTTGTTGCATTTACATAAGCAAAAAAGACAGAGCAGCAAGCAGAGCAAACACACAACCATTTAGTGAGTATTTTAGTGTTCGTACGCAAATCATACTTATTTTGTGCTTCGTGTATATGTTGAGTTATGGAGAGTCGAAATTAATAATATCATACGTGTTGTTAAGTGTGAATATGATGAGAACTTCAAACTTTGAATATATATGCTTCGCTTCTACTCATCTTTTTGTATACTCATTGCTGATCTCTGATCGCAATAGGCTTTGCGCTACGTTGGCTATTAACCCTATCGCGTCGACGCACCTATTTCACACTTTACAAATTTTCACGATGAAGCCACTGACAAAAAGTATTTCTTCGGCGACTTCCTCTCAGCAGATTTCTGGCAAAAACTCTGAGAGTAAATAAAATTGCTTTGACAAAGTTTCTCAAAAAATCTGTCGTTCGGAGTCGACTTTAAACTGTAGGTCCCACCACTCATGTATAAAAATTAACACACACAACATAAGTGGTGTGAGAAACTAGGACGTTGTACAATGGGTCAATTCGACCTTCGGGTACTGTACTTGTCTTAATTGACAAGTACACGTCCTCTAACCTAACCTAACCTAACCACTGACCGTACATTGTCATCATTGTTCGTGAAAACGCAAGTGAACAAATAAATGACTGCCGTGGATATGCGGCATCAGCCTCTGTGGATCAGGACTCTGTGGTGCTGCTGTATATTCACGGCATCCATAGCGAAAAGGTTAGGATGTTTAAGTATTATTAAGTGAACAGTGTACCCAGTCTGAAATTAAAATAAATCAATAACACAGGTTATAAAGTGTTATTGCATTGCATCGTAAATAACTCGGGCATGTTTTAAGACTTTTGAAAATTTTAAACATTCCGCGTTGCAAGAATTTCATAAATTTCGTATTTCATGCCTACAAACTACGTATTGTCGCAGCAGTTTTAATTTAGTTTTCAATGTAATGCATGTATAACGCGAATCGACATGCAGCTTTGGGATATCGAAACAATGAAATTGCAACAATAACAAAAGAAACAACAACAAAAAAGTACGAAATAAGCGAACAACATTCAATTTTCTTGGACAATCGATACGCAAGTAATCAATCATCATTCCAAGCAACACTTTTACTGATGCCCCTTGAGCCTGGCGTAGATGTAAGCATGATCATCATGATCATGATCATGATGATGATGATTTTGACGATACTGGCAACAAAAGATTGCAAATAAAAAAGAAAAAACGAAACAAACCGCTTAACAAGCTAAACAACACTTGCGACATTACCTGAAAATATGTGTTGCATTCAAGTATTGTTGCTGAGCGAGGAGTGTAGTGTTGCAATGTGCTCGTGTGTGGCCCTTTTTATTTTGTGGCATCAGCTTGTTTTCATTGTAATTCGTATGTAATTAACTGCACGCAAAAAAGTTGTTTCAAATCAATCCATCGATGATTTCGTTGATTCGGTTGAACAGAGAATAAGGAAAACAATCAAAGTTTTAAGATTGTATGGCCATTTTTGGTGGTACAATATAATTTACACACGAGCTTGATCACTTGCAACAACTGAAAATTAACTACCAGTACTTAAATGCTTAATGCTACTAGAAAAACTTTTTAGATGAATAGACAGACGACCACGGCAAGTTTAGTGCTGTTGCTACTGCAAAGGCAGTCAATGCTCGAGTTTATGTAGGCAATCCATTCAATTCCATACGATTTTTATGAATAAAATGCCATAATTTCCCACTAAACCTGAACAAAAGCAAAGACCTTCAATTCAATACGATATTCAGCATGGGTGGCCGTAAACGAAGGCACATACAAATAATTAAGTTAAAAATTTTATTTTCAATAATTAATTCACTTTGTTTTCATAGTTAAAAATAACTGAAATGAAATCATGACTCACTTGAATCACGGCTTAAATATGACTGAACATAAAATTATTAAAAGATGACTCGAGCCATAGGTCCCATTATTCATGCCCCTAAATGCAATCGAAGCACAAGTTCTGCTTGAGTGCCTTTTACAGATCGGGATTGTAAACAATGCGTGTGTAAATTCTACAGAATGCAACTCTGTTAAGCTTTAATGTTTCAGGGCAGCAGATTTAGTGTTGAGAAAAAGAGCAAAAGGCTAGTAATTGACAATTCTAGGAAACGATTTTTTTGTTTGGCAACCTAAAAAGGTGTCTACTCATATATTGGCATGTTATCTCAACTCTTTAGACAGGACTACAACCGAACTTCTTACACCATCCACGTTGTGTGTGTTAATATTTATCCATGAGTGATGGGACCTACAGTTTAATGTCGACGCCGAACAACAGATTTTTTAAGAAATTTTTCTTGGCACATTTGTTTGGTTTCAGAGCTTTTGCCAACAGACTGTTGAGGGGAAGTCGCCTAAGAAATATGTCCGACCTGCGCTTTAAACCTTGTCCTCAAGTCTAATAAGCCAAGACACTACCTAGTAGACTAAGGCGTCTTTTAGATGATATTGCTCTCAAGTTTATTTCAGCTTAATTTTGACACAAAAACTTTTAAAGAAGCAAACATACACAATTGGTCATTACAACGCTTTTGAAGTCGCCGTAGTCTAGTAGGTAGTGGTTGGCTTATTAGACGTAAAGACAGGGTTCGAGCCCCAGGCCAGGCATCAAAACAAAATACAAAAAATATTCCTTTGAGGATTTCCTCTCAGCAGATTTCTGGCAAAAACTCTGAGAGTAAATAAAATTGCCATGAAGAAGTTTCTCAAAAGAAATCTGTCGTTCGGAGTCGACTATAAACTGTAGGTCCCACCACTCATGTATAAAATTAACACACACAACATAAGTGGTGTGAGAAACTAGGTCGTGATCTTGACTGAAGGGTTGTAATGAGCATCACACAGAAACTGCTTGCATGGTCGCAATAAAAATAAAAAAGAAGCACGAAATTGTCCTTCCAAGGCTGGAAAATTAATGAACAAATGAAAACGCTTAACAAAGTGGAATTGTTTGTTATTAAAGTAAAGATTGCAGAAGAATAAATTCGTTTATTTTCTCATTTTCTTGAGCAGCACAAATTTCAACATTCTTTTGAGGCCTTAATTTTTAAATTAAAATTCCCAACAAAAAAAAAAAAAAAACAAAAAAAGCCGCATTTCGAATAGAGTGAAAGAGGTGTTCTCTTGTGCGATTTTTTTTGTTTCGTTTTCGGTGGAGTGAACTTTTTAACAGAGTCACGAAACTACAACATCTTCATTCATTTGTGGACCTCCGGCTGAGAGTGTTGCCCATGTTGTTGGTACTCTTAAGCAGACGGCAAAAAGGATGTTGTTGCCAAACAAACAAAATTGCATGCGATAATGTTGTGTGTTACTGGACAGCGCTCATTACAACAACTTTGTTGAAAATGTTGTTTTTCCTTTTTATTTTTCTTTTGTAGTGTTTTAGTTTGTTTGTTTTGGTTTTTTTCGGTTTTTTTGGTAAGAAAATAAATGAAGATGTGAATGAATGTTTTGAATGTTGGCTGGTACTAATGTGTGGCAACAACGGCACCATTTTTAGCTTAAGGCGTTGATTGGCCATGGAACCGGCAGGGTGGCAAAATATATATATGCAAACTTTGAACAACAACAACAACAACAATAACAACAGTTTTCTTAAATTTATACAAACATTATGATCATGTGGCTATTGCCACATTTTAACCATAGAATCCATGCAACAGAACAGTATTCAGAGTGAATATGAATTGTTGCTGTTGTTACCTTTGGATGAATGATTTGTTATTTCGCATTTCAGCATTTTTTGTTCACTTTTTTGGCAAATTACTTAAACTCAGGCTCAACTTTGTTGTTTTGTATTTGAGTGGCGTGTTGTTCATATTTGTGTTCCTTTAGCTTTTGAAGTTCATATAAGGGGATACCAATTTAACACACTTCAGCGCGTGAATTAAGGGCAATTTAGGTAAATTAAGTAATCTTAAATTTAATTTTAAATGTTTCTTTATTTTTTTCTTTTTCTTCATTTTTTTTTTCTTATAAGAAAACAAAACTGGCAAGGTTTCTTATGTCTTTCTTGTCTGGTCATTGATGACCGCAAAGTGTGCGTCAGGTTTTTTTGGAACCCCAGAAATATTTCATAAAAATTTTTATCTTCTGCGGCTAACAGGGAAAACTTTAACAGAATTTTTTCTTCTTCTTTTTTCGGTTCAGTTCGATTCGATTCGAATTTGATTTGATTTTTGTTTTACAATTAAAAACCTCAACTTGCCAGCTGTCTGTCGCCGGGTTTGTTCGTCTGAAATTGTTCACTGAAGTGTTAAACAATTTTGACACTTTTCCTTAATTGACACGAGTGTGTGTTATGTATTCTCTTTAGCAGTGCCCCCATATGAGTTGTATTTTTTTTGTGGGCACCACTTTTAAATTCAATTAAACCGCTCAGAGAGATGGGGATACTAAGCTCACACAGTGTGATCATTTTATTAAGCAAATCGTCTATGACACATTAAGTTTGCCGAATATTGAATTTCATATTTCAATAAATTAATCAAATATTTTATCTTTTTCATCTCACCCTCTCTCTCTCTCTCTGCCTTTATTTCCTACCATGTGACCAGCATACTATATAGAATAGAATTCTACATTTCGCTTCTCTCGCGTGATATGTACGTATCTTTCGTATAAAGAAAGCCTTTTTGCAAATGTCAAATTGAATTGTGTCTTGTATAGTCTTGAGAAAATCTGATTTTTATTGTTTTTTCTTGTCTTTTCTGTATTTTGCGGTCATCGGTATCGTTGGGTATTAAATTTCTTTCATAAAAAAAATTCAAAATTCAATGAATGATTTGCTTTGCTTGTCTTATTCATAAATAGAACACGTGTGTGATTAAAAGAAAAAAAAAAACAAAATCGAAAAAATTTTCAAATAAAATCGAAATCCACATCCATATGCACAGTACTACAGAAAGATAGACTGTCGTCGTCGTCTGTCTGTCTCTATGTATTACATTTCATATCATATTCTTTTACATATGTACGTACATATTATTGAATAATAAAAATTAATTTTTTTTTATTTCCATAATTTTTCACACTTTGGCACAATGAAAATGAAAATCCGACACATGTATACATGTAAAGCTCGATTTATTACAATACAATCGATGTCATTTGTTGTAATTCGAATAGCCAAGCAATGATTAAAACGAACTTAAAAAAGAAAAAACGAAACATCTTTTTTTGCATCTGAGCTGGTTTACATTCAACGTGAAATATATATTCATGGATATCACGAAGATCTGAATTCAGATTGTTGTTTAACATGGGAGTGGCATTAGAAGCTGTTTCTGATATATTTTATCACTGCACGCTCTTGCAACAAACTTCGTCTAGCATTATGTATGCATGCCGAGCAGAGATCAGCAATGAAACGTTTTTTCGCTGCTCATAAGTACTCATGAAATTTTGAAGATAAGTGAGTCAACAATATTGAAATTTAACTACGAGTACTCTGATTCATTCGTACTCACTACATCGTTAATTTATAAGTACAGGTTGCAATGAGTACGCACACAACATTGACATCAAACTCATACCATTCGAAATATGTTTGATTCATAAGCCTACTGTTTTAGATTTATACATACATACATAGATAATTGGTCATTACAACCCCTTAGTCAAGATTACGACCTAGTTTCTCACAACACTTATGTTGTGTGTGTCAGTTTTTATGCATGAGTGGTGGGACCTACAGTTAAAGTCGACTCCGAACGACAGATTTTTGAGAAACTTTTCATGGCAATTTTTATTTACTCTCAGAGTTTTTGCCAGACATCCGCTGAGAGGAAGTCGCCGAAGAAATACTTTTTGTATTTTGTTTTGATGTCTGGCCTGGGGCTCGAACCCTGGCTTTACGTCTAATAAGCCAACATAATACCTACTAGACTACGGCGACTTACATTTAGATTCATAACTTTAGATGCAGGACTTTAGAAAAATACTTAGAATACTTATAAATGATTCGAGTGACTCATCCGACACATAAGCAAAAAAGACAGAGCAGCAAGCAGAGCAAACACACAACCATTTAGTGAGTATTTTAGAGTTCGTATGCGATTCATACTTATTTTGTGCTTCGTGTAAATGTTGAGTTATGGAGAGTCGAAATCAACAACATCATACGTGTTGTTGAGTATGAATATGATGAGTACTTCAAACTTTGAATATGATGGTCTTGGACACCTCGCGAATGATTTCTGCAGAAGCTGTGGAGATGAGTAGAAGGATGAAACTATTATTCACCTACCGTGCACATGCCCGGCACTTGGTCAGAGGAGAAAGAGACACCTGGGTGCCTACTACATGGAGGACCTAGATGAACTGTCATGCATGGATATTGGCAGTCTGAGTCGCTTCATCGGAAGCTCAGTGTGGTTCCTGGAATAGGGGAGAATGTGAAACTGTGGTATCACAATGGGCCCTGTGTGCGGCCTAAGTGTGTCCGCTCATTACTCGATCGAGGGGGCAGCCACTTCTACCTACCTACCTAGAGGTTCCATGATATTAAAATAAGTATGAATGCGTTTAAGTATTAGAAATTATGAGTATGATTCGATTCTACTCATCTTTTTGAATACTCATTGCTAATGTCTGATGCCGAGGCACTTACAATTTCGGCAGACCTATCACCCACGGAAGATAAATACTTTAATTATACTCCTCTATAGGTCTCTATCTCTATATCTCTCTATACGATTTCTCTATACGAATTTGTCCCATGGTTGTGGCTTGATAAGAATTCTATGCTCTTCTACTGCTTAAAAGCCTTTTCTTTGAGGATTAGATTACCAAGGTCGGAAACCAAATTAAGCAAATTTGTCATACGAAACAAAATATTTTTGATATTTCAAACCAACTGCGAACAATTTCCCAGACTTAAGGTTTTGGCAGAAAAGGAAGAAATGCTGCCTTCCAAACCGGTCTATATTTTATAAACAACCCGAAAGGGTAATGGAAGGCAACCGCAATATCACAAACAAAGAAAAAAAATATGAAAATTAAAGTTTGAATGAAAGTTTTTTGTTCTCAGTTGTTTAGAAAACATAAACTGAGTTAACAGGGCGTAAAGATAAGAAAAATATGAATTATCAATCGATCTTCGTTTTAAAATAAAACCAGAAATCATGTTTAAAAGGATCACAACTAAAAATCAAACGACAACATATTTATGTTGGAATAAAAACCATCATGGCAGTTGTAAACATAAAAATTTGATTTCCAAATCATAATCTAAATTCAGGCAACAAAATATTTTTAAAAGAATTTTTGAAATGGAAATCAAAACATGGAATGAATCATTCTGTTCTGATATACAATAGATGAGAGTGAATGAATTTGAGCCTCTAAATGAATTCGTTTTTCTGCATATTAAACATGAAATGAATTCAAAATAAATCGTGGCATTTTTTTTTTGCTTCCACTAAATAATCATTATGAAATAAGAAATGACAAGTAATGCAGTACAGTAAACAAATTAACGATTATTTGTTAAATTTTATAACATTTTACACCATTTAAGGCAAAAATAATTGCCGCAGTTTAGTTCTCATGATAAGTTTTTTTTCAAATTCAAAATTCCGCGAATCTTTTGCTGGAGCAAAATTTTACAGAAAGTATTTCAATGGAATTTATTATTGAAATTTAATGAAATGAAATCACTTTCATATTAAAATTCATGATTCCAAATTAAAGAGAGTGATACAGGCAAAGGGAATGTTGTTTGTTATTTGGCAAAAGAAAAAAATCTTTACTGAATTGACGTGCTGCTAATTTGCCTTGAATAAACTGCCACAAAATATTTAAAATTGATAAACTGACACACGGCCTAATACATTTAGAAGCATTGATGATCTCTTGTTTCTTCTTTTTCAGACAGACAGAAAAAAATGTAAAAAAATAATAATACGGCGACAAAATCTTGTGCGTCCACCATCGACCATTTAATGATCCATGCCAAGTCGTTCAATATTTTACTTTTGCATCTTCATCAGCCGTCAGCTTATAAAAGTGATTTTCAAATCGATGACAAATTTAATGCAATCAACGCTAAAAGTTGTTAATAACCAGTCATAAGGAGCCAAAGTTCTGATCATTCATAATGACTACCTGTGATTATGTTGAAAGGGGAACGACGGTGGAGAGATGTATAACAACAGTTTCATCGTTGACATTAATTTCTCAACAGCAAATGGAACGTTGAAACACAGAATGATGATCTTCTGGGCGACGACAATGATGATGGTGCAGATGATGATGATGATCATGAGCATAGAAATGAAGACATTTTTCTGGTCTTTAATGTTTATGACGATGATAAAGACGATCAATAATCGTTTAAATTTAATTTTCGCTTTCTGTTCCCCCCCATATATTTTTACTTCAGTTCATATCATATGGTAGGGTTAGTGAAAGAAGGACATGCAAATCGTTTGTAATGAAATCTTAAAATACACATACGTAGACTGTTGTTTAAGTTTCAGGCAAAAGTTAGGATAGAAAAATTAATGTTTTGGAGTAAAAGTGTGAATTGAAATTCAAAAAGCGACAATAAATCAAATTCAAGTGAAATATACAACGCTTTGTTGGACAATCTGGGAGAATCGGTTTTTACATACATACATACTTATATAATTGGTCATTACAACCCTTTAGTCAGGATTACGACCTAGCTTCTCACACCACTTAGGTTGTGTGCGTTAATTTTATACATGAATGGCGACATGTCGTGCACCTACAGCTTAAAGTCGACTCCGGACGACAGATTTTTGAGAAACTTTTCATTTGATTTTACTCTCAGAGTTTTTGCCAGAAATCTGCTGAGATGAAGTCGCCGAAGAAATATTTTTTTTATATTTTCGGTTTCATGTCCGACCTGGGGTTTGAACCGTGGCCTTACGTCTAATAACCCAACACACTACCTACTAGGCTACGACGACTTCACAATCGGTTTTTATATTTTTCAATTGAGGTCAGCCATAGTATGGGTTATGATTTGATGCCATGTCCGGCTATGGATCCAAAGATTAAGTTGACACAGCAAAATATTTGAAACGTCTAAAGTGGCGTTAAAACAGTATTCTGCGAATGTTAATTTTTTTTTGGGATTATAAAACTGTTACGGCGGAGTTTTTCGTTTTTAGAACAAAGGTATTTCAGAGAGTGGTGGATCTTTGTCATAAAAATTAACGCAATGCTGGCTATGGAACCACATTTTCAACATCTTCTTGACTTGGATTTTTTTCTGAAAATTTGTCAGGTATCTGGTCTGGTGTAGGGTGGTAGAGTCCGTCTACTTTAATGTCTGAACAAACGTCCCCGAGGTAAAAAGAGCGAATGAAAGGTACGTCTATAATAATAAACGAATTGCTAAGATTGATAGTGTAAACGTCGCTACTAATTGTCTACAAAAAAAATCTGCTTGAATCCAGTTAATATATGTCACATGAAAACTCTGTACAGAATATTTTCCAATGTGACATTCGAACACCATTCGCGTTAAGGGCCTACATATTTTTGTAGAGCATCTCTATGTTTTTTTCTTCCTCATTTTTATGTAAACTTTTTCAAATTTAACACTTTCATTGTGGTATTGAATGAATCCATTCTTATTAAGTTTTACGTGAAACGATTCCATTCATCGTGGTAGGTGTTCCTGCTGCCTCTAATCGTTCATTGAGCTTAAACCACTTGGGCTTCTTTTCAACTTACATTTGATTTTCTGAACAATTTTTTTGTTTTTTTTTCTCAATCTTTACGTCTTGACATCTGTGCGAATGAAGACAAGTTTACAGGCTTAACTTCTTCTTTTTCTTCTACATTTTTTTTTTGTTATCGTCACTGTCATGCTCGTGGTTGTTACAGGTGTGTGTGTAAAATAGTTCTGCTTTCGTAGTTCAGATCATAATGTGTTTTTGTTTTCGATTTTTTTTATTTTAAAGTCACATGTTTGTTTTCCTTATTTAAAGTGTAATTTCTCAAGTGTTTGGCCTTTAAGTCATTTACGTCTTCATAACTGATCTACTTGAGGTGTCGTTAAAGGCTTTTTATTTGTTTTTCTTTTTCACAATTTTCTTCTATGTTTACATAAGTAGAAGATTATTGGTTAAATGTAAAAGCAAATTCTTATTAACAATTCTTATTAACATTCTGAGTTTTAGAGGCCTAAGCACCAAAGCACGCAAGTTTCGGGTATCCGGGTATCTAATTTCGAAACCTAGCAGAACCTTGTTTATGTGTAAAAAAAAAATAAAAAATCTCGTTAGGTTAGGTTAGAGGACGTGTACTTGTCAATTGAGACCAGTACAGTACCCGGAGGTCGAATTGACCCATTCTACAACGTTCTAGTTTCTCACACCAGTTATGTTGTGTGTGTTAATTTTATACATGAGTGGTGGGACCTACAGTTTAAAGTCGACTCCGAACGACAGATTTTTGAAGAACTTCTTCATGGCAATTCTATTTACTCTCAGAGTTTTTGCCAAAAATCTGCTGAGAGGAAGTCGCCTAAGAAATACTTTTTGTATTTTGTCTTGATGTCTGGCCTGGGGCTCGAACCCTGGCTTTACGTCTAATAAGCCAACACACTACCTACTAGACTACGGCGACTTCATGAAATGAAATTAATTTTGTGAGAATTTTAATTTAATGGACTTGAATTAACGCCTGAGCAATTAATTGAAGTTCTGGAAGAGGAAATATATATGAATGTTAAACCAGGAGGTCTTGGGGTCGAGCTACGTTAAGATAGTGTTTGGTGCGACACTATTTTGAGGGTAAACATATTAGATGAGTAACTGCAATATTGATCCTTTAACTAGAGCTACTCTCCCTACCGCTCTCTTTATACTTCTTTCTAAATTACATTCCCCTGTAAATTTCTTTAAAGAAAAATTTTAAAAAATGCGATAATTTTGCTTGTTTATATAGTGGACTGAAAAAATTTTAATCCTCATACTTTCCACATTCGATGGGAAACTCATATGATCAAAATATTATATTCAAGGTTAAGAGCATAGGAACATGATTTCCAACTATATTGTCCCGCTTGCCTCAATACTGTGAATTTTATCAAAATTTATGACCACAATGGTGCAATATACGTACGTACCTTCTCGAAATCATATTAAAACGTTAATCGCTTAAAATTATATTCCCAATGAAGTCACCTGCATGAACATTAAATAACAAATCTTTCTTGCAATTTCCATTTCGAGTTAAACGGCTTAAGAAACTCCTTTAATAATATGCAATTTATATTGAAAGTAATTGAAAGTAATTGAGTTTACCATGCCACTTCATGGGAAAATTTCAAATCAAGCATTAGTCACCACCACCATCACATTGATCCTTTGTGCACTGCAACCGATTCTACAAATTTATTTCGTGTTCGCTAATAATGGTTGACTTTTTTCTTCTTCTTCTTCTTCTTCTTTGTCTCATTTTCAATTTTCAACTCATTAACACATTCATTAAACATTGGCGTTGAAAGAAATCCAACAGTCAGACATACATACGGAGCGAGAGAGATAGAGAGAGAGAGGGAGAATGAGACTGACTCTGGCAGTCACAGACATGACACTCTCGCCTGTAAACTGCTATTAATGTTGTATTTATACTCCCATATAAATGTTAACAACGTTGACAACAACATTTAAACGCCACAGGTGAACAAATGACAACAACATCAACAACAATAACAACAACTACTTGGTAAAGAATGATTTTTTCGTGCAACACAAATAAAGTGGAGCACAGAGCAGGTCTGTTTGGTTTAAAAAGATTTAGAAACGACGAAAAGAAACCGAGACAAACAGCTGCGCTAGCAAAAGATCGTCACAGCGCATACAACTAAATCGCTGTAACGCCGAAAATAAAAACAACAGAACAACGACAACCAACGACAACCACCAACACACGAAAATTCCATGTGAACAAGTGCAACAATATTCAAGAATGCTGCACGAATGGAGGAGATGGAATACAAAACCGTAAATGGCTGTTTAAAATTGAACGCAACAATTCATTTCCATACCCAGGCCCAACAAAGCAATGTCAAACCAAACCAAACCAAACCAAAGCAAACCAAACAACCGAACAACCTAAGCAATGCAATGCAATGCGAGCAATTCAATTTAAAAACCACAAACGAAAAGTCGCATTCAAATTGCTTGTGAAGTCAACTCAGGTTTATTTTATGTCTTTGGAGTTTTATGTCTGTGTGTCGGTGTATGTGTGTATGCATTTTTTGCCAAGCATTTGATGATTGTTGGTTTGTTGGTTGTTGTCGTAAGTTATTGTGCAAAATATTGGATTACATTTCACTTCCTCCAGGACACACCGTCAACAACATCACCGTTGCAGCCATCACCATCATTATCATCATCATTATTCCATAATAAACGTATTTTTCTCTCATTCAGTGCATAGTACATCCATCCATTTGTTTGTTTGTTTGTTTGCTTGTGTTGCTTTATTTGTTTTATTAAAACGAAACGGAAAAAATTGAAAAAAAAAGTTGTCAACATTTATTGAGAAATCGTGCCATTTTAATGGTTTTTATGTTCAAAAACATAAAAAAACAAACGAAAAAAACAAAATCGGTTTTCATTTTATTTCGGTTACAGTTTTGTAAACGACTTGTGTTGCATTAAATTGTACAATTTCATTTAAGAATAATACGCACATACGACAATGGTCAGACAGACAGATAGACTGAGCTGGCAGCCAAATACTCTGAGTAGTCAGAGTTTTCTTATTGGAAAACTAAACAACAAAAAAAAAACAAAGAAAAAAGGGTCTCATTTTATAGATTCTTTATATTTCACAGCAATTTATCTCGTTTTGTGGCCTAAAATCGCAAAAAAGGAATGAAAATGAAATAAATAGATGCCATAGATTATGAATATTTAAATGCAAAAACAAAAAAATTATAAAAAAATAGTGCCAGCACTGCTAGGCTCAAGCTATTTGACTCCTGCTGTAAGAAAAAAAACGCTGAACATAAATAGATTATAGGACAGCAAAATGTTTCCAATGCCATTTGCAAAGGAGGGATGGTAAGCACTAAACTACAAGTAAATGCAAACAAAAATTTCCACCTTATCTGTTGTGGATATACTTCCCTGACTTTGTGTGCGAATAAAAACAACTTGTCGACAGAAGAAATCATAAAAATCTTAATGGCGTTGAGATGGTCAAAATACTAGTGAACTTTCAGGCAGAGTGAGAAGGCTTTGAACACAAAAAGATGCTGTTTGTTCTACTTCCAAACAAAAAAGAATCAAAAATTTAAACGAAATCCGACGATCGTCCTGCAAATGTGTAATGCAAGCCAACAACAATCATGTGAATTGCCTCAAAAACTATGAATAGAGACAGACAGACAGACAGAGAGCGAATATTACAGGTTGATCTGAACAACTGCTAGGCGCACTTAAAAAAACTTGAAAATGAATACAAAAAAAAACAAGAAAATTCAATAAAAGGTTCATAAGGTCCAGCGAGCAAAAGAAATCGGTTAAAACAACAAGATATTTACCGCCATTTACAACACAATAACCAACAACAGATACACCAGATCAGTCGCAATAATAATAGCCAAGAATCATAAGCACAATCATAATCATAATGATGATGATGATGATGATAATAATGTGAAGAGAAATAATAATAAAAATCAATTGTAATAATTTATGATTTAATTTTTTTGAATTATGACATTTTGCAACAAAAACAATAAAAATAAATCTCAAAAATCTCAACAACAAAAAAAATACAAAAAAAAGGAAATTTTAAAACTTAACAAAACCAGATGAGAGAGATATTGAGTCTGTTCTGTTCTGTTCTGTTCCGTTTATAAAGTACTCATCGCACAATATAATGAAAAAAATGTAGGGAAATTAAGTTATGGAAATAAAAATAAAAATTAAAAAATAATAATAAAAAAAAAACAAAAGAAATTTATTGTTAAACAACAACAAAAAAAGAAAAAGAAAAAAATATAAGAACGTAAACAGTGTCCGTCAGCCAAAGTCAGAGCTGGTAATCAAGATATTCATTATTGTTATGGGGCTTTATTGTTATTAATATTGTTGTTGTTGTTGTTATTGTTGTAGCGAATATAAAACAAAAATTAAATCACTTATTTTTATTTCTTTCAGTTGGTTTGTAAAGTTTTTTTTTTTTGGTTTTTTTGTTTCTAAAGACCACACACACGTTTGGCTTTTTTTTAAACTTTAAAAACCTCAACTTTATTATAAAAATACAAAAAAAAATAAAAAAAAAATTACTCCGCTATATGTATGTATGATTGTGTTAAAAGTCTTTACGAATTCGGCCTGAGTTTACAAAACGAAAAAACACAAAAAAAATCAAAAAAAAAAAATAATGAAAACGGGAAAAAAGTGTGGCTGAACACACAAAATTAAAGGCCACGCTTCATGAAAGTGTTGATGTTGTGCCGCCACAGAGTGTGGAGCATAGTAGAGCTGTTGCTGCTGTTGCTGTTGCTGCTTGTGCTGGTGGTAGTGATGGTGGCAGGCCAAATGTACTACACGTTGTTGTACAGAAGTGGAACAAACAAAAAAACACAAAAAACCTCCAAAGTAGTAGTCATCGTAGTAGCAAAGCTTCAGACCATCTGACAACTAACAACTGCTGCACTCACAAAAAAACATTCGATAATTGCGGGTACTTTGGATTTGTGCTATCCGAAAAGAAAAATTCCAAAATTCTTAATAAAATATCATCAAGAGCGCATTTAGAAATCGAGGGAATGAAGTCAACGTCTAAGGTTGGCTAGAATGGCGCTCTTCTTTTAGGTACGAGCGTCAAAATCGTGATTTCCCATAAGAAAATTGTGTTTGTAATTCAAATTCATTTGTTTCCAAGCGCAGAGACCTTTCCATCAATGCAGTTTTATTAATCAATCGACCAAACGATGCCGTCCTTTAGCCTCATGGCTAATTGGATTAAAACTTTAAACACTGATCAGTAAGGAGATGCAGAATGGTCCTCGTTCATCCTTCTCGATCGTTTTTCCATTATTTCCATAAAATAGACTTTGTGGTCCATATAATGTCACGATAATCGAATGAACGTGGATCTTAAGATTTCGATCGACCATGGCCGTTTATCTGTATTTTACTTTTCTTGGACTTTTCTTTTTAAACGAAACCGATTGTTCATTGCCTAATATAGCCCTCTTAAGTAAATCAGGCTTCATATTACCATCACACATACATACACACATAATTGGCCATTACAACCCTTCAGTTAGGATTACGGCCTAGCTTCTCACAGCACCCATGTTGTTTGTGTTAATTTTTATACATGAGTGGCGGGACCTACAGTTTAAAGTCAACTCCGAACGACAGATTTTTTGAGAAACTTTTTCATGGCAATTTTCTTTGGTACAGAGTTTTTGCCAGAAATCTGCTGAGAGGATGTCGCCGAAGAAATATTTCTTCATATTTCGTTTTGATGTCTGCTCTGGGGTTTGAACTGTGGCCTTACGTCTAATAAGCCAACATACTATCTACTAGACTACGGCAACTTCTTCATATTAACATCAACGCTTCCAAATTCTGTCAAGAATTGTTAAACCCAACTGTTTTTCTCGCTTTTCGACTGTTAAACCGCAAATTTGCCGTAAGGCCTGCTTTAAAGTGCTGGACTTCATATTCGCCTGGGTTGCAATTTATGCGTTATAGACTACAAAGGTGCAGTTAAAGTTTATTTTTCCATCTTTAACGTTAATCCCATCAGTAGGGCAAATCCATTCCTGTATCAGAAAATATCAGCAACAGCAATTTCATGAATACAGCAGCAACAGCAGCAGCTTCAGCATCAACATCAGGGCATCAATGATCAAACAACAATACAAAGAAAGAAAGAAAAAAACCAAAAAAAAGTTTCAGAAGGTAAAGTTTAAAATAATTTTGATTAAATTGAGGGTTTTGTTTTAGGAATTATTCAGACAGGGCCCCAGCAACAACAAAGTGAAGGTGCAAGAAGGGGAGGAAAAACATTTACACTCTGTATGTGTGTTTTTGTTCCTTAAAGGTTAAGAAATTAAAAGCAAACAAAACGCAACAGAAACCTAAACATGAATATAGTGTGAGAAAATGATATGCGCGTCTATCTGTCAGTCTGTCTAGCATCAGAAGCGGCCAGAGTAGAATTTTTCATTGCGAAATAGTCGGTTGTTTAGCAAAATTTTTGAAACATTTTGTTCCCATGTCTTCATTAACAAAGATTTTAAAGACGCCTCTGTTTTCTTTAAATTTATCCTCATGTTCAAACAAAAAAGAACCGAAAAAAACAGACTTCACTGACCTTACAACAACAACAATATCAACAAAAATAAAAAATAAAAATGTAGATCATAATTTCATGTTTAACCAAGCTTTAGAGTACAATAACAACGTTCCATCGACCATAATAACATTTTTAAAACAAAAACACGTATCATGAAACCGAAAACAAAAAAAAAACAACAGAATCATCTCATCTCATCATACAAATTTCTTTTTTTCCCTGCTGGTTTAAACAAATTTTTAAACACCGTTTTCACGGTGTACCTGTAAAGCTCCAATTCAAAGGAATGAATTCTATAATGAAATTAACTGTGATCTCTATCCCTCCATTCCTAAATAAAAACGGCAAGCGGAACGATTTCTAACGCTTAGTTTTTGCGCTGTGTGCCGAAAACAGGATGAATAAAAAAATATGTTAACAATTTATTTTTCAAATTTCTTATTGTTTTCACTCTTTTTCTTTGTGCGACCAACTTCACTATTAAACTCTCTATCAAAATCGGTTTTTCAAATATCGAAATGCCGCCGCTTGAGGAATTTTGACTGCCTCAAAAACGCTTGGCGCTCTTATTTATGGATTTAAAACGCTTTACTTTGAAAAATAAAATGGAAACGGATGATTTGCAGTCAGGCGAAATAATCCCACGATATTCTCCATGTTTCAATAGTTGTTCGGTTTGAAAAATATGCCGTAGTCTAGTAGGTAGTACCTGTTCAAACCTCAGCATGTCGAACAAAATAATGTTTCTTTTGACAACATCCTCGCCGTAGTCTTTTGGTAAAAAGCCAGTGCAAGTACTTGCTTCTCAAATCTGTCATTTGGAGTCTGCGTTAAACTTTAGGTCCTGCCACCACTCATGAACAAACATGAGAAACTAGATTCGAATCTTAGCTAAAGGGATTTTTTTTACGTCGAGGAGGGGTAAATGTACCTAACCGCACCATAGAGGAAGTCGTCACATCCTCCGTGTGTGGGGCCCTCACCCACTAAATCCCCCCTCGTCTCCTGTGGACTCGTTTGTGCCCACTCCAAAACTACGGTGGTATTATTTCGGAGTGGAGTCCTTTTGGCTCTTTGGCCCCTTCATGTCCATATCTGCGTCCGGATTGCGAATCGAAAGATGAGGAGTCATCTAAGCGTCTCCACTATTCCTTTCGTCTAAATCATCGTCTCGGTTACGCTTGACACGTGTGGCAGTATCACCTATGCCGACATGTTTACTCGTTCTGCAGCCTCAAAATCTCTCTTCTTTCGTCTCAGAATGCGCTCTACGTAATTCACTACCGAGGTCCAATTTTCACTACTCGCAGTCATAAACCCGACAATATTAGCGGCCGTGATCATTCCAACAATTGACGTCAGTACAGAGCGATAGCTCTGCCACCGTGCACACTCGAAAACAGTGTGCTCTGCGTCATCAATTACCTCCCCTTCCTCGTAAAGACAGTAAGGGGAAGCGACCTTGCCCATTCTGTGCAGATATTTCCTAAAATATCCGTGACCCGATAGCATCTGTGTAACGTAGTAGTTCACCTCTCCAAATTTCCGACCAATCCATGGCCTTACGTCCGGAATAAGTCTCGACATCCATCTTCCTCTATCTTCCTCCTTCCATGGCTGTTGCCATTTTGAAATGGTGCTCTCCCTGAAGAAACCGGTTATGCAGTTTCCAGCCGATTTCACCTTATAAATCCCCATCCGCTCCGCTGCCAGCAGATCCACAGGGATTACACCTGCTATCGCTGGAGCGGACACTGTCCGATATGCCTACGCGATACGCAATGCAGCCGTTCTCTGTACCGATTTAAGTGAGTTCGAATCTTAGCTAAAGGGTTGTAATAACCAATTAGGTGAGTAATTAATTTAAAAAATTCCGCTACAGACGAACAAGTTGCGAACTTCTTCTTTAAGAAGAAAACATTCCTTTAAACTGCTGCTTAAGCAAACATATTTATTTTATTTTATAATGTTTTGATTTGGCTCGCGCTATTTGCGTCTTCATTTTTTCTTTTTTTTTTTGTTTCTTTCTGAGATTTTTGTTGTTTGACTTGTCCTCAAACTTCAGCTGGCCGTTGTTGGTAAATGTATGCGCATGTGTGCCCCAGTCGATGACATGTACCCTTTTATAGGCCAAAATTCCAACATTTAGAACAACAATAACAACAACAACTAAACAAACATAGAAAAAAGAAGACCGGAGTGAAGACAAACCGTTGTTTTTATGACTTTTAAACACCGGCAACCGGGCATTAAAAAAATTAAAAATTTCTACCGTTTTGTCGTTTTCAAAAAAAAAAAAAACCAACAAAACACGGCAGTATAGTACACTATAGTACGGATATTAAATATTTAAAACCACAAGAAGCTTTTTAGAAAACGATAAAGAAGCTTCTGTATATTCACAGAAATTATAATAAAAAAAACAACCTCTTCTTTGTGTTGTTCTTTTTTTTAATAAAGAGTGAGAGAGAGAGAAAGGAAAAATCTATAAATTTTGTATGACATTTCGTAATAGTTTTGGCGAAAGGATCAAAGTTAAGTCTGCCTCTCAGGATGTAGTATGGGAAACAAATTGATTTCATAATGACAACATTTGGTTTTTTTTATTATTACTACTGTTGTTGTTGTTGTTATATGTATGTAGTATTTTAAAATATTATCATGAGAATAAAATCAGATTAATGACTCATAACTTTCGTATCAATCAGTAGCAGATATGTAGTTCGCTGGCAACAGCAGCATCAGTTGCTTTTAAATTTCAGATTTGATAACAAAAACTATTCCGAGTTTCATGAGTCATTTGATTGTAATTGTTGGTAAAAAATAAAGAAAAAACTAACATTCAAAGGGAATAGAATGGAATAAAAAAATGCACTTAATTTCCGGGGCAAACATACATATGTACGTATTTGAAAATAATATTTAAACTAAAAAAGCCAAGCATTTATAAAATAAAAATGATTAAGTTTAGAAAACAGAACAAAACTTTCGTCATATATTTATGGAAACTAAGCTAATAGCCAAACACATACATACATAACATAATTGGTCATTACAACCCTTTAGTCAGGATTATGACCTAGCTTCTCACACTACTGATGTTATATGTGTGTTTTAATTTCATACATGAGTGGCATGGCTTACACTTTAAAGACGATTCCGAACAATAGATTTTTGAGAAACTTTTTATGGCAATTTTCTTTGGTCACAGAGTTTTTACCAGAAATCTGTTGAAAGGAAGTCGCCGAAGGAATATTTTTTCATATTTTCGTTTTGATATCTGAACTGGGGTTTGAACCGCGGTATTACGTCTAAAAAGCCAACACAGTACCTACTAGACCATGGTTACTTTAAGATACTAGCCATACGATACTCAATTCTTTTCATTTTAATATTCGTAATCCTTTTGAGATGTTTAAAATTGCAGCTTAAAGGTATTCATCTGCAAGCCAGAATACTTGTGTTGATTTCTTGTAATAAAGAAAATTTGCATTTTTGATACATTTGTTGTCAGGATTTTTAGGGCCGGCTAACTGTCATTAACATAAGCCTTTAGAAGGACATACAAAATCGACAAGGCTTTTAGAATTGTTAGCCAGATTTCGTTGTAGTCTAGTAGGTAGTATATTGGCTCATTAGACGTGAGATCGTGGCTTTAAGCTCTGGTTGGACATGTATAACAAAAAAATATGAAAAACTGTGCTATAGGCTACTTCCTTTCCAACAGACTTCTGGTAAAATTGCGATGAAATGTTTGTCAAACATCTGACGTTCAAAGTCTACGTTAAACTGTAGGTCCTTCTGCTCATGGATAGAAATTAACACTCACAACATAGGTGGTATGAGAAGCCAGTTCATAATTCTGACTAAATTGTAGTAATGATTAATTAAGTAAGTTAACTAAGTAAGTTAACTAAGTAAGTTATCAGGGGAGGTCAGGTCAGGTCGGAGTGGTAGCTCTGATATCACAAAGCTCACTTGAGCACGCGTAGCGGCCCGTTGTGATGCCACGGGTGAACGCAGTGCCTGTAATGACCAAATTCCAACAAAATCAGGGAAGAGGAAGAAGTTGGCCAGAGCAAGGGCTGCACATCTAAAGCACGACTACCCTACACTGGAAAACCAGCCAGAAAGTTTGATGAACGAAGCTATATCCTTGATATCAATAGATGATAGCTCCGTCAAGCTGACGAGAAATGGAGAGCCAAATAATCTATATCTACACCTAGCAAGAGACGGGCACTGACAAAGAAAGTGGATAACAGTCTCCTCTTCCTCAGCGGATCTGCATCCACGGCAGAAGTCGTTAAATGGGAGCCTCATTCTCTCCGCGTGTCTACCCATAACACAGTGAGCTGTAATCGTGGCCACTGTGATTGAGATGATGTCGCGACCAAGTCCAAGTAACTGGTTGGTATGCTTTCTATTCATCAAGGGCCAGGTGAGTCTAGCGGTGGAGCAGGACTCCTCATCGACCCAGGATAGGTTGGCGTTCCGAAAGTCAGGGGAGGTAGTCGGCCTAAAATAAAAGGACCTATCTGACAGGCAAACAAAAATGGTTAATGCTTTAACGATGAAGTAGTCGCCGGCGTTTAGTAGATGTTAGCTTACTAGACGAGAGGTCGTGAGTCCAAATCTCAGTTTTGATATCTCAAATAAAACGAAATTCGAAAAAAATATTCAAAAACTCCGAGAGTATATTTATCGCTTGCACCTAGCATAACTATAACGGATATAAAATTAATGAAAGGCTTGTAATGGCCAATTACGTACGTAAGTATGAAATAAACATTTCAAAAAAATGCTGATAATGGAATCTAGCATTATCATAGATTAGGCCATTCTGCCTCTCCTCTTTTGCAGAAAGTAGTCCTAACGATTCTAAAAAAAAGTGCTTATCGGTTTCTAAATACTTGCTCATTTCCATTTGCCATTTGCTGTAATAACTTCTAAGACGATGTTTATTTCTTTAAAATGCCGAATACCAGAGGCAGCATCTAAATTTAAAAATTTTAAATATTTTGACAGTGCTTGCCAAAGGAACAAGAATTCACCTTCTTGGGGCATAAAAAACATCCATCAACACTTCAATTGAAACATTTCAAATTTAAACAGATTAAATATTATTGACTACTCGTTTTAATGGAGGTTTTCTTTAGTTTTTTTGTTATTTTAGTTGAACTGCCTTTTTTACTTTTTAAGAATAATTTCACACCCACATAAATACATGCATGGAAGCAAAAATTCAAAACTAGAAACTAAAAAAATAAAAAGAAAAATTAAAAACTTAACATATCTTGTATATAAAACATACATACGAACGTTTTTATGATTTGCTAGTTCTTTAAAAAAACAAAGCAACGAATTAAAAAACGTTTATTTACAAATAAACAAATTAAAAATCTCAATTTAAATAAACATCCAATGATATTAAAATGAATAATGATTTCGCTAAAATAACACACAAAAAAAGAATTTAATGGAAAAAAAGTTATAAAAAAAATAATTTCAAATACTTTTAAAAATAAAAAGAAAAACAAAAAAATCAGAATTTATTATTTTCATTATTGATGATGATGATGATGATGATGCCGATCGATGATTATATAACATTTAAGTAAATTAAGAATGATACAAAAAAAAAATTGAATTGTATTGAAACAATTGCAACACAAACAATTTAAATAAAAAAAATAATTCAATTCAATTAAGTAGTCTCGTACAATTAAGATAAAAAAGTTTTTATTTACAAATGGAAACTCTGAAAACAATGCAAATAAAACAAGCAGCAATCAGTTAATGATTCAAATCGTAGACAGCATAAATAAATTCTGAATCAAAATCACAATGAATATATTTTGCACAACCATCACGAATACTATTTCCATTCCTTGGTTTTCTCTCTGAATTTATTTTTGAATTGAAATTTGATTGATTTTCAATCGTTTAGTATGAATATTAAATACTCGTTACTCACTCATATTTAATGTTTCTCAATGAATTTAATTTGTTTTGATTTTATCGACTTAAGTACACTGTAATATGAATGCAAACTGCTAGTACCCGAAGAGTTTCGTTGCATTCACTATAGGGAGCTTATTAGCCGTCAGGCCGTGGATCAAACCAGAGATCAGCAATGGCCGAGAAACAATTAGAGATTATGCATCCATATATAGCTACTGGTGGCTGATGACATCGATGCTTCCTCACTTCACTGCCACTTTACATTAAAAAGTCTCTGCGGATGTTAGAAAAGATAGGAGATTATACTTCGGTATATACAAACATGGGATTACGGCCGATGTAAAAGGAAGTGGGAGTCTTATTGCTTTTTTAATTGCAATAGTTCTTGGATATCTCGCAAATGATTTCTGAGACTTTGCTGTGTACATGCCAGAGATCAGCAATGAGTATTGAAAAAGATGAGTGGAATCGAATCATACTCATAATTTTTGATACTTATACGCATTCATACTTATTTTAATATCATGGAACCTCTACTCATATTCAAAGTTTGAAGTACTCATCATATTCATACCAAACAACACATATGATGTTATTGATTTCGACTCTCCATAGCTCAACATATACATGAAGCACAAAATAAGTATGATTCGCTGACGAACACTAAAATACTCACTAAGAGGTTGTGTCTGCTTGCTGCTCTGCTTCTTTTGCTTATGTGTCTTTTTTCTTTTTTGTAAATGCAACAATAACAAAGACTCTAAATTTCGATGAAGTATTTTAAGTATTTTTCTAAAATTCTAAAGTGAATCTAAATGAGTAGGCTTATGAATCAAACACATTTCGAACGGTATGAGTTTAATGTCAGCGTTGTAAGCATTTTCATTGCAACCTGTACTTATAAATCAACGTTGTAGTGAGTATGAATGAATCAGAATACATAGTTAAATTTCAATATTGTTGCCTCACTTATATTCAAAATTTCATAAGTGCTTATGAGCACGATTCAGTGCTGATCTGTGGTTCAAAACTAATCCCAGCAGACTTCTGGCAAATATTCTGAAAGTAAATAAAATTGCCATGGAAATGTTTCTCGGAAATCTGTCGTTCGCAGTAGACTTTAACACGTTAATCGCCACGATAATATCAGAAATATTTGAACATGGGCCATGGCAACTTTATTAGATAATTCAAGGAAACTTAATGTATCACAGAAAAAATTTTTTTTGCCAAAATTCCCGGAAAAACACAATTTTTTATGTCTCACATATATATATATATGACTGTCATGGCCCTATATTAAAACTTTTTTCTCGACAAGCCGTGTCAGTCTTATATGTCTGTGGCATCCTGTTGTTTTGAACACAGCGTTGAACGCATCGTATAGGAATCAGTGGTACGTGTAGCATTTACCGAATAACACCTTGTTACTGTGACTATTTCTTTATAAATAAAATGTCAGACATTTATGGCTCATGTAGAACTTCTTAGCGTCAGACACATATGACTGACATGGCGATTAACGTGTTAAACTGTTAGGTCCAATCGCTCATGAATAAAATTAACACACCCAATATGGGTAGTATGAGGAGCTAGGTAGAATTCTAGCTGAAGGGTTGTACTGACCAATTAAGTAAGTGAAGAATCTTTAGCAGCGGACTGAAAAGATAATGCAGTTCTACATAAAAACATTCTGACTATTATAGTATTGGTACTTTGACAGCTGACGTATACAAACAAACAAATAAACGGATACACGAATACACAAATGCAAGTAAAATAGTTATCATATTAGCTAGTTTAAGTATGTAAAACTAAATAAAAATAATTTAGAACATGTTAATTTCTTTATTAATCTTATAATTTATTTGCTAATGAATCGAATGGATTGCAAATGAAAAACTTTTTAACTTACTTTGCTCCTGCTTTGAAGGAATGACTCAAAAAAAGCATCATCACGTTTCTTTTGCGGCACTGGAACAAAAACAAAAGCAAAAACAATAATACTAAAATAATTAAATGTTTAAATAATAACAATAAATTAATATTAAAACAATAATAATAATAATCGGGTAATTTTATTAAGATTATAAGATTAAGTGTTGAGCGTTGACGGGATGCGCAAATGATGGCAATGACGGCTGGTGATGGTGGTAGATGTAGATGGACCACCGCGCTGCATTGCATGCGAAATTGAAAATTTAATCTTTTAAATTATGAATTTGTTTAATTTGCTTTTCAATAATAATTTCAATAAGTTTTTTTTTTTGCTGCCTGCATGCAAATGAAGCATGCATTTTGAAGCATCACAATCGTTAAATCTTTAAATGCCATGTTCTTCATGCCAATTTCATTAAAGCCGGAAATGATTCAAAGTAAACGTTGCAAAAAGTACAAACATTCCTATGAAATCAGAAAATTATGAATTTAAAAACGACAAAAACGAAATAATTAAATATTGATAGAGTTCCACAATGAAGAAGTGGAAAGCGAAGATACGAGATGCACAAATGTTGTTGCAAAAAGAATTTTCTTTTTGGTTTTTGTCCAAGGCATTCACCTGAATCTGTAGTCGATACACGCTAGATTTTGTCAGGATAAGAAGATTTTATACTGTGGTGGCTAGATTGAATTGAAGTAAATTAGAAACCAGGCTGATAAAAATGGTTGTAAAGCTCATGGGGCTAAAATGTCCAGAAAATAATACAATAAATAAAAATCTTCAATTCCTTTTGAAGCTACGCGCATGATGCTGGGCAAGAAGAAAGAAAAGTTTTGACGTCAGGAGTGTAAAATTAAGAGTGAATAACTCTCACAATGTAAGTGGTTGTGAGAATCAAGGTCGTAATCCTGATTGAAGGATTGTAATGAGCAATTCAGTAAGTAAGCACTCAAAACCAGTAAGTTTTCTTAGTTTTCCACTAAATAACCTGGACCAACTTTTCTTTTTAAATGTATGCCAAGCATGCTTCCGTAAACTGTTATTCCGGAGATGTTGGCATTATTCGAAATCTCTTTATCAAAATTTTGCGTTTTCATGCGCAATATTATGTTTAAAAACGTTTATTCGGACAGCATCGAAGTCGCCATAGTCTAGTCGGTAGTGTGTTGGCTTATTAGACGTACGGCCCGGGCTTTAGACCCCAGGTCAGACATCAAAACGAAAATATGAAAAAAATATTTCTTCGGCGTCTTCCTCTCAGCAGATTTCTGGCAAAAATTCTATGACTAACGAAAATTTGTCATGAAAAGTTTCTCATAAATCTGGTTTTTAACCAAAAATGTAATTAAAGAAATACGAGAATAACTGGCGCACTACTCAATCGACTTAGGAATGCCACTTGCCTCGATCAAACTGGCCATCGCGCGGAAATTTTTCCGAGACGCCAGCCTATCCTGGATCAACGAGGAGTCCTGCTCTACCGCTAGACTCACCTGGCCCCGGATGGATAGAAGGCGTACCAACCAGTTATTTGGACTTGGTCGCGACATCATCTCAATCACAGTGGCCATGCTTACAGGTCACTGTGTTATGGATAGACACGCGGAGAGAATGCGGTTGCCATTTAATGACTTCTGCCGTGGGTGCACATCCGCTGAGGAGGACGAGACTGTTATCCACTTTCTTTGTCAGTGCCCATCTCTTGCGAGGTGCAGATGTAGGTTATTTGGCTCTCCGACCCTTGTCAGCTTGATGGCGTAATCGTCCATTGATGTCAAGGATATAGACTTGTTTATCAAACTTTCTGGATGGTTTTCCAGCGCGGGTTAGTCGTGCTTTGGATATGCAGATCTTGTGCTGGCCGACCTCGCCCTCCTGGGTTCGGGGGAACTTGGTCAGTACAGGATCTGCGTTCACCTGTGGCATCACAACGGGCCGCTATGCGTGCTCAAGTGAGCTTTTGGTATGAAGCTACCACACTAACATAACCTAACCTAACCTTCTCATAAAACTGTCGTTCGGAATCGACTGTAAACTGTAGGTCCTGCCACTCATGTATAAAATTAACACACACAACATGAGTGGTGTGAAAAGTTAGGTTGTAACCCTAGCTGAAGGGTTGTAAAATACCAATTATTTATGTATGACAGTATCGAGCGATAGCGCGAATCTAATAAAATTTATTTAACTTTCCCAAGTTAAGAAATCACATTAAATGCCAAAGATTTCAACAAGTCGTAGATGTGTGCGAAATTTATAACGATTTTATAATTTTCTAATAATTAATGACAGTGTTAACATACATACACACACTTGGAAGACATAATTTAATAACAAAAAAAGAACGAAAATATTAAACAAAAAAATTACTGAAATATAAACAAATCTTAAAAAAACATAACAAAGAAATAACTTTTCTATTATGACCGAGATGGGGCAGCAAATAAATAAATAATTAAAAAAAATTATTAAAAACTCTTTCAACAAAGCAATAAAAAAAATGCTCATAAAGAAGACGTTGTTGATGGTTGGTGCTTGTTGGGTTATAGGCCAGAATTATAAAATAAAACCGCAGAAGAAAAAAAAACAATAAAACATTAAATACAGTTAATAAATCTTTTTTTGGCTTTAAATTTTGTATTAAAAAATAAAAATAAAATTAAAAAAAATATTTTTTTAAAATTTCAATTCCCCCTTCATTGAAGTGAGGAGCCAAAATCTGAAAAGAAAAACTGAAGACAAAAACAAAAACAAAAACTATTGAATAGATACTCAAACTCAAGCTGTCAACACTGGCTAAGAGCGCATAAATATTGAGTAGTAGCTGTGTGGTGAATATTTATCATTTGCCACGGACGGATGGGTTCATATGTCAGGCACTCAGTCAGTCAGTCAGTTAGTCTGTCGACAGCAGTAGATTGAACTGAATTGGAAAGGGTTGTAAATCAAGCGAATATTTAGAGCAACGCGCAAAACATTCACAAAACGCGGCTATAAAAGTCAAGAGAATTTATTAAAAAAAATTTAAAAAAAAACAACAACAAAAAACACCACAAATAAAATAAAAAAACACGGCAAGTATTTGTTGCTTTAATTGTTTAATAAAACAATGGGAGGTCGCCCTCAGTGAAGACATCATCATCATTATCATCATCATTTAACATCATTATTACGATTATCAACATCATTGCCATTACCAACCAACCACAGCTGCTACCATTACTACTACCAACCAACCGGGAACATGTAGAGAAGGTATCCGAGTATGCCTTAGTCTTTGTATTAAGATAGGTCGTGTGATCATGTGATCGGGTGGTCGATTGTCGGTGTATGGTGGGAAATCTTTTTTTTACTTTTTAAACTGAAAAACTTTAAAACATTCAATAAAAAATAAATCAATTTTATTTAAGAATTATCAGCAGCAGCTACAGCAGTGGCAATGCCACAAGCAACAACATTGTGAAATCATTATTGAGTTGAATCATAAAAAACAAAAAACAAGGAAACCATTATGAACCAAAAACAATACATAATTAAAAATCATACATAAGTTAATAAGAAAATGGAAATTATTTTGGAAAATACCATCGTTTTGTTGTATTTTTTTAAATTCAATTCCAAACAAATATTCAAATTCACACATGTTTCCATACGCTATGCTACTTTACTCTACTGTAGTATGAAAGTGAGTGTGTGTGGCGTTGGAATTAAGTTTTGTGGTGGTGAGGGGGGCAATAAAAAAACTTAAATAATCATAAACTTTTAATGTCTTTATTTGATGAGAAGAAGAACAAAATTGCGAAAATTTCATTATTGTTTGGAAATTGTCTGCCAATATTTTCTATAATTTTCCTTCTTGTTTTTTTTTAATTTTTATTATTCACTCTTCCACATCGATTTGCAGACGCAAAAGTTGAAAGCCTCGGTAGTACTTAAGAAAATTATTGATTTTAATTACAAATAAATTGTTATGGCCACGTTTTTTTCATCTCCACAATTTATATGAGATTTTGTTTCTCTTCAGTTTTCCTTTCTTTTTTTATTTTTTTTTTTTGTTTTAATCTCGAAAAAAATATTATAAAAATTTCATGGGAAACACATTGTAAACATGATATACACGGAGAGAAATATTAGGAAGTCGCCATAGTCTAGTAGGTACTGTCTTTGCTTATTAGACGTAAAGCCAGGGGTCGAGCCTCAGGCGAGACATCAAAACAAAATACAAAAAATATTTCTTCGGCGACTTCCTCTCAGCAGATTTCTGGCAAAAACTCTGAGAGTGAAATAAAATTACCATGAAAAGATTATCAAAAATCTGTCGTTCGGAGTCGACTTTAAACTGTAGGTTTCGCCACTCATGTGTAAAAATTAACACACAGAACATAAGTGGTGTGATAAACTAGGTCGTAATCCTGACTGAGGGGTTGTAATGACCAATTACGTATGTATGTATGTATGTGAAATATTACGAAGATGAAGAAAACAACAACAAACGAAATTCCTTTAAGGTGTGGTTCAATTCTGTTTTCGTTATTAAATAGTAACATCACCGATCTGATGATGATAAAGTGTTCCACATGCATTCTATATTGGCGGCTAAGAAAGAAATTCGATGTCGATTCTGTATCGCAGTATCCGGGTTTATAACTTGCAGATGACTGAAAATAAATGCCACACTTCTGGGCAATTTGTACCATTTTGAAAGAAAAAGTTTTCAAATTAATTCGTTTTAGAATAGAAGCAATGGAGTTGGACGTAGAACTGAGTCCACTGATTAGACCACGTTATTTTTAAATTTGACAGTATATGTTTACGCCTTGTCGTAAATGCCAATAAAATAGAATAGAATAGAATAGAATTGAAAATTGTTGACAGGAGAGTGTTCGCTTATTGGGCGGCAGACGTGGGCTGCCTTCCAAAATGTTAGTTGCTTTGTGTTTGAACAAAGTATCATGTTTCATAATGCCGCTGTACAAAATATATACAATGTATTATATTTCAAAACGTCATCAATGTGTATTTTTAACGTAGTCAAAAAGCAATCAGGCATCGGATTTATAGTTGATGCATTGTTTGGTTACTTTGCATATCTACCTAGTTTATATACAGTAGTAGAACTGTATACAAACTTTGTATTGATACATTTTGGAAGGCAGCCGTGTTTTCAAGCCACAATTCAGACAACAAAACGAAATAAAAAAAATATTTCTTCGGCGACTTCTTTTATTCAGTCTTCAGGCAAACACTCTGATAGGAAATAAATTTGTTATGCAAGTCTCGCCACTCATGAATAAAATTAACACACGCAACATGGATGGAAGTCGCCGAAGTATAGTAGGTAGTGTTTGGGCTTATTAGACGTAAGGTCACGGTTCAAACTCCAGGTCAGACATCAAAACGAAATATGAGAAAAAAATTTCTTCGGCGACTTCCTTTTAGCAGATTTCTGGCAAAAACTCTGAGAGTAAAAATCTGTCGTTCGGAGTCGACTTTAAACTGTAGGTCCCGCCACTCATGTATAAAATTAACACACACAACATGAGTGGTGTTAGAAGCTAGGCCGTAATCCTGACCGAAGGGTTGTAATGACCAATTATATATGTAACATGGGTGGTGTGAAAAGCTAGGTTGTAATCCTGACTAAAGGGTTGTAAAGACAACTTTTGTATGTATATTTTAAAATTTTTAACTAACTCTGAGTGGAACATTAAAATAACTTTGCAATGGTGAATGATGGTGGCTGTAGTAGGTGTAGAGGTTCAATGGCTTTGAGCTTAACCCCACTAAGAGAAGCTAGTTGTCTGCTCTAACATTCATTAATTAAGAATATCAATAGTAAAGGCATTCACTTGATATTGCTTTTCATTTTCCAGCACACGATGTTTGCCAAAAGATTTGCAAAGGTTTCGCTATGGTATTGGCAATCGATGCCAGCCCTTCGATCGGTACATCTTTACATATTCACAATAGAACAGTGCTTTGTGAGGTGCTCTTACTTACTTACTTAATTGGCCATTAACAACCCGATTAAGGGATTTCGGCCTGCCGTAACACATCCTTCCAGGCGCCTCTGCTTCTTGCGCGCCTACGCCAGTTGGTCACACCAATCGATGACAGGGCTTCCAACGGATATAAGATCGTCCTCTTCGCCGACTTCCGCAGATCCCCGCATAAAATACCCGTCTCGCCGGGGCATCCTACTCCATTCGAATGACATGGCCGAGCCATCGCATGCGCTGGATGTTAATATGCTGCACAACGTCTATGTCGTTGAGGCGGTCTTACAGTTCACTGTTGGATTGGATGCGGTAATCATTGCCAACTCGTACTGGACCGAAGATCCTAAGTAGGACTTTTCTCTCAAATACTTTCAAGGCTGCTGCATCAGTACTTTATAGGGTCCATGCCCCCGTGCCATAATGAGGTCCCAAATTTCACAAAAAACTCGTAAAAATTATTTTTAAAGTGTATTTAAAAAGTCCATCATCATTATCTTTTTTGGGTAATATTAAGTAAATGTTTCGTTCTTTTCATTTACAGAAATCTATTTAAAAATCATAACATTTTCACCTTTTTTCCTTCTTTTTTTTGTACAACAACAGCAAACGATAAATTTTATTGAAAAACAGCAAAAAAAACTGCCAACAAACCATGAAAGATTTTCTATCCATCATTTCATTTTATGTTTTCGATATTATTTTTCAATTTTATTGGATTTTTCTGAAACGATCACAATAAAAAAAACTGCACAACTATAAGAGGAAAACACTTGGAAAAATATTAAAAAGTTTTCCAATATTATGATCATCGATATCGTTACACTTTACTTTTATTTGTTGCCAAACACAAGTGGCTGTTTTTAATAAAAAAAAGTTTTTCTATTTTTGATTTTTGTTTTTGATTTGTTTTGATGGTTTGTGTTTGAGGGATCTCCAGATTCCATTTACTCCCGATACACATGTTGCAACAATGATTTCAGTTGTTCTAGTTCAACCAGCAAACCAACCAGCCAACCATATAGACAGCAAGCAAGCCATACGGCTAGCCAAACAGAATGAAATGAAGAAGCCGTTTGCATTTACAACCTGACTGATGATGATGATGGTCGTGGCCCTCATAAAAACTTTTTATGACCAATTGATAGTGTGAACAAACGTTTTCCTTGCATAACTCTCAAATGGTTTTGGTTTTCTGTAGTTTTTTCCATTTTTTTTGTTTCTTTCGAAGATGAAACGAAAATTGTTTTGAATTTCTTGTAGAAATAAGTAAGTTATGAGAGGAGAGAAATAATTCTTGTGTTTGGTATTTATGGCCAACGAATGAAACGATTTATGACTACAATTGAAGACTAATGAGTTGAAATGAAAGGCCCCGCTATCAAGCGATCAAGGTTAATTACGCATCTAGTAGATATAGTTGCGAATCAATCGATAATTAACGATAAGCTTTATAAAATAAAATAAAAATAAAAATTGCTGCTTCTAACAATTTCAGTGGTTTCATCGTCTGTCGCTGCAATTGTGTTGCCAGTGTTTACCACTATTTAACAACATGTCATGCCTGTGGGAGTGTTAAACAAATTGTCCAAAAGTGAAATGTTTTCATTTCATTTGAAATTTCGAATCCATTCAGCCATCCCTACAGTATATAGCACACCACAAAATGCTAACAAACAAATCAAGCAGGCAGGCAGGCAGTCAGGCAGGCAGGCATCAACAAATAGAGATAAAATCCATCATCTCACCTTTTGTATGTTGAAAATCTTGACAACTTGTGAAAATTATAACAATAACAACAACAACATCACCTTAAACATCATCATCATTAACATCGTCATCATCTTGTTACATTTCTCTTGCTCTCAAACTAATCTTGATTATCATTAAGTAAACATTTAAATTATATCATCATAGCCAAAGCAAAAGCAAAAGCAACAACAAAAACAATATGAAAACTCAAATAGAATATCAAAGAACACTGTGCACAGTGTTTAGTGTTATTGTGTTGTTTTTCATTAATTTGTTGATGTTTTTTTGATATACTTTCGAGTAAGTCAGTCAGTCAGTTAGTCAGTCAGCCTGTTCGTTCGTGTGATGATTGTTTCTCGTGCAAGTGGATATTGTAAAATATTCCATCATAAAATGAAGAGTTTGTTTATTTCACATTAAAAGTCAATTAAATGCGATGATGTATTACTGCAACAACAACAACAATAATAACAACAACAAAAAAATAATAAACAACACACAAGAAGAAACAGATTGTTGCCGCTGAAATTCTCAAATCAAAAGAACATCAAAACAATTCTGATCTGTTTTCCACTCAAAACTATTCTATTTCCCCATTGCAAAAAACAACAAGAAGAAGAAGCAAAAAAAAACAACAACATCAACAACTTTTCTTTACACTTGAGTGGATTTTTTCGTTTTTTTAATTTTCGCAAAAAAAATTTATTGAAAAATATCCGTGTGGTGGACTGACTTAAATGGTAAAATAAGACAACTAAGGGATGGCCTACGAGGAATGGAAACGTGTAACTGCCACATTGACTTGATCGGACAGTGTTCTCAATGCTGGCTGGATTGCCTTTTACGTCAGTTCTTCAGTTAGCCACACTTCTAAGTACTTAAGCCGAGCTCCGTGTATACTTGTAATGTGAAATTTCTCCTGTGAAATGTTTACAATCGTGTAGGAACAACTCTCATTTAAAAATTGTCTTAGAATGACAGCAACTAACATAACAATGTTGCAAAAATGTCGAAAACGGTTAATAGAAATTTATGATAGTGTCGATATATAGGGTGATATTTTTTAGCTATTATCTTTTTGGCAACACTGGTTTAGACAGCTCACGCACGTTTCGTGTTTTGTTTCACTGTCGAACATCTTCAGTTTGGTCTATAATTTAACCATGAATCGTCTTACAAACGAGCAACGCTTGCAAATCATTGAATTTTATTATCAAAATGCGTGCTCTGTTATGAAAGTTCATCGCACGCTTCTTTCATTTTGTGGTCAGTTTAATCGACCCACTGAAGCGGCTATTCGGGCTATTGTGACTAAACCACCAACGCGCTTACGTAGAGTGCGAACTGAAGAAAATACCGCAACTGTATCGGCCAGTGTTAATGATGACCATCAATTATCGATTCGTCGCCGTTCGCAGCAATTGGGCCTCTGTTACTCAACGACGAGGAAAATTTTGCGGAAGGATTTAGGTGTGAAGCCTTTCAAAATACAGCTGGTGGAAGAATTGAAGCCGAACGACCTACCGCAACGCAGAATTTTTGGTGAATGGGCTCTTGGAAAGTTAGCCGAAGATCCACTTCTTTATCGAAAAATTGTGTTCAGCGACGAAGCTCATTTTTGGCTCAATGAATACGTAAATAAGCAGAATTGTCGATTTTGGAGTGAAGATCAGCCAGAAGCATTGCAAAAGCTACCAATGCATCCAGAAAAAGTCACAGTTTGGTGTGGTTTATGGGCTGATGGCATCATTGGACCGTACTTCTTCAAAGATGCTGCGAGTCGTAACGTAACTGTGAATGGTGAGCGCTACCGTGAGATGATATCCAACTTTTTTTTGCCCAAAATGCAAGAGCTTGACTTGCATGACATGTGGTTTCAACAAGACGGTGCCACATGCTACACAGCACGCGTAACATTTTATTTCACGTTCGGGACCGGTCAATTGGCCGCCTAGATCGTGCGATTTAACGCCTTTAGGCTATTTTTTGTGGGGCTATGTTAAAGCTCATATCTATACAGACAAGCCCGCTTCAATTGACGCATTGGAAAACAACATTGAAGCATTTATTCGTGCGATACCGGCCGAAATGTTGGAAAGAGTATGCCAAAATTGGACTAAGCGGATGGACCATTTGAGGCGCAGTCGCGGTCAACATTTGCGTGAAATAATCTTCAAACATTAAATTATATGGGCCGTACTCTCGATTCAAATAAAGATTTCATGAATTTTTCTGAATTTTATGTGTTTTTTTTATGAAAAATTTTACTATAGCTCTTAAACCCATTATAACTGGGCTTCCTTAGAAATTTAATTTTATTTGGTATGAGAACTGTTACAGCGAACTTTACTGTATAATTATGATGTTGTGATGTTCACTTACTTATGTATTTATTTACTTAATTGGTCATTACAACCCTTTAGTCAGGATTACGACCTAGATTCTCGTAATATCCATGTTATGTGACCCACTGACCTACTGTTTTTAATTTTTTTTTTTTTAAATAATATGTCAACACACTACCTATTAAACTACGGCGACTTGCTAGTACGGCAAACTAAAAAAATAAAATAAAAATTGGCCAAATTTAACACTTTCGTTCACATATTGTGTAAAACATAATATGTACACTATAAAGATACACAATCTCATTAATTACGAATTACGAATTCATGCAATTTCATACCACTGTGCAGTGAGTGGTGTTGCCTTAATCATTTACTAATCTTACCCAGATTCACTTTTTATTTATTGTACGTACAACTCTTCCAATAAATAGACTAAAAAACAGAAAAAACAACAGCAGAATAAATAAAATACAAGAGAATTTGGTAGGCGAGCAAAGGCAGCAGCCAGTGAAATTGGTACACTCGACAAATAGAATCCATCATAAACAGAAATTAAAATACGCTCAACATGATAAAAAATGAAAAAAAAAATAAAACAAATGAGAACGTAAGCGATTAAGATAAGAATGACTTGTATTTGAAGCGTTAAGATTTCACAGATTTAAACACGCTAACAAAAATTTTTTGCAAGGAACTGAACAGAGCAAAGCAGAGCGATTCACGTGTATTTTGAAAAAAGAAAAAATTTTTTTACAAATTTTCCAAGATCATCAACATTTTCATAATTTTTCTCACTTATCTTAGAGAGAGCAAGAGAGGGAGAGAGGAAGAAAGGAGAAGATTTTTTGATGAGGTGCTGCTGCTGATGATGATGATGATAAAGAACATGTTGATGAGATCTCTGGTTGATAATGTTGGGGTGGAAAAAAGCACTCAAATTTTCATGTTCTTCTGTTTTTAAGTAGCTGGTGCTGCTGCTGCTTCAGAGAACTTTTCCTATTTTAACCGTTCAGTGTGATTCTCCATTTTAACAAGTCAAGTACGCGCAGATATGTCTAACGGAGATGATATTGTTTCTCATTGTATCTCTAAAATCCTTCGGTACACTTTGGCGGAATGCAATTTTCGAGATTCTATTCCCAGATAAATCGTTTGCAAGTCAATGTATGAGACGACGATGTTTGTCTTTAACGCTTGATTTTTCAAATTCAAAAATTAATTCAACGCTGTAACGCTGAAAATTGTCCGCTAAAAGCAAAAACGCCTCATTTGCGATTAATTAACAACAGAACAGAACAGAGACATACACAAACAATCGCACTCGCACACACACGTTCTATTCGAGTGTGTTAAAAACGATTTCAAGTGATTCGCACAACAACAGCCCCACATTGTAATTGTGAACAACAAATTTTAACAGTAGTATTCTACACTACAGTACATTATTGTATTAGAATACAGTACCAGATCATTATAATGATTACGCCTGTATAAGCTAATGAATGATGTTGTTACTGTTGCTTGCTGTTGTTGTTGTTGCTGGTGTTTGATTGTATTCGTATGTATATCTATAAGATAATTATAATATACTGTGTGTATAAAGAGCGTAATGAGATTGAAATTAAACTGAAACAGAAACGTACGAAATAAATGAAAAAAAAAATCGTATTTGTTTGATCTGAATACGAGACTACGTATGGTATCGTATCGAACCCCTTTAAACGACTGGCACTTTAGACAAGAGCAGAGTCATTCATGTCTAAAGTAAGAAGAAAAAAAAGCTGAGTGAAATAGTGATGATGATGGTACGATTGGGATCGTTTAGATTTTCACAAAATTCGACGTTGTGGGTTTTATGTGTGAAAAGTGCGTGTGTGTGTATGTTTGATGAAAATGAAAATGCCGAAAAAAAATTAAAAAAAAAGAATTAAAATTTTAAACGTTTAAAATCTTCATTCTAATGAATGAATTGAAACAAACGTGGACGTACAATTGCGCTGTAAAGTGGATCGAATAAAGCGAGCGGTCGTTTATATTGATCGGTAAATCGAATGGTCTTCTGTGTTCTGTGTCTTGCGGCATACGACAATATTTTAATTTTTTTCTTACTGTGTTTCGATGCAACCTCATCATCATCATCATCAACATCAACATCATCAGCCATCGTTTTGTCATTTGTGCAAACAAAGTTGACGGTGACGTTAACGACGAGAGAGAGAGAGAACAGAAAAAAAATACGAAAAGAAAAACGTCAACCAAAAATTTGTTCAGTACGAGTATTTGTGGCGACATGTTTTGGCGTATGTTGACGATTTACCTGTAAGATGTCTGTGATAGTGGTGATGAAAGTCTCTTTTGGCCACTTTCTTCTAAAACACTACTCAGTGCATTATACAGATAATTTTGTGTGCTTTTTTCTCTCATTCGTAATGTTTTTTTTTTTGTTTCTTGGTGTGAATTATTAGAGATGAATGGGAATTCTTCTTCAGAGACCAACAGTGTTCACAAAGTGCCAAAACAAAGTTCAGTTTATCGTGGCTAATGATAGTGGTCAAATGCATATGCAATAATAATAAAAAAAAGTATTTTTTCTTTCTGTTGTTTCAAAAAGTGCATCGTTGAACTGAAAAATTCAGAAAACAAACAAAAAAATTATTGAAATTAAATGCAATTAATTATTGAAACTACTGAAGGTGCTTTAAATTTTGTAAGAGAAATAATAATTAAAAATCGAAAATTAAAACAGTGCGGCTTACAATGTGACATGGCTTAGTAAAGAAACACGAGAAATATTTTAAATCGTGAATGTTGATAACGCAAACAGTTTAAGTTTAAATTCAAAGAAAAAGGTTTGAAATATATGTTCAACTTCTTCTTGTCTTAATTGAAATATTTTCAATATTTAGAAAAATCCTAAGCTAAAAAGGAAGTAATTTGCCTGAAATTGTGTTTGCAAGATAAACAAAAACTTTATAAAATAATTAACAATAAAACTGAACTAAAAACTGAATAAAAAAGTGAAAATACTCTGGCCAATTTTTTAACTCCAATTGTTGTTATTTAAAGCACAAACAAAATTGTCGTGGAAATTTTTTTCTTTCCAAATTTTTCAAAATTCCATTACAAATCGAAATTTCTATGAAAGTCTTATGATTTTCCCTGGAAAAAGAAATTTTTTTAAATCAAATCTTTATAAGATATACATTTCCAATTCCCGTGATATTGTAAGTTCATAAAAAAAACCACAAGTTTGAGAAAAAATACCGCAGAACCCTTTCACTGAGTGACAGTCACTCAGAAGAAAGCCTATACGGGCTTTTCCAAAGTTCATAATTGAACCCAAACGACTATTTCAAAGGTCCACAAACACTATTTGGTGTGATTTGTAGGAGAACATCTTCAGTCTTTGTATAAAGACCAAAATGTCAATGATATCCAAAGGACCAGCCTGCTTAAGCTCCGTGAATGACTGTATTAAGGTTCGTCGTCTAGCCGTTGATAACGCAATCCATTCCCAGTGTATATGTCCTGTTTATCCTCCTCATCTCTGTCTAGCCATCATTCCGTTTAACCTTAAACGAAGTACCTACTTTCTTGGCATTGAAAACGTGATATTTCGGGTAGAAGTAGAGCATTAAAAAACTTGTTTTCGTTTCGTTATAATTGCCCTGCCAAAACGAAGCAACACCCTTCTCTAGGTAATGGTTCTCTTTAAACCTTCCGTAGGCACTATGTCAACAAGTCTTGTAGACGAACTGCTGATTACTAGTCCTTCAGCGATCCTCTAAATCCAGCCAAGTGTCAGTCTATGCCTCAGAAAGAAAGACCCACCAATGCGAAGTTAAATCGAAAGGTCATTTAGAAAACGGGACAAAATAATTAAAGGAACGCAAGCCATACGTTTTATTTTATATTTGGATTATTAGGGGACAACAGTTGCCTAAACAAACAAACAAACAAAATTATGCAGCTATGCACCAGCTTTCAAGCTTAAGAAAGCAAAATTAAGAAACCTTTAATAATTTCATAAATCCCTTATGAAGACTCCCCCCTTTCCGTACAAATTAAGGCAAAAAGTAAACGAAAACGAAATGAAACGAAAGAAAAAGAAGCCAACCAGCACTGTTATGAGGCTCACAAGAGAGAAAAAACACGATGATCCTTTAAACTTGGACACAAAAACACTTGAAAAAGCAAAAAAGAAATGAAAAAAAAAATGAAAAATAAAATCAAAAAGCGAATCAAAAACAGTTCCCATCACTTTCAAAGCGGCTTTTGAAACTATTTTTTATGCGATTTTTTTTCAATTTTTTCTCAATTTTTTCTTAATCAAGCCAACACTGTGAATCCCATCCTTTTGGTTTTTTTTTTTTTGTTTTTCATATGACCGGAGAAAAAAGACCCATGAAATCGCCACAGCATATACGCATTTTGAAAAATACTCCTTCCCAAGTAAAAACAAAAAAAAACGAAGAAAATAAAACAAAAAATTTAAAAGAAAAAAGAAAAATTGAAAAAATAAAGGCAGGCACATTAAATAAAAACGAAATTTAATTTAAAGTTTCCAAAGAACGAACCACATGAACAAACGAATCAGTACGCGCAAGTCTTTGCAACAAAATTGACGCGGGTTTTTTTTTTAATTTACGTTTCATAGTGGAGTGCATTAAGGATTGCAAATGAAAATACGAAATACAAATACAATGAAATTTGTTTAATAATTAATGAAGAATAAATAAAAAAAAATATTAAATTTGAATATCTTTTCCAGTGAATACTTCTTACTTAACAAAAATTAAAACAAAATGCTTCAGTTCTGGCCAACAGTGTTGAGAAACTTTAAATTGTTTACTCTTCTGCAATAAACTTTAAAAGAGTGAATCGAAACTTGAGCCAAATTCATACAATGACCGACTCCTCCAATTAATTTGATTGGAAAGCAAAATTATAATTTATAAAATCACAAATCACAAATAAAACAACAATAACAAGATAAACTTCGAGATTAATTTGTAACGTTTTACGTATCGTTTTTCGTACCGTTGAGATATGCGGTTATTTATGGTGATTGCAATTGTGATATTTGCAATGCCAATAACTGGACTTGGTTGGTAAGTTAAATATGCCTTTTATTATTATATTCTAATTTTTTAAATTTTAAAATTTCATTTATTATGTCTCGAAATTATTTCAATTATTTGAAACATATTTAGTGGCCGTAGTCTACGGTTCAAACCCCACGTCAGACATCAAAACGAAAATTTGAAAATATTTCTTCGACGGCTTCCTCTCAACATATTACTGGCAAAAATAAAATTGCCATGAAAAGTTTCTCAAAAATTTGTCGTTCGGTAAACTGTAGGTCCCCGCCACTCATGTATAAAATTAACACACACAACATAACTGGTGTAAGAAGCTAGGTCGTAATCCTGACTGAAAGGGTTGTAATGACCAATTTTGTTATGTGTATTTGCCGACGATTGCTTACATCGAATGGGTTTTTACCCAATACAGTGAATGAAACAACTCTCAGTAGATAATCTTCGTTTATTGCCATTTGATTATAAACTTTTTCGCTTGATATTGCCCCAAGAAACTTTGGCTGCCTTCCAAAATGTTAGTTGCTTTGTGTTTGAACAAAGTATCGTGTTTCATAATGCCACTGTACAAAATATATACAATGTATTCTATTTAAAAACGTCGTCAATCTGTATTTTTAACGCAGTCAAAAAGCAATCGGGCATCGGATTTATAGTTGATGCATTGTTTGGTTACTCTGCACATCTACATAGTTTATATACAGTAGTAGGACTGTATACAAACTTTTTTTGATACATTTTGCAAGGCAGCCTCTTATTTTATTATCGAATATCATTCCATTCAGTTCCGGATCGATTTTCATCGTGTGAGACCCATATAGTGAAATGGTTCCAGTGGTCCCATACGTTTTTTTGATTTTTTGAATACTAAAATACTGATATTCGCCTCATATACGCCTACAAGCCAACAAATAGGAAACAAAATTACTCTTAATTGGCTGTTATGTAGAACAGAATTTGCATTGAACCTAACAAGCGCTCCCATCTAAGGGACCTCCTAGAAATTATAACATGACACTGACCTCTAATTGTTTACGCCAGAAAACTGGGAATATCTCATAACAACTTCCGCAGTAACTGCAACGACGAAGAAAAGATGGAGACCACAGAACATTGTCTCTGTTTCTTTGTCATTGAGCGGCGTTTGGGGACCTAAGAAGGCAAACAGAATACAGTAATCCTTCGATTTACGTCGCCTCGATTAACGTTGTTTCGATTTACGTCGTCAAATTTTTTGTTCCCTCTAACTTCAATTTGCGTCGTCATTCGATTTACGTCGCCTCTTGTTGGAACCAACTGCGACGTAACTTTTTTAAGCTCCTTGTTAAAAACATACTACTTTGTAGTATAAGCTTTATGAAATTCGATTTACGTCGTTTCGATTTACGTCGCCTTTTTTTTGGAACCAATTGCGACGTAAATCGAGGGATTACTGTAATGGAAAATTCACACTTTCATAAGAATCTTGGGATGGTTGGGAGATGTCAAAATCTAGTAATATCGGCGTTATAATGGGACTTTTTAGGACCCAAGTAAGCTGCTCCCATTGAGGCAGTTGCCAGTTTAAACTAACCTAACCGAACAGCCATTTATGCGAATAATAGATGCCCTATCTTAGCTTTTTTTACGATTTTAACATGCTTTGAAGTAATACTGAATCGAGGTACCGTAACGAGAGAAAAACACAAATTTTTAAAGCAACCCATTGGAATAGGTTAGGTTAGGTTAAAAGACGTGTGCTTGTCAATTAAGACAAGTACAGTACCCGGAGGTCAAATTGATCCATTGCACAACGTCCTAGTTTCTCACACCACTTATGTTGTGTGTGTTAATTTTATACATGAGTGGTGGGACCTACAGTTTAAAGTCGACTCCGAAAGACAGATTTTTTTTTGCGAAACTTTTTCATGGCAATTTTAATTTACTCTCAGAGTTTTTGCCAGAAATCTGCCGAGATAAAGTCGCCGAAGAAATACTTTTTGTATTTTGTCTTTGATGTCTGGCCTGAGGCTCGAACCCTGGCTTTGCGTCTAATAAGCCAACACATTACCTACTAGACTACGGAGACTTCAATCCATTAGAATACTAACAAACATTTTTTTTACTGAACCTTATAAGGTATATATTGTGAGCGACTTCACTGTCACATTTCATTCTTTTCAAAGTAGGCCCTTTCAGGCGTAATTCACATGTACCTTTGAAATTATCAATAAGCCAAATGCTGGGGTCAAGTTAAGCACCTTCTTCCGAATCCAGAAAATTTAAGACTCATCTTACATTCACAATTCAAAGTAAATAAAATCTGACAAAATTTAAAGGATTTTTGGAAATTTTTAACTGTGTTTTGGGAATTGTCATATCATCCTTCTTAATTGGGAATAAATCAGTGGGACAGTAATATTCGAAATTTGTTGAAATCACCTGAATGTATTTCATAAACGATATCTTATTATATCGTGTCGTATGCCATTCTTTCTGCCGTGTTGCTGAGTGGGTGGTGGTGGCGGTGGCAGTGGTGTTGATCGTCATGCAGTCTATCTGCAGATCATAAAAATCTATGAATTGTGGCATTTGGCGGCGGGTTCTTTCGATTTGTAAAAATTATTTTCTTTTATTTTTTTTCTTCGTATCGCATTTTATGGCACTTTTCACAGATAGTCAACGAAATAAAAATGAAATAAAAACAAGCTAGTGAGAGGAGGAGGGAAGGGAGAAAAGAAAATGAAAACATCTTTTGCGTAATGCAACCCCGTACGACACTCGTATTTTGTTGGCTTTTGCCAATTGATCGTCTGCTGACAAGGGATTCATTTTTCAAATCTTCTATGCTTACAGAGTCAGTCCCACCTGTAACAACTAACTTATCTGCAATTTCTTTAAAAAAAATTTCTTTTTTTTTTCTAATTAAATTGAGGGATAGAATCCCTCCCCCCTTAGCTTATATTTTCCTACGTGTGTGTGTGTGTGTCGGTGTTTTGTAGAATGATTTTCACGAAAACTTTTGATGTTTTAATCAAATCAGTCATCATTGCATTTGAATATGAATATGAATTTGAATTCTGAACGAAATTTTTATTCGTTTTGGTTACATTTCAGTCACTGGCCATAATTTATGTTTGAGGTGTGTGCTGTGTGGCTGCCATGTGTGAGGCGATGCCAGTCGATGCGACGACGGAGCGTACTTTCAGCTAAAATTATTCGTTTGGCGGTGTTTTTTTCTGTTTTTCATCATTTACGATTTATTTTTAGTTGAAACATTTTCTTTCGTTTTTCGTTTTTTTTAATTTTAATTTTTAATAATTTTGGGTTTTTTTGTGTTACACTGCTGCAGTGACAATTTCCTGTTCGTTATGTCGTATGCCATGAAATTTTCTATTAATTTTCTTCATTTTAATGTGTCAAGTTTATTTTAATTTTTTTTTCTACTTTTGGGCCGTAATTTTCTTTTCTTTTTTGAGTTTTTCGCGATTTTTTTCTTTTTTTTTTTTTAATTTCGAATTTTCTCTTTGAAATTTTGTAGCCAAAAAAAAAAAGGTTTTGTTTGGCTTGGTTTTGCTTGATTGTGATGGCAGTAAATCAAGCGTATGATTGGCGAAGGTCAATATGTGTGACGTTCGAGAGCAAAAAAATTTATTTTTAAACAAAAATTTTTAATCTTGAAAATTATGTATGGGAGTGCAACAAAATGTGTGTGAATATGTATTAAAGGAAATAGGAAATGAAATAGAATGATATATGAACGGTATCTGGCATAAATACATATGTATGTATGTATGTATGTGGAGTTTCCGATTTGAATGAATTATTCAAAAACATTTCTAGTAATCCATATACGAGTATATAGTGAGTTTGGCTCTTAAATTATGAATTAAACGATTAAAGACTTTTAATAATTTCAAAATTTATCAAGGGAAAGTTGATAAACGTTCGCGATTATGGGATGCGTTATTATGATGTAAGTTTATTAAATAAGTAATGCGAGGTCAAACTCTAACTAACTATGGAACAAGGTTAGGTTAGGTTAGGTTAGAGGACGTGTACTTATCAATTAAGACAAGTACAGAACCCGGAGGTCGAATTGTCCCATTGTACAACGTCCTAGTTTCTCACACCACTCAAACTATGGAACAATATTAAACAACATGTTATGATGCAGTTTTTATATTTTATTTTACACAAAATCATTTTAAGGCCCAGATATGGATCAAATCGAAATGAATCTTCTGCTTGGCAGTAAAAATCTACTTGTGATAATCGAACTGAGATAATCTAGCGATCATCAATGAATCGTTTTTTCGCTGCTCATAAGCACTCATGAAATTTAACTACTCTGTCTGATTCATTCATACTCACTATAAAGTTGATTTATAAATGCAGGTTGCAATGAGTATATGCGTACAACATTGACATCAAACTCATACCATTCGAAATATGTTTGATCCATAAGCCTACTCATTTAGATTCGCGTTAGAACTTTAGAAAAATACTTATAATACAGTAGGACCTTGATTATCCGTGATGGTCGGGACCGGAAGCATTCCGGATAATCGATTTTCCCGGTTAATTGAGTACCAATTTTGGCTAGTTTTTAATAGATATTTTTATTAATTAATAAATGAATATGTATATATTTATATAAAAACTAAATAATTCAAGGATTTTATATACAGACATGTTTCAAAAATAAAAAAAAAAACATTTCTTAAATTTCTAAATTAAACTAAGCAGGTTTACATGTATGCTTCTGACTCATCGTATACTAAAGAGGGAATTCCTCTTTTTCGCTTGTTTGTCCAAAATAATAGAAAAAAAAATGCTTATAATCACGGATAATAGAGGTAATCACGGTTAAACGATGCAGAAAAATTTAAGTCGATCCAAAATAAAATTAAGTCGATGCAAAAAATTTTCTTTTTCCATCCCGGATAATTGATGTTGCCGGATAATCGAATCACGGATAATCAAGGTCCTACTGTACTTATAAATGATTCGAGTGACTCATAAGACACATAAGAAAAAAAGACAGAGCAGCAAGCAAAGCATACACACAACCTTTTAGTGAGTATTTTAGTGTTCGTATGCGTTTCATACTTATTTCGAGCTTCATGTATATGCTGAGTTATGGAGAATCGAAGTCAACAACATTCAATCTATTCTGATAGTATTTCTACGTGAATCGTAAAACTAAAGGTGTTCGTATTACGTTAAGATTAATGGCGTCCGTTTTAAAAAGGGTTTTAATAGTCGATGACGAAACAAAAAGATTTGAATCCAAGCATACAGTCCCTTAAAAATGTGAATAGGATTTAAGATTCTAATACAATAACAAAAAATCATAGCAATGTTTGTTTAGTCTGCTCTAAATGAAACCCGTAAGAGCTGAGTGCTCGAATGCCTGCTTGAATTGAGCACAACTGTCGATGGCATAGATTTCTGCTTGGAAGAGCACGTAATATTTCTTTGAGGAACCAAAAATTTTTGATCCTATTAAAAGATCCGTTTTTGATTTCAAAAGTTTGGCTTTCAGGAAGTAGATCTCTACTGGTTTTACCATCAAAATTGAAATATAAACGGACTGATTTTGTTCTAAAAAAATTTGTATGAATAATTAAAGTGCAATGAAAACTAAATAGTATGAAATACAATTTGTTTCATAATTCCACAAAAAGAACAACAAAAAAAAACGATAAACTATGAATATAGTGTTGTTAGCAATCGTTGTGTCATACATCAAGTGTTCACGTCAATTGCAAAATTTATCAATTTTAGATCAATGACTACCAATAAGTGAGTACAATCATGTACTCGTACAAATAACTTATGAATGCCTACTAAAAACGAATGAATTACAGCATTTAGCTTTTCTCTATTTCCTCGATTTATCAATTATATTCCTTATAGAAAACAAAAACAAACAGAAGAGGAATTTAATTGATTTATTAATTATTGGTTTGCTATTGCAATTGTGAAACGAACGTTTTTAAACCAATTTGATGATAATCATTAATGATGTCATTTGAAAATTTCCAATATGAATAATTGTGTGTGTGTGTGTGAAAATCGAATGAAATAAGTCATTGCCAAGTGATACGTTCTTTTTTTCATTATTTTTTTAATTTAATTTCAATTATTCGTATATTTTTCACAATTTTGTTGTTTTTTTGTCTCTCGTTTTACTTGGAAATAAACGAAAACAACTGTGGCAACAGCAGTAGCAGTAGCAGTAGCAGTAGCAGTAGCAGTGACAACAACAACAACAACAATAACTTAATTAGAAAAACGTATTTCCACACTTAATTGAAAAGTAATTAAATTATACTCGTTCCGTTATTCTCATTATTTATTTGCACAATAACTGTAATGTAATGAAAAATAAACAAAAAAAACGCTATTCAAAGTCACATAAACGATGCGGCCACGCCTTCAATTTTAGCTTTGTACAACGTTTTGGCAAGCGCTCATCGCATCGTTTATGCGGCTGCTTTTCAAGGTTTCGTTTCGAAACGAAGCGTAAACTGCTCGTTTACACAGATTTGCTGTCCCCCATTTTTTGCTATTTTTTTGTTTCGATTATTTTCCATATGGGTGCCACCGACTGCATCCATGTAAATCGAACTCAATATTCAATAGAAATTAACAATGAAAAGAAAAAAAACGAAATAAAAATGAAAATGAAATCGATGACATATTTAGTGTATTAGAACAAAAACAAAAAAAAACTGACAAAAACCAGAGAGAGGCAAATAATAATAATTTTTATTGTTATTAGAAATAAACAATGAACTTGAAAAATCCACACAATTATGGAGTTCCTCCCCAAGCTGCCTGGTTTTTCCGCTTATTTATTGACAATATTTGTTGACATTTTTGTTTTATTGATTTGGCTACAATGTAAAATATACAGACAGTGTGGTCTAAAATTATACTTTCATGTTCGGGTCCCAAATAGGAGCAAGTATTTCAAAATATGGAGGCTCTTCATTGATTTTGTTTCCACTTGAAAAATATAATGTTTCCGATGAAAATCAAATACCAAATATATGAAATGCTTCTAAGTTTTTGAAGGATAGAACACCCTTAGGTGGCCAGAATGGCATTGCATGGTACGACGCCAATGAGAAATTGTCCGTAGAATAAATGCAAGTATTATTCTGATCTTAAATATCTCGATCTACGTTCATTATTGGTTTATCGACGCCTCCATTCTATAACGTTCTAAGTGTAATTAGAACGTTTTTAATGTTCTTGGATTTTTAAATTCTACGTTCTCTAACTGTCAAAATTTGGTTAAGATGCGCCGATCCATTCCGAAGTTATAGGGGAAAATCTACTTAGAATACCCATATAGTCGTATATCGCGTAAAAACTTTGAGAGCTCATAACTCAAAACACACTTTTTCGACTTAGAATATTATAGAACGGAGGCGTCGATATGATGTGTGTGTTTTACATAGGTTAGGTTAGGTTAGACGACGTGTACTTGTCAATTAAGACAAGTACAGTACTCGGAGGTCGAATTGACCCATTGTACAACGTCCTAGTTTCTCACACCACTTATGTTGTGTGTGTTAATTTTTATACATGAGTGGTGGGACCTACAGTTTAAAGTCGACTCCGAACGACAGATTTTTTGAGAAACTTTTTCATGGCAATTTTTATTTACTTTCAGAGTTTTTGCCAGAAATCTGCTGAGAGGAAGAAAAATTAACACACTCAACATAAGTGGTGTGAGAAGCTAGGTCGCAATCCTGACTGAAGGGTTGTAATGGCCGAATTATGTATATATGTATGTACAACACACAAGCTGCCATAGTCTAGTAGGTAGTGTGTTGGCTTAATAGACGTAAAGCCAGGGTTCGAGCCCCAGGCCAGACATCAAAACAAAATACAAAAAGTATTCCTTCGGCGACTTACTCTCAGCAGATTTCTGGCAAAAACTCTGAGAGTAAATAAAAATTGCCATGAAAAGTTTCTCAAGAATCTGTCGTTCGGTGTCGATTTTAAACTGTAGGTCCCACCACTCATGAATAAAATTAACACACACAACACAAGTGGTGTGAGAAACTAGGTCGTAATTCTGACTGAAGGGTTGTAATGACCAATTATTTATGTACTTGCATATTTTTGACGTAAGTTAGGTTGGCGTCCTCTAATCTAAACCTAAATCTATGTTGGTAAGGTTGGCAAGAATTCCCTTTGACTTCAATATTACGATTGTGATTGTGGCTTTGTAGTCGTCATAGTCTAGTAGGTAGTTTGTTAGCTTATTAAAGGTAAAGCCAGGGTTCAAATCCCAGGCCAGACATCAAAAAAAAAATACAAAAAGTATTCCTTTGGCGACTACATCTCAACAGATTTCTGGCAAAAACTCTGAAAGCAAATAAAATTGCCAATGAAAAGATTCTCAAAAATCTGTCGTTCGGGGTCGACTTTAAACTGTAGCTGCCGCCACTCATGTATAAAATTAACACACACAACATAAGTGGTGTGGGAAACTAAATCGTAATCCTGACTGAAGAGTTGTAATGACCAATTATGTATGTATGATTGTGGCTTCAAAAATGATAAACCAACCAACAAAGTACGGAAAGTACGAATAAAAAACTTATCCTACAGCAGAAGTCTTTACACATACAGTAATCCCTCGATTTACGTCGCAATTGGTTCCAAAAAAAAGGCGACGTAAATCGAAACGACGTAAATCGAATTTCATAAAGCTTATACTACAAAGTAGTATGTTTTTAACAAGGAACTTAAAAAAGTTACAGTAATCCCTCGATTTACGGCGCAGTTGGTTCCAACAAGAGGCGACGTAAATCGAATGACGACGCAAATTGAAGTTAGAGAGAACAAAAAATTTGACGACGTAAATTGAAACAACGTTAATCGAGGCGACGTAAATCGAAGGATTACTGTACTTTAGTTGCTGTTTTGATTCTTAGTCACTGTAATTATGTTTAATATTTCAATCAGACCTCGTATATTCTCCAATTTGTTTTTTGTGTTACAGTTTCAATCGTTTAAATGTTTTCAAATTATTTGTAAATTTTTTTTTAATTTCCCACTGACATGACAAACTAATTAACAGTGAACTTTAGATTTATTTTGTACAATTTTTTTGACTTTATTGTTCGGTAAACTTCCAAAATCTATCAAATCAATCATTTGAAACAACAACAATAACAACAAGAAATCAATTTAATTTGTTGTTTTTTTTACAATCCAATTGCATAAAATTTAAATCAGCAACTCGTACAACTGTTGTACGAGATTGAGATTGAGACTGACGCTCTAATCCGTATTGTAGTGGTAAAACGCTTGCGATGGCTTTTCAAATGTTTGTTAAACAGACAAGTGCATGAGATTGTTTCCATTATAAACTGACGGAATTGTTATTCATCAAACGTACTGAATTTGTACTGAAATGATCACATTATAATTGATAAAATCCCATTCATTAAGGCAGTTTCATGCGAACCAGCAGACAGATGGACAGACAGACAGACAGTCTGTATATTTAAAAAATAAAATCCAACATAAAATTAATATTCAATTTAAATTCTAAACACTCTGTTTGAAACTTGACGAACATTATGACGTTAGTTTAGTTTCGTGTGGTTGTTGTTGTTATTGTTGTTTGTCATTATCTTGATCACTGTGTTAGATTTTCTCCATTTGGTTGGTTAGACAACCAGCCATTCAGATAGTGTTACGACTCTATTAGAGACCCAATTTTGTATTGAAATCAAGTCAAGTCGAGAAAATATTTCCATTTTTCTACAACTGCAAATACTAATGACTGACGGACTGAGTGACTGACTGCGAACTGTTTTGCTGCCTGTTGATTTTCCTTTTTTTTTGTAATCGTGAACCATTTGGTTTGTGTTTGTGTTGCATACACAAAAAAAAACACATTTTAATTGCATTTTTCATGCTGATTTATGTCATCACCACAGATATGACCACTAAGATACACTTTTTTTTGCAATTTTCTTTTTTTTGTTGTTGTTGAAAATGAGCTAAAATTGTATAGAAAAAGAATTGGACCAAAAACAGAAAATCAAAGCAGGCACAAAATTACAATTAATATCTTTGCCCCCTTGCAATACACCATATGCACCACCCCCCTCCCCTACCCCAACCGAGCACTTGAAGAGGGTCGGTCGACAACCCAACCATACACGTTGTTGGCAGTCTCTTGCAAGAAAATTACATCATTTGTTAAATAATCAAAAAATTAAAAAGGAAAAAACACCGAGAAAAACTTAAATTATTATGCGGCAAAGAAAAATCAAAAATTAGAACAAAACAAAGAAGAAAAAAAAACAACAACAAAAATTCTGCACAAATTAGAAAAGGAATGAAAAGAATTGCCACAAATTAGTGGTGATAACGATGAACATTTTTCCGTATCGTTTGAATTGATTTTGAATGAATTTCTGAATGAAAATTTTTCTATCAATGAAATGAAAATCTTTCTCGTTTCTGGTTGAGGCGGAACAAGTGAATGGATATGCACAGACACCATGACAAATGCAACCACAGTGCTTGGCCGTTGCCACAATTTCTTTTTGGGGCCAAGGCACATTCAAAACTTTCCATTCTACACTAACAACGAACCATTGCAACCCCCTCCATATGTTAAAGAGCGATTGTCGTTGCTCTATATATTTCCACCGAATGTTGTTGATACATGAGTATCAAAACATAAAAAAATATTTTTTAAAAAATATGCGCATTTTATTTGAAATTAAATGAAAAATCAAAAAAGAAAAATCGAATTTAATTGTCGATAACAAATTCAAATGGCGATTGTCTTCAAAGGTTTAAAAAAAATACATAAAAAACAAAAAAAACGAAATAAAAAATGATTTTCTTTAATGACTTTAACTTGGCATGTGGTATAGTCAAGCAAAGAAAAATGCTCTGAATTTACTGACCACATTAGCCAGTTCATTGATAAAATTTCAATTCTTTAATGAATATTTCAACATTCATTTGTTTTCATATTTTCATCATTATTCTTCTCTTTGTTCTGTTTTTTCTTATTGTTTTCTGTTCTTATTGTGTGGTGAATGTAGGTCAGTCACTATTTAGTGACATGATCAGATTTTTTTTTTAATTCATGATTAATGAGGGCGATGAAGTCATCGGTATTTCAAACTAAATTTTAGGGAATATTATTTGGACTGTGAATTAGTTGAACGTGTATATAAAAGTAAGTAGCTATCTAGCTAAGTAACTTTCCAAACTATTCAACAAGAACTCTTCAATATTCAACAGTATTTTCAAGAGTTCTGAGTAACAAGCTTCAAATGTAAGTCACTTGTCTCTAATCCTCCAGCTACTTCCGTAATGAATTGTTTACTATGGGCTTAACGATTTCAAATATTCAGGCCTCGTCGCCTATCTCAATATTCCTTCAGTTTTGTTGAAAGCATTGTACACTGAAGTGCAATTGTTTTTTATCACATAATTAGGCATGAGTAACAATGTAAGGGCCCCTGATTCTCCTGATGACCATAATAAACAGTGATTTGAGTATATTTGTTGGCTCTTCGGAAATATACCATTTGGTCGACATAGCTAAATAGCCATAGTATGTCATCAATAAGATTATTCAGCTCTGACGTTAGCAGTTTTAGTTTGGCAATAGTTCTTAAAGTAAATTAAAGCGCTGTTTCTGTAAGACAAACGGTTTCAGACGAATGTCTATTTACAGTAATCCTTCGATTTATGTCGCCTCGATTAACGTTGTTTCGATTTAAGTCGTCAAATTTTTTGTTCCCTCTAACTTCAATTTGCGTCGTCATTCGATTTACGTCGCCTTTTTTTGGAACAAACTGAGACGTAAATCGAGGGATTATTGTAACTTTTTTAAGTTCCTTGTTAAAAACATACTACTTTGTAGTATGAGCAATATGAAATTCGATTTACGTCGTTTCGATTTACGTCGCCTTTTTTTTTGGAACCAATTGCGACGTAAATCGAGGGATTACTGTATATCGAAACACGCAGACATTCGTCAGCGTATAATTTGGGTGAAAAAGCTACTCAAATTCGAATTCAATGGCAGTGTGGTACAAAACTTCATTGCTAAGAAGGCCATTCCTAACTTTTATTCAAATTTGTTCTTCAATATTAAACTGATGTTGTAGTCTAGTTGGTAATGTATTGGCTTATTAGACGTAAAGGCCACGGTTCAAACCCCAGGTCAGACATCGAAACGAAATATGAAAACAAATTTCTTCGGAGACTTCCTCTCAGCAGATTTCTGTCAAAAAATCTGAGAGTAAATAAAATTGCCATGAAAAGTTTCTTAAAAATCTGTCGTTCGGAGTCGAGTTTAAACTAAAGGTCCCGACACTCATGTAGAAGATTAACCTACACAACAGAAGTGGCGAGAGAAGCTAGGTCGTAATCCTGGCTGAAGGGTTGTAATGACCGATTATGTACGTAATAAATAAACGAAGAATACAAAACTAAGAACGAAAGAACCGTTGAATATGTTCGTCTATAAATTTTAAAACATAAACAATACGGTTCACCCTTCTTGTTTACAACCAAGTCTACTTGAAAATTTGCTCAGTGATTCATAAGACAATTGCGAAATCATTAAGTTTCGAAATCGGCTATCAAGCCACGCGAATCAATTTCAAAAATCATTTCGAATTTTTACAAATTGAAAATGACATCAAGTCTTACAACACAGGAACGAAATGCTAGAAAATTGAAAAACACCCGAAAAACATCGGAAAAAAATTCAACGCAAATTAGCGGCGACACTAGACAAAGAAACAGTAGACGGACAGAATTGTTACAGACACAGTGGGCCCAATGCCAATAGCACAGCCAAAAGCCAAAGCAGTTCACATCAGAGATGTGTAATCAGTGGAACAACAGCAAGAATAACAACAACAAAAAAACGAATAATATTTTGGCAATGAACAGCGACACACTTCCCGTTCAGGTGATAAAGGGTAAGACAGCAGAAAAACAACCCAAAGAAATCTATCAATGAACGGATTTTTATTGTCAAAAATAAGAAGAAAAAAAATAAAAATATACGGCGAGTAAGTGGCCAAATTTTTTTTAATTTTTTTTCGTTGAAGATTTAAAAAAAAAAAGATGAAAATATTAAGGGTCATAAAATCATATGAAATATTGCTTTTTAAATCAAAAGAGTGAAAGAGAGAGAGAGAGAGAGAGAGTGATGAGGAATCAATACGGCAACGATGTCACCTTTAGCTACAGAATCATGTTCAAGTTGAGGGGCACATACAACAAATATATGTACGTATGGCCACATCACACTTACGTTCAATATTGTATTTATGTTATGATCACATGTTCGTGCTACATTTTGTTGTACAACAGATCGGATGTTACGTTGCAAGATTTATTCGAATACAATATTTTGCGTTTAAAAAAATTATTTCTCATTTAAAAAAAAAAAAAACGTTCATTTCGTTTTCATACTTTTTTTTTATTTGTTTTTCTATTTTTAATATTTTCCTTTCAATTTATGATCTTTTTAGATTTATGCACCGATTCTTCTAAATTACTTGATGGTTTATTTATAATCTTTTTTAAGATTTTTCTTCTTCTTTTTCTTCATTTTGTATTTTATTTTAAAGAAATTTTATTTTTCTTTTTGTTCTTGTTTTTGAATGAGAGATTTTTCAATATTTAATTAAATATTATGAGGGCGTGTATTTATTTTAAGAAATTATATTCTATTACGTTATAAACGTACATACATACATACATACATACATTAATACATACATATGTATGTATGTATGTATGCATATTGTTTATATTATATGTAGAGTTCCGCTTCCAACTGTAACATTTCAATGATTCAATCATTTCAATATAATTTGTTACCATTTAGAATCTGCGTTTCCTTAGAAGGAATATTGTTAGGTTCAATGTAAATTCTGTTCGCATCAGATCTGTCTTATGCCTTTTCATTAACCCATCTTACATTTGTCAATAAGCGCAGCTTTTGTGAGACCATTTGTTTGCATCACTTCAGAGGGTCACCGATCTAATGTAGGCAGTCAATTGAATCTTCCGTGATGCATGCAAGTGTATCCACCTTGTTGTTACCTTCGATGTACTCATGTCCAGGAGCTCACATTGCTGTCTCCTTCAAAGACACCCGGCATTCTTGAAAATGATCTTAGATGTGGTATAGATATTCTCTAGGGATTTAATGGCCTCTGCAGTATCGATAAATATGGGTATATCTGATATTCTCTGCTACCGAATTGACATGACGGCATTTTGCACCAAATGTACTACAATAATCTGATAGTGCAAGGGACGATTGAAGTCGCCGTAGTCTAGTAGGTAGTGTGTTGGCTTATTAGACGTAAGGTCACGGTTCAAACCCCAGGTCAGAAATCAAAACGAAAATATGAAAAAATATTTCTTCGGCTACTTCCTCTCAGCAGATTTTTGGCAAAAACTCGGAGAGTAAATAAAATTGCCAAGAAAAGCTTCTCAAAAATCTGTCGTTCGGAGTCGACTTTAAACTGTGGGTCCCGCCACTCATGTTAAGATTAACACGCATAACATGGGTGATGTGAGAAGCTAGGTTGTAATCCTGACTGAAGGGTTGTAATGATCAATTATGTTTGTATGTATGAAAAAGTAGTGTTCAGACATGTTCTAGAGTCCGATTGCGCAATTATGAAGAAGGTTATAATAGAAACAGGTTTTCGAAATACATACAAACAAAGATTCTTGAATATTATAACCCCTTAGTCAGGATTACTGCCTGACTCCACACCCACTTTGAGTGCGATAAGTTTAACATCGAATCCGAATGCCAGACTTAGTTTTTTTCTTACAGCTTTCCCCAGAAGACTGTTGCGGAGATGTATCAATAATTGCTAGCGATTCTTTGGTAAAGAATTTGTTGCAGAAGTCTTTATAGGTAGAAGGAGAATATTATACTTTGGCTTCAATTATGAGAAAACGAAACGAAACAAATCTTAATAGACAGTCTCACCAGTCAACTGGCTGGCTCTATACTTGATGTAAACTTAGAAAGATAATTTACGACGTATATGTTTTCTATAGACGTCTAGTAGGTAGTGTGTTGGCTTATTAGACGTAAAGCCAGGGTTTAAACTCCAGGTCAGAACCAGCAGATTTCTGACAAAAACTCTGAGAGCAAATAAAATTGCCATGAAAAGTTTCTGAAAAATCTGTCGTTCGGAGTCGACTTTAAACTGTAGGTCCCGCCATTCATGTATAAAATTAACACACATAATATTGTATGTGGTTGTAATGACCAATTATGTATGTATGTTATGTATGTATGCACGGGATGATCTAATACTCAGTTGTTGTAAAATGACGTGTCCCGGGAAGTTCACACCATTAACATATAAGGATCTATTCGGTATCTGCGTTGTTAAACCAGGAACGAAAGCAGGTTCAGGTTCAGCTATCGTATAGGCGATACGTGTATTCATACCAACCATAGCCTCTGTGCTTCCATGCTCTTATGGCGCCCAGACTCTTGCAGTGCTTCTCCAAAAAAATTCTGCACATGCCGAACATTTCTTAACACCACCATCGATCAACACAGATTTCTTATACCCGTTTTCGGCATTTCTGCAATGTTGTTTCTGTAGAGTCGCCGTAGTCTAGTGGGTAGTGTGTTGGCTTATTACACGTAAAGCCAGGGTTCAAACCCTAGGTCAGACATCAAAACAAAATACAAAAAGTATTTCTTCGGCGACTTCCTCTCAACAGATTTCTGGAAAAATCTCTGAAAGTAAATAAAATTGATTGAAAAGTTTCTCAAAAATCTGTCGTTCGGAGTCGACTTTAAACTGCAGGTTCCGCCACTCATGTATAAAATTAACAAACATAACATAAGTGGTGTGAGAAACTAGGTCGTAATCCTGAGTGAAGGGTTGTAATGATCAATTATGTTCTTTATGTATGAGTTCCTGCAGTTGCTACCATTCCGAGACAATTTTTGCATTAAAGTTGTCCCTACGCCACCATTTTATAGCAATTGATGCTTTCCCATCGACAGGATAAATTCCATATTACAAGCAAACCCGTAGTTCAGCTTGAATACTTAGAAGTGTCAAGAAATAATAGGAACGAGTATAATTCCACGTAATAAAATACATTTTCGGTAACATTTCGTATTAATTTTTGCCACCCACCGTATGCCAATATGTATTAAAAAAAGTGTGGCGTACTGACAAACTGACGGACTACTGTATTTCTTCGTTTAATTTGTTTATTGTTGACACATAAATTGCCTTGTGATTATCATCACTGCACATGATTTGAAATGAGATTATGATCTTTTTTCTTTTTTAATGATAATCTCACATCATTTGTTACACGAATTAAAATTTAAACAAATTATTTGAAAACATAAAATTAAATTTAATTTTTCAAAACCAAAAAAAATATATTCTAACAACATTAAAATAAATATGAAAACAAACAAACAACAACAAAATATATGAAAAAAAACATTAAACTAAAAATAAATAAAAAATAAAAAAAAATAAAAGAATAAGTGGATGAAAAAGTACAACAACGTGTCATTTTGAGTGATCGTGCCAAAGTGTGGACATTATAATTAACGCGAAATGCGAAATGCAGACAAGCGGAAATGTTTTTGTTCAGGTTGTTGTTTTTTCTTTTCTGTTTACCTCAACAGTGATGAGTCCTCTTCTAAATTTCAAAAAAAATGAAAAAAAAATGAAAAATTGTCTTGTAAATACAGAAAACAAAAAAAAACAAAAAAAAACCAAAAAATCAAGGAATACTTCTGTTTCTAGTGCAGATAACAAACCATTTCTAGCCGTTTAAATTTTGTATTTCGAGTTCGAATTCGTTACACTTGTTAATCGAATGGCGCTTTGAAGTTGTTTCCATAGAATATTTAACGTACACACATCCCTTTCCCTCTCTCTTTCTATTTGCTTTCGGCTTTAAGTTCTACTTTGTTGCTTGTTGTCATTTCTATATGCATTGTGAGTGTATGGTGTTTTGCAACATTTTGTATCCTTTATTTCGACTCGTTGTTGTCTATTTTACGCTTAAATTCCCTTCTACGTAATTAACCACAAAATCACTAAAAAACGAAACGCAATCTAATCCTCAGGCACAGTGTCACGAACAGGATAATTTTGATGAACAATTTCTGGAACTAACAGCAAGGATCAGCAACACTGTTCTTCATTATTTTACCGTAACGAAATTGTAGCAAAAAAAACATTGAGAGAAAGAAGGGAAAAACGAAAAACCTTTATTTTCATATGATTAATGTTGACGTTTAGCCATCAACGTCGTCGGCGTTGTTGTCGATCGTTGCTCGTCGTCAGGCAACACAGCAGATCATCTGTGAAATATTGTATATTGTTTAGTATTATTATTATTGTTGTTGTTGCTGTTGTTGTAGCAATATTAGCTACACCTTATTTTATTCTTAACAGAAACGTGACTTTACTGCTGAAAAACCATTCGGAACATATGTACATAATTCTACTCCTTCAACCGCGAATAGAAACAAATTTTTATTTTCCTCTTTTTTTCTGCCTATTTTTTTTTTGTAAAATTTTACAATTTTTTATTTGTTTGTATTTTACTTATTTTAGTTATTGTTGTTGTTGTTATTTTTTTTTAATATTTTCTTAGCTTTGCATTGTTAATGAAAAATTCCTCAATTAGTCCCACTTATTTTCAGTCAAAGAGGCGTGAGAAAAGTAAATACACCTCGTAATCATCCAATGTACAATAACAGCAACAACAGCAACAACAACAACAACAACAGATAGACATGCAACAATCATTTGCAGAAGATGCAACAACAAGCGAATAATTTTATTTCTTATTTCTTATCTTGTTTTCTTCCCCTTCCCTCCCTTTTTTGTACGTTTACATGTAAACGTTTTATAAAACAGAGGAAAAATTCAAAATAATTCAAAAATTTTAGAAGATTTAAAACCAAAAACAAATCTACAAATCTCTACTACTAGTACCCTTGATAATTGAAACTTCAATAAAAAACGGTGCCCGAGCCCGAGTTGAGTAAACTTTTAATTGTATTCTAGGATGCATCAACTAAAGACAAGCCGCCAAGCAGTTTTTTGAAGGACATAATTGTGACTCTTTTGAAGTCGCCATAGTCTAGTAAGTAGTGTGTTAGCTTATTAGACGTAAAGCCAGGGTTCAAGCCCCAAGCCAGACATCAAAACAATATACAAAATGTATTTCTTCGGCGACTTCCTCTCAGCAGATTTCTGGCAAAAACTCTGAGAGTAAATAAAATTGCCATGAAAAAGTTTCTCAAAAATCTGTCGTTCGGAGTCGACTTTAAACTGTAGGTCCCACCACTCATGTATAAAAATTAACACACACACCATAAGTGGTGTGAGAAACTAGGACGTTATACAATGAGTCAATTCGACCTTCGGGTACTGTACTTGTCTTATTTGACAAGTACACGTCCTCTAACCTAACCTAACCTAATTGTGACTCGTTGAAACTCCCGAGTTACCAGAGCCTATAATCGATTTTCTAATTTCAATGTTGTCACATTTGTTCTGAATATGCCACGAAAAAACGTAGAATACTCATGAGTGCAAAAGGGACAAGATGGATGCTTTGAAAGATTAAATTATAAAAACTAGTTTAACCAACAGTCTGCATTTCAAAACAGAAATCAAGGTGGTGTTGTACAAATAAAATTTTAATTACAAACATTACCACCAGCCTTTTAAATATTTACGTTGTCTTGTAGTACTTTCTGTCAAGTACTTTTAATGACATCGAGCCGAACATCTCGATTTGATCTGTTAAAATTCCCTTATTGAACAGATGCTTTTGAATTTGCCTGAATGTGAACATGAAATCGTAATGGTCTAGTAGGTAGTGTGTTGACTTATCAGACGTGAGGCCTCGGTTCAAACCCCAGGTCAGGCATCTCCAACTGAACGAAATATGCAAAAATATTTCTTCGGCGACTTCCTCACAGCAGATTACATAACATACATACATACATAATTGACCATTACCACAATTCAGTCAGGATTACGACGTAGTTTCTCGCAACCCCCATGTTGTGTGTATTAATTTTATAATTTTAGATATGAGTGGCGGGACTTACAGTTTAAAGTCGACTCTGAACGACAGATTTTTGAGAAACTTTTCATGGCAATTTTATTTACACTCAGAGTTTTTGCCAGAAATTTGCTGAGAGGAAGTTGCCGAAAAAATACTTTTTGTATTTTATTTTGATGTCTGGCCTGGGGTTTGAACCCTGGCTTTACGTCTAATAAGCCAACACACTATCTACTAGACTACGGCGACTTAACCTCTCAGCAGATTTCTGGCAAAAGCTCTGATAATAAATAAAATTGTCATGAAAAGTTTCTCAAAAATCTGTCGTTCGGAGTCGACTTTAAACTGTAGGGGACCTACACTCATGTATAAAATGAACGCATACAACATAAGTGGTGTGAGAAACTAGGTCGTAAACCTGACAAAAAGGGTTGTAATGACCAATTATGTATGTATGTATGTATGCAATCGGAAGTGACACTGTCATCTGCAGTGAGTGATAGGGCAGGAGGGTATTGTTTAATACGGATTCATATTTAGGCTGCCTTCCAAAATGTTAGTTGCTTTGTGTTTGAACAAAGTATCATGTTTCATAAAGCCGCTGTACAAAATATATACAATGTATTCTATTTCAAAACGTCGTCAATCTGTATTTTTAACGCAGTCAAAAAGCAATCAGGCATCGGATTTATAGTTGATGCATTGTTTGGTTACTTTGCATATCTACATACATAGTTTATATACAGTAGTAGGACTGTATACAAACTTTGTATTGATACATTTTGGAAGGCAGCCTTATTAACGTGGGATATTTTGTTTTTTTTTTTCTTCTTCTTAATTTGGCTTGGCCCAACCCAAAATTTATAAGTTTTGTACCATAAAACTGTGTTGAGAGGCCTCTAGCATCATATGAATGTTAACGAGTAGAAAATCGAATACAAAACAAATTATCATAATGTGCCATAAGTGATGGCACTTGTTATTTATTTAGTCTTCAAATAAATCATACTTATGCAAATTATGGATTGTACATCAGCAGCACCAACATCGCCATTCAAGCTGTGAGCAAACTGAATTCAAACGAAAAAAAAACAAAGAAGAAAAAAATATTGTCATGGCGCTTAGCATGGCAGCAGTAGCAGCAATTTAGAAAAAAAAAATTAAAATAAAAACCAAATCTAAATACGATATTAAGCAGAGAGAGAAAGAAAAACAAACTGAAGAAAAAAACAAAGAAAAAGAATTAAAAAACAAAACAAATAACACCTTTAAACATGTTAATTTGCTAATTTACCAGAAACATGACAGACAGTCTATTGTTCCAAACACGGGGACCACCAACCAGAAAGCAAAACGTTTCAAAAAAAAAAAACTGAATTGAGCCACACAACACGACACGTTATATTCACTGTATATACATACATAGGCGTCTAAAACACCAACTCGTAAACACCAAAATCGATCATACCTGGGAAAAAAACAACAACAGAAAATCAACAACAACAGCAACAGTATTATCAACATCTAATGATCACGATTATTTAATAAAAAAAAAAATAAAGAAAAAATTTTTTTTGTTAGACAGTGTAAAAAACAAACGACAAAATTTTAAAGCAAAAAAAAAATTTTTTGTTTCAAAAGTGATAATTAAAGTGTTAAATAATGAAAAATATTTGCAACAGCTACTGAAGCTGCAAAATGGGAAGTTAGAACACCCACTAATATTGCTGAAAGGAAAAACTCTTCTTTACTGATTAGAATTCAAAATTATTCACCACAAAATCTATGGCAAGTTTTTGTTTTTTGTGTGTTTTTGTTTGTTTTGTTATTGAAAAAAATCAATATGAAATGAAAATGATTTAAGCAAACCAATCGTGGTGGATAACAAATAAACCAACAAATCAAACATACAAACAAATAAGCCACAAGACAAACGTATTGACAAACAAACAAACAAAATCAACAAAAGTTTTGAACTGACCATCCTCAAGATGATTTTGCTTAAGACATCAATTTCAAGATGACAACACATTGTCGTGATCCGCACCTCGAGGTATCGTAAGAAGAAAAAAAATGAGAATGAAAACAAAAACAAAAACAAAAATACTCACTTTCACACTTGCCACGAATGATGTGTCATTTGAGTTAAAAGAGGAAGAAAAAAAAAACAGAATAAAAAGAATGAAACGCGTTGCTTAGGTGGATGAAATCTTCTTAGAATTTTGTGTGTTTTGTCTTGGGAAGAGCTATAAGCCGAGTTATATTTGCTTAAAACTTATTGAACGCACTTATAGCAAAGCATTTAAGGGCAAACTATACACACACTTTTCATTTCTAAGAGCAACACGTAGCCTTTGTGCCTAACTTTGCGTGAGAGGCTCAAAACATAAGTGAACAGAAGAGATTCGATAGGGAAATTGGAATTGCCAAGATTGAACTCCGGTTTTTTATAGATGTAGGAAAAGATCTAAGATCCTGTGCGAAGCGCAATCCTAAACGATCTTACGGCATCAAGTTGCTTTAAATATTATAAAATGGGTCATTGCATACAGACGAGAGATCAGTAATGAATCGTTTTCTTGGTACTCATAAGCACTCATGAAATTTTGAATATAAATGAGTCAACAATATTGAAATTTAATTATGTACTCTGATTCTTTCGTACTCACTACAACGTTGATTTATAAGTACAGGTTGCAATGAGTAGGCGTACAACGTTGACATCAAACTCATACCATTCGAAATACGTTTGATTCATAAGCCTACTCATTTAGATTCACTTTAGAATTTTAGAAAAATACTTATAATACTCATAAATGATTCGAGTGACTCATAAGACGCATAAGCATAAAGACAAAGCAGCAAGCAAAGCAAACACACAACCTTCTAGTAAGCATTTTAATGTTCGTATGCGATTCATATTTATTTTGTAATTCGTGTACATGTTGAGTTATGGATAGTTGATATCCACAACATCATACGTGTTGTTTAGTATGAATATGATGAGTACTTTAAACTTTGAATATGAGTAGATGTTCCATGATGGTCTTGGACACCTCGCGAATGATTTCTGCAGAAGCTGTGGAGATGAGGAGGAGGATGAAACTATTATTCACCTACTGCGCACATGCCCGGCACTTGGTCAGAGGAGAAAGAGACACCTGGGTGTCTACTACATGGAGGACATAGATGAACTGTCACGTATGGATATTGGCAGTCTGAGTCGCTTCATCGGAAGCTCAGAGTGGTTCCTGGAATAGGGAAGAATGTGAAACTGTGGTATCACAATGGGCCCTGTGTGCGGCCTAAGTATGTCCGCTCATTACTCGATAGAGGAGACAGCCACTTCTACCTACCTACCTATCTAAAGGTTCCATGATATTAAAATAAGTATGAACGCGTATAAGTATCAGAAATTATGAGTATGATTCGATTCTGCTCATCTTTTTGAATACTCATTGCTGATTATTGTTGATCTCTAATAGAGATCAAATACAAGATTATAATCTGCCTTCATTCATTCGACTATGAGTACAAGGTACCTCTGATAAATTAAGTTTCTACTGTAAATATATAAACTTTTGAATTGGTCCACCTACATATAACACTTGTTAGCCAGATGCATAAGCCATTCCACTCATTCATAAATTTTTATTTTATTTAAACACACACTCACTCAGTCACTTGATCGAAAAAAGGGCCACTTAAACATTCAAGCAAAAGAACAAAAACTCGCTGAACATTTTCCTTTGAAGTTTTCTTATTTTCTTATTTTTTTTTGCCTTCCACCAACAACTAACTCCCTGTTCATATATTTGTTTTTTTTATTCTGTGTTTTCTTTTTGTATGTGTTTGTTTTAAAAAGAGAGCCGACAATATCTATTAACTGGTGAAGTGATGATTTCTTATTAGAATACGATAAATGACAATTTATCGCTTATTTTCCGATAGCGAACCATAGCATGTGTGTGATCTTTTTCGATTTTTGTTGATTCTTCCAATAACAGCTCTTGGACAGACATCAAACGATATTTAAAGAAACATATTTTTCTCCTTTTTTGTAGTTGAGGTCTCCAGAATGGGAAGCGATTTAGATGTTCAATCACCTTTTTTGAAAGTGTTAATGAATGATTTAAATGAAATAGAATTTCTATGAGTATCTTGCTTAATAAGGGAAGAATAAATTTCATAAATTTCATAATTTAAATGAGAGAGAGAGAAATAATTGTTCGTTCATTCAATTGTAATAATTAAACGAGTTGAGGATATTTTCTGGTATTCAATTTCAAAATTGCGTTCAAATTAAATTTGAAAGAAAAAGGCATTCAGTTGGTAATAAACTTTCGTATATTCAAAGAAATTCTGAAATAATTTCATTTCAATAGTAATTATTTATGTACTTAACGTATACTTAACGTACACTTTACGTACGTACGTATGTATACTCGTCTAGAAAATTATTTCCATAAAAATAAATTCAGTTTCTTTCCTTTTTTTTCTTCTTTTCCAAAGCAATAAATCATGGCCAAAATTAAGAAGAAAAGGAAAAAACCGTTTTTTTTATTCACCCAAATTTTATTTACAGCTCATGATCATATGTGAGTACCAATGATGATGATGCTGCTGCTACTACTGCTGCTGTTGATGTATTTGTTCTCTAAATAACTGAAAAGAATTTTTTTTCATTTTTTTTTTCAATTAAGAAAATAATTTTGTTGTTGTTGTTGTTGTGTTTTTAGTCTATTTGTTGTTAAACAAATAAACAATCAGTTTTAAAAGCAACAAACAATTATGAAATGAAATGAAATGGTTATTAGGAACATATTAAAAAAATATAAATGGCCTGGCGTTCTATGAATTTGGGTTTTTGGAAGGCATCATGCCGCGTTGCAAAATGTTCTTTTCGCCACTTCACTTCACTTTATTCTCGCTTTTTTCTTCATTCTGCAAGCTTTTCTTTTTCAATTTCTTTTGCAAAAAAAAATGCAAAAAAAACCAAAAAAGAAGAAGAAAAAAACATTAAAACGAATATTATTCGACACCTCGAATAATCTTAAGAAAATAAACGTTTGTGTGTTAAATAAACAGCATAAAAACAAAAAAAAACAAAAGAAATGAATGAAAATTATTTTTCTAGTCGTAATTGACTGTTACAGTGAATGAAATATTTGCGAATCTGATTTATTTTTGATTTTCTTTACATAAACACTACATACAGTGAGCGTCAAAAGTGAGTAAACACCACTGAAATAATTCATTTTCTTAGGATAGCGAGAAAAGTAAATGAGAATAGTCGAGTAAATTTCCAATAATAAAAACGTTTATCTATTACTTGTAAAATGTTAAAACAAAAACAACAATTCATGATAAAGGAACTTTTTTTATACTTAAAAACATAATAGAAAATTTAAAATTATAGTGGGTGTTGACTCACTTATGGCGCTCACTGTATGTATGTATTATTCCTGAGGTATATAGAAAACGTTATACTATAATGGCGGTGATAAAATTTTGCAATTAAAGGGTACGTGTAGTAAATAGAAGTGTCTGTCCACTTAAGGAGTTTCAATGGTCACACTCAGGCTACATTGGTCACATTGTGATAACACAGTTTTCCATTTACTCCCTAGTTGCGCAACTCCTCAGTACTTCCGATCAAACGACTCAGACTGCCGATGTTGATAATGCATCCATATCTTCCATATCTTCTATATGCTAGGCACTAAAGTGCCTTTTTCTCCTTCGACATAGTACCGGGCATGTAGCAGAGATCAGCAATGAATCGTTTTATTTGCTACTCATAAGCACTCATTAAATTTTGAATATAAGTGAGTCAACAATATTAAAATTTAACAATGTACTCTGATTCATTCATATTCACTACAACGTTGATATATAAGTACAGGTTGCAATGAGCATGCATACAAGGTTGACATCAAGCTCATACCATTTGAAATATGTTTGATTCATAAGCCTACTCATTCAGATTCACTTAGGACTTTAGAAAAATACTTATAATACTTATGAATGGTTCGAGAGACTCGTATCATTCATCAAAATTTGCAATCTTAGTTGTTGTTGCATTTACAAAAAAAGAAAAAGACACATAAGCAAATTAGGCAAAGCAGCAAGCAGAGCGAACACACAATCTTCCAGTGAGTATTTTAGTGTTCGTACTCGAATCATACTTATTTTGTAATTCGTGTATATGTTGAGTAAATGGAGAGTCGAAATCAAGAACATCATACGTGTTTTTAAGTATGAATATGATGAGTACTTCAAACTTTGAATATGAGTAGAGGTTCCATGATATTAAAATAATTATGAATGAGAATAAGTATCAGAAATTATGAGTATGCTTCGATTCTACTCATCTCTTTGAATACTAATTGTTGATCTCTGGCAGGTACACAGCAAAGAAATCATTTGCGAGATATCCAAGAACTATTGTAATTAAAAAAGCAATAAGACTCCCAGGCTGCCTTCCAAAATGTTGGTTGCTTTGTGTTTGAACAAAGTATAGTGTTTCATAATGACGCTGTACAAGATATATACAATGTATTCTATTTCAAAACGTCGTCAACGTGTATTTGCGTGTGCATGGGATTTATAGTTGATGCATTGTTTGGTTACTACATAGTTTATATACAGTAGTATAATTGCATACAAACTTTGTATTGATACATTTTGGAAGGCAGCCCCACTTCCTTTTACATCGGCCGTGATCCCATATTTGCATATACCGAAGTATAATCTCCTGTCTTTTCTAACATCCGCAGAGACTTTTTAATGTAAATGGGCAGTGAAGTGAAGAAGCATTGATGTCATCAGCCACCAGTAGCTATATATGACGTATAATATCTAATTTTTTCTCGACCAAGCGTAATATTACAGTTTATGCTTTCGGTTTTTGAATTCTATACAAAAGTTCAAACATGGAAAAAGGGATCTCCATTTCCTCTATCAGCATATTCCACATAGAGAACTATTAATGGCATCAAGTTAAATTCGAGTCCACTTCAAGTTGTTGCAGATCCAGTTTGCAATTTCTTTTTCATTTTTTAGCTTACAATGTCTTTTCAAATTTATGTCCTATGTACTCATAATTACATAAGATATGGGATTCACATTACTTTGACGATCTATTATGTCTCCGACATGGTGGTGATTTTAATGTGCCGACGCAACGTTTAACACGTTGATTGCCGACTACGAGATAACTCGTAGATTACGTTCCCTTCTAGGGAGCCAACTACGAGTTATCTCGTACTCACTAAACCTGCAATTTTTGAGTAGCTACGAATAAAATCGTATTATATAAGTGCTAGTATCGATAAATGGCTTCTGGGAAAAGAACATGGCCAATTTTCTGAAAATCGGCGCGACAGTTAACGTTTAATAATCTGCTAAAGACTGTTCTCATTCTATGCGTGCGATACTAACTGACATCAAGCGAGAAGCATCCATGTATACTAACGATACCAGAAGGACTTCAACTCATAGAACCTATCTGTTATTTAGATGATCTACATCCCAGAGAAAGTTGAGTACAACATTCTTATATTTTAAAGCAAAAGGCGAAATCAAATCGAATTTGTTTTTAGCTGCACTTTTTACATGTTGAACACTCTTCCTACGAAAGTCCGTCTTGGCCCATAAATCGATTCAAATCTAAATTAAATCTCTAGTTTCAATACAAATACACTGCGCTGGGCATTAACTCCGTATAAATTCATCTGAGTGCGATTTTTTTCATTTAATATCTACGGTCCTTGACTTATTTGAAATGGAGTTCGTTCGTGTTACTTGAAAATCAAACTCCCCGGAAGCATTTTCTAAAGTTTTTTGTTAAACTTCAACCGATAAAAATTTAAAATTTTTAACACCTTTCAAGTGATCTTCAATATTAAATTAACTGACGTTAAATGTTATACTTTTACACTCCCGGGCATTTTGTTAGAAGCACACATCTACTACCCATCAAAAAGAAATGTAAAATGACTTCTCACTGCCCTGCTTTTAATGAAATGCCACAGAGTGTATATCAACCACAAACATTTATTGTGCGGTGACTTGAGTAGCAACACTTTAAAAACTTATGTTCGTATACGGATCGTAGTTGCTGATCGTTTTAAGATGCTGTTGTTTTGTTGCATTGAAAATTTCAAGTTGTTTGGCGCTCTTAAAAAAAAAATTTAGCACCTGTAGTGTTGTTGGTGGCTTTGGCATTATGTTTGTATGTGTATTGTATCAAAGCTTATAATTCAAAAGGCGCTTGCGCTTGTCGGAACCAGTAGAGGAGAGGTTTTTAAAAAATCATGAATTAAACGCAAATTAAAAAGCGATTTCATTGAGTGTAACGTAATGGTTTGTCAAGTGTAACAATCAATTTCATTTTCAATTTTTTTTTTGTTTTCTATTTCAAATAAATTTCAAACGATACAAATCGATTATGCAAATCAATTTAATATTTATCATCGAGTGGGTTGTTGTTTAATGTTTTTAAAAGCAAATAAAATAAAATAAAATGAATTGAAATTGAAATTTGAATTTGAATTGAATTGAAGAATAAATTGAATTATTTCAAATGAATATTCATATTGTATGAGTATAACTAACATACGTATATTCTTTCTGTCTATCTATTGTTTAAATATTACAAAAAAAGAGAAATAAATTATTTAATACACAATCCGTAGTTGTAGTCATCTGTATTCGCTGCTCGCCGGTATAACGCTTTTAATCGCTCTTAATAAAATCTTTAAATTCATTTGAATTGCGGTGACACCCCGCTATTTACTTACTTACTCGATGAATTTAGAATCTGAAGTGGAAATTTCAAATTCTAATCGTATTGTAGTCGATATTTTATTGATTTTTATCGTTTTATCAAGTGTGTTTTGTGTTCTTGTACTCGTCAGCGTATAATTTTTCGATTGTTGTTATTTTATGTTAAATAAAACAGCTGGAGGTTTTATTTTATTAGATTTTATTATCGACACAATTATGGAGCATCATCATCATGTTATCGAGCATTACAATTAAATCCGGGTGATTTAGAAGGACGAGCGAGCAAATGAATCGCTTACAAAAGTGAAATGAGTTCATTGTGTTCTTTCCTATTTACCCCGATATTTCGATTTTTCTTCTTATTATTCTTAATAATTTACTTCTAAATGATCAGTTTCTCTAGCATCACAGCTGAAAAATATTTAATTTTGTTTTTTATTTTTTTATTGTTTTTATTTTCATGTGTCATCATTCCTTATATGTGTCCTCTGCTGTTTCCACCCGCCAACAACAACATGTTTGCAACGTATACAAGGGCTGAGGGCTCTAATATTTTACTTGATCCATATTTAATGTGTAAAAAGACACGTCGTCTACGTGGCAAAATGGCTGAGATTTGCCGACACGATTCTGCCCTTCTAAAAGAGATCATCAACGGCATTAATCTGGGCTTCCGAGAATGTGAATTTCAATTTCGAAATCGTCGCTGGAATTGCACAACTTTACGCAAAAGCATGAGGAAAATCTTAATGAGAGGTAAGTTTCGTTTATTAGTAAGCACACACACACACCTACAAACATACATACACATGTGCACACACACACACAGAGAGAGAAAGAATGATAGTGATAATTCAGTAATGGTACGTGTAAAAATCTTTTTCTGCCTGTCGCTTCTATTTTGTGTCCTTTTTTTCCGTTTTTAATTGTCATTTGTATGCTGACAGGATGAGGTTGAGGCAGTGACATAGACCCTGTTAACCCATTATTATGATTTAAAATGGAGTATCAAAAACAAGAAGAAGAAGAAAAAAAACACGAACTACAAACCGTTTTGTAATTTGTGAATATGAATTAAAGAAACAAAAAAAAAGGTGAAATGAAACAGGCTACACCATGCGAATATTCTATATTCACGAGATTAGCCTGCTGCCTATCAGAATGTATAGAAAATTAAAAGAATGCATTCTTTAATTCAAATTCTGGTAAATGGTTTGAACACAAATGTTAGCAACATTCCCCTTTTTTGCTTGTGATGCTGATGATGAGATGAGATGCTGTAGTGTCGGCTCTGGAAAAGGTGTCGATTAACTATATTCTAATCGAATATTTTAATGGAATTTCGGGATCCTAGTGCCGAATTTGGTTCAATTTGATTACAGCTGAAAAGGGAAAACAAAATACAAAAAGTATTTCTTCGGCGACTTTCTCTCAGCAGATTTCTGGCAAAAACTCTCAGAGTAAATAAAAATTGCCATGAAAAGTTTCTCAAAAATCTGTCGTTCTGAATCGACTTTAAACTGCAGGTCCCGCCACTCATGTATAAAATTAACACACACAACATAAGTGGTGTGAGAAACTAGGTCGTAATCCTGACTGAAGGGTTGTAATGACCAATTATGTATGTAAATGGTAGTGAAGATCATAATTCTTTATTCTCCTTTCGGCAAAATTAAAAAAAGTGGAACGAACGAATGATTTTTGAATTTAAATATCTGCCAGCTGTTGAGCAGAACACAGGAACAGCAACCGTAACAACAGCAACAACTACACATTTAAACAGTGTGTTAAACTCATTACTCTTTACTGGCATGAAGTTGTTGCTAAAAAAAATCATTTTGTTGCTTGCTGATGTTGTCTTATACAACATTACTTATTATACACACTGTTGTTGTTGTTATTGTTGTTATTGTAGTTGTTAATTCTTATTTAGTTTTATAAATATGTTACAAATTAACTTCATTATTATGCAGTGTTGACAACACTGCTACAACGTAAAAAACAAATCAAGATCAACATCAACATCAAATTCAAAACAGACACAAAAACAAAAACAAACACAACGACTTTGTGGCAGCATGGCAGCAACAGCAGCAGTAACAGCAATATAACTGGAGAGGAGACATCATCAACACCACATTGCTTGCTTGCACTTGTCGTCGTTTGTATGCATTACAGGCAACCTGGCAAGCAGGCCGCCAGGCACGTTATTTACATATGCACACTTGCACACAAACCCGTCTACACCAATGCGCACACAGCCTTAAAGTATTTTATAAAGAAAAGGACGGAGCGAGAGAGAGTGTTTGTGTGTATGTGTGCGAGTGTATGAAGTGAAGTATTTTATAGCTGAAGATCGTGGGTTTTTGATCTCATTTTATTTTCGTTGTTGTTGTTGTTGTTGTTATTGCCGTTGTCGAGTGTGTGTCATTGTCTATTAGCGGCGCTTTGTGTTTAACAGGAAAACCATTGTCATGTTAAAATAGCAATTGAGCATACGAACATGTCTATATGCATGTGTTTGTTTGTGTGTGTGCAGAGTGTGGTGTTGTAAAGCAAGTGTTGACATGTTTAGCTAAACAAAGTGAATTAAAGTTTTAAAATATCAAAGAAAACAAGAAGAAAACCATGAAACAAAAACAAAATTGCATGAAATAATGGGGTTTTCTTTGGAGAAAAAAACAAGCAAAAGAAACAAGACTGACCAGCGAGTTGAGTCAAATTAAATTAAATTAACACTGCATAAATTAAAATGTTGAATTCGTTTTCCCCCTTTTTTTATGGAGACATTAAATTGTTGTTTTTGTTTTCCTATTTAATGCCATTGAAAGAAGCAAAAAAATCATGTTTAGTGAGTCACAAAGCAATTGACGTTAAGTTTTGCATGTGTGGGTACAAATTGGATGTATGTTTGCATGGGCATTTAAGATAATTTGATAGATTAGCAAAGACAACAGTAACAACAACAACAAGAACAACAATTATGTACAATATTGACATGTTAATACACTGTACGTGTACCATACAAGAAAAAAGCTTTTTTTCAATTTTTGCAGAATATTAGCTAAACTGTTGATCGTACGTACATAATTGCGTTTTATACTTAAATTCCAATTGTACCTACATAGCTCCCGATGTAGATCATTAATGCCTATTACTTTATATTTATTAAATTTTATATACGTGATCCTCATGATCATGAAGTCGCCGTAGTCTAGTAGGTAGTGTGTTGGCTTATTAGACGCAAAGCTAGGGTTCGAGCCCCAGGCCAGACATCAAAACAAAATACAAAAAGTATTTCTTCGGCGACTTGCTCTCAGCAGATTTCTGGCAAAAAGTCTGAGAGTAAATACGATCGCAATGAAAAGTTTCTCAAAAATCTGTCGTTCGGAGTCGACTTTAAAGTGTAGGTCCCCGCCACTCATGCATAAAATTAACACACATAACATAAGTATTGTGAGAAACTAGGTTATAATCCTGACTGAAGGGTTGTAATGACTAATTATGTATGTTATGTATGTATGATCCTCATGATCGTCCTCATAATCTATTTGACAAAAAAAAATCTGTACTCCCAGTCTGCTGATAGCCTTAAAATTTCTATACAAATAATTGTAAAATTTGTATTGGCCTTTAATTACTTAAACAATTAAAGCAGGTCACATATTGGCTCACTCACTCACTCTCTCTCCTGCTTTGTGTCTTGAGTCTTTCGTCTTTGTATGTATGTATGTATGTAAGCCATACAAATTGTTTTCCCATTATAAGCCATTTGCTATTCTTCATATTATATATCAGCATGTATAACTAATTATTGGCAACAATTTGCAATACACAGAAGAGTAGAGTGTCATTTAGAGAAGACAAAAACCGCATCATCCATCAACTTGCATAATAAAACTTGATGAATAGCGCTTTAAAATAAGCATCCAGACTGTCAATTTAAATAAATTATAGCCCAGTCAACCGGTGAGCCAGGTTTACAGCAGTTGGAATTCGAAATAAAAGAAGAACAAGAAAAGCTCAAGTCCAAAAAAAAAATTTAAAAAGAATTTCAAATTTGTTGTTGATGGTTATTTGGTCAAGAGGAGATTTGTTTGTTTTCTTTATTAAAAGAAAAGAGAGACTGTGAGAGAGGGAGAGAGAGAGAGAGAAGGTAGAAAAAATAAACGTTTAAGGCGAATAATAATTGAGATACTCTTGGAGAAGAGGTAACCGGCTGTAACCCTAACATAGTATTGCTATGGTAGTGGCCATAATATCCTGAATCGGATACAAGTTTCCAGATGTAAAATTGATGAAACCATGTCTGGATTTCCTGTATACAGGTTGTCTTATCGCTCTTGGTCGAGCCCATAATACTAATGACTACAAACGTTTACAAGAATCAAATATATTGCAATTCTGCACATAGTAGAGTAGTTTTGTTAAAAGAAGAAGCCGCTCGAAACGACTAAAAGAGCTGTAATGCTGCTTCCCCCAAAAAACAACAAAAAAAAAATTGGCAAACAAAGAAACATCAGCTACCGATGACCAGGTACCACAAGCTAAACTTATGAACTGCAACACAACAACTGACAGACAGATGGATGGATGAATGGAAATTAAAGAAGAAGAAAAAAGGCACAACATTTTAGCAAATATTTAGCCAGATTGCCACATTGGTCCCAAGCCCCTTATGTGTTGCCGAAGGTGTTGGTGTTGTTGACATCAGCAGACAGTGCATACCAATGCAGCGTGTGAATAAGTTTACTGACTTTAGGCTTTTGTGCAGTTAAAGTGTCAACGATTTTATATTTAAAAAGAAGAAAAAAAGAATATCTTTTAACGTGCCATAAACAGGGACAATCACTTGCATATAATTGCCGCACAATATAAAAAAAAAAAAAATAAAAAAAGTAAAGAAACCTTCTCAAAGTCATCAGCAGTAATAAATAACCAGGCTTAAACGTGGCTTAAATTACAGTTTCACTGTCAAGTATTTGCTCTGCTTTGGGATGTCTTTAGGGGGGAATTAATACAAACAGCACCACCAACACCACCACCTTAATAAAGGCACCTACATTCACCATTACCTTCTTCCTCTCCTGTACATCAAAAACAATTGCAATTGATTTGCACCAAACTTTTGTATCGTAAGCCATTTGAAACAACATTTTGCACTGAGTAACGATCTTTAGTACTAGTCAGTGTTCAACTGCTACGACAGCTGCAGCTGCTGCTACAGTTTCAATTGTCGTTGTGTCAATCTGTTGTCAACTTTTAGTTTTTTCATCACATTTTTAAAATGCATTACAAATGTTGTTGTTGTTCATTCGTACGCTCATTGTCTTATTGGACAAAATACCAGCCAAGTGCGTCCACATTGGCAACAATTTAAATGTCCAACTTAGTTAACTAATGCGAAATTTATTACGAATATCAATTGCTTAAAAGCTTAACTCTGTAGTAACAGAAATGCTTTAACAAACACCAGAGCAACGTTATTCCGCGTATAAAGGGATTTCGCAAACATGTCCTAAATCTTTATTTCAATTCTCTCCCCCCCTTTTTATTGTTGCATTTGCTTTCTGAACTGCATTGTTGTGTTCTACTGGTTGTAGCTGGCGAAAGCAAACTTCTCCTCTTTCTAAGATGTTGTTTTAGCCGTTTCGTCTTCGCTTTTCTTTCCTCTTTCTTATTTACGTTTTAGCCAATTTGTGTTGTTGTTTTTCTTGTTGTTTTTTCTTGTTTTATTCATTCTTGCTCGTGTAAATTGTGGCTGAGATTTAGTTTTTAAATTGTCTTTGGATTTTCGCTTAAGTTGTCTAAACGGTTCGCTTTTAAGTGAATCAATGTCACTGAGCATTAACGTGATTAATTTAAGAGCTTAAAAGTTATGAAACTCTCTGCAAATAAAATTGCGTTCTTGTGCACACAGGGATTATAAGAAAATATTCGCCTTAAATGGAGGCTTAATGCAGCAGCTTAGTTGGCAGACGACAGCCGTTGTAATTTATTGTTAATTTAGCGGGTGTACATCATTTTATGTCATAAGAAATTAAATTTTATTTCTGCGCATATTTTTCATTTAGAAAATCGATAAGATTCCGAAAGTTATCGATAATTTTCAAACATGTGAGAAAGAGAACCAGAGATCAGAACCAGAGATCAGTAATGAATCGTTTTTTCGCTACTCATAAGCAGTCATGAAATTTTGAATATAAGTGAGTCAACAATATTGAAATTGTATTCTGTTTCACTCATACTCACTACAACATTGACTTATAAGTACAGGTTGCAATGAGTATGCTTATAACGTTGACATCAAACTCATACCATTCGAAATATGTTTGATTCATAAGCCTACTCATTTAGATTCATAACTTTACAAAAAATACTTATAAATGATGCAAGTAACTCGAACCATTCATCAAAATTTGAAGTCCTAGTTATTGTTGCTTTAAAAAAAGGGACAGAGCAAGCCAGCAGAGCAAACACAGAACCTTTTTGTGAGTATTTTAATGTTCGTAAGGGAATCATACTTATTTTGTGCTTCGTGTATATGTTGAGTTGTTATGGAGAGTCTAAATCAATAATATAACACGTGTTGTTGAGTATGATTATAATGCGTACTTCAAACTTTGAATACGAGTAGAGGTTCCATGATATTAAAATAAGTATGAATGCGTATAAGTATCAGAAATTATGAGTATGATTCGATTCTACTCATCTTTTTGAATACTCATTGCTGATCTCTGATACCAACCACTTAATCTGAAACAAAAATTCTCAATCTCAATCAATCAATCTGAATTCTCAATCATACGCAACAAGATCAGTTTAGGAATGATGTTCTCTTCATCACAAAGATAATGAAAAAGAGAGAAAAAGAAATTAACCAAGTATTGTTGTGGATGATGCCACAGAGCCATAAAATTGTTCTGCTAATTGACACATTTTCTATGACAAATACAAAAATACGTTGGCAGGGAACAATAAATAGCAATAAAAATATTAATTGTTTATTAAATTAACGTAAAATGTTCTAATCAACGACGTTAATAAAAATTTTGTCGGTAAAATTGAAAAAGCACGACTTGTGGGTGAAGTCACATGCATTCATCACTCATCGTCGTCGTTCCATGTGTATGATGAGCAAGAAAAAAAATTAAAAAAAAATAAATTAAAAATCCCCATAATACGAGTATTTATTAAAAACAAATAATATTTATAACTTTCGAGAATAAATAACAAAAAATAAAATAAAAAAAAAACACGAGCAATAATTAAAACAAAAGAAGTAGGCTAGGGCCACTCACGTCAGAACAAATTGGACAAGTGACACATAAAGTGTCAAAAACTAAAAATAATCTTTAAAAAAAAACGTTTAAACACGTCAGCAGAGTGTAAATAAAAATATTAAAAAAACAAAAACTCTGGCAAATACTAGAAAGGCTAAAACAGAATTGTTGAACAATACCGAACAACGTTTAATTGCTCGTTGAGTCATAAAATATGACCTGCTTAAGTATTCTATGAAATATTCAATCCACTAAAGGGGATTTCGATAAAAAAAAAACATTCCTAAACTAACTGCTTTTTGCAATTCATAGTAACTTCTACTTACGAGACATGGTGCCCTTAAAGAATTTTTACATTCTAGGGGGCCTCGTTGATTCAGCTGACTGTCGCCGTGGTATGGGGACTGAAGATTGAAGACAATGGTGACATTTGAGGTGTAGGTAGTATGGGTATTCAGGGGGTGTGAGATTTTAGTAGGGATTTAGAAGGCGATCTGACAATTGGGCGTTTCCGCTAATCAAAATGAAAATATCTTCTTTTATCGCTGGGGCCCCCTGTTCCTGCCGTTTTTGCATTCTCTACCTCGCTATGTACATAGCTTTTCAAGCACCTCTGGTTGCTTGTCTTCTTTGTGCTGTCTTATCCATGCATGCTGTTGCATACTGTTGCATGCGGTCACTGTTTCTTAGTGTGTTGCTGCTGTTGGCCGCCAGTCCAGAGTAATTTGGAACTCAAATGGTAGTAGTATTTCTACTACTGCTACCCCAAGTGTCGGGAGCCCAAGTGACTTTGTCTCTGTCCGGTTACGACGGGTAGTTGTGGTTAAAACTCAAATCGCGGAGACAGCGTAAACTCCATGTCAGGTTATACCAATAACCGGCTGCCTTGAATCATAGAATGGAAGGAGTTTAGATCATCTCCGACCCCTAACCAAGAGGGAAGTTCATAACCAAATTCATGTCTTCCAATTGGTACTCACAAGTAATATTACACATGTGGCGAAGCTGGTCAACGCTTTGTTATTACCCGCGCTGTTGAGCACCGTGAGGCGTGTCTCTGGATAGGCACTTACGTTAAACGCAGTGGATTGATGCTACTATTAGAACAATAATGCTATCAAAGCTTAAACGTAGATAAAGAAAATGGATAAGAGAAACACATAATCAACATGACATGTCCAAAATGACATTATTTAAGTCAATGTGTCATCTAGTCAAGAGATCTATGACTGCGTACCTGCATTTGTAAGTCATTCATAAATTCTCACGACTATTATGCATATTATTACTACACTATGTATGTACTGTTGTAATACAACAACAATTTACACCTTAATTTACACAATTTATTCGTTTCCAATATTTATTCATTCACTTCATTTCATTTTTTTTTTGCTATAATTTACGGATATTCTTGTCGCATATCGCCTGCGATAAATTTCACAGTGTTCACAAGTTGTTTTAGAGTGGCCGCAATAATGACACACAGTGTGTTTGCTATTGTCTACACAACAGCCGGTGGTGACGGAGAGCAAATATGCAAATGAGAACGTGACAAATGTCAAATAGTTGTCACTTTAAAAGTGTGTTTATTTAGCTTAACGTGCATATTAAATAGTAGTCAACTTAGAAGCAAATTCTTAAATGTTTTTTGTTGTTTTTATTGTTCTACAACAATAACAACAACAATTATTGTTAATTTTATTATAAAAATCCATTTAAAATTAACAACAATAAGTCTCATTAAATAATTAAATGCCTTGTAATACATACATTATATCGCATATTATTGCCATCATAAATAATAAATACGAGCACTTTTTTCATTCATTCATTTCATTTCGTTTCGTTTTAGATACACGTGAAACTGGCTTTGTCAATGCCATCACTTCGGCCGGCGTGACATATGCGGTGACAAAAGCCTGCACTTTGGGCAATTTAATAGAGTGCTCTTGTGACAAAAGCCATTCGCGTCGTAATGGTGGTCAACCGCAAATGGTGAATGCTGTAACAGCTGTGGCAGCTTTGGAGAGACAACAGGCCGCCTATGAGAAGAATGCAACAAGGCAACGTAATAATAGTAGACACAATAGCAACAATAGCAACAACAACGGAAGAAAATTTGGCAATCGAAGGAGAAGGCTTTTGAAAAATATTAAATTTCCCGAAGGTGAATGGGAATGGGGAGGTTGCAGTGATAATGTTAATTTTGGTTTCCGTCATTCGCGTATATTTCTGGATTCGAAATATAGGCGACGTAGTGATTTAAGGACGCTGGTGAAGTTGCACAACAATATGGCAGGTAGATTGGTAAGTGTTGAATTTAATTTCGTTATTCGTTAAGCAACAAATTGGCAATCGGATTACCGAGACATAATATTTTACTTTTGAAGTACGCAACACTTTCTGGACCATTCTACACGATTAGATTATTTTTTACAGATTTTAATACTTTTAAGCAATTGATATGATGTTAGGTTAGAGGACGTGTACTTGTCAATAAAGACAAGTAGAGTACCCGGAGGTCGAACTGACCCATTGTACTTGATATGATGTTACACGTTAAACATTTAAACATTTAATATAAAGTGATCATATCGTAAAATATTTATGCTGGACTTTGTTTTACAATTCTAGGCCATACGCGACTCGATACGCCTGGAATGCAAATGTCATGGCTTGTCGGGCTCGTGCACCGTGAAAACCTGCTGGCTGAAAATGCCCTCATTTCGAGAGGTGGCCACACGATTACGGGAAAAATTCGATGGTGCCTATAAGGTGATACTGCGTAATGATGGCAATAGTTTTATGCCCGAAAATGAAAACGTAAAACAGCCCACCAAATACGATCTGGTCTATTCCGATGACTCGGCAGACTTTTGTGCGCCCAACATACGTACTGGCTCCCTGGGCACACAGGATCGTGAATGCAATGCAACCTCAATGGGCACAGACGGTTGTGATCTATTGTGCTGTAGTCGGGGTTCCAAACATCATGTGGTCTCAGAGTGGGTCAACTGTAAGTGTGTATTTAAGTGGTGCTGTGAGGTGACCTGTGAAAAGTGTCTCGAAAAGCGTGAAGTCAATACGTGTCTGTAGTCAAAGTTTCTTTCATTTTTTTGGTAAAAAAAAAATCATTTCATTCATACACAAGTTTTGTAACAACAAAATAAGCTTTCCATAATGCGTGATAAATTTTAATTATTTATTAATCATTTCATTTTTTTTTTATTTTTAAGTAATAAGTTAACGTTATGTGTAGTATTTAGATTTAAAAAGAAAGAAGGTCTTTCTCTCTTTATTTGTTAAATGTATTAACGTGATAATAATTGTAATAATTTTCAATCAATAAATGAATACTAATTTTATAATTTATATTGTATTACAGCAACTAGGCTAGTTACTTGCTATTAACTTTGTAAAATTTAATTATTAGAAATCATATGTGTATAGAATATAATCTCTTTATTGTAAATAATTTATGAGTCTAATAGAAGTAAACGATTAAACAAAGCAAAAAAAAAAGAAAAACGTCTTTTTGATTATAAAGGGTGTTTTTTATAGAGGTATAGAACTTTAAGTTGGCATTACTTTTCAAGATGGCGACCGATTTAACAGCTGTCAAGTGATTTATTCTCAGTTTTTTTTGGCAATTCATCATGAATAGACTCACGCCTAAACAACGCTTGCAAATAGTGCAATTTTATTTCGAAAATAATGGTTCTTTGCGGAAAACGTATCGCGCACTACGTCCATTTTATCGTCGACAAAATCGTCCATCAGAGCAGTTAATTCGATTAACCATGGAACGTTTTCGCACCACGTTTACTCTTATTGATAACTCGCATCCCCAGAGACGCTGTACAGTGCGTACAGAAGAAGCTATTGCTGCTGTAGAGTTACAGTTACAGTCAATGGTGATGGGTATAGAGCCATGATTACTAACTTTTTCATTCCTGAATTGAATAACCATGATGTCCAGGAGATGTGGTTTCAACAAGACGGCGCAACATGTCACACAGCTCGTGCCACAATAGATTTATTGAAAGACACGTTTGGTGACCGCCTAATTTCACGTTTTGGACCTGTGAATTGGCCTCCAAGATCTTGTGATTTAACACCGCTTGACCATTTGGAAGACAACATTCGCCGTATTATTGCCGATATACGGCCACAAATGTTGGAAAAAGTCATCGAAAATTGGACGTCCAGATTGGACTACATCCGCGCCAGCCGTGGCAGTCATATGCCAGAAATCATATTTAAAATGTAATGCCACAAGATTATCTTTCGGATAAATAAAATTCATGTCAATCGAATAATCCATCGTTGTTTTATTGCAACTTAAAGTTCTATACCTCTATAAAAAACACCCTTTACAAGCTTATGGAGCACAGGGTGAGTTGAATATTTCATTACTGAAGAGTGAAACACTCTTCAACTTTTGTACTTCAAATCCTTTTGTAAATACAAGTGAGTATCATTTCTCTCCTGTTTATCTTCCCGGTACCAGTCATCATTTTTGACAATTTAATGCCGTAATTAAGGGCTTTTTTTGTTGGTTTTTTGTTGAAAAATTTCGTAGGACCATTAGCAGCACTTTAACACAGCAACAACACAAATCAAAAAATCTTATGACCACTCAAAAAGCGAAAAACAAAAAAAAACGAAAATTATCCTTTCAAAAAATTTAAGAAAAAACCCCAGAAAATTATGAAAACGATTCGTTTTACTCTGCTTCGTATATCATCGAAAGTCAGCAGATAAAAGATAATTTTCATTCCTTTTTTTTTGTCTTTCTTTTTTTTCTGTCTTTCTTTATGTTTTTACTTTAAGGTGAGATCTGAGATGCATATCTGCGACAAAATTGGTAACGCCTTCTCCTCACCTTTTCTTTAAATCATTTTGATACAGTCATCCATCCATTCATCCTTTTTCTTTCTCTTCTTCGTTTATTTCAACTCCCCATAACATTTCATGTGGCATCGTTTTTTTGTTTGGGTTTTTTTTTTTATTTTTTGTTCGTTAATGATTATTGTTGGGTTATATGGTTAATCGTTGTTGCTGTTGGTGCCGTTAACGGTCCGTTGTTGAATTGGCTTAAATCATTAAAAGATTACACACTCCCAAGTATATGCAAGAGCCACCATTAAACAAAGCAAAAAAAACCAAAAAAAATAATATTTTTGGCCTCTGTGAAGCATAACAGGTACTTACAGATGTTTACGTATCGTTTGCTTGGTTGGTTGCTTGCTTGTGTATTGTATTGTGTGTGTGCGAGTAAAAACAAAAAAAAACAAGGATCTTCACAATCTAAAAGATTGCGGCCTGTGATCTTTAGATTGACTTCTTGCTTTAGTTAAATAAAATCCAATTCCTTCGCTTCGTCTTGGTCTTCGTCGTTTAAGAATTTTACAGTTTCGGTCAGAAGATAATGAAGATGAAAGCGCAAAAGGAAAAGGTAAAGCAAATATTGATTATGACACACCAAAAACAAAAACTACAACAACAAAAAAAGAATTCAGAAAAAGAAATTCCTAAAAAAAGGCCAATTAATTGCAAATGGGTTTTAACTCAAGATGTTTATTTGCCTTACAAGCAAAGAATCTCAAAATTTGCCAAAAAAAAAATTTACTTTCAAATTATTTTGTAAGATTAGCATGTTAAGGCCAATCTGCAGATTGATAAAATCAGCATCAAAAGTTTGAAACCCATGCCTAAACTAACGCGTTTCAATCTATCCTATCAATGTATTCTATTTTGGAGTATGCGTCTATTATTTGTAATCCATAGTATCGTTGTCATAGTGATTCAATAGAGTCTGTGCAGAAGCAGTTTTTATTATGCTGTTTACGTGGCTTAGGATGGGATTGCGCCAATGGGTTTCCGTCATATGTTTGATAAAACTTCCAACTTTAGAACGTAGAAAGGCTGTTTTAGAGGTTTGTTTTGTTTTTAATCTGGTTAAAGGTGATATCTATCGATTCTGAGTTTTTGTTTTGTAACCTGAATTTCAGTATTCAAGCAAGATTTTCACGGCACTATCGTCCTCTTTCCTTAGATTTTTATAGAACGAACCATGGATGTAATTTTCCTTTTCGTAGATTATGTAATGATATTAACTTATATTATAATTTTATTGATTTTAATTGTAGTGTTTGTAATATAAAACGTAGCTTATATGCTGGCATTAATTTGTAAATTATTATATAAAAATGTATTTTCGTTCTTGTCATAGGTAGTTCCTGTTTATTGTTACTTAATGCAGCTTGTGATTAAGTTCTGTAGCTGATTTATGTTCTCGTTGCCATTACTTTTCCCTTAGCCGCTACAGTCCGGACTGTAGTGTGTACGTGTCCCTACGTAACGGGGACGAGCCCTCCGCGGTCGGGTGAGGGTGGGTTAGTGTGAGGCTGGGGACGATCGAAAAAAAAATCGTGTCAATTACCATTACAGTTATGTATATCACCATACCAAGTCCAAGTCATATGATCCAATTAGATGTCTATTTGGATATTCTTCGATCGGACAGTTCGGTATTTCCTAGTTTTTGGATATTTGCTTGTAGCAATGGTCTGCATATATATATACAGCAGTACGTAAAACATGATTTTTCTGTTCACGAACTTTTGGGAATTTAAATTCTGATACAATTTGTACAATCATCTCGCGAGCCATCTGTGGATGATATGAATCCGATAACTATACGAAAAAAATGACGCTTAAAAGTACTCATAAACAGGTCTTCGTAACATGCATACACACAGTACATTATGGTGTTCAGCTTCTGGCTGCTAGAAGCCATACTTGTTGACTCATAGCAGAACATTAGCATTTTACACGATTCTTAATTAAGGGTCTTTGGGAGGATTCAAGTGGATGTTGCAAAATAGATCTGCTCACAGGTCACATAGATTTAACGGCACAAATTGTTAACGATCTTAATTTTTAGGAATCGCCGTAGTCTAGTAGGTAGTGTGTTCGCTTATTAGACGCAAAGCCAGGGTTCGAGCCCCAGGCCAGACATCAAAGACAAAATACAGAAAGTATTTCTTCGGCGACTTCCTCTCAGCAGATTTCTGGCAAAAAATCTGAGAGTAAATAAAATTGTCATAAAAAAGTTTCTCAAAAATCTGTCGTTCGGAGTCGAGTTTAAACTGTAGGTCCCACCACTGATGTATAAAATTAAAACACAAAACATAAGTGGTGTGAGAAACTAGGACGTTGTACAATGGGTCAATTCGACCTCCGGGTACTGGACTTGTCTTAACCTAACCTTATTTTTAGAAATCGCCATATTCTACTACATAGTTAGTGTGTTGGCTAATTAAATGAGCGCGCCTAGTTTAAACCCGGTTTAGACATCTCGAATGAAATAATAAAACATAAAAAGACGTTCTCTTAACAGTCTTCTGGTACAAAAATCGGAGAGTAAATAAAATTGTCATGTAAATGTCCTGCAAAATCTGGTCCCGCCCACTAATGGATAAAATGCTGGGTTACTATCCTAACTAAAGGGCAGTAATGCCTAATTTAATAACTCAACTAAATCATCAGAAAATGATGTCTTAGTGTTAAAGGATAATAAAGTTTGATTGCTACACTGCTGTTGTCTTTATTTTCCTGGTAAAAATCCGAATCCTATACACCACACTCTATAATTTACTCTGATTTTAAGCGGAAACTTTCAAAAATTCTCCCCAAATTTTCAATTATTAATTACAACTACAACAAGTAATTCTTGCATTTGGAAGGTATTGCCACAATAAGGTTGTAAGCAAAATCATTAAAAAATGCATGGTGCCCTGGTAGTCTACTGGATAGTGTGCTAGACTATTAGCGTTAGGGTCGTGGGTTCGATTCCAACCAGATATTCTGGTCTGTGACACTACTCCGAGCATATGGTCAAAGTTACTCAGCTCGAATATAATTTAATATAATAATTGCAGTCGCCGTAGTCTAGTAGGTAGTGTGTTGGCTTATTAGACGTAAAGCCAGGGTTCGAGCCCCAGGCCAGACATCAAAACAAAATACAAAAAGTATTTCTTGGGCGACTTCCTCTCAGCAGATTTGTGGCAAAAACTCTGAGAGTAAATAAAAATTGCCATGAAAAAGTTTCTCAAAAATTTGTCGTTCGGAGTCGACTTTAAACTGTAGGTTCCGCCACTCATGTGTAAAAATTAACACACATAACATAAGTGGTGTGAGAAACTAGGTCGTAATCCTGACTGAAGGGTTGTAATGACCAATTATGTATGTATGTATATATAATTTGTAATTGTATTGTAATTAATAAAATAAATAAATAAAAAATTTCTTTCAGTGCACAATATAACTTAATATAGTTCGATAATAAATTTGATTTTTAACAATGTTCCATTCATTATGTGTTCATCTCATGAATGAATCAAATTCGAATGTGAATTAATTTTGTATTGAAAAAACAGCGAAATTCAACGTTAACAATGGTGGGAATCAAATGGTCAACGAATAAAATTATGAATTATTTTTGACAAAAAACAAAACAACACTGGGTATATACGATTGAATTGTTGGTTTTAAATTAAAAGAAAAGAAACAAAGAAAAAAATATTTATAATTAATAAAATGAAAAATACTACTGAATAATCAATAATTATAAGCGGAAGAACAGAAAGTTTTACTGTGTAGCCATTGTTGTTGATTTGATTTGATTGATTAATTAAAATGAAAATAAAAATAAAAACTAAACGATTAACAATTAACAATTTTTTTAAAACATTAGCCATTCCATTCAACGTGGGAAACAATTAATTTGTTTGCAAATAATTTCGAATTTTTGTATTTTTTATATTTTAAGTGTAATTTTATTAGTTTTTAATTTTGTAATCGTTTTGTATTTTAATATTTAATTGTCGCCGCTGTTTTTATTGGTTGTTTCGAAAACATTTAAAAGAAAAAATTATAAAAAAAACAGATCTTAACACCTGATTAACAAATCAATAAAATTGTTTACGATCACTTTAAAATAAACAAATCAGAGTCTAATAACGACTAAAAATTATGTTTTGATTGCGAGACTCAAATAAAATACACACACAGGCAATCACATCAAATTGAAAATAAAAATCATTTATTTTCAGAGAATATATTGAATATTTTGCAAAATTAAATTAAATTTCTGATATCAGAACCTTTGAATCAATTGAGGGTTATGTTCTTTGCAATCTTTCCAAAGCACAATACAACATAAATTATTGCTTTGAATGCAAGTTAACCACATGTCCTCCACACCTAGCCTCAATAAGCAGTCAACCCCATTCAATGCTTTAATCTAAACAATTTGGAGTATGACGATCATGTTTTAAAAATAGATAATCGGTTACTTAATCGGTCATTATAATCCTTTAGGCAGGATTACAACCTAGTCTCTAACACTACCCATGTTGTATGTGTTAACTTTTTATACATGAATGGCGGTGCGTGAAGTCGCCGTAGTCTAATAGTGTGTTGGCTTATTAGACGTAAAGCCCGGGTTCGTTTCCCAGGTCAGGCATCAAAACGAAATGCGAAAAAAAATAATTCTTCGGCGATTTCCTCTCAGCAGATTTCTGGCAAAAAAGTCGACTCCGAAAGAGAAATTTTTGAGAAACTTTTCATGGCAATTTTGTTTTAACCCTCAGAGTTTTTTCTAGAAGACTGAAGTCGTCGAAAAAAATATTTATTTTTCGTATTTTGTTTTTGATCGAGATATCCCGGATAAGGTTTGAACCACAGATCAGCAATGAGCATTCAAAAAGATGAGTAGAATCGAATCATACTCATAATTTCTGATACTTATATGCATTCATACTTCTTTTAATATCATGGTACCTCTACTCATATTCAAAGTTTGAAGTTGTCATCATATTCATACTTGACAACACGTATGATGTTGTTGACTCTCCATTTACTCAACATATACACGAAGCACAAAATAAGTATGATTCGCGTACGAACACTAAAATACTTTTAAGATGCAAAAAATAACTCAGACTATAATTTTGATGAAAGATTCAAGTCACTCGAATCATTTATAAGTATGCATTGAAAGTATTTTTCTAAAGTTATGAATCTAAATGAGCAGGCTTATGAATCAAACATATTTCAAATGGTATGAGTTTGATGATAACGTTGTACGATACTCATTGCAACCTGTATTTAAAAAACAACGTTGTAGTGAGTATGAATGAATCACAATACATAGTTAAATTTCAATATTATTGACTCACTTATATTCAAAATTTCATGAGTACTTATGAGCAGCGAAAAGACGACTCATTGCTGATCTCTGGTTTGAATCACGTTCTCATGTCTAATAACCAACATGGTACCTACTCGACTACGGCGACTTCATAACGTTCAACTCAATTCAAAATACTTAAATGAGCTGAAATTAAGATCACAAAAATGTATCGAAATCGAAATCAAATATTTAAACATTAAAACCACCCCTCGTATATTGATTTAAATAAACTAATTTACATTTTAATATGGAGGGAAAAGGTGTATAAATTATCAATTAATTTCAAAACTAAAAATAAAAATTCATTAATTTGAAGCGAAATGAATAATTTTCATAAACTTCTTAAGAACAAGAGCATGTTGCTGCAAGACAAAATCCATTGAATGAATGATTGAATGAATGAATGGATGAAGCCAATAACAAAGTACATAATAAATTAATAAATATTTAATTTTTAGTTTGCTTTCTTCTTCATATTCTGCTGCCTTCATTAGTTTTCTTCATTCATATTTTTCTCTTCTATTATTTTATTTAACGATGTGTATAGTTGGAGTTCCTTTTTGCTTTAATGTCCGTCTGTCTACTTCTTTGCCTTCTTTTTGAGAAAATATATTGGCTGGTTGGCTGGTTGGTTGGTTGGTTGTTTGCTTATGCTGGTGGTGCTGAAGCTAAGGCAGCTAAGGCAGTTGCATTCTTGGCCAGGCCATACCAATTTTATAACATTAATTAAGGTGTTGCCTTCGTTGGTGTTCTTCACGCCTTTCCATACAAATTACTAAGGAATTTCAGTTTTTTTCTGTTTTTTTTTTTTCTTATTCGCTTTTCTTAGTTGATTTTGCTCTTTTTTTTTGCCTAAACGGACAGACAAGGCTGTTCATAACAAAAAAGGTTTGTGGAAACAGCAACAACATTATAGCGAAGTTGTTGGTAATGAAGATGATGCCTCCTGCCTTTAATGGCTACAGCCAAGTGGTTTAGACAGACAGAGAGACATATATACGTTTAAAACATGCAATTTGGCTACAAAAAACTTCTTCATGTTACTATAGCCTCCATTTAGACTCTATTAATGGCAAATAAAACACACAAAAACAAAACCGAAAAACATACAAAATTCATTCCATTTTAAGGAAGACTCACAATAAAGATGATCTTTATGATCAGTATGATCATTATCATTTTGGGCACCATCATCATCATCATTTACACTTTCAATATCTAAGCTATGAAGCCTAAGGAAACCTACAAAAAAAAACAACAGCAAAAGAAAAAAACGTTATTTCGCTTCCTTAATAGCCAAAAATTTTATTAAGGAACCTCTAAAACAGGGTGTTGCCATGTTAAAATGAAGCCATTAACTCTGCTCGTCTTTTCCTTCATCTGTTTGAATTCAAATTGTCTTGAAATCAAAATTTCAAATTCAAAAAGAATGAAACGCTTTGAATAAAATGTAAAATCATGTTGAAAATCTAAAACATTTATCTTCTGGCAGATTTGGGGCACTGATCTTTATGTGCCAGGATCATGATCATTAAATACCATTTTAGAGGCGCCATTTTTAGCGCCAAAAAATTTAAAAAAAAACGAAACGAAAAAGAAAATGTTCAAGGTGGTGCAATCATTAACTATAAACTCTTGAGTTTATCACCAAAAACTTAATACAAAATGTTGTTAATGGATCTCCCTTAAGCGCGTTATCATGCCAAATTCACTCAGTTTCTTATCGTAATTTTTTTAGATTTTTTTTTAATTTTTTTTAAACAGATTTCGACTACTTGCCACTGTTAAGGCCACTGCCATCTTATCTGGGGCAAGCAAATCCATATATATTTTTTTACCGACTGTCTGTCTACTGGGATCGGTCTTTTAACTCCCTGTTTGCATGTAAACCACTTGCATTGTATAGTGGCGCTATGCCAAATTAATTTAAACCAATAAATGAAAAGAAAAAAGAAAAATAAAAAACCCAAACTCATTGGTAAAGGAAAAATAGAGTGGAATCTTATCTGTATTCAAAATCAAAGTTGATTAAGGTATACTGGGTCAACGTACGACTACTTCAGCAGCAGCAGCATCACACTCTGACTTCCATTAAAATGCAGGCACTCAAGTCGTCACAAATTCATTCAATCGTTCGTGCAACAAATTGAATGTGTGGCGTGTGTGTGTGTGTGTGTATACATATATTTTATATATTTTATTTGGATTTGACTTTTATTTGTTCTTTTATTTTAATTTTATTTAAATTTTATTTTTTTTATTTTTTTGAAAAGGAGTCCACCAACACCAACAGAACCGAAAACCCCAATAGCAAGCAAAAAAAAAAAAACATTGTCTGTTCAAATCATGTTGCCCTCCTCTTAGATTGATGACTAATAAGTTGTGATGCAATTAATTGAAAGTAAATGATACGAATCTTTTCATTGTCTCTATGGACAGACAGATACAAGTAAATCTCATTAGGCGAGACTACGTCAAGCAAAGATAAGAAAGAGTTTCTAAAATAAGAAAATCAAAAACAAAAACAAAAACAAAAACAAAACTTCGTGTTTGAAATCAAAAACAAGTGGAATATTCATCAACCAAAATAAAAATAAAAATAAAACAAGAGATAACCAAGTGAAATTAGAATACAAGCGACAAAACCACACACACAACAAGTAATAGCAGCCACACCTAAAGATCACAAATTCGAAATAGGCTATCATGTCTGCTTAAGGACTCGGATACGGATACAAAACCATGTTTGAAGTAGTAAAAACCTGTATCGAATCATTCGCATTTCCAAAGCAGAGAGTTATTGAATGAGAATTCATGATCACTGCATGGGATCTACAATTTAGAAGAGGATTTGTGGTAAAAATTAATGCCGACACATTTTTGTGATCTTAATTTCAGCTCATTTAAGTATTCTGATTTGAATTGAACGTTATGAAGTCGCCGTAGTCGAGTAGGTACTATGTTGGTTACCAGAGATCAGCAATGAGTCGTCTTTTCGCTACTCATAAGTACTCATGAAATTTTGAATATAAGTGAGTCAATAATATCGAAATTCAACTACAGTGGTGGCCATATAATTAGAAACGATGTTTCTGGAACAGAGTTCTCTGGAGTGACGAATCTAAGTTTAATTTGTCCCAATCTGATGGAAAAAAACGTATGTAAGACATGTAAGACGTCCTCCAAACAAAGCCTTTGATCCCAGGTACACAGTGAAAACTGTAAAACAAATTAACAAACATAGATGTTGCTAAGTTGTTTATAATTATAAGGCCACCACTGTATGTACTCTGATTCATTCATACTCACTACAATGTTGTTTTTTAAATACAGGTTGCAATGAGTATGCGTACAACGTTGGCATCAAACTCATACCATTCGAAATATGTTTGATTCATAAGCCTACTCATAAGCGATTCATAACTTTAGAAAAATACTTATAAATGATTCGAGTGACACGAATCATTCATCAAAATTTACAGTCTTAGTTGTTGTTGCAAAAACTGAAAAAAGGCACAAAAGGCAAAAAAGAGAGAGCAGCAAGCAGAACCAACACCCAACCTTCTAGTAAGTATTTTAGTGTTCGTATGCGATACATACTTATTTCGAGCTTCGTGTATATGTTGAGTCATGGAGAGTCGACATGAACAACATCATACGTGTTGTTAAGTATGAATATGATGAGTACTTCAAACTTTGAATATGAGTAGAGGTTCCATGATATTAAAATAAGTATGAATGCGTATAAGTATCAGAAATTATGAGTATGATTCGATTCTACTCAACTTTTTGAATACTCATTGCTGATCTATAATACAGAGATGTCTTATGGCTAAGCATACAAAGGGGATCCTTAATTTGAGTTTGTTATAAAAAAGACACACCATTCTTCACTAAGAATTAATGATAAAAAAAACCAAAAAATATTTCTACCGACAATAACGTCTAAAATTTATTAAAAAATTACAAACAAATGTCAGAATAGATATTAAAATGTCTGTTCAAATTCAATACGCTTACAGCCAAAGATTAATAAAACCAATCTTCTACAGCAGTCATTTGATAAAGGTTAGCTTGCCATTTGTATTGGCAACGACAAGATGTACTGGGGCGTATTTAATTAGAATCCCCTATTTGCCCTTTGAAGTCGCCGTAGTCTAGTAGGTAATGTGTTGGCGTATTAGACGCAAAGCCAGGGTTCAAACCTAAGGCCAGACATCAAAGACAAAATACAAAAAATATTTCTTTGGCGACTTCCTCTCAGCAGATTTCTGGCAAAAAAAAACTCTGAGAGTAAAATCAAATTGCCATGAAAAGTTTCTCAACAAATCTGTCTATAAGCTATAGGTTCCGCAACTCATGTATAAAATTAACACACACAACATAAGTGATGTGAGAAACCAGGTCGTAATCCTGACGGAAGGGTTTGAACGACTAATTATGTATGTATGTTATGTATCTTATACAGCAATTGTCAATATAATCTTCAAAAGTCTTCTTCTTGTTTGAGTAAAATTTTTCAAATTGGACTTTATCTCTGATATTTCATTGAAAATATTCCAAAAATCGAATATGTATTCCAGAAAAATATTGCAATTCATATTTAATTTTTTGCATTTCATTAAAAGTCTTGAAGGAACTAAACGAAATTCTGTGCCACCTCCTTGCAAAACTGTGCAACACTAAATGCCACACACATACATATCACATACCAGGAACATAAAAAATCAAATTAATTTCTGTTTTATTACCCAGAGGCCAAACTTCATCAGCACGTTTACCATGTATTTACTCGTATATATGGACCAACAGACATTATTTCATATATTTTTTTTTCTTCCTTTTCTTCATTACCTGCAATTTGAAAAAAATTAAGAATAAAAGCAGCAGAAGAAAAACAACAATACGAACGAAATGAAATTTGTTGCCATTTGTCCAGATTTTTTGGGCCATATTGCCGAAGAACATGGTAGTGTTGGTGATGATAGGCATAAGTGGAGACCTCCAAGGTGGCAAAAAAATATTTCAAATCACACACTTAAAAAACAAATACAAAAACTATAAAAAAAAAACAACAAGAAAAAGGAAAAGGAGACCAACCACCAGTCGAGGACTTCGCACTTGGTAAGCTTCATAGCAATTCGTTTGGTTTTCGGTTTTTGGTGTAAAATTTTTAAATTTTAATTCCTTAAACGTGTTTATATTTCATATTTTATACTCCATGTATACATGACGATATAATAAAACCAACACGAGAAAATTTAAAACAAAAACTGTTAAAAATGCAATAAAATTCTCATTTTTATTTACCTTCCTTCTTATTTTTTATTTTTTTTATTTTGCACAAATTATTAATAAATATTTGGCTTTAAAAATGAAACCACGATTTCGTTTTGTGAAGCCTTTTAACACCCGCTGAGTTTGGCGAATGGCCAGCCCAACCGCAAGAATTAATAACTTAATCTCACTCTAAAAGCATTTTAATCATGCAACCTACATGCATGCATGCAGGCAGTCAAGGCAAGGCAATGATTACTCTTTAATCGTCTGCCAACTTTCATAGCCTGGTTTTACCTACAGAGTAGAGTGCAAAGTCGCTCTTGTTTTTTCGCAAACGCTTTAAGACAAGATTATTATGTTCAAAATAGGGTTGTTGCTGTAGAGAGGGGTTCAAAGGGTCACATCATTTATGTTGATCATCCATCAATAAGGCTCAAAGATCAAAATACTTACAATGCAACTTAAAAGACAAGCTTTAACGGAGTGATAATTTCGTTGAATTCCCGAAATAAAATAAAAAGGTGATGGATAGAGTGAGACTGTGTTTTACCCCTTGCGAACACTATTCAATGATTTATTAGCAAAACATAAAGCAATGCCAACCAAGCTCTTGAATGGAATGAAATATATTCTGTTTGGACATGATGATTTTGATGAGGGGCACATGATTAATTGTTTTTTAAACAAACCGACTTCTTTTTACGCATTTTTAAATAAACCAACGACTTTGCAAATCGTTTTTTAAATGAAAGAAAACTGAAAAGAAGCAGTTCTAGTTAATATTATGCAACATTGTTGCCGGATCGTATAACCGAATCCATAAGAACTTATCGGAAGAAACTTTGTCCTAAGAGTTGTTGCTTCAAAATAGATTCGTTGAAAATTTTTTCATTCTTTTAAACTCATTTGTCGCATTTAAAATAAAGAATCCATTCAAAATCAATCGAGCAATTTTGGCAGTAGGCATTTACCCAAAGTGCACGGTATTAACAAGGCCCGAAGATCAGTCATTGTCAGTCTACTATATTCGTTGCCAAAAACTCTTATTGTCTCTATGTCGTAATCCTAACGAAATATCGAGGGTTTTTGGGTAGAAAACTGAAAATGTGACGTTTCCATTCACATCAACACACATATTGCCTCAAATCAATGACGAATTTTAATTTATTCAATGATTATCAGCGCGATAAATACAACGTGTTGACGTCGATTACATTGTTATTGATGTTTAGATTTATCGCTGCACTCATTAGATACCCTGCGCTATTGTTGTGTTTGCCAATCAAATACAAATAAATCTACAGAAGAAAATCGACAAAAACAAAATAAACGATCATCTAACGACCCCCAACTGAGTATTCCATCCACACCGACTGAGTGTTAAAGGGGGCGATACAGACACACAAACAAAAACGAATTCAAATTAATGGTTTTCTGCTACTAATCTAATCTGCTATAATCATTAGAAGATTAGTACGAATTAATCTTGTATTTCTTTTTCTTTATTTAATAATATTGTTACGTTTTTACCTTTTTAAAAACGTTTAAATATGAGTTCGTTAATTGCAACCAAAGTAAAAACAAATATGGGTTTAATTTCTCTTAAACTCTCTTTATTCTTTACACTACTTTTGTGTCCCACCGCATACAACTTAACGATACAACAATAATTTGCTTATACACTATTCTATTTCAAACTTCTGTCCGCGTTAACACTAACAACTGTTCGTTAGATCTTCTCTGCTCACAACCTTTTTGCAAGCAATACCACTTATACGTTCAAACCGCAACGCGTCTTCACACAAGGCTGACTCAATTATAACTCTCTGCTGCCTGCTTTGTCCAGCCCTTTTATAATCCGACACAACCAGTCTAACGAACATTCTTGAATTGGAAGGTTAATGATATCGTCTTCTCGAGAGCTCTATTGCTAATACATTGTTGTTAGTGTACCTTGCTTATGTTGCCGTTGGTACTAGGCGTAACCAGGTTCGTCGTACATATGTATGTGTGCAGCTTTAGATAATCAACACGCTCATTGTATTGTTAGTGTTAGGGTGTATTTGTGTCGTGTGTATTGTGTTGGTGTAGCTGGTAGCTTTTGTTTATCGTTTTTATTGTTAAACGATATTAGGTCGTTTCGTTTTATGTAACAATATTTTTTACAGTTATAAACAGTAATCTTGGGTTTGAAAATATTAAATCCATCAACCATTCGCTGTTGACTTCAGAAATCTTAACATTACTCATTACCTTTACATACATGTGTACATACATACATGCATACATACATAATTGGCCATTACAACCCTTCAGTCAGGATTATGAACCTAGTTTCTCACACCACTTATGTTGTGTGTGTTAATATTATAAATGACTGGCGGGTCCTACAGTTTAAAGTCGACTCCGTACGACAGATTTTTTAGAAACTTTTCATGGCAATTTTTATTTACTCTCAGAGTTTTTGCCGGAAATCTGCTGAGAGGAAGTCACTGAGGAAATTTTTTTTCATATTTTCGTTTTGTTGTCTGACCTCAGGTTTGAACCGTGGCCTTACGTCTAATAAGCCAACACATTACCTACTAGACTACGCCGACTTCAAAGGGCAAATAGGGCATTCTAGTTAAGTACTCCCCAGTACTTCTTGTCGTTGCCAATACAAATGGTTAATACAGGCCTTCAAGCTAACCTTTATCAAATTACTCTACATTATGTTCCGAGACACCCTATAGCATTCTGAGTCAAATTGCATTCGCTACCGCAGGTTAACAATCTTCATAGAATTTTAAAGGTAACTTAAGCTGACGTCGATATTTGGGACGATCACGGCCGGTAACATTGTCGGGATTATGATCGCGAGTAGAGAAAATTGGACCTCAGTGTCGAATTACGTGGAGAGCATTCTAAGACTGAAGAAGAGGGATCTAGAGGCTGCGGAACATGTGGGCACGCCGGCATAGATGAAACTGGCACATGCCTCAAGCGAAATTCGAAGCAGGGACCTGGACGAAGGGAATAGTGGAGACACTTCAACTCTACAACTTTCGACACGCAATACAGACGCGGGTATAAACATGCAGGGGCCAAAGGGCCAAAGGGACTCCACTCCGAAGTAATAACACCGTAGTTCCGGAGTGGGCACAACGAGTCCACGAGACGAGGGGGGATTTAGTAGGTGAGGGCCCCACACACGGAGGTGTGTGCGGTTAGGTACATTTACCCCTCCTCGGCGTAAAATATAAAAGGTAACTTAAGCTGACCTATTTTTAGAACTTGAGCCAGAAGCTGTAGGTATCAATAATATACGACACACCAAGCAATAAAGGATTCGAAACAGCAGACTCTTAACACACCCTGTAAACTAACGTTGAGAACGCGAAAGACTTGGGATACAAGCAATTTGCCCAGTTTCGTATACCATTGGAAAAATTAAAATTCAGTTTGCCATACTAGGCATGGACGGATAGCTAGCAGACATAGTTCCACACCTGTATGATTACATTAAAAGGATTTAACAACTTACTCTGCTGTGTTAGCTTGATATTTCTTGCCAGATTTAAACTTCCAACCTATTTTCTACGCATGCGCTTACCTTCGTCGTCATTTGTTAACAAATCTCTTAAAGCTTTTCATTTATAATCGCAATAATAAATTAAAACAACACAGCAATTTGCCTTTACTAGCTTCCCTGAATGAATAAACCATAGCATTTTCAAAAGCTTTAAGGCCTTAAGCTTTTACTTTAAAAGCTTTCGTGGCGTTAAGCTTTTTCATAAAAAGCTTTTTCAATTGTTACAAAATGATTTATGCCATTTTAATTGTGACTCCTCCTTTCACTGGCCCAACTTTATGCCATGGACATGCGCTCTCTGAACCGACCAACTTGTCACATTAGTTGTCATGTGTTCACATATATAAGAGTTAGAAAAAAATCCAACCCCAACAAGGAAAATGTATTAAAGAAAGAATGGGGACTCGATGACATGAAAAATTCCACACATGCAGGAGAATTTTGTCAACCTGAGATTGTAAATAAAAGAACACAGCACTTGACATGCGGCAGAGAAACGGTGGAGGAAGAACTTATTTAATTAATTTATTTTAATTAATTAATTACTGTGTAGTTAGTATAGAATTTAATAAATATTTCCGAAATTATTTACAATTTAACAATTTTAATTAAATTAAAATGAAATGAAAATGGAATTTTTGAAGGCAAAGCTTGGCAGATTTTTAAAAAATGTATGAAAGAATCAAATTGAAAAGATTCATTCTTCTTTAGTCTGGAAAAAAGGGAGGGAGGGGTTGGTGGCAAACATTTTTCTTTAGTACGTGAAAATGCAATACTTTGGAGCAGAAATTTAATAAAAGATCGCCAAATAATAACGTAAACCGTCACAGGAAGTTTGAAATGCTTGTGGTTTCTTTTAACTTAAACTTAAGTTTTCCTTGGAATTTTTTTAATTGATTATTACGATCCTTTAGTCAAGATTACGTCTTAGTTTCTCACATCACCCATGTTATGCGTGTTAATTTTATTTGTGAGTGTCGGGTGATCTACAGTTTAAAGTCGATTTCGAACGACAGAACGACGTTTCATGACAATTTTATTGATTCTTAGACTTTTTGCCAATAATCTGCTGAGAGGAAGTCGCTGAAGAAACATTTTTTATATTTCGTTTCGTTCGAAATGTTTGAGCTGGGGTTTGAATCACGGCCATTTGTCTAATATTGCCTATTAGACTACGGCGACTTCAGTCTATATCAAAACAAGGCAGTGTCAAGCAGATTTTACATCGTCCACAGCTATATCTGCGGGCAGGTTTTGTGAATATGATGGCTATTGTATCCAAGAGTATTTTGAAGTGATTATTACGTATAGAAGTTCTGTCTTGTCCCATCCGGGAAATGTCAGGCATTGTTTGTATTAAAAATTTTGCAAGAATTCTTAAGAATTAAGAAAATAACGTTTCCATCTCCATTCCTGGCGGTATACAAATAAATACATCTTATACACTGAGACTTTATTGTTCAGTTATGTTCAGAAGTCGCCATAGTCTAGTGGGTAGTGGGTGTTGGCTTATTAGACGTGAGGCCTCGGTTCAAATCCCAGGTTAGACATCAAAACGAAAATTGAAAAAATATTTCTTCGACGACTTCCTCTCAGCAGATTTCTGGCAAATGAAATCGCCATGGAAAGTTATATGGAGAGTAGAATTAACAAAGCAATCGAAAGGTAAAGTACTCGAAACACAGCTGAATATTTTAAAGACTTGCATTCTTTCCGTGCTTCTTCATGATTGATTTGGTAGCCTAGTAGGCAATGTGTTGGGTTACGAGAGCTCATAGTTAATTCGGTGGCTTTCTCTCAGCAGTCTAAAATTGCCAAGAAGAGTTTCCCGAAAATCTGTCGTTCGGAATCGACTTTAAACAGTAGGTCCAACCACTCATGTATAAAATTAACACACACAATATCAGTGGTGTGAGAAACTATGTCGTAATCCTGACTAAAGGGTTGTAATGACCAATTATGTGGGTATGCATGTAGGGACAATTGCATGAGGCCTTAGAACAAAACAAGAGACTATGTGAGAGACCTAATTTCGCGATTAAATTATAAGATTTAGGACCATTATTACAATATGTGGACAATGAGGTAGAAGTGAGAGTTAAGCTAAAGGAAAGATCATTCCACCAGTAACTTCCAAAGTTAAGTTAATGTCTGAACTTGCCATATTCTATTTTATATTCAATATGGCAACTTCACTTTGTTGCCACTGCGTTTTAAAAAAAAAACTTGTTTAATTGAGCAGTGTTATCGACATTGCTCCGGCACTGCCATATTTTTGAAAAAGTTAACTTTATTTTATCATTAGGTTTTAATAACGAAAGGAAGTTAAAGGTGACTTTAAAGTTCACTTTAGCTACAGTTACCTTCTTGCTAAACCCAACCTTAACGGCAAGTTGTAAAAATGGCCCCTAATTTCAGTAATAGATTATTAGGGTTATTAAAGTTTTTATTCTAGTCCGTCTCAAGCAAAATAACCATTATATGCACAATAATGTTTTGAAACTTTCTTTCAATTCGTATCTCTAAAGCAAACTATTTGTAAAATCAAAATTATAGAATAAGTTTTAGAAAGCAGAGTGTTATGTGCTAATAATCTGATACAAAATCAATCAAATAGCATACATTACCATTCAATTCATTCATTCATTATCGGATTTCTAATAAAGAAAAAACGGAATTTAATACTTTTTGCACACAGTTATAGAGCACACCATCCATCCATTTCACATTTGCTATAGCAAATATGAATGCCCTGAACAAATATTCTGTGGAATTTTTTTGTGCTTTTTTTCAGCCTGTAATTTTTCTTTTGATTTCTAACGATAGCACATTTTAATATCTGTTTGATTATATTGTAGTGTGTGTCTATAGTTTCCTCTTGAACATAAAATGCATTTGTTTTTGTTGCTTTTAATACGATTGGTTTAAATTATGAGATATCCTTCCTCCTATTAAACATACAAACAAATATATTGTGTGCACTTTGAAAAATTGCAACAAAATAGCATTAAAATAGCAGGTAAAATAATGTTTGATTTTCCTTTTTTTCTTATTTTCACAACAATTTTATTATTTGATCGTATTGTATGCGATAATAAAAATGTAAAACAATTTAAAAGAAAAACTTTATGACTTTATATTATAGGTTTAGTAAATATTATTGCTAATCAATAGCATTTAATCAGAAATCAAACAAATTGTGCATTTGAAATTAGGAATTGTGTTCATAGTTGAAGTGGGCATTTGAAATTGAACTCTTGAGGTGGAAGTAAGACAAAGAAAGAAAAGTTTGTAACCAAGTTTTCAATGGTTTTTCTATTATTGATTTAATTTAGTGTAACTGCATCATTACATGTGAATAGAAAATTTATTCGTTTGTAATCCAAATCAGGTATACAGCCAGCCAGTTGACTGGTGAGACTGTCTATTAAGATTTGTTTCGTTTCGTTTTCTCATAATTGAAGACAAAGTACAATTTTCTCCTTCTACTTATAAGGACTTCTGCTACAAATTCTTTACCAAAGAAGTGCTAACATGTGATGATACATCTCCGCAGCAGTCTTCTGGCGAAAGCTCTAAGAAAATATAATTCTGTCGTACGGATTCGATGTTAAACTTATCGCACTCAAAATGGACGTGTGATGAGTCAGGCAATAATGCTGACTAAAGTGTTATAATACCCAAGAATCTATGTTTGTATGCATTTCGAAAACTTGCAGGTTATTATAACCTGTTTCTGTTATAACCTTCATCACAATTGCGCAATCGGACTCCAGAACATGTCTGAACACTACTTTTTCATACATACATACATAATTAATCATTACAACCCTTCAGTCAGGATTATGACCTAGTTCCTCACACCACTTATGTTGTGTGTGTTAATTTTATGCATGAGTGGTGGGACCTACAGTTTAAAGTCCACTCCGAACGACATATTTTTGAGAAACTTTTCATGGCAATTTTATTTACTCTCAGAGTTTTTGCCAGAAATCTGCTGAGAGGAAGTATCCGAAGAAATATTTTTTCATATTTTAGTTTTGTTCGAGATGTCTGACATGGGGTTTGATCCGTGGCTTCACGTCTAATAAGTCAAAACACTACCTACTAGACTACGGCAACCTACATTACTTTTCCTTGGTGCTTAATTAGTAGCACCTGCACCTAAAGGCTTGCATGTGATCTTTTCTTTAACGATGAAGAGTAGAAAACAAAAATATTTCAAATCGTCTAAAGAGTTCACAGTCTATTTAAAGAATTCTTATCGTCAATCAAAATTTGATTTGATTTTCTCAAATCAGAATTTCAAACCAAAAAACAAATAAGTTTTCAAATACAATTTCAAATATTTTTTTAAATCAAGAAATAAAAACAAACATAAAATGCACGGACGGAGTAATTTTCAAAAATATTTCCTTTCAAAATGTCTCATGTTTGAGGCCAATGTTGAATACTTTACTTCCTCATTATGGTGAAACGACGAATCAAAATTCCAATTGGAATGTTTTTTTCTTCTTCTTTTTCTTTTTATTAATTTCTCCATCATTTTTTTCTTTTTTGTAACAAAAATTTGCTGGTGATTAAAGAAAGAATATGTGGCAGCAAGAAGTACGTATGTACGTACGCACAATACCAGCCAACCACTTGTGCGTATTCGTTGCCAACTGGTGTGATGAAGGCAGGCAAAATTAAGCAAAAACTCAACACATCTGGCTAAGATCTGGGAGCGACTTAACGGGCTTAAAGCAGTCCTTTTTTCATTTGTGTTTCTGTTTTTTTTTTAGTTTTTTTTGTTTATTTTCTTGCATTTTTTTATTTCATTCGTTTTTCTTTTTATTGTGAAATTGCTTAACAAAGTTTATGGGAAAAATTCCGTAAGAGCCACAAATCCACTGGAGGATCTTGAAAAAGGGCAATAAGCACAGAAAGTCAACAACAACAACGACAAAAACAATTTAAATGAACTGTGAGAGAGAGGGAAGGAAAAAAAGTTCAATTTTGACAAGGAAAAGAAATCAGAGCATCTTTTTGAAAAAAAATGCAGTCATGACATGACTTCAACTGATTCTTCATACCAAAAGTGCGTTTAACATTAAAAACAACTACAACAACAACCACACTATAGCAATAACATACACTGAAGACAAACACGGTGGCACAAATTATAAAAAGAATTGAAAAAAATGTTTATATTTTCGGAAAGCAAGGCGAATCAAGAGTCTGGCAATTCTCTCCTCTGAAATTCAACCAAGACTTATGAGTACCAAAAAATCGAAAACTTTTCTAAACGACAAATAAGATTTGCTGTGGTCTTTTCTTCTTCTACGTCATTGCAACTTTAGCAGAAGTTATTTTGTAGCCACTGTTCAATGCATCGCTCTAACTGTTATAGGTTTTCTAAGGTCAAGTCTAAAGCAAATTTTGTTCTGTATACTGTAACTAAAGTGGGCCAGATTTGTCTGACCTATTGCCTCTAGAAATGAGTAAAGTTTGTATAAGACTACCTGTTCGATACTCTTCAAAGGAATACCAAACTCAGACGTGAATTCAACTGAATTTTATGCAGTGCTAGACTCAACTTGTTACGTTCAACTCCCGCGTGTTTCAGGAACCCATACAAACGTTATCTTCCACAGAAACAGCCAATCTCATGTGTGGTGTAAACATACTCTAACGATTTAATGAACGCATTCAATGTCAGTCAATATGCGATAACTCCACTCGATATACTCTGTTACGAAATTCGAAACGAAGCAGCCTTTATAGCACTTAAATCAGATTTTGCCACGGCATCTGGAATTGTTAGATGACGCTCGCCGGAAGGTGTTATCGAAGTCATGCCTTATTTTCGTTATAAAACCACAATCGAAAACGGGTTCAGGTATTGTGTAGTCAATAGGAAACTCTATGCCTTGGATTTTATATTTCCAAGCACTTAAGTTCGCGATCGTTCAGTACACTGTGCATTGTGCGTTGTATGTTGTTTCCTTTTTTTTCAAATAAAGTGACCAACGATTTGAGAGAACGATCGGCTTTCGTGTGCATGAGTATATGTTTGTTTGCATTGTTGACGCACCATTACAACAGAATCTCAGTGTAATTTGTATTGGTATTTGAAACATGTTGTTGTTGGTTGCAATCTTCTTCTTCTTCTACTTATTTTTGTTTGCCTTGTTGTATACAACACAGAGTTTCTTCTTCTTGTACACAAAAACAGTTTGTTATTTCAAATGCATGTGTGTGTTTGTGTGTGTGTGTGTCATGTGTTATATAAACAAAAAAAAGGTTAAATGTTACTGTGCTGTTATTGTACAATACATAGCTACTTGTTGTTGGTTTTTTTCCTTGAGTGCTTTAAAATGTTTGCAACAAAACATGGCCGTTTTTGTTTAACCAGGCTACAATGCGATATGGATGGATTGCAGGAAGACTGTTTAGTTCCCGCTGTTTGTTTTAAAGATGTTTACAATTGCCATCACCATCACCATCACTACCACCATCATCGACTCCATGGCATTGGTGGGTCTTTCTTTCTTCTTTTTTCTGTTCGTCTTCTGGTTTGTTTTTTTTTCGTTTTTTGTTTTCGTTTTTACACAACTCGTGGGAACATTTTTCATTTTTAATTGTTACTTTAAGGAGAAACGTACGTACTACTCCACCACCACCACCAGTTGGTTGCCTTTAATTTCTTTTTTTTTCTTCTCTGATAGTTTTCACCAAAAAAATGTTGAATTTTGTTGAAACACTGCCTATGTAAGCCAATGAGCAGACAACAAGTGAAAATCAAATTATTGGAAAATTCCTCATTCGAATATTAATTAAGCAGAGAGAGAGAGAGAGGGGCAAAGAGCAAATTGTTTTTGGAAATTGAAATGAAACATGCTGGTTCTGCATCGCTGCAGATCTATTACAGTATATTGTAACATCGTGTGGAAAGTTTAGATATGTGTAGACATGCATTCGTAATTAAATTGTGGACTTTCAGTTCCTGTTTAGTTTTAAGTTTTAATTTTACCTCATGGACCCATGTCACTGATATATGTAAGTTCCACTTCACTGCTTTCATAAGATTACTTCGTAAGAGCTGGAGATTAATTAACATTTACATTTCAAAATCCAGCATAAATTTTTAATTCCTTTCAAAACCCAAGCATTTGTCAAATTAAATTTGTTGCAAGAAACGAAATTTTCACGAGCAAGAGAATCTTGCGTAAAATGTTTTCCTTCAACATTTAGTTTGGAGTTAAACCAACGAAACCCTTTTACTTGTTGTGCATTAAATTTCATTTAAAGACAGAGGAAAAACTCAAAAGTAAGAAGATGAGATGAGATGAGAAAAAATGGTGAAAAAAAAGAAATTTAATTGAAATTCATGCACTTTTTTAAACAATTTCTGCGGGAATCATACAGTATTTGGTAACAAAAACAAAAACAAAAACAATATTTTTGCCTACAACGTCTACATGCCATCCAGATACGAAATCTATCGCAAAAAAAATCCAAAGCTAAAGTATGCTTGCCACAAAGATATTTTTCCCAAAAAAAAAATGTAAAAAAAAGAAAAAAAAAACCCGACAACAACAATGAATGAAACCCACCCCAAAAGAATGTGGAAAGGAAGAAATAATTCAAATAATCAGCTCAAGTGGCTGAAAGGAGAGACTAAAAATATTTTAAATACCAGAAGTAGTTGTGTGTGTACAACAAATGGAAGCAACAATAGCAACAGCAATAGCAGTAGCAGTAGCAACTATAGAAGTTGTTCAAGTTGTTATTGTTGTTGGGGAAAGGGTAACATACTACATACATACATACACAGAGATACAATATAAGCATAGATATAGAGAGCCACATAACCATCCATCTATACTTTCATCCATCCATCCATCCATGCACAGTCATCCTGCCATATAATAAAAAAATATTGGCATAAACAAGCTCAGGAATTCAAGAATTTCAATAATGCTGATAGAGAAGAACAAGACGATGTTGAGTTACAATAGCAACAACAATAACAACAATAACAACATATAATAAAACAAAAAACAATTAAAAATAGTTGCATGTGCTTTAGAAAAACCACAAATAAAAGAAACAAAAAACAAGAGAAAATTGTTGGGGAAAAACCAGAAAAAAAAACATTTTCATCTCCATTTTCATCATCATCATCAGCATCGTCATCCGCATGGTTCCTGCAGTGATTGCAGTGAGCATCATTAAAGCATTTGCAACATGAGGAAAGGAAATATTTCATGTTTTTAATGCTACTTGTACGATTGTTGTTGTTGATGTTGATGTTGTTGTTGTCATTGCACATTATTGCTGACGATGATGATGAAGATGAAGCTGATAAAATGAAAGTTCAAGTGCATGTTGGTTGTGCTGCAAACTCAAGCAATGGGGCAAACTAAGCTCCAACGGCCACAGCAGCCATTTTAAAAACAAACTAGAGGATATTGTTATTTCTGTTGTTGTTATCATATATTCAACTTCAATGTACCACCATGTCAAAAAACCAAAAACAAAAAAAAAATATGCGGAATCAACTAACCAGCCAACCAACCAAATAAAACAAGGCAACAATACATCGAGCGATAACACAACCTGAAGAAACAACATAAAAATTGTACATTTGTGTTGCAAATTCTTCTTCATTCTTAAATTATAACAATACAGTACAAATGTAGACAATCACTCATAGTTTTAACACACACACACACACATACACATGTACACATACACACGTATACACAAATATAATTAAAATTTATTGACGAAATGACAAGCTGTGGCTGGCGAATGGACTTGCCGGGATTTTCGCATCATTTTCATTTTAAACAGTTTTAAGCAACATTAAGCAAGAAACGCAACAGCAACAGCAACAGCATCAGCATCAGCATCAACATCACCATCATGTGGCATTCATAGAGAGTAGCAACAGTTGTTATTGTTACACTTTAAGTACCAACAAGTTAAGGTAATAAACAATAGCGTTCCTCTGTTTCTCTGTGTTGTTTTTTTTTCTCGATTTTTTTTATTTCTGTTGTATTCCTTTCGAAATGGTTGCAAGTGGAAAAACGAAAGGGCGTGTCTGTTTATTACAAGAAAGGAAAAGAAAAGAAAAAAAAACAAAAAGAAATACATGCAACAACATTGTTGCCTTCTCTGCATGTGTGTGTGTGGCTGTAGATGTTGCAACATATCAGTTTATACACAAGCACACACATCAATCACATCTACAATCATCATCAATCTCCCCCTTTTTTGTTAAATATTGTGCCATTGCTGTTGCTGTTGTTATTGTGTTTTTTTTCATTTCTTTGCTTCTCTCATTTTGTGCCACAAATTCCAGTTGTGTTGCCATTTCTTATTGTGTTCCAATTAAATTTTATGAATTTTTTTTTGATTTGTTTTTATTGTTGTTTTTTTTATAAAGGAAAACCATTTTTAAATTGTTGTTGTAAATTCACAATTTCCCAAATATTTACCACGAAATTTATTGAAAACTCCAGCTAAGCTGAAATGGAAAATTTAAGAAATTGAAGATTAATGTTGTCTCCCACACATATATGTATGTACCTATACAAATCTGATATATCTACTAATTTAATGTGTTAATTTTAGTAACTGAAATAGTAATCTCTGAAGGTATCCAATCGTTTTCTGCTTCTTGGTAATGTAGCAACAATACTTAACGATGGACATTCCTGAAAGCGATGAGTTCAAGATTTTTCTAATCAACGATCGGTATGGTTAGGTTAGGTTAGGTCGGAGTGGTAGCTCTGTTATCACAAAGCTCACTTGAGCACGCATAGCGGCCCGTTGTGATGCCACGGGTGAACGCAGTCCCTGTACTAACCAAGTTCCACCAAAATCAGAGAAGAGGAAGAAATTGGTCAGCGCAAGGGCTGCACAACAAACGCACGACTACCCCGCACTGGAAAACCAGCCAGAAAGTTTGATGAACGTAGCTATATCCTTGATGTCAATAGATGATAGCTCCGCCAAGCTAACAAGGAATATCTGCACCTAGCAAGAGACGGGCACTGGCAAAGAAAGTGAAGTCTCCTCTTCCTCAGTGAATCTGCATCCACGGCAGAAGTCGTTGAAAGGGAGCCTCATTCTTTCCGCGTGTCTACCCATGACGCAATGACCTGTAAGCACGGCCACTGTAGTCGAAATGACATCACGACCAAGACCAAGTAATCGGTTGGTACGCCTTCTATCCATCTTGGGCCAGGTGGTTGGTCTAGCGTTGGAGCAGGACTCCTCATTAACCCAGGATAGGTTGGCGTCCCGAAAGAACCTCCACAAAATGGTCAACTTGTCCGAGGCAAGTGGCATACCCAATTCAACAGAAGAGGATTCCGGAAGGAGCGCACCAGCTCTGGCGAGCCCGGAATTTCACTGTGCCTGGGAACCCACACCAGAGAGACACTGGTGAAGCGCCCCGAGAGAAGGTCGAGACAGCGGCGACATTCCCTAACGATCCTAGAGTTAATCACGAAACCCGATAGAGATCTTATCGCGGCCTGACTATCAGAAAATATCGAGACCCGAGTGAAAGGAGCATCGTTGACGAGGAGATCGGTATGGTGTACGTATTAATATAACATGCAAACAAAACTAGAAGGTTTAGAAAGACTTGGGCGCAATGTTGGACTTGAGATAAAAATCAAGAAAACCAAAGTCATGGAAATTAACAACGTAAACAACGATAACCAGTCGAATACGTAGATAGCTTCTTTTGTTCAGGCAGTATAGCGACCACACGACGTAAATAACAGGCTCAAGAAAATGAGAGCGTCATTAGGACGACTGCAGTCAATGTGGAGAAGCTCGCAAATGAAGCTCAGAATATTCACTACATGTGTAGAATCAAATCTGTTGTACGGAAGTGAAACTACAGGTATTCATCAACAAGTGCCTCAGAATCATGTGCAAGATATTGGATCTCTTGAACCTTACCAATCCATACAGGAACCCATAATAACACAAAGGCTGCCTTCCAAAATGTATCAATACAAAGTTTGTATGCAGTTCTACTACGGTATATAAATTATGTAGATATGCAAAGCTACCAAACAATGCATCAACTATAAATCCGATGCCTGATTTCCTTTTGACTGCGTTAAAAATGCATTAACGACGTTTTGAAATAGAATACATTGAATATCTTTTGTGCAGCGTCATTATGTAACACGATATTTTGTTCAAACACAAAGCAACTAACATTTTGGAAGGCAGCCAAATAAAACGTAGAAATGGAGATGGATCGGTCAAGGCTCAAAAAACCGTGGCCGGCCAAGTAACATCTAAATGCGTTCGGTACTGCAATCTCACATGAGAAGACCCAAAAATAAAAGCAGCCAACCGTATAAGATGGAGATGGTAATGGAAAAAAAGTTCTAATTGGAATGGATGTCTTTTCAAAGATTCCATTAACCCATTAATGCCCGAATTACTTTTTTTTCTAACGGGTACCATTTTGTTTTTTACACTCAATTTCCTCTCAGAGCGTAAAAACTAAGGCAACCTCTGCTGGCAACTTAAGTTGCCACTGGCCACTATGTAATGGGTTAAATCATCCATACACTTGTTAGGGAAGCTGAGTTGAATGATAGTTGGATATAGGAACAAGAGCTAAGCGCTCTCTTCGCAGATTATGTGCCTTTCAGATGCAAATCTGTCCTGGGATGGATTAAAAATCAAAGTAACTGTCGTAGTAAGCACAGAATTGCATTGTGAAAGGATAACGGACATAGGAAGATCAGTTGAGAGCTCTGGAAAGATGGCAATGTGGCCATTATAGCCTTAAGTAAAGCTAATAATAAATTATTAGCAAACCAATCTGTCATAACAAGTCCTCTAAATTTTAAAACTTATTTTTAAAACACATTAACCACATCTACCACCCATGGCCCCATAACGAGCATTATCTCCTCTTCCGTCCTTGTTTATGAATGTCAGGAAACCGGTGACACAAAGGACATTTTACCGGCATACATACGTGTTTCGATAGCCACACTTAAAATGGCTAACCTTCAATCGTTTTACAGGAACTTCGTTAAAAGTATTGTTTATCTCTACTGAACTCATCTGAATAGGAAGAGAGGAGGCCACATATTGCACTTTTGCGATTTTCACAGGAAGCTTACGGAAGCCATGCACAAAGACTTGGCTGATGCTTCGCTTGCCTGACTCCTGCAGAATCTGTGAATCTAAGGCCAAGGAAAGGAATAACCTCTGGCCTAAATAGAATCCATTACTATTGCTACAGTTATTGTTGAATATCAATTACATTACAACTCTGAAGGGGGGTAATAATGCAGTGAATAAGGGCCACATTTAATCGTTATTATTATCATTAACAACCCTTTTAACCACCACCAACTAACCAATTCGAAATAAAAATAAAAAAATCTAAATCCCTGAAACAAAAACGTCAAAAAAATACGAGAAGCAAATAAAACTAAACATGGCATAATCTTTTACATCAATACGTATGTACATATGTCCGCTAAATGTTTTATTCGTATCTGTTTGAATGCATTACGAATGGAAGAACAAATGTATGCTCGGATTAATGGGTAATTTTCAAAAAAACAAAAGTATAATTAGACAACAATCAACAACAATAATCAGCCAACCAATCCATTCAACCCTTTCGATAGGCCTTTTAAATGTGATAATTTATCGCATCAGACTTAATGCAGCTCATAAAGCACTCGCATGGAAGCAACTGCAGATTATCATTCGTTCGTATCACAACATCACCTTCATCAGATAATGTGTGTGAGAGTGCCTGTGTGGCAAGGACAATATTTTGAAATTTACAAATTTAATTCGCTGATATATGTGGCATGTAATCTTCACCGACTGTACAGTATATGACCACCATGCAAACTACAGTACAACAGCAATACGATTTTAACTGCGTCAATTGTTGTATTTAACTCTATTGCTCTCAAAATTTTCAATTTTATTCAATATTGCAATACAATACAGCTTTATTATGTGTGCGTTCATTTAATCTAAAGTGTCCCTATTAATGTGCTTGCATACTGTATCATCATATAATGTTATCATAATTAAAATGATCGAATTTTTTTAGGACGACGGGCCTTTTTTATTTATTATTCTCATGTTATTTAATTTTTTTTTTTTTTGTTGATTTCACTTTCATTCACAGAAGAATACGAGAATCGCTGAAACAAAACAACATACATACATACATAATTGGTCATTACAACCCTTCAGTCAGGATTACGGCCTAGCTTCTTACACCACTCATGTTGTGTGCGTTAATTTTTATACGTGAGTGGCTGGACCTACAGTTTAACGTCGACTCCGAACGACAGATTTTTGAGAAACTTTTTCATGGCAGGTTTATTTAATATCAGAGTTTTTGCCGGAAATCTGCTGAGAGGCAGTCGCCGAAGAAATATTTTTTATTTCATATTTCGTTTTGATGTCAGACCTGGGGTTTGAACTCGGGCCTTACGTCTAATAAGCCAACACACTATCTACTAGACTACAGCGACTTCAAACAAAGCAACATAAAATTGCAAAAAAAAATTGGAAAAAAACCAGTAAAAGGCATCAGGTACTCGTTCTGTGTTCGTCACTCGTAGTAGTTCCCATAATTTATGATTAGTTTAGACAAGAGTATGTGTGAGCTCACGTTCCAAAAAACAGAAATTATTCGTCAAGCATAGGCAAATGAAAAGCGAACTAAATCAGACGCATCTTATGTGGCATAAAAAGTGATTTTATGGAACAAGACTTGAGCAATTTTTAAATTTTAAAGAACAATTTGCAGAAAACTTATGTATTTTTATTTGAACAAACTAAAGAATGAAGTGTTATAATAACGCACTTTCCGGCAATCATGTGGCAAAAAATCTCTTGAATATTTAAAGCCATATGATCGGCAATCTCACCAAAAAAATATATTCGATCGGTGTATCTATAGTCTCTGAATAGTGCAGGTATATTAGTGATCATGAAAAAAATTATTTATTATCAATCGGATGAACGCAAGTCCCAACATTTCAACACTATGCACTGCATACAGGAACTATGACTACAGGGTGTATGACTAAATATTTGTCACACTACTAAAGGCACCCATTGGGACTATAAAACCATTCGATTTATACAAGATATTAACAAACCTAAAGTAAATTAATTCATTCATTTAATTCACTGACCCCTTAAGTCTCTTATTCTCCATTCTTTCACAGATCATCATCGGTGGATCAAAATCCATAGTAAATACATTATAAAGTGATTTGATCAAATATTGGCCGCTTTTCTATGCCATATTGCTTGGCTTGTGCTGGTCGTAATAAATCTTAAATTTGTTGAAATTTAAATTTTCATTTCCATTCTTTCACCTCAGTCTCTCAGTCTTTCAATTTTTCAATTCTATTTTAAGGTTGCCATTTTAAATTGCTCGCTCGCATGTACAAAATTTAAAGACAACTTTCGTTTTAATTTATTTACGGCCGTGTCTAGCTAGTAACACGCTATGCTGTAGTGGTGGTGCTTGGAATACTAAACCAAAAAATTATAAAAATTCATGGCATACAGGGATCGCACCACATAAAAACAACACGTACATACGTATGAAGAAGGCAACAAGTGTCCTTTTTTTCCATTGAAAAGGAAACCGACAACACAAAAACTCTCAAATAAGGACTTTAATATTCAAAGTTCAAAGTTAAAATACAAAAAACAACAACAACAACAAAAAACACAGGAAATCAAAAGGCAAAAGCCGACCCAGATTCTTTTTTTTTGTGTGGATTTTAATAAATTTCATTATCATATGCATTCTTAACGGCAGTCGGTTAAAAGGAAGAGTAATTTTAAAGCGAAGAGTGATATAACATGTGACTTAATACGTCACATACAGGATATGCAACAGCAATCAATTCATTAAATTGCTGCTGTACGTACATACGTACACCACTACCACCATCATCATCATGCCACCAGCGGTGTATACATATTTCAGCAAACAATTTTGAACACAAATTCCAAACGAAACTCAAACTAAATTTCATTTCCGTACGTACGTACATATCTGTATTTGCATGCACATTGAAACTCATATTCAGGATTTTAAGATAGAATTTCAAATTCATGTTATTGTTGTTGCTGTTGTTGTTGCTGTTGCTGTTTTCGAAATTAGCATCATTCTTGTGCTTCCGCATACAATAAATATTTATGCGTGAACCAGTTAGACATGATGACGACGAGAACAACAGCTCTGATCTCCTTTTTGGTGTTGTTTTTTGGAATTTCCATGTTAATGGTTTTGTACCACAAAAAAAAAACAGAAAGAAAAAAGCAGAAAGAAAAGAAAGAAAAAAGTAAAAAAGAATCCTTTGATGTTGAATTTTTTTTGCATTTTTACTCGTTCCTGAAGTGGCACTCAGACTGCAGGGATGTCCTTGTCGAATTGTTGAACACATGGCAAGGAAACTCTTAATCGTTTGATGATTTAATAAACGAAGACAAGACAATAAATACAATATAAAAAATAAATCAAATACACCCAGCGATTTAAATGTATGTAAACACGATTAAATTTCTATTAAAATCATGATATAAAATTGCTGGAAATTAAGAGACGTTTAATTCCCATTCCCATTTAAATATAAAAAACAAATCTCGGAGGGAAACATTGTCGACTAGTCGAAGAAGAAAGTTGCGCTCCATGTAGTACCAAAAATTTCAGAGCCTTTGTGGAACGATTTGCTCACTTATTACCTAAGGTATAGAAAGTGCTTTACATTGGCATATGAGACTTAGGGTCATTATTACAACTTGCCGTTAACTAAAGGGAGAATTTTAACGGGCAGATAAATTGTTTTTCATTATTATAAGTGGACAATAAGGTAGAAGCAAGCATTAAGCTAAGCAAGCATAAGGAGCATCCTACTGCTAACTTTTAAATTTAAGTTTATGTTTGTACTTCCCATATTATATATTATTTTCAATATGGCAACTTCAAATATAAACAAAAGGAGCAAATACAACAAAGAAAAGAAGCGAGCAGTTGCCACTGCGTTTAAAAAGAACTTATTTGTTATGTGCTATTTACATTGCTCCGGCATTGCCATATTTTTCAAAATGTTAACTTTATTTTATCACTAGGTTGTAATATCGAATAGAAGTTAAAGGTGACTTTAAAGTTCACTTTAGCTAAAGTTACCTTTAACTAAACTAAACTTTAACGGTAAGTTGTAATAATGGCCCTTAATCTAGCATCGTTTCTGAAACGTTTTTTAAAGAGAATCTTTTTAGGATACGATAATGATATAATTTTAAGTGGTTCTTTCCCTACTGTGGAACATCATAATACATATATGAGCTTTGTTGATTTGAAAATACCGGAAGAGGCAACCATGATGGGTATCTTAGTGCAATATAAACTTCAAGATCGAACACTTCAGAAGATGCTGTTTGCGTGTATTGAACTACAGAAGTAAATAGGATCATTACTATGGACAGCAAAAGAAATAAGCCACACCATCCAGGAAATTGAAAACCAGAACTATTCACACAGATGAAAATGAGGAGCATTTGTAGCGGCTCCTGTCAGTGGAGATAGGTAGATTATTCTAATTCTGGATAAATCGCATGAATGAAGATGTGATCTATCAATGAACCCAATTTCTGATGGGATATGATGGTTGTAGGAGTTTAAGGCATATGACCTCACCAAGAATTTGTGTTCCTAATATAACATTGAAAATGGTACCCTTAAACATGGTGTATTCATTCAATCCCGTCGATTTTGGAGATATCAAATGAAAATGTAATCCCAATTGGAGAAACCCTAAAGAACTAGGACAGCAAAAGAGATAAGCAAGGTTAGTAGAAAAGTGGAGTTATGCCAATGGCATGGTTGGTTTATTCGATTGTCTGTTTCTGACCTCATAAAAAATTATACGACGTCAGAAAGGCTTGGACCTACTTGGACCCTACTGAGCCATTTATTATTATTTCACTCCTTGAAATACTGTCACCGATACAAACAAAACCATCATAATTGCTTGAAAGTGAAGCGATTTATTAGCCAACTGAGTGTGTAGAGAGTGAGAGAGTAAAAAAAAGAAAGGTGAAATAGGAAAGAATAAAATGTCTCAAGTAGACGTAAAATATTCTGGCGTTTTTTTTTTGTTTCTTTTTCATCTCTCGATTATAAGAAAGTGAGAGGTTGCACATTTTTGATATATTTTTTGTTGTTGTTGTAATTCTCACTTTTCTGATATTCTTTCTCTTTATGTCGTTTAATAATACCAATGAAACGTGTTAATTTCAAACAATTTGAAAAGTCTTTAATCTTTGTTTTCAGAAAGAAAAATAAAAAAAATAAAACCAGAATTGAATGTGAAAAATGCAGTTAATTAAGCATTCAATCAAGGATGAATTTGCCTTTAAACCAAAAATGTCAAAAAAAATAAAAAGAATGAACTCTTCAAAAACAATAATAAACGGTGAAGCTTTTAAATTTCAAAAATGTCAACAAAACAAGAAATTCTAACTCAAAACATATTTCAAATCGAAGATTTGTGGCCATGATGACAGTGACTATATTTAGACAAGTGCAGGATATGCATGAATGAAAGACTGAGTTCAGTCATTCAGCCAGTCCCATCACTTATACATGTAACGGTGCATGAATTTGAGAATCATATTTACTCTTTCCAATATTTATCTCTTTCGGTTAAACCGTTATTTATGTATTTATGTTGTCTTGTTATTGTACAATGCTTGCTAATTCCCGCTCTCATTGTTTATGGAAAAAAACAAACAAAAAAAAATAAGAATTTGAAATCGTTTTTTTTTTAAGTTCGGGCATCCTGCTGTCTTGTCTAATTTTATTGTTTGTTGTTGTTATTGTTGTTGTGGTTAGTATCCTTTATTGTTTCCTTACGTTCGTAAACTTTTCCATCATCCATTCGTTGTTAATACGCACCCCAGCAAGGACGTTTGCCACGCGCATTAACGTTATTAATTTACAGGATATTTTATGTTCACAACTGTTTCGACAATTGTGTGAGAGAAAGAGAGATTGTGTAGGCAAGTTGTTGTCATTGTTGTTGTTGTTATCCTTTTTACATATTGTTGTTGTTATTGTTGTTATAGCATGTTGTCACAACAACACCAGCCAAGCGATTTGCATGAACATCATCATTTTGTAACGTTTTGTTTCAGAATGTTTTAATCCATCTCCGTGCGAGGATGTTTCTAACGGAAAACTTTCAAATTCAAATTGAAAACCAATTGGAAATTCTGTGTTTTAACTTCTTCTCTTCATCATGAAATACATCACCAAGTGTAGTAAATTCAATTGAATTGAATTGAATGCATAAGAAAATATTTAAAGTGACAAAAAGAGTTGAAGAGAGAAATTGAAATTTAAAAAATTTAAATTCTTTAAACAAATTTCAAGTGTATGTGTGGTCTTTAAAAAATAAAAAAAAAATTAAATTAAATTAAAATAAGAGTGAAAAAATAAGAAAAACCTTTGAAGACACTAACTAAAATGTCAACATTTAATGAAATACTTAACGATTAATTTTCTAAGCAAAAATTAATAAAAATGTTAAGATCCTGCAGTTACAAAGAAAAAAAATAATTTTTATACGTTAAATAAAGCAACATAAATAAGAAAACAAATTGAAAACGAACTATTGAAAATCATTATTATGAGAATAATGGACTAAAACGTTTATGCTTGCTTATATAGCATTTAAGGATTCTAAGCTAGTGCTCCTTAAAATCGAAAAGATTTCAGTAGAAAAAAACATTTAATTTCTTAGAAAAAAAATTCAAAATAAAAAACAAATTAAACGAATTTCGCATTATTGCAGGAATGTAATGTGAAACATTAAACACTTTTATTGAACCATAATAATTATAAGAAAACTTCATCGAATTGATCAGTAAAAATATTAATCAATTTTTTCCTTGTTCTAACTCAATTAATTCAATCAAAAAAAGAAAAAAGTTTTCTCCTAAAATTATTGAAATACTACGCCCAGGTAGTGGTTGATGGAGTGTTGGCTTATTAGACGTAAATCCAGGGTTTGAGCCCCAGGCCAGACGTCAAAACTAAAATACAAAAAGTATTTCTTCGGAGACTTCCTCTCAACAGATTTCTGGCAAAAACTGTGAGAGTAAAGAAAAATTGCCGTGAAAAGTTTCTCAAAAATCTGTCGTTCGGAGTCGACTTAAAACTGTAGGTCCCCGCCACTCATGTATAAAATTAAAACACACAACATAAGTGGTGTGAGAAACCAGGTCGTAATCCTGACTGAATTATGTATGTACGCCCAATATAGAAGAAAATTTTTCACGTATATTAATATTGTTTACATATGTATAAGCCAGATTGATTCTAATTTATGAGTAAAAAACAATGCCCGGACCTCTGCTATCTTCGCATTTCGATTAATCTCATAAAGTTTTTGGAGAAATTTTTTCCTGCCGCTATCCCCTACAAAAAATGTATCGTTCGAGCTACCCTTACTGTCAATTCTTGACCTATCCCATGCTTGAAACCTTGAACCAAGACACCAAGTTACTCTTAACTTATTCACCTGACTTCCTAGATTTTCATTTAAATATAATTTTCACAAATTCAAACGCGGATTTTATTTATTTTTAAACAGTTCTTGACTATCTTCCCTTTGTCAAACGAATCAAAATATAATTTTTAAACATAATTTTTGAATAGAAAGAATAGAAAACGATTATTTTCTTTATTCGTGTCTGAATAATAATTAATCCCTCCCAGTAAATTAGCCATAGCCTAGTAGGTAGTGTATTGGCTTACTAGATTAGAGTCCGTTGTTCAACTTCTGGCAAAAATCTACAAAAAGTATTCTGGTATGAGAAGCTAGGTTGTAATCCTGACTAAAGGATTGTAATCACCAATTAAGTACATCTCACAGTGACTAATAATTCCTGAAATAGGAAATTTATTGAATTTTCTTGAAATCAAATTTCGAAACAAAATCACCACAATTTATCAAAAAAGATATGGCACAGGAATATTTTGAAAACAGCACTTCAGGAATTAGAAACTTAGTGAAATATACAGTGAGCGCCATAAGTGAGACAACACCCACTATAATTTTAAATTTTCTATTATGTTCTTAAGTATAAAAAAGTTCCTTTATCATGAATTGTTGTTTTTATTTTAACAATTTTTAAGTGATTGATAAACGTCTTTATTTTTGGAAATTTATTCGACTATTCTCATTTACTTTTCTCGCTATCCTAAGAAAATGAATTATTTCAGTGGTGTTTACTCACTTCTGACGCTCACTGTAGAATCAAAAAAATGTAAATTTAATTAACAGTGTACATAAGTGGTAAATGAATTATTTTTCCATTCCACCACATTCGTTAGTCCTTAGAAGGCCTTCCTTTATTCAAACAAATCTTATCTAAATTGCAATTTTCTATTGTAAGTTGACATACAGCAGCTTAGAAGGCTGAAATTCAAATTGAATTGAATAAAAAAAATAATAAATTTTAATAAATTAATCTGACAGATAAAAAAAATTAAAGTCCATGTGACTAAGGAAACCATTAAAGTGATCTAAAACTGTATGCATCTACACAGCCAAAGACAAAACAAATTGAGTGCCAGAAAATAGAACACGAAACAAAACCTAGTGATTTAATGAAAATGAAATACAATACATGTGTGTTTGTATGTGTGTATCATACAACTGTAATGTATGAATGAAATTGTATACTGAATACCGATCTATATAATAATGTACGTATGGTAGTATATAATGATAAAATAATAACAACAATAGCGGACAACAACTATAACAATAACAACAACGACCTCAAAAAAAAGCAAAAAAAAATACCGCCCAATAATATTAAAACTTCAACACTTTTTCGAAAAAAAAAAACAAAAAAAGAAATAAAAAAAATAGTAACGAATCAGAAGAATTAAAAGAAATACTGAAGGCAAGACCAGAAGAACAACCAACCAGAAAAGCAAAATAAACGCCAAGGAATTGGCAGTCAGTCAGTCATACAGTCACATACTTTCAGTTCACTTTAAAGAACGCTTTAAAAATTAAAAAAAAAAACGAAAAAAAATAAGAAAGAAAACAAACACAATAACAATAACAACTGGTAACAAAACTATTTTGTAATTTGTTAATGATTTTACAAAAAAAATAAAGTTTAAAAATTAAAAAAAAAAATAAAAAGAGATTTATGAAAACCAAGAAACCAAAAATTAAAAACAAATGTTCAGAGAATAAATAATTGTTTATAATTGTGCATCATCAGTGGTGGTATTTGCCCACAAACGAAACAAAAAAAAATGTGAGAAACAAATTAAATCTCGGTAAAGAAATATTTCGAAATAAAAAAAAGAAACCAAAAAAGAAACCCCCTTCTAAAAAAAAAAAAACAAAATAAAAAGGAATTTAAGAAAAAAAAGAAACAAATAAGAGAAGCAGAATTAAAACAAAAAAACAAACACACACAAAAAAGATTGCTTAAATGTTGAAATACTCGATGTTTAAATTGTATTTTGTGCCGTTGTTACCGCAAAAATGTTTACGGCCATTTTTCAAATTGCAAGAATTTTTATTGAGCCATGTCAGTCGAGTGTTACTGTTATTAAAATACGACGAACAAAAAAACTAAAAAATTCTCAGCAACAAAACCAACAACAACAACATCAACTGAAGCAGCATCAACATCAGCGTCAGATAAAAATAAAAAACCGACAACGACAGCAACAGCAACAAAAAATTAAAGTGCCAAAAAGAGTACAACAACCGAAACAACAACGGCAACAGCAAGAGCAGCAATTAAAGCAATTACAACAAATTTACAAAAGAATTAGCAATGTTTGTATTGCCTGGATTAACACAATTAACACAAATACAACAACAACAACAGCAACAACAGAAACATCAAACGATACAATTTCATATACAACATGCAGTACAACAATGCCAAAAGCAATCACAAATCAACAAATCACAATCATTGTCATCATCATCATCATCATCATTATTATCAGAGTCAGAGTCAGCAACAACACCGCCAATTCTGAATATAACATCATCAACAGCACAACAGCAGCAAAACAATTTTTCATTACTGTCAACAAAAACAAACAACACCAACAACAACAGCCAGAATACCCGAAACACAACAACAGCAGCAACTATTCATCAAGTACATCATCATACGCCGTTGCTGGGAACGGGAAATTTAACTGTAACGCCTCGTTGCCTACACCTGCATTTGCATTTAATTATTGTGATTATCTTGGTCTGTTGTACAAGACGGTAAGTACCTTCTTAACGCCTCCTTCCTACAACTGCTGCTACTGCTGCTCTCATCATTTATAACACACAGCAACAATAATTTTTTTCTTTTTTTTTTTTTTTGTTGTTACAAATTCATCAACATCATTTGACTACGAAATAATAATTGACCAAACACTCCAACGAGTCGTCTGCAGTCACTGTACAATTCGAACAACTCATTGTCACCGTCACGATGTTTTTTTTATTCCGTCTTTCAGTTGGTGTTTTTAATTGATTGTTAACCAGGCTATAAGCATACACAAGAAGACATTCACTCAACACTTACTTCACACACACTAGACTTGACAAATTAATCAATCATTTAATTATTCCAACGAACGTCTAAAAAAAAACAGTCAAGAATAACAATTAATCGTGGCCAATATGACCCTTAATTAATGACTTTAATTGAGTTGTCACCTTCTGTTTTTTGTTGTTGTTGTGTTTCCCCCTTTATTTAAAAATTTTTTTTTGTACGCCCCTTAAATAAACCAGTCAAGTCAAGTAATTTGAATAGCTAATGTGGAACATATTTAATTGGCCGCGTATCGCATAAACAATGGATACCGCTGACGAACCTAACTGTAGACGATCAGACGTTAAAGAGGTAAAGCAGATAATTATGATGGTGTAGATAGTTTTGCTCTAAAGCTTGCTTAACCCACTAAGAAATCAATCGCAGGTCTTGAATTTATAGGGATCTCCTCGGATGAAATCGTATCAGCATAACACCTTCTCTTACGAAGGCAAATAATATTGATAGAGTCCTACCCTGTGATAACAAAGGCTCCCGGTGGAAGAAATTTACCTTGAGCAGTATTACGACGCTACAATAAAATAAAGCTAGAAATAGCCGAACGTTTACGGAACGTAATGGAACATACGTTCGTTTATAGCATATGAAAGGCAATGGAAATGATTACCCAAATGGAATATAATTTCGGTAATCGTTGCATGTCGGGAACGTTCGATTATTTCTAGCTTAACTTATATTTGAATGCACAATATAGAGGAGAAGCAAATTAATACCAGGTGTATTCATGAAGTCGCCGTAGTCTAGTAGGTAGGGTGTTGACTTATTAGACGTAAAGCCAGGGTACGAGCCCCAGGCCAGACATCAAAACAAAATATAAAAAGTATTTCTTCGGCTACTTCCACTCAGCAGATTTCTGGTAAAAACTCTGAGATTAAAAATAAACCTGCCATGAAAAGTTTCTCAGAAATCTGACGTTCAGAGTCGACTTTAAACTGTATGTCCCGCCACTCATGTATAAAAATTAACACACACAACATGAGTGGTGTTGGGAAGATAGGCCGTAATCCTGACTGAAGGGTTGTAATGGCCAATTATGTATGTATGGAACTTATACGCATACAGCATCGCAACGAAGCTACATACATATATTCAAGACATGCATTCTCTCCGTGCTGCTTTATGGTTGCGAGAGTAGGTTTGTTACCAGTGCCACACCCAGCAAGCTGGGATCATTTGTGAATCGATGTCTCAGTAGAATTTTTAAAATATTCTAGAACACTTCTAAGCAGTACCGAGCAACTGTGGCTCATGGCTGAAATAGTAGATATAAACTAAAGGGTCCGCCAAATAACTTTTTTTTGAAAATGCTTTAAAAAAAACTACTGAATATTTTCTCAAATTTCAAATACACGATCGGTCCAATTTTTAAGCACATTATCGATTGTGTGCAGCTGTATTTCACCAATGGCTTCACGAATATTGTCCTTTAAAGCGTCAATTGTCTCTGGCTTGTCGGCGTAACACTTATCTTTGACGGCACCCCACAAATAATAGTCCAACGGTGTCAAATCGCAGCTCCGAGGTGGCCAAACGACATCAGCTGTGCGGCTGATAATGCTATCTTCAAAAACAGGGCGCAAAACATCGAGTGTATCTTCGACTGTGTGGCACGTAGCGCCGTACTGTTGAAACCAAATGTTGCCAATATCCTCCTCTTCAATTTTTGTGAACAAAAATTCGTTCAACATGGCCCGATAACGATCGCCATTGACTGTAACGGCCACTCCTTGCTCATTTTCGAAGAAAAATGTCCCAATTATGCCTCTGGACCAAAATCCGCACCAAACAGTGACTAGTTTTAGGTGCGTCGGCTTTTCAATGTATGCGTGCGGGTTTTCTGTGCCCCAAATGCGACAATTTTGCTTGTTTACATACCCACCAAGATCAAAATGAGCTTCATCTGAAAAGATGATTTTTTTTTTGCCAAAATCGGCATCTTCTGGTGTAGGCTACTGCATGGCCAGCCGAGGCAGCCATTTGAATGAAATTATTTTCCATTATTAACCGGAAGGATTGTACTTTCAAATAAAAAAAGAAATTTGAGAAAATATTCAGTAGGTTTTTAGTTTAGTTATTTGGCGGACCCTTTAAGAGAATCGCAGTAGTAGTGGAGCGGACACATGCTTCGTAATCCTAGAAATGTCATTATTTACAAGGAGTAAAAGTGAAACGATCCATACTACAGTAAATGAATTCCATATTGTATAGCCATGATAGAATATTTATCAACATTGTCGAAATCAAAGGTATAGCCATCCACGTGTCGATAGACATGGAGCTCATGAAGATCTTATAAACAGTCTATGTCCAGTATACATAGTGCAGCATGTAATAGTCGTTTGTGTTGCCTATCCTTAAATTTAAAAACTGCATCCGTCGTGTAATTTAAAGCATAAATCTCTATTATTTTACTTTGTATTGTATTTATTTCCATCTCTGATGCAATGTTTTGCATAAACTACACTGCAAGTTAACAAATATTTACAGTTATAGTTAATACACAATATTACTACACACAATAAGGATTCACTTAAAACTATATCCTGCCTATACTTTGTGTAAAAGTGTGTGTAAAACAACCAAAAACAAAAAAAAAGATTACTAAAGTGGAGTAAAATGAAATGGAGATTCTTCTCGAAAGCAACTTCAACGAAACTTAAGAGCATTCTGCATAAATATTTATGTGCGGATAAGAGCCAATATGGAGGACTACTGCTTGCACCGTAAAGTAATTGACATCGAGATCGAGAGTAGCATGTTTCTAGACATGTTTCCATACAAAGAAAAAAAACACCATTCTGTGTGTGTCCTTTTAGGCTATATAACGCAGCTAATGAGATGCGTTACCATTCAGTGAGCCTGTCATTTTACTAAACTATGGTTATTACCATATTAAATTGGGTGGGTGGATGTTTGCTTCGTTGCATCATGGTTCAGCATCAGCATTATCATATTTGTGTATGGGTATGTTGTTAACTGCTGACACCACACTGTTCCACCAAACAACTTAAAGGCTCAAGAACAACGTGCATCCTTAGAGGTACTTAAGGTACCTATGAACGAATCAATCTACTGCGACATGTACTGCATATTCTACCATTTTGTGTGCAGTAAGTGAAGATGTTGTTAACGATGATGATGCTGATGTTGCAAATACCTGAGTTGTTAACGATATTTTCGTTTTTTTTTTGTAATTGCTTAGGAAAAACAAGTAAATTTTACTTGTAAAAATTAATCAACTCATAGCGATGACAGAAATGTAACAAAATTACATTGCTGATGATGACGATGAGGTTGTTGTTGTTATCAGTATTGTTGTCAACATAATTTTCTAGCTTGTTGACATCTTAAGACTGCATTAAACCAAAAAAAATAAATAAAATATAAAAACAACAACAAAAAACAGCTTAAATGCAATGCACTACATGGCTGTTGCAACATGCAACATCATCAGGAACGTTGTTGACGCCATTGCAAGTCATAATTGCAAATGCATAATGAGCCTCACCAATACACCACAATCACATGCATACACGCTCCCATACGCACACACTCAGGGTAAAACACACGCACTCTCACACACAATTACACTGAGCGAAAAACAATTTCGGAAAAACCGCTTTTCTTTTGTGATAATTTTCATTTTAAAATTTGTCATCGATTTATAGTTACAGTTACACAAGTACATACGTACATACATAATTGGTCATTATAACGGTTTAGTAGGGATTACAACGTAGCTTCTCACAAAACTTATGTTGTGTGTGTTAATTTTATACGTGAGTGGCAGGACCTACAGTTTAACGTCGACTCCGAACGACAGATTTTTGAGAAACTTTCCATGACGATTGCATTTGGTCTCCGAATTGTGACCAGAAATCTGCTGAGAGGAAGTCACCGAAGATATATTTTTTCCTACTTCGTTTTGTTTTAGAGGTCTGACCGTTTCCAACGTGGCCTTACGTCTAATAAATCAACACAATACCTATTAAACTTCGGCGACTATTACATTTCAAGTTACAAATTTAATTTAAATTTTTACTACTGACTGTCTCCTCCTCTAGCAAATCATTTTCCAGGAATAAGACAACGAATTATTTAAATACATGTCATCCTCTGTGTGTTGCTTGAATTAGCAGAATAAAATTTTATTCAATTATTTCCCAATGATAACCCAACGATTTGAATAGAGAGTGTTAATACCCATCCGTTTTTCTCCATGTATTTATAATATTTAAAAATATGGATGAATTGTATGTATGTATGTGAGTATAAATTAGCTCTATGCTATGCACTTAGAGGGGCTTAAGCACATGATTTATTTTTATCAACAACGACATCAGCATCATCGTCATCATCAGCAGTACCAACCAACACCATCCGTCAAACAGCCATCCCTACCGAATGCGCCTTATTGCAACAAACCATTGCATGGAAAATAGGCGTTTTTCATGGAATTTTATTGTTTCTTTTTTTTTTTTGTTGCCATTTCCACCACAAACAATGGTGGTGGTTACAATTTGATGGTGCCTGCATGTGGCAAACACACATAAGGGCACCTTCTGTATAAACTCGTATACGAAATGCAAATGATGCAATTCAACGATTCTAAAAAAGAAAAAAATACTGGCATGCTATACTGCAATACCAGCTCGTAATTGAGTGACAAATTGTGCATGTTTTTTACCCTAAAAAAACAATAAAAAAAACCAAATAACCCACGCATATTATTGCACAGATGCCATCCTCACTTACATACATTGCAGTGGATGGGTATAATAAATTACGTGCATACTTTGAGGTCATTCCATTTCTTCACTTGTTTTCCTTTTTTTTTTTGTTAAAGAAAAAATATGGAAAATGGGCTGAATCAAATAAAAAAAAATTTATATTCTTTATTTAAAGAAACAAGAGAAAGAAAAAAAGTTGTAATAACTACACCTTAAAGTATGCAATGCTTGTACACATTTAATTGCAACTTGAAGTATGCAATACTTATTTCATGTTGTTGTTATTTTCACTTGTACAACAATAAAATAAAAAGTATTTCTTTTGTTCGGGGGAAATTACAAGAGAAAGTTTCCTACTCACTATTTTCCTTTTTTTTCCTGCTACTATCACATACATTTTCTCTCACCTCTATTGCATACACACACTTTTCTCTTCATTATTTCTATTATTTTCCAATAGCCGCAAGCCATTACGCTTCCACTTGAACGTTTGGAAAGAAGAAAAACTTGTGTGTGCGTGTAGAGCGTCAAGTAATCAAGGCTTTGAAGTTATTGCCGTGGCTTGTATACAATTGGTTATTCTGAAGGATAAGCGAAACATGTTTACACAAAAGAATTTTCCTTAGCAAGAAGAGAAACTGACGCACAATTTGAAGTGCCAACCGGGAATGTTGTTACTTTTACGCAAAAGATGATGGCATTCGAATAACAAGAGTTTTTATCTCCGGGCCACTAAGCTATTATTAGACCAAGTAGTTCAGAGAGAGAGAGAGAAATATATGCAATTGGTTGGTAATTCTAAAAATTTTGTAATGAACATGTCCTTACAAAAGAATTCTTTTTGCCCCTTATTGTGAAAAACTGTTGCAAAAGATTGCAAAGATTTGACGCACATTTCATCAAGTGGCTTTACAGAAATCTGGTTGTTACTTGTCGTTCGTTACGCAAAATGGTGGCATTTTTCTTATACCGCCATTATAAAAATCTACTGAGAAAATAATGTTTGAGTGAGACACTTTAAATTGAAAGACGATATGGAATAGGGGGTGTGGGGTGCTAAATAACAAATCTCAGGTTACTTCCTTAAATCTAAATTTTAAAAATATAACAATTATGAGTTATTCGAGTTAATAACTCGTCCAAGCCGAACAGAATATGAATAGCAAGCGTAAAGCTAGAATTAGCCAAACGCTCGCGGAACTTACGTTCATTTTTAGCATATGAAAAGCAACGCAAATGCTTACCGAAATTACATTACAGTTCGGTAATCGCTCTCATTGCTTTTCATATTCAAGAAACGAACGTTCGTTCCGTTACGTCCCGTGAACGTTTGCCTAGTTCTGGCTTTAACCCTCGTTGCCTTGACAGTAGCTATTGCTATTAATTTTACATTTAAATTTCAAAATGCGCGTCTGTACAATTAATTACGATTTAATTTTTGAGTGACCAGGCTGCAGCTCAACATAAGCTTCATTTTATTTTATCCATGAATAAAGGACAAATTACACAGCCCTGCAAATTTGGACTTTTTTGTACAAATAAGATGGCTCCAGGTGTTTCCGAAGGCATTTGGTCAGGTTTTTCCTTAAAAATTAATCAGATTTACTTGAAAATTGTTACCCAGGGGTTTTTTGAGTCGCTGGTTTAAGGATCTTCATTCAGATTTAAGAAATTCAAAATGGCGGATCCAATATGGCAGTCGGGGTTTATAAAAATTAATCTTATTTACTTGACCGCCATATTGGATCCGCCATTTTGAATTTTTTAAATCTGAATGAAGATCTGTAATCAACGACCCCAAAAACCCCTGAGTAACAATTTCCAAGTAAATCTGATTAATTTTTAAGGACCTCCGTAATGTGTTTCTTTTTCTCTTGCACACTTTGACATAAACCCACCCCCTACTTTAAAGGTGCATGCTTTGGCCTCATTTTAAAGAGCAAAGATCAATTGTCAATTTCTGACAATAGCGATGGTTCTAGCACGTCAGTGTTTAGCTCTACAATGTTTCAAAAATGGCCAAAAACGCTATTTTTAAGGGTTTCAACCACTTTATTCTCGAAAACCTGACGTGATGGAAAGTTTTTGAAACCAGATTCGTATTCAGCGCGCAAAATGTCTTCGGAAAGACCTGAAGTCATTTTATTTGCAAAACCCATGCAGAGCTGTGTTATTTATGCTGCCATTCAATGGAATCTCGTACATTTACGAGATACAAGAAAGGGCTCTAGTAATTCATATTTCCCGTTTCGAAAGAGTTTTTTTCCTTTTTTTCTAATTCAAGTTTTACATGGAAAATGCTGCTTATTTTTAGCTTTTTTTCCTGTAACATTTTCTTTATAAGAAATGCAAGGCTTTGTTACAAAATTCAACTCTATTATGAGACAACAAACTTGGCGTTGTTGCCTGTTGCCTGTCGCCTGTCGCTCTATTTCTGTGTTCCGTTTCTTTAACGGGCATAAAATTTCAAGAGTGAGAATCTTGAAATTGTTTCATTTGTTTTGTAGTTTTTGAAAACTATTCAAATAATTTTGTTTATCAATAATGGCAACAGCAAGCAAGAAAAAAAAGGTGGCAGTGAAAAGAAGCTTAAATATATCGCGGCCATAAATAAGAAGGAAACATTGTTTATTATTATCAGTTTCGTTTTATTTTTTTCTTTTTTTTCAATTGGATTCATTTTATTAACATTTTGACCAAGATATGGCCACGGCGATGGCAATGGAGATGATGATGGTGATGACGATGGTGATGCAAAAATATGATAATGCAACAAACAAAATGCATTTTAATTGGGTTCAAAAATTTTAATGCAAAACATTCCTACTTTTAGTTTCTTTCCTTTTTTTTCGTAATTTTCCTTTGCATTTATGCGTTTTATTGCGATAAATGTGAAGCAAAATAAACGTTAAATGAGCGAAATGAAAAGAAAAATTAAAACTGAAGCGATAAAGAATTTCAAATAAAGATTCACTACACAGATATAGAGTTTGTTAACAGCTTTATAAACTACAAAAGCAGACACCCTGTAGAAGAGACACAATACACGAGGAATGCATTGAAAAACGATTGTGTTTAAATGTTAAACATTTTGTTGCTGTTTTCGTAATTCTTTTTCAAATTTCCTTTTGTTTTTGCTGATTTTTTTCAGTTTTTTTTTTTGTACTTAAACAACTTAAAGTCAATAAAATTGATAAGAATTGAAATGCTAAAGATTTCTAAAAGAAGAAATACAACAAAATAATCCTTAACTATCGATGGCAAACAAGTGATCAGGCCAGGAAACACTTAAAGCATATGTAAATGGTGAATCATTTCGGTTTCATCTTCATCGTTGTCGACGAAGTCGTCGTCATCAGCATCGTCATCGCCACATCGTCAGCTAAAAAATTGTAAAACACGCAATGATGACGATCATCATGATCGTAATAACGATCAGACAAACACACAGAACAACACAGACAGACAAACAGACAGACAGACGTAAAATAAGTATAAAATCAACTTTTTAAGCGATCGATAATTGATCGCTTATAAATTTATCGCTGGTATGCATTAAAAACCCCAAGAAAATGAAAAAATCGAAATGAATTGAAAAATAAATGAATTTAATGACGACCACGACCACGATATGGTTGCTTGGTGTGTTTTCCAGCTGCTGTCTGTCCGAACGAACGTCTGTCTGGTATGAACGCTCATTATGATATCGCAACCAAAGCTGAATATTGTGTTAAATGTGGCGCTTATCAGCGTTAAAATGTGTTTTAGATAAAAAGCGTTTTACTCCTCTTGTTCTGGGCATTTATTTTTGCTTTTTATGGCCAACAAATGAAAGTGTATCACCATCAGCTTAGACCAACAGTTTATTTTTTTTTCCTTCTTTCGCCTTTAATTATTATTATGATACGATCCTTTAATCTCATGCTGCTGATGTTGGAGATCTTTTTTGGTAAAATTTTAGCGATTTTGTAACGTTAACGTTAACAGTGAAGCTGGACATTTATTTTAACTTTTTCTTCTCCATTCATATCTTTAAAATGCCACAAAAAAAAAATAAGAAGAACAACAACTCTAGAAAAATATTAAAAGCTTTTAAAAATAATTTCCCACGGTTTATGAAACAAAGAATCTTTTAATTTTGTTTTTTTTTTCGTTCATTCATTCATTCTTTTCATTATGGTACAGAAATAAAATTGAATATTTTATTTAAAATCAATGATGATGGAAAGCTGACATTCCTATGTAGCGCCTCATCATCAAACAAAATGAAGCGGCATTTATTAATAAATCAAGGATTTTTACATTTATTAGCTGCCACAACAAATTGGCTACTCATCACATAAAAGTTCATACTTTAAGGCACACAAAAAAAGAATCAGAAGAAGACATAAATTTGAAATTTTTTAAAAGGAGAACACAATCCTCTTGTTCCCATAAAGTTTTAAAACAAAAGGCACTTTCCGTTACTGAAAATATTTGATTGAAATTTTGATTTCTTAGGAATACATATTGCAATTATTGTGGGAAAAATGTGCAAATTGATCTCTTGCCATTCATTTTATTAAGCTCAGATACAGACAATGATCGCAATTTGCCTTTGGATTTTATATTGTCGATGCTCCCTCCATTATAAACACTTCAGCGGTCCTTCCTAACTTCAATTATCAAACTGTTATTCAAGAAGTCCTTTTTTAATAGTCGTTACTCTCATAAACGAAAGTTTCAAACAGAAAGGCAATTGCATTGCTATGTTACATGATTAAGTATGGCTTGAGCCAATTAAAAAGATAAGAAGATAATAAAGTGCAAAGACTAGCTCATCTGATCAGGTTAGATTTTTGATATTTACATACATAATTGGTCTTTTACAACCCTTCATTTAAGATTACGACCTAGCTTCTCACACCACTTATGTTGGTGGTGTTAATTTTATACATGAGTGGCAGAACCTACAACTATGTGTGTGGGTTTTACGTGGGTACCTAGCCATGTGGACCTAATCCCACAGTGTTATTCGCACAGAGTGAAATGCAATGCATCTACCAACGCCCCCACATACTGCAATCACTGGCTACAACCCTGTATGTAGGTAGCAATTCGAAGTCATGTTGTGTTGGACATGACTTCCCTCTTGTTTTGGGGTCGGAGACCATCTGAACTCCTTCAATGCGTTAAGAGTGCAACGCCACACCGTACTGACACACCTCCCGTGATTTTTGCCTAAACCACAGCCACCACGTCGCTCCCACAAGGGGGCCTCACCATTGCCGGGCAGAGACAAGTCCCTGGGACTCCCGGCACCCGTGGTACCAGATTAAGACCTCTGGTCAGGCTTCGCAGCCAAGTAAGACCAGACTGCTGCCAATTGAACCCCAACTAGTTCCTGACTGGTAGCAGCACCCTTAGCCGCCTCGTACGACAAGTATGGTGATCACTGTGGTAGTATTCTATTCCCGCTACCACACGGGGATGGCAGAACCTACAGTTTAAAGTCAATTCCGAAAGACAGATTTTTTGGGAAACTTTACATGGCAATTTTATTTGCCAGAAATTTTTTGAGAGGAAGCCGCCGAAGAAATATTTTTCATATTTTCCTTTTGCTATCTGACCTGGCCTTTACGTCTAAACAGCCAATACACTATCTTCTAGACTACGGCGATTTCTTTTGAGATTTACCCCACAGGCTAATATGGAGAAAGTGGTGCTTCTGTCTCAGAGAAACAGCTGCGTTGCCTCAAAGTCACCCCAGACTATATCGGAAGAATATCGAGATACCTGCCTTGCCAATGTCAACCCGGATTATATCAGTAGAATATCCAGATACCTGGCTATAAAAGCCTTCCCTGTCCTCTACCAATAGCAGAACGGGGTGTTATATTAAGGTGGACATAGGAACGAGCAACTTATCTGACTTATCCCAATCATTGTTATAATTTCTGCCGTGGTCTAGTATGTAGTGTGTTGGCTTATTAGACGAAAAGCCAGGGTTCGAACCCCAGGCCGGACATCAAAATAAAATACGAAAAGTATTTCTTCGGCGACTTCCTCTGAGCAGATTTCTGGCAAAAACTCTGAGAGTAAATAGAAAATTGCCATGAAAAGTTTCTCAAAAATCTGTCGTTCAGAGTCGACTTTAAACTGTAGGTCCCGCCACTCATGTATAAAATTAACACACACAACATAAGTGGTGTGAGAAACTAGGTCGTAATCCTGATCGAAGGATTGTAATGACCAATTATGTATGTATGTATGTATTGTTATAATTGCTAGGTAAAAAAGAGTGTTCACGAAAGATGAATAGGATTTACAATTGAATCTAGGAAGTTACGGACTCTGATTGTGATAGAAGTAGAATTACTACGGAGACAAGTCTATAACTGCCTGAGGAAAACCTGGATTTGATTTCAGAAATAATAGAAGTTGTGCTTGTCAAGCAGCAGTGGTACTTTAGAAAGCAATATGGCACACTTCTAATTAGAGTTGTTCCAATTCACAATATGATCGATCGGGAAATGGCTACGATAACATTTCTTTTAGCATCAAGAATACGAGTATATTTCTAACGTGGCCTTCGATGTTCACAGAATTCTCGGATATTCTCTCTCGAGTAGCAATGAAAATGATACACAAATATCAGAAAAAGAGTAGACTGACAAATTCGAAGACTGTAAAGGATTTGTCCAGCATGACGTTTGGGCGAACATGAAAGAAACATCTTCTTGAAAGCGTCGTGACGTTATTCGTGTGTATAGGGTGGTGCTCTAGTAATAGGGTACTACTTTGTATTTTGGTAATGTAATGTAAATCGAAAAAAAAAAGCAAATAACAATTCGAAATTTATTGTTATTTAACACAAGGAAAAGAAAAACGAGTTGAACGTATGCAAGCAATGGACTCATCCATCGTAAGCTTTTAGGTTAAGACGCTTGAACAAAAAAAAAGAAATGAACATAAAATCTTGGAATTTAACAATTACTATGTATTTGAGGAGCTGGCAGAGATGAAGAGAGGAAGAAACAATGTAGACAATGAAAACCGCAATACCAAATATTTTCAATTTATTTCAAATGGTTGGAGAGAAAGAACAAAACGATGTTTGATGAAATAAAACTTTTTCAAATACAACAACAATAAACATACATATGTAGATACATAGTGAAACGTATGTAGTATCTAAGCACAGATACACACATACTTTCTATTAATTAATACATATGTATACTGTATAGTTTTTTGTTTTATAAAGTTTAGAAATCAAATTCGAATCATCAAAAAAGGTTGCTAAAATAATTAACCTTGGGGAATCTGGATGGTTTTGCTTCAGTTCGCTTTGAGAGAAAAAAAATTTTTTCAGAAACAATTTTACAGATTTAATCAGTCATACGTCATATTTTAATGGCCATAATTTGATGTGCTACTGCATTTTTGAAAAAAAAAATTAATTTTTTTGTTCTTCATTGTTGTTGTTGAGTTTATAGTTTGATTACCAAGATCAGATTTATGTTTTAGAATTCATGGAATTTAAATACAATTTTTTTTTTGTTTATCTGTTACTCGTTCACGGGAATTTAATTAAAATTAAATCTGAAATGTTCATCTTAAATATTTGAAAGTAACAAAGCAAAACAAAACAGAACAAAACATAACTACAAATACTACTTATAAATTAAACATCATATGTATGCATGCATGATTCATCCAAACGTTGTCTTTGGCATGATTGACATGTCACCTGACAGACAGATTCCAATGGCACTCCAACTCCAGCTGTCTGTTGTCAAATCATAAATGTTTATAACATTATTATTCGTTTATAAAATCAAGCACAAGAAATCGTTTCATTAATTTGTTTATCACAATCATAAACAAATAAAAAACAGAAACAAAAACAAAAAGGCATCAATCGCCATTAAGCACAAGCCTAAGCGCAGAAGCTTTTTTACCTTACAATCATATTCCTGAGCAAATTATCAAAAAAAAAAAAAAAAAAATTTTAATAAAAAGAACAAAAAAAGAAAGAAATTCTCTTTTTTTATGAGCCGTCGTAATTCTAAACAAAAAAAATATCCACAAGCCACACCTTATGACGTTTAGAAGACGATTAAGACGATATTGCTGTGGCAAATTATTGTTTGTCTAACATGTTGGTATGTTCAAGGTCAGAAGGTGATCTTAAATTTTAGATAAATTTATTTATTTTATACAATATTTATACACACACATACATACATAAACAAAGAAATTTCATATAGAAGAGCAGAGCATATCTTCATAATAATTTTTTTTATTTTAATTTTTATTTTTTCCTTATATTAAGTGGCGTTTTTAAACACGATTTTTATTTGTACATATGTACGTGTATAAATGGTTAAAAGTGCTTAAGTCTAATGTTGCTGTTTTTCCAGAAACAACAGATAAGTTTTTGAATTTTAAAGTTCATTTAAATATTGTTCGACAGCGTAAAAAATCCATTTACTTTACGTTTGAAGCATTTAACAGCCTACCTTCCATCAATGCAGGCACACCAATGCCCTATAAAAATCGATCGTATAAAGGCAAAAGAGTAAAACTCAACTAAAACATACTAAATGTTTTCAAATACAAAGATACATACATATGCATATAAATATTTATTACATAAGTGTTTTAAGAAATATTTCTTTCAGCCAAAATAATACGAACTCGACATGGTATTGTAATTGAAATCATTGTAAAATTGAAATATTATGAAATTTTATTTATTTATTAATTAATTACAGAAATATTTTTCATATTTCATTTTGTTCGAGATGTCTGACCTGGTATTTGAACCGTGGCCTCATGGTCTAATAAGCCAACACAATGCCGACAAGACTACGATGTCTTCTTGATCTAATCAAACTGAATCTTATATTTTTTTTGAATTTTCATTTAAATCGCCTTAACCACAGAGTAACAGATTACATAAAGTTTGCCGCTGTAATTTAGTATGTTTTCCAGAGAAACAAGCTTCTTCAGCAGCGTCAGAGTCTTCTTTGAATCAAGCAATTACCAGCAAATGTTATTCCTAAGAGCGCAACAGTTCAAAATTCCTAGTTTAGCTCTCCTTTTCATGGAGTTCACACGGTTAGCTGAACTGCGGTGGCACACTTTTCTGTTACTAGGTATACATACATACATAATTGGTCATTACAACCCCTTCAGTCAGGATTATGACCTAGCTTCTCACACCACTTATGTTGTGTGTGTTAATTTTATACATGAGTGGAGGGACCTACAGTTTAAAGTCGACTCCGAACTTCAGATTTTTGAGAAACTTTTCATGGCAATTTTATTTACACTCAGAGTTTTTGCCAGAAGTCTGCTCAGAGGAAGTCGCCGAAGAATTATTTTCTTCATATTTCGCGTTTGTTGGAGTTGTCTGACCTGGGGTTTGAACCGTGGCCTCACGTTTAATAAGACTACGAATATTACTAGGTATATTACCGGGTAAAAGGACTGCGCGCATTTATTCTCTGGTAGTCTAACATGCTATCTCATCACATGCTAATGATATCTTGCTCTGCTCTGACAAATCCATAAATTCCGTATCGAAAACCCTATTCTTATGCAGGTTAATTTGCTTAAACAGTGCCCCTTTTTGGTAAAGTTTTGATTGTATTTACAAAATGATATAAACCTACAGATATCAATATATTTCAGTGTATATTAAATGAAATAAGAAACAGAAAAAAACAAACAAAAAAAAGACGAAATACTTCAGGAAAACTCTACACCGATATGCGTACGTGCCGTTTTCACACACGTTTAAAAATGTTGATTTTAATATCAGATGAAGTTCATCATCATCATCATCATAATTTTTTAACTCTGTACGGGACCATAACAAATTTTATATCAAGTATAACAGTGTTAAAAGCATATAAAATATGTTACCCAATAAACATGAAAACGAAAGTTTAAAAAAAAAACTTAATTTTTCAAGAACAACAAGTAGTTTAGGATTCTTCAATTATTTTGAAATGTAATTCCGTTTCAACAAATTTTTGGATGTATGGGATATGTATACCATGCGGTCAAAATATTTATTTAAATTATTTGCATTGGTATTGAGCAAGTGTTACAAATCCTATATAATAACTGTGTACCCTTTGTGTAGAGGGGGAAAACCGAATAAAAACTTTAATGGATTAGTTTATTTTTCAATATTTTTTTCTTTTTTAATTTAACTGTGCGCCATATTCTAATTTTATTGGATTTTAAAGCGTGAAACTACGAGAATTTTTTTTATTAAAAAAAATAAATTTAAAAAAAAAAAGCAAAACAATCTGAACATTAAAATTGTTTTTTTGTTAAGATTTTAAAAAAGAGATTTCGATTAATCTGAGCAGCTTTAGAGATTATTCACATGAAAACTTATAATCTAGACTGTATGGAAATCTAGAGCAATACTAAGGAAAATTATTCCTTTAAGGGGTAAGCGTAATTGCGCAGAGTTAAGTTAAACTGGACCTGGATAAATATAAAATTTTTAAATCCAATCTGAAAACCCAAAAAAAATAAAAAATATTTTGAATCTCAATTGAACTGCTTTTAATCAAAATAAATGCCTGCATGCAGTAATAGTTCTTAGTTAAGTTTAAAGTCGCCGTAGTCTAGTAGGTAGTGTGTTAGCTTATTAGACGTAAATCCAGGGTTCGAGCCCCAGGCCAGACATCAAAACAAAATACAAAAAAGTATTTCTTCGGCGACTTCCTCTCAGCAGATTTCTGGCAAAAACTCTGAGAGTAAAATAAAATTGCCATGAAAAGTTTCTCAAAAATCTGTCGTTCGGAGTCGACTTTAAACTGTAGGTCCCACCACTCATGTATAAAATTAACAAACACAACATAAGTGGTGTGAGAAACTAGGTTGTAATCCTGACTGAAGAGTTGTAATGACCAATTATGTTTCTTCAAATTTAAAATTTTTATATCCAAATATTCTAAAATAATAAAAAATTAATAAATTAAACAAAAAAATAAAATATTTTCAATATCAATTGAACTGCTTTTAATCAAAATATATGCCTGCATGCAGTAGTAGTTCTCAGTTAAGTTTAAAGGCTTAATGCTTAGCCAAATCCGTCCAGCAGCTTTAGATAATATTTTTATTAATAATTTCTTTCATTAAAGCAGCTCTTCAAGGGTTAAGTTACTCATTGTTTTTGTTCGATCCATCGTTATCTCATGAGTTTCTAAACAAAACAGAAGACATAAATATCGCTTTCGTTTATTTCGCTCTCTGTGGTAGTAGTACACTTTAGTATTTTTTGTTATTTTGAATTTTTATAATAAATTAATTGAAATACGGGGCTAAAAGCACAGCCCCAAATACCGCCTACAACCGCACTTCGTCTTACAGGCTGATTGTTTTGTTTTTAGTGAAGCAATTAAATTTAATTTAAAACGATGATTACAATTGAGGAATAGAACTCAAAAAAAATATTTAAGCAAGAAGAACTCAAGCTAAAAATGCAACTCAAAATAATAGAAAGACTACGACGACTAAAAAGATCCGTTAAAAGAGTTCAAATAAGAGGTGATTAGAATATGATAATCCTATAGGAACTCCTCCTTTAGGTCCATACATACATACATACATAATTGGTGATTACAACCTTTCAGTCAGGATTACAACCTAGTTTGTCACACCACTTATGTTGTGTTTGTTAATTTTATACATGAGCGACTGGACCTACAGTTTAAAGTCGATTCCGAACGACAGATATTTTTCGAGAAACTTTTCATGGCAATTTCATTTACTTTTACAGAGTTTTTACCAGAAATCTGAGAGGAAGTCAACGAGAAAATATTTTTTTTATATTTTTAATTTTATGTCTGACCTGGGGTTTGAACCCGGGCCTTACGTCTAATAAGCCAATACCCTACCAACTAGACTACGACGTCTTCATGGGTCCAGGCTATTTTAAATTCTGTTTATAAAATTACTTTATTGGGGATAATGCATTTCAATGTAACCAAGATTATATGCCGAATGTAAAATTCTACGGTCGTTTGAAAAGAACAAATTAATTAAGCAGCTGATAATAGCTAAAGAGCATGGAGTAGCCAGCCACTAGATCATGTTGTGATGATGATGAGATGTCGCTGAGAGGGACAATGAGAATTCATTGCCAGAAGACAGAGAGATTCAATTAAAAAAAAAAGCATTTCGTTATAGAAAATAGAGAGTCAGAATGAAAAGTCCAGTACGACTTTAACAATTACCGGTGAAACATGGATTTTAAATTTTATACGACATGCATATTGATTTTATACGTAACGCTTGGTTTCGAAGTAATTCATGTAATCCGGTATTTTAGTAGAGCATTTTCAATATTAATTGCGTTTTATTCTTTTGCTTAATCAGGTTAATTCCGTTCAATCATCTCCTTATGCAAGTTATTTAAATAGTATTGAAGATGAACGTCTTGTTATTGGGCAGTTTTACAATTATGTGGACATAATAATGAATATTAAATTGGACAATATGCTGCGAATGACACAAGACTTTGCAGAACGTCTGTTCAATTCGATACCTTTGGGCGATCGTGGCAATACCGCTGAACTTTTGCATCAGTATCGTGTGAATTCTCAAAGATTGAGAGATGAAGGCGGCAGCATACAAGACAAAGAGGGTTTATTAATGGAACTGCAACAGCTGATAGCCACCATTAAATCCGGTCTAGCCAAACAGGAGAAAGAGGATATCATTTTAAGACGCGGCTTGTTAGGCATGTTCGAGCTATTGGCCCGTTTGTCTATAGAGGAACGTAAATTCAATAATAAATTCTCTAAAGCGGCCATACTTTTGCGCCAACTTTTTAGCGAAGCAGGCATCGAACGTCATAGAGAGTTATTTACTCTTTTGGATGAAATCAATGCTGAAGTCGATATTGTACAAAAAGAAAAACTATTTGGCCGCTTTAAGACTCTAAGAAGCAATGAAATTTAAAACAAAAGAAACACTTTCAAACACTTTTAATTGCAATCTAATATTTATTTAAAATGTTTTACAATATAAATTAAATAATTATTAACTATTGCATGTACAGATCCATAAAGGTTATTTGTTTTTTATTTTTTACAATTTTAATCAAGTCCGCCAGTAAGGCTAACTTTTGATGGATCTCGGTGGATCTGGCTATATCATCGAATGCCTCATTAAAGTATAAATATCGTATATGATCCTCTTCGTCGTCTACGTAAAAATTAAATACTCTTTGCATTTCATCGGATGCCTTATTTAACCATATCTTTAGCTCTTCCTTTTTATCCTGGTATTCCTTTATCCAGTTGGCAGGTAAATAACGTTGTAGTTCTTTTGTGGTTTTGCTTTTGAGAAAATTAATTTTCGTAATCACTTCCTCGTAGACATCCTGTTGCACTGTGTGACTTGGTATATAAATTTCATCACTATAATCGCTTTCGAGCTGAGGGTTCAGTAAATTATTTAAATTTTCCGCATAACGTTTAAGAGGATCCCTTTGGAACAAAGTATTGCCAGTGGCTTGTAATACTTTTGCCACAAATTCCTGGGATTCTAATAACATATGGTCCAATATAAAATCCATTTGCTTGACAGCATAATCCTCAAGGGTTACTAAAGGCTTAGGCGTAAAATTTTTGCTTTCTTCAGAGCTCTCCGATTCACTAGCGGGGCTGCTTAATGTCTGAACTAAGGCTTCTATGGGATTTTGCACAACTTTATCGTTTGCTTCATTGGTGGTAGTTATCGATTCTTGTGCTAGAGGTTTTTGGTTTAAATCGTCTTTCTTATAATCAATAAGCGTGTTTGGATCCTCCTTTTCGAAATCAATAGTTTGATTGTCAATATTTTTCGGAGTCGTACTTATCTCTTGATCATAATTGGATGTGGTTGCTTCTTCTTGAGTGGTAAGTGGATATTGTTTTAGCAAATTTATAGGCTTAAAGATCATGTCTCCTTTCTTTTCATCGGTAGCTAGCATGGAATTATTTGATTGCATTTCAGTTGGTTGATTGTCAGTATTTATAGCTTTGAATAACAATTGCTGCTCCTGATCATGGAGTGAAGTAGCAGCCTTTTTATTATTTTCTGAGGACGCTGAAATTTGATCTGTATGCCTCAATACCTCTCTTACCTCCTCTTTTTGGGAATCCTTTAAACTCTGAATCGATTCACGTACTGGCAATTGATTTTGTGTGTTTAAGAGACTTATAATCAAGACCTCTTTCTTCTCATTGCCCGGTTGGCTCTCCGTAACATTAGTGATTACTATTGTAGGCTGCATGTTCAATTCCTGAACCGATTGATTTTCCCGGTCTTTAGACTTCAGCAATAATTCCTGTGAGAATTCTGCTAGCGGAGGCAGACTTGTTGGCTGATTTTTTAAATAATTTAAAGGCTTAATTATTACTTCCTGCTCATGTCTTCTAATTGTAGTGTTTGGATCCTCTATCAAGTACTCTATTGAGTTGTTGTAGGTGTTCGGTTCTTCGTTGTGTAAATTATTTTTATTATCGTACGTTGTTGGATCTGTTGAAGCAGTTAGCTTGACCTCTGGCAACGCTAACGTATTTTCCGGTGTTTTAGAGTCTTCATCACTTTGCAAACTTGAGGTCTCTTGTCCCAAATGTGTTTTAAACTAAATTTTTGAAAAACATTTCAATCAGATTTTACTTAATTTTGTTGATTTTATTTTCCAAAACTTACTTTAATTATTAGCAACAAACAAACAATATAGATTTGCGAATTTAATAACATTTTAATCTTTTCTTATTTAATTCTTCTAAAAAATTCGAATTGAATTTTATTTATTTACACCACCACAATCGTTGAATTCAAGAGTTTCAAGTGGAATAATTTCAAATAAATTCCGTATATGGTTTTAGGGCTTCTCCCGGTCATTGCTTATCAGTTGATGATAGTTTTTTTGTTTATTTTTTATTTTCTGAAATAGTTTTTTCAATTTTTTTTTTTTGTAATCAAAGTGATTCTATCACAGATGGCCTGACGTTAAATAGACGACTGTATGATATGTCAATGAGAAGAAATCGATTCTTCTATAAAGATGCAGATTTGAGATTAAAATTGATAAGAAAGTCAGTTGTCTCCGTGGTATCAATTTTATAAATGAAAGCGTTATTAAATGCTTATTAATGATACGGATTTCATTTAGAACGGCTTCTGACGTAGTTTTGTAAAATATTTAAATCGTAAAATCCCATTCGATGGGATTTATAAAAATGATAATAAAATATCAGCTTAAAGGGGTGGCGGCAAGTCAATCAGAAAAAATGTTTGCAAAAATTATTGAAAAATAATTGAATTTTTTTTATGTTTTAATCCACACTTGTTTCATTATTGATATTATTTTTAGGCTTTATTGTCTACCTGATAATCGGGCCACGTGTCGTTCTGTGCCCGGTTTAACCAAAGATCAATTGGAATTGTGCTATAAAGCCAGTGATGTAACCACGGCAGCCTTAGAAGGATTAGATTTGGCCATTAGAGAATGTCAGATACAGGTTAGCCAATCATTTTATTTCAATAATATTTACAACAACTACAATGTATTTCAATAATAATTAAAATCTGTTTCTCTTTATTTTTATTTTGTTTTCCTTTCAGTTTCAGTGGCACCGATGGAATTGTTCTTCTCTAAATACAAAAAGTCGTAATCCTCATGCCTCAAATCTATTGAAAAAAGGTAATTTTCTACAAAATGTTTACTTTATTCTAATAATAATAGCCTTAAGCAGTAGCTTAAAATGTGTCTTAAATAGTGGCTAATATTATTACAATATTATGTCACTAAGCAGCGGCAACAGCAACGTTAAGCCATATTACCTACCGCTTTATGGCAGCTTAACTGCCATTTCAGATGCATATTATTTAGCAGTTGTAATGCATTTTTATTTCTTAAGTACATATATTAACTAAAGTTTCTTTCGTTAAAATTATGTTTAATAATCATGATGGTTAGACTTTAAACAGCGTCCAAATAACCAAACATGCGAACATCGCCGATACGTCCGTCCATTCATCCATTCATTCGGTCCATTCATGTCAAGTTACGTATGCAAGTGTGTGCTGAAAAGCGTGAGTAAAAAAACCACAACACACTGTCAACATTATTGTGGTTTAAATTTAAGCATCCGGAAATTTTTATTTCATTTTTATTCAATCTTTTTATTTTTTATTTTTTATTAGCGAATATTACTTGCAATTTATTTACAGTTATAGTTAAAAGTGTACGCACGATATGAAGTAAATATTACGATGCAAATAAATCTCTTCTTTTGTGTGCGCTCATTCTAACTCGTTGAAGAACGATTTAATACTTTTAAGATTCTGGTCGTTTGGTAAAAGCTTCAACAAGTGTTTACGAAAAATTGTTTTATAAAATTCGTGTGGATCCATAAAACTATAGTACAAGTTACTATAGAAATCTATTAAAAGTCGCTGTAGTCTAGCAGGTAGTGTGTTGGCTTATTAGACGTGAGGCCACGGCTCAAACCGCAGGTCAGACATTTAAACGAAAACATGAAAACAAAAATATTTCTTCGGGGACTTCTCTCGGCAGATTTCTGGCAAAAACTCTGAGAGTAAAATAAAACTGCCATGAAAAGTTTCTCAAAAAATCTGTCGTTCGGAGTCGACTTAAAACTCTAGGTCACGCCACTATGTATAAAATTAACACACACAACATAAGTAGTGTGAAAAGCTAGGTCAGAGACATTCAATTAAAAAAAAAAGCATTTCGTTATAGAAAATAGAGAGACAGAATGAAAAATCCATTACGACTTTAACAATTGCCGGTGAAACATGGATTTTAAATTTTATACGACATGCATATTGATTTTATACGTAACGCTTGGTTTCGAAGTAATTTATGTAATCCGGTATTTTAATAGAGCATTTTCAATATTAGTTGCGTTTTATTCTTTTGTTTAATCAGGTTAATTCCGTTCAATCATCTCCTCATGCGAGTTATTTAAATAGTATTGAAGATGAACGTCTTGTTATTGGTCAGTTTTACAGTTATGTGGACATAATAATGAATATTAAATTGGACAATATGCTGCGGAGGACACAAGACTTTGCAGAACGTTTATTCAATTCGATACCTTTGGGCGATCGTGGCAACACCGCTGAACTTTTGCATGAGTATCGTGTGAATTCTCAAAGATTGAGAGATGAAGGCGGCAGCATACAAGACAAAGAGGGCTTATTAATGGAACTGCAACAGCTGATAGCCGCCATTAAATCTGGTCTAGGCAAACAGGGCATGTTCGAGTTATTGACCCGTTTGTCTATAGAGGAACGTAAATTCAATAATAAATTCTCTAAAGCGGCCATACTTTTGCTTCAACGTTTTAGTGAAGCAGGCATCGAACGTCATAGAGAGTTATTTACTCTTTTGGATGAAATCAATGCTGAAGTCGATATTGAACAAAAAGAAATACTATTTGGACGCTTTAAGAGCCAATTAAATTTGAAACGAACAAAACACTTTCAAACACTTTTTATTGCAATCTAATGTTGGTTTATAATTATTTATGTTATACAATATAAATTCAATGATTATTGATTATTGCATGTATAAATCCATAAATCCAAATCCTTATTATCTTCAGAGCCTCCCGATTCATAATGTAGATAAGACTCTATTAGTAGTTATAATTGATATTTAAATCACACTAGATTTGTTGATACTATGTATTTCTGCTAGTGTTTGAGAAAATCAAATATGATTGCCCAGGAGATAGGCTTTGTATGCAAAATTGTTTACAACTATTTGAAGAAGAAAAGCAAATCACGAATCAAATATTAAGCCGCCAATTATTCTAGAATTCCAACAAAACGGAAATGTCTGCTGTCAATAGTGAATAACAATGAAAAGTTTCCCTTCTATGACTACGTCAAGTTAAGATGGTGTGGGTTATATCTGATAATTTTTAATTCGGATCTATAGTAGCAGAAGTTTTCCTCTTAATGGGGAAAGTCAATTTTGACAATATGGATGAGGGTTTTATCATAAAGACATAACCGAGTTAGCAGATAATAAGTAGGCATCGACCTATACAATGTACATTTAACCTTAATAAAATCATTTGAGCAACAATAAATAAATTATTCAGTTTGATAAATAGGTAATAGAATTCTTTTTACTACACCTTCTATTTTATTTATTTATTTATTTATTTATTTATTTATTAATTAATTACAATACAATTACAAATTATATGCTAATTATATACGAGCGGAGTAACTTGACCATATGCTTGGTGTAGTGTCACAGACCAGAGTCTCTGGTGGGCATCGAATCCACGACCCTCACGCTAATAGTCTAGCACACTACTCACTAGACTACAAGGGAACCCCCTTCTATTTTATTATTTAAATAATTCCACATTTGGATTTGTATGTTTAATTTTGTGTGACAGTGTTTAAAAGCAATATCTTGCTTTATTTAATGTAAATTAAACACACAGTCATACTCATACACATACTCATACATACATACGTATACAAAAATATTCAAATACCATCGTCTTCGCCTTCGACGTTATCCGTAACATGAACTCGTGCATACAAAAGTGTCTCATTAAATTTGCTGTTAGACTTAGAGGACCCACATACACGATGCATAGACATACCACGTATGGTTTAACCCACCAACGAATATCGTTAGAAGCGACATAATAATGTGACCACTGCTACGTAACCATCTGTGTATGGATGGGGATCGAGCATGAAAAAAACTGTAAACATTTTCAACAGAAACAAAAGCAACAATAAGAAGCAAATGAAGAAGCAGAGTGAAAAGAAATGAACAACATTAAGTTATTAAGTCGCATTAGTAGACATGCAAAAAGTTAAGAAGTTAAAAACAACAAACACACAGGAATGCACTCAACGAAAAATGTTCGTTAAACGTTCGCTGCATATCATCCACCATTCAGAGGTATTTTCTGGACGTATTTTATATACATATTTGGGAAAATAGTATAAAAATTTGGTCTTTAATACGAGATATGCTGCAAAAATTAAGGTGGCATACATATATATTTATATGAATTTACATACATACATACATAATTGGTCATTACAACCCTTTAGCCAGGATTACGACCTAGCTTCTCACACCACTTATGTTGTTTGGGTTAATTTTTATACATGAGTGGCGGGACCTACAGTTTTACGTTGAGTCCGAACGACAGATTTTTAGAGAAACTTTTTATGGCAATTTTATTTACTTTCAGAGTTTTTGCCAGAAATCTGGTGAAAGGAAGGCGCCGAAGAAATATCTTCATATTTTGGTTTTAATTGTTTGAACCGTGGCTTTACGCCTAATAAGCCAACACACTGCCTACTAGACTACGGCAACTACTATGAATTTATTTCTTTCAAATTATCAAGACCTTAGCGCTGAATGATTCTTAATTCTTCTAGTCGTTATTATTATTGTCTGCCTCAAAAACATAGCTCATGTCCTAGACATACAAGATCCAGAACAGAGCTAACGAAGTCTAATATCGAATCGACGACTACTACCATTTGTTAATCTTTTTTATTCGTGTTTGTAAACATTTTTCGGTAACTGGAAAATAGAGCAGCTTCTTTGAAAAGCTTATGGTGCAGGTTTTACTAACATTTTCTTTTCGAGTCTATTTCTAATATGATTTACAAGAAAAAGGTTATGTATGTGTGCCTGTGTGTGTGTGTGAATTTGAGTACAAACGCGTAGCATATCTGTTGGATACTTTTAGCCCGTCCAAGTAGATTGTATTACACAATCTTAACAAAAATAACCACAATACAGATGGGTATGTTGATGTGTAGGAGCTGGCGAGGAGTATGTAGTGGAGTTAGTCGACGTTGAATAAAAGGAAGCAGTGAACCTTAACATGTGATCGTCTATGTGTTGCTTACTGTTTCAATGAGATTTGGTTTTCTTATGAAAATCTTTTCATCTTTTTTATTGCTTTTGCATTAGCACAGGCTTCTAATGTCTGTTCTATTACTTAAGCTACTGCTCTGCTCAGATGGACGGATGGATGGACGGATGGATGGATGAATATCCATGACAAAGTTTCTCTGGTAGTTTCATTGCAAAGATGTTCGTCTATAATACGAGAGACTCGATTTTTATCTGTTCGTTTGTCAGAGTGTTTGTTTTCAGATGGACCCGTTGACTTACTGCGTTGAGTTGCGTGCTGAGATCCATAGATGAGTGGAGTTGACCACATATCATGTTACTTTTGACGCATCACTACTATTTTGTGTATTGTTAGTCGTTTTTTTTGTTATTGTTGCTATTGTTGTTGTTTTATTATTATTAAAGCGGTTTGTGTTTTAAGCTGTTTAGTTATTTAATTCGCAAATGCTTTGATCATCTTAAATTTACCGCACAACAACAACAACAACAACAACAACAACAACAGCTGAGTGTATTAATATTTTATTTGTTTTATTTGTATCATCATTATCTGTATCTGTAGCTGTGCATATGATTTTTATTTTTACTAATGCCGTAATTACAGGGTGAACCTTCCAGAGGTTTTAGCAAATATTTCAAGCTGATGATTGACGTAACAGGCTGACTTCCAAAATGTTAGTTGCTTTGTGTTTGAACAAAGTATAGTGTTTGAAAAAGCCGCTGTACAAAATTTTTACAACGTATACTATTTCAAAACGTCGTCAATGTGTATTTTTAACCCACAAAAAGCAATCAGGCATCGGATTTATAGTTGATGCATTGTTTGGTAAGTTTGCATATATACAAAATCTATATACCGTAGTGGAACTGTATAATTTTGGAACTGATACATTTTGGAAGTCAGTCAACAATGTATTTATTATTCATCACCATTTCATCTTCCGTTTCACAGAAGCAATCTTGCAATTTTGTTGCAAATGAAGATAATTTCACGTATTTTTTCTCTTTAACATGTGTGCGACACGGACATATTTTTAACTTTTTTTTTAATTTTTTTTTGAATTTTCAAAATATTTGTGCTAAAAGAGTGTTTAGAAGAGACAATTTTCATTACTTTATTGGCACTTTTGACTATTAATCACTCACAACGTGATATTAAAAATCAAATAAACTGGCAAGCGTATGACACGTTCATTGCTATTTCCGTAATACGAGTGAGAACGACAAAAGAGGCTAATGGCTCGCTCAAACAAATTTTCTGAAATTATTTTTAAAAAAATGACATATGATGGATCACTCTATATAAACATTTAATTGAATTTTTATTCGAGAAATCAAACCGTTTACATAGTAGGTAGTTTGTTTTGTTTATTAACCATTATGTTGTTTCGCATATTAAACATTCAAAATAAAGATAAGAAGACAAAACAAAAAATTATAAAAAAATCTTGAGTAGGCAAAATCTTTTTGTAATCTGTATCTTAATGGAGGTTTCCAATTTCCCAAACAAACCTTCGAAGCGTGCCCCATCATCATCATCATCATCATTATCATCAAAGTACCATTCTACAGTTTCAAACTACACTGCACACGACAGCTGAGCGAACCAGTGGGAAAATTAAAGTGTTAGGCGGCGGTGATACTGTTAATCGCATAATTTCTAATTGGAAAATACGACTTCTAACCACAATAGTGGACAATAGAAATTGAATAGAAACAATGTCAAATCAACACTACTACCACCACTACTACTACTCTCACATTTCTTTTTATACGACTTCTTCTTGTTATTATTTTTCTTCTTTAGCCGTGTATTAACATTGTCGATTGGTCTTGTTAACATTTGCCGCCTTAATCCCTTGACATTTCACAACGAATTGAAATGAAAATCTCACCCAAAAACCATTTTCCCAGCAAACTGTTGGCAATTATTACTTAAGGACTCCCCAAGTACCAACTACCGGCCATCACTTGCTATTCCATTTATGTACGTACGTCTCAAAGTTTCATTCCATTTTATTTGGCAGCAAATTTTGTACGATTGAGAATACACAAGAAGGAGCAAAAAACGTAAAAACAATTTCAGATTTTCGTCTTGAGAACGTATGTGTGAGTAAGTAAGAAGTGTATGAAACGATGACAATTTAAATTCCAAACAACAACAAGTAAATTGAACACAATTTATAATGGCAGTCGAGAGTTTAAATTTTCGTTTGTTCATGATAATCATTACCAGTTGGCTGGTTTTCTTTGCTACTCTTGCAGACAGATGATTCGATTCGCCTGTACGTACATACATATGTATATAAGTATGTATGTACTTTGTTTATTGCCTACTTAAAAGACGAAATATTGTGCTACAATCGACCGTTTATCGATTGACATGATCACTTCATGCAAAAGTCAATGCATAAATCCTATACAAGAGAGACAAAATCAGAGTTTGGAATGCCAATAATTTAAATATAAAATTACATGAGATTAGCTATGCTAACCATTAATTGATATTCCCAAACCTGCCTCTTGGTGCTGCTCCTCTGTTTTCCCAACTTCTTTAGTTGCTACTCGTTACACATGCAAAGCAAAAGCAAAACAAAATAATGAATGAAGTTGACTTTTTATTTTGACATTTTCTTCGATTTCTCTTACATTTTTCGCTTTTTATTATTAAGACTGGCGTTTTAAAAATGTTGATTCTAGAAATGACTGAATGTGTGGTCTAATATGCCATGCACTGGCCAAGTGTGGTGCTTTCTGTTGGCCAGTTGCACCATAAAACATGCCGGTTGCAGTATTTTATTGATGCGATTAGATAGAGAAATAAAAAAATTAATAGACATTTTGACACATTTTCTATTGCTCTTGCTCTTGCTCTTGCTCTCGATCTTTCTCTTCCTGTTTTTATTCAAGTCAATAAGAGAATAAGATTTGAAATCTCAACTAAAATAAGTGGATTCTTTACAAATAATTTCATCTGCATTCGATTGTGTTTATTCCTATAATTTCACATTAGAACCTACAAATACAGGTTTCAGATTAGGTTGGGGCACAGGGAAAAGGAAGAATAGTGTTTATGGTCCTAAGGTTAGAAAGAGCTTCCTTTATAGAACACATAAAACACCTCTGAGTGAATAGTACACATGAAAAGTACAGATACGATTAAAATTACCTTTATCTGCGTTTCCCTAGCAACATACATACATAATTGGTCATTACAACCCTTCAGTCAGGATTACGACCTAGTTTCTAACACCACTTATGTTGTGTGCGTTAATTTTATACATGAGTGGCGGGACCTACAGTTTAAATTCGACTCCGAATGGCAGATTTTTGAGAAACTTTTCATGGCAATTTTTTTTATTCTCAGAGTTTTTTGCCAGAAATCTGCTGAAAGGAAAGCGCCAAAGAAATATTTTCATATTTTCGTTTTGATGTCTCACTTGGGGTTTGAACCGTGGCCTTACATCTATTAAGCCAACACACTACCTACTAGTCTACGGCGACTACAATCCACAATATAATGAAACAAAACTTTTTTGAGAAAATGTTTTCAATGGCCAGTTTGAATGATAAGCGCCTGCGTAGGACATGCCGAGCTTTTATGTAGAAGAGAACTGACGACATTGAGAGAACTGCTGGAATAGAATTTTGCAGTTGTACAGCTTTGTTATAAAAAGACATCGGCACCAATGTCCCCCAGGGGAGGAACATTTTCGGCTTTTTACACACATAGGACACGAAACTTCAACAATGTTCCTTAAAAAGAGCGTAAAAATGCATTCAGTTGCTTGTCAGCTTCTAAAGAAGAAGGTTTATGTCGCTTTTTTTCAGACTTCAATTATACACCCAAAGAAATATTACAGTAGGATTCACTAACATTCAATGAGAAATGATTTCGATTTTTGGTAGAATACTTGCCAAGTTAAATACGGTGTCTTTAGGGATTTAGTGCCGTAAAATTTTTCTATATTTTCCGCTCACATATATATATTATTGGGTTAATAAGTAGACTTGAAAATATTACTAATAATTTTCCTCTGGGTTGACACATGCCTCTCACAAATACACTCACATTTTGATCATGTTCTCTTTGTGCCGACGTCTTGCTTTTCAACTTATAAACCGTTACTCTCCATTAGATTACTTCGTTTTAGTTTTCTACCAATCGTTTAAGCCCCCAAAAAAAACAAACTGTCATTAGGTTTTTACTCTCATTTTTAAAATACGTGTGGAATTCGGTAATATTTTCTCTTTGATTTTAAGCATGAAAACACTGGTCGTGTGCACTAGGCCACGGGCGTCGTCATCTGTCAAAATTCACTGTTTATGCCAAAAGAAAATTTTTTTTATTGGAAGATAATTATCGCAAAAGTAATGAAGAAATTTATTTCATTTTTCTTTTTTTTTTTCTTTTGTGGAATGAGTGAGGCTATTAAATGTCATGTTGAAATCCATTTATCACTAAAATACCGTTAGATTTAAGACTTATCTGCATCATTAGGAAGAATCCGCATAATTGGTGTCTTATGCACAAACCAAGATTTTAAAATCAAAAATTTTAAATTTTTCTTTAAAAATTTATCTGATAAAACAAACATTCGTACGTACACAAATACATGTACGTACACAAATACATAGTCCTATAAAAAGATTCGAAACATTTAAAATACAACAAAATGTTAAAATTCAAAAATGATTTCAGTTTGCAAAAGGAGTAGAGGCGAAGAGGGGGATAAAAAAAATCCAACAAATACGATACGTACGTATAAGAAGGCATAAGGAAAGATACTTTCATATATCCTAGTTTTGTTTGTGACCATAAACGAAAATCAAATAATTTCCATATTTTTCTTAAGACATCCATTGGAGTACAGGGTACGAGTACAAAAATGCTGACCATAAATCTCGTTTGTCGTTTGCATTCTGAGCCACTCACTAACTTCCCAATAACTTCATGACCAATATGGAAATCTGATGTCAACTGGGGATCGAAAAACAAAGGCAACAATAACAATAACAAGTACAACAAAAAAGATATTGAGATGGAGTCAAACACATCGATGTGCATGTGGACGTGGATGTGGACGTAGACATAGACATTGAAATAACGAGTTAAACTATTGACAGAAACAATGAGAAAGACAGACAGACAGACAGACAGACATACAGAGAGACAGAGATATGGACGGACATAACTTTAAATCTAGTTGACGACTGCTAACTTAATGACAGGTCAACTATTTTGCATATCTGGTTTATTCCTTGCGGACATCAGTGACATCCTTCCTGCCACAAACCAACCAACCAACTAACCGTACGAGTACAATGGAATTAAACAATGTTTTATTGTCAATCACAAGTTTGGTTAAAATGGATGGAGATGGCCTTTGTGATCATGAATCAACAAGGATCTCTATCTTCAAAAAAATACCAATGACAACGAGAACAACAATGACATCGTTGACATGAACAAAGACGCAGACGAATGCAAAGACGCAGACGAACACAAAAACAAAGACAACCAATGATAATGATAATAATGATGCTGATGCTGATGCTGATGATGGTGATGACGATTGCTTTAAGAATGTCGCAAACAATAACGTATCAAGCAATGCAAACGTTGCGAAACTTATGTAACTTACAATGCAATTACGTTTTTCCACACAAACAAAAAGGCACCCAAATTGAAGAACAAAAACCTTCAACGTACACTGATATGGAAAACCATAAGGGTCACTGATAGTCGCTGGTAATTTATGGGCCCCTCAAACAAAACATACTCAATGAAATGTTACCTTCTTCCTCTTCATCTTCTTCATTCACTTTTTCTTTCTGCTGTTTCAACGTCTTTAGTGCCATAATTCACTGTATGGCTGGTTGACTGAACGTCTGACTCGATGGCTACTACTTTATGGGAATGCAAATGACATTTGCTCGAATTGTTGTTTATCAATGGTCGTTCGTTTTCATTGTTTTAAAAGTCAACTACAGAAACAACAACAGAAAATGATCAGCGATAAACGAAAGTGATTTGCAAATGTCACATTGAAGTGATTTAAAGTTGCAGGCAATTGACTGACTTGCCAGTCTGACAACAGTGCCAGTTAAATCCGATTCTGATTGCATATTAAAATGATACTGATTATAAAGTTTAAACCTGCGCATCATCTACATCCACATCCATCCACCACCAATTGACAAGACACATTTATTTCTCTTGTCAACATAGCCGCGAGTGATGATTTGATGATGGATTTGGTCAATTTTGTTGTAAGGCATGTTAAACAATCAATCGACAATTTTGTCAAAACTTTCGAACACCTCTGGTAATCACATGTGGTCTTGAGCGAATAAGAAGAAGTACACTGTAAAAAATGAAATGGAATATAAACTATTACTACGTTCAGATATGCACTTTTATTGAGTCAATATTCGGTTTATTGAGTACAATATTTTAAGTGTTCAGACATAATAATATACGCAGTTCAGCTGCTTATTCAATATTCATTTGACAGCCGGTAAACAAAAGAGCTGGTTGTTTCAACAACAATGTTTTTATTTTGTTTTGTTGTTTTTTTTGTTTTTTTGTTTTTTTGTTTGTCCTTTGAGTTGTCAAATATCAACAGAAAGTGTTCGGATAATTGTAATATGCGCACTGAACATACATATGACAGTGTTGCATTTTCAGTTTGACTCAATATTATAACAATTTGCGTATTTATTGCGCAATAATTAATTGAAACTTTATATGAAATATTGAGCTTAATAATGGCGTTTATTGCGATTTACGCAATAAAGATACATATCTGAACACCGTATATAAAATGGACAAAATGAATTCTAGTGTTGTGACCCCTAGTTCGGTTGAGTTGAGGGCTTAGTTAGTTTCAGTCCCTATCGTACTTTGAGGGCGCTAATTGATACTTAATATTTGTTTGCAGAGCAAAATGAAATATTCCCCTGATGGCTGCTTTTGTAAATGGTATGTTTCGTACGTCAACGTCGTTGTAGTCTGGTTGTAGGGTAGTGTTTTGACTTATTAGACGTGAGCCAATGGTTCAACCGCTGGCTAAGACATCTCGAACAAATGAAAATATTTCTTCGGCGACTTCCTCTCAGCAGATTTCTGGCAAAAACTCTGCGAGTAAATAAAATTGCCATGAAAAATCTCTCAAAAATCTGTAGTGCGGAGTCGAATTTAGACTGTAGATCCCGCCACTTATGGATGAAATTGACACACTAGGTGGGAATCCTGCCTAAATGGCAATTAAGTAAGTATGTCTCATAGACAAATGTATTGTAATTGATCAATTAAGACAAGTACAGTACCCGGAGGTCGAATTGACCCATTGTACAACGTCCTTAGTTTCTCACACCACTTATGTTGTGTGTGTTAATTTTTATACATGAGTGGTTTAAAGTCGACTCCGAACGACAGAGTTTTGAGAAACTTTTTTTCATGGAAATTTTATTTACTCTCAGAACCCCCGCCAGAAATCTGCTGAGAGAAAGTCGCCGGAGAAATACTTTTTGTATTTTGTCTTGATGTCTGGCCTGGGGCTCGAACCCTGGCTTTACGTCTAATAAGCCAACACACTACCTACTAGACTACGGCGACTTCAAGCTCAACCAATTAATAGCAAAAAAAAAACTTTTTCTTCAAGTGTATATTCAAATAAACTTGATCTTTTGATTGAAAGTAACAACAGTGTTCTGAATAAAGTCTCCACAATATCTGTCCCACCACAATCATTGACTTAATCTCTCACTCTAAACTCTAAAGGATTGTCCACTAAGTAATGATGTAAGTTTTACTCTAAAAATGTTGATGGACGAATAGATGGACTGACATGCATACAATATTTGTGTATGTAATCATGTGCAATGTGTGTGGGGAGATTGACAACTGATGTATGCTGATTTGACAATGATGTGTTTGCTGTTGCTATTGCTATTGCTGTTGCTATTGCTGATGTCGATATTGATGTTATGCAAATAACACAGTAACATTGACAACGACAACGACAACGAGCAAGAACAAAACGACAACAGCACAACAGCAACATTTATTGATTGCCATCATGACAATTGACATGTTGTTAAACAATCAATCGGTTGCTCAATTTAGAGGCATCACCATCTACGACAACAATTTGAATAAATGGACGAATGGAATGGAATGAACTAAGCGGACGGCACTGCACTGGACTGATACACTGACTGACTGATGATGTTGATGGTGAAGGTAATGGTGTCGATGATGATGACGATGATGTTGGTGATTACAGTGATGTTGTTATTGTTGTTGGTGGCAGAAATATCTTAATTCTCATTTGAATATTTTATTACTGGCGCTTCGATTGTTGTAAACCTTGCGCCATTTTATAAACACTTTTCGATATTTTTTTTTTTTTTTTGATTTTTGTTTTTCAATTCTGTTTTGTTTTATTTTGTTTGTTTTTTTCTGTCTGTAATTGAAAGTGATTGACAACAGATGTGTGATGTGATTGGTGGCTTTTTTTTCGTTTCAGTGCAATTTGATTTGTTTTTTTTTCTTTTTTTGTCTTTGGACTTCGGCTTAAAAGTGATTGTTTTATTGAATTGATTTTGTTGAATTTAAATAAATGTCACTGCTACAACAACAACAACAACAACATTTACATTCATATACACAATTTTGACTTGACATTTGAGCGACTGTCAAATTGAATTAAAATTGATTGTGTATGTGCGAATATTGTCAAATTACCTTCTTGATCGCATTGACCACAAAGAGAGTATTTGTTGTTGTTTTTTTTTTTTTATTTTCGTTATGATTTTGACAGATTTTTGGGTGATTTTGGAAAACATTTTAAATTCAATTCGTTTGCCTTACCCATTTTGCATACAAGGAAATCGATGCCCGTATATGTAAGTACCACTTAGAAGATCAAAGAGAATGTTTTATTTGTTGTTGTTCTTTTTGTATTTGTTTTTTTGTTTTGCTGTTAACATGTAATATCTTACGAAATTATGTAGATTTGATGACATTTTTAATATTTCCAAAATATATACGCATATGTGCATATGTATGGTACGTAGGTAGTTAAATAGAATACTTGGAAATGATTTGTGGGAAATTGAAAATAGAAATCTGTGTTACAATAAGCCTTTCGAAATCATTTTGATTTTAGGTAATGTTACTGGCTAACTTACTTAATTAGTTATTACAACCGATTTTCATTACGATTTAGCTTTTCGCATCACCCACGTTGTGTGTGTGTTAATTTTCTCTATTGACTCCGAACGACTGTTTTTTGGGAAACTTTTCATGACAATTTTATTTATTCTTATAGTTTTTGCCAGAAGATCGCTGAGGGGAAGTCGTCGAATATTTCTTCTTATTTCGTTTTGTTCAAGATGTCCGACTTGATGTTTGAACCGAGGCCTCACGTCTAATAAGCCAACACACTACCTACTTGACTACGACGATTAAATTGCCAATCAGGTTCTAAAAATCTTAAGATAACCTCAGTGGTTTTAAATTTAAAATTGTGGTTATGGGTGACCGAATTTAGAAATCAAAATTTTTGTAGTTCAGTACACGCCAAAGAATCAAAATTAATGATAAAAGAAAACTTTTTAGTAAAGAAAATGTACATAATTCGCCCAGCAAAACGCCCAATTTTTTTATTACAGAATAAGAAGATTGATTTTCATATCATGATTAAATGTAAAAAGAAACCAACGAATATATTCTAATTTTTTTCATTTTATTTTCCTTGAGAAAATCCAATTAAAATTTTCGTTGTTTCTACCGAAATAAAGTTTTAAGGAGAAACGATTTTTGTTAAACCATAATCCACAGCAAATAATACGGACATTAAGAGAAACCACTCTGGAGACAAAATGTGTCAGCAGCATGTCAAACTGCTTTACAATGGCATTCCAGTAGAAAAAGGAAAACAAAAAATTCCAAGCAATAACCTTCGGATGAACACCAATAATCAGCAGCATTAAATTGTGGAATTGAGGAGAGGAGAATCTTGTAAACCGCAAAACAATGCATTCACAATACAAAAAACATTCAAAAATGGCGGACAACGAAACTGGATGGATGGAAATTGATGTTCTCATGATTGCGATTTGGAATGATGCGATGCACAGCCACAAACAAACACAATCCATTCAACCACCTATCATCCATTCTTGCAATCCATTCAGCAGCCCACCAATACAAGTGTAATTTATTTGCATGTGCTGTATAAATTATTTTGTTACCAAATCTTTCTTGTTTTTTTTTCATTCGATTTCAATTTCAAGTCAAATACAAAAAACACAAACAAAAAAATGCAACAACAAATAAGAAAAAGAAGAAGCAAAAAAAACTAAGACAACTAAACGTTAAAAGAATGCCATCAGAAGTTGACGGATGCGCAGTACGTATAACAAACGATGAAATGATTTTCAAAAACGATACCCAAGTATGCAGAGAAATGTTTTCAATGAGTAAATCAGGAAAGATTAAAAACTCAATGCCTCACGTACATATATTTTGCGATTACGATTAACCAACTCTATGTGAGAGTGTATGTGTATATATGAACGTGTGTGAATGGTAATTTTTAGGTTATAAAATATCAAATACCCATAGTCACATTCTAAAAGGGCCTTAATCGGCGTGAACCTTTAAAAAGAATACAATTACAATACACCGATTAGATGTGAAGCTTTTCTTTGACTTACTAATTATTCAGATATTTCCATGTTTAAATAATGACTGACAAAACTACTGACCATAGCTGCCAGATTTGACGATTTATCGTCATTTTGACAATTTTGAGCTCCAAAAATATCATATTGACGATTTAACGATTTATGCCCTTATTTTGACGATTTTTAAAAATTAAAAATTTGCATCATATTCTTTACTTTAGTACATTAAAAGCCACTTTAAGCTCTGTATTTACTTTGCAATTGTTACTATTGGAAATTTATGTTACTTTCGAATACCCTTAAAAGCCAAAAAATTACAATAATTTATCACTTGTCGCTGCAGACAATTTTGAAAATTCGATTATAGCTTCTAATATTACCATCGGAAGAGCAAAGTCAAGCGTCGTTTTTTTATTTTCGTTCGTCCAACACTCAGGGCATTGTGTCTGGAACTATGAACATATGTTATGGGAAGAAGGAAAGAGAGAACAGTGTTTATGGACACTAGACTTGAATATTTTTATACCATAAGTATCAGGAAAGACCTCTGAGGCATTGGGTTCCACATACGATTAATCCGACTAAAAAACGTATTTTTTCTGTAATGCAGTGTGCGATCCACTAACCAATCGACCACATACCGACGTGCTGGCCGGGAAAGACGTGTGATTTTCGGGAACAAGTCCCCTTATGTCGTTCGAGCAAAATCCTTTTGTAGTAGAGATAGAACAGTGAAACACAAACCACATTGCTCCAATGATTCAATGGAGTTGGATACACTACCGACATTAACTAGCTACCTCAAAATGGACGTTGAGGCACCGACCCATACGTGAGAGTTGTATTCCATTCTCGGTCGGTTATAAATGGCGTAAATAGTAAGATCATTACACTGAATTTTCATGCTCAGAATGTCAAGAACTTTGACTTCTTAATATTTACACCACCCGTAGATTAAGATGAAGTAACATTATTGCCGCGCTTATGTGTCAATAAACAACACTGGCATAGATTGTTTAAATCTTAAAAATCTTTCCCCTGAATATGATATAAAATTTTCCCATTTTTGGAAAAAAATTAATGAATGAAGATAAGGGACGCTAGCTTTCAATTTCCAACAAATTTTTTTTAAATGTTTTATTTTTGAACTCAGATATGTACACAGATATGTATATACACAGGTACTGAAGTATACATACGGTTAAAAAATTTCAGAAAATAATCCGTTTTCGTTGAAAATCTTTATAGTTTCCTTGATTTTAGGACGTTCTTTTGCATTGGTTAAAAAATTTCTGAAATTTAACTGAATTGTGGCCCTGCACAGGCCTACAAAAGTATACATCCGATTTACAAATTTCACAAATTTCTGAACCAATACAAATGACCGTCTTAAAATCGAGGAAAGTTGTCAGACAATTATAAAGATTTTCAAGGAAAACGGATTAGTTAAAAAATTTCTGAAATTTGTTATTCGTATGTATACTTTTGTGGCTGAGTGTGCAATGATTTTATATGTATGATTTACTGCAATAGCAATAATTTTGGTTTTTAAAAACTTTTAATTTATTTATTTATTTTTTCTGGCGATTTTTTGACGATTTCAACAAACAACTTTGACGATTTTGACGATTTTTTCGCAAATATTTGATGATTTATTGCCTCAATTATCTGGCAGCTATGCTGCTGACAACACCACTACCAACCATCAACCATTTAAATTTTTCGGCTCCGAAACACTGACAGTTCTTTAAAATTTTACTGTGCCCTAAATTGAAATTGAGTAGAGATTAGAAGAGTAAACGGAACATTAGCAATTGCGTTCAGAAAATATTAGTCTCGCCTCATTAATCGCCTGTAAAAGCATGTTCTTCACTTCTTATTTAAAATACGACAACAGTGAATCTATCTAAGGCAACTAGAGATGTACATATGCAACACATTCAATGTCTTGATCGATGGAAATCTTCTGTTGCGAAGTTTTTGGAACATTTTTAATCGAAAGACAATCCTTTGAAATGTTTTCTGACTTATAGCTCCAAATGTACCAGGTGTTGCTAAAAAAATACATCGAAATTGATCTGCAAATGTTAGAATTGGTACAGGATCCTTTAGAAAATGGAGAGAACTTTACATTATTTCCATTCTCTATTTTAGCCTGTCAGATTTTAAACGATACGGCAATTTAGTTTTTAAAGAATGTGATGGCGTTCCCTACGTAGGAAGGCCCCTAGACAATCCTTCAATATGCTGCTGTGTTTTCGTTTGCCATAACAACTTAGAAAATAAAATAAGAATCTTTTAACAACACGTAGTATTTTGAATGCGAGTAAAAAGTTCTATTTAAAGCAGAAAGACGACAAAATAAATAAAATTAAAAGGCCAAGTGATATGCTAAACGCTATTTAACCGCTCTCATGCAAGCGATGCGAAATGAACGACAGCAACGACGATTTTAAGATTTTTTGTTTGTTTTTTTGGTTTTTTTTTGTCTGTTATCTGAAGATAGAAGTTGTCTCTCTTTTGAAAATATCTTTCCAAGCGATTTCAAATGACAGATGAACGATTTAAATGGAAATGCAATTTTTCCTCTTCATTTCTTCCACTAGCATAAGATATGGAAATAGTTTGTAATTGGCAATGGCCAAATATATGTTATTCTAGGTCTCAAAAACACTTAAGAATAGGGGGGGGACATTTGCCTGCTATAAACGAAGACAGTTAACTGAATATGTTTTTTTTTTTGTTTAATTAGTCTTGTACGTGGATAATGTAGACAAATTCTTAAGATAATCTTGGTATTTATCTACACCATGAACTCCATAGCCACCATTTAGTAGAGATTCATTACATTTTTCTGCGTTTTACGGACTAACTGACTGACTAGCTGATTTGCAGGATGTGTGTGTGATATTGGGAGTAAGAAGGCAAACGAACTATGCCAGAAATTAAAATTGGAACTGGAAAATCAACAAGAGTTTCGTTAAACTATTACTTCACAGATTGCGTTTAAAATTGTTCAAAGACTTATAAAAAGTCCTTCTCGAGATTGCGGCGGCTCTCAGGTTATGTTTTGTTTTTTTGCCAATTCCAATATATTGACAATGCGTAACAAAACAAAAGTAAAATGCCAATCATTTACTTACGCTGCAACAGCACAAAAAAGGCCAAAAGAACATTCGTTCGTTTATATTTAAACCAAAGCACTGACTGACGACTACTACACGTTGAAACGGCATGTCACACTTACTGAAATGTGTCTTTTGACACTGTTTTCTGTTTTTTCTTCTTTCTTCTTTCATATACAATCGAATTATGTTTGCAATATACAAGGAAAGAAAATAACGAAAATGAAATAAAAACAGTGCCGCAGAAAATGCTGTGAAACAAATCCCATGGGAAACTTTAAGGTTGGCTGGCATCAGGAGATTAACGCAAAAGCTTAAGTTTATTGCATGTTCTTCACTTGACTGACTACCGCATTTCGATTTATTTATTCATTTATATGCAGTGCAAATGCACTGAAAGGGCATTCTTCACATTTTCCAGAAGGTCATTTTCTTTACACCTAAACAATCGCATCTCTTGTCAGGCTGCTGTATGTAGTTGATGCCAAAACAAAATCAGCCACCAGCTATTGCCAGGAATTTTTTTGTTTTTGTGTTGGAGAACAAATATTGTAAAATAAAATCAATAAAAATAAATGAATGTTTTATTAATTTCGTAAAAGTTTATTAAACAAAAAAAGGGAAGTGGGGTGAATACCCGATGCATTAATTGAATGGAACGAATGAATCAGAAAATTTCCATGAGATAAACGACAGCCATGGTGAGGTTATAGGTTTTGCTCTAATTTACAGACGTATAACAATTTTGGTAGCAATTTATTTTACACTTTAAGAGCGTAACACTATGGCTGCATTCCAAAATGTATCAAACAAAGTTTGTATGCAGTTCTACTACGGTATATAAATTATGTAGATATACAAAGTAACCAAACAATGCATCAACTATAAATCCGATGCCTGATTGCTTTTTGACTGCGTTAAAAATACAGATTGACGACGTTTTGAAATAGAATACATTGTATATATTTTGTACAGCGGCATTATGAAACACGATACTTTGTTCAAACACAAAGCAACTAACATTTTGGAAGTCAGCCTATCTGGTACTTTTTTTAGTGTTCAAACTACAGTTTCACTCCTTAGGAATATAATACTTGGAAATCTTTTAAAACAAATCAATCTTAAGAATAATTTTATTTTATTACGAACGCCACGTTTAAGAGAACTACCAGCAGAGTTTTAAACATTAAAATCTACGCAATAATCTTTCGTTTCTTTTTTTATTTCAGGTTACCGTGAAAGTGCTTTCGCATTCGCCATATCAGCTGCTGGTGTGGCACATAGTGTTGCAAGAGCTTGCAGCCAGGGACGTTTAATGTCATGCGGATGTGATCCATCGGTGAATCGCAAGACATTGAATAAGAATCTCAGACAAAGCCTGGACAAGGAGAAGAAACAATTCCTGCAATATCTCGAAACGAATCAGATTTTAACAGCCGAAGATGAAAAGAAATACGAACGATCCAAAATAGCCAGCAGATGGAAATGGGGTGGTTGCTCGCACAACATGGATTTTGGCGTAGAGTTTTCGAAACTCTTCTTGGATTGCCGGGAGAAAGCGGGCGACATACAATCGAAAATTAATTTGCATAATAATCATGCTGGGAGAATAGTAAGTAAAATAGTTTCATGTCTCACTCATGTTTAGTGAATTCTTTAGAGGTTTAAAATTTCAAGTTTTCAAATGTTTATTTCTTATTGTCTCCTCTTAAGGCCGTTTCGAATAACATGGAGTTTCGCTGTAAATGTCACGGCATGTCGGGCAGTTGCCAATTGAAAACCTGCTGGAAGTCTGCTCCAGATTTTCATGTTGTGGGCAAAGTACTGAAGCATCAATTTCGTAGAGCTCTTCTAGTTGACCAATCCAATTTAGGCAACGGTGAACCGATAGTGGTGCTAAAAAGATCACGCAATAAAAAATCCAATGCAGGTACTACCAATACGGAACGCACAAGCGAACGACACGAAAGACCCTCAAATACAAAAGTAAGCTCGGAAAAGAATGCTCAAAAATCTGCTCGTAAATTGGAAACTTCACTCTTCTACTATCAAAGGTCGCCGAATTTCTGTGAAAAAGATCCTTCAGCTGATATTTTGGGTGAGTTTTAAATACGATTTTCTCTCTCTTAAGTTAGTTAACATGATTGAAAAAATGAATTCACCAATCAGATTAATAAGTTACAAAGTGTTGGCTGTAAACACCATTTAATTATTCAATGATTAATTGAAAATGTTGTTACGTCCGTTGTTGCTGTTGTTGCTGTTGTTACAATAACAACTGATAACAAATTGCCAGAGGAATAATAATTTTTTTTATTTAAATCAATTTAAACATACGATATCATGCTAATAAACACTTCAATTGACAGGCTTATTAATGGAATATGCAAAACAGTTTTCAGTTCGTTGCAGTTTTTTTTGCATTTTTTTTTCACTCCTTCCACCATATCTTATTTTCGCTACCCTCTCGTCGACACTTAATATTCGCTTTAAATGTTATAAAAAATTGAGGAAAACAACAAAACTTCAATAATAAAATACGAATGCAAAAAACAAAATGAATCTGTAGCGCTGGCAAAAAAATATCAAATTAATAAACACCTCTGAAAGCGACAGAAAGAAAAAAAATAGTAATAAAAATGTACAGCAACAACAAATTAAAACTTTTAACACCGATTTAACATTAATTTTTCATTTTTGTTTTTTGTTGCCTTTTTACACGACCCACCACTTTACGAAAATGCTCACTCACAAGCATACAAACACTCCTCACAAATGGCGTTCGTTATAATAAAAATAAAAAAAAAATAAATAATATTCGTACAGACTTACAAATGGCAATAAAACTTATACACTGAAAGAAAAAATAGGTGGATTCAATAGGCAAAATGTATTTAAAATAAATGTCTGGGTTTCGTCAACTCGGTCAAGCATTATAAAGAATTTTTTTGTACAGTGGTTAGTCATACTATTATTAACCCCGTACCATATTAAATTACAAAATTCGTATAAAATCAGGCTTTTGTGCAGGAATTATGATATTAAATACACTTTCCCGGGCGGATTGTACATTTGTTCGAAAAGAATTCGAAATAGCAAACCGAAACTGAAACTCTGCACGGAGTTTCTTACGAGCAATTGCGTATTGAGAGTACGTATATTGAGAATGCCAATCGCGTTGTCTAGTAGGTAGTGTGTTGGCTTTTTAGAGGAGAGATTGTGGTTTAACCCCCGGCTCAGACGTCTCGAACTACGCGAAATATGAACGACTTCCGGCATCTCTCTGAGAGTAAATAAAATTGCCATGAAAAACTTCTTAAAAATATGGGGTTCAGGCTTGACTTCAAGCTGTAGGTTCTGTCACACATGAATAAAATTAACACACACAACGTGGGTGGTTTGAGAGGCTAGGTTTTAACCCTGACTAAAGGGTTGTAAAGAACCGATTAAGTAAGTGATCGCGAATGTGATGTCCTGCAAACATCAGAGACAGTGAAACACATATTTATTGAACTACTAATGGATTAATAAGGTGCATATCCACTAATAATGTTTATGATCTGCTCACTTTCATTAAGAAAGTGATAGGCTAGCTAAGCAAACTATAGGCCAGATTGAATAAAATAAGTCGCAATGGCTTGCTGCTGCTACGAAATTATACGAGTTGTTTTCAAAAACGTTTTGTATATTGCGAAATATTTTGCATTCTTTGTATGCTGATACACTGTGGGCCATTATTACAACATGCCATTAACTAATGGGAAGATTTTAACGGACAGATAAATTGTTTTTCATTATTATAAGTGGACAACAAGTTAGAAGTAAGCGTTAAGCTAAAGGGAGGATAATCCTACCTTTAACTTTTAAAGTTAAGTTTATGCCTGAACTTGCCATATTATATATTATATTCAATATGGCAACTTCAAATATAACCAAAATTATTGAAAGTTGCCATTGTGTTTAAAAAAAAACTTGTTTAATTGAACAGTGTTATCGACATTGCTCCGGAATTGCCATATTTTTGAAAAAGTTAACTATTTTATCATTAGGTTGTAATAACGAAAAGAAGTTAAAAGTGACTTTAAAGTTCACTTTAGCTAAAGGTATCTTTAACTAAAGCAAACTTTAACGGCAAGTTGTAATAATGGCCCTTTGTGATATATTCTACGAAAAAAATAGCTTCTCCAAGAAGACCAAGGAGGGCATATGCGAATTTTACTCTACACTTAGGTGTCCTAAGTTTGAAAGTGTGAAATGGAATCTTCTGATGACATCAGAATCCATTTTGATTCGTACCATTCACATATTCCATTGTTGTAACCATAAAGCCTGGGTCAGCTCAATGTGTTCGAAAACTTCTTAAGTTTGCAGAAGAACGTTAACGATTCTAATATAGTGGCGTAGTTCATATGGGTCATGAATTAGTAACAAACATTTTCTTGAAGTTATGCTTGAAATTATAAAAAAAAACGAAACGAGCAGGATTGTAGAAATTCACAGTTTTTGCATTACGATGATGGTCATGGCCATTAGGTGACTACAGGCTTGCTAGGATTGAACAAATTAGGATTACAAAACCTAGATAGATGTCAGAGGTATTCTAAATTGTCTGGATAATAAATATTACGTTGAAGATGAAAAATAAGATGATTTATTCAATTTTTTTTTAAATTTTGAACAAATTTTTATTTTTTTTTTCTTAACACGGCTACACTTAGTTCAAAAAGATTAAATCTCGTCTCTTTGGATAACTATTTTGCTTTTTCAATGTGTATTTGAAAAAAATAAAAAAAACAAGCAAAAATCCATCTCTAACTCGATCTGTATATCGAATAAAACGAAAAATAAAAATAAAAAACTGAACGAAACAAAAGCGGTAATAAAACTCGTAACTCATGCTGGTGTTGCTTGTTGCAAATTGACAGATTGCGGTGAAAAAGTGTTAATTATTTAATAATAAATTGTATTTTTTTACTATTTTTTTCTAATTTTGTTTTATATTTCTTCGTTCATGTATTTGTTATTGGTCGAAGAAGAAAAAAAGAGAATTGCAATGCAATTTGTTGCTGTTGTGTTGTTAATTTTAATTTTATTTGTAATTATTATCGTATTTACTTAAGTTTGTTTCAGTAATAATAAATTAAATGCCATTTAAATTTAAATACTGGATAATGTGACGACTAAAAGCCACGAAAACAAAAATTATCAATTAGCCATCCATGCATACATACACATTTTGCATAATAAATAATCGGTTAATTAGTGAATAGAAAATAAAAATAATTTTGTTTTCTTCGAATCAAATGAAAAATTATATGAAATTTATTTAAAATGAAAACACGATTATTATTTATTCTTCTTTCATAGAAGAAAAATATGAAATAAAATAAATCAAAGGATTAATTAGCGAAATTGCTTGTCAGTAAAGTTTAGAGACAACGCAATAGAAAAAAGTATTGAACACAATTAACGAATTGTTTTTTTATTAATAAATAAATCAATACAAGGTGTAGTGTAAAGAAATTCAATTGCTTTCGTTCCTTTAAGGAGTGTGACAAAACATCCCCTCCATCTTCTGTGATGGAATTACAATAAACTAATCACGCCAGAATTAATGGTTCGAGTATGGGATTTGCCCTGATCCCCGATTGGGAAATATCATTTACACGCCATGTAGTGTCTTGTGCAAAAATTCAATCACAAATAGCACTGTGAGTAACATTTTGTCATCAGCGCCGACATTGGCGCATTTTAGTTCGATCTGGTGTTTTTCTGCGTTCAGCAATCAATTCTAACCTCAATACTTATGGCATTCAAATAAAGAACTTTAAGATTGAAACCGTGAGCATATATTTACAATCAATTTAGGATTTAACCAAAGACAGACAATATTAATAATTCTGTAAATTTCAAAAGAAAACTTTTCTTATCACCCAGAACAGATTTTATTAATGTCGAATTCGAACGACAGATTTGAGAAACTTTTTCATGGCAAATAATTTATTCTCAGAGTTTTACGAAAACAATGTTAAGACGTGGGTTTCGAAAGAAAAGTTTTTTTTATTTATGTGCTTCGATATGCCAGAGTTAAGGTTTCAATTCTCGAAACCGAGCAAAGTAAGCCTACACTCTACCCGCTAGACTAGACGACCATCTAACATATATAAATTTTGATGTAACGCGTAACCTAAAAACGTTGATTTCGAGCAAATAAAATTATTTGCCGTCAAACAAACCGTCAAATATTTTCATGATTTTTGGGCAAATATTTATTTGCTCTTACATATTTTTCGTAAGGGCAAACAGTGGCACATAACAGCTGTTTAAGGCTGTGTTGCCTACTAGCAAAACTAAAACATCACTAAAATGACAAAAAAAAATGTATGAAATCAAATTTGAAGAAAATAAATAATTTATTTTATGGAAACCTTTTTGTTCGTTGTAGATGTATTCATTATATACGTATAAATATTTGGGTGCCTGCATATACAGAGATACATTCAGAGTCTGAAATTTAATTATTTATATAATATTAATAATATTATAATTAATTGATGCATATATCAATTGCTATACCTTTCTAGATCAAAGCTATTCAGGGGTTGTAATGATTTTTTCAATAAAATGGTTATTTATTTAAATCTCATTAAAGAAAAATATCTCTGAAACGACCTAACTCTTCAGTACATAAAAGCAAAGAGTTCTTGTTTTTGTAATAGAAAATTTTTAATTTTTATTGCAATGATTTTGGTTTTTTCTCCAAATTACCACGACAAATTTCGTTCCTGAAAATAAGCAGGTTAAAATATTCAAAGTACAATGTTATGAATGGAACTCTCTAAGTGGACGGTACGACGCTACGGAGAATTTCAAATTAACGCAGCAACATAATTCCTTTTATACAAGCATAGTTCATTTTGGAATTCAATCATTTTGGAGGATAAATTTTCAACCAGTGACATAAAAACGTTTCTCAAAAATCTCTATAAAAAATTTTCAAATTAGACCTAAAACAAATCCTTTATATATACTCGATTTCCAATTTTTAGATTTAACATCTATTTTAAGATATGTACTTCATTTTAGCGATTTTCAAATATGGTGATTGGCTACACTTAAAAAATGTAAACATTTGTTTATGTTAATTTTATTTTGATTAAAAACAAAAATTTTTCTCTGCATCCTTCTACCCTGAAGCCATTTCCGAACCCCTAGCCGTCTTACTTTTTTCTTCGCAAATTTTCGCGGAAGCTCCGCAACACAAAACGAAAAAATATTCACCTTCTATTATGGATGAAAATGTGTATGTATTTTTTTTTTTCAACAAACATTTATTTGCTGTCAAACATGTGGAACAAGGGAAAACAAAATTGTGGCAAACATTTGACATATGTATGTGACCGTACCTTTTGATACAATTTGATTCCTTATTAAATTTTGGAATTTTTATCCTCTTACCTTGAATTTATATTGAATATTATCGTGATATTTGATATAATTGTTAAATTTTTATAAATGTGACGAACTGTTAACGAATTTCTACCGTTTTCTGGCGTATTTCGCGATCACAACACTTTGTGGCCACGGGGCCACCAATCCTTTAATTAATTGATGCCTATAATTTATTTCATTACTGTTTTCATTTTATTATTAAATATTCACTTAATTTTACATTTAACACGAAATTCTACACAAAACTATTAAAATTTCACAATTTTAACACAATATTTTTTACATACTCTTTTACAAATTACGACAACTGCTTGTATGCTACGAAAATAAATAAAGAACTGAAAGAGAGTAAGAAAGCGAAACGGTGTTGCCATTGCCATTATCAGTTTATGCTAAAAATGATGCGTAGGTTAGTATCTGGACTAATTTTGGTGATTTTTTTTTAGAAGTTGTTTACAATACTTTTTCCTTCCTGGCAACGCTGGTGGTAGGTGGTTTGCAAAATTAATTCGCACATTCTTTTTTCCTGTCCGGTTTGAGAAGAATTTTTGAAGTGCGTGTGTTGTTTGTTAGCAGTTGGTGTTTCTTTCTGATTGTGATTGTGTTCGTTTGTGTGTGTCAGGTGAGACGCGTCTGTGTTGTTTACTTAAAGGTGGATGAGGAGCCGATTCGGTTGGTTAGGAAGGATCTAACACTTGGTTGAAAAGTTACTTCTTGTTATGGTTGTGATGAGTTTCATATGTGGTGAGTTTATCCGGTTTGGTAAATAAAAATCTCGTTACTCAAAAAACACACAGCATTAGCGATACACCGGCACTACCATTTTACACTATATTACCAATCGTGTGGTTTGTGTCTCCATTAGTGGAGTCACTAACAAAACCTGAATAAAAGAAGTACACTCAACGTATAAAGTGTTGCCAATTTTCGCATTTAAAAAAATTGTGTAACGCATAAAAAATTAAAAATTTTAATTATTTGTAAATTAATATTTGAATAATTTTTCTTACTCTTAAACTTATTCAAAGGCAGAGTTTATGGATATAAATTAATAGGGGATAAAAAAATAAATAAAAAATAAAAAACTTAAAGATTTGCAAAAAATTTAATGTAAGAAAAATGCAAACAAACAAACATAATAATTACGTTAATGGAAATAATGTTGCCATATATTTACATTACATAAAAAAGTAATGCCAACTATTTTAATACGGTGTGTTATAATTGTGCAGGGCATTGATAAATGGTAAACGTCTATACCTACATATGAAATGGGTATAGCATTGCTAAGTGGATTAAATATTAATAGTATTTATTATTAAGGACACCTTTAGGTTTTGTGTGAAAATTAAAATTTCATTTTGCATTTTAGGTACTGTGGGCCGTAAATGCAATCGCAATAGCACGTTAAGCGATGGCTGCACTTCGTTATGCTGTGGCCGTGGCTACAGTTTAGTCAAGGAACGCCGAGCCGAACGTTGTCATTGTAAATTTCAATGGTGCTGCAATGTGGAATGCGACGAATGTCATGTTGAGGAATGGATTAGTGTGTGCAATTAAATAAACAAAAATTGTTTGAAAACAAAAACAAAATCAACAACAATCAACTTTAATTCTGCATTACATCTACAAAGAAAGACTTTTTTATATAGAATTAATAATTATGTAATGCAAAACAACAAGAGAACAAACTAAAAATATACAAAATTTAAATGAAAATAATTATAATATAATTAAAGAAAATTTAATAAATAATTTATAATAGTTTTAAAATATAAAATAATTATTTACATGCTTCTAAATAAAAAAGAAAAAAATTAAAAATAACAAAATATAAATAAAAATTAAAAAAAACAATTGAAAACCCTGTTGAGCCAAAATGGTCCTTCTGCATACAATAAATGTATGTGTGTGTGTGTGTGTGTCTGTCTATTGTAACATATAGTTTAGATGAATTTTACTTCCTTTTTAGTAATTATTATTATTATTATTAATGATCAAATATTGAAATATTATATTTTTATTTTGTCTCAATTATATAATAACAATAACAATAATAACGACACAAACAAAGTATACATATGTATTTGGAAAAATATAAATATTTTATTTATTTTCTTTATTTATTCTTCTTTCTTCTTTTCGTTGTAAATATTGAATTGCAAATAATAAATTTAAAAACAAAATAAATAAATTTAATATTATAAACAGTTATTTGTTACTATATGTAGGTGCTTGCCTTCTTTAATTTTTCAGCAACAAAATTTTATATGAAAATTAATATTTGAATCCCAGTTTACATTTGTGCTTGAGGGAAGTTTAATTCAATTAACCTTTAAATGGGCGCCTTTTGTACAATGGCACCATAACTTTTACTTTCTTAACCATTTGTGTTCATCGCAGTCACGGATTTCTACCACCAATGGTAAGAATACCTTGGCTAGATCCATATACTATCGTGTATATATGGCTTCCCTCTATTTGAAGGGGTATGTGGCATGCTTAAACATTTTAAGAATTAAGACAACAATTTTAGTCAGCTTTTAGCAGCATAAGGTGCTGCACGTTCGGTCGGTTAAGAAGCGTTAAATAAAATTGTGTTCTTAAAGAGAAAATTTAAAGTGTGGTGAAAAAGCAAATACATTTGAAAAGAATTCAATTGAATAACTAAGCGAAGGTGGCGATTAAAGGATAAGAGCAAAAATTTAAAATAAATTAAATTAACTCAAAAAAACGGATTATTTTAAAACAAAGAAAATATTATAATATATTTTTTTTTTATAAAAGAAATAAAGTCTACCAAGCACAATCCTTAAAGCTATACGAATACGACGTTCTATGTCCCTGGCTTCTGTATTTTATAAACAAAAATCATTGCTACTAATATTTAAAGAATAAATGTATTTCAGACAAATACATACTTGCGTATTTAAATTTTTAAGAGTTTTACGCGTATAGTCCTTTCCTAAATTCTGGGCATTCTGCGACCACAATTTTCATTTCGCCGTTTACAATATTATTCTTTTAGTACCCTCGTAACATGCCTAACATATTGAAATACTTTTGGAAATACATAACTTTTAATAAATCTTCTGAATAAAGTTTCTAGAATTTGAAATTCTCAACAACAAAACGTTAGCTTCATCAGTAACTTTTCTGTAAAGCTGGAATAAATGCTAACATGCTGTGGGATCTTACAGAACAAAGTTCATCATTTACTTCTTCTACTACTTTTTAAATTTTTTAACCATCGATGTTCCAACTGTTGATGTTGGAATATATGGACTCGAGAGTTCTCTCCGACGATCCTATATCAGCAGTCTTCTGCCACAAACTCCGGAATTAACTGCCATGAAAAAGTCTCTCAAATTTTTCGCTAGAATTCTACTCTAAACTGTAGATTCCTATACTCTTGGAATTAAATTGATGGACATAATATAACATAACTTGGCCAAAGTGTTGTAATGATTTGCCCATAGAATTGCGCAAATACTTTTATACGCATTTTACTACACCAAAGAAGAATTTAGTAAAGTATTTCAATCTGAAGTCGCCGTAGTCCAGAAGAAAGTGTGTTGGCTTATTAGACGTAAGGCCACGGTTCAAACCCCAGGTCAGACATCAAAACGAAAATATGAAAATATTTCTTCGGCGACTTCCTCTCAGCAGAGCAGCATGGCATTGCCATGATGGCAATTTTATTTACTCTCAGAGTTTTTGCCAGAAATCTGCTGAAATCTCTGAATTCTGCTGATTGCCATGAAAAGTTTCTCAAATATCTGTCGTTCGGAGTCGACTTTAAACTGTTGGTCCCGCCACTCATGTATAAAATTAACGCACCCAACATAAGTGGTGTTAGAAGCTAGGTCGTAATCCTGACTGAAGGATTGTAATGACCAATTATGGATGTATGTATGTATGTATTTCAATCTCCTGACAATCTATATCGGCTTATGGAATGCGCGTTGTTTAAATTCTTATTTATTTATTATTTATTAATTTATTACAACTACTAGTTATTAGAACTAACAAGTAATTTAATTCAAACAGTTAATTAAACATAAACTTAATTATCATATATTTATGATGATATTACGTTATCAAGCCAAAAAAGAGCATCTAATTAGGTCGGATGGCTTCCTTCTTTTAAGTCTGCGTTCCAAACCAATGGAATCAGCAAGAGATGATGCTTCTAAAACTATGTGGTCTCTGAGTCGGGTGTTATGTTTTGTTGCAATGTTTTTAATCTATTTTCTAACTGTTTTTACACCATGGTCAAGATGTAAATCACTTGTACGTATACGATGCATCTGAGTACTTTGTTCTGAAAACTTTGTATAATGGTTATATTTTCTCGCTTGTGCATCCCCACAATTGTGCTCCATAAGTCCATATATGTTGGTTTTAATATTTGATTATATATTAACAATTTATTTTCGATAGACAGTTTGGATTTTCCACCGTTTAGCCAGTTTAGCTTCTTCCATTTTAATTGTAAAATTGATTTATTTTTAAAGCCAGCGTGTGGACTTGGACCATTTTCTAGTCCATTCTAAGACCGAGGTAAGCGCGTTTTGTAACACTTGTGTTTCGCTGGCAACTGACAAAATAGCGGTGTCATCGGCCATAGTCGCTCCAGCAACTTCTCGTATATATATATGGTGGACCCAGAATACTTCCTTGTGCTACTTCTGCTTATATTTCCCTTAATTGAGAATATCCGTCCTCATATGTAACGCGAAACAATCTTATTCTTCAGGTACGATTTAAATAAAGTACAGTACGCCCTTGGCAATTGTGTGCTTAATTTCGTGAGTAAACCCGTATGACTGACTGTGCCGAATGCTTGTGAAAAGTCCGAGAATACAGCGGTACAAACATTTTTTTCCTCAAAAGCTCTTATTGCTTAATGAAAGAACAAACCAACGCAATAAACAAACGAAGACAACAGGGCCATAAATTTTCCAGCTTTTAAAAATGCTTAAGAACACCTTAATGTAAGGTTGGTCATTTACTCCACATAGCTAAGGATGGCTTTAGACGATAATAAAAGACATTCGACGTTTATAGAGAAAAGAGCGGATTAAGACATTGAACGAAAATACGGATATAAATTTGGCAATTGTACAGCTTTCTTCGTTTTTTGAAATTTTCTAAAAATGTTCACCTTGCAAAAATAATTGACATGTCGTTCGACTTGTATTACGACGTAAATACAAGCTGTCAAAACTATTTTAACGACTTAAAGTTGGTAGTTTTCTTCTATGAAATGTTGCGAAATAATTTAAATCGTTAAAGACAATAATGATTTCAATTTTTTTAACGATAAACGAGTTTAGTTCAATGTTTTTGGGTCTAGATGTGGAGCCATATGAATGGCCCATGTCACTTACTCATTGGAAAGGAACGTTCAATATTTGGAAGCTCGACAACATCTACGGACTCACTCTCTTATCTAGAGATAGGAGTGTATTCTTAAATGTACGAAGGCGTTTTAATTCATACCGTAATACGTACGATTTCATAGTAGACTAGACTAATTAACTTTAGAACGCTCAGAAAGTCAAAGTTATGGCCGTGGATAAGTGCATTTTTTTTTTGTTATTGTTTTATTTTTATACGTTTAATTACAATACAATTACAAATTATATTTAATTATTTACGAGCTGTATTACTTCGACCTTATGCTCGGTGTAGAATCGAACCCACAACCCTCGCTACCCACAGAGCACCCAATGTTTTTGTTATTGTTTTAATGGCCAATTGTCCATGTAAAATTGGCCACAATTTATTTGGCAAAATTGCAAAAGAAATCGAAATAAAAAAAAACAACAAAACAAATATTAAAACCAGGGTCAAATGGTTAACTTCTAAGGTTTCCTCCACACACAAAATATGTAGACACTGAGATGTAGAATAGAGAAAACGAATATTGAAATTGAATGGAAATTGTTTCCATTTTATTTCACTTTTTTATTTATACATCCCTTCTAATGAGATTTACATTGATTGAATCGACGACGGCGACCACGACTGTCTTCCAATCAAGCCACCACCACCACCACCAATAACCAAACCCTATAGAATGATTTTTTTTTTAATTCCATCTGAGAAGGTGTCTTGCATTGATAAGAGTTCGTTGCAAAAACACTTGACCACAGCGAGTGTAACTGAAAAGACGTGCGTTTCTCTTGTTATTCACACAGACCCTCTATTAAAGTGCAATAAAAATAATTCTGAAAATCAATTAAATTGATTTGATTGTTTAAATAAATAAATTTGCGAAAAGAAAATGTATTTGCCATACGATCAATTACCGGATCCTACGGATAAGTTTGAGATTTACGAAGAAATAGCCCAGGGTGTTAATGCCAAAGTGTTTAGGGCCAAAGAACTGGACAATGATCGTGTAGTGGCTTTAAAAATCCAACATTACGATGAAGAACATCAGGTGACCATAGAGGAGGAGTATCATATTTTAAGGGACTATTGCAGTAGTCCCAATTTGCCAGAGTTCTATGGGGTTTATAAGCTGGTTAAGGAAAATGGACCCGATGAAATATGGTTCGTTTTGGAGGTAAGCTGACATGATTTGCATTTGCTTTTGATTTTCATTCAATTGTTCTTAATGATCTCTTTCCGTAAAGTATTGTGGTGGCGGTACAGCCGCAGATATGGTCAATAAATTATTGAAATTGGATCGCCGCATGCGTGAGGAGCATATTGCGTTTATAATACGCGAAACTTGCCGTGGTGCCATTGAGCTTAATCGCAATCACGTTTTGCATCGTGATATACGCGGCGATAACATTCTATTGACCAGAGATGGCCGTGTTAAATTGTGTGATTTTGGTTTGTCACGCCAGGTTGATTCTACATTCGACAAACGTGGCACCTGCATTGGTTCTCCCTGTTGGATGGCACCAGAAACTGTTATGGCCATGGATGCAAGTAAGAAAAATTGTTTACTGTGAAAACTAAAAGTTTCACGTTTTGTTATATTCATTCTGTATTTAGGAGATCCCGAAGTTACCACACGCGCTGACGTCTGGGCCTTGGGCATTACCACGATTGAATTGGCTGATGGTAAACCTCCTTTTGCCGATATGCATCCGTCACGTGCTCTCTTCCAAATTGTACGCAATCCTCCTCCAACTCTTTTCAAGCCATCTAATTGGTCTCAACAGATGAATGATTTCATTGCCGAATGCTTGGAAAAGAACCAAGAGAACAGGCCAATGATGGTTGAAATGGTTGAACATCCATTTTTAACCGAACTATTCGATAACGAGGATGAGGTAAGCACCACAAAAATAGATGAAAATAATTATTTTTAATATTTTTCCCCCTTTAATTATCCTTCATTAGATGAGAAGTGACATACGCGAACTTATTGACCTTTGCCGCGATGCTGGCGCTTTGTATAAGGAACCCGAGATTTTCGTAGATCGTGGCTATATCAAGCGTTTCGATGGTAAACCTGAGCGCATGTATCAGGAGGATTTAGCTGCCATTGAAAACCCAGTTGAAGACACCATTCTGGAGAACCTGCGCAATCGTATAGAATTGGGCAACAGTTACTCTTTTATCGGCGATATTTTACTATCGCTAAATTCAAACGATATCGAAAATGAGTTTCCGCCGGAATTTCATCAGAAATATAATTGCAAATCAAGATCAGAAAATGTGCCTCATATTTTTGCTGTTGCCGATGTAGCCTACCAGGATATGTTGCATCATAAGGAGCCACAACATGTAGTGTTTTCGGGTGAAAGTTATTCGGGCAAATCCACCAATGTAAAGCTATTGGTAAAACATTTATGCTATTTGGGCGCTGGCAATCGAGGTGCCACCGATCGTGTAGAGCAGTCTATTAAAGCCATTCTAATGTTGGTAAATGCGGGTACGCCCATTAACAATAATTCTACACGCTGTGTTTTGCAGTATTTCTTAACGTTCGGCAAGACCGGCAAAATGTCGGGAGCTGTCTTTAATATGTATATGCTGGAGAAACTGAGAGTTTCTACCATGGATGGGTAAGAGGTTTTTACTCTTGTGGCTTGAACTTTATAACGATAAATTTTGTTCTCCTTAGAAACCAACATAATTTCCATATATTTTACTTCTTCTACGACTATATGAATGCTGAGGGTCTTTTGAAGGAGTACAGCTTGAAACCGGAACGTGGTTACCGCTATTTGCGCATACCACCCGATGTGCCACCCACTAAACTGAAATACCATCGTGATGATCCTCAAGGCAATGTAGAGCACTTCCGGCAATTTGAAACGATTTTAAAGGATCTCGATTTCAATCACAAGCAATTAGAGACGATACGTAAAATTTTGGCAGCAATTTTGAATATTGGTAACATACGTTTCCGCCAATCGGGTCGTTATGCGGAAGTGGACAACACAGAGATTGTTACGCGCATTGCAGAATTGCTGAAAGTGGATGAAAAGAAGTTCATGTGGTCTTTGACAAACTTCATAATGGTAAAGGGTGGCATAGCGGAAAGACGCCAATATACTACAGAAGAAGCCCGCGATGCTCGTGATGCTGTGGCCTCTACCATTTATTCCAGATTGGTGGATTGGATTATCAATAAGATCAACATGAATATGGCCTTTCCACGAGCGGTATTGTAAGTTTTCTTCTCTTTGTAAATTGCGGATAGGAATCTAATATTTTTAAACTTTTATAACATGTAGTGGGGACCAATTTACCATTGTCATCCATGATATGTACGGCTTTGAATGTTTCAATCGCAATGGCCTGGAACAACTGATGATTAATACTCTAAACGAACAGCTTCAGTATCATTATAATCAGCGTATATTTGTCAATGAAATGTTGGAAATGGTAAGGAAATCGAAACGATTTTTAATTACTTTGTGTATTTCACTAAATTTTTATCGAATCTTTGCATACAGGAAGCAGACGACATACAAACGGTCAACTTAAATTTCTACGATAACAAAGTGGCTTTGGACAATCTGCTAACAAAACCCGATGGCCTGTTCTACATTATCGATGATGCTTCACGTATTAGTCAAGATCAGGACTTAATCATGGGTATATTTCAATCTTTCAAAAAAAGCCGTACGCGAAAAATTAATCGAAATGAATATCCCCTTTCAGATCGCGTTGTTGAAAAGCACAGCCAATTTATAAAGAAGCATACAGCCACTGAAATATCAGTTGCCCATTACACAGGTCGCATTATTTACGATACGCGTGCATTTACCGATATTAATCGAGATTTTGTGCCACCCGAAATGATTGAGGCATTTAGATCGTCATGTGATGAGAATATCATGATCATGTTCACCAATCAACTAACGAAAGCCGGTAATTTAACCATGAATTTCGAAGTACAACACAAGGCGGAGGATAATAAAAAGCCAGCTTATGTAAGTAATTCAATTGGATTAGTTTTCGATCAATTGAGGTGTGTTTTGTTGCCATTTTATTGTGCTATTCGTTAAGCGATTTGACACTGTTTTAGGGTTTTAAGGCGCAGCTTTTAGATCTCAATTGCGAAAAAGTATTCGACTAATTTTTACACATAGCAGCAACTCGTTTCCTTGCCGTTCGCATCTTGAGTTTAAATCAAATGTCCATAAACACTACTCCCTCTTTCCACCTTCCTATAACCTATTTTCCTAAACCTGCTCAATGCACTGCATGAGTAGGGGCCATCCCCTGAGTGCTGGTTTTACAAAAAAAAAATTTATTCCCTTAGATTGAGTGACAATCTTACGCAGTCCAAGATTAACGTAATAGCCAACACAAAATGAATCCCTCAGGAGAGCTTAAACTCTATCATACAAAAAATACAAACTCTGACAGACTGTTAAGACTGCAACATATGATATACATACATACATATGTATACCATAATATTCAGTTCGATTCAATTGTTTACCATTAATTTTCAGATCCTTAATCATTTAACAAATGGCGTCATATCACAAGTAAATAATTTACGTACTTTGGCTGCCAATTTCCGTTATACTTGCTTGACTATGCTCAAAATTTTAAGCCAAAGCTCCAATGTGGGCGTTCATTTTGTACGATGTATTCGTGCCGATTTGGAATATAAACCGCGTGCCTTCCATTCAGATATGGTGCAGCAACAATTAAAAGCTTTGGGTGTCTTAGATACCGTAATCGGCCGCCAGCAGGGCTATTCATGCCGTCTATCATTCGAGGAATTCCTCAGAAGGTAACCCGCTTTATAAAACTTACTCTCTTAAACTTAATTTTTCGACTTCTTCTTCTTCTTTTGATCATTCTCTGTAATAGATATCAATTTCTGGCGTTTGATTTCGATGAGACCGTTGATATAACATCAGAAAATTGCCGTTTACTTTTGATTCGTTTGAAAATGGAAGGCTGGGCTATTGGTAAAACTAAAGTCTTTTTAAGATACTACAACGACGAGTTCTTAGCCAGGTAAACTTGATATTTATTTACATTCGATGAACATTATTTTTCAATTAAAATACAATTTAGATTAGATAACTTCTTCTAAATGCATTCGTTTTTTTGTTATTATTTCAGATTATATGAGACCCAAGTAAAGAAGATCATTAAGGTTCAATCTATGATTAGGGCATTGTTGGCACGCAAACGTATGAAGGGTGGTAGTAGTGCTGCAGCAAAAGGTATGTTTATTATGATGATTATGATGCAAACACTGAATTAAAACAAAAAAATGTTTAAATGTTCATTATTTTTTCTTTATTCTTTTGCAAACGTCTAGGCAAAGCTGTAGCAGAAAAAGATATTGCAGCAGCAAAAATACAAAAAGGTAATGAAAATGAGAATGGGAATGAGAATGAGAATGAGGGTGGTGGTGAACTGCTTAATGTCCCTGAAGTAGATTATTTAGATATAAGTGAGACAACTTCTGAAGTCGATGAGAGCTTCGAAGAAGAACGCAAAGAAGAGGCATTAGCAGCTGCTCTAGTAGCTCAACGTGAAAATGCTCTACTCGAACCAGATGAATAAACGAATTTGTCATTGTTTTCCAAATGGACGTATTATAGACGTCTTTACAAGCATATACTATTTGCTAAAGAATGAAGCATACATACTTATAATATAATGTCTATCTAATCTATCTATCTATAAACGTTTAAATTACATATAATACATACATACATACCTACATACTTAATATTAAAAGAAATTTTATGGATTTCAATAAATTTGAATGCGAAAAATGCTAACAAAAAACACAAAAAAATAAAAAGTTTTCTTGGTTTCTGGCCAAAAGTTTGAAAGTTTTGAAACATGTTTTCATGATTTCTATCTACCTTAAGGAACTTACAAGTCATTTAAATGGAAATTAGCAATTTAGCAGAATTAGAACGAAAGAGTAAACAAATAAAAATGAAAAGTTTATATTGCGAAATGTATGTAATAGTGTGTCAAGAGATTACAACGTAAAGCTGCTTATTATGGCCTCCTTCCAACACTATTTCAAACAATATGTTTTTATTGTAAATATCAATCGATCGAATGAAACCCCTTACGGTTATAGTCTAACATTAACGGGAACAACAAAAAAACCGTTATTGAAAATAAATGAAAAATTAATTAAATTAACGCTCTACAAAAACAAATATCAACCACGCAATTACCTTGACCCCTCCTGCCCCTGCAACAAATGGTGGCACTTACAAAAAAAAAACAAAAAAAACGCGAATATAAATTTACATAAATCCTCCATCAAAGACATTTCTACCACCCCCTTTTACAATCCGTAGACTATTAAAAAATTTTAATTTTTATATCATCACTACCACACATCGTATTTTAAGTGCGAATTATATTCGAAAAAGAAATCTTTCTATTCTATTCCTTTCAATTCTATTTCTTATTTTAATTTTTATTTCTTTTTTCATTTTTCATTTCTTTTCTTAGCTTATCGAGGCTTTCGTGAACGTCAACGTTTTGCTCCTTTGGTAAATGAAAAGACTGGACAAATTAACAAAGAGACAGCAGAATTCATACGCCATTATGTACGTAAATGGCGTGAAAAATCATTATTCCAGGTCCTGCTACACTATCGTGCTGTAAGATTTCAAGATTTTGTCAATTTATGCCAGCAAGTAAGTAAGAAAGGAAACACATTTATTCGAAATACATACATACATACGTTAACACAATAATTTTCTTTTATTATCTTTTGATAATCAAGGTTCATATTTTCAACCAACGGGTGGTGGCAGGCCTTAATAAATGTACACGAACTGTACCCTATGATCGCATCAATACAAGAGAAGTGAACTCTTCTCAATTGGGACCAATGCCGGTGAGTTTAGCAAAGATAAGAAAGAAAAAAATAAGTCTCACTTCATCATGTCTTATCTTTATAGGTGGCGGTACGTAAGCTGCCGCTGCGTTTAGATCAAATTCCCTTCTATGATACACAGTATATGGTGGACCCAGCAAACTCACTAACCCGGCAAACATATACACCAACATCTATACCAGGTATGGACGATGATGAACCCTGGGATAGTCCTTTACAAAGAAATCCTTCGATGACGTCATACCTAATGACCTACAATGCCTACAAAAAGGAACAAGCCTGTCAAACCAACTGGGATCGCATGGGTGAGAGTGATGTCATCTATAATCAAAATTTCTACCGTGATCCAAATATCATGAGAAGGTAATTATTGTGGCAACTCCCTACAACATATTGAATTCAAAACGATTCTTTTTTTACTTTTAATGCTTTCCCTAGAAACCAAATGCAAATGCAATTGAATGCTTATAACGCTTATAACAATTACAATAACTACAATACCTGGCAGCCAGGCATGGGCAATCGACCTTCCTCTAGGCGTAACAGCTTAAAAAATTATGCCGCACCCCCACCACCGCCTATGCCTCCCATGCAGCAGAATATGTACAATAGAAATATGAATCGTACCCCCCAACAGCAGAATATGCGAAATTCATATCCACCGGCTACAAATCCTGTGAATGAACTCCAAAACCTAATAGGACGTCGCGATGATAATGAGGTTGTAGGTTGTGTTAATTTTGTTTAGTCAAATATCAATTCAATTATTCACTTACATTCATTTCTATTTATTTCATTATTTAATCGTCATTTAAAATAGAATTGTATTTCTTATTGCAGAATTCTGATGAACCGCCGTTCAACTTTAAAGCCATGCTACGTAAAACGAACTACAACAGGCCAGAGAATAATTCAACAACTTATGAATTTAATCAAAACAATCAGTCATTTCAACCTCCTAAACTGCGACCCACCGGAAGACGCTTCGAAGAGGGTTCTTCGACACAATACGGCGGTGCTAATAAATTTGGCCAACGCAATGCATCGCCTTCGAATCAGCCAAGCAGTTATTCGAACGACTATAGTAACAACAGATCAACTGAAGAGGCTGGTGGTGCTGGCGATGAGGAGGAATACGAAATTTAAATTTCTCCTTTTGCAGAAACTCTTTTTAAATCATAAAATACGAACAATCATTTGCATACATTTACTCGAAACAAACTTTTTTTAATAATACATACGTACGCTTGCTTTGGAATTCTTCTGAGAATGCAAAATTTATTGGACATTTTCAATTCATGTCGTTTTGAAATAAAGAAAAGTATTGAAAATTTTATTTCATTTCTCATCTCTAATTAGAGGGGAGCATGTATATTTGAATTTTTATTATAATATCGTATTTGTTTCTTGTTTGTTTAATTATTAATTTATAAAAGGAATGAAAGTTTAAATTTTAAACATTTTAAAATTCTTATAGCGAACAAAGCTATTCTTCTAAATCATATTCACAAAGTTTACAATTTTTATTGTCTTTGGCTACAACTAAACGCTTTACGAAAGAGTGAAAGACCTCTACAAAATATTCAACCAATTTACCTTGCTTTAGTGTCACCCTAAATGTAGGATAATTGAAATTATAAATGTTTATAAGTCTAAATCTGGCTCTCTGACACCATCCGAATGCATAGTACGTCCAGAGAGTTCCAACATAACACGATCCTCCATATTTTTATCCAAAATTGAGTGTTTATTAGTGCCCTTAAAAAAAATAATTCAAAAGGAAAAGGAAAATGATTTTTCAAATGTATTATAGTGATAGAAATATGGTGATATATTTACAATTTCATCTTCTTCATCACTGTCGTCCCCATGTTTGGGTTCATCTCCTATACCCCAAACTTCTAGATTACGTATACGAAAGTCTTTGCGTTTGCTTAGTTGAACATAGTCCTTAAAGGTAGTGCACGATTCTGAGCTGTGTCCAAGACCGTACTCACAGTCTAACCATAGGCCCCAGTAGTTAAATTGACCGCCCATGCCCTGTAAACAAACAAAAAAAAAAGAACAATAATTAAAATGTTAACAAAAATAACTTATTTATACGAAAATAAAATAAATACGAAAAATTTCTAACAATTAGAAACTAAATAGTCGTCTACTACTTACCAAACCATTTGGCATTGTCTGTTGATTTAAATTCAAATACTGATAATGATCGTTATAGCCAGTGGTATTAAAGCAACGCATGGCTGGACTTAAAGTAAACAACATGGCGCTGTCATCACCTATAAATTCCAACAAAAAATTTATTATAATAATTAGAATACTTTTGATCTGAAGTTACATTTCTAAGACATATTCATTTACAAACCTAAAAAGTTAGGTCCTAAAGCCCATGATTCTGGAGCGTATCCCGCAAAAATATAATGATCCTCATCTTCTACAACCAGAAGCGTAGGTCCTCTTTTAAGCATTTTACCCAGCATGGTAGAAAAACTTTCACCCATAATTTTAGAAGAAAACAAAAATCGCCATTTATTACGAAGATCTGTAGGCACATTACTATTAACAAATATGACATGCGGTATATCCAAGATAGGTGAATAATTTGTTCCAGTTGGTAAGCCTTAAAATATTGGAATTAAATAGTTTAATATTATACAACATGAGTGTATTAAGATTAAAGAAATACCTTCTTGTATGGGTAGTATTTGTTGACTTTTATGTTGTGCTCCTAATTTGCCATTTTTACCATTGTTATGACCGTAAAGATATGAAAAGACATTTCGCCATATTATAAGAAATGTAGGATTTATCTGCAACCATTTCTCCAAATCGTATAAAGAAGCTGTTGATTCTTCGGCTTCTTTACCCATCTGTCGTATTAAACCTTTAGCAAAGCATTGTGCCGAACGATCATTACAGTGATAGCCAAATTTAATCCATGATTCATATTCTGGTGAGTTTTTTTCTCGCAGTATGTGCAAATAACTTAATAAAACTGAAGTTATGTACTATGGGAAAATATGATTATTTATATACAATTATGATTATTATTATTCTTATTATTTGATTACATATACTATATATGTATTATTTAGTGTATTACCATTTCAAGTTGTTTTAATTCCACTTCATCTGTAACCTTTCCGCCCAATGATAAATGTATAAAGTTAATTTGTTCATCTATGGAGCCTCTTTCAACAATATAATATGGTTGGGCATACTTTTTGAAATTAATGGTGCCAAGTCTTTGCGGCTGTCGTGGCTGTAGCTTTTGCTGTGATGTTAGCATTTCGGTATACAAAAAATTTGCAACAAATTGGGCTAAATTTTTGTCGATTATTGCTGACCATGTTTCCTAAAAACAATAATTCGAATAAAATTAAATTTTAATAAATTACACGAGAAGTAAAAAGAAAAGCAACCGAAATTATTATCAAGAAATTTACAATCTTCACCAAAATTACAAAATTATTCATCGATGATGAACAATGATGACAATTGAATAGAATGGAAAGTTGAAAACTGCGCGTCCTTGTTTGTTGCTTTATACTTAGACAATCGCAGTCTTTCGAGGCATTGACAACCCACTTTCAAATATAGCATGGAACGCTAGAGAACAGTAGAAAAAAAATTACTAGGAAAATCTGAACCCACCCAAGTATGGAGCAGATCATGATATTAATAAAGTAGGATAAAAAAAGGCAGCGGCATTGTTGCGGAGATTGCCTAAGAATATAGGACATATGAAAAAAACACAAAAACGTAGAAACCCTTCCTATAACAATGCCCAACTTTTGGACACATAAGAAGATCGTAACGCTTTATAGATGACTCTCGACTTATTTTTCAAATAAATCACAGTTTACCTATTCAAAATCACTAAAAGAAAAAGTATTTTTTATTTCTTATTTGGATGTGTGGTTCATTATAAATAAATAAAATAAATTATTTTAAGCACATTACTAATATTCATCTTTAGAAAATAATATCTCAAGAATCCAAAAAATATATAAAAAATTTAATCGATAATTTAAAAGCCTCATTAGAGTGTACATTGCAAACACAAATCTTTAGGAGTTCGCATCATAGTCTCTTTTGCCAGTAACGGTAAAGATATTTTTAATGCGAATATTAAAAGCTTAATTTGCAAAAGCAACAAATTTGTCAATTAAATGAACAAATAAAGCAATTTTGTTGCCTTTTGTAAGTGTTATTTATATTATTCGCTATTTGAGTAACGTTTTTTTCTATATTTTTATTTGTTATTAAAGAACGCTGTCGTCTGTCGTTTAAACATTCAATAGTAATAGCTTAAATTTTTGTTGTTGTATAACAATAATTTCATTTACATTTATTATTACTTCCTTTCGTTCGAGGCGAGAAATCAAAATAAACAAATGCCATTAAGAGAGCCATTGTCAGCGTTTCAGTTTCTTTTTTTTGCAATTGTTATAATTTTGCTTTAGTTTTAATTGCTTTAATGCTTTCGTCATTAGCAATGATCGTTTATCAAATGAAAGCCAAAAAGCATTCTCCGATATGAGCCTGAACTGTGTGTTTGGTTTGGTATATTCATCAACGACAACAGTTGATTTTTGATGTCTTATGACTTGTTACACTCACGATAAAGAAATACCATGACAACTAATTTAGATTTCCATATATGAACGCAATCCATTTGAATTGTTTGTCGCTCTAAAAAAGAAAATGCTGACCTTGCATTTCTTTAAAGAAATTGTGGTGACGATGGCAGAGTGTTTATTCTAAAGATCTTGTCACATTGCACATATAAAGTTCCGGTTGCTTTGTAAACACATGTAATAATGTCCAATACTACTGGTTTTGTGTTGCATGTGGCTACTTACCAACAATTTGTTTTCCGTGATTTTTTCTGTATGACCGCCTGCTGTGTGGCGAAACGAATGTTCCAAAACTTTCAATTCATCTGCCGTAAATGGTAATTGCTCGCCTTTTTTGGCTTGTTGATTGCCCATCTCGTAAAGTTATTTTGCCAGTATGAATATTGATTGTAACGTTTTTATCGAATCGTTAATCTACGAAAACACAACCAAAACACAACTTCTTCATATAATCACAAGCAGATTGCCTTTAATGGTACGACGGCCCAACAAAGCTGTCATATTGTTCATAAACAAACAGCTGACCAATAATAACAACCAACAATAACAATGCTCACAGCGACATCTGGCATCACAGTTTCTGAAGTTGGCAACCCATAGTGAGATATTTTTTGACATTTCATTTTAACAATTACAAAAGGGAAAAAAACAAATGAAAAATTCAGCATAAAATTTTATTTTTTCATAGAAATTAAAGTAAAGGAAACAAAAATTTAAACAAAAGTATGTTCAAGTCAACGACATTAAGGAGCGTTTTGTAAATATTTATAAGGCATAATGAATATACGTCCCAGATGTCGTGAATGGCTGCCGTTGAGTACGCAGCAATTGAGATTAAGAAATCTACAGGCAATACAAGGCGTTAATATTGAAGTAACAGCGAATGACGATGTTTGCTCCACCTCAGCCTCCCGCTTGGTTCAAGCGGATACGTATGTGTATTACACATTGCACGATCACCCAAACAATGAACCGTTTTATCAAAGCGAGCAGGTGGCCTTGCGAAAACATTTGCATTTGAAATGGGCGGAGATACAATGTCCAGAAAAACTAAAGTCCAATGCTAATTGTGTTTGTATCAAAGTGTGGGCCTCTACTAAGAAGACTGAAATTAAAGAGAAAGCTGTAGTCGATCAATCTCCAGGAGGAGAGAATGATAACTCTACAATGAAAACAAAACAAAATAAGGAACCTATGAGGTATATTTTAACACAATAATAATAATTATTAATACCTCCAGACAGGCCTATTGCTAGCTATTATTGGCAAGCCCCTTTTTATTTTTCTTAAAAAACTTAATCTGACAATATTTGTTTATTTTTAGTGCCTTAACACGAGAGTTTATCAAATTCCAGAAATTACCCATGCCAACTGATAAACTCGCTTTCACATGGGCTGTTTATTTTTCCGGGCTTGTACCCCTGTCGCAAAATTCGGAGATCAGGTGCTGTCCGAACTCATTAATATTTCAAATGAATGATGAATACTTCGGCTCCCCAGAACTGTTTACTACGGAGTGTCTGCGAGAACAGTTGGCTTTAAATTATGTTCGTTATTCGGCCAGTGTGCCAAAGTGTAGTATACCCAGTCCTGATGAGTTTACAATAAATTCACCACAAGTATCGCGCAGCTCGAGTCCGGTTGCTGTTGATTGGCAAAAGGATTTGTTGCGTATGTCAAAAACACGTTACGTTCAATTAAACTGTGTACGTTCTGAGGTAAGGTTTAGCTATGACTTGATCAAATTATTAAGACTACAACAGTTGCAAAGACAAACATTGCAAACACAACGTGAAAGTATAGAAATGACAGAAGATATTAAACGTTTAAGCTTAAGATGTATAACCAAAGAGCAACTTTTAAGAAAACCCCGTACCACTTCGCTAAATGCATCCAACTCATTGTCATCAACGTCAACTGCCTCTCAGTATCATTCCATGGGTCGTACTCTTAGCCTTTTGCTGGCCGAGCAGCAAAACATTAATCCTCAACAATTGTTGAGAGCCCAACAGTTGCAACAACAATTAGAATCGCTTAAAAGCAAACAAAGGTTGTTAAAAAGTGCCCAAGAAACCTTTTCAAAGCGTATTACCCTTCTTAGACAGGAATTAAATGCTGCTACAACAGCACGTCAACAACTACAAACTTGGTTGTCTGCGCGACGGCGTAAACTACATGAAGACAGATTTTCGTTAGAAGATTGTCAAATTCAGCAATTAGAAAGACGTCAACGTAGGCGGTCTGTTACCCAACATGTAGAACGCATCATGTCCTCTTTGTGTTTAGAATTACGAGACATTTACCCTATAGCTCGTAACCGTTACGGCCTGTATACTGTTTGTGGAGTACCCTTTCCTACAATGGATGGTTATGTTTTCGATTCCCTTAATGCTCATAGTGTACATATATCGGAAAATATTACGCCAATGGCCTTAAGTGCTTCTCTAGGCTATGTCGCTCACTTGGTAGAAATGATTTCCGTAGTCCTTAATCGTCCCTTGAGGTAAGTTTTTCTTATCAACACCAATTAGTGAATAAATTACATAAATTTACAATGTACTGTAGAAATCCAATTATTCATGAAGGATCACGGACACGTATTATGGATGTTATAAAAGATATACCCTCGTATACCTCAAGAGAGTAAGTATTTTTAATAGAATTTTTGCGTATGCCGGTTCAATTTGATATATTTTTGCTGTTACTATTTTCATACAGGTTCCCCCTTTACAGCCGGTCCTCTATACCTACGAAACCTGTTAAATATGCGGTTAACTTATTAAATCAAAATATTGCTCAATTATGCTTTGATATCGCTGGCATACATTGTGATATGCGTGCTACTATTGACAATTTATTGAATATATTCGCAATATTTGTGCAAATAGAGCAAAATAAACACGAAATGCATTCAAGAACAAGATCTTTAACTAGCAAACGTTTAACAAAAGCTGAATTTGAGAATTCCAATGAAATTGAACATAATGATCACAATCATCAGAAAGACAGCCACACAAATCATTGTCTGCACAGTCAAATATCAACTAAAAATGGTGAACACGATAGTTATTCATTATCAAAATCGCATTCATCGGTGGATATGAATCATATGATGCCACCGCCGACATCGATGATGCATCATCATCACAATGTGCCTATATTTTCATTAACAACCGATAAACTCTTGCATGCCTCACACATAAGTTCCCAACCAATTCAAATTCAACAAGATCGTTCAGTACTTATAGCAACAAATCAACAACGGTAAGTGTTCATAAAAATGATTCTTTTGTTTGCTTCTTTAGAGATAATGTATGTATGTATGTATATTCCAGCAATTGCCGGTCTGTTGGCTCTTATACCGATAGCGAGGATGAGGTTTGCCATTCGGCAGCCATACAAAGTTTTTCCAAATCCGACTCTAATTTAACACCATTACAAACTGGTGGGCATCACCATCATCATCATCATCATGTTTAATGCTTTCTTAATGTGATATTGTAATTTATTCTTTTCTTAAGTTCTTTATTCAATTCATCTCTTATTTTAAGATAAAAAAAACAAAACTCTTCATTTATGTTATTTAATTACAGTAATAGCGGAAATAAAATACAGAAAGTATAATTAATAACTATTGTAATATAATATATAACATATTGTGTATTTTAATCGAAAATAACTAAAATAAAACTTGTTTGTGTTTATAGCCAATTTAATAATAAAAAACGGCAAACAACTATAAACTTAATAAAAATGTGTATATTTTTTGAGAAATCCACATTTCTTTGTAGGCTAATTGATTAAAATGTGGAAACAGGCTCTATTCGCAGCAGTAACCGCGTAGTCTGCTCTACTTTACTGGTACTGGGCAAATAAATTGTGAACGCTTACAAACCGTTGCATACATTTTAAACTGAGAATATGATGACCAAGAATTGTCTCGCCATAAGACCCCCTGCGTAGGTGTGGTGAGAAGTTGTTGACTTTTAACTTCAAAATACTTGTGATTGAATAAACTGGTAAGTGATTAAGGTTAAGTGTATTAAAATTTTAATCTTCTGTATCAATTTAATTTTATCAAATTTGTTATTTTTGTAGCAGGTAAATTTAGCTATATGAGACGCAAATATAAATTATTTTATTTCACTTTTTGTTGATTTAATTCTAACACCAATTACTCAACAATACACTTATGGTCACCTTAAGCTTTTTTTATGACTTGGCAACTTTGCATAAAAAATCTTACCAACAGCTGTTAAAAACAAAAACAATTAGGAATTTAGTTTAATTTTAATTGTGATTTATTGTTTAAAAAAATTCTATAACAAAATAATGCAATTGAAGTTATTTTTAAAACCCATCGGGCGCTTTAATAATTATATTTTGAACCAAAGATACTCAACTCAGGTGCTCAATAGTGCTGCAACCAATGCAAATAAACAAGAAACCGGTGAGCCGGGAGTTAAAAGTGCTTTGAAGAAGAGACCTAAGGATGAGAGTAGCAGGTCCAAATTGAAAATGTATGGTTGGCAAATCCACAGTTATGGCGATGTGGATGAATTACAGTTGACAGATAAACTGAAAGTTCCTCAAATGAAAACAGCCGACGAATGTTTAGTTAGAGTATCGGCCACAACAGTCAATCCCATAGATGTGGCCATGTTAAGTAAGCTTTTCCTTTGACTAAATCATATTTTAAATAATAAAGGCATTGTCAGTAATGGCGATAAGCATTGGCATTTTTTTTTAAATATATTAACACATTTTCTATTTCAGGAGGCTATGGAGCCACCATCTTTAATGTCATACGTGGACAAGGAAATTCTATCGAATTTCCTTTAACATTGGGCCGAGAATTTTGTGGCGTTTTAGTACAAAGAGGCATGAACATCGATATTCCTTTGGGTGAAAGGGTTTGGGGCGTTGTACCAGTACATCAACCAATCGGAGCCCATGCAGAATATGTTACGGTGCCAAAACACTGTGTAAGTCTAAACATTTCTCAAAGTTATTATTTCCGGAACTTATTAATTAGTTTTGTTAGATTGCAGTAGCTCCCAAAAAATTAAATAATCAAGAAGCAGCCTCTGTTTTATACTCTGGTCTTACAGCTTGGTCTGGCCTGTATTTGACGGCCAATATTGGTGGTATATGCGGTGCTCTGACATCAGATGGTGGTGGTAGACAACAACGTATTTTAATTTTGGGCGGTTCTGGTAGTGTTGGTTCGACAGCCATACAAATGCTTAAAGCTCATGGTATTCAATTGCTAGCTACCTGCAGCGAAAATGCCAAAGATCTAGTCAAGTCTTTAGGAGCTGATGTGGTAATTGATTATAACAGTGCTGAAGAAATGGATAAACTAAAATCATATGCTCCCTATGATGTTGTACTTGACTGCAGTGGCCAGGGACCCCTAGGGGCTGAACGTTTAAATTTTAAATTTAAACAGTATGTAACGTTCAACTCGCCATTATTGAAAAATATCGATGACTCTGGCTTGGGTTTGGGACTTTTAAAGAATGTTGGCAATATTTTGGAATCAAACTTCAAATCGGTTTCCAAACAGAACGGTTTAATTAAATACGGTTTTTTTGCTCCAGCTCCTCAGGGTATTGAACTCTTCAAGAAGTTGGCGGAGAGTAAAAAGGTATGCAAAATTATGAATGCAAACACAAATATTTCAATTTATATACAATATATTTTCTTGGTTCTAGTTAATACCTTTAATTGACAGTTGCTATGATTTTGAACAATTGCCGGAAGCCTTTGAAAAGGTTCGCTGTGGCCATTTGCGTGGAAAAGTTGTTGTTAATGTTGACTAATATGATTAAGACATGCATATTTATTAAATAAATCAGTACTTTTATGATAAAATTAAAAAATGGTGATTTTCTGGCAACTGAAAAGTATACAAATTATTAAATATATAAAGTATACAAACATACATATGTATATTATTAAGAAATCGTAGGCAAGTTTTATAAGCCATTAGGACTTCGAAGTTTTTTTTTTCTTCAAAATACAATGAACGAATGGCTGCAATTCGAACAGTATACATTATTGCTTTTTGATTTGTTAATGGAGGATTTGGAAAATTTTATTTGATAGCGACAAATTAAGTGGTAAAGTTTTTATTCGTTTCGAATAGAAAATCTTATGGTTTTATAAATCCATACGTAAATCGTTTTATTGATTAAATTAAAAAAAAGCTTCACAATACTTTCATTTAATGAATCTAAGAAATCTATTCTTTTATTACGATTAATAACAAAAACTTACAAATTTATGACAGAGTTTATGGAATGCCAATCTGAATATCGCTATTTGGGCTTCTAATCACAATCAGCCGATAGTTATAGTCTAACACCTCTTTCGTTACGTCCCTCAAATTAAACGACACTAAATACATAAACGAAACGGTATTAAAAGTGGAATGACTTCTAAACGATTTAGACAAGTTGTTTCACAAACACTCATAGCCACTAACATTAACACTTACAACAAATGATAATTATAATAAGAGATAATCTGGCGTACTTAAGGAGGCAAAATTTATTAGTTTGCATTATATTTTTAAATTAATTTGCCCTTCAATTTTTCTAATGATAAGAATAAAATATTTTGGATTTAAAAAAAGAAAAAAAAACCAAAGCAATACAACAACAAAATGCTCATATTAGAAGGAACTAATTGAAATTCCTCTGTAATATGTACATATGTATGTTTGTGTACATACATACATATATACATATGTCTTTATGTATCAATTGTATGTAAATAATTACGCAATAATTTGTAATTGTTTGACGCAAATGATTAAAATTGTTTTCAGTAAGTACTTCACCTTTGTTTAACCGAATTATTATTATTACACGTAGCTGTAGTTGATAAGCAATTAAATGGATTTTTCAGATGCCTTTTGGTAAAATGGAAAAAAGTGTCTTTTAATATTTCATAAATTAATAAGTTGAAAAAAATGCATTTCAGAAGCAGATCAATAGGTGACATTCAAATGTATAACAAGTTAAATAATTCATATACGAATGTACGTATTAAATCGTATTAATTTGTCTGTAAATATAATACATTTACACGCACATGCTAAAATTATTAATTAATAATGCAAGTTAACTTTTCAGAAATAAATAAAAATATTATTTTCATAATCTCTGCATTAGCAAATACTAACCAGTTGCTTAAAATTGAACTGGACAGTTTCAATTGATGCCCAAGGTAGAGTACCTATCCGTTTGTAATTTTTAAGAGCAGTGGTCTCCGTATTAATAAAAATATTTCCAGATCAGCAGTTTTTTAGCAACATTTCTGAGAGTAAATTAAATTGCTATGAAAATCTTTTCGAATCATTCGAATTCAACGTTTAATTGTAAGTTCCACCACTCAAAGATAAAATTAACGCACCCATCATGGATAGACTGAAAAGCGATGCCTTAGCAACTTAACATGGCAGATACGTACTATATTGGCCAGTCTATAAATTGGTTGTTTAACTTGATAGTTTTGAGGAACTTGTTTTGGATTGATGACCATACTTCTACTTATACTATAGTTGAGGAAGATCTATTCGATATTACTTACCTTCGTTCTGAGCCAAAAGTCCTTTCGTAGTATCAGTATTCAAGTGCTTCCATAATAAGAAGCTTCAATTCTTGTAGGGTTTGATGAAACCCTTCTTTTTTCGAAAAGTTACAATACAAAATTACAATTACAAAATTCCCCTATAAAAATATAAAACAATAAATCTCAGGGTTCATTATATTTTTGAAATATAAAACAAATACACTCCCTTCTACTCATAATTTCTTTCTAGCCCTATGTATCCCCACAATCCCACTTCTTTGCAGCGATCCCCACAATAATTTCCAATTTTTGAGAGTTTTTTCATTTTGTAGAAATTAATTCAATTACTGTGCAGTTAACTGTAATTGTTTTAATTTATTTTCCTTCTTTTTTAATTTCCTACATCACGAATATCAAAAAATACTGGGAGCAAAAAAAACGCTAAAAATAAAATGTGAAAAACAACGATATTCCTCTATAGCAACATTTGTTTAAATATTAAAATGAATGCACTCGCCGTTGTCAATCAATCTTTTTAAGTTAATCTAACAAATGAATTGTTAATTTATAATTTTGAACAATTTAAAATAATCAATATGTACATACATACATATGTATGTATGTACAGTGCATTTTTATTATCATTTTTTTGTTTAATAATATTATTCGTATCATTATTTTTTGCTACCTTGTCGCGTGATCATTGCTATTATTAATCCATACAGAGAAGAAGAAAAAAAACTGAAAATAACAATAATAAACCATTTATGTGAGTGAACATGCTCTTATTACTTTTGTTGTAGTTATTGTTGTTATAAACTTATCATCTCATCATCATCGTACCACACTTATCACATATACTCTTACATACTTTCATATATACGTACATTCTGTTGTGTAGTGTGGTATGCGTGAAATAATCACACGTTCCACGTGTGCTCTCTCTCTCTCGCGCTCTCTCTCAGCAGTATCATAACAAAACATTGCATAATGATGCCAACTGTTGCGATATTTTATTTACAAAATTTTAACTTGAAGCCGCTACAATTTCTTTTCGGTGGAAAACGTAGATTAGGATGATAGAAAATCTCAAAAATGATTAATTAACATAGGACTTGTATAGTATATAAAATATGTAAGTCGATATTAACGTATCTAATCTAATGTAACAATTTACCAAAGGATTGTACAATGGTCACATAATAAATAAATTCAAATTACAAATTTCAAATAGTGTCTAAACTCATTAGAGAGTTCGTGTGCTTAAAGCTCAGCTCAGACAAGATTCGAACAAAACGAAAAATGAAAAAATATTTTCTATGGTAACTTCCTTCCACCAGTCTTCTTGGAAAGCAAAACTCGGACAGTAAATATTATGGTCATAAAAAAACTGACTCAATCTGTCGTTCCGTGTCAATGTTAAACTGTAAGTGCCGCCACTTATGAATAAGGGTAACATGCACACAACATTGGTGTTGTGAAAAGCTAGATCGTAATCCTGCCTAAAGGATTATAATGGCGATGTGTATAGTTTTATTAAATAACTTGTTATTTTTTTGGTAATTCAACAATTTTTTGTGTTACTATTGACTTATTAGTACAAAATTTGGTTTATAAGTTAGTAGTAATGTTACGGGCATAACACTTAAAAAACGCCAATTTAGCATTAAAATATCTAAATTAGCAACAATGTCGAAAGCGGGTGTACAATGATTATTTTTATTTAAGCTTAGCTTCTCTCTTGACGACCGTCTGATATTTTAATTATGATTAGATCAAAAGTTCAATGGCTCCGTACTTTTCTTGCTGTTTTTTTTTATTTATTTATTTATTCATTATTATTATGATTTTCATTTTTATTTTGTCAGTTTTTTCCAGTAGTAGTCATATCAATAAACCATAACAAAGTGAGAGTTATTGTTGTCGAAAGGAAATTTTTTTAAATATAGAACAACGTTCCTCTCTCTATTTCCACAAAAAAATAATAAAAAAAAAAACATAACAAATGGTAAATTTATTTATGTTTTGAGTGGCAATAATGTTATTGTTTTTATTATGAGTAAGTTAATGTTTGTATTCTTAGTTTTTTTTTGTATGTTTATCTCTTCAATAAATGTTTTGTGTTTGAATTTAAAATATCAAATGGTTTCCATTTTTAACAGCTAAATTTAGTTAGAGAGAGATATTGCATCGGAAATTTTTTTTATTGAAGAAAACAAAAAATAATAATAATCGTTCGATATTTTGGAAAAAATTTAATTTATAACATATCAACAATCATAAATAATAACCTAAAGAATTAAACACTTTAAATTATCACACAAACAAAAAAAAAACGTTACTACTAATGAAATGAATAATTGTTGATATAAACGCGAACACAAGCATACCAACAAATATTTGCCTATTGCAACAGTTGGAAATATTGCTCATACGCGATGTCTTTCAAGCAAATAAAGGACATATCTGGCGTGTTGTTTAGTTGTCAGTTAAACTTAATTCAAGGTTATCTTTCTTACTTCTTTCATTTAAATATAAATCACGTTGTCTTCGAGTGTATAGTCGTGTGTGTCGTTAAGCAGGTCTTTCTTATTTTTCGATTTGTTTATTGTTTTTATCGCCAAAAATTAAATCATCAAAGACTCAGATTAAATCATTAAACAATATTATAAACAATTAATCGAAAATTATAATAAAGAAAGATTAACAAAACAAAACAAAATATGATATTTCCATTATCCTCTCTCTATCTTCTTACATGATATTTATGTGTGTACTTTCATCGGGATAAAAGATTTATTTACTAAGGGTGTATATTATTTAAGTTTTCTTGCAGAAATTCAGTCCGTTGGGATATTTATTTTTATTTTCTAATTAGTAGTTGTCAACCTGAATTAACTTTTTTTTTTTGAAATATTTTATTACATTATAAAAATATCGACATATAGATAAGAAAGATAGTTTAAAAGAGAATTAAGAAAAGACTTTATAATTGTATTATTGGCTAAGGGCAGACTTTTTAACCTTGAGCGAAATTAATTTCAAAATTCATTAGAATTCCATTAATACCTGAAGCGTTTTGCAAAAATAATACAAATACAACTCAATATTAATTCTTGCATACACATATATGTACATACATATGTACGTACATCGAATATATGTATTTACTCTGGGTTTTATTTTACACATGGTTTCATCAGGCTGCCAAATACAATTAATTCATACTGTCCATTGGCATATAATTAAGAGGTCCATAAATTTAATTCTAAAACAAAAAAATATGTATATTTGTATACTTTAATAAGACCAGCAGAACACTTGAAAAATTAAAAATTTGTCTCTTTTTGTCTAGGCATAAGTAAAGATCACGTGATAGCATTAAAATCAACCCTATTTGCATGACCCCACTCGGAAAATACGTTCATGATCTTATAATTATATGTACATACATACATATGTCTTGATTAAAGAAATCATTTAGGAAACAAAAATGTTTCTTTTTTTAATTTTCCCCATATAAATAAACATTTCTAAAGGAATAGTTATGTGTGCACAAAGTTATTTCTTAGGATTACATATTTAAATTTTATTAACATTCACTAACAAAATACCCGGGTTTAATGCTCGAATAAGAATAATAAAAAATAAACTAACGATGCCGTCTTGCTCTACGACGTCGGCGGACGCCAATACTCCTTCGTCTTTTTCTTTTCAGACGAATTGGTGATATAACATTTGGCTTTACAGTGTGTGTGCGGCGTGGTTGCATAACGACATTTTCTGGTGCCTCTGTAGGGGCTTCTTCGGCATTATTCGGCTCATTCTATATGACAATAACAAAAGAAAAAAATTTACTAAAATTGGATAATAAAAGAATAGAATCTCCCAATAATACCGCCATGTTTATAGCTCTCGGACAGGCAGTACCCCTGTTATAGTTGAAGGGTATACGCACTAAATCATCTGTCATTTGTATGACACCCAGACTCTGGCCCACATCTATTGCTTTATCCAAAGCTTTACACAGTTTGTTGCCCAACTTATCATCCGAAAATATAATCTTGATTTCATTTTGAAGATTTTGATAAGTATCACCTGCATTGAGGACCAAGAATTCAGAATTTGTAATTATGGTCATGGAAAACCCTACCGTTACTAATACTTACAACACTCTGGTTTTCTATTGAGCGATTCTAAGATGTGGGGCAAAAGCGCAGAATTCGCATTTTCCATTTGAAAATTTCTTTCAATTGTTCTTGTTTTTGTTTTTTTGTTTATTTGTATTTAAAAACTGGAAATTTTTGTCTTTATTATCTGACGATACGACGGGTCAAAAAAAGTTCACACAAAAATTTACTTTTTCAAAAATTTCTTTAAATAAATTAATAATTTTATTTGTCTCGTCAAAATTAAACAAATCGCATGAGTAAAAACTCAAAGATATATTGATTAAAACTTTTCTATTGTATTTTTAATTACAAAGTACTTTTCAATCGAGATGAGGAAGACTTTCATAATTTCAATGTCTGACTTTCGTCTGCACTGAAGAAAAATTATTCAAGACTTTGATCTTAAATTGGGTATGAGAGATTAAAAATTTTTTTGTTTGTTTTTAGCTTCGGTTAGAGGGCAAAACAATAATTAAGCAGATCAATAATGATGCAATTCTCAAGCAGCATTATTTCCCGACTGAAGTCAAACATTCCATGGTAATGTTGTACAAGCATCCATTATCCTTATACCAGTTGTTGGTAGTCAATGTTAAATTGTAAATGCTGCCACTCATGGTTAAAAGTAACACACTCACACACATAACATGGATGGTATGGGAAGCTAGGTCGTAATCCTAATTCAAAGGTTGCAATGGCCAATTAACTAAGTTAAGTTAGAAGATTTACTTGATTTTTGGAAGTCTAAGTATGTAATTAGCCACTCTAGTACAAAATAAATAGAAGACATATCGCCCACATCGACAACAAGTATACAAACATTAGAAGTCGAATTGTAAAAATTCAATGCATAGATTAGAAGCAACAGCTTCGGTCTATAAAACGCAGACCGTTCTGCTTAGTATTCATAGGATAACCTCCTCAGTTATATATGGGACGACTTAACAAACGAAGATTAAAGAATAAGACCAATAGCAGTCGAAATGGATTGGAAACACATTGTGAAAACCAGTTGGTAGCATAAGAAGCCCAAAGGATACCAAAGGATGCTAAATAAATTGTGTAAATGTAATGAAAACTAAGCAAAATAAACAAGTAGAGAAAATAATAAAAAATAAAAATTTAGCTGGTTTTATTACTTTAATGTTCTCGTCTATTATGGATGTACTGCGCTGATGACTACAGAGCGGTTCCCGAATCGTATTCGATTTATTCTATTCTACAACAGAGTATAACAGACCCGCTTTGAGCTGAGAGTGTAACAGAATGGTTTTTTGTTATTGCTATTGGAGTCTAATATTTAAATGATTCTCGAAACAATATCCAAAAAAGAACAAAAAATTTAAGCCGATGGTAACAAACTTTTTACCACTTAACAAGGCAATCAGGAAGGTTGTATTAAACAACTACAATCAACAAAAAAAGAAACGAAATAAAATGAATAAATTAATAAAAATATGTATGCATACATATGTATGTAGCTGTATAGTATGTATGTTTATATAGGACAATAAAGAGTAAAAATGAAATAATTACAAAACACATAAATAAATAAGTTTCATTAATTTAATTGCAAAAAAAAAAATAGAGCCACTATATTTGTGTATCTGTACTGTATGTATATGCATATTTATGATAAAAGTTCAATACGATTTTCAGTCTTTCTTTTTATACTTTTGAAATAAATAGAATTGCTAAAATTTTATAAAGAAAAATTGCTAATGTACGGTCTAAAGCGGCACTGACACTCGCTTGCCAACTAACTTTAAGATGCTGGAGTTTTGGTTCTTTACGCTTTTTTTAAATTAATTAGTTATATTAAAGAGAGCTACAGAAATCCGTAGTGATATTAGGTGCCCTATTATAGTTTTTTAATTCGTTCGAATTTTTCAAATTGCTTCCAGCAATATACGTACTATACTTATAAATTATTAATACAATATTTGCAAACGGAATTCGAAACTGAAATAAACTTGCATAAACTCCGAGTTCTATTACGTATATATTTCTTTGGTTTTTTTTTCAGGTCAAGAAAAGCTTTAAAAAATTATTCTCTACGCAATAAAATTTAACTCTGTTATCATGTGGAGGCACTGGAAGTGTTTTCATTTAATTTAATTAAAAAATTTCCCAGATTAAATAAGTATCTCGTATAGAGGCTCACCTGTAAACCAAGCACCTGAAGGATCCACAATCAACTAGTTAGGATTTTGATAAAACACATCTATTCTAAGTGGTTTAGCCAACGAATCGAACAATCCTGATCAAGAAAAATTCCGCCATTTTCCGACACCAACGATTTTAATCAAAAAATTCATATTTCTTACCACCAGCGTTATCATTTGCCAAATTATCCCCTTTTTTATCGACGTTGTTAAAGATGCAAAAAAGTTTTCATTAAATTTCTTTTCTAACGAAACAAGTTTTTCAATAAATCTCAATTTCTAAATTTTTCGTATAAATTCAATAATAATACCATGGAATACTCACATTTTTAAATAAAAAGTTTTCTTTTTTATTAGTCCCGGGTAAAAGTACCAAAAAACCAGCAAAGAAAGATTTTTTCCGGTAATAAAAATTAAAAAAAAATACTAGCAGCGCTTCTCATCACCTCCAACAAATTTTGCTAGAATCAACGAGGCTTTCCCAAAGTTGGTCAACGTGGAAAAGAATAAAATATTAATTTCATTTAGAATTTCTCACAAACAATACTATTAATAATCCATTTTGTTAATGCCTTGCCGTTAATGAGTTAAGAACACAAGTTTCTTGCTAAGTCATTACGAATTCTTTAATTGTAAATGAACTTTTGACCTCTTAAACATTTCAATATTGTTTCTAATATTTTATTATTAATAAATATTTGTGCATACGTATGCCATTAAAGCATACGCAAACGCTACATTTAAAATAATTATTAATTAATTCTTTTATTGTAGAATATTTTACATTCGTGTTAAATGGAATCGTTTTGAAAACATTAAAAATTATTCCAAAAATCACCTGAGCTACAGAATAAAACTTTTTCGAATCCAATTAACCCATTTTAGGCGATAAGGATGGAATCGTATTGTATTGAATTGTTTTAATTGGAACCTAACCTAATTCACCTTTAAAACTAAATTTTAATTTTTTTGGTTGTGTTTAATTAAGATTAATATGAAAAAAATACTAAAATTTAAAAAATAATTCAGAATTTGTTATCAAAACTTTCTTATGTTGTCGCAAAACTAAACAAAAAAATCATATTAAAGAGCAGTTCTCTTAGATTCTCTGCATTTCAGCATAAACTTTCAAGTTTCCCTTAATTTTATTTTCTCTCACTCTCGGAGAGTAAGTGTTTCAATTTCATTGTGGTTCATCGCTACAACAAAACTTTAAATGTGAAAAACAAAAACAATTAAACAAGAGCACATACAAACTCATTTTTAAACTTTCACGTCGTCGCCTGATGCTTGTTTTAACATCGGGGCGGTTTTTTCTTGTTATTGTTGCTATTATATACACAATTCCATTCCGTTCAAAACATCATCACATCATCTGTTATTGCAGTTTTTTTTCGCCTCTTTCTATTTTTTTGCCGTTTGTCTCGTGTATACTTTCTAGTATTACCACGAGTGCATGTGTATAGTTTTGTTTGGCTTTTTCCGTCTTGTTCTTATTTGAGTTGTTGCTGTGATTTTTTTATTTTCTTTTCGTAGTGACACGACAACGTTAAACATTCTGTTTCATATAAATTTTCAGACCGATTTTATAGTGGGTTAAATGTGCGCTAACATTAGCAGTTTTAAATTAGTCTTCATTGACAGTTCAAAACGAATAGACGCATTGATCTAAAGGACCTACAGATCTCTATTCAATATTTTGAAGCTAAAGTTCTTTGAGGACTATTTAAATTTGAAAATAAATTCTGAAGAATATAATAAATTGCATATTAAATATTACTGACATTAAAAGTAATAACGGTATATTATTGTTATTTATAAAAGAACCGCTACAAGCATAAAATAAAGTGTGGTTATTGCAGTGAAAAAAAGTTTTAATTAAAATAATAAGAACATTTCAAAAACTTTGAAAATCAAAGAACATTATAAATCGAGAGTACCGTAATAATTAATCGTTAAATTAACTGAACTTGTGCTTTACTTTACTTGGACCTACTGTATAGTACTACTCTTTGGTTAATTTTTCTGTTTAAAAAAAGTGAAAGAATTTACTACTGCTATTATAAAAAATTTGAAAAAGTACTACAGAAAAGGACTTTTCTTACAACTACAGCAACAGCTTTCAAAAGAGGAAGAAGCAAAAAGTACTTGAAAAGTCGCCTGATTTTAAGGTATGTATTCATTTCATTCGGTGTTTATGTACACGAATAATGATGGTTGTGTATAGATGTGTGCGCTTTGTATATGCATAAGAGAGCAAATAAAATAAACGGACATAAACCGAAACATACACATACATATAAAAATAACAATAATTTTTGTATTGTTCAAAAAAAAAGTTTTTTCCACAAGAAAAAAAAACGGTTTAGAGCCCTTAAAAAAACCATATGATGATATGATGACATTTAGGTGTGTCCTTGCAAATACCAAAAAGGGAGGATGGTATACAGTCGTTAATATGCGTGGATTAATTGAATATATTAATTTTAAAAAAATAAAAATAATACCGGCTTAATTCTTAATTGAATTCATAATTTTGAACAATCGGAATTTGTTTTACTCTAAAAAAATTGCCCGTTAGTTGTTTCTTAGCTTTTGCCATCTGCAGTAATCGATAACATTCAATAGAATTACTTTGTAATAGTAGCAAACTGTTTAGTCAATCGATTTTATAATTTTGTTCTAAAAATAACAGTTCTTTTAGGGGTTTCTCGAAGCAATTAGAATGTTAAACATTCTATGGTCATTTTCTTTGTAATTTGTAAAATAAATATGTAATTATCAAGGAGGAATGGTAGGGGATATCATATAAATATCTTAAAATTAAAAAGAATATTTTACCGATTAAGTAATGAAATTTTGCGTAACCATCTTTAAATGCCATCTGTTGCATATATTAAGTACATACATTCCATTTTTAAAATTGTTCAAATTTTTATGATTAATATTAATTTTATAATGTGCACGTTTTGATATCAGAATTTATGCATACATATGCACATTATTATCTCATATAGATAGTGAAAGAATTTTATTTTCGTACACTTAATGGATTACCCCCCATGGTGATAGATTATTTTGACAAAAATTATTTTATTTTTTAATTCTTTAACACCCTACATTATTTACACAAATTTATTTAATTCAGTTTTTTAAATTTATTTATAATAAATCTGAATCAAGTGCGTAGGATTTTTGCTAACTATTTGTGGACCTATAAAAAAAAACTTATTAAGATCCTGGAATATTTAATCTATTTAATTTAAAATTTAGAAAAGGCGGAACACGTTGCTTTATAATATAAAATAATTCGTAATACTTATTTGTTATGATTTTTTTCTCGAATGGATTTATATGTTATCTATTTGTTTTAGATATGAAAATCTGAAAGCAATTTTACTAAATTACCTATATCAATCTAAAAAGGCTTACCCATGTATGGATGACATGTATGGGGACAACATATTTTTTTGTTCATTTATAGGACTTCATTACTACAGAATCCAATTAAATTTAATTGAACTATTTATTTCCTTTCGATACTGATACCTTAGAAATGTTTCTCAATATCAGTATTTTCTCATTGACATTACAGATAAATTAAAAAGAAAGACGGTTAAAAGTTAAAAATTATTCGATTATTTGTGTTGTTATTCGTAGGTTAAAGTGAACACTGTAATCAAACTGCTGAAGGTGGCGTGATATTTTCTTTCTTATGTCTTTTTTTATATTACGATTACGATGCTTAAAGAGAAACTTTATGAAGAAAAATATTTCAAAACATTTTACTTTAAAATTCATTATAATGCTTAAGCACAAATGATCGTAAAAAAATAAGCATTTGTGGTAGACAATAAAACAAAACAAAAAATATGCCAATGGAGCCATTGAACTTTTGCTTGTTTTTGGATCATTTCTTCTTTTTTTCAAGTTTCTAACCGCTGCAAAAAAGACAATAGTTTAGTGTTTAGTGTATATTAGCAAAAAAATATTTACAAAGAAATAGTTCAAAACAAAACGTGAAATTATTGTTATTTTATTATTATTAAGTTGTCAAAATATGTATTCGATTTGAATTGGAAATACATATGATAATCCGACTGTTCATAATAATAAATTTAATAAATTAATGGAAAGTATTTTGAAACGTAAGAAATTTAATCCTTGCTTTAATCTTAACACCTAAACTGAAATTTTTGTATTCATTCGAAATTCGAATAAAATTTCATTCCATCATCTCACTACACTTCTGCCACCACTAATTCGCTTCATACGGTGTCTACACTTTTAAATATCGTATGATTTTTCTCTGGGTACTATATTAAAAATAAAGAAGAAAAAAACTTACTTAAAATTAAATAATGTATGTATGTTGTTGTTGTTATTACTGGCGGACTTACTCTTATTGCATACTCTCTCTCTCTCTCTATTTTTCAATGTTTACTTCTCAAAAATAAACAATTGTTTTTTCGTTCTTTTCTAATACAACAAAAAAAACATAAAGAATGTACAAATGTATGTGTGTGCAAAAGATGATCATATATACGTAGAGTGTGTTAACGTAGTTTTTGCTTGCGTTAGCAAAAAAAAGAATTTTCTGTTATGGTCGATCGTATGATTATGTGAATCACGCTCAATTTTTTTTTTTCGTTTTAATTTAGGATTTGATGTGTTAAATATTTAAAAACCACTTCTTTCTACGTAGATATGTATGTATATGTATGTGATGTATACTTTTAAAGCTTCGTTAAAGTTCGTTTAATTTTTTTTGTTCAATTAAAATTCAAATTGTTTATTTCATGTTTGCCCGCTGTTCTTTTTGTATAATATAAACTTTCGCTTATTTAAATTACATTTACTAGACTTTTTTTCTTGTGTATGAATATTTTAAGGTGTCACTAACTTACGTTCTAGTTAAAATAAAAAAGAATGCAAATTTCATTTCGATGGAATATTTAATTTCTTACCCTGTATAAAATTTGTAAGTTGACTGTAGAAGTCTTAAATGCCGGCTGGTAATTCCTTTAATTTATTTGACTTTATTTAGATTTGATATCTTTTCCTAAATTCTTGATTTTTTTGATTCTCTTTTTTAATGACGTAATTGTACATCGCCTGATATGCCGGCAAAATATCGTGTCGGCAAAATGAAATATTCTAAACGTGCATGAGAATTAAGAGAAACGAAACGAATATGAATGAATAACAATTTAGCGGTTTAAAACAGTAGAGCACTTATTTTTCGATGCTTTTATTGAATTGACGTTTTTGGAAGCAGTGGTTATTATGTATTCGGAAAATATATTAAAATTTATAGGAAAAGTTCAAAACATACACTTTTAAAAATGTATGCGTTTTACTACACAATCTTTCCCTTTATTTACCTACAAATTCTTAATATGTATTCGCATTTCTTTCCCTTCCGTTTTAAACACTCACATACACACGAAATAGACAAAGTTTTTATCAGTGAACATAAACAACCATTTAATCGAGAGGTGTCATCACCAAATACCAAACCTGCATAGTTTCCATATGTACATGTATTTGCATGTGTATAAATGTTTACATTTATTAATCATACGAGGAGTTTCTTTCCACTATTCACATTGAACTTGAAAAAAAATTTAATCACGCCACCTTATCTTTCTCATTCAGACTCTCGCTCTCCCCGATTATAAGAAAATTTCAAGAGAAATGTATGTACAAAAAAGTGCGAAATGAAAACAATAATAATGCAAACTATACAAACATGCCTACACATAAGTATAGAATCACTTTAATAAATGAGTACATTAGTAATTCGATTTTTACCGCTTTACTGATAAGCAAAATCAATGTGAACGCGTGTATTTTTAGCGATCGCCACGTACTAATTGTATAAGCAATTGGTAACACATATATAAATATCTACATACACTGTTATGTATTTACAATAAACTGATATTTGTTTACATTTTACTCAATAAAAAGTTGTTTTGTATTGGTGATATAAAGTAAAACTACGTAGTTTTATTGAATTGTCTATCATTCAAATTCAAATATGGTTTATGACATTATTGAAAAATATTAGTCGTAAATTAAAAAGAGAACGGCGTTTTTATCTGATTTTAGTGGAATTGAAATTAATAAAATTACCAACACTGTCTGCAACCCATTTGCAAAAAATTCTTTGGAAATAATTGTGCGGCATTTTATAAACAAGAGAAAACAAATTATACCGGCATCGTCTCTACACAAAAACAAATAGTCATACCAGCCATGCACTGTTACAACCACCACATAAAGACACAATTCAGTTATTGTCGTTGGGCTCTCCACTCACACGCTTTCAAAAGTAACATTATTAAGAAAGCCAAACAATAATAAACAACAGTGAAGTTGGCCTAAAAAATCACCTGATTTTCACAATGTATACTAACGTTTCAATTCCGTTACCACATACATACTTTCGGCCTTGCCATATTATTCACATTTCAATATATTTTCCAAGGGTAATAATTAGCTTACAAAAGTGCATTTATTAAGGGTTTTTTTTTGAATTTTTTTCTTACAATATTAGAAACCCTAATTTTGTTAGTATTCATCAACAAATAAATTATGGGATACTCGAAAATAATTTTTTTTGTATTTGTAGTAAGAAAATATATTGGTAATTTAATTTATCTGGCATCTTTGCTAACGACAAAAACAACTTTCTGCAAAATAAAAGCACAAAAGAGAGAGGAAGGCGGCTAACACATCATAAGAGAAATTATATTTAAGAGAACCACGCGTTTCCTTAGTGGTTTTAATATAAAACGCGAGCTTTGAACAACGGAGGGAAATGATGCTTGAGTAGTTAGGTTTATAAGTTTCTGATTATTTTAAACAAGCAAATAAGATATTGGTATGTAGACCTTAAAGTAAAAAATAATATTGTTTAAATATAATTACATTCACAATATATGTACATATGTATGTATATGTTTCATTATATTATATGTATGGATGTATACAGCGTATTATATTTTAAATTTTTATTTATTTTCCAGCTCTTTTTCAAACTGTTGAAATCGGAGAATAAAACTCATTCTTTACAAACTGTTCATCAAACGCAACAACATTCTGTCAATAAATCAAATAACGTCAATTCATCATCATCGCCATCTCTACAGAAAAACGGCAATAAAGGTAAATCTGCAAATCGTCGTAAAAAAAGGCGAAATAAACAGCAACAACAACGCAATTCTACGCTCTCTGCAGAACAACAGGATCATCACGAGAACAACGAACAAACCGCTCAGATAGTAGTTGTCAAAGACACGCTTTCTTCATCAGCTTTTAATACAGATTTAAATTCTCTTTTAATCGCAGCAAACGGTCAATCAGAACACAACGACAATATGCCTGCTCGTTTTGCCGATGGTGTTATTAATGAAAACGCTGAGCACAATGTTCCCCGAGATATACAGGGACGTTTTAGCTCGCGAAGCAATGGTACAGCTCCCATGACTAACAGCGATATTGCTATTACAGGCTTCTCTGGTCGTTTGCCCGAAAGTTCCAATATTGAAGAGTTTAAAAAGAATCTCTTCGAGGGTGTTGATATGGTGACTGATGATTCCAGAAGATGGGAAAGTGGCCTATACGGATTGCCTACTCGTATGGGTAAAATTAAGGATGAAGATTTGGAAAATTTCGATCAACAGTTCTTTACTGTACATCAAAAACAGGCCGAATGCATGGATCCCCAAGTAAGATTGTTGTTGGAATGTACTTATGAGGCTATCATTGATGCGGGTATAAATCCTTCCGAAATTAGAGGATCCCGTACTGGTGTATATGTTGGTGTTTCTAACTCTGAAGCTGAACAATACTGGACATCCGATCCAGATCTGGTGAACGGTTATGGATTAACAGGTTGCGCTAAAGCTATGTTTCCCAATCGTGTCTCTTATACGTTTGACTTTAAGGGACCCAGTTATAGTGTTGATACTGCTTGCTCCAGTTCATTGTATGCGTTAGAACAGGCATTTACAGACATGCGAGAAGGCAAATGTGATAATGCAGTTGTAGCTGGTTTGAGTGTTCTTTTGAAGCCCACCATGTCTTTGCAGTTCAAGCGTCTTAACATGTTAAGTCCTGATGGCATGTGTAAGGCTTTCGATGAGTCTGGTAATGGCTACGTAAGATCTGATGGCTGCGTGGTAATCTTTTTGCAAAAGACCAGCACTGCCAAACGTGTTTATGCTTCCGTTCTGAATGTCCGTACCAACACCGATGGTTATAAGGAACAGGGTATCACATATCCTGATGGCAGAATGCAGAACCGTTTAATTAGAGAAACTTATGAAGAAATCAACTTGGATCCCAATGACGTTGCTTACGTGGAAGCCCACGGCACCGGCACTAAAGTCGGTGATCCTCAGGAAGTGAATTCTATTACAGACTTTTTCTGCAAGAATCGCAAAACGCCTTTGCTTATTGGTTCCGTCAAATCGAATATGGGTCATGCCGAACCTGCCTCTGGTGTCTGCTCCATTGCTAAAGTTTTAATAGCCATGGAATCAGGTATGATTCCAGCCAATTTGCATTACAAGAATCCCAATCCTGATTTATACGGTTTAATGGATGGTAGTTTGAAGGTCGTCGACAAAAACCTTCCCTGGGAGGGTGGTATTGTTGGCATCAACTCTTTCGGTTTTGGTGGTGCCAATACTCACGTGATTTTGAAATCCAACCCTAAGCCTAAGGCCATCACACCAACAGTAGGACCACCAAAAATGGTGGTATGCTCCGGCCGTACTTTTGATGCTGTTCAAGACCTTTTGCAAGACGCTATAGACCACAGAGATGATGATGAGTACTTGTCTTTGATCAACGATATTCACTCCAAGAAAATTCCTCTCCATTATTATCGTGGTTACAGTGTCATGGATACCAAAGGCTCATTGCAGCGCGAAGTTTTGGAATTCAACGAAGAAACTCGTCCTATCTGGTTTATTTACTCCGGCATGGGCAGTCAGTGGGCTAGCATGGCCAAAGATTTAATGCAATTTGAAGTTTTTGCCAAAACCATCCACAGATGTGCTGAAGCGTTAAGACCTGAGGGAGTTGATTTAATAGAAGTTTTAACCAGATCCACCGACAAAAGTTTCGACAACATTTTGAACTCGTTCATCTCTATTGCAGCTATGCAAATTGCTTTAACAGACCTTCTAACATCACTGAATATAAAACCTGATGGTATTTTAGGCCATTCAGTAGGTGAATTGGGTTGTGCTTATGCAGATGGTTGCTTTACTCCAGAACAAACTGTTTTGGCATCATACTGGAGAGGAAAGAGCATTCAAGATACAAAATTGCCTCCTGGAAAAATGGCTGCCATTGGTTTAGACTGGGAAGAGGCACACAAACGCATGCCTGCTGACTGTTTCCCCGTATGCCATAACAGCGGTGACAACTGTACTATCTCTGGTCCAGAAGCATCCATTGATGCTTTGGTAGCGCAACTTTCTTCGGAAGGCGTCTTCGCCAAGGCTGTCAATTCATCTGGCTATGCCTTTCACAGCAAATATATTGCAGATGCTGGACCAAAATTGCGAAAAAGCTTGGAAAAAATTATACCCAACGCCAAGAACCGTACCAGCAGATGGGTTAGTACTAGTATTCCAGAAGCAGCCTGGGGTACTCCTGTAGCCAAACAATCTTCGGCAGCTTACCATGTCAACAACTTACTCTCACCGGTTTTGTTCTATGAGGGTTTGCAACACATACCCAAGAACGCAATTGCTATTGAAATTGCCCCGACTGGTTTGTTACAAGCCATTCTCAAACGAGCCTTGGGTCCTGAAGCCACTAACGTCAGTTTGGTTAAGCGTGGCCATGAAAACAATGTAGAATTCTTCTTGACGAACATTGGAAAGATTTACGCAGCTGGTGCTCAACCTCAGATATTGACATTATTCAAGCCAATTTCCTATCCTGTTGGTCGTGGTACTCCAATGTTGAACTCCAAAATTGGCTGGGATCATTCTCAGAAATGGATGGTTCCTAGTTACGGTAAAGTGCAAAAATCAGGAGAAACTCTCATTGAGGTTAATCTAGGCAAGGAAGAAGATGCCTTCTTGGCTGGCCACACAATTGACGGCAGAATTTTGTTCCCTGCTACCGGTTATATGACTTTGGCCTGGACGACATTCGCTAAAATGAAGGGAATTGAACCTGCAAATTGTCCAGTAGTCATGGAAAATATTGTATTCCATAGAGCTACCATCCTCAATAAGGAAGGTGTCGTTAAATTTGGGCTGAACTTCTTCGATGGTACTGGCAACTTTGAGATCTGCGAAGGGGGCAGTTTAGCTGTTTCCGGTAAAATCACCATTCCGGAAGATATTGAAAAAGAGGAATTACCCTTAGATGCTGTACCCGCCAGCACCCTAGGCAAGGAATTAAATACTAACGACGCTTACAAGGAGTTGAGACTTCGTGGCTATGATTACTCTGGCCTTTTCAGAGGCATAATTAAAACTGATACTGTAGCCAATGCTGGTCAATTGCAATGGGTCGGCAACTGGATCAGCTTTATGGACACAATGTTGCAGTTCAGTATTTTAAGCAAGAGTTTGAGAGAATTATACTTGCCCACTCGAATTGAGAAGGCCGTCCTCAATCCGAAAAAACATTTGGAACAACTTGCCCAACTTTCAGAAGAACAACTTACCCAGAACGGTATTCCCGTGTATATGTACAACGATATCAATGTCATCAAGAGTGGAGGTGTTGAAATGAGAGGCTTGAAAGCGTCCTTGGCCTCTAAGAGACCCGGCACACAAAATCCCCCCACCTTAGAACGTTACGTTTTTGTGCCCAATGTAAACCAAAGTGAATTGCACGAAAACTCTGATAAGTCCCGCATACAAGCCTTAACTGTAGCCCTACATACCATCATTGAAAACTCACAAGGAGCCATTAAAATTAAGGGCGTAGAATTAGCTAACGGCCGTAACCCAGACGTTCTTTTGGCCGCTAAATTGTTACAAATTATTGAAGGTGAGCCAACTATTACAGCGGACATGGCTGTTGCTACCTATAACAACAACGAAGAGACTATTGCATCAGCTTTGGGTGCGGAATCGGGAGTCCGCATTATATCCAAAAATATTTTAGAAGAACCGGTAGAGCAGAACTGTCATTTTGTATATGCTTTGGATGTATTGTCCAGACCCGATACCATGATTTTGAATAACAGCATGGCTACCATCAAGGAAAATGGATTCCTTATATTTGAAGAATCCACTTCATCATACAACAAGTCTGGCCGAGAGACATTGATTAAGAATGGTTTGATTGTCGTAACTGAGCAGATCATTGGTGGTGCTAGAGTTTTGGTTATGGCTCGTAAACCCGTTAACCTGACGGAAAGAGAAAGTGTCATTGTGCATGTTACTGAAAGAAACTTTGATTGGTTGGAAGATCTTAAGAAAGCTTTGGCTAAAGCCTCGGAAGTTGAACAATACGTCTACGTAGTGTGTCAAGGCGAAGAACTCTTTGGTGCTGTTGGCTTCATGACCTGTATTAAGAATGAGAATGGCGGAAAATTGGCCCGCATGATCTTTGTACAAGACAAGAATGCCGAGAAATTTTCGCTAACTAGCAAATTGTATAAAGAACAATTGTCAAAGGATCTGATCAGCAATGTTTTAAAGAATTCCTCTTGGGGAACGTTCCGTCATTTGAAACTGGAAACTGATGTGGCCACTTTACAAGTTGAGCATGCCTACGTTAATGCCCTTACCAAGGGTGATTTGGCTTCTTTGAAATGGATAGAATCTCCTCAATTGAATACCAATTTGTTGGACGATAATTCAGAATTGTGTTCTGTTTATTATGCTCCCATTAATTTCCGTGACGTCATGTTGTCTTCTGGCAAACTTAATGCTGATGCCTTACCAGGTGATTTGGGTCTTCAGGATTGTGTATTGGGTTTGGAGTTTGCTGGACGTGATTCGAAAGGTCATAGAATAATGGCTATGGTTCCCGCCAAATCATTGGCTACAACTTGTGTGGCTCGCAAAAATATGATGTGGGAAATCCCTGATAACTGGACCATGGAAGAAGCTTCTACTGTTCCTTGCGTTTATGCTACTGTATACTACGCTTTGGTTGTACGTGGCCAAATGAAAAAGGGTGAAAAGATTTTGATTCATGCTGGTTCCGGAGGTGTCGGTCAAGCTGCCATTTCGATCGCTTTACATCACGGCTTAACCGTTTTTACTACCGTTGGCAATAAGGACAAACGAGAATTCCTGAAGAAACGTTTCCCTCAATTGAAGGACAATCATATTGGCAACTCACGTGACTGCTCCTTTGAGCAAATGATCATGCGCGAAACCCAAGGACGCGGCGTAGATTTGGTGTTGAACTCATTGGCTGAAGAAAAACTTCAAGCTTCTGTACGCTGTTTGGGCCTAAATGGCCGCTTCTTGGAAATTGGTAAATTTGATTTAAGCAACAACTCTCCATTGGGCATGTCAGTGTTCTTAAAGAATACCTCGTTCCATGGCATTCTCTTAGACAGTGTTATGGATGGAGAAGAAGCCATGCAAAATCAAGTTGTGGCCTTAGTAGCTGAAGGTATCAAGTCAGGAGCAGTCAGACCTTTGCCCACATCTGTCTTCAACGAACATCAAGTTGAATCCGCATTCCGTTTCATGGCGTCTGGTAAACACATTGGCAAAGTTGTCGTAAAAATAAGGGACGAAGAAGATGGCCGCAAAACTCTTAAACCCTCGGTTCGTTTGGTCAATGCTATACCCCGTACATACATGCATCCTGAAAAGTCTTATATTATTGTCGGTGGTTTGGGTGGTTTTGGCTTAGAACTCACCCACTGGTTAGTTTCCAGAGGAGCTAAGTATCTAGTACTCACCTCTAGATCAGGCATTAAAACCGGTTATCAGTCACTTATGATCAGAAGATGGCAAGAGAGAGGCGTTAAAGTATTGGTCGACACTAGCGATGTTACCAGTGCCAAGGGATGTCAACAACTCTTGGAAAATGCCAACCAACTTGCCTTAGTGGGTGGTATTTTCAATTTGGCTGCTGTACTCAGAGATGCCCTACTCGAAGACCAGACTGTCAAAGATTTCCAAACTGTATGCGAATCCAAAGTACAAGGCACTAAATATTTGGATCAGCACTCCAGAAGCATGTGCCCAGAACTTGATTACTTTGTGTGCTTCTCAAGCGTATCCTGTGGTCGTGGTAACATTGGTCAAACAAATTACGGTCTAGCTAACTCAGCTATGGAACGTATTTGCGAACAAAGACAAGCCAGCGGTTTTCCCGGTTTGGCTATACAATGGGGTGCTATTGGTGATACCGGCTTGGTTATTGAAAACCTAGGTGACAACGATACTGTTATTGGTGGTACCTTGCCTCAAAGAATGACATCTTGTCTACAAACCATTGACCTCTTCCTGCAACAACCCCACCCTGTCTTGGCGTCCATGGTTGTAGCCGAGAAACGTAAATCGGATCAATCCGGTAACGTAAGCTTAATTGCCTGCGTGGCCAATATCTTGGGATTAAGAGATACGAAGAATGTACAGGATTGTGCTTCATTGGCTGATTTGGGTATGGACTCTCTAATGGGTGCCGAAATCAAACAGACTCTGGAACGCAACTTTGATATTGTGATGTCACCCCAAGAAATAAGACAAATGACATTCGGTCAATTGAAACAAATTAGTGGAGACGTCGAAGGCGGATCTTCTGCTTCACCAACAACTCCAGCACGTAAAACACCCAGTCCATTCGGTGATGGTACACAGGTTGTATTCTCCGCAGAACTTATGCCCACTCAAGCTATTGTCCGTCTACCATCTAAAGCACCTGTCGACTCCAAGAAACGTCCTTTGTTTGTGGTTTCACCCATTGAAGGTTTCGCCGACGCTCTCAAACAATTAGCCTCCCGCCTAGATTGCCCCGTCTATGGTCTGCAATGTACCGCTGAAGCCAATCTTGAATCCATCGATTCTTTGGCCGATTTTTATTTGAAACATATACGTACTGTTCAACCAAAAGGTCCTTATGCCATCGCCGGTTATTCGTTTGGTGCTCTAGTAGCCTTTGTGATTGTTCTTAACTTGGAGAAAGCTAAAGAAAACGCCCGACTGGTCATGTTAGATGGTGCTCCCAAATACGTCAGCTGGTACACCACCAACTTTAAACAACGTTTAACCAATTCAGACGACGAAAACATGGCTTACGGCTTGGGTTACTTTGCTATGGTTGTGGCTAAAATTGACTACAGCTTAATAGGCAAGGTATTGCTGAACATTCCAACATGGGAACATAAAGTGGAAAAATGTGCTGAAATTATATCAGCTGAAATCAACCAACCAGCAGAATTGGTATGTTACCAGACCCATATTAGAAAATGCCGACTTACTAAATGCATGCTTTTATCCTCTTTCTAGATTGTCCAAGCTGCCACAGCATTCTATAAGAAACTTTTGGCTGCTGATGCATATGCGCCCACAGCTAAAGTGTCGTGTGAAGTTACGCTAGTCAAACCCACTGAAAACTATTCCCAATTAGGAAATGATTACGGACTGAGTGAGGTAAATATCGATTTTAATAACAGCAATTAAGTGAAAAAACTAAATTTTAATTTAATTTTATTCTTTTATTTTCATTAGAATTGTCAGAAACCCGTTAATGTCCTCACCGTTGAAGGTAACCACCGTACTTTCTTGGAGGAAGAGAAGTCACTACAAACGATAGAAAGTATACTGAACAACATTATCAATTAAAATGACAAAAATCAACAAAGTCAAGGGAATATTTCCTCCCAATACTTTATTTTTCATCAACAACCACATTAAACAAACCCCCCCCCCCAACAAACGCACATTTCATTTTCATTATCTCTTATTCAGTTGTAAGGCATAAACCAAATTTATTTAGGAGTTTAGAAAAACAAACAAAAGCGTGTTTGCTTTTTAAATTACAAATAATGGCATCACTCTTAAGATTTTTCATAAAATTAGAAAAAATCGTTTAAATTTATTGTTGAAGGAAGGAATCGTTTCGTTTTATCAAACACAAAAAGTAATTGAAAACAAAAAAAAAAACAAATAAATAAAATTAATTTTTGCACATTAATGTTTATGTAAAATCAAGAACTAACTTAGTAGTCTATGTCTCTAAATGTTTTGTAATTGTTATCAACTGATGAAGTCTTGTTTCGGCAGTGGTCAAGTAGGTCCAATTTTTAGCCACCACCAAAACGACACTACATCGGTGTTCGGTTGCATCTTAATAATTGTTAAAATATTTTTTATTTGTTCATAAACCACCGCCAAACATTGCCTGTTTGGTTGGTTATGTATCGTCTATATAAGATACAATCACATACTATCTACACAATACATTCCTTAAACAATCACCGCCACCAAACAAAATCTTTGTTAAATAATCATAATTATTATAAGTCCCTTTTTTATATATACGTACATATATATTGTATACTATATAAACGTTTAATTTACCAAATAATTTAAATTTAATATCGTTTTGTGATTAATTTTAGTTGAATTTTTTTTTTTATATACGCATTATATTTTTATAGTTTCTCAAGAATCCTTATAAATTTTAAGTTATTTCCTTTCTTTATCTTCTATCTGAACTAATTATTTACGATCTGGCATATTCCTCCACAATTTTGATATTTTCTGGAATATATGAGTTGAAACGCAAAAAAATAAAAATCCATTTGTAAACGTAAATAAGTAAAGTAGATGTATATTTATTAAGATATTTTGCACTAAACGTAACATTTTTAAATTGATATTATTAAAACATAATACAAATATATTGCAAATGTATAATACATATAATACGACATACATATACGAGTGAGCATTCGTAGTACATTCAAATGGTTAAAGAGAACATTCATAACAAAACTGAATTTATTTAACGAATGCAGACGAAGAAAATTTTATTACAAATGTAAACACTACTATATACACACATATGGTACATACTATACATACATGCATATATTTATAGAAATAAAATAAAGGAAATTAAAATAATAAATCAAATAAATTTGTTTTTTCATTTGCCCTAATATCATATTTTCGGTAGTTTAGATTAAATAAATAAGTATGTTTCAAAATATTAATTCACTAATATGACTGACATCATCATATTTTCCAATTTTTACGCAAAATAAAAAACTTTTCATGTCCAATTCGATTACAATAAAATGTAGATGTTTTCTTTGAGCATAAATACATTGATCTATTTTAAATTTTTTATTGATATTTGATTTGAACAGGTAATAAGTTTTCATAACAATTTGCAAAACTAAGACTTCCTTTCTCGTTGTTCAGCAGTCCAAGAAAATAGAGCCTGCCTGAACTACTATATAAAGAATAATTTAATAAAATACGTCCATGTTAGAGCTTTTTGATCTTGTTTAGGACTTTTAAAGGTTCTTTTTGGACTATGGTAGCAAAAAATTTGTATTTACCGAAAATATTGATTTTATTTTATTGAAATTTGAATGCGTTGGTTGTCATGCCACTAACAACTCAATAATTCGTGGTTTTAGATTCTGTACTGCAATTTGCTTTTGGGGTATTTCTTTCGTGGTTTCTAAAAATTTACTTAAAATAAATACCAGACGATCATAATTGTGTACTTTTAAGCCTAAGCCGAATTCATTTTTCAACATGGAAAAAAGTTGCAAATGTTTGAAATTTTTTTTTTAATTTTACAATGCGTTAATAAACAAGTCGCCGTGGTCTAGTAGGTATTAGACGAAAAGCCATGGTTCGAGCCCCAGGCCAGACATCAAACCGAAAATATGAGAAAAGTATTTCTTCGCAGATTTCTGGCAAAAACTCTAAGAGTAAATAAAACTTCCATGAAAAGTTTCTCAAAAATCTGTCGTTCGGAGTCGACTTTAAACTGTAGCTGCCGCCACTCATGTACAAAATTAACACACACAACATAAGTGATGTGAGAAACTAGGTTGTAATCCGGACTGAAGGGTTGTAATGACCAATTATGTATGTATGTATGCGTTAATAAAGGAAAAAAAATTACGAACAAATTTTTTTCTTTTTTGTTGCAGTTTTATAATGAAGAAATTTGGATTTATTAAACATACTTTAGGGGTTTTAAATATTAATATTAGTATTCCATATTCCTGTACTTGAAAGCAACACAGGGTGATATATTCATGTTAAAGTTATATATGCCTGAAAGTATTTGACAATTTTGCAGGCGAATAAACGAAATGGAAATGCTGCATGAAAAATGAAATGCAACGTTTTTTTTACTGCGAAACTACACAAAATTTTGCTGCATGTAAATTTTGCTTCTGACTTAAGCCTAAAAGTACACAATTATGATCATCTGGCATTTATTGTGGTTTTAAAATTTCGAATTTCCCTAGAAAACACCCCATCTGCAGTCAGTATACAACAACAAACATGCACGTACAAAAAAAGTTCGTTATCATTATCATCAAACAGTGTTGCAAAATTGAAATTTTTAAATAGTACTGAAATAATACTTTTTTTTATATAAAAATATATGTAATTTATATTTTTATATATTTTATACGTACGGAATGGAATAGAAAAACTAACACATGATGTTTCTCATATACTAAAATACATACGTTAGCCCCTGGGGCTTAAGACCTTTACCAATTAGCCTGCCTAACCCATTTATAGTTGAAAAGCGCAAATCATAAAATCAGGAAATCTGTCTGTATGTAACCAGCTTTTTTGAAAAATAAAAAAATGAATGAATTCTTTAATAATTTTTCCTGATCCGATTTGTTAGATCCGATTCAAACAAAAAGGCACACAAATTTATAAATATTTCGACAAAGAATTTCCAATTTGCAAAAAAGTATTTTGGGGATAGAACAGAACAGAAAAGAAGAAATTATTCAAAAATTCATTTACAAAATAATTACAATTTAATTATTTTTTGTAATTTTAATTTTTTAGAATTTTAAATAGAATGGACACAATGGCAACATTGTTTTAATGCAGTAACCAGACATATCGGTGAATGCCTCCACTAACAGATGTGAAAATTACTTATTCTAGACACACGCACCGTCCAAAGCACAATATACAGTACATGGATTTATGGTAACACAGTACCCATTTCTAATAACGACATTTTGATGAATTTCGATTTTATTCACCACACCGAATAAAATTCACCACATTTTGTATAAAAGTTCACCACAACTGGTGAATTTCACACTTCAAAAAAATATTTAAAAAAAAAATTAAAAAAAAAATTTTCTTTTTTTTTCTATCCAAACCAGCAGCGGACGGACACCAAAATGTTTTTTGTTTTCAAACGAATGTCGAGTTTTGGTTGGGTTTGGTGACGAACTTACTACACAAAACTTACCTATTTTTCTTTCCAACAAACAAATTTATTTTTTGTTTTCGTTTTTTCTGCCCAGGGGTCTGAACACAGTGCCTTTTTTGAGCGTCTATAGTCTAATAAGGCTACTGTAACTTTTAACTAACTACCTATTAGACAGATAGATCACCATAGTGCAGTAAACAACGGGGCTTAACTTTTACTTAATAAGTCCGGAAACGGAAAAAGAATGTGCGAATGAATATTTATTTAAATATATATTTATTTTTTGAAGGAACAAAAACGAATTTGATGAAAAAAGTACTGTGAGCTTGGTGGGGGTACTGCGGTATTTTTGAAATGAAAAAGTACTGAAAAAAATACAAAAGTACTGAATTTTTCAACACTGTCATCAAACGTCGGCACAAAGAGAACATGATAAAAATATGAGTCCATTTGCGAGAGAGGCAAGAACCCAGAGGAAAATTGTTAGTAATAATTTCAAGTCTACTTATTGACCCAATAATATGTATATGTGAGTGGAAAATATAGAAAATCTGTACTGCGCTAAATCCCTAAAGACACCGTATTTAAGGTGGCAAGTATTCTTCCAAAAATCGAAATTATTTCTCATTGATATTAATTAGTGAATTCTACTGTAATATTTCTTTGGGTGTAACTGAATTCTGAAAAAAGCGACATAAACCTTCTTCTTTAGAAGCTGACAAGCAACTTAATGCTTTTTCAAGCTCTTTTTAACGAACATTGTTGATGTTCGTGTGCTATGTGTGTAAAAAGCCGAATATATTTTTCCCCTGAGGGACATTGGTGCCGACGACGTCTGATTATCATATGGAGGAAACTATTTTTATTAAAGTTTTTAACGTCTAATTAATTCATTAAAACTACTTTTCTTTTTATAAAAAAATAGAATAGACGCCTGAGCACTACAGTTTTTTTATTGAATTAATTTGTTTTTAATTATTGAGTAATAAATACTATACGTTCGTGTAACAATACGTCAGCAAGATAATCGTGTCGTCATTATTATAGTCACATAACAAACACGACGTGCTTTAATTTTATTGTTTTATATTATTTAATCACTTGAAACTAGCACTCTTCAAAGCTTCAAATGATAAACAATATTTTTATTAAAAAATTCGATAGCATCCTTTACTGAAAACTTATCAGAGAAAAGAAAAATTAAAAGCCATTGAACTGTTATGAGTTGAACTTAATGTGATTTATTAAGAAAAGGTATATTGTATGTGTATAGATTATAAAAACAGCTTCAACAAATTTGTTTAATATATGTATGTCGGCCCTTAAATCAGGACTAAGTTTAGGCTTAAGTAGAAAGAGTGGTGTACAAATGCATTAACGAACTTTCCAACCAAATCCAATAATTTACTGGAGGAGTAAATTAAGCTCTAAGAAGGCAAGGCTCACTAAATGCTGGTATTACATTGAATCTGTTTAAGTTGAAAGTATATCAGCATTTTTATGTAGTATTGAATAATATATATTTATTTTTTATAATTGACTTGTATATATTTAATTGTTTTTATTTTTTTTTTTTCAATTACTGATAAGATGCAAGAAAATTAAATACATTAAATACAGAAGGGGAATATTATATTCTTTATAAATCAATTCTTATTTTCAATATGAAAAACAATTTTACTTTTAATTTCAATAAGAAACGAAAACATTTACGATCGATCACTCTTCCTAATAAATGAATAACATAATTACGTATGTACATACATATGTATGTAATAAAGAAAATATGCTAAAGAATATAAATATGATTGCAATAAAATGCACAACGTAAAAAGCAATCATGGTGCCTAAGCATAAAAAATTAAAAAAAAAAAATTTCTGAAAATAAAGTGTAAAAATAATGCAAAACATATAATATTATTAACGAACAACATTGTTAACAATGAAATAAATTTGAAATAACAAATTAAATTTATTTAAAATAATTTGATAATTTGATGTTCCAAACAAACATCATTTGATCAGAAAAAAAATTTCTTGGTGAGTTAATGGTCATCCGAATGGCTATCTGGCAGCAAATCAATTCTAGAGATAATACAACAATTCAAGACTTGGTATAGCAATTGTGGTAAATTTTTAAACAATGAACGAATTTTGGTATGTGAAAAGCATTCAGTTTATTCCTGATCCTCCGATACTTCTCATATACACACATGTGTGTACATATTGGAATTGTTAGATGTAAACAATTAATATGCATTCGTAAAATGTTTATCTCTTTATATTAATTTTTTTAACTAATTACTGTAACAATCAAAATGTTTGTAGGATTAAAAAAAGATATTGTATTATTTTTTAAAATTGTTTATTGGATAAATGGATAAACATTAGAACGTATGTACATAATTGAAGAAGTAAGTCAATGACCATTTATTGATATGATATTTATATCTTAAACAATTAATTTTTAAGTATTTAGCTTTTTAATGACGTCAAATTAATTAGTGTGCACCTCTTCTGAGTAACCAGAATATAGCAGATTTTAATCGTTTATCAAAATAACTCCGTAGCTTGCATGCTAATAAAGCATTTGTTTGGTATTAACATTACGTTTGTAAATTTCAAAGATAATCATTACTTTTTTATTACAAAATTTCAAAGATAATCATTCTTTTTTTATTATAATTACTAGTTCTATTACTAAATGCCTGTTTATGAATTTCTATAATAAAATAGTCTAAGTAAACAAGTTGTAAAGAAGTTGTTCGAACATGTATACATACATCTTTTAAGCCAAGTTAAAAAGGAAGCGCGGTGTGGTTAGGATACACGAAAAAAATTCCAATTAAATTAAATATTTCAATTATATTCTATTTTCATTAGCATGACGAATGATCTGCAACCATAAAAATGCTTGAATGCAACAAACACTCGATAAATACAATGATTTTCGTTTTTAAAAAGGCTTTTATCATTAAATTATGAATTTTCAATTTATTACCACACAAAGCAAACACAATATTGAATTAATTAATTAACTTAATTTGTTTATTTATGGCTTTAAACGCTTACAATTTCAATCAAATAAATTTTAAAGCATTTTATTAACACATGTTTTGAATAGACAGGCACCAACGGCCCACCAAACAGGGTGCTAATCAAACCAATAATGGTTCACATTTTACAGACGATTTCATATCAATAACTTGTGATTTTATCTAAATCGCTATTGACGTTTTTAATTAGAAATGTAAATAATAAATTTATAATAAAAACATTATAATTTGTTTAAGTAATTAGTTAAAGAGAGCAGAAAAAAAACTGCAAAATTCATGTTCAGTGAAACTGAAAATCAAATGAAATTATAAATGAAATAATTATAATACAAAGAGCTGTTAACCCATTTGAAATGAAATATTTTAAATAATTTCCAAACACGAATAAAAACATAAGAAGTTAGTTTTATTATTTTAATCTTCGTCCCTACTGACATTATCTATCCACCGCAGATGTGTATGATTTAAAGTAAGACAATTTCTGTCGTATTATTTAAAGGTAGACGCTAGTGATAGGTTGCTACCTAAAGAGCCGAAACCAGTGCATACATATTCAGCAATAATACATTCCTAATCTAACTATTCTTTATCACATTCAACATCATCAGCAAGCATTGGTCGATTTTAGAATATAAAATATAAATTCGAATCATTAGATTTCTGTCCTTATAGAAATAACTTTCAAATGTGTTCTTTTGTAATGATTAGCTTCTGCGCTATCAAATCACGATTTTCAATAATTTGACAATATTTTCAACATTTGACTTCACAGAGTGTAGTTTACATAAAAATTACTCGTAAAAAACGAAAACAAAATTCAATAGCTTACGAGTCGATCGAAGAAGAAACATACTCTCTGCAATTGTCAATTTTTGATACGAGCTCAAACAATACTAAGGCAAGCTCATAAATAAAACTGTCAAAAAAGTTACTTCTAGATCAAAATCACAACTTTTTACTGTTATCTAGTGTGAGTTAGTATAATAAAATTGCATCAGCACATCAATTGATACTGTTTGGAAACAAAATAATTGTTATCTTTTTATCACACATCATTTTAAATAATTTTGTGAGATTTCAAAACAAAAATGCAACTCAGTGTTTATTTGGACTTATTATTTCTACAATTACTACCATTTTATTTTTCGTTTTTATTTATGTACTTATTTGTTCAAATAATAAAACAGCTGATCTTAAATCACTATCACACACAATATCTCTTTTGATCTTTATAAGAGTAATAAAGACCAAAGTATCATACTGACAATGAAAACAAATATTCACATTCAAGCATATTAAAAACATAGCGATCAGTTGGTTTTTTTTATTATTATTATTTTTTGTACATTATCATCATTATTATGGATGCGAGTCATTTCCCTCAAAATGAGAGAAAGAAACAATAGTTACACTTTGTGATTTACCTGTGTTACTGAGATTGTTTTGAAACGGCAAAAAACAGAAAAAAACGGAAAAATATCTTAAGATATAAAACATAAAAAAAATTATATTTGAAATAGTAAAAGTTCAAATAAAGATAAATAAGAAATAATGTAATAAAATTCATAACAAATAGAAAAAGGTGTAGGAAAAATAAATAAATAAATATCTTCAAAATAATAACAATAATAATAAACATTTATAGAGATAAAAAAGTGTGTATATGAAAAAAAGAAAGATTATAAATTTTATATCACTCATACGTTCCCCTAATGAAAAATAACTCTGATCATATATATATATATAGAGAGAGAGAGAGTAAGAGAGAAAAAGACATAATAACATATGTATTTATCTAAATACCAGTCTATTAATATTGCATAGAAAATGAGCATGTGTTTGTTACAGTGTTGCCGAGTTCTGTTTTAATAGTGTATTCATTCTACTTTAAAAACATATCACATTGAAAGTTTACGTGAAGCAATATTCCATTAATATATTTTTTTTTTTGTGAAACACTACTCTTGATAAATCCAGTAACCTAAACATAGATGGATTAATGGTAAAAAATTCCTCTCTAAAAACTTTTCGGTGTTCTATTTTTTTTTTATAGATTTTGTTCTATAAAACTACTAGTTTGTCAACAACACAACTTTTTTCTTCTTACTTTTCAATCTTTTAATCTTCAGTTTGCTTACAAACAACACTGGTGTGCTTTAGATGTATGTAAACATGTATGCATGTTTGTATCGTATTTGCAAAATGAGTGATATTTTGAGAGATAGAGAGAGATAGTGCGAGAGAGAGAGTGATTGAAAAGTAATGAAAGTGTATTGGGGTGTTGTATTTATTATACGGCTATTGCTGTTAGAGCAGAGCGTGGTTTGATTTTATTTTTACATCAAAATGATGCGACTAAAAATATTAATAAATTTTAGTATGTGCATAAATATACCATACATACATACATACATATATAAAAGGTATGTGGTAATAGTACAGCTAACGACAAAGTTGTCAGCAGTATGTCTTTCAAAATTTACAAACTGAAGTGTATGAGTGAAATAAAAATGTTGCAATGTTCTCAAGAAAGGTACCGAAACACCTAAAATTGTAATTAAAATTCACAGTACAGCCCACTTTCATAAATGTATGTATGTATTGTGGAAATAATACTCTAACTGTGTAAACAATCCACTAGAACCCTCGATATGAATATTTTTACTTACGGTTGATCTACTGGATCACATTAAACAATAGTTTGGTGTTTGGTTTGTATTGAATAGTTTGGGTATTAATTTAAGTAAACAATTTACTAATAATGATCAAATTTTGATATTATATTCTAGGAATTATCATTTGTTTAGGAAGTAAAAATTTATCACTTTTAATATATAAAAATTAAAATGGCGAAACGAATGAAAAACAAACTCGTAATTTATATTTAAAAGCAGCATTTCATAGTCCTTTTTGTCGCTAGTTGTGTTAAAGTATCTTTCAATCCTATTTCAATATTATATTGAGTGACTTCTAGGTACACACATTCACAATTAAAGTAAAAAAAAATAACACAGGAGATAATGTTCGCCCGATCTGTGATAAAATTGAGTTTCATTCGCTGTACGATATGATCAAAATACAATAAACCAGTACAAACATTATAACAATAGAGTAAGAAAATTATAGTCGATCTAGTCCGGCGATGTTTTTTTATTATGCAACAATATCTATTTATCAGGAAACGAGACACCATGAGAGTGTGGAAAATTAGATGTGAAATTCTTATGTCTGAATATGACATGTATTCCAATATAAACTGGTTTAAACGATTCACATACTATCTGAATAAGATCATTTTATATGTACTAAATAACTCCAAAGTAGAGGATTGTTTATATACACCCGACATATGACTGCGTAGAGCGCATTTAACAACACACTGACCGAGCAACTAGTCTAACGACATGTTAATCTTACCATATTTTTTTTTTTATTATTGTCATTATATTTACAGTAACATAAATATTGTATATGCACATACATTCATAGGCAGTCAGTCAGCTGCTGAGATAATCGCACGAGCTCAGAATTTAAAAATCTACTACTATTTAATGTGAGTGAAAGTTACTGATCGATGCTTAGATATTCTGTTGATACGCTAACGGTAAGAACGAACAAACGTATTCTCAATCGGGATTTTCCTGCAACAGGTTGTTGTATTCGCGCACAAAAATATTATACAAAATTTACTGTTATTTTGAAGAGTATCACAATGGAAAATAAAATTGAACTCAAAAAAGTTTAGTAATTTTGAGTTAAAATTTTTAAACTATTCTTTAGTTTTTGGGAAATTTCGAAGATAGTCGGTCATAACAGTGCAATAAAAAAATTAAAAAAATAACACAAATGCAACGGACTTTAACCGAAGTAACAGTTGTATCCTTGTAAATACTTTTGGTGGTCTTTAAAAGTATTGCATTAAAATAATTCAATAAGTTTTAAATATTATAACTTTGAACTTAAATCTTAAAACTTACCTGAAACTAAAAGCAGAAATCATTTTTATTTGTACAAAAACAAAAAAAAACAAAAAATAAAAGGGAAAATACTTTTGTATATCCATATGTATGTATGTTATTTGTGCGACAATTTAACAACAACAATAATAAAATAAAAACTAAAAATAAATAATAATTAATCGTAACAAAACTATAACTAAAAACTGTGTCACTCTCTCACACTCTCTTTCTCTCACTTTATCTTTCACCGATACCTTTGAAGAATTATCACGGTTGTCAGTTTTACGATTACCACGGCTATCAGCTACTTTACATACATACATACGCACATCTATATGTATGTGCTCTTTATACTCTACAATATCAACTCTCTTAAATGTTCATTCATTATTTTATTCGAACCCTTCGTATGTTTTTGTTATTGTTTTTTTTCTCCCTGTCTCTCATTTATTTATTTTGTTTGTTTTTTTTTTCAATTTCGATTTGTTTTGTTATATTTTTATGTCATCTCTGTTATATTATCATTATAATTCCAATCGAAGAGCGAACATGTAAAAGTGGTTGTCAGTTTGTGGGTAGTGTGTGTGTGTGTGTGTATGTGTATAGACAAAACGCTTATTTACAATCGCTGGAAATGTGCTAAAAGTGAACAACAAAAGAATAAATATTATATATTTATTATTATAATAACAATTGGTTTTCTTTTTGTCTTTTTATTAAACACATGCTGTTTTGCCATTCAACTCTCAAGTAGATAATCTATTATTATTCTTATTATTATCATCATCATTATTACTATTATTATCACCGATATCATCATATTATTGTCATAATCGCCGATATAGAACATCTTGGCTAATTTGTCCAGTTTTAATAATGTTAATCTTTCTTTTCCGCGCTTAAAGATAAATTCGAAAAGCTTTTATTCGCATTTGAAAATGTTGAATTTTACACGAATATGTAAATGAGAAATATGAACTGAAACTGAAACAAAACAAATTTAAATTGAAACTAATAAGTTTTTAATAATGATTTGAACCAAAATAATTTGCAATTTTTGCATAAAAATTAACTTGAAAGTGTAAGTGTAAGTTTGAATAAAAACAAACGTGCTCAGAAGTTTCTGAAAGGATAGAACGAAATAACGAAAAATAGAAAAGAGAGGCACTCAAAGAAAAATTTTAATTTAATTATCGTTCTTGGATTTATCACAGGTAAAATATGCGACTAGAATAAATGTAACAGAATATTGAAACAACCGTTTAGTCTATTTCATTTTTCTAAGATCCTCTAAGTTTTATAGACTATAATTTATTGTATGTTTCATATGCGCTAGAATTAATGTCGGCGTAGTCCAGTATGATAGTTGCCGTAGTCTAGTAGGTTGTGTGTTGATTTATTTGACGAGAGCCCAGGCTCAGCCATTTCAAACAAAACAAAATATGAAAAGCATATTTCTTCCGGCGATTTCCTCCCAGCAGCCTTCTGGCAAAAACAAAATAAAATTGTTAAGAAAATCTGTCGCTCGGAGCCGACACTAAACTATAAGTCCCAACACTCTTGGATAAAATTAGCACACATAACATTAGTGGTGTTAGAAACTAGGTTGTAATCCTGACTAAGAGGTTTTAATGAACAATTAAATAAGTAAGTTTATGTTTAGTGTTTAAAAATTATTATTTCAATAAAAATCATAAAAAAATACTGTTTTAAATTGAAATTATATACACGTTTTAAAGTACATTCAACATGTGTATTAAAAGACATGGTGTGCACTAGAGAGAGTTTATACAAATTAAAATTATTTTGCTGAAACTCAATGATATTTCATCAATATGACTATAATTTAACAATACGAAGTCAAAGTTAAAATGTCAACGTACTTTTTCAACAATATTAACAATTATTTTATAGTGAATACATACATGGGGTACATGGCTTATTTGTCGTGATATTACTCTACATATTAAATGTAACATAACAATATCTCCAAATACTCATTATTCATTTTTGCAAACATTATTTTGTTTATGGTAAAAATTTAGTGAGAGGATACTAATATTAACTAAAAAAAAAATAAATAAAACACACACAAGTGATAATATTTTCTAGACATGAGAAGTGAGCAATAATAATAATGCTCAAATAGTCGCATGTTATCACACATTTACATTTCTTATAACAGATTTTAAGATTATTTTTATTTTAATTTAATTTCATTTCATGTCACAGTTAATTTATTCATGTTTAATTCCCATATTTCTTATCATTTTGAATTCCTATGTAAATAAATAATTATTTTAAATGGACGTACTCGTGACAATCATTTGTGATGTAAACGTTTAAAGAAGGTTGACAACAGTTTGAAATTATGCCACAATCATAACGAGATGATAATTATGTACGTAAGTACATACAGTGATGCTGATTATTATAACTTTTGGTAGCCTTTAGGCGCCCCTTGCAGTAGTTTTCAATATCAGTTATTATGTTTTCGTATACGTGGAATAATTGAAAATGTGATGTTAAAAACAACTCAAGTTTTTTAGCTACAAAAAGTTTAACTTGCTTTTACGTAAAATCTTGTTGAAGCGATCGATATTTTATTTGAAAATCGGGCTTTAAATTCAAATCTGTTATTCAATAAAATTGCTCTACTACAGAATATTATGGTTGTAGTGATAATAATTAATTATTATTTAGCCCTCGTATGTCTCTATAATTCATCGTTGCCCGTCAACACGTACACACTTATTTACATACATACATACTTCGAATTTATAACATTTCTAAATAAATTAGTGGTGATGATTGTTTTTCTTGTTGCAATTTTAATTAGATCAATGCTAGAAAATTATCATCGTATTACATACTCAAATAAATCATCAGCATCACAATATTTGAAAAGATTTTTTTTCTGTTTTTGTTTTTGTCAAATAGACTATACCACCATACAGTTACAACAACGATAAGCAAAATACAAAATGGTTTTAATTAATTCAATTATAATTTACGTTAATTTCTAGAGGATGTTAGTGATTTAAAACAAGTCAAACGTCAGTTGCATTCAATAATATTCAGAAATGTGTAAATGCACACACACACACCCATACATATGTATATGTACGCATACAGCGTTCAAAATGTCAAATACAATATACAAGGAATTCTTGAAGACAAATCCTTTAAAAGCGCACTGCTATTGTGGAACTTAGTTTTGGAAAGCCCATGCAATTTGAATTTACAGGACAGTTCGATTAGTTGTTGTATTGATTTTTGTATCCAGTTCTACAAGATGTTAAATGATTCTGCCATTGTTATTACTAGATCATCTGTATAGTCTGTAAAGCGTAATAATAGATAATACAATAATAATTCAATGTGTTATAATAGTCCGTATCAAAATTATAAATTGTTTAATTGTTCCTTAATACTGATGCTAATTCTTGAATTACTAGTAAGCGTACACAAAATATCCGTATATGGTGCTTGTTTTAGTATTTTATTCTGGAGGCGTTGCATGTGTTAATGTTATACGTGAATGAAGGGATCTATAGTTTAATATCAACTTCGAATGGCAGATTTGAGAAACTTTTCATGGCAATTGTTCACTCTCAGAGCTCTTGCTACAAGACTGTTGCGGCGAGATCGCCGAAAGATATATTGTTTTTTATATTTTTTTCGAGATGTCAATGCTAAATATTGAACTCATTTGCTCTTGTCTAGTAAGCCAACATAGTACCATTTATTTGACTACAGGTACTTGTCTATATAATTTTACCAGAAAAGCGTTAAATATTTATATACTCTGGTTGTCCTAGTTGGCAGCGTACTAGCCTATTATTTTATGGTTAGTGAAATCGATTCCCAATAAAGACTCTGGTCTCCATAACTAAACTCGTAAGAATTATTATGATTGTATTGTAATAAAAAAAACTAAATTTCTAATTGTTTCCAAAACATGAATGACTATTTCAGATATTTCTAATATAATTTCAATATTCATATTTGAAAATTTGAAATGTTTATCAAAAATATAAGAAATTCTGCCTAAAAAATGATGTTTTCCGAGAGTAAAATATTTAAAACTAAGACGGTTGCCTATATATGAACAAATGCAAATGAAATTACAGAATAAGTTTTAATTTAATAATCTAAATAAAACAACAACAACAGGATGTAAGAATTAAGACCAGAGTATGTAGAATTAAAACGTACTTAAAGCTTTTGAATTTCTTTGTCCATATTAGTTTCGTTTAGTCTTTAGCCTTGGTTAATTGAAAATGTCTCTTAGATAGAGTCATTAGCCAAAAGAACTAAGAACCCTGGCCATTTTGTATAAAATTAGTAAACCTGCTGCTAGCTAACCTTTATATAAATTGAAATTATAGATGAATAACGAACAAACAGCATAACGTAGCAAAGATAAAATGCAAACTCAGCAAGACTTCCTCAAATTCAATGCAATGCTGAACACAACAATATTTTACATCGACATACTTGCATGCATACATACGTACAAACGTGTGATAATACAAGCAAAATGCATACATGAGATGGTTTACATTGGCATTGAACAGCCAAGGAACTTGTTTTGCATGTGCTGTGCTATTTAACTATGAGTAATTGTTTAGAGGTGTATGTATGTCACCATTTATGTTCAACAGATAGAAGTAATAAATGGAACAATTACTTACAAACATAGATCAGTAATCTAATCGATAGACATACATACATACATTTTCATTTATTTTGAAAAACATTTATTTCTTTTAATTGTAGATATGTACATAATTAATATGTTTACAGATATTTTTACTTTACTTTATTTATACGTTTCTATATATACATATGTACTGTACATACCCAAATTACAATATTTGTTTAATAATTTTTATTTATTTGCATTAGTATTATGCATATAAAATTAATTTAGCAGTCAGTCAGCCAGTCGTATATCATTTCGATGTGTTATTTGTCACTGTTAACTAACTGCATTACCGACGTTTAGATTTATAGGTTCAATCATCATAAACACAGAATGCTAACACCTACACTTACACATGCCGCTGTTGGGTAATTTCTTGTTCGTTTCAATGTTCTATGCATGCTGTGTATTAAGGCGCAACCGTTATTTATAAATTATTTATTAAACATTTAGTGAGTGTGGTAATATTATAACGTTACCTTAAGGGCACGTTTCTACAAAAACATTAAATTATTTACTTTAAATCAACTTAAACCTCAGCTCTTTATATGCGTATTAAAATGAGAGAACAACAAAATGTAATTATTTTTTAAACAATACTAAGAAAATTTATTGAATACAATAACAATTACACTGTTTGTAATATAAACAAATTTAATTGGTTCTGGTCTATAACAAAACAAATCTTACCCAACAGATATGTACTTAAAGTCATAAAAGACAAATTTAAAGAGGAAAACAATTCAAAAGACAAAAAAAAATAAAATTAAAATCTGTCGTAATTTCTTGAATGCACAGTGGGCCGCAAGGGTCAAAGTATTATTAAAAACAAGAAAACAATACATTGTCATTTAACATTATCAAATTACAATAGGCCGTATGCTTTTCTTTTTGTAAAATATGTATTGTATTATGGTATAACGATTGCATTAAATAAGGCTTTATAAGCTAAAAAAATGAATGGCATTTTCATTTGAGAAGAATTTCAAATACTTGCCGTTTAAAAAATCACAAACTTAATTCAGAATTTTTCAACTACTATTGTTGTTGTTAATTTTATTAACTTACCATACACAATAATTTGTATATTGTTTGTTGTAGTTTCATTTTTAATGACAATGACATTTGCTGTCACTTATAATTCATATCAGTCGCCTTAATAGATCCCACAACAAATAATAAAATAACACAGAAATTAAGATTCTCTAGATTTACAAGATATTTCATTAAAAACTTTCCTTAATCGCATGGACGATAAAAGTAATCCGTGTGCCAGCATGCTAAATTCGAAAGTGCTAAAATCGAATATACAAGTCATGATAACCTGTGATTTAAAATTCTATATCCATTCCCAATTCGCGTTACATCACTAAAGTGTTGTAATATTTATTTGATTATAATTTTTTTTATTCTATTATTTCAGCACTCAAAATGTGTCAAGTAATAAGATTAATAATTACATTTAGTTAGTTAGTTAGTTTTGTGTCTAATTAATAGTAAACGAAACGTTTATTGAGAATGTAAACATATACCCGGCTAACAAGATTATACACTTAATTAGCCATAGTAAATACTAATAATAATAGCTGCTGATTATAGCTTATCTAACACCATACAATATGGGTATTTAAGCGTTTAATGTGATTAATTTTAAATCTACTAAAGAAAACCCATTAAAATTGCCGCTGCAATTGTTAAATGCTATGACCCAAATATATGTATATTAGAACATTAATTAGTTAATTTTAAATAATTATTTCAGTATCTAGATTTTATTTTTATTTTTTGTAAATTGTATGTCTTAATTAAATATGGAATATTATACAAATAGGAATTTGTACTAATATCTTAACTAATTGTACATACAAATTGACATTACAATTAATAAATTCGATTAATAAATTGAATAAATCCGCTATACAAATGACGGATTAAGCTGTTTATATACGCGTTAACAGGATCATTAACCTAGGCACTGACACAACGAGGAAAACTGTCAAAAAAAAAACAGCCATGAACCTTATAATAAATCAAATACTCTATAAGGGGTAAATGTTTTGCACACAAAAGACTTCTAAAGGAGTGGACGTCATAAAAAGATTAATTGTATGAAGATGTATTAAATTAAAAACAGACGATCGAGAAGTATCTATGTGGGTGTCATTTGAAACTAACGCGGAAAGAAATGTTTCAAAACAGAACCTTGTATCCTTTACTCTTTTAAAAGAATTTTTCGTCAAAAATGACAGTTGTTTCACTTTCTCCTCATTCATTATTATGGTTGACTTGTTTTAACGTATGGTGTATTGGTTTGGTGAAAGACTATGGATAAAAAGTATTATTATCTCTTACCGTATAAACTTTAAAGCCATTCCTGCCATAACTTTCCATGTACATACATTAGGAACTTTTTTATACAGACGGACTATACATGAAGACTCTGTCATCAGTGATAATACTGTTACAGCAGTGTTACAGATGGTTAGAAAACACATAAAAAAACAAATTATGACCTGATTTATTGGTTAAAGGACACAATTACAAATTTGTTCAATTCAGGTTTAAGGCCCAAAGAAGGCAAAACATAAATTTTTATTATCATAGATTTTGGAATTCATAAACCAATAGACCAATCACCTGCTTCATGGGAAAGATTTGATTAATGAAAATGAAAGAACGTACAAAAAAAGGAAACATTTAATAAAAGGATGGAGGAGATGGTTTGTGACAGCCTTGAGGAACTTAAAGAACGAAAAGTTATAAAATAATTCTCGAATATCTTCTGAGTTAATCGGAAGCTAGACTTTTCTATTGTGACTTTTCTCAAACCGACTCTAGAAGATAACATTAGAGTTCGTAATGAAATTCTTTTTTTTTTTGTTCCTTCCCGTAACTGATTTTTTTTTCGAGATTTTGAGAGAATAAAGAAGCATAATACAATAAAAGTAAAAAGTTTATTTAAATTAATTAATTTAAACAATAAACAATTAAAGTAAATTATTTAAAAATTTTACAAAATTTTACGTTTTGTATCAGTCTTAAATAAGAAAGTATTTTAATTTTCATTTTCTATTTTTTTTTTCCAAATCATTTACAGAACAAATGCTCTTGAAAAGGAAAATTCCAAACTGAATTGCATTTGCCCAATAAATCTACATACATACAGTATCGAAATAACATATCTGATGGATGTGCCTTTGTTTGAGTTTTGTGTTCTGGAATACTTATGTTTAAAAAAAACCGAAAACATAGATTTACAAAAACTAATTAAATAATCAGATAAGTAAACGGTACGAGCTACAGATAACAAATGCAAATTAGGGAGATAAATAAATAAATTAAAACAAGACGAAATTATAAAACAACAACAACAACAACAATAATAATAAAAACACAATTATCACAATAAACTTTATAAAAACGAATGCAAACATTAAATATTGAGACAAAGAAAAATAAAAACCTGTTGACATTCATCATGCTGGATGCAGCAGGAGGAAAAACGGAACCTTGAGAAACTAACTTATTTAACCCAGAGGAAATTAACCACCTCCAATGAGGTTAATGGTTTTAAATATCTTAGTATTTAATGATTTTCATATTGTATTTAAATGAAAATAAATACACATACACATTACATATGTAATATTTAAAAACTCAAGAACTCTACATTGTTTGCAATAAAATGTATTACAACGTATGTATGATCTGCAAAAAGCTATAAATTATAGAAATCTATAGCAGATGCGTACCAATTATATTAAACAACTGCCTTATTTGAAAGATACGACGACGCTGAAAAACGTTAAGAAGCCTAAAACTGCAGACCTTGCTTAACAAATATCACTATGATGCTGACCAGTAGTGACACGACGCATTCAAATTTAGCTACCACACCATGCCTTACAAGCTGCCACAAGTCCCAGCATCAAACAATAACACATTCTCTTCACAATGCACCTGCACCTGCCGCCACAACAATCTACCACACGTCAACAGCATCGCCCGCAAAGAAGCCAAAAAGTTTACACGATCTTCTGCTCGAAACACTGGATTGCGTGCTCTCATGTCTGGTTGTAGCACCCTGTGTTATTGCCTACTGGAGAGGCACTTGGGAATTGATTGGAGTGTTAATATTTCCCAAAAGTCTACCACTGTCAGCCCTATGCTCTTTTATAATTGGAGGATTTGGTCACATGCTATTCACACTGATGCAACGTTTCTTCATCGATAACGTACATCCGGATAAGCATCGTCTTACCTACTATGTCATATCACGCATTTATACTTTCGTCTTTGGTTTTGTATGTGTAAATATGTGGAGAGGGTCATGGGTATTATGCGACTGGCTAACGAGTGCCGATTCGTTGATTATTATCTGCATAGTAACTCTGGTGGCAATCTTGTTTCTGATTGCTACACGAACTGTAAGGAACCTAGGCGCTGCTCCTTATTCCGTAGTAATGGATCACAAAAGTGATTATTTCGAAGTGGAAACAATGTTTAAAGTCGGGGTGAGTTTCTTTTGTTTTCGATTATGTTTTTAAATAACAAATATTGTTTAGGGCTTCCACCAACCGGGCTTATATGTAATGGATACCTTGTTTTCGGTGTTTGTTATTGGCTCCCTAGTGGTGATAGCCTGGAGAGGGTTATGGGGCATAATGGATTTAACTTTATATCCCGATGATAAAGCGAAATCAGCATGGGGTTCACTGGTAAGTGATTTTAATTTTTCAACAAAATTTTTGAATACTCAAAAACGTTTCATCTTTACAGATTATCGGCTACATAACCGTATTTTTAACATTTATTTTGCATCCTTTAGTGCGTTGGATATGTAAACGTATCCGTGGCCTTATGAAATTAGTATTTTGTGATCTTTATTACTTTTCCGAATTTTTTGGGGCTGTTAATGCCTGGCGCGGTATATGGAATTTACTGGATGTCTATTTATATCCAGGTAAATACTATTTATATACAATTTAATGTGTACTCATTACAATTATTAATATATACATACAACATACAAATGTACATACAGATAATCGCATTTTAAGTTACTGGTTAACGCATCTCATACCCTTTCTAATACTGGCTGCATTAAAGTGTTCCAATTCGATATTGGTGCGTGGTGTCTACATCGATGCTGATGAACCTGGTGGGGAGTGCGTCGATATACCAATCAATTATGTCAAATTGCATTTTGAAAGGGAACGTAATAAAAAAAGGACTGTAGCTCAACAAATATACTCTCATCAAACAAATCTTATCATAAAATCGTCGCCCAGCGACAAAGAGGCTCAATGTATGCTAATTGAAAAATCAACAAAATCGGATATAAAAATACAATCCGGAATGGATGCAACACAATTGGTTTAACCATTCACCAATTGCCTGGACTGATCTAAAAAAACGCAACGTCGTTAACACATTTTTTGTAACATTTCAAAATAATTATCGTTAAGCATGTATTTATTTCACAAATACTTAAAAGGAACATATAAATTTAGTTTTTATTTATTATTTCAGAGTATTTTGTAATTGTAAATGTACAAAAACAAACATTTTTAACAAATTTAAGTAGATTTTTTTTTAGCTTTTTTGTTGTTTTAGTGGGTATAAACGAAAATTACAAAAAACGTAAAAACCCAAACGATTCCATAATAGCTCGCTAAGTTTTAGACAATCAATTAAGTAAGAAACCAGTATGTGCCATATATATTGCGCATGACGTAAGGCAGTTACGTTTCCTATTGGAATAAAAATCTTACTAAAATTATTAATGTTAACAACTGAAAACCTAAATAGTATTTTTCCCAAACATTTCATTCAGAATTTTACAATATATGTTAGGTAATAAGCATAGGATTGAAAACTGTTTATGGCAAAATTAGCTTGACTTTAATATCGCTAAATTGTATCTTAAATAAGTCTTTAGAACTTAATGTTGATAATTATAAAAAAGCATTTAATTTGAAAATATTTTCAATGAGCAAAATTATTCATTCCTCTAAGACATTGAAAAAGAATTTGTATTTTTTTCTGAATATCAACAGCAATAAGTTTTTATTTTTCATTTCCCTTTAGTATTTAAACAAATTTATAGGTTGATATTATTATTAATTATGTATGTAATTCTGTATATTACTCATTATTATTATGTCTGTAAGTAAGATTTTTTAGCAAGATTAAACAAATTACCAAAAAAAAAAATGAAGAAAATAAGAAAAGAAACGCAAAAAACGAAAATAAAATTCAATTTGAGAAAATACGACAACCTCTTTAAGATTATTTTTTCTTTGGGTGTTTATTCCTCTAATCATGCCAAATAAAATGACGCCTTCCCGATTTGTAAAGAAATATTATAGAAAATTATTTAATTTAGCAAATTATTTCAAACCTTTTTTAAAAAAGCCCTCATGTGGCGGAACCACACGAGAGTTTCTTTGGCACGCAGACAGCTTAAAACAAAAATTTATTGAAGAGATTTATTTCCAACAATGTTTATAAAATATAAAACCGATCATATACATACATACGTAGCATGTTTTAATTTTAAGTCATTTCAACGAAGTTATTCAATCATTGCCAACACTCTGGTGTACAGAAACAATTTCGTACTCTATTTTTCACTTCTCAAAATAAGTGAATCGAAATTCGAAGCTAGGTCGCTTAATCCATGTTTGCTCTTTACCTGTCGTTGCTAAGTATAATTTTGTTCACGCTAAGTGATCCTATAGAGATTCTAAGACAATACTTTTGGATAGATTTTGTTGTTTGTTTGAAATCAGTACCAACGAACACATACATACACATACACATGTATGTATACGTCTATAATATAGGTAAAAATGTATAGAATCACACACAAATTTGGATTTGCTGGCTAAAAAATGAAATGCGATGTACAGATCTCATGGAATAAATTTCTATTCGTAAACGAATGGTGGCTGGTAATGAAATGGTCAATGAATTATTAAGGCTCCTATGCATACATATTATACAAAGAACCTGCCACACAACAACTAACTACCACACACAAAAATATTCTTTCGAATGTCGAGGGAAATTACTTCAAAAATAACAAGTTATCGTATAAAATGGCACGAGTTTGTCCCCAAGTGGATGGTTTTATCTAGCTAATGAAAAATATTTCAAGTTTTCAACGACATGCAATAGTATAGATGCATAAGTTTATAATACAATATACAAATAATCTTAAATACATATAGAAAATCCTTGAGTAAAATCAAAATTACTTTATTTCATTGTATTCAAGCGGTATTCGGAAGTATATTGTAATTTTGTCAGCATAGTAATACGATAAAAATTATGAACATAGTATAATTATTTTCCCATTCTAATGTTACCGAAATATTTCATTAACGCAAAATATTTCTCATCATAATGGCGCCTGACTGTTTCTCGTATAAACAAAACATGTGTGAATTATTTGTTTATATTTTTTATATTTTATATTCTAGACAAATTACTTTTATAGCCGATTGATAATGTAACACGGTACGTGTTTTTATTTAACCCTTCCAAACATCATGGTAATATATACTTTTCGATTCCGAGCGACAGATTTTTGAAAAGCGTTTGTCGTTGGTCTAGTAGGCAGTATGTTGACTTACTAGACGAAAGCTTGTGAGTTCAAACCTTAGCACTGGCATCACGAAAGAAAGATATAGAAAAGAATATTTCCTCTGAGCACCTTCTCCCTGACAAAAGCTCCGAGACTAAATAATTTCCATGAAAAAGGTCTGCTGTATAGTATTGGTTATCAAAATAAAAAATTATGCAACACCAATTTGTTGCACACCACTCCTTCTTTCGCTCCTCCTATAACTAACTTTCCAGTTTTGTGTAGGAGTAACAATGCGCTGCTTAACTAGGGGACATTCCTGACTTCTGGATAGATTGTGCCATCAACATCTTTAACAACTTTAAAGGGTTAATATTATTTATGTTATTATATATGTGCATCTACATAAAAACGTGAAATTAATTAAAAACCAACAACAAAATAAAATAAAATAAAATTAAAAACTAAATAAATATAATTAAAGAAACGAAATTTCTCTAACAAAACAATATGTATATGTGGCTGTGTCTGTATCTGTGTCTGTGCCTGTGGTTGAGGTTTATAATGCAAATCAAACGAGGACAGTTTCAATTGCATTTTCAATTTTGAATGAAAAATTGTTTTCTACACGTTTCAAGAGTTGGCGAAAGAATCAAAAAAAATTCTTATGGGAAATCACATTCTAATTGAAATTTTACATTTCAGTTTAAATTTAAAGAGCAAAGTATTTAGAAAGGCAATTTCATTCGCCTTCCATTTTATTCAAAGTAATTTTGTGCAATTACGAAATAGATCTAAAAAATACAATTCAAAACTAATAATAAATATTAAAAGCAAAAATTATTAAATTAAAAATAACAACGAATTAATTTCGAAAGTGTTATTAATTCATTGATTGATAGATTTGTTTTTTAATTAAAACATCATTGCATCGGCAGCGAATTCTAAATTTAAAAAGAAATCAATTAAGGATTTACATAACTTTAGGTTAAAAACACTCGATTGCAATTAAAGAAACATGACTATGGGAATTCCAGATATTCGGCAATTGATTACGGTCGAATTTGAAGTTTACGGTCATGTGCAGGGTAAGTTTCAGAAAAAAAAAACATTAATAAATCGCAATTCAAAATAAATCACAATTAGTACATTTTCTATATAAAATTTCATTTAATACTTGAACTTAGTTTAATTTTATTCAATAAAATATTTGCGGAAAATAAAATGATGTATGTTTCTCAAAATCTGTCTTATAATTCACAAAATTAAACCCTTAAAATAAGCAATAGGAACAGATTGTTATTTTTGACAGCGGTAAACACACAAAAGCCTTTTTCTAAAGCAAAATATCCAGGTTTTTTGATACATATTCCCACATATGAACTTTGAAGATTAAATATCATTCCCACTGCGTCAGATCAGATCTAACGAAATAGTCAATACTATTGTTTAAAGGTATAAATTTTTGTTGTTTTATTATTTACTTATTTTATTTATTGATTTTTTTTCTTATTATTAACTAAACAAAACATTTTGTAGTTAGTTAATATTGTAGTTTAAGAAAGAAATTAAAAACGTAACTTTTTTATTCAATTCTTGTCGATAAATAACGAACCATTTCCACTAAGATACTCTATACAATTTTATAAAATTCCAACATTTTAAAAAGAAATAAGTATTTAATTTAATTTTAGCAGACACATTTAAGCGCCTTACATATAAAGTTTATTTTGTTCTCTGTCTGCAATCATTATTAAGTTTTTATTTTTACTTTGTCTATAGAATATTCTTGAATCGAAAAATTAAAATTAGATTTATACAAAAACGTTTAAATAGATACTGTATTTGTATTGTAGTTTTCTTTTTATAAAATATTTTCAAATAAAATGTTTCTAATTCAATGACCAGAAAACATTAAGTGGTTAATTGTCAACGAATACATGGTATAATCGATGCGATGTATTAAATGTTAAATGCACATGGGCTAAATCAACTACCTTGACTTTTACTAGTTGAAGTGTATAGTCAGTAGTTTTTCGTATAAAAAATAAATCAAATCAAACAAATTTTCCATTAATATTTCTTTATGATAAAAATTGAAGCTGGTAACATTAGATTGGTCGGCTTATCAGTTAATTTATTCATTTTCATCATTCTTGATATACATATGTACATATATCATCTGTAGATTTGAAATATTCGATTACTTTGAATTGAATAACTTTTTAAATTCAATATGATTGTATTTACGTATCGTATTTATATTTACAGGCTGTTATTTTACCAAATATACTCGTGATTTATGTACGAAAAGTGGCATTACCGGTTGGGTAAAAAACTCAAAACAAGGCACAATTGTTGGAAAAATGCAAGGTCCTAAAGAAGAAGTTGATAAAATGTAATAATTCAGACGATAACAATTGTATTTAAACTAAATTTGTTTTATTTTTTATTTGTAGGATTGATTGGCTGTCAACCAAGGGTTCTCCTGGATGCCAAATTGAAAAGTGTGATTTAAGAAATATGGGTACTTTAAATCGTTTAGATTATAAAACGTTTGAAATTAGATTTTAAATTTTAGTTTTTAGTATACTTTCCTTAATTATTATACTTAGACCATAAGAACGATTGATGTAATTATTGTTTTAATTTGTATAACGCTTTTTCAAAAAGTAAAATATAGTATTCAAATTAAAATACGTCTAAGCTATTTGTTTATAAAATTACCTTAATTGATACAAATTTTAGTCACGAATTTTAAACTGGCTGTATTACTCCAAATGTGGTGACATTTTAGAATATTATTTAGCATGAGTAAAACAAATCGTACAGTAAAAAAAAACTAAAGAAAATTTGCTATCAGTTCGCAAGAATAATAGCTTTAAATATCACTATCGCGCAAAATCTGTCATATTTTTTGAACATATGTGAGAAGTGACATCACTCAATGTGTTTCCAATTGGCAATAATTTCCAGCAGTCCTTATGCGCATGTCGTAATTTAAAATTCTATAATGTTTAATAAGTTAGTAATTACAAGGACTTTGAAGTTAGAAATTCTTCTGCAAAAGGGTTTACTTTTATTTTTTTGTCTCAATAATAAATCGGCTAATGCAGTGTGGTCGTTCAACTGAATATATATGTCTTGTATTAGTATTGAAGGGCATTAGAAAATCCATGTCACCATTTAAAGAATCTTTTAAGTTCCATCTCTTACAAAAATAGATATTATTAAAAATCCAGCAAGTAATTAAGGCCTTAGAAGAATTGCCAATATGCAAAATTATGCAAATAGATTACATTCAAATATCGTTTACCAGTCATAAGTGGAAGTCAAAGCATTAGAAATACGTTGAGTACTTACACCGGTTCCAAACTGAGTATATTTAGTAAATGATATAACGCGGTTTGATTTTTGTAGCTTTTTAAAGTAACCAATGCAACCACAAAGAATAACTTTGAAAATATTCGTCAGTTAATTTATGTGTCACAATTCTTGAGATTAAAGAAGGAATGAAGTAAGAGAAATTGAAAGCGAACAAAAAATTACAGGGAGCAACTCCGATGGCCAGAAATCTCTCTAAACCAATTATACTACAAATGTTTGTAATTTCATAATTTTCTCAATAATAACCTTCTGTATTATGATGCTTTTGTTTACTATCCAATAAAAAATTACAAATTAATACATACCTACAAAAATGAGTTTAAGTACTTAATAAATATAACACACATTTTTTCAATTGGCCTTTCTTTCTATTATCTTTAAACTTGTATTTTCTTACACTGTAAACGCTTAAAGTAGAACAATTTTACAGAACTAAAAGCTTCCAATAACCAATTTAGCAAGATTGGAAGCGACCGTTAGCCTTCATGCGTTCAAATGACTTGTTAGCATCGTAATGTCTAAAAGGGAAAGAAACGTAAAGGTATGCGAATTTAATTAATACAAACTCATATAGCACGTTAAAATGTTAACTTACTTGTAGAATTCAGCATAGGCTTCCTTCTTGGGGTCGTTGATCAAAATTTTGAAGGCAACTGTAACGCAGGCAGTCAAACCGATGGCAATTGCCAATTGGCGTTTGGTTTGTAAGTTATGCAAACCACGCATGACTGGAGCAGATCCAGAAGCAGGAGCAGGTGTCTGGGCCATTTCGCTTATCAAAATTTAGCTACAGAAGATAAAATCATATGATTAATTTTTCTTTTCTAAAATTTTTAAGGTTACGTAATATATTCTGTGCTGATTGGAAGTTATTTATTTAATAAAATTTATAAGATTTTGAAACAAACGAAATTTAATATACACACATATTGGATATATAAAAACTAATAAATTTATTCAATTTGAGGCTTTGAGGAATATAAGAAATAAAGAATAACGAATACCTTCCGTGAAATACGCAACAAAATTCTGCATAAATTTTTTCTTTGAAAATGTCATTGCAAAACTTGTTATCGATATCAAGTCTTGTGCTGTGTTTATTAAATTCAGGAATACCAGACTTCACAATAGAATGTATGAAAAGTTTCTAACAGTTGCTTATGAAGTTGATATTAAAATTAAAAACTATATTATAAACAAAAAACACAAATATAAACATTTACAAGTCACGAGTAATTTTTTTTACCAAAATTTTGATCCCAAATTCGAACAATTGTTAACATTTTTGTTGAAACGAAATTAATAACTGCTAGTAAATATATTTTAGAATAACAAATTTTTCCATATTAAGTTATTTGATTACTAAGAACATCTAATTGAAAATAACTCAGAATTGATAAAACAATAAAATTATTTTGTATTTTGGTATTGTATTAAAACAAGTAGAAATCATTATAAATAGTTAAGCAATACTTTTTCCAAAAAAATGAAAAAAAAATAATATTAAAATAAAGTATAATTTTATTACTATGCTTAAGAAACGGAGCTTGCATAAATAATTTGTTTTTATATGAAATTAAACACAGCATTTAAATTATATAAAATGGCTACACTACACTGGAAAGTAGCAATAGTACTATTTCTTTTTATTCTACGAAGCTAAAAATAGAGTCATCTCTTTCTTATTTATTGAAAATCCTATTAAATTCACAAATAATTATATGAAATGAGAAATCGTGCAAGTTGCGAAGTGGAAGTCAAATGCAAATGGCGGTTGTTATTGTTCGTGGTCGAAAATTTTTACAACACGAATTTTTTTTACAAATTTCATCTAGAATATACAGTTTAATTGTAAAATTTTTTGGCAAATTTTAAAATATAGTTTCCGTATCAAGTGAGTGTGTAAAAATTCTATTGAAAAGTGATAATATAAACAGTGAAAATTTTGTTAAAAAATTTTGGCCTATGCAAGAAAAGTAGAAAAAATTGTCGTCAATCATACTTTTTTTCTCTGGCCCCTTGCTACTAATACAACAACAAGAAGTAAAGAAAAAAGTTTATACTTCGTATGGTTCGTTTCTACGCCTGTGAATATTTTTTGTCGCTCTGCTTGATCTCCAAATAAGCTTCTTGTATATTGTGTTAGGCCTCCTCTAGTTACCAAAATAAAAAAACGTAAATTTTATATAAAAAGGTTCTTAAAATATTAATAAAAAAATTGACCATATTTCTAAAGATATGGCAAGAAGTTCATTGTGTAGAAAAAATAATGAAAACACTAGTTACAAAGTGTGAAATAACATGTTTTTTCTAAATAATATTCATTGGAAAGAGTAGAATTTCGTGAATTATAAAAAATAAAAACAGAAAAGTGAAGTAATTATTTTTAATTTATAGTAGTCGTCAATAATGGTGCAAAAATTTCTACTTATAAAATCACTCGAGCCACTATCATGTTCTGACAATTTTTGAAGAAGTAAATAAGCATCGTGAATAGAAATAAAAAGGCAATACTTCTGTTAACAAGAAACTCCCCAAAACAACAACAAAATAATTTTACGGACAAGGGACAACGTAACGCAGCAAAAAAGAAAGAATAATAATAGGAAAGAAAATGCAGCCCTGCATTAGTGACAAGAACAATAACAACATGAATGGCATATCGTCGAAAACGTAACGTGATATATGCCATGGTTTTTGTTTATTGTTTTCAAAACACAGGAAAAACTTAAATTTTACAAAATATCAATTTGTTTCGAAAAGTTAAAACTATTTAAAGCCAAATTAGTTGCCATAATTGTTGTAGAAAGGCTTTATAAAGAGGAAAAGTGTAAAGAAGATTTAACAAATGTGTACATTAAAAACATTAGCAAATTGTTTGTTACCACCATTAAGTGCTTCAAATGCCTTATTACGAAAATGGCAAAATTGTGGTCATAGAATTAAAGTTTGAAATACATATGTTTTGTGAATAATTATCATTATTGTAATTTGTATTAACATATTTGCTTGAATAAACAAATGCAATTTTTAAAATTTTTTATATGTGTTGGCCATCGCGCGATTTCTGCTAATTTAAAAATTAGTGAATATTCGCTAATTTCGTGTATCAATTAAAAGAAATTTTATTAAAGAAAAGCAGACAGCAGCTCCCCGTCAAGTGTGATAGTCGTCGTGTGATGATATGCAACTTAAACAGGTGAGTTTCCATTTGAAATAGTAGCTAATTATATTAGTATTTTTACTTATTTATTTTCTATGATAATTTGTTAACATTTTGTTAACACATTCAAACTGTACAAATGTGATTGATATAGGCAAATATCATTATTTCATATAATTCTGTTTAATTAAATATTCTCAAGTTTATAATTCACCCATTTTAGGGTTGCCAGGTTGTCAGAAAATGAAAAAAGGGAATTTCTTAATCGAGTGGAAGTTCATTTTAGTACTTGAAACCATAATGAGCACCTGTTTTTAATAATCTGTTACCAGATTTGTATTTAAACCGGCTATGTTATAATTTTATACATTAACAATATTACCTATGTATATCCTAATCTGAATTAGAACAGTTTATGAAAATATTTTCTTACTTTTATAAAGAATATATTTTTGATGCAAACTTTTATTGTTTATACGATAATTTTACATAAAATGGAACAATTTTCTAATTAGAATGTGCTGATGCACAAATTAACTTAGCAATGTACCTCAAAAGGTAATATAATGGTTGGTAGGTAAAGTTTCTCACAACGGCCTTTTTTATTTAAGCGTTACTTTTAATCATCCGCAAATTTCGACGTTGTGTGGTACAAGATCATAGTTTTTTTAATTGTTAACGTAAAATGAGTTTTTATTGTTGTGGGCAAAATTCATGGCGTCTATTTAATAATAATATAGAATATTTCGGTTTAATTTATTTTAATTACGTATAAATTTTATATATTAAGATATTGCAAAAAGAGATAATAAAGTTATTTTTATTTCCAGTAGTATTTTCTTAATTTTGTAAATGAAATAAAGGTGGTAGCTCTATAGACTTATTTCTATACAAAATTTCACTCGTTACTCGTTAATTTCAACACTATTTATTTATTTTTTAACTAACAGATGATCAACGAGAATACCAAAATGGCGGCCAAATCATCGGTCTAATTTTTTATTATAATTTATGCTAAACAATAAATAAAAACGCTGGTCTTTAATAATTCTGCAAAACCAATTAATTATTTTCATATGCGTATTTATTCTTAATAATCATTGTGAATACTATAAACACTTTAGTGGGAAGTGATATATTGTACTCTTTCTGTCGTATTAGTTATTTGTATTCTATATTGTGTAGTGGAATGTCAAATGTTTGTGAGTGTGCATTTCGGTTAAAAGTATCAAAAATATAGATTTATCTATTTAAAATATACATATTTAATAAACTTTTAAAGGAAATGTGATTTTAAAGTAAATTAGTAATAAAGATTGCAATGCAAGAATAATTGTGAGCTAACAATGGCTTTCCAACTCGATACATTGTTTTGAAGTTGCCAGACTATTTTTTACTAATTTAGAGTTGCCAAAAGTCAAGTATATTTCAACAGGGATTATCTGCAGTTATAAGTAATTATTTTAAAATTCATTGTATTCACATTTCGTTTCAATTATCTTATGCCTAATTATCTTTACCTTTAAACACATACTAGATGTTCCTTTGTCGATTGTATTAAATTTTGTTGATATTTTATTTAAAAATCTAAATTTTTTAAGGTTTAAAGTTTATCTTAAATGCTTATTTGTTGATATTTTCTTACAATTTTGACTTTTTTACAGCAGATTGAACCGTGTATGCGGATAACAGTGCAAATCCCTAAGGATGCGGCACAAAGGTTACGCCAACTGGCCACCGAGGGAAATCCCACACTACGAGCCCTTGGTATACGCTCAGTACAATTAGAGGGAGATTCTGTGATATCACTAAATGTTGGTGGTCAGCAGATTGATGTCAAAGTATCAGGTGAGTTTATAAAAGAAAATATATTTACTTCAGTTAATATATGCATTAATATTATAGACGTTACATCAATTGTTGGACATGAGGCCCCCAGCAGGTCTGTTAGTGGCATTGGTGAGAGTGGAGGTTGCAATGCTGATATTAGTGACTTGTCACAAATATTGAATGTGGGTAATATAGATGTCCCGAATACAAGTAGCGCGTTCGTAAAATTACCACAAGGGCAATTACAACAGCAACATCAGCAGCCGTCCACAACACTGCTTCAACAACAGCAAGATCAACAACGAGGAAATATGACCCCAAACATAAATTTTGATTCTAATGCTGGCGTCGGAGGCGGCATCGATGGAGCTCTATCACTCCATCAACAACAGTTACTACAACAACGTCGAAATATAATGCTAGGAGGTCCCAGTACAAGTAACGCCGCAGCAAGTAAACAGCAGCATCAGAATGTATTTAATACGGCAATAGTTTCGCAGCATATTTCTCAGCAGCAGCAACATCAATTGCAACAGCCTGTTTTTAAGTCACCAAATACTGTGTGCCCCATGGACGGAAAAGTACCGGTACCACCATTACCGGTGGCAACTGGAAGTAGTACTGTATCTCGTGAATTTCCATTTGAAAGTATGCGACAAGCAAGAGTGCTTCAGGGTCGAGACAATTCTTTAGGTACAGTAGGTACCCCTATACAAACTCCAGGCGGAATACCGTTAGCAACTGGAAAACCTACTGTAACTGGCGTACCAGGTGTTGGCGGTATACAACAGCAGCTAATGAGCACTTTAGGACCACCACCGAATGTTGCACTTAAGGTAATAAAAAATCCACAAAGTGGTGAAGTGATTACTACCACAGTTGCTACTGCCTCCGGGAAATCGCAGTTTTTACAACCTCCACCGCCACCATATCCTGGTGTTGGATCAGTTAATTCTCCCGCCTCTCAAAATACACCTGCTACTGTCAAACCAATTTCGAACTATTTACAATCCAGAGCAGTAGCTCCCTCAGCAAGTTCTTCAGCTTCACCAACGGGAGCGTCTGGTGCTGGCAGTAGCACCAACAATATAGCGATGTCCTCTCCTTTGCTAGTTAATCTTTTGCAAAATGATAGTAATTCGGTTGGAAATCAGATGAAGTCGTCGTCTTTGTCGTCACCACAGCAACAGCAACAACAACAACATCAGCAGCAACTACAACTAATGCATCAACAACAACAAAGTCCAATGATGACAGCAATGAGTCCACAACAACAGCTTATGAATTCTCCATTGAGAACAACAACTCCGGGTAGTGAATTTATGATGCAGCAACATACCAACCAGGTTCAGCAAATACAAGTCGCATCAGCCCCTGGTACCCCAGACAATGTTTTAAGTGTGCCTTCTTCTCCTACTACAACTAATGCGATGCGTAGTATCCCTGGTTCGCAGCAAATTACACTAAGTCCAAGCAGTAATATGTATGCTCAGCAGACGCAAAGATTTCAGCAGCAGCAACAAATTTCACCACAACAGGCTGCATTGTTACGACAGCGTCAGCAGCAATTACAGGCTGTCAATCAGCTACAAAATCAGCAACGATTTTTACCCCAACAACAACAGCAGCAACTCCTTCAACAACCAATGGGAGTCAACACAATGCTAGCTAATCAGCACCAGCAGCAACAAATGAGACAAATAAGAGTGGGATCTGGCAGTGGTATTAGTGGCATACATCAAACTCCACCATCACCGTTACAGCAGCAACAACTGCAGCAACACCAACAGCGCCTTATTGGTATCTCAAATCCTCAACAACAATATATGACAGTTAATTCTGGAAACATGTCGCCAGCTGCCGCTCATTCACCCGCCTCCAGTCATCATTCGATGCATAGTCCTCATATGTCGACGCAGCACACACATCAGCAACAACAATTGTTATCACCATCAACAACGCCCGCACAATCACCGCTCACTGCATCTCATATAACGCAACAATTGCTGCCTCCACCCCAATCACCATCAGCCGGTCTCACGCACAATGCATCTTCTTCCTCTAATCACATAGTACCTTCACCTGCGTCTGCAACTAACATGAATCTACCGCCTCCACCAGACTATAATCAAGCGGCGGCTGTGGCCTCTTCCAGATGGCCAGCGACACTTAGTAAACCAATGGATTCAGCAACAAAATCGAGTTTTCAAGAGTTTACACGGTATCAGATGCAATACAACTTACAACAGCAACAAACACAACAACAGCAGCAACAAATTATTTCTGAAATTGCAAACTCTTTGCCTGGAGCATCTCCTACTCAAACGCCGTCATCTTCGACAGCTTCTGCAGGCGGTCATGTAAGTCAGTCCAGTTCAAGCTCATTAATTGGAATAAATTCAGGTCAGAGTGTGGACACTACTTTAGATCCACAAACAGTGGATGACTTAACAGATCCTTTGATAAGCTTGTCTGATCTAGATGCACTGACAACAAATGATTTGGACGCCCTTTTACCTACATTAAGCTGTGATATTGATTCATCCCTTAGTTTGGATGACAAAAATGAATTGGAGTCTTTACTTCAAGCTGCAAAAGATCTTGACTTGGACCTAATCGAGGGAATGGATATTGATGATACGGCATCTGCTGCCACCTCACTACTTGCGGGAGATGATAACTTGCCGCCAAATGTTACGTTAGGAATAGATCCGATGCAATCACAATCGCAACCACAATCTCAGCATCAGCAAAATTTGCAATTACAATTAATACAACAGCCGCAGCAACAACAACAAAGGAACTTACAAATGCCGAAAAATCATAATTTGCAACAAAATCTGCAACAGCAATCTCAGCAAATTTTGCAGCAACGTTTGCAACAACATCATCATCTTGTAAATCAACAAACAAATGTGCCTCAAAATTCACAACAGCAACAACAACCACAACAACCACAACAATTTCATATGACTACAAATCAACAACAACAAGAACAATTTCAAATACAAAAACAACAACAACAACAGCAACATTTAACAAATTCCTTAAATTTATCTTCAACATCAATTTCTACATCTAACAACAGCAATCAAACAACAACATCTCACCATAAACAATTCTTAATCAATCCTCTTACCGGCGAACTAGAGCCCAGTCCAAGTGATGATAGTGACACTGAGGCTGAACAGGAGACTCAATCAAATTCAGCCCTTCATAACATCACAAACGCTACCACTACTTCTCAAGGATCGATTTATACCCCAAATAATAGCACAAATAGCATTTATGATTTGTTACCTAATTCCGCAATGATGCATTTTTCGGAAGACTCGAACTCAAACTCTTGCAGTACTGCCGTTTCGAAATTATCGGCTGCTGAACAAAATAATGGCGGATCTTCGACACCCCAACTATTAGGAGCTGGTTCTGATACAGAAAGATCTAGGGACTCGTTTATATCGAATAAGTCACAAAAGATTAAATCAAAATCGAAAACGAATGTTTCAAGCGGCAGCATAAATACTAATACAAGCTTAGTAAATAGTAAACCGGGTGATATGGGATCTCCGAGATCAAACACATTATCTCCATCTGGAGCAACAATGTTGACTGGAGGTAGTCATTCGAACAAGAAGTCAAAGACAAATTTATTGCGAGAAAAGCTTCAGCAAGGCGTGCGGGAAAAGAAACATAAAGAAGCGGCTAATGCTGGTGTGGTAAAACCAAAAAGAGAAAGAGCTAAAACCGGCAGCAAGACGAAAGCTGCTATAGCTACTGCTTCTTTAACTCAAACTCAAAATAAGCAGAATAGTACAATAGGAAATAGTTTAACAACAACTTCGTCATTAACTAATACAGCAATTTCCATGAATTCCACTAATGCGATTATTAATACAACTGATGCAATAGCAAAATTAGCGCCGTTGTCATCCTCGTCTAGTGGTACAAGTTCAAACACAACTGAAAAAATCAAGCTACGCTTGAAATTGGAAAAATCTGAACCTGTCTCTCCTGCTTACAAAGTAGATGTGACTTTTGGTTCCGATAATATTAAGCATCAACAACATCAACAGTCGCAATCTCAAATAAATGCTCAACTCTTAGCAAGCAATGTCATGCAGCAGCAGCACCAGCAGCAACAACATCAACAGCACATGACTACTATGCAATTTCAACAAAACTCAGGTACCAGCACACAACAACATCAGTCTCTACAACAAATGCAACAAATGAGTCAACAACAATCGTCCACCTTGAACCCGCCACAATATCAACAACAACATGATAGTTTATTCCCGCAACCATCTTCAACGCCATCGACTGTTGCAACAAATTCCACGGCATCGTCTAGTGGCAACACTTCTCCAGCAACAGATGAGCCTAGAGTCCCACCATTACATATTAGTTTGCGAGGAGGTAAAAATTCAATTGTTATAAAAAATTCTAGAAAAGAACGCAAAAAAGCACAGAATACATCAAGTCAGAATGAATTGAGCTCATCTCGAACAGAAAATGATTCCGTAGAATATAGTAAAACTAAACCACATCTTAAACGGTTACATCCATCCGGAGATAACTCGATTTCCAGTGCAACAGGCGATTTGATAGTGGGGGAGGAACAGCAAACAATGGATGCTAAACAGATCAAACAAGGGACAAGTTCAACTAAAACAAACGGTATGTCAACAATTCCAACGACAAATTCGGATAACGCGAAATCAGTTGCAACTACGTCTTTAATTTCTGTAAAAAATGGACTCACCATAAGTGCAACAGCTGTGAATAATATAGAGGGCAACAAATCACAGAACATACTTATGGATTCACAAAGCATGGGCTCAACCAATATAGGTACAGTCACCCACCTACCCCCTCAACAATTGTTGCAGCCATCCACTCAACAGCAGCTGGCGAAACTAACTTCATTGCCTAATAGCATTACTCTAAGTACCATAACTAATCCTAATACATCTAGCGCTAGTGGCGGATCGACGGGAGGGCTTGGAACAAACACAAATAGTTTACAAATAAAACATAATCTTAAAACTACGGCAACTATAACGCCAATACAGGGAAAGTCTGTAACAAAAAACCATCAACCACCGCCGTATAGAACGGCGGTACAACAACTACATCTTCAAAAGCAGCAACAACAGCAACAGTTGGCAGCGTTAGCTGAAAAACAAACACAACAGCAAATGATAGACGCAGCTGTTACAATGTTACCGAGTGCTACTACTTTAAAAAGAGTTGAAATAACAAAAGTTGAACGTAAAGATTCCATGGGTAATATAGAGCATGTTCTAATCAAGTCTAACGAACCAGTGTTAGCGAATTCAAATTCTTCAATTCAAGCCACACCAACAACAGCTATAAAAGCAAACGCCCCTCAAGTATTACCCAACACTTCAAATGCCACCTCAACTTCAACAGTATCGTCCTCACCATTGACATCTTCAGTAACAGTGTCAACATCTTCAATAAGTACAATTGCAAAGACAACCGTTAGCGTAGAAAATTCATTAACGAAAACTAACGTATCCTTACCAAACCAAAGCAATGCTGTTAATACTGGAAATTCAGCAACAACATCAATGACTTCAACTACAACAACAACAGTAACGGCATCCGCATCGGCCTCGGCAATACCAAGTACCAATACCAATTTGAACTATAATCAATCAACATTGGTGACTACTCTACGAAATTCGCCTGCCAGTACGGGTGGCGGTACACCAGCTCACGCCAATAGTGCGGGTGGAGAAGACAGTGGAATAGAATCAATGGATGCTTTATCTGAGAAATCCCCACACCAATTGACTTCAAGTAGCCCTCAATCTCTTCAACAACAAATCACGTCGGACAAACCTCCCCCACAAATATTGGCTAAATGTCCTCCAACAGAAACTATTTCATTGACAAGCGAAGAAGCGCCAACTCAACTAACAATAGCTGATGATGAAATTGAAAAGGCCTTAGCTAAAATGGAGGGATTTACAGATGAAGACAATATGATGAATGTGGATTGTTTTAAAGGCAAGGATTCTGAAAGTATAAGGGAGCAACAACAAAAAATGAATGGAGATCATTCTCTACTCTTCGATGAGGGGTTAAGGGAGAAGGAAAACAATGTCATTTACAACAATTTAAACCATCATCACCATGAAGAAGAGGAGGATGATGACGATGAGGATCTTATAAAGAACCTCACCGCTAGTATTATAGAAGAGCACGAAGCTGGTGAAAAGGCAGCAAAAGAAAAATTGGAAAACGAAAGAAGAGAAAAGGAAAAATTGAATGTAAAAGATCTTGAAAAGATGGAAAAAGAAAAAGTTGAAAACTTCAATTCAAATGATATTAAAACTGAGGATTATGAAGAAAAAATTATCAATACAACAACTATGTTGAAGAAGGATGTCCCCATAAAGATTGAAAACAATTATAAGAATAATAATAACGAAAGTGAGCAGGCGGGCGAAGCGAACAAAATCCCAATAGAATCTCTTGCCAAAGTTGAGGATAAAAAGGAATACAAGAATTCTTCAACGACGTTGCCCTCGTCAATGGTGGAAGAAAAAGTTAGAGCATCTATAAATCTGACACCAATATCTATAGATATACCGCAACAGACAGACACAGACTCTCCACGTATAAGAACGAGAGCTAGTAGTCGTTTAGATAGTCCCATGGATGTAGCCAAATCTAGCCCTACTTTAGAAACTTCTTTGTCACTACAATCCAATTTGCCCGCAAATAAACACTTTGTTTCAACGAGATCTTCAAGTCATACCCAAGAACGTATAAGCCTTAGTCCAAAGCCTCAGATGAACTCATCCACAAGCGGTGTCACATGTCCGCCAAATTCTACGTCTAATCAGCAACAAAATCATCTTAAAAGAAAAAGTCATGAATCTGAATCTGAAAGTAGTAATGGTAGTGGCGAAAGTGAAGCGAAAAGAGCTAGAACTGGCAGTACAAGTGGTAACAGTGTTGCTATTGTAACAAATGCTAACGATAATAATAAAAAATCTGATGATTGTCTTATTAAAAGTAGCACGTCCACAAAAAAAATTGAAGAATCATCTGATTCTGACGAGCCCTTAATCGAAGTAGCTGGTAAAGTTAGAAACTCAAAAGCGGCAGCTGCTAGCAGCATTGAACATAGCAGTTCATTAAATAACAATAATTCTCATTCAAGTGCGTCCTATTCGTCGTCACTATCATCTAGTACAACAAATTTAGAAAATACGTCTGAAAAAAATACACGTGTCAGTAGATCACACCAGCACCAAAATAGTAAGTAAATAATTTTTATTTCTCAGCACTTGAAAAACATCGTGTAAATTTTTTTTATTAATTATTTTTAGAGACATCTGTGGGGCTTGACACAAATTCTATTTCAAATTTGACACAATCTACATCGTCAAACGCATCAAAAAGCAGTACCGGCAAAGTAAATATGCATTCAGGTCAAACAAGCAATACTAGTACTTCTGCTACTGTACCAAATAATTCTTCTGCAGTAGCATTGAGTTCAATTTCTTCTACACCGCTAACTACAACTCCAGTGCATGCCACCCGTGGAGCTACTAGTAGCACATGTACAAGCGGAATGGCTTCTGGAAGCCATACTCCAAATCCATGCAACAGCAGTAGCAGTCCAAGTGATGAAAAAATTGGTACTCGACGTAGCGTAAGAGCATCAGCAGCAGCAAATAAAATGATTTATACCAGAGGTGGTAACCATAACAATAGTATTAACAGTGGGGAGTCTGCTGGAAAATTACCTGGCAAAACTGGCCATGGTAACACAAGCTCCGAAAGTGTGGCAGAAGCTAGAAGAAAAACACGCAGTGCTGGTAAGATTTATTTTAATAACTGCTTGCAATAAAAAATATATAGTAAGAAATTTTTATTTTAGTCGTAGGAGAATCAATGTTAACTGAAGGTCGTCGGAGAAGAGGCTCTAGAGACTACAAGTGACCATTGTCTTGCGCCTCGGCTACAGGTTCTGAGGATAAATTTGAATACTTTATTTTTCAAGATGATGATGAAAATTCCCAGGATCAAGAAATAGTTAGTAAAGATCCAAGTATGGCCGAGACGCATGATAATCAATATAGAAAGTGGAATCATAATGCTGACGATGAGGAGGAAAGAATGTTGTATAAAAGACAGAACGAAATTAATACAAAAGAATGTTATGACAATTTTCAAAACATCGCTTCATTTGGTGGCGAACCGGTAGATGAGTTGTTGGCCTTGGCCAATAATGATGCTACAGCCGTTGAAACTGCGAATCTATTGCTGTCCTCTGAACATCAGCAAAATTTTGTCGATTTTGATGAGTTCAATATATGCCTCAATAATATTCTCAACGAAGACGTTGACCCTCAATTAGATTTGTCGCCATCCGTTGTAATGTCAGAGACTCTAACAACGGCTGAAGTCGACGAATTGTTTAAGGTAAATATTGATTTGAGAAATAAAAGCATTGATTCAGTAACACCAGCATCGGTTAGCGATAAAGACGTTAGTAGTATTAGTGGCAGTAGTAATAAGAGTAACAGTATTTTGAATAATGAAACATTGTCTCAAATGAACAATGGCAACAATAGTACTGATGATAACAGTGATACCAATGATTTATTGGGTATGGTTCAGTTTAATGATCATATGGACTTCAGTTTTTCATCTGATTTAGACAATAATATCATGGATACCAACACCGCTAATTCCATGAACAAAATGCGGCACGATTTACCTCATGGCCACAATTATGTAATAGACAAGAATAATATACGTAATATCGTCGATGTTGATGGTAATGATTTAGACATAAATATGATAGGGGATCCCATTAATGTACAATCAATATGTAATTCAACTGCTACTGTATCAGCATCAGTGACCACAACCACCCGTAATAATATTGACGATGATAAAGATGCTACACAAGAAACAGCCTTAAATAATGTTATGAAACACAATAGTCATAGTATTGTAAATATATTTCAATAGTATCGAAACTCATACCATACAATAACACTTAATATTCTTTTTAAATTTTTATTTTGAAGTTGTAATTAAATAATTTATTCTAAAAGCAGCACCGCATCGCATATATGGAAAATGATTTTGATGTATCGATTATTATAGAAATAAGCCTTTAAGGTAAACTCCCCTCTTTTTTCCTTTCAAAAGATTTTTTATTTCTAGTCAATTTATTTTGTTAAATATAAATAGATCTAAAAAGTTATGAGTAATAAATTCCATTAATTTTTAATTTTTTTTTTTTGTTTTGAATATGAATAAGCTGCATATTTCCTTAATTTTTTCTCTCGTAAATTTAAATTATTAATCTTAATAATGATGAGATATCAAAACTTTAAATACAATAATCATATAATTTGTTGCGTTAACGTACTATTGATAATCAGATATTTGCTGTAGTAAATAGAAAGAATTAAAATATCACTGAAGTAAATTAAACCTTTAAAATATTCATGGATAAGTAAATACAATGTATGATTACATTTTTAAGAAAACATTTTCTAATTAAACTACATATAGAATTTTTTTTTTATTAATTGGGAAATCTATTAAAAAAAAACAAGCTTTCTTTTCTCTTACACTGCAATCTACTATATATTCAAAATACCGAATAGAAACGTATGTGTATCAATATGCGTTTTATTATTTGTTGTCTTTAACATTTAGCAACAAAGTATTTGTTTTATTAGAGTTTTGTCATAAAATAAGGAAACAAAATATAAATTTGAAATTTTTAATGTAGTTTTTGTCTATTGTACAAAAAAAAAACTATTTCGTTTCAATTATTCGTTACGGCATTGCAATTACGAATTTAAATTATAAAAGTTTTCAAATCTGTTTATGATGGTTACTTGAAGAATTTCTTATTTATAAATTACTTTTGTTCGGCTGCTATTATGGTAAATAGAACAATTTTCAAGATACATTTCTGTCATTTTTTTTATCTACATTGAATTATGTTTCAATTATGACTGGACACCTTTGGTTTTGTTCTTTTTCTTCTATCGAAATTATAATATTTTTAAATTTTATTGTCAATATGATCTATGCAAAAAAGGAATCTATGCTAAAAAGAACAATAAAAATTTAGTGAATAATAAAATTTAAGAATATTTTACCAATATTTTAAATGTAGTTATGTAATATTAAAATCAGTCTTGAATTGTCTTTTATTTTAGCATTTGAAAAGAAATTTTCATAATCTTGTATATTTTCAAAATAATGGATGCAAAATAAAACCAATATATTGTGGTCAAATTAAAATTTCAAAATAAATCGTATACCAAAAATTCGAGGTCATGGACGAATACTCCTATTATTTTAAAAATCTGTATTTAATATCTTAGTTGTACAAGCAAAGTTTTCGTAATTTGTTTTTTATTTTTTTTAATTTCAAGAAGCCTTTGAAAGTTATTGTAAATATTTAAAGTTCAATAACAATTGCAATAAAAACACATCCAATTTAAATACTGTAATAATTGCAAACAAATCACAAATATATTTTAAAAATATATTTATTTGAAATAAGTATCATGTAAATAAATATAGAAAGACTCATAGTTTCATAAATATATGATTTAGTAAAAAATGAATGCAATAATGTATTGTGAATAAGATTTTCAATAAAAATTTATAACTTTAATGTATGTATATATATATATATATGTATATATATGTATATATATATATATATATGTATATATAACTAAACTACTATTTTTGCTAAGTATTTATAAAATAAAATTATTTAATAAACTATAAAAACACACGTAAAAATATTTTTGCATAAATTTTTTGATATAATAAAGCCCTCCATTTCCTTCTATCTTTTAATTTCATATTTGTTTGTATCAAATAATTTAAAACACACTTCATGGCTTTTATTAAAAAAAAAATATAAAAAAAATATAAAAAAAATTAAAAAAATACATTTATATATTTATACATTATTATAAACGTAAAAACAATAAAATAGTAATAATATTAAAATACATATTAAAATTTATAAGTAATTAGATATAAGCTATATATAATTAAAAAAGAACTCCCCCTTTATTATTTCAAATATATACTTTATATTAAAAAAACAAATGGAAAACATAAAAACCAACCATATATAATTAAATAGTAATATTTAATGGAAAAACAAAGTGTCTTAAAAGAAATTGTAGTATTAGTTCATCTCGTATATATCTATATTAATTTATATAATAAATCATTAAACCGTTAAAAAAAACAAGAAATAAACTTAAAAAGAGAAGAATTACTACAACTAATTCACATTAATAAGAATTAATTATCGTTATTATTTAATTTACTGTCTAATAAAAGAATATAAATATATTAAAATGGAAAAAGTATGCATGAAATACAATTTTAATTATATTATTATTAATTCTATGTTTACAGTACAATATTACAATTGTATCCCTTAATTACTATTATTATTATATACTTTCTATTGTTTTTTATTTTTATTATTATTTTATTTTCATCTAAAAAATACGATAAAAACAAACAAAAGAATCCCTGAAGATAATGCAGAACGCAGTAAAAAAGAAAAATGTTTCATAAACAATAAAAAATATATATAAAAAAAAATCAATTTTATGTTTGTAGTTGGCATTGATTATTAATCATTATAATGATTTAATTGCAACAACGTGCTGTAGTACGACATTATTACGCAGTGAGTCTTAAACTTTTAAAACAACTCCTTAAAACCAAAACAAACAAAAAAAAGAAACCTTAACAATTTTAACATTTGTTATACCCTTGAAGTATATTACGCGATGTAACTACACATCGATTTTTTTTTTTGTGAATTTTTAAAATCGTTTTAATCGCATTATCAGCTTTTAGTGCTATTTACCTAAATCATATCTCGAAAAACTGTACTCTTGTTAGGCAAAATCAATTTGCATCGCGTAACATGATTATAATACGTGCGTGCATAAATGCGTACACATTCAATACACATTTGATATACATGTAATCATGCAACTATTTAATTTCAAATGTGCTCCCGTATTGTTCACTATTCTTACACTTGGAACATTTTCCCAAGTTCCGTTTATTGTGTAACGATTTCTCAATTTAATTTCGAATTAAAAAAAATTGCAATTAGCAATTTGGGAAATCATGATCAAATAAAATAATATCTTAATTTGTTCTTACAATGTTTATATATGTATATATATACTTTGTGCATTTGCTGGATTTGTATAAATAGTTGATTGTAGTCGTTGCTTATATCAAAGTAGTATTAAATATGAATCTAGTCATTGTGGTTGTCTTTAGTTTGGCAATTCTGTTAACAACAATAGAAGCGCAGCAGTGGAAGAGAGGAGAAATTGTTAAGAATCGTTCACATCGAAATAGAGGTGATTATCGTTTTTGGCCTTTCCGTGAAGAGGATTATATTATCGAAAACTGGCGTCGGAAATGTGCGAAATACAATATAGTTAACTCGGCAAAGAATTATATAACTGGAGGCCTTAAAGCTGAAATGGATATGTTTCCGTATTTAGTCGGCCTCTTAATGTACCAGCCACCCCGAGTATATCAATGTGGTGGTTCTTTAATATCGGAACGTTTTGTTTTAACTGCTGCTCATTGTTTATATAGGTAAACATAAATCCTTTCTCAAACACTATATGTATTTACAACAATTAAATTTCAAAGATCTATTGAAGGTCGCGTATATTTAGGGTCTTACATTTATGCAAATGCTGAGACTGCAGCTTCAGTTTATAATATTACTTCACAGGACTTTATAATTCATGAACGTTATGGTCGTCAAGGTTTTGATGATGATATTGCGTTGATTTCTCTACAAAAACCAGTTGTTCTGTCGGATAAAGTGAGATTAATAACATTAGCTCCCAGCTATATGACTCAGACGTTTTTGCAAGGTGAACTTGTGACAGCCGCTGGCTGGGGTCGCATCAGCGACAACAAAACGAATTTAAATGTTCAACTTTACTATGTCGATACTCGAGTTATAGGCTTTGAGAAGTGCATGTGTTTTTATTTACCAGGCCTAGTCAATAGTCGTTCACATTTGTGTGCCGATGGTTCTGGCGGTCGCGGAAGTTGCGATGGTGATTCAGGCGGACCACTAGTATATCATCACAAAAATATGGATTATCAGGTTGGAGTAACAGCATTTGGTAGTGCAGGTGGTTGTGAAATAGGATTTCCCACAGTATATTCAAGAATAACAAACTACCTGGGATGGATTTCTAAAAAGACAGGATTGAAAATTAAATAAAATTAACACGATTTTTTTTTTTTGAGAATCTGATTACTTTTTATTGTACCATTTTTGATTCGCTCCAATTGTCGACATCGACATATTCTTACAAAGAACAATCTTCTAAAAAATCTTAACCAATAGCATAATTTAGAAATATAATACATAAAGTTATTGTGTTTTTGGTTTATCCGATTTTAAGTATTATAAAAAAAGAAGGAAAAAGAAAGAATAAATAAACAACGAAATACTAGTATTTGCAATTTTTTTTTATGCTCAACTGAAGAAATATATTGAGTCAAGTACATTGCGTAAGTCAAAATCACCCTTTTGTGGCATTTGACACAATACACGGTTTAAATGGCGTTTTGAAAGATCTTCGGCAGAATCATCATGGAAAAATTCGCTGAAAGTATTTGGATAAAATAAAAATCAGAATTTATTATTTCTATTATTGTACTTGAACATACCTTTCTTTGAAACTGTATTTGTCTTTGAGAAACTGAGATAAATCTTCTAAAATAGATTGAGAATGTAGAGCTACAAATTGTTCGCGACAAATTTTATTTAATTGGGGCACTGTGCAAGCATGTGTCCAAAAACAGTCGTGAACCGAAACAAATGTGAGACCTTCCCGCTCGCAATGCAGCGACGTTAACATCATGTGGGAAGAATCAAGCGAATGTATAAAATTGGGCGGAAAAGCATTTTTCTGTTTCATAACATTCGGTTTCTCATACATATCCGTGGCCATAGTTTCAGCGACTCGAATGTGTGTTCTTTGCGTGTGTTTGAATTCTTGTCTATTATAGGGTTGTACAACGGGAAGTCCAAGCGGTGTTACCCATTCAACATTTTTGCCGCACACCCCGGATATTAGACGGGCACATTCGGTAAACCAATCTTGAATTTCCCGAGTCGAAGTAAACATTTCACGCAAACTTTCAAATGTTTTCGTCGTTAAGTATGTAGAAGCAGGCCATACCCATTCTTTGGGAAAATCGTCTATGTCCTTTAGCTGACGGGCTATTTGTAATCTAGCACCATAACGAGTAACTCCATAAACAGTGGTCATGACGGTCTGTTTAATTACTTTACGTCTTACGAAACCGCCTAGTGCCTGAGCTACATGCAAACCATTTTCTGCATCCTGCTTACGTGACTTTTCTACCAGAGCTGCAACAGCGCTGTATACGTCTTGAGGTATAGGCGAGGGAGCTAAATTAACACTGATGGCACCGGCCTTATCTCGACCCAATGCTGCGTAATGCTGTAAACCATTACAAGAACCATCTTGGTGTATGGGAAAACGGCTTAAATACTCTTCGGGATTTGCTGATCTATATACTTTCGCTATTTCCAAGCAACAAGCTAAAGTCTGCCAAGGTTCATCAGATTTTGCCCACCATTTACGACCAGTCAATGGATTATCTGCTGAATCTAAAATATCTGGCATTGCTTCTTCGGCGTACAAAAGACGTTCTCTAACAGAATCGCGTTTCTTAAGTCCAGTGAGATTAATGCAATGTAGTTTAAGCCAACTGAAACCGTCAACGCCTAACGGTTGGGGCTGATCAAATATGAGCATAGAGCGGGCCAGATCGGAGCCAAGATGATTAAGATGTGGTGGTACTGGATAAACGCGTCCTCTAAAATCCATATTATGCGGCAACCAAAAAACTTTATCGCGGTACTTTTATGAAATAGATTACTGTTAAAACTGAGACTTAATAAACCTTAATTGCAAATTAATAACTTACATGATTTGCTAATGATAAGCGATATAACGTATCACACCATAAACTATACATTTCGGCTTGTTTGCGCCTATGATTCATTTTTTCCTTAAACAATTTTGCACGTTCAGCATTCGATATAGTGGAATCCTTTTTAGGTATAGAGGGTAAAGCAGGCAGGGAACTGGGAGGCTGTGGTACGTCCAATTTGTCATCACCGCCATTTTGAAAAACTTGGATTATGACATCTAAAATCTATATAGAAACACATAGTTCATGGTCAACATTATGATTTATAAGATTCATTTGTATTTCTTACATCCGTATTTACACGCCAAGGTACACTGGCCAACTGATTAAGAGAGTCTAATGCAGGATAAATATTTTGTACAGGCATCGAGTTTATGCGGTCCCATTGTTGTATAGCCTGTAAGTAATTTAAAGAAATTTTTGAAACAAAATCCAAATCATATAAAGAAAAGAAAGGCACCTGGTGTGGTAAACGGATTAAATCTGATTTATTTAAAAGATAGCCGCCATTATGTGGAGTACTCCATGGTTGTGGTGGACATAACATAGGAACTAGATGTGAATCAAATGTTAAAGTTTGTTGACGTGATGATCGTAGTAACCTAAAAAGTTGATTTAGCAAATGATTCACCTCCAAAGTGTTATATAACTAACCTTGCCAATATAGGATGAGGTTTGACTTCTTCTTTAACCAATCTTCCTTGATTGCGAAAGAGTGTATAAAAGGCCGGTAATAAATTTTGTTGCTTAGTCTTTTGATTTTGTCTCATAACAAACGCATCGATTTTAATGTCTCGCATTAATATGTTATAAAGAAACCGTCCTACTCCAGTTAAAACATTCGAGGGCCATGTTACTTCTCGTATATCCATGCTAGGTCCAGTACTACGTTCCTTATGCACTAAACGTTGCCAGATTTGTCTTGTGTTATCACTTGTATTGGCATGATCCCAAACATCACAATATGCACTATAAATATCGCCTATTTTGTCCAATGTACCATTATTTTTCTTCTGCTCAATTTGATATCTAAAAATTAAGAAGATACGTGTGAGAGAAGTTTAATTTACGAAGATTTCTTTCGCACTTACCTTTGTTGTACTTTTATACCCAACTCTTTGTACAATTGGCCCACAGTTGGGCTAAATGTTTCAGATCCTTCTGCTAATTTATAGATTTCTTTTATCAATATATCTGCGTATTGAGATGTATCTAGGGTCTTTAAATACGTATAATACGTCATATAACCTTGTGGCTTATAGCGTACTTGGGCTCTTAACGTATTTAAATCTCTTATTATTGCATTACAAATTTGTGAACGCCATTGTGTTTCAAAATTTCCCAGTTTTTCACGCTAAGATAACACAAAGAAATTATTTATGATTACTTTTGTACAAAACATAACAACTTACGCAATATTCAGCATTAGAAAACTCCTTTGATTTCTCAATTGATTTTATGGTTATGCAACCATCCAATTCAATTTGTAATTGCTCTCTTGCCATTTCTTCTAGCTGGGACTTATTGTAGCCTAATTTAGAATACATAATTTCTGAGCCATCTATTTTCGATGATAAATCATTTACATTAACTATATCTTTATCGGGCGGTAATATCTTTTCGTTTAAATCGTTCAGCAAAGGGTTATTGTACTCTAAAATTGGAGGTGAATATATAGGTTTAAAATCGGGATGTACACGTTGTACAGCATCTAATGCAATATCACGCTGATCAGCTACAAACTTCGATTTATCCATAATTTCATTTAAGGATAAACCCATTTCTTCAGATTTATTCACATAAGTTTGTATGAGATATGTGTTATCCGGTGATGATTCTAAGCGGCCTAAGCATTCAAATATGGCAGCAAAAGTCTGTTGATTAAACTTTAAGCCATCTTCCTCGATTAAATCAAATATATCGCGAAAGCGTTCAAAAGAACCCTTTTCTGCAAAACCATGTAGTAAAATGTTATACAAATCTATGGTAATCAAATTCTTCGTGGAGCCGTGCTTCTGGGCTCTCTGGCGGTATGTCAGTAGAGTTGATAGACCTCGATTTTGCAGACCTACCGAAACACAAACATTTAAATAAGTGTTAAGATTTAAACGTAACGCTCGTTCTTTAGCTAAGCGCTCCTGCTGCTCATTATGGTGTACTTTCGATTTGAACCTAAGGAGAAATATATTTTTATGAAAATATTTGTAAAAAAGGAGATATAAAATCTATGGGTATACCTGGGTTTTGATTTTTCTGTTATAGCTGCTACTTTAGGTTCACTTTTGATCAGAGACTCACCAATGATATCGGGAGACACATACGGTTCTGGCGAGTCTAAGGGATCTAAAATTTCTTCTTCTAGCCCATGTTTTAAACTATTTATGCTAATTATAAAAGAAATAATGAAACGTCATGAATATATTACATTTATTTCTTGCAGAAGAATATAAAGATTTTATTTTACCAGTAGGCATCACTTTCAATATGATCATGTTCCATGCTCTCTATGATATCCCTAAAGTTGTGATAACTCTTAATTATTTGTTGTATCTGTTCCGGGTTATTAAGCATTTGTTTCGAAACAAGTTCTTCATCTTTGCCAAAGAAAATTAATGGTTTATCATCATAACAACCGGCTTCCAATACACTATTATCTAAAACTTCCATATTGATTTTTTGATATTCAATAGGCTGTATCAGTGATGTTGCAGTGGTAGTTGCCTTAATTGGTTTGCTTATCTTGGAAGTCTCTGGCTTATTTTTTGTTTTCATTTTCTTATTTGCTATCTTCTTAATAATTTCCTGTTGAGTTCTGGTTATAAAATCTTGCAACTTTTTAGCTTTCAAACGCTTAACTCGCGATTTACATTCATTTGCGGCAGTATCAGTTACTTTAAAAATAAAAGGAAAATAATTAACTCTTCAATTAAAATTAAACAAAGGACATTTTTAGACTAACCTTCTAAAAGCTCGACATATTTAGTGAATCGGGGTTTTCGAAATTTCTTCTTCTTTTTTACTTCAGTTTCAGCATTAGTAGTGGATTGCAAACGGACATTTGAAAATGTCGGACCTTTAAAAACAGAACAACGAAAATAAAATTAGTAATAATTGCCATGATTAAAATTTATATTGAATTAAAATTAATTAATAATAATTGTAAAGAACAATTATTAAGATAATGTGCAGTGAACAAATAATCAAATAATGTTTAGGTACACGTTATATTACATATCAAAATAATGCTAATAATTGTCATCATCTCTCTTAGGCGATATGAGTATGTTGGTTTAGCTGCATTATTTATCAAATCTTCGTTTCTATATCTACATATGTATATATTAATAAATTTTTGAACTAACATTATATTTGTTTATTTCTCTAGGAGTGTGGAAGATTTTAACATAATTCACCCACAGTATTCATTTATCAAACCTAAGCGAATTTGTCGGCGTCCAGATTTAATGTCGCAAATTCTTTAAAATGAACTCACCTGCGCGAGGCGCGACTACAACACTGTTTTTTGTTGTAGGTTTTGTTAATTGCAGACTTTTTATATTTTGCTGCAAATGACAGTAAACGGCTCTTTGATTGCCGTTGTTAAAAGTCTGATATTTAGCCGGTTGCAATAAAGAAGCACTTGCATCTTGACTGCTAACAATTCCACTTACATCAACGTCTTTAAGACGCAGCACATGTTTCTTCTGCCCATACATGCACTGTCGACAGTTTTCTAAGGCCACTCGATTGATCGTTAATAAACGATACATTTTCGCTTCAACTAATTTTCGAAACTCATTAATTTTTACTTAATATTACAACGTTTTTGTATATATTTTATTACTTGTTACACTTTATTCGCTTGCATAACCGTTAAATTGTAAAGAAGAATTTCTAAAGTATTCAAGAAAAACATTGCGCAGTTTGACAATCACATGGCAACAGTAATAATAATGGTGAAGTTAGCAGCAGTATCTAAGCATAAATAACATATGGCAACATTATTTTTTTTTTGTAAAAAAAATGGCAACATTATAAACCGGTAATAATATAGCAATATGGCATGACTTTATATTATCTTATATGTCGTTAATTTAATGGTAAAATAATGCCTTTTATGTCAAATAGTTTTTTATTTTAGAAAGATATTTTGTTTTTAATTTTGTTGACATATCGTAAATTGTTATCTGCCACATTTCATTCAATGAAAACGCAATTTAGATTTGTAACATAATCAACAATGTTTATGTAATTGTAATAGCTTCTGAATATGCATGTGGTTAATATGATTGTAATTAATCATTTCTTTTTTCTTAATTTTCAATATTTATAGGATGAGGGAATATAATTCTTATTGTACATTGTGATTCTTATTTCCATGCCTCGCATATATATGTGTACTTTGATTAGAAATAACTATGGTGTATGGCTTGGCTTAGATGTTTATTTTTATCTATAAAAACATGTGTAAGTACATTTAATTTACTTGTAGTTTTGAAGTAACAAAGAAATAGTAAATGCATTTCTACACTTGAAAATTTTGATTGAAATTTTAATGAGTTTTACCATTAAAAGGTTGTTTGCTTTTCTTTTTGAGGAAAGTTGAAAAAAATAATTTGTTTGTAACATAAATAAATAAACAATCAATTGAACATATCATGTGAGACTCCATAAACACACTCTCTTCGTAAGAAATTCATACGAGAGCAATTCACTTGGAGCAACTTTTATGAAAAGTATTTAAAAAGAAATTTTTGAAATATGTATTATATTATATAAATTAACAGACTTACCACTTCATTGATCAAATATTTTAAGAATAAATATATGCAAGGATACTATGTTAAATCAAGTTGTCTTATATCCTATCTCTTGCGAGTTCAGGATAAATTCTATTCCACTACTACACTATTCTAATGATCTGCTCTATCTGTCATATTATCTAACTTATTATTATATTATCTAACTCTATTAGCAACATTTACCATTCATATTAAATTTGTCCTACCAACAACCCCTTCCCAAATAAAGTAGTATGAGTAGAGTCAATTTAAGTACTGTTTATATAATAATTCGGACAAAACCGATGACTACATGTCATCTTTAAACCTTAAAGAATCAGATGAAGTATTTAAGTACCTTGACTTTTTAAACGAAAATACTTTTTCTACTTATTCAAAATAAAACACAACTATCAAGTATTAACCGGATTTCGAACATTATTTTGTATTTGATCGACATCGTATAGGAGAGGACGATGTACTCAGTAATCGGTTCCATTGCTGTAATTTAAGTTTCACAAGCATTAAAAAAATTAATGTTAAAGTAGGCTGAATAAAAAAAGAAGTCTGATGTATTGGCCGTTTCAATTAGTTAACGCAAAACACCCCGTGTAAAAATTTGCTTCAACTGAAGCTGAAGATATCTTATATTTAATGGTAATAGTATAGTAGTAGTAATATTTCAGTTATTTTTTAAGAGAAAACAAGCTGCCTCAATAGGAAGATCAGTAGCAATGATTTTTGTAATAAATCAAACATTGTGCGCGTTTGTCACTGAATACATTTGAAACGATTTTTCTTTTTTTTTAAGAAGTATCAGGACTAACAAATAGGGGAAATAAAATGAACACTTGTTTCTATATGGGAACTATTTATACAACTTTTAATGCGCATTTTTCTTCGATTCTCTGAAAAAATCTCTTCCTTTCACTATGTAAATCGAGTATATAAAACTCCCACACTGTTTCAAAGAACTGTATTGTTTTTCAAAGAAAGAATAAAACAAAAACAATAAAGAATGATAATACCGGACGCCTGGCTGGATGTGTATGGAAAGTGCTGTTACTCTTAATTATTATTTATTCTTACATTAATACTCTTTATACTCTTATCTCTAGGCTGACTATACATGAATAATAGAGTGTGCATGTTTTTGTATAACGAAGGGATCCATTTTTCACTATTTTCTCTAGCTTATAGAAGCCCACCATTCGAAAAGATCTTTTTAAAAGCAAAGACACTTTGAAATGAACTTTATTCGTATACAAGATTTGGTGGTGCTAAGTTGTTGATAAGAATATCGGAAAACAAAAGTGAAACTCAAGTTAAATAAAATGTTTTGAAATCATAGCAAAAAAAAAACAATGGAAATAAAAATAAAATTATAATCAACATTAGAAAATGATAAAATTATTGTAGAAAAATTGAATTGAACACTGCAGTGATATATAAACAATAAAAATAATAATATTTATATATTATAAAATATTATAATAATCTTCTAATATTCAGATTTATTATTTATATCTGTAAGTATTAAATAATAAAAATTTCTTATTAAAAAATTAAATAAAAAACACAAAGTGGTTATCGCCGCATTTTGTTTGATAATTGTAAAATTATTAAAGAAAAAAAAAACTATTTCATTTGAAATTTGCGAAAAAAAATATTGTTTTTTATTCTAATTTTTCGCTTTGATGTATAAACATCATCATTTATCAACCTTTTGGCCTATTTTATAATATTGAATTTACACGTACGTACATAAATGAGTATATAGTAATATTATAAAATAATTGATAAGTTTTGAAATCAGGTTAGTGTTACTCAGATTATATATTTAAGCAAACATGGAATTTCTTATTTAAAAAACTTTGAGAAATATTTGAGTTCAAATAAAAAATATAAATTCATTGAAATTCGACACATGGCATGAAGGTTTAAATGTTTGTATTAAAATTTTTATTAAAAATATTAACACATTTAAAAATGAATATGCACATATATGTATAAACGCAACTAATTAGGTGATCAAATCAAATCCCAAAAGGGTTTGAACTTTCCATCATATACTTAGACGGCAATAAGTCAAGACTGTTCTATCTGTTTTATGAAATTCTTGTAAAACGCAATATTTTTATTTACAATGAATTTATTGCCTCTTTATGTGATATAGACGATTTATTTTTCTAAAATTCTAATGTTGCAATTCGCGCACTTTTTATTTGAAATTATTAGATTAACATTGTTAGACAAAAATAATTTGCGAAGACTTAAAAAAAATATTTTTATTTGAATATTGTTTAAAAAAATAGTAAAAGAAGTCTTTGATAATGTATTTAACCAAAGATGTACATTTTCACTGTCCCATGTTCAACATAACGCTTGTAATTCTCGGCGAAATAAAAGTTATTTGCTTTCGTCTGTATACTGAGTTAAACGACAATCGATGGAATCCCAAAAATATTTAGAATAAAAAATGTTTATATGAAACAAGAATTAAAGACGGGAATAAATTATTGGCAGCAGAGCAAATATAGTACTGAACCGACTTCCATAATTTCATTAGAAAACTAATCGGTGTTGTAGCATTTACATAAAGAGAGCAAGCTTTAAAAATCCAGAAATTTGAGTTCTTTCGACAGTCAAAAAATTTGGTGATGCCAACGAACGTCGAAGAATCGATCTACGATTAAGTAAATATGAATGGCATTTACTATCATTTGCAAAAGACTAGATAGGTTTGGAAGTCTGGGAGACAAGTTTATTAACATTTATTAATATGAAAAAGAGACCGAACAGGACTTTATGGCACTCCTGAATTTATCGTGAATTTTTGGTACGAGATCGTATTTACAACTACTCGAAAAAATTATTTAATCATTAATAAAATCAATAGCTATAAGTTTCAAGAGAAGCGCGAAATGTCGGTATCAATCGCCAAATAGTTAAATGACTTATGCTCATTTTTGATCTCTCTGGAAATTGTGCTGTAGATCATTAAGTAAATTGTTTGATTTTAAATGTGAAATAAATTAACAGCATTTAATTATGTATATGTAGTTTCTGTTCCAGGATCTTGCCGATCAAATTCATCTTTCCAGAGATTGGCATTGCATTAGCAATCTTGTATGCACATTTTTAAATATCAAGTAAAATATTAAATATTTATTGTAAATACATATTTTAATGATATTTGCAATGATGCCGAAATCACCGAGTGTGAGAAAATGAAATAAGTAAACAATGTACATACAAATTGAAAAACATTTTCAATAATCCAGAAAAAGGAATGTAAAACAAATAAATTTATTAATGTAAATATTATTAATATTTATTATAATAAAATGCACTGACTATCAATTTGTAAATATTTAGATTTTCAATTAATAGCCAACAACTGTAATATGCGAAATGTTATTATAAATTAATAAATAAAAAATTAAATTTGAAATTTTTAATAAACAGTAGAATGGATAAACAGAAGTAGAAAAAAAATCATGCACACAAATAACATCAACAAATACAAATGAATTAAGTTGTTGCTTTAAAAATGCAATTTTCAAAAAATATATTCGATTTTTTTATATTTAAACATAACATCCATTTTCATTTTATTAGAGGCACAAATGTGCATATTTTAGTTATTTAAAAATGTTTATGTCATGTGTTCCAAATACATAAATCAATTTTTAATTCGTAAAATTTTATTTTTTCTGAAGTTTAAATTTAGACTATTATCGTGTCTCGTGCTATTCTATGTGTTTTACTAGATCGTATAATAGATCAATATTCAATTACAGTTTTTAATTTTTTTTCTTAAATATAAACATAAAAAATGTTGCTTTTTCATTTCAGTAAAAGGTAATAATATTGCAAAGGAGGATATTGGGTCAACGACCTTAACGGCATCAGAAAATAAACCCATCAATTAGAAAAATGTGTCACACAATAAGAATATTATTTTTAACCGTAATTTGTTTTACTTTAATGGATTTAACGCCGGCTGAAGTCACGTAAGTTGCATTGAAGCGTACATAACTGTCAATGAGGACGATAACTCGATATGTGCATATGTATGTATGTACATGTAATGCCCTCATGTTTTGTAAATTGTAAAATTGTCTAAAATTAATAACATTTTCTACATAATTTCTTAATTGCTTTGGATATCTTTTTTATTTGATGCTAAATTAGCTACACTTCATGGAAGATAATTTAATTAAAATTAAAAAAGAAAATAAAAATATACCTAATTTTATTTAATTTTACACGTTATTATGAAAAGATCTTTTGTAATTTTAATTTATAACTTTTTCAACTCACTATTTGATATAGATTGTTAATGACATAAATTATAAATCTACATAAATTTTTAACAGTAAGTAAGTACTGTTTTAAAAACACTTCCTGTGCTTATGTGATCTTTACGCCAAAGGAAACCACAAAGTTTAGGACAATTCAATTGAAACTGTGCTTACACTTTAACAAATGTCACAAAAAGACTGCATATCATACTTTGTAAACATTTTTCATTAAAATACTTTATTTTTATTAATAAAGATTTTATAATTAAATACATACCTTAAAATGCCTGCATATCAGAGTTTATATGCATTTCCCATTTAAATAATTATGAATGATCATACTGATCAATGAACACAACTAACTAAAGCCAACAAAAGCAATGATTCAACAATTAATTTCTTTTCTTTTAAGTATTATACAATAGAAGGGCAGTATATCAAAACAAAAGAATTGCTTGTATTATTTAAAGGAAAACTGTAAAGTATTCAAGTAGTTCATTATTGCATCATAGCGCCGCCTTTTCGTTTTTTTTCGTTCAATAATGCAAAGGGCATGAACCAACAATCAAACATTTTAAATAGAAACTTATTTAAAACTTATTATTATTTATAGATATGAGTAGAACAAACCGTTGCAGAGACTGTCAATTTATAATAAATAAAGAATAAAGACTCACTGACTTCTGGCATTCGTGTATTTGTAACAAATTGTTAGACGATGAATGAAGGGGAGTGGATTGCTTTTATGGAAATGTAGATGTTTAATACTTAAACATCGGAATAAAGACTACTTCTTTCTTCTGAATGCTTGATTTATTGAACAAGCAATGGGAAATTTATTCTAATCTCTTATACATTATGTATAGAGTAATTCATCATGTAACTTTATGCCTATAGTTTCAAGTTTTTTCAAAAAGTAATAATATGGGGGAAACTTTTCAAGAAATTATCATTTGAAAAACCGAAACATGTACAAAACGCGGTGGTATTATGCGAGTATATTGAGAGGAGTCCTATAATGTTTGTTATTTAGTATCTATGTTATTTATAGAAAATATTATACACTACACATATGCATGTGCATATGTTAGCACTTTAACAAATTGATGGCATGCAAATTAATTTAAAGTCATTTATGAAAATAGAAACTACACATAGTCTTAACAAACAACTAAATAGTCCGCTTAACTTCTATTAAACGTACAAAATAAAGTTATGATAATGGAAAAATAATAAGTAATAATTTAAAATAAGCTTCAGTAAATATAGATACTGTTTTATACGAATGTACTCCTGTAACATTTTATTTTGATTCATAGTATTATTTAAAAAACTAAAATTCAATTATGAATTAATCGAAATATATTCTAGCCATTTTAAATACAATAATTGTTTTTTTTTTAAATTTAATGTTATCTATTTTCTTAATTTAGACTAGGTGATATCAGAGGAACTTTACAGTCTTTGATTTATTCATACAATCAATTGGATAACAAATTAGAAAGACATGAACATCGTGAACGAGCTTTAGGTGAATTAATGAAAAAAGGAATGATGGCTTTGCAGAAAGGTCAAAAGAATCTTGAACCAATTAATGGTATATTTTCGAGACTAGATGAGCGTGTTAGTCAAATTGAAACAATGTTAATTGCGGTAAGTTCATAGGAATAACAAGTGCACAACTTGAAAAAGATTAAATAATTAACCTTTACCAATTGTCATAGCAAGAGGAAAAGTATAATATACAAACTGAGAAGCTAAGTGAAACTTTAGAACGCATTTTTAAATGGATGCAAGACAATGACGAGTGCTTTAGGAGACCACCAGTATCACCAGCAGCGGCATTATCAAACATCGTCAAACCGGCAGATTCCTCTATACCGCCAACTTTCGTTAAAGACCAGGAAGAAGCTAATAAGAAACTTATAACACATTTGAAAACCATATCTCAGAATGTTGATAAATTACTTGACATTTCACACAATATGTCAGAGCATACCGAAGTAGCTTTCAAGGCCAGTCCAGTTACTCAGGAGAAACTAGCAAAAATAGAAGACCGTTTAGTAAGCTATAGCATGACTACACCTGCGCCTCCTTTACCACCAGTCATTGTACAGCCAAATAATACAGTATTCGAAAATAAAGTTATTACAATGATCGACCAGGTTCATAACGGCTTAGCTGAACTCAAGAATGTTTCTCCACCCGAAATGGGACTTCCAATCGCAGACAAAGAGTTTATTTATCATTTGAATAACGAAACTTTGGTCGCATTGGAACGTATTAAAGCAGATATTTTGCAAACAACTGATACGGGTCAGTATATGTTTTTATTTTTTAGTTAAAAAACTTAAGAGAAAAACTACGTACGATACGTACGAAATACAATATATATCGTTTTTAAATTTTTAAATTAAATAAATTGCTTTTACTTAAACTAATTCAGTGAATTGATATTCTACAATAATAAGTTCAAACCCAATTTTTATAATTTTTATTGCATTTCTTTTTTTAGATACTACAAAAACCATAAATGCTGTCGAAAAAACCGAAAAAAATCTTGAAAATGGTTTGGAAATTGTGAAAAAGAACGTAATTGACTCATCTGAAATTTTGAACAAATTCTATACGGAAATGAATAATAGTTATACGAAATTCAACGAAGGGCTTGAAATATTTAATAAATTTAATAACATCTTAATGACTAATTCTGAATATGTATTGGATACACAACGTAAGGTTGAATTTGGTACAATACAAATTGTACAAAAAATATCCGACAATTTGGAAAAACAAAAAGAAGCTCTGTTCGAAGTGATGAAAGAGCGTTTCGATAACGTTGATGAAATGATGATGAACAATCAAATTGAAACTATGCAGAATTTCTCTTCTTTAATTGAATCAGAGATTACTCAGGTATGGCATCAAATCTCAATAATGCATGCAGAAATTGGTGATGCTACGGATTTACTGAAATCAGTAGATGCACGTAATGAACTTGCAGTCAACAGCACCTTTGATAGTGTAAACATGATGGGTCTTAAAGTTGCTGATATTAAGGATCGTATGCTAGATATGGAATCGAATTTGAATTTCTTTTTAGGAAAACTATCGATTATTTCACAAGAATTTAATAACATTAAGAAGGGTTTGGGTGAATCTTTGGAGGAATTACATAAAACATTTGAAGAAATTCAGAATAAAATGCCTCAAATTAATGGTGCCCAAACGAATTTGGGTAAATATGAAACGGAATTAAAACTCCTATCGAAGCGTAATATTTTATCATAATCTTCTATATCTTTTCAATGATGATAATTAAACGAAACAAATTAATTTAATAAATCAACATATGTGTATTAGTTGTACCAATAGCTTCAAGGGCACTCAATTAAAAAAAAAAACATCTTAATAGAATGTAAGTTTCAACTGCTTTGCTTAGCCAAATATTATAAACCAAATATGTACGAACATATATTAATGTGTATTTGTCAATAATTTATGTATGCAATGCAAATTGCTTTAAATGTATTCTCTATGCGTATAAATTAGAAAAAAAAAATGAAATGCAAAAAGTAACATTTAAGCTGCGTGAAAATAAAGAATTTAAAAAATAAGAATTTGACTTTATTTTTAGATTTAACATCCATCAACTTTATACCAAAATTTAAGGAACACTATATATAATGTATATCAGTAATAAAAATGTTTGTTTAATGTTTAATGCATAATTTAACTTAACAATATTCTTCTTTATTAAATTTGCATTTTTTTCCACTCATTCAATAGTTTCATTAATAATTGGCTAACATATAATAGTATTGAACTTAATTTAAGTCTTTTAAATTTTAAAGTGAAAATATTTCGTACTTAACTTCTAATTAACTTCATATGTACATACATCAATTTCATACAAATAAATGAAACATGCAGACTCCGCGATCAACCTTAATCTTAGTATATAGCACAAACCTATTTCCATTAGCCTTGACAATCGAGGAAAATTGTAATATTTTGTTGATTAGTTATTTACCCCATCTTTGTTCACAGCGAGAGTATTTATATAATATATGAGCAAAGGTTTTAGCATTAAAAACTTGACCTTTGGCATGTCGGTGGAATTCAGTAAAACGGGTGTGCCATGGTAACAAACCAAACGTACATAAGTCCTCACAAAATATAATACTTATTTCTGGTTCTGTTAAGTTCCCGAGGTGATTAGAAAGTTCTTGATTTATACGTTCCGTAAGTAACGTCCTTTCTTCTAATAATTTTTGTATTTCTTTGGTATGTCTTTGTTTATAAAGATCACGACATACTTGTGCTATAAGAGGCCGGTTGTGTTGTGGTTGTATTTCAAATATCTGAAAATATGATTGCAAAATAGGAACAGGAAAAAATTATATATACATTATTTTACTCTTTTTAAATATTAATTTGCCTTTAAGAATTTGCTTACAAAAAGATTAATAGGTATACATACATAGGTTTTTAATATTTTTAAACATTAACACTTTTGATATCAAACTTCAATATAAACTTTTAAAAAAAAAACTAGGGTGCAATAAACGGATTTGGATAAAAAGTTATAACGCTATTGAACTAATTAAGCAAGCAGTATGTAAAACTATTGTACTGAAGTAATTCTAAAACAGCAAGTAAACACTAGTACTAGTGTTTTCAATCGTATATTAGAATAAAAATGAATATACTTTAATGTTGAAATTTAAATTAAAGTTCTATTCATACTAATCTAATAAGCAATGAATAAAAGCTCTGGAATATAATAATATTTTTGGCATGGCTAGTGTAAGCAATCCTAATAAGGAGAACTCATAGATTCCATAGCATTGACATGAATCAAATTACTTTAGTCATGAATAGTTGCTCGGAAATTCAATCAAAAATGTAGTTAAAGGTTCTTGGATCTTTATGTAATGTCGCATCAAGCCAAATTTTACAAAATATGTACTAATTCAGGATTTTTTATAGGACAACTAAATAAACTTGGTATATAGGTTCAAATTTATGTAAACAACTTTTTCTATACTTTTTGTCTGTATTAAATTGTTTATCAAGGCTCAACGTTTTGTGGCCAAGAATCATTGATTAAAAAATTTTAATTTTGTTTAACCATTTTAGTCCTATGAATACACGCTAATCGTAATTTATTTTCTTCGGTAAATGAGCGCAATTATGGAAATTCCCGTTAGAAGCGAAATCACTAGGCTTAATTATTAAGTTATTAATTAATTCAATTTATTAAGTTATACAGTAATGTAATGTTAAATATAATTTACCTCTAACGATGTACTATTCGCTTGCACTGATGAATTGGATTTTGGCAAATGGTCGTTCGTTAAAGCTGAGTTTGTTAGACCATTTACGTGTGATGTTCCGTTAGCTGTTTCTTCTTTACTCACATACCACACTGTATGGTGAACATCAACATTTTTTCTTTTCCATCCCTTAGGACATTCAAACTTTTCCAACGCTGTTAAGCAAAACTTTGAAGAACTGGTGTTTGTATAGCGAGTATCATAATAGCTGATGCAATTTATATTCATGTGAAGTGCATAGGAAAATATTCGCTTTACTAGATCGTCATTTGCTTGCATATTATCTGGACCAATAACAAGATTCAGATGTTTTGGTATTTTGTTCAAATGCTTCTTGCATTGCAGCAGAAAATCATATTCGTTCTGTTGTTTTTCTGCCGTAGATGTACGTCGGCAGCGATCATATGACCAGAGAGCTATAGCAATTATACGTAAACGCAACCACATACAGTATTCATACAATGACACAAGGCTATGGAGCAAGTGCCAAAGAAATTTATAAATGCAACTTCTAAACATTTCCATTGGCAAGCATTTAAATTTTGGTTTCACCAATAGCCGGAATGTTACTTCTTAAAATTATCAAAAGAATATCTTTTAAATATGCCAAAACTATGTTGACTTTCGTCTCTCCCTTTTTGATTTCAGACTTGAATTTAGATGACTGCAAAACGACTTTTAAACATAGTTTTCGACTTAAATCTTTTAAAATTACTTGCGTTCAGTATAGCACTTTATGGTATCTAACATGTTTTAATTATACTTTTGACTTGCTTTCTTATCAATTTCGCTAAAAATGAAATACAAAAGTATTCATTTAGCACCTAATTTTCGTATCAGAAAATTCTTCTAGTTGCTCTCGTTTTCCCGGCTGTATTACAATTGCTTAGCAAATGTCAACAAGTATGACAGCTGACAATATTGAACACACGTCATTGCTAGCAAAGAGTAGTGCTAACTTAAACATGACTAAATTTAGTCTGGCAACTTCATTAATTGTGAAAAAGTAAACTTGGTATTACTGGCGCTGAATTATCTAAATAATAAAAAGCTGAATTACCATTTTTGCACAGTTGTTGGTTTCTTGTTCGACGAATCGTTTGCAATAATTTTATAATTTAATTGTTTAAACTGTTCTAAGTGGAGAAAATCTAACACAATATTACAGAAGGAAATTACAACTTCTATCAAGTGATTTATTAATTGAGGTAAGTTTAGTTGACATTGTTTTAATAAAAAAAATCGATGGGAAAAAATCATAAGGAAAAAGTGCATTTATGAATAGAAAAAACGAAATCAAATATAGAAGAAAAAAACTAAAGTATAGGAAAAGCCGGCTTTTACTGAAACGAAGAGGGGAGGTTTGTTGCACCAAAAATTTATGGGTGGTGGCTGTTTTTGAGTACCATATTTTACACTCATTATGATATTATTGATAGATTAAGCGTCTTTAGAAACTATTGCATTATTATTACTATCTCAAGAAACAAAAACATTTTTTTTAATAACTAACAATATGATTTGTGTGTATATATATGTACATATATAGGTGGTTGAGTTTTTCTTTTCGAGTTTTCCGTTGTGTTTAATTATAAGCCAACTATAACGGATGTTTACAGATTCAAGACAGCTGTTTTCATATTCATACACACATTTTTCTTTCCATTTTAATTTTCTTTGGCAAAAAAGAAATTTCACGCATACATAGACACAATATATATTTTTTACATTTAGTTACCAACATATTTGCGGTGAGTTAAAGATTCTTAAGTTACTATCATCATATACTTTTTCTTGCAGTATTATGTATATTCATACAATAAATTTGTAGATTGTGGGTATTTGTTGCAGTCATTAGCCTTCTATTGGTATGACTCAACCTTTTTAATATTTTTTGTTGTTTTTTGTTTATAGATAAATTTGTTAATTAGTGATGCAAACTGTTATTTTTAGTTGATTTTTATTTATATTTTTAAACAAGTAATGACTAACCTTCGATAAACAATCTTCGACCTTAAATTTGGGAACCTTTTTGGGGGAGTTATGTAATCTAATAACGGTTTAAATATGTTTCAACCGATAATGTAAATAGGTATTAGGTCTTTTAGAAACTCTTTAAAGTTAAGAAATTGGTTTCTATATTGTAACTTTTCTTGGTCAATGGTTTTGTGTTTTGTTTTCTTTCATACATGTACATACACATTTTATAAGTACATATGTACATATTAAATATTTGGAAATTGCAAATTCTGTTTTGTTCACATTTGAGAATTCTAATTTTAACAAGAATATTATTACGTATGTGTATACATGTATACATGTATACAGAGATGTTCAATAAAATATATCTGACATCCAGTTGTTGTCCCATTGAGAATCCAAAAGTTATTGGAGTTTATTTTCGGTTCTTAAAGTTTTCTCGAATGCCACTGTATCTGAAAACACTATTGTAGTCTAACTTAGCCGCTACACAACGCCGCATACAAAAATTGTTCACCTATGTTTTTGAATTTTAAAAATGAAGAGGCTTCAAGTTCCTTCCAAATAATTCATCCAGCAGCTCCTTGAATTTCAGAGGGCATAATACCAATAACGACCAAAGGAAGTAGGTCAGACATCGCGTTATCTCGATAATGAATAAGATTGAATGTGCAAGCTTCTACAAAAAAATAAATAAATACATTTTCAAAGAGTGTTATTTCTAGGTAACCAGGTTCTGCTGTAGAAGAATAATCACCTACTTGATTAATTCAAATAATAAAGCATAGAAATTAGAAAGTGATTTCTGTGATATTCCTTAACGAAAAAGAAAGGAGCTCTTGCAATGGTTTAAAACTACAGCATAAATTTTGTGTAAATTTGTCGGATAAAGATAAAGACCATATTATATTTTTTTTTTAACTTTTACTGTATTAGTAACATTTGTTGGAGAATAATTTTTCCCTATTTTGATAGGTGTCTGTCCGTATCGATTTCTAAAGCAATATTCACAAGCATTACCAAAAAAATTAAAATCTTTAATCAGTATTTTTACATTTCTTTAAGTATATATTACACTTATGACATCCACTGTTCTCTGATGTCTTTTTTATTTTTGTTTTCATACGTAAATATGGCATTAATCAAATAAATAAGAAAACAAAAACAAATAAACATAAACATTTTTGATCAACCACAATCACAGCTCTACACAAAAATAGAACACATATACCATAAAAGAATATACTTATTAAAAGCGAATATTATATATTATATATGAAAAAGTAAAACAATATCTAATCATAAAAATAAACATGTTTGAATAAAAGTGAAAAAAATTAAGTATTCTTAACTATTATTTTCGAGAAGACAAAGATAGTAAACTTGCTTAATATAATATGGCATTTATTTAATATTTGGAGCGATATATCATTATCTATCATTTATTTTTAAAGCACACTTCATGAGGGTTATAGTTATGACATTCCTTATCCAGAAGTACGGCTGGCATCCCATCAATTTCAGCCGTAATGTTCTTTTTCCAGGGCTGAAATTATGGCTAGCTTGTCTCGGAACTCGAGAGTCTTCACGTTTATCCACGAAAAATAAAATAATCTGCTTTAAAGCATGAGAATAATTAGTATATATCACTTTTTGTTGTATTACAAATTATTAGTTTAATAAAAGACCATTAAAAACATTTTATTTCCATCATCTAGCTCTATCTGTATTTTTATTTTATTAAATACTAGCTGGACCCTGCGCGTGTTAGTGCGCCACCAACAAAAATAAATTTGAAGGAAAGACATTACACAAATATACAATTAATTTTGAATCAGTTTATGGATTTTGTTTCCCGTTGTCCAGATGATTCAGACGAACGGGAATAAGTAGTACGCATTCGATCGGGTCTCAGCGGCTTGTACTCGAAGATTTTCCAATTGCTTGTCGCTTTGGAGGCACGATTACATGGGAATGACATGAAAAATGCGTTTAAATTTATTAGAATCTCAATTGAACCCAACACCATTTTTAAAAAATTTTCAAAATTAAAATGTTTCAAAGTTGTGATTGACATTTTACGGGAATGAGTTATACTAAATTTTATTAAAATAATAAATGATGAATCCTAAAATGTTTGATATTTGTCCGATTAACACATGATCAAATGCATAGTTTACGATTCAATTAATTTTGAATAATTTTCAGTATCGCTATCTATCGGAAATTAATCGCACTAACTTAGAAACCTCCGTCGACTTAATTAATTAATTCATTTTTAGTAATTTTCAGTGGCGCCACCTATCCAAAATTGGTCATGCCAACTTATAAAACTTCGTCGGCTCATGCGCAACTACTTTGCTAAAGATCATAACATGATTAAATACACAGTTTACGATTTAATTCATTTTTAGTAATTTTCAGCGGCGCCACCTGTCGGATATTGGTCATACCAACTTAGAAACCTTCGTCGGCTCATGCGCAACAACTTTGATAAAGATCCTAACATGATTAAATGCACAGTTTACGATTTAATTCATTTTTAGCAATTTTCAGTGGCGCCACCTGTTGGAAATTGGTCATACCAACTTAGGAACCTTCCCCGGCTCATGCGCGACTACTTTGCTGAAGATCATAACATGATCAAATGCATAGTTTACGATTCTATTAATTACATACAAACAAACATTCATTTTTATATACATATATAGATAGATATATTTTTTTATTAAGAGTCAATGATAAACCTCATTTTTTGGAACTTAAATCAAAATAAAATGTTCTAAAGGAATATCCAAATGAGAAGAAAAATAAAAATAAAATTTATTCACTTTAGTTAAATTTTAATTTTATCCTAAGAAAATATGATAAGTGAAAGTATTTTAAAGAGATTTTAATTGTTTGTCCTCTCTGGAGGGACGAGACCAAACGCCTTAAATATTACTCGTGTGAAAACTATCGTTTTTTAATTCTCTGATGAAGTACTTATGTGTGTATTTAATATATTTATTTTTTATTATTAACGATTTTCGTTAAATTCTTAACTGATTTGTGTTCGCAATAAGAATTTGACCGGTTACATTTTTCGTTTTTATATATTCCCTTTTAAATAAACCCACAGGCCATCCACCCGAGACTTAAATATTTTATATGGTCTTTGCTTGGTATTTTAAACCTTAAGAAATGAAATAATAACAAATACTTAAACATTTTGGTGCGGTGTGACAATGACAATGATAGTATTAATAGTTAATGCTTTTTAATTCTTTTCGTTTACGATAAAATGTGAAATGGTTTTAGTTTATACCGGTGGAATGTAGAGACCTTTACGAGTGTCTATTTTATTTGTTAAGTTTTTTTTATAGGGTTGGCCGGCCGTCTGTCCAAATTTTGTTTTGTACTATATTTTTGTTTGCCTGTAAGAAGCCATAGCGTACACAAACATTTTTATTTGTTTTTTTTTTTTTTATTAAATGTGCGTATACGGATGAAAATATTTTGGAATATTTTCTTTTTCCTGTATTACGTATGGACAGTGGTAACTAACTGTAGGTAGTCATCGTTTATTTATCATAAACACGTTGAATGATTTGTTTTATTTTGCAACAAAAATTTTAGAAATTTTAGTTTTTTGGAAGCGAAAAACATGTTAGTAGTTATTAGAACGTTCATTCATACAAACGTGCGTATATTTAGCGTCCGTTTTTTGCGTGTTTTGGTGAATATAAGGTGCGGTTTTCACGATTTAATTATAAACTAAATACAAATTAACAAAAATTATGAAACAAATCATTTTGTGCTATTGAGTACCAAGATTCGATTTAAATATATTCTGTAGCGTAGATTCCGTATACTTAGAGGCTACACTTTTCTAACTAACTGTGGAATTAATTTCTTTAAAAAGCAATTTATACAAGGATATTTTAATAAGGTCTACGATATACATACATAAATTAAAATTTGAATTGCTTGATACAATAATTTTCATTTATATTGTGGATGAACAATTAAAAAAAACTGCAAAAATTTATTTGTTAAAGTTAGGAGAGAAGTTTATAATACGCATACTCATACTTGCCAATTTTTTCTTCCTTAAGTAAGAAATAGGCTACAGTATTTTTTTTTTTCTCTTTTCTAAACCTAACAAGTTGTGGCGATTTATAAACAAAGTTTTAGCATCGTATTATTTATCTTAACCTCTATTATTCATGTTAATTTTAACTTTAACACTTTCTCTTCTCATCAACATTAAGTGAACAGACGGTCTAACGCACTCATAATGCCATACTCTCTGCACTGCATGAGCAACCACCGGCATGAATTTTTTTTTTCTAAACCAAAGAGTTTTGCGTTTGTGTTTTTTTTTACCTTACAAAACCCACCGCCGTTCAGCAGCATCACTGTTGTCAGCTACTTTTGTTATATTTAAAGTGCGAATACAAAGAGAAATATAAGCTTTTTCTTTTCCATTTATTTCAAATACATTTGTGTTTCACTTATTTGTTAACGGTTGTATTAAACAAGTTTTTGAAAATATACGCGACTTTATTATTATTATTCAACAAGAAATAGAAGAACAACAATTTTATTTTTGCTCCTTATGTGCATTGACCACTGCTTCAACGATTATATCTGAAATGTAATTTAACATATTGTTTAAAAGTTGTTTATAACGGTTGCGTTAGCAAATTAAGATAATAATATCGGGTTTTATTATACAATTTCTAATATTTACTTGTATTTTACCACCAATTATGATGTAGTATACATATGTGGTACGAAAGTGTGTGCTGTTATGTTATGATCTTTGAATTAAATAGAAAAATTAATTAATATGTTGGTGTTATCTACTTCATGATTCGGGATAAATAAAAACCTTAAATACATATATTTGGCAACTAATAATTAAAACAATGTTATATTATATTTGTTTTTAGAATTCTACATTTGTATATCATAAAGATTGAAATAAAATGTATTGCTAAAAAAAAAGTGAAAAGCAACTAAAAAACTAAATATTCATGTTTGCACTCATGCCATTTACGTTTAGGTTAAAGACTTGAATACAATTATTTGGTAAATATCACTTGCTGAACATTTCCAAAATGTGCAATTAGTCGTAAATATTTTTCCAGTTTTTTTCAATTGAAAAAAAAAAATAAATTAGTTATTGGAATAAAAAATGTTTATTCATTAGTGATTGCTTAAACCAAAAGAGAAATTAGATAAGTCATCAAGTGTGAAAGCGTGTTAAGAAAAGTGTGCATAAAGGTATCTGTAAAAGTATATTCAGAATTCTTTGATTTTAAATTTTTTAGGTTTTTATTTTAAAAACCATGCATAGTTTATAATATTTAAGATTATTAAAAGATAATTCTTTCTGTGTATTATTGCATTTGCCTAAATTTTTAATATATAATATAACATTAAACGATTGAAGTTTAGCTTGCTAGAATAGGGAAGTATAATAGATCAGAATTTATTGGCTTAATGTTAAATTCCTATTGGATTTTGGCAACTTTTTATGTACATCTTGAAATTAAATTTAAAAGACAAAGCCTTTAAATATATATAATTCAAAATTTAATTTATTTAGTCTCTACTATTATTCTTACCTTCAATGTTTTTTAATTGTATTGTTTTATTTATTTATTTACTTTTTCGTTACTGTTAGAAGAGTATATGAATATATGTATATAATTTGTTATTAAAACTTTTGGGTGTGTTATTTATGGACAATTAAGTGTTGAACCACGTGAAATTTTCAATAACGTATAGTTTTTCATTTACATATCTTCATTTTCTTTTCACCCGGTTTTTTCTTATTGCATATTATTAACCGTTTCGTTTGATGTTGTCCCGGCTTGACCTAGTTTCATGTACATACATATCTAGATTCGAATACGAGTTCTGTTCATTTCTCACATTGAGCAAATTGTATCCCTTCAACAAGGATTTTTCCTTGTATTTATATTCTATGTACATAATATACACATTTTTATGTACATACATATTGTATATACATACATACATGTATACAAATATCTTCACGTATTGTATACGACTGTAACTACTTGTCAGTTTCTTTTCAACCACTTGACTTTACTGCTGTGAATTTAATTTTTTATCAATAAGAGAAATTTTTTCACTTTTGTGCTTTAAAATTATTAAAAAATTTATACTTATAAAAAAAAAAATAATAGAAATGTATTGTAAATTATAAACAACAACGAACATATTATCTTTTTTACAAGGTAAAGCGTTATTTTCTACATATAAAAATAAAATAAAATGAACTACTAAAAGCATTATTGTTTGTGGAATATTTCATTTGGTCAGACCCCAAAATAAGCTACTTTTTGTAGCAGAATTTCTTATGAGAAACATTAAATAAATGAATAAAATAATTAATATTGTGATTATTTAAAATTTTACTTCTGGTCATGGTTGGTTACTTGGATTTCACTACAGAAATTTTGTGCATCAATGTGGTTGTAGAAAAATACTGTTAATCTTTGTTAAACTACATTATTTTTTGTGTACACAGTAAATGCAAAGAATGCAAACTTTTATTTCAATATACATATAATACTATAAATACATTCAATCTTATATTGAAAGCAAAACACAATATTTTTCTTTGAATTAGAATCCGAACTGTTCACCTAATAATGTGTTGATAAGAAGTCTTATTATAACTTTTAAAAACAGAATAGTGTTTCAAAAAAGGAAAGTATTTCTGTCTACTCCACTCCTTTTCCATATATTTATATTTAAATTGACCTGATTAAAGTTTCGCGTGTTAACACAATATACAATTTTTAATATCCTGATTTTACATTTATATGAGTTGAATTATGTCTTACAACTAAACTCAAAGGAAAAGAAATCACCACTCTAGAGTAAATTATGAACGTATAATCATTATTAATTTCTTCTAATTAAATGCTGCTAAAAATATTTGTAAATAATAGTTAAATAGCAATAAAATGTTTTCGTGTTGCCGCGCAAATCCGAAGGGTTCAAAAAAATCGAAAAAACAAACAGATATCGAAACTATCGCGAAAGAAGAACAAAATGAAATTAATCAACAAAATAGTAATACATCGAAAAATGGTAATAAAAATCTAATAATACCAACGATAACCATAGAAAATGGTAAATACGTTGCTGATAATATAAATGATAATAAACAATACGATAATGCTGACGAAGAGTGTGTTATAAAGGAGGATAATACATTTAGCGAAAATGGAAATACTACAACGGAAACAATTGAGAAAATACATCAGGAAAATGATACCATCAATGTACAACCCACAACGCTGGAAACAGAAACTACATTAGTTGATAACTCCAGGATAGAACAAACAAACGGTATAGTTATTTTTTCCCTCTTATTTGATTTATTTGTGCAATTTAATACAATTTCGTTTTGATATATAAAATTGTAAATACATTTTTAAATTTATAATTTTCATAAAATATTGTTAGATTTCAAAGCCTTGGCATCTGTAAATGTACAATGTACTGTAATTATCAAGACATTGGAAATCTAAAAAATTCAAGATATTTGTAGATATTCTAATTCTTTTTTTTTCATTTTTATTATAAAATTTGTAATTTATTCTAAGCATTTACCAATGCTATTTAACTTACAGTTGATAATGTATTACAAACAAACGATATGGAATTAATTTGTAGTCAGATGCTACAAAATACGAATAGTTATGATGCAAAAGACATTAAAAATGAGACAACCGAGGCGTCGTCACCAGAAAGTTCAAACGGCTCAAATAAAACAAACGATAGGCCTGGGTCTCCATCAACAACTCAATCCAGTCACTGTGAGGCAAATGTATCTAACAATGAGAAGCCTAAATCTTGTCTTTCACGTCATAATTCAACACATACATCAATCAAAAAGCGTGTCAACATTAGCGTTCATACAGAAATAATAGAGGCTGATCCTTTGCCACCATGTGCATTACCAACTAGGGCATCAGTAGGTGATGAAGAGGATGATGTTTTCTCTGATTCTTTGCCTCCTCCAAAACGTGAAAGTATGTGTGCGCCATATTTGGAACGTGATATTGAAAATGATGATTTAATTAGCGAAACTTTAGCATATTCACATGGTTTGCCGGAATGGTTTAATAATGAAAGGATTAATGATGTGTAATATAATATGTTTTTTTTTAACGTTTATTTTTTTTTAAAAAATATTTTTTAATGTTCTGTTATATCTACCCCAGTAAAATGTTATGGTTAAACATTTATAGTGTTAATTTCGTACATTTCGAACAATTATTCTGTTCGTCTACAGTTTAAATTTCTGTTCAATTTAATTTGATTTACAATAGCACCTTCAAGGTGAATTTATTTTAAACGTTTTTGTAATCAATGCTAATGTGGAGGTTCAATATGCGTACTGAATTTATACAGACCTATCGAATAATATGCATAAATATTAGATCTGATGATTAAATAATAATTTTGTAATATATATTACCAATGCTGTTTTAAAGTATGAAAATAATACTACAAAAACAATTATAAATATATACATACACATGAATATTTTGAATCATTCTAACGCTTTAAATCTTCCATTAGAATTACTATAAATTTGATTCTGTACAACATTATACGTTTAACTTTAGCACACCAAAAATATAAGTTAATTTCTTTTTTTTTTTGAAATTTAGTGTTTTTAGTTAAAATGTTTTAAGTTTCAAATCAAAATGAAATTTATTTTTTAATATATACTGTATATATATTTTTTTTATAAATAACAAAAGTTTTGTAATAACATGGGAAACATTTTGTAGGGGTTGTGTTGAACCGCCGGTTACACCTGTTGGACGTGATGAGCTAGAGTTGAAACGCCAACGTATTTATAAAGATTTAATTCTTGCAGCACAGGCTGCAGTAAATCACAGTGCACGTTTTGAACCATTTATATTTGGTACCACTGTTACGCAATCTACAATACCACCAATACAATATCATAGCGGGGGAGGTGAATATACTTATCTACAATTAATTCTTGATTTTTATCGTTAAAAATTTTTCTTTTTCGTTTTTTTTTATAATATATTTATCTAATTTTAAAATTGAGATTTTTCTTTTATTGCTCCTCCATTTCTTTTTTTAATTATTTTTTTTTATTTATTTAATTCGGCAGTGTGGGGGGTGAATCGAAAAATATTTTTAATAATTTGATTCAGCTTTTCTATATTTGTAATATAGTTCGAAATTTACAATTGAATACATCTTTTGTATATACATACATTTTATATATTTTTTATTTTTGGCTATTGAAAATCTGTATAAGATTTTATAAATTTAATATCGAAATTATAAAATTTGTACAATATTGTTTCACATATTATTCGTAACAAAATTTTCACTTCTCAAAAGATAATTTTTTTTTTGTTACAGTAAATGAAAATTTGTTATTGATTTCAGAACAAATCTCATTTTTTCATTTTTATGAGTCATTTTCGATTATTTGCATGTTTTCTCTGTAGCCACCTCATCAAAGTTAAATTTTTTTTATCTTATCGCCAGTGTATTATTTCTTTTTTGAGAAACTTAAAATTTATATTGCACCAGTACAAATGAAATAAAAAGATAAAGGGATTCATACAGTTAGGTCTTCTTTACGCTTTTAAAGCTGTCTTATACATTAGAAAAGTTATTTTTTTTTTATAAAAATATAGTCAATATATTTTATCGTAATTAATCATCAAAATTATTTGATAAACAAATGAAAGATTATATTTATGTTTTTAAAAGGATATTAGTCATGTAAAACGAACAATAATCAATTTATGTAGTCATACTTGACTATCTTGCTGTCTCGAACAAAACAATTTTTTTTATTTCCAAAATGCTACGAATAAAAGTATTTTTAGTGCAGCTTTTTGAAAGCTTTTTTATTTCATTCAAACATATATTTTAAAAATCGTTTATTCCATTTAGTTTAAAACAACACATTCAAAACAACATAAGGATTTTATAAATAAAACTTTTCGATATCGTTTATTCTTTTATTTAAATGCTTCTACTATTAAGTGTTTTAAAAATCGCGTAGTGATTAAGGTGGTAATAGCTGAATATCAGTAATAAAAGTTATTGGTTATAAGTGATTTTTTGCTGCAAACTTTTTAACAATCTCGTTTGTAACAACTTCGTCTCTGCTTTGGTTGAACGAATACATTAGATTAATTTTTTTTGTCAAATACTGTATTTATCATTGTTCTTTGTGTTTATTGTGTCTGTTGTTGTTGTTCCTCTTATTTGTCAACAATATTTTTAACCAAAAAAAGAAGCAAAAATTGTTATAATCATGTACAATAAATATGTACATATGTACTTGTATTTTTACTCATAATTATTATTAACTGGTAAATGCCGCACAGAAAATAAGCGTTCAGAAAATAACAACACAATCAACTTGTGTATTTATGTGTATAAAAAGTAAATATACACGTCTCACATGCATATATTTATATAATAAAATAATATTATTTTTTATTTTCTGTAAAACTAAATTCACAATAATAGTGATTCAGCCTCAGCCATAGTGTTAAAAGTATTATGAACGAAATTTTACAAAGTAAATTTTTTTTAAATTTTCCAAAGAAGTACTGCTATAAAATTGAACACCGAAATTACAATATTTACCAGTGAATAAGCCTAGGAACGTACATTTTGTTCTAGGGCTTTATAAGTTAATGGGTCAAACATTTAGTTCTTGTTGTTGTTGTTGTTGTGGTCGAACCTTGATTATACATGATATAAAAAATTGTCAAAATCCAGGTAAACTTAATTGGGATATGTAATACTTTTTGTGGAGATAATGCTGAGTTCTAAACTGGATTATATTCTAGAACATTTCAAGTGTGATATTTTGATTTGGAAAAATATATAAATTTTGGGAAAAAATTATGTGGGCGTTAAGATTTGCTACAGTTGTCGTTTTATTTCATTATGAATAATGACCATTGCCCAAAATTTCAATGAAAAAGTCAAGCAAACATTTAAGATACATATGTGTATTATTTTAGTTAAGTTTTATAAATAGAAAGTCATAAATATAAAAAGGAGCGTAAAAATATTTCATAAAAACAAACACTTAACAAAAAACAAATAAATTTTCGAATAAACAAACATCACTACTAAATTAATAAATAAATAAAAAACTTTATAAAATAAAACAATAAAACTTTATAAATTGTTGCTGCTATAAAACTAGCATTATTTATTTTAATGTAATACAAGAAAGCGAGCATAAGGTTAGGTATTTTCACACCTTTTTTTATTAAAATATAGGTAAAATAGGTACATATATGTACGATCTATTCATCGATCCAATGAGAAGCATAAACAACAGATTAAAATAACATAAAAACCAGTGATAATGTAAGGTGTAGTATAAATAATTCATTATTTGCGAATAATCAAGAAGAGATTTATAAAAAAAGGAACTTTCTTTGAATGTGCAGTGAATGCTTGCTTCTTCAATAAACATTATAGTTTTGGTATTGTTAAGGACGAAGGTTTTTCTAAAAGTTCCCTGAGGGGGCCCCCAAAAACATATTTTTATACCTTTTTTTTCAAGATGTCATAGCTAAGATTTGATCTCGTAAGCTTCCAGTAAGACGATACACTGCTATCCACAAGACGATCGTAAAAAAAGTATGTCATATATTACAGTATTTCGTCGATAAAGATAAAAAACCTAGCCTGCTTGCTAAACATTTTAAGAATGTTGAATGTCCCGGATTCGAACCCAGTAATTAAACACATTTTATATTTCTTCGATTCTAATTTCATGGGTTTCCTTATACTACACCTTATATTTTCAATAACAATACTTTCCATTTCAATTATCTACCAATTTTGCAAAATAAATCGTCTTATAAAACATATTTGACCGTTTTGTCTAGGAAAGAGCCAAATACGTATCATCAGATACAATTTTCTATTCACTACTACTTACGTATTCATTACAAATTCCCTTAATATCATCCCTTACAATTTAATTTTATTATGTTATTAACAATTATATTTTTATGAATATTCTCATATAAAATATTTATGTGTTACACTTTCGTAAAATAAATATTTTCGTATATTTTATTTACTATCCCATAAATGTTGTTTCACTTGTTCTAGTGTTGTTTCTTCGTTTATTTTCGTTTTTGTATTTGATTATATTCCACTTGCAGCATGTTCATGCATTTTATATGTTTTGATTCTTATTCATCATGTCGTTATTGTTCAAACGCACTTTTTACACCTTGTTGGATTTTATTTCACACGATTTCTTTAATCTACTAAGTGATCATCATCAAATTATAAACTTTAAGAAAAGATTTTTTCCCAACAGATTGCGATCCTGAATTAAAGTCATCAGTTACTGAAAATCTTGAATATTTGGTTAACCGTCTTGAGAAGCTTGTAGAACGTCTAGAACGATCTATTAGTGCACGTGAATTGGAAATAGCTAATCGTACTTTCGATAGTGTTTTGGAAAAAAAACGTTCTAGTATTGATTTAGAGACAACCGAGCTGCCACTAGTGCCCGTTGAAAACGTATCTGTATCCGAACAAACAGTTAAATTAAATCAACGCATTGAACGTATTGAGGAATCGTTGATCAAGATTAACGAACGTCACAGTCTAAGCAGTCACAGTGATATTGTAATACATAACAATCACAATCATCAGCTACAAAACGACAGTAGTCTCGAAGATATTCCGACAGTTCTAGACGATTTTTCATCTTTACCACCACCACCACTTCCATTGGAACTCAACATGAGTGTTCTGGGGTATCAAGATATTATTAACGGTCCTTTGAGCCAATACTTGGCATTGTCGGCTAAAATTGGCGGTGATGTTGCTAAGCATGCCGAATTTGTTAAGAAGGCATTTGAGTAAGTCTATAGGATATATTCATATCTCTATTGTTCTTTTCTTATGAATAATTTTGTAAATATTTTAGTGCACAACTTCAGTATGTGACTTTGGCCACACAGTGTTCACAACCTGATGTAAACAAACAAACGGAATTGTTAAAACCAACATCGAATCAAATAACAGCTATATTAGACTTTCGCGAAAAAAATCGTGGTTCCCAATACTTCAATCATTTGTCGGCAATTAGTGAAAGTATTCCAGCCTTAGGTTGGGTGTGTGTGGTAAGAATTGATTTTTATTGACTCTTTAATATAAAAGAATTAATTTATTTGCGTATTTTATACTTTAGTCTCCCACACCTGGGCCTCATGTTAAGGAAATGAATGATGCTGGTCAATTTTATACCAATCGTGTATTGAAAGAATGGAAAGAGAAAGATACAACACACGTTGAATGGGCTCGTGCTTGGATACAAACATTGACCGAATTGCAACAGTACATCAAGCAATACCATACAACTGGCTTAGTTTGGTCTGGTAAAGGAGCTGCACCTGCTAGTGGTGCTGCCCCACCACCACCACCTATGGGCGGTTGTCCTCCCCCACCTCCACCACCTACATTTGATATGTCTAATATGAGCTTGGGTGAGGGAAACGATGACCGTAGCGCTTTGTTTGCTGAAATTAATCAAGGCGAAAATATTACTAAAAGTAAGTTAGTTGCATATGTACATGTAGACGACATACACATGTATAGTGTTAATATCGTCGACAAGATATGTCTATATAATATTGTTTTGTTTCGCAGACTTAAAGAAGGTGACTGCCGATATGCAAACCCATAAAAATCCTACTCTAAGGACTGGTCCCGCCCCCTTCAAGACACCTACTCAATTTGGTTCCGCCAGCAATGCTCCAACTGGTGCCCCCGTTGTTAAAGACCCTGTCTTTACCCGGGATGGCAAGAAATGGTTAATTGAATATCAAAGAAATAACAACAGTTTGTTGGTTGAAAATGCTGAAATGAATAATGTCGTTTATATGTTCAAATGTGAAGGTTCCGTACTGACTGTAAAGGGCAAAGTCAATAATGTTGTATTGGATTCGTGCAAGAAGTGCTCCTTAGTATTTGATTCTGTCGTGGCTTCTATTGAGTTTGTAAATTGCCAATCAGTTCAGATGCAGGTATTGGGTTTTGTACCCACCATATCAATTGACAAAACCGATGGCTGTCAAATGTATTTGTGTAAAGAATCTTTGGGTGTTGAAATCGTAAGTTCAAAATCTTCAGAAATGAACATTATGTTACCCGAAGCAAGTGGTGATTATGTAAGTAGAAATTAATAACATATATTATTGGAATGTTTAAACCATTGTTTATTTTTTATAATGTAGACTGAATTGCCAGTTCCCGAACAATTCAAGACCACGATTTCTGGCAAGACTTTGAAAACTGTATGCGTTGACAGCCTTGGATAAGATGATGCACAACAAACATGCATGTGTTTGCGTCAAACCAGCATATCTTAAAGAAAATTAATTAATCAAGTAATACAACCCCAAATTAAAAATGCCAATCAATCAAAAAGGATAACATTATTTGCTACTTATTATAATCTTATAAATCATATTAAGCAATGATAAACTTTTGATAAAAACAAATCTTTTAAAATGTGTACCCTAATAAATAAATTAAATTTGTTCTACAAAAAATAATAAACAACAACAACAACAAAAAGCCAAATACCCATTTATCATGATGATTGTGTAAATTCTTTAGATGAAACCATATTTGATTAATATTCATTTATTTTATTTATTTTTATCATATTTTTATTATATTTTCAACCTTTATGTATTATTAATTAAATTCAACAATTTTCTTGTGACTACATGTTTTGTACTGTTTTTAGTTTGCAAAAATAAAACAATTTCATAACCAATTTTTTCCTTTATGAATTTCATTTAAACTCGATTAATATATTGATAGACTTTAAATTTCATTTTTATTTATCACTGAGTATCAAGCATGTTGTGGTTTTATTCCCATTACACAACAACCAGACAATTTTTCGTTCTGTGCTCGAAAATTTTGAATTAAAACGGGATATCCGAATCAGTTATACACACACTAGCACACAGTAAATTGTGCTTTCCTTTATCAAAAAAAATTTAATTCGTATTAAATTCCATAGCAAATTTTTTAATTTAAATACAAAATTTGTAATTAAATCGATGGCCATTCGGAATTCTTATCCTCTTACATTACAACCCTTTAGTTAGGATTATGACCTAGTTTCTCACACCACTTATGTTGCGTGCGTTAATTTTTATACATGAGTGGTGGGACCTACAGTTTTAAAGTCGATGAGAGGAAGTCGCCGAAGAAATATTTGGTTATATTTCGTTTAGTTGGAGATGCCTGACCAGGGGTTTGAACCGAGGGGTTTGGACCACGGCGAGCAACGTGTAAAATTTAGAAAAGTTTTTACAAATATGCGTAATATACTCAAACGGAAATGGAGTGCGGCGAACGATATACATATTTTATTAATGATTCATTTAATCACGAGTAACTTAAAATTTCTCCCCATTTAGTGTATTTAAAGCAATGTTTATTGTTATTTTATTTATTTATAAAATACTATAATTATTTAAAATACATGATTTCTCTTAATGTTATTTAAAGAAATTCCATAAAGGACAACAAAAACACTTCCATTCAGCAGTATTCGGTATGAATTTACTCAAGTTCATTTTAGATTTTTTTATATTCGATACGTTCTACCTTGACTTCGTCGCCAATCAATTGATAGACATAAGTAACAACAGTTGCACTTTGTATATCCATTAATACAAATGACGGTACAACATTTGTATCCAGAGGATTAAAAGCACCAGTAGCTGACCCAGGGTTAATATAGAATTTATTGCCATGTTCGTAGGCTTCAAACTTATGAGTATGACCCGTTATTAATATATCTACATCCAATTGACGTTGTACTAAAGCCAATGCCTCGGGATCGCCTCTTGGCACAACTTGATGGCCGTGGCATAGTCCAATACGAAATTGTCCCACTGTTACCACTTTTTGTTCGGGATACGAAAGATTGTCATCGAAGTCACCTCTGACAATGTGAACATCATTAGCTAAAGTCTTCAGATAATCGTGAGACTCCTTGGTGCACAAATTGCCAGTAACCAAAATGTGATGTATACGTCCGGGTACAAGTAGTTTCTTAAATTTTGCTGGTAAGCTACTACAACGGTGGGGTATATGCAAATCACCCAACACTAAGACAAGCATTATGGCGAGGTGTAGGAATGTTTTTATATGAAATTTGTTAAATTTAAATAAAAATAATCGGCTTTATGTATTAGAAACGCCCAATTATTTTCCCACTTTTAAAATAAAAATTTTATGCAAAATTTCTTTTTCTACTTGACGTTTATTGTGTTTTGTTGTTTGATGATAAACACTTTAGTACGTTCAATTAACGACTCACAGCAATTTGTAATAGATTAAGGTAAGTAATTGCAGAATGCGTGCTATCAAATATGTTGAATGTTTTAATATCAAAGCAAAACCCGTAAGGAGAAGAAGCATTATAACTGGGTAAGCTGAAACATGGATAAGGCGGTGTCCAGTGAAGATGGTGAGTTTTTAAAAAATCGGACCCGTTTCAAGGCGTAAAATAATAAAATAATATTTTGCAGATGTAAATAGTGTTAGTCTATTGGTTATAGTTGTGGATACGAATCCATCACAACGTATTGTGCGCCAAAATCCAGAAAATCTTGCTCAATGTTTAGATGCTATTGTGGCATTTGGAAATGCCCATTTAATGCAAAAGGCACAAAATAAATTGGCCGTAATATCATGTCACCACCATGCAACGTTAGTTGGATGCATTGTTTTCGTTAATTTTAATTACAACGATTAATGTAATTATAGGGACTTTCTTTATCCGATGCCAGTAAAACAGTTGGAAGTGCGTCAAGTAGACGGTCAATACGAAGCGTTCAGTTTAGTTGAGAAAACGGTAAAGCAGCGCTTGAGTCACATTATAACAAATGCTTCCAAAATTAATCAGCCTACCGAAAGTCTGTTAGCGGGCAGCATGTCTATGGCCTTGTGCTATATATCGAGGGTACCTACATATATACCATACATATAAATATCATAGAATTGACCATATATTTTTTCTATCTAGATGCAGCGTAACAGTGCTGCTGGTGTAAAAATACATTCCCGTATATTAGTACTAACTGGTAGCAATGAATGCGCTTCCCAGTATATGACTTATATGAATGTTTTTTTTACGGCCCAAAAGCTGGGTATAGTACTAGACGTTTGCGCTTTGGATAAATCGCTTAGTTTGCTGCAGCAAGGCTGTGATATAACAGGTGGTCAGTACTTACGCTTAACCCAATTGGATGGTTTGCTCCAATATTTGCTTTGGGTGTTTTTACCTGATCCACAAATGCGTCAGAAATTAGTTTTACCTCCACCGACAAAAGTAGACTACCGAGCAGCCTGCTTTTGTCATCGCGAACTAATCGATATTGGCTATGTATGTTCCGTGTGTTTATCGAGTAAGAAATATACTTATTCCGTTTTTTATTCACTTAATAGCTATTAATTCTTTTGTTTTAGTTTTCTGCAAATTTAGTCCCATTTGTACTACTTGCCAGTAAGTATTATAAAATTATTAATCGAATATTTATTTAAAAATTAAGTATGTATTATAGTTTACGAACTATTTAAAAAGTCGAAAAATATGAACTATTAATCACATTACCAGTAGGACTTTCTACTTTAAAATCGATAGTGTTTGATTAAAGTCGACAAAAAAAAATAATAAAATGTGTCATTCCTACGCCAATCGTATTCATGCTCCCGAACGGATCGACAAGGATTGTCAAGAAGAGGTGTTACAACAACAGGTGATTCAGAAGATGAGATTGCCTTATATTTAATTCGAAAGAAAACTCACTTCCACGAACTTTTCATAGCTAACTTGTAAGGCGTTCATATTTAAAATCAGTATAATATAAAAAATATTAATTTTTAAAACAAGTTGAATGCATACTAATATTAATAAATTCTTTTACATATTTCCTTTTTTTCTCATTTAGCACTGTCTTTAAAGTACCCGGACCATTGCCAACAAAACCAAAAAAGAAGAAAAAGGTTTAAACGCGTTATTTTAAATGTATTTTTATTTAAAATATACTTTTCCTAATTTACACAACAAACTTATTAACTAAAGCAACTAACAACATTAAATTAAATTGTTTATTTTTTCTTTTTTAATTATTTCGTGTTATTTTACAAAAGTACATGGGACCAAAATTCGCTGGTAAATATGGCAGTGCCATTTGACCATATTTTAAGCTTTTTGGATATTCAAATTTATAAATATCACTAAACAGTGGTATGACATTACTCAAATCCTTTATTGTAAACGTTAAACCATATTCGTTGAATACTTTTTGTAATGCCATGTGCACAACTCCATCATTTTGAACGGGCGATAATGAACAGGTAGAATAGACTAAACTACCTCCCGGTTTTAATAGCCGTAAGCAATTTACCAAAATACCAGCCTGTAATTCAGGCAGCCTTAGTCGCTCTTTTATGCGCGTAGGTTTAAAAATGTTATTGTCGTTTTCAATTAAAGAGTGCCTATCGGTGGTGCACGGTACATCTACCAGAATTTTATCATATGAATTGTACTCATCTAAATTTCGTGCATCACATTGATTTAGAATTAAACGTTGTCCTTCCCAACGTTCCTGATAGTCAAAAATGTATTCTTTCATAACTTTACGTATACGATTGACACGAGATTCCATTACGTCATTGCATACTAATTGTTCAGGGTGTAAAGTTTGTAACATAAGCAACGATTTACCTCCCGGTGCGGCACATGCATCAAGAACGCGATCGCCTAATTTAACGTCAAGTAGTAAAGGTGGCAATATAGAAGCACCATCAAGAAGATAATGTGAAAGCACGCCTAAAATTTGTAAGTTGTATTTTTTGTGTTAATATCTATTTATAAGAAGATTTATATTTTGTGGTCAATAAAATATGGTATTAACTTTAAATGAAAACAGTCATCTTACCTGTTAAACATTTATTGGGTTTGCGAAATTCTGAACAATTACCCATTTCAAATGTATACAGAGATAAATGTTCGGGAAAAATAAAATCTGTTTCAGTTTCGATTTTCAAAGGAAAATCCGTGGTGGTTTGATAGTATCTATAATGCTCAGATTCTGGTATCCAATCTTCCATCCCTTTTATTTTTGTCGCCGGCACAAATTCATAAAGACCACCAGTACTTACGTCTGGATCTACCATACGTTTTTCATCTATACAAACAGCATGTTCTAGAGCCTGGCCCATACTCATTACTGGCTTGTCATCGTTTTCTACATTAAGTTTCTGCTCTTCTGTTAAAGCTTTTCCGTCATTGAATTCTAAATCTTCTGGTAATTGATTTTCATGTTCTGGATATATAGATTGAATTTCTTTTTCCTTCTGCTTCCTGGCTATAGCGTCCATTTTACTGCTCAATTCGTGGACAGCTTTATGGGTTGCAATAACTTCACTATTTTCTAAACGTTCCTTGGACAACTGGACCAGTGACTTAACGTTAATAGCACCTAATTGGTTTTAAGTAACAAAGAAATAGTCTTCAAAAGATTTTTAATTCTCTCCGCTTACCATCCATTTCAAGTTGGCTACAAGTTTTTTCCGGATCACCAAAATTATTTACCATGGCCATATATTTGTGCTCCGTTAGCATAGCAGCTCTCATGTTCTTCCATCTAATACCGAATACGGAGCCATAGAAGTCATCGAAATTTTCTAGAGCTCTATCGGTGTTCGTCTTCTTTCTTTGTTGTACAGACCAGCGAGTTTTGCCACTTTTCCATCGCTGAGATATAGCAAAAAAATTACGTGATTTTAACATTTTTATTTAAAAATAAATGAATATCTTTTTTATATTTTTACTGCACGTTGTATGCACAGGCATGTGCAAAAGTGTATTTTTCTGTCTATTTGCCGTTGCGGTTGTTATGTTGATTTGTTTTGATAAAGCAGCTGAGCGAATTACCGCGCATATGTTTTATATAAATTGTAACAGGGTGCCCTAGTGGTGGGTATTGTACTAAATTATTAGCGGGAGGATCGTGCGTTCGATACTCATTTGAGACTCTTGTCTGTTACACTACACCGAGCATATGGTCAAATTTACTCGGCAATAAATTGTATTGCAATAAATGAATAAAAAAATAAATGAATAAATTGTAACATATTATTTTATGAGCCCAATTGGAAATTATGTCGGTCTCTATAAATCTGTTTTAGGATGTATAATTAATAATTCTGGTATCTTCTAGTACTAAAACCTTCTGCGACCGATTTACGTTGCCATTTGTTACACAATTTGATTTGTTGCACAACAGAGACATTAAAAAAATGAGTTTATGGTATGGAGTACGGTAATCTTATTTTTCTTAGTATTTATGAACTGTTGCAACTCTTTATTTTGTTAGTTTAGAACAGGGTGAACATTTTTCTATATTTAAACGTTATGTGTTCGGTGGTTACAATTTTGTGAATTCAGTAAACGGACATCATCATATTTTTTCTGCTGTAACAGTTTAGAATAAAATCTGAGAAAAAAAGTACAAAATATTAGCCGGGAGTTGAGTGAAGTTTTCATTGCCTATAAACACAAACACTCTGGATAACCGATCAGTTCTAATAAAGGTGGAAAGTACAACAGTACTAAAACAATTTATGTAGCTTTAAGTAATTATAATTTAAAAAGCTGATCTCTACCTTTTCTACATTTTGCATCACCGCGCTGTTCCAGCATAAATGTCTGTAAATTTTGCATTATAAGCAAAGATTTTTCTCCCGATGTGGCACATGCATCACACGTGAAAGAACACCTTGAATTGGTAAGTTGCATTTTTGTATTAATTTCTACATTAAAAGAGATTTATATTTCGTGCTCAATAATATTACAATTACATTTTGCATCATCGCACTGATTATGCTAATAAACGTCGGCCATTTCCTTATTAGTAAACAGGGGTGTCTCCACATCACAACTAGCCTTTATATATTCCCAGGCAGTTCCTTCAGAAACCGAATTCTTCAGCATGCATTTTTCCAAAAAGTTGGAAAAATCCAAAGCATTCTATGTGCTATAAAACCATTTTAGCATTGAAGACCAATTAATAGTCGGGTTTATCAAAAGAGTTTCTTTTATAGAAAGTGCATAACAGTGCTTTGTTTATTATAGAGATTAAGCAAGAGTGGTTCTAGAACTGTGTACCCGTCCAGATTTTAAAAATTTTCTTTTTATTTGTTAACCAGGCGCCTATTGTCTCTATTCATTTGTACAAAGCTCATATCCTTCTCAGATGAGCCAATTTATTACTCAACTTTTCTCATGTTATAATCATTTTGCGAGAATAAGTTTGATGATACATTTTTAATTTTTCAATTCTACATGCATTTCATAAATTTTCAAAATAAATGAAACGTATAGATATTTATTTTACATGCCTTTAGTTTGTATGTATGTATATATATATATATGTAAATACAATCATCTGATTTTACTTAATAATTATATAAAAGTTTTTCTTGTTGTAAGTACCAAGGCGGCGGAGACAATTACATTATAATTCATACTATAATTTCAGAGGTAGTTAAACATTTAATAATACATAATAATGTATGTGTACATTCATCGTGAGAAAATAAATATCTATGCTATGATGCTATGCTATGGATAACTAAATAAACAAACAAATGTATGCAATATTAAAATAATAAAATATAAACAACTTAAAACATAATATTTATTACAATTAATGTGAACTTATTATTACAAAAGCATTTAAAATACTTAAAGGGATGTTCTTGTACATTTTTGTTCATTCATTAGATTCCTTTAAGTTGTATTTTACTTATTAACGCCTTTTAAAGGAGTATTTTCATCTTGGTTCGGTTTTTCTGGATCACCTTTTTGGGATACTTTGTTCCATGACTGTTCTTCACCTGAACCAAATATAACAAATACCAAAAACTCAATAATGAACAAGACAATTGTTACAAAGAATATGACACGCCAGGCTCCGATTGTTTGCTAAATAGGTACGTTACAGAAAATTAAATTATTAAAAGTCCTTTAGATTTTGAGGAGTTGTAATACTTACATTTCCTCTTGTTATAAGACCAACGAATATAGGCACGATTATTCCAGGTAATGTGGCTACGGTATTGGTTAAAGCTACTAAAGTACCAGCGTAATTGGGAGCAATATCTATGTGGTTTGAAAGGAAGCCTGAGAACATACCACCCATGCCGATTATACCAATTGTCATAATAATTACAGCGGCAGTATGTTTGCATCCAATGTAACATAAACATAAGAGACAAGTTGCTGGAATGATTGTACATATGGAAGTGGCGGTTTTACGAGCAGTGGTAGTTGTAATTTTTTCTGTAAATATCATAATAATATAATATAATAGATTGTCCATATATTTAGGTATATAATAAGGTAGTACTTACGTTTCGATTTAAGAGTATCAAGAGTTTTACCCAAAATGATGCTCAAAATCAACATAGGGAAGTAGGGCATAGCACTAGCAATAGCGTTGCTGGAAACATTAAAAGCCAAAACTTGTTTCATGTAGAAAGGAATCTCAATAAGGAACATGTACCATCCCCAGTTACTGCAGCAATGGGCAATTAAAATAGCCCAAAATGGCACAGAGGTTAAGACCTTTTTCCATGGCACTGGTGGGTGTTCTTCCTTAACTGATGTTTGTCCCAAAGATGAGTTAATCATTTGTCTTTCCTCTGGACTTATGAATTTTTGCTTATTGGGATTATCCTGAACCAAAACGACCCAAAGCAACATCCACAAGCAACTTAGGCCACCCATAATATAGAAAACAGATCCCCAGCCGAAATTGTCAGCCAATACACCAGCTAATAGAATAGATATGGCTGTGCCGAATGATGTACCAACATAAATAATAGTAGACATGAGAGATCTTTCATTGGGAGGTGACCACGCGGCAATCATACAGTGCATAGCAGGAAATGTTGCACCGCCACCAATACCTTCAAGCACACGGACTACTATTAAGCCAACATAATGCAATTCGGTCATTACAGGAGTCAAAAGAGTGCTAATTACGTTAATAGCCACAGAAAATAACATGACCCATTTGGCTGAAAAATTTTCAGCCACACGAGCACTTGGTATCTGTGAAACTAAGTAGCCCCAGAAATAGCAACTCAGTAGTGTGCCTTGCAAAGGTTCGCTCCAAATAAAGGGACCATCCTAAAATTGAATTAATATTTAGTATAAAGCAATCAATCACTCAAGAAAATGAAAAACTATTTCAAGAACTACAGCAAAACGAAAATAAATGGTAGATATTTACGCCACTATTTCGTTTTGGCCTGAATTTTACAAATCGTGCGGCATTTTAATTTGTATGGATATTAAATTTTTTTAAGCAATTTCGGAAAAGCCCCTTTTATATTCAGAGTTTGTATACGTGAGTATACATTTTAGAATGGCATTATTATTTCACAACATTATACTGACCTCAACTTTTGTTGTTGTATTTGTAGAACCACCTGGTGGTTTACAAGCTTCTGGATCGTCAACATGAGCTCCACCACCATGTGAGCCTTGACCTACAGCTGTGTGATTTAACATTGCCACCATAGTTACACTGAGATTTACTTTTAAGCCATAGATAATGGCCATACCTATTGAGCCTAAAATGGCCAATATATAACGAGCCGGAACATATTCTGTAACAAATAAAAGTGGAATAAAATAAAAACTCATTGATGCAACAGTGTTATGAAGAAGAAAATATATAATAAACATCGTACAATTTTTAAACAGACTTTTACTGTCTTAATGTTATTTAATATTGTTACCAATAATTACATAAAAGTAGAGTGCCCTGGTAGTCTAGTGGGTAGTGTCTTAGACTAATAGTGTGAGGGTCGTGGGTTCGATTCCCACCAGAGACTCTGGTCTGTTACACTACACCGAGCGCATGGTCAAAGTTACTCAGCTCGTATATAATTAAATATAATTTGTAATTGTATTATAATTAATAAATAAATAAATAAATACATAAAAGTATGTTGTATTTAATGATATTACCCCTATCGGTCCTCTGAAAAGAATTTAATTAATTGACTACTTAAAATATATACTAAGCCTGTAACTGTTCTGATCTATATTGGTTAATCCATTTAATTAAGAAACTGTTACATCACGGAAAAATAAAATTTTATTATGATAGGCAAATGGTTAAAGGATCATATGTATGTATGTATGTATGTATGTATTGAAATTTTTCGTGTCACATAACAAGGATAAACCATACATAAAAGATGTACAAATGACGAAGTTACTGGCAGATTGCAAGTTTACTTATGGTTTTAAATTAAAAATGGTATTGACACTAACAACACAGTTAAATTAAAAAATGTATCAACGTGACAGATGTCTATGCGATCCCTCAAGGGAAATAAGAACGATTACGAGATAAATGTCGGAACTATAATCTAAATGCCTCCAAAGGAGTAACAGTAAATTGAATTTACTTCATTCCGTAACATTCGATCATCTACAATGGAGAGTACTATAAAGACTCAATCAATAAAAAGTATTTATTGCACTTATGTAATCAGTAATCGGGAAACAGAACCACAATTGATTGATTAAGAGTATGTTAGTTAACAAGGAGAATATTTCTAGGATAGAATGAAACCTGGTAACAAATTTCAGCTCAAATAGCAAATACATTCTATTTTTAAAATTTAAATTGTCGTTGGTCAGTTTTCAATCACGTCCATATACCATGTTGACTAAATGCGAAATTTTACCGGGGTACTAATTAACAGAATTAAAGCATAATTGATGACCCATAATAAAATGTAGTATTTTTTATCTGTTTCTTGTATGGGTTTCTCTATTAAAAAGCAAAATGTATGATAAAGTATGAGACGTGTACATGCGTATGGTAGTTAGTAATCAGTTGAAATGGAATTACTGCATAAATAATTGTTGGTGTTTTGTTAAATCGCTTAATATTGGTAACAATTTATGTTCTTATAAAACAGGCGATAAAAAATTTTGGTAATTAAAAACAATTAAGGAAAATGTGCTTAAATAATAAAAAATATATTTCGCAATAAACAACATGTTAGAAAGATAGCAAAGACTTGACTTATTAAGAGAAAATTTGATCAACCAATATCAATATTGATTTTAAATTAAAATTTTATTTCATTTATAAGATTATTCCTGCTTAAATGTTAACTTTTAAATAGTACAATATTTAAACATTTGAAGAAAATCTTCGCAAATTTGTATTTGTTTCCCAAAATCTTATATAAAATATAATAAAGCTACAAAAGATTTTCTAATAATTAACTCAGCATATTTGATACTTTAAATTATCAGTTTGACTGAAAACGAATACCAAAATCTGAAGCCAATTTTAAAATATACTATTTCAATAATGTTGTGGTTATCCGCAGCGGGAAAGTTTATTTATTGTAATTCTTTTCACACCAATAGAGTTATAGTTATAATGTGGTTTTTATATTTATATTCAACATAAAATTACTTCCACGGTCTTTTTAAATAATAAATCACAAAACCTCTAGTGTATGTTCGGAATCTGTTAGTCATCTAAAAAAGCTTTAAGGAAGATGCATTTTAGTTGGATAGATGTTGGTTGGATAATTTAAATTATCTAATTTAAATGCACTGAATACGAAGATTATTATAAAAGTTAGAAAAGTATAAAATAATTTTTCATAATAAATTTCTATTATATATACAAGCTAGCCATCCATCCTAGGCTATTACTTGTAAGTGAAGAATATTAATTCTGTCCTCCTTATGCATATTAGAACTAAAGGAGCGATACACCTTTGAAATAAGAAACGAAACAGAAGTGAGACACTTTTAATCTTATAAACAACAAGTTGTAGCTTTGTATTATCACTTTAAATTACATTAATTTTGTATTTTGGATAACTACATTCGCAGCCAACTGCCTATCAGATATTTTGTCCATTTATGTTATATTAATAATTCCAGTTAAATTTGCAATTTATATTTTTTGTTTATATTTACTTTTAAAACCAAAGCAAATATTCAAATTTTAAATTTTTTCTCAAGTTTTTGTTGTTTTCAATAAGAGCCAAAATCTTAATACACAACCAAAAAATAAAGAAAACGTGCATACTACAAGACTATAAACGTAAGCATTTAGATTAGATATCCTAACATGTTTCTACATATACAAATTTTACGGAATAAATAATTTATGAACGAATAAAATAAACTAAAAGATTTTTCGTAATACATATATAAATATATTATATATAAAATATAATAGTTTTATTTATTTTATTATTTTTACTTTTAAAATTTTACACCACAAAGATCGAAACAGATGAAGAAATTTTTCTTTTCAATGCAATTTTCCAACAATATTTATGAAGTTCATTCAGGCAATGACTTCTAAACGACCTTTATTGCCCACTCTTAGCTACTTTACTAATAGGAGGGAAAACAAACATACACATGTATTATAAATTAGAATTTTATCATTCAGATTTCGTTTTTATTTTTGTTTGGAATTTCAATTGCGAAAAATTCTGAAAATATTAATAAAAGAGAATTACAAAACAGGATTATAATAAAGAAAACTCTTGAATGTTTTATTCCATTAAGCAGTAAAATTTTAAACATTCTTCTTCTCTTTCTCCTTTCCTTTTGTATATGTATGTATGTGTCGTATAACGAGTTTAAGTTGTACAAATCCTACAGGATTTCTTGGCTTTATGTATAAATGTAGAAGTGACCTTAACAGAATGAAGGTCATACGTGTGCAATATAAATAATAACCGCTTTTGCTTTTCAAAAATTTGTTTTTTTATTTCAATTTAGATTTTTGACGCCAACAACGTTTGTTCTTCTTATTTGAAAGTTTTTATTTGTTTTAGTTTTAAACAATAGATAAATAGTATTGTTTTTAACTTACTTCCTAATACGCTTCCCTTGGCTGGTACCTCTGCCATATTTGGTAGTTATGTTTATTGTATCAAAATTTCACTTTTTTGTTTCAATAATTTAAAATTTTTGTAATTCAAACAAACAAAAACACAGACACAAAACACATTTGTTGCTGTATTATTTATTTTTTACATTTACAACTAAAAACGTTCGACTTTGTGTTTCAATTTAGTTCTTTTGGCGATGTTCGCTCTATTCCGTTTAACAACAATCCTCGCCAATGGTGCTTTATTAACTACCACTGAATTCTGGATAAGTTTAGGCTTTTTGTTATATTGCTGACACTGTATGGTATGGATTGTTTCTCATACAGTAGACAAATTTTATTTTGAGCCATTAACATTTAACGATTACAGTGTGTGTGATGTATGACTGTTAACATTAATGATAACAGCAGATTCTTTGCCTTTCTCTCTTAGATTCTCTCTTAAATGTTTTCTAACGTTATTGCTTAACGTTGATTTTACACATACGCATTAAAACAACAGCATTTGTTTTTGTTTGACTAAACTCGTGACGTCATGACTCATGAGATATTTTATTTAATTTTGGGAATAACGTTCTGCTGTTGAAATGGAAGCGATTTCATTTCGGTTAGTGTTCGAATTACGTTTGTTTAGTTTAAGTATTAAATTTTAAACTAAAATTCATTGTTCCTTTTTACAATTTTTACTACAAACAGTGCATTTTTCCTTTAATTAATTATTAAATAATATAGTTGCTACTTTCAAGCTATGGAAATTAATATGTCCATCACCTTTTTATATTGACGTTTGACTTGACGTTTGGAAAAGGATATGGATAGGATATAAATAAAGTCGTAACTAATCAAATTTTTGCTATTGCGATTTTACAGTTGATTTATGTGCACTTTATGTCAATATGTATGTATGTGTGTAGCAGCTAAATGTCAAACGAAAACTTGTCCTACAGGAATTGCTACGTATTTAAAGATTGGAGCAAAAGGTTTGTTCTTGCGAACCACATACTTCAAGAAACCTTTCAAACAACCGTCACTTGTGCCGAAATTGTTAGTTTTTTTGGTGGTGAATATAAATCGTAAAAAGAATGAGCATTAGTAAACAAGATGTGAAATGCTCAACATTTGGAGAAGGTTGGTAGAATTTTTTAAAATAAATACGCAATAAAAAACGAGTAATCAAAACAAACCAGCAAAAGCGCAATCCTTTCGAACAGGGTGAATTCCATTGGTTTAAAATCTTTGTTTAAGAAAAATTTACATTTTGATAATAGCTAACGTAAAATTAATTGGTAGTAGTACGCATTAAATTTTACGCGTAAAACTTAAAAAAAAAGAAAATTCTTACGTGTTTATAATGATATTTTAAAAATAAAATTCTTTTTGATGAAATTTTTTATTTCGAGTATTCTTTACGTGAAATTATTATTGTCTTTCAATATTTTATTTGTTTGTGGTAGTCACAAAAAAAAAACTGGCAACTGCAACAGACGAAAAACCTGACAAAAGGATGTAAACATCATCATTTACGAAGATACTTTAACTTGAAAGATGGATGCTGTGATAAAGAAAACTAAAATGTAATCAAAAAGTTAAAAATCATTCTTAAATATCTTCAGTTATATTTTTCATAACAAAAATCTGCATTCATACAAGAAAAATTGAAACAATGTTTTATCTTCATACCATTTCTTAGGGCACGTTGTAGCATATTTATTTATGGTCAATATTCTGCTGGAATCGAAGTGGACATAAGGTAGAATAAAATTTAGAATAAAATTGCGATGGATTTTTACATATTGGTGTCTTTATTATTTTTCACATTAGTGTAGTTTTTGAACTTTCGTATCTGACTTAATAAAAAATAACTTTAATAATAGTTTTTTTTAATGATATTAAACTATATAAAAGCATTCATTGAGCCAGCATTTGAATAGAAAATATAAAATATTTTCAAAATTTAATGCAACAAATTTTTTAATGATCATCCTACAAATAAACAAAACAAAAGATAGTATTTTTACTATATTTTTATTACAAGAATCGCATTAACAGTTAAATTACGTAATTACATTGTATACATATACAACAATCATCGATGCATGATGAGTAACTGATCCCAAACAGACTGATTGAAAAACATTAAATTCTCCTACTTTCTCATTCCGTTGTAAAAAGTCCATTAAACTTATCCTCCTTAATTTTTTTTACAAAAAAAATTGCTTTATATACGTAAAAACTTTTCATTTACGTACAGTGCGTTTTATTAGTGAAAGGGTATTTTTTTTGTTACATACTGTATGTATGCACGCACACGCATCGGTTGTTTGTTTGCTTTTTTTCTTGTGGCCCATGTGCATTGAACTGAACGCACGTAATTGGTGTAAACATTGCATTAAAAACGAAACAAAGCTGAGAAAAAAATATTTATTTAAGTTTGTTTATAGGGCAGCATTCCCCATCAGCAGTTGTGGTTTATTTATTTGTTTATTTTCCTGCTGTCATCTCAATAAAAAAGTGATCAAATTGTTTTGGTATGTTTTAATAATACAATAAATAAATATTACGCGTGCGTATCTCGATTGTTTGTATTTATTTCAATTAAAAATTTAACTTGGTTAGAGGAAGTTGGCACGGACAATAGAATAAAAAATAACTATTAATTGTTCAATTCAATTTGATAAACAAACACACAGAAATGTTTCTATTTAAAGAAGATATTGTTTTATTTATTGCCTAATTCTGTTTTTATAAGTTACAAATTAATCAATAGCCATCATATTTAATTGATCAAAAATACACAAAAAATTTCGAAATTTCTTCATTTAGAAAAAAAAGAATTGTTAGATTCAATAAGAACGGGGAACAACAAATGAATTAATTTTTGTTTGCTTAATAAATAAATTTGAATTCCAATTGAATTTTAAGAGTTTCTTTTATTTCTCTTTTGTATACAAGTTAACAGTAAATGTTAAAAATTTGTAGGCAGTGTTGCCGTTTTTGGTTATTTCTAATTAAAATTATTTATTCTTTGTTCAATGTGTAGGTATAATTGCTGGTTTTGTTTATTTTACTTTTTCAATCCTGGCGGAATCGACACTAGAAAAATTCGAAATTTCTTGATTTTGAAAAAAAAATAGTTAGATTCAATAAGAACGGGGAACAATAAATGAATCAATTTTTGTTTGCTTAATAAATAAATTTGAATTCTAATTGAATTTTAAGAGTTTCTTTTATTTCTCTTTGGATTGATTGTATTCTACATTCGCTCTTTACGATAAACAAACTCTCTTTAGTACATAACTAAAATGTTAAAAAATGTAATTGTTATGAAATTGTTTGACTTTGAGTAAATGTTAAGTGAACGACGTTCCCATATGCACGTATAGAAAATTTCTTTCGGTATTCGCACGTTGTTGTTGCTTTCGTTTTAAATCTGATGACGAAATTTGTAAACGTTTTAATGTAAAATAAATTCTCTCTCTCAAACTCTCTTTCGTTCACAACTAAAATGCTAAAAAAATTAAGTTATGAAATTGTTTAACTTTGAGTAAATGTTAAATGAATGACGTTTCTTACCACTGTATTACCAATCGTATGGTCTGTGTCTGTATTAAGGACAACTAATCTTGATTACTGGAGTCACAAACACTGAATAAAAGAAGCGCACTCAACGAATGTGGTATTGCCATTGTGTCAGTAAACCTGTGCCAGTAAACCTGTGTATGTAACCATTAACAAATCTTTTGTTTTCTTTAATTCAAAATTTGTCATTTATATTAATTTCCTGTGTGTCCCATTAGCCTAGTGAATATTGTGCTAGTCCAAAAAGGTAGAGTTTCTAATTCCAAACTGCGATTGCCTCACTCATATTAATTAGAATCTGTTGTAATTAAAAAAAAAAGTGTACTTTTTTAAAGTATTTAAATCCATTAATTCATAACACTTCCGTGGTGATATGAATTCTGTTTCAAAGTTTTATAGTTTCCTGCTTAAGTTGGGAAATATTCACCTAAACAATACCTTAGAACATTAAGCCAGTACATGCAGCATGGAATTTAATAATTGGACCGTGTGTGGTCCAACATATCAGGTTGCCGAATTTCAAAACTTCTGTATCCAACAGTGGACAGGGGAAGAACCAAGGAATTACTTGAGTTCGACAAGAGAACGGATCGCATTCTAACATGAATTCTAACGGGACAATGCGCTATTGGCAGTTTCGCTGACAGGCTCGGTCTGCTCTATCAGGATTACTGCAGAAGCTGTCATGATGTGGAGGAGACGAAATCGGTTCAACTGCTTTTATGCGAGTGTCCTGCACAGCAGAACAGACGTCATCGGTTTTAGGATGAAGGTCCCGGTATGGTGACGAACGTGCCCCTGAGGAAATTGGCCGGTTTCATCTGGAGCTCGGAGTTGTTCAAACCCACCACTAACAGATCATGAGAAGGGCGTTTACCTCACACAATGGGCCATATGGTCCATCTTAAGAATTTGCTTGCGAACAAGGGATATTACATGAAATACTAGATTGGAACCCTCAAGGGTAAGGACTTTATTGCAGCTTTAATGTTTTTAAGACGCATAATCCCGACTTTGGCCTCTTCATGCCTTGGTGGCGGAATCTCCACGCCGTCGTCATCGATCGCGTTCGGATCTCTAAAAGGGGGTATTGAAAGACGCTCCGGGCTTAAAACCTTCGGTTAGACGCTTAACCTTTTGATAAAATTTTCGAGCGTCATTCCTACATCTATACATTTCGACTTCCCAATACTATAAGGAAAAAATTTGACTGACAGATCGTCAACTGAATTGAAATCATACAAATAAATGTCTATATTTGTTGTTGTAGTTTGTTTTTTTTTTATTGAAAAATTAATATTTTAGTAAAAGATTGGTAAAATAAATTCAGTTTCTTACACTTTTCTCTTTTTACATACTTACATACATATCTCCGTTAGGCAAACAATTTCAAATGAATGGAAATTTATATTCGTTTGGTACAAATATTCAAACTTCAAGAAGAGTTGTTTGTGCTTAGAAATAGACTCTTAAAATCAATTGAGTAATTAAAAAATAAAATTATATATTTAATAAAGTAAATATAATTATTTGATGTTAGAAATAAATACTTGATATTGAAAACATTTATTACAATATATTTTTTATAATACATAAAATAATTTACGACATATTTGTTATTTATATATTTAGTTTGTGTATGTATTTAGTTTGTTTATGTATTTTTAATTGTATTTTCATTTGTTTTATACATGCCAATATGTGATATACATTTATGTACTTATGTCGGTATGTATGCAAGTGTATACGTATGTAGTTTAATGCTTAGATACTATGTATGCATGTATTTACTATAATAATTAAAGGATAATTCCTTTTTTTAATTTGAACAATATTCCGAAAATTGTTATTTTGTTATGATTTTGTTCATATTGTTCTTTCAATAATTTAATATGTTTGTATATGAATTAATTATATATTTATTTATTATTTTTTTTATATTTTTCCTTTTGCATATATAATAATAATTGTATAATATAATTAATTCTTTCTCTTTAATAAATTCCGGAGGAAAAAAACAGTCATGTTTAGGTTTCTCTTTTTTTATATTTTTAATATAACGTAATTTATTTTGTTTGCAATAATTGTTCTGCATTCATATTTAGTTTAAAATATAATACGATGAGCCACTTAATTTACTTTCAGTTAGTTATTAAAATTAAAAATAAATTCTACATAAAATGATCTTTCATTGTAATTTATTTTAAAATGTTATTATATTTTTTTCATATTCATTTTTGATATTCATCATTTCATTTTTTTCTTCGTATATTACAAGAATATATTTTAATAAAAACTTTTAGTTTAACTTGTAATATATTTATTGGATTATATATTTCTCTTTTATAATTAATTAACTAATTAAATAATATTTTCAAAGTTATTATAATATTAATAATGGAAGTAATATTTCAATTTAATTTGCATTTTGAAATTATATATTTTTTCACAGAACGATACGAAATCATGTATTGGCAGAGTTTCTTTCCAATTACCTTACAGGGAATTAATTTTTGATTTTGTAAAATAAATTTATAGTTTGCCATTTTTTAATACTAAATAATTAATTTAAAATTGAGTTTCTTGTGTTGAAAATTATTTATTTATGTATTTTCATTAATTACTACACAATGGAGATATCTTTAAAATTTCTTTTTAGTCTGCCAATTATTGTAATTTTATATCGAAAATCTTGCATTTGGAATTTTAACAGAAGACAGCAAATTTTCAAATGAAGGCGAAAAGTTCTTAAATAATTAATTTGAAAACGGCCACCATCAATAGATTAATAACTTAATACTTTCATTATTTATTCATAGTATAATTATGTAGTAGTGTAAATGACGATGATTTTCATTACTTAATTATAAAAATATTAAGTATTTAAAGCCACATATAGTTTTAAAGTGCATTATAAAAATGTGCCAAATTTTAAACAAAAAAATTTGGTTTTTAGTGGAGCTTATTACTGTGTGTCATTTCGTTTATTAAGTTTCTATGTTTTTGTTTTTTTACTTTTTTTATGTTGTAAACTTAATCGCAACATATAATAAAAAGAACAGTTCTTTATTTATAGTTATATAGGTTTTTCTTTTTTTTTTTTGTACCGCATAAATATTCTACATGTTTAGTGTAGTTGTATAAATTTAGTAGACAGTATTTTCATTTTTTAGGTATAATTTTTAAAAATAAATAATAACAAGTTTTTAGTTGATATTTAATAATTTATACATAAATGCATTTACATCAATTGCACGTTTATTTAAAATATAATATAAGATATAAATATAATTTCATAAATATAAATATTTCAATCATAATATTTGACACAAATAAATTTAGTTTTGCACTAGTTTACAAGAAACGAAATAACGATATCTTAAAAAAATCCAAAATTCATATTAATATAGATCCAAACGAGGATCTCTAGAACCTTTTATATCTAAAAGGAATATTTAGAATTTTTGCCATCTTGTCAGTCTATTAATCATAATACAAATTCAAAAGAAATTGATGTCCTTTTTTTATTATTTCAAAATTAAATGTTCAAATGTACATTAAATTTCATTGTATTAATAAAGCCTTTGCTGTTAAATGAAACAAAAAACAAATCAAATAAACAATTCTTTGCTACTTGTAATAAAATATAATACATAATAATATAATACTCTTAATAAAATGACAGCTATTAAAATAAAGATTCTTTTTTTTTGGTACTTTTTTCGCAGCTTTTAGTTTATTTGTATTTGCTTCTTGCAAACCAGTGCTTATAAGGGAAAGTAGATATAAAAATAAAAAAATTATACCAAAATTAAAAATAGTACATAAAAAACTTTCTGGGGGCAAATGTTTAAATAGTTTTTTATTATTTTCTTTTTTTTTTAATTCCGCTTTAATAACACTACATTACTGTTCAGTAATATTTTGGTTTCCTTTCTAGTTTTGTTATTTTTCCGTATGGTTTGGTAATTTTACAAATAGATTATTAAATACAATTTTCTTATAGTATAAAAACAATTTCCGACCGTCCTCTCAATTAGTTCTTAGTTTTTTTTTTGTAATTTCCAATTTTTTTAAATGATCCGAAATTGCTAATACATTATAGCTTAAGGAATGCTTTAAAAGAAACTCTCTGGTTTATAAGGTGTTACAGGTTTAGCAATGGAACGTTTCTTTTTAGCCACCATAAAACGTTTGTTGTTAAAACCTTAAAAATTGTTAAAAAAAAACAAAATTAAATGACTAAAAAGCAATTCATTCATGTACTAAAGACCACTTACGATTTCCATTATTACTAAGAGGATAGCCATCACCGTATTTGTTTTCCCTTTGTGTCGGCATTTCGTATTTGTTCATGGCGTCCATATTGAATGGCGAGCCATAATAATCAACCATGGATTGAGGTTCAAACCAGCCATTATTATTGTTGTTGTAATCCAAACTATCATCTACTTGTGACGGTGCAGGATAATCATAAATATTGCCAGCTGTATTATAGTTGTTATTCAAACCATAGGTTTTGGGCACATAGCTTTCTGAGGGGAAAACATAACCAGCATCTGCATCTGTATCTTTGCGAGCACGTTCACCGGCTTCGACTAAGGCAACTAATGCCAACATATCGGCTGGTGTAAGTTTGGTATCTCGTTTTAATCTATTTATTTAAAACAATAAAATTGTCATCAATTTTTAATCCAACTTTAAAGCACTATTTTTAAAAGTTTTTACTTAACACATGCAAATATTGGCGCAAATTTATTGTATTTATTTAAAAAGTTGTTATAGGCCCCATCCCACTTAATAATTACGTTTCAGTCCACTAATTACAAGAGGTGATCAAATATAAAACATAATGTAGAGAATAAAATATCAAAATAGCTTTAAAGCTAAAAAAATAAGTTTCCACTAAACTAATCTGCGGGTGGAAGCTAAGTGTGGTCCATTTTATAAAAATCTATTATTTTTAGAATTAATTTTTTGAATCTACAGAAGTGCTTTTAAGCAATTTCCATTCAGTATTATGAAAGTCGTAAACAATTTTAGATGTTTTTAACCTAAAGAGTTATAAAGTTGAAATTTCCGAAAAATATTTACGATAGGAACTGGTACCAAAGCATCATTTTACATTTAATTCAATTGTTCAATTGTGTGAAATAAAAACGTATAAAATTCATACTAAAAGTAATAATTTCTATTAATAATTTGTACTAACCTCATATCAGGAAATTTATTGGCCAATTGATTGAAGATCTTATAGGCTCTCTTATTTCGATCAGTATCTAAATCAGCATTATAATAACGGCCATTGTTATATGGTAATGTCATAGCATCCAAATAAGATTCAGAGTTCAGAATATTTTGTAAATTGTCATAAGCTTTATTTCTGTAAGAAGAAGCTGTAAACAATTTTGAATTTAAAAATTTGTATTTGAATTTTTTCATATCACCTAAAATTGAAAAATAAAATCGATGAAAAAGGTACTCACCTTTCGAAACTGGAGCAAAATCGTCAATGTCACTATAAACGACATTACCAGGATCGAGGTCATCACCCCAAGTACCTTGAGGCACATCATTACTAACACTTGGTAAGGCATCAAAACCACTATAAGGATTATAGTAACCACCAGAATTGTAAATGCCGTTATTGAAATCTGCATTACCAATGCCGCTATTGCCCCAACCTAAGCGATCAATACCTATTGAGCCAGCACTACGATGAGGAAATTGTTGAGCACTTATGCCTCGCTTGTTAATCGTTGATGATTGTTCATCATCAGTTTCATCGGCATACAATTGATGTTGTTTTCTTAATTGCTCCAATTCATGTTGATTAGCAGCTACCGCAGCCGCTTCTACAGCAGCAGCTGTTAGGCCTGCTGCAATGGCTGAACTGATTAAATCGTTATTCTTTTCCATGACATTATTATTGAAATTTAATTGATTTGCATCTTGTCTCTGTTGTTGTTGTTGCTGCTGTTGTAGCTGAGGCATAATGGATTTGGGCTTGGGAGGAGCTGTATAAGAGGCTGGCACAATTTCAGGACTAGATTTTTTATTCATAAGAGCAGCCGGTGAGTTATTATTGGAGAGATGTTCATCGTTCTTATTAGCACTGCTGGAGCGTTTTACTAAAAAAAATTAAAAAGATACATTTACGTAGATTAAAATCTTAGTTTCCAATATAATATTTTGTTGGAAGAAGGTTTTTTAAAAATAGATTTTAGGTTTTTAAGGCGAAGGGGATCTCTTATATGTACTATATGTATACTAGGATTGCTCTTCTTGGCTAGGATTGTTCTTCTGCCAAATTTTAGAAGTTTATTGCATAAATTGTTTATACAGTTTTAGGTTTGCGCTTCACTTTTACCTTAATTTTAATTCTTATCAAATTTTATGATTAATTTTTATTTGTTTAAAACATAAATAATTGCCCACTTAATAAACCAATAATTGCAATTTTCAAACACGTTCCTGTAGCTTTCTTCACAGCAGATTTCTTGAATTTCTCCCTCTCTCTCTCTCTCTCTCTCTCTTTCTCTTCCGTTACAACGCAATTTATCCCGGCAAAAGATGTATGTATATATAATCTATGTTAATAGTGTCCTCCTGGGCGTGTGAGAAATGTTATTCTGCATGAACGTGTTAATTGAATAGATTCATAATGAAATATTAATTTTTATTTGCTATTTCTATGGAGGTGAAACCTAAAGGCCTATGTAATCTATAAAATGCAATTAAAACTCTGAAAGAATTACTCAGAGGGAAAGAGAACATTTTTCAGTATGTCCCCATAGCTGTTACTATTCAGTTTTCTTTGTTTTCTTTTGTATCCTATAAATGTGTAGATACTTCCATAAGGATACCCTGTTGCTCTTGTTTATTTTGCTTCTTTTTAATTGTGTCATGCCGTGTTGTTATTGCTTTTATTTGAAAATTTTTCCAAGTATAGTGACAATATGCATTGACGTAATTGGCCCTTGTGCTGCGCAGTCTTTTAGTTTTTTCTATGTCCTTGAGAGCCTTGTTATTAAGAGTATTATTTTTTTATTGTATTTCGCAATTCATTCATCCATTCGCCCAGGTTCTTGCAACATTTTATGCCACTTCCTAACACTTGTTGAATGTCATTCATAACCCAATAAACATTTTCACAAAGAAATTTTTAAAAAATAAATTTTTTTTGGTATTTTTGTTATTCTAAAAGCATTATATCTAAAACCTGCAGCTTTTGTGAGAATCGCATAAGCAAAGTAAATCATCATTAATTTTGACCATTACGGAATCAAATCTTTAGTCACACATAAATCCACGTTTTTTTTTTCTTCCATGTCAAATTTACTCTGCTATATATATTGTATATACATATATCAGTTGTTAGTTATGGAATTATATTGAATTATCTCTCAAACAGAAATTTCTTGCGCTGTGAAATATAAAGAAGAGGAGAATTTAAAAGACGTATGGAAGACATAAGTCTAAAATGCCTATTAACTGGAATTCTTGATGTAGCACAAGGTAGATTTGTCTAAATATAAAGAATTTATAACCAGATTTAATAAAGTTTTCAATTATTTTACATCTTGTAATTCTCTTTAGCTTGATAAACGTTATAATAAATATACACACCGTTCGTATTTCAATTACACAAACAAATAACAAACGTTTAACCTCAAGCAAACCTCTGGATTGCTATGTTGAGTGACCCCCTTTTATTTCAGGTTTTCTTATTTTCTTTATTAATAATCGGTGATTATTGCCCATATACTACTTCTAGTAATAATCTAATAAAAAGGAAAAACAATAATTAATTGCGTATTTGATGACTTGTATGGCTCGATTATTTCTATTATTTTTCATTGCTAATTACGGTGTAGGACTGTTTGGTTTGCTTTTCCATTTTCTTACTTTTCCTAATGAAATTATTTCAAATATTTCTTGAGAAAATCTTGATAATTTAATTATATTTTTAATTGAGTTTTAATATTGTTGTATTGGTTGTATTTATATTCGCATTTTCAATTTCAATTTGAACGCATAAAATGTTTACTTGAAATAAGTGGCTGCAATGTGTACTTGCGTGGAATTAATTGTATTGCCTACAGCTTTATGCGTTTCTTAAATTTGTTCCTTTAAGATAAAATATATTCTAAATATTGAAATTTTTTTTTTGTTTCGTATTGTGCATATGCATGTAGGTTAAATTTATATATCCTATAACAATAATTGTTTAAAATTGTTCAGATCATGTTAAAATGTCACCCACCACCAGTGCTCTCCGTCAACTGTAAATGTACGTGCTGCATAGTAATTCCTATTAATTCTTACAATTTTTTCAATATTTTGTATGCAGCCAGTTACTAAAGTATTAGGGGTTATTCTATAAATTTACAAATTATATCACTGTTTTCTCTTTCCCACAGCATTTTAATTTCTTTTAAACCATTTTCCTTTTTATTTTTATAAAATATGGGGTTTAAGTAGGATTAAATGTATAAAGCAAATATGAATGATTATGGCCATTAACGAACAAGTGGAATGATTGGTTTGTTAAGCTGATTACAATTAGTAAACGATTAAACAAATTAGGATTTAACTGACATCGTTTTATAGACATAAACATGCATAAGTGTGAAATTATTTTTCTCCATAGGAGCTCTTACCTGGTAACCGTATGTTAAAATTAAACGAATATGAAGAAAATAATTGATTTATTTAATGCAACACTTGACCATTACAGGTCAGAAAATCTGCTCATGACTCATAAGAAACAAATGCAGCATTTGCGATGAGAACGATTTGATTTCGATTGCAATTAGTCAATGTGTGTCATTGAGGCGCCATTTATTTGATTTTTTTTTTAGAGTATATCTACCGTACCTTAGCATACGTAAATTTACATTAAATTTGTATCGATTTTTTAACACAAGTATTTATTTGTTTTTTTTTTGCTTATCCCTATCCATAATTCACTTTTTTATTTAATATTTTTCATCATCTTTTTTTTTTGCTTTCTTTCAATTTGGTGACATTCATGATGATGATGATAACGATAATACTCGACTGTAAATTACAGGAAGTCCTTCAAAATACTGACAAGAAAATGAGGATGGAAAGAACAAAAAAGATGCTTCCATTAGGAATACTGATGGAAAATTTCTTCACAGCAGGTTTTCTAAAACTTAAATATATTAATAATAATGAATAACAAAGACAAGTAACAACAACAGCTAGAAAGCAATTTCCGCTGAAGAAGTTTAACATTGTTATTAAAGACAATACCCTTAAACACACTTATATTCAAACTCGAAACAAAATTAATGTCTAAAAAGAAATGATATTGCACTTAACCTTTATTATCGCTTCAAAATAAAAAAATATTTACAATATTCCAAAAAATTATATCATAACGAAACGCTGGCTTCAAACTCGTGCTTTTTAGGTTTTTTTTTTTATAAACAAGAAACTTTACGATTCCTTTACAATTCTACGAAACCCTTAAATCAATGAGGAAATGGCCTGGAGGAATCGCTGTGCTGTTAGAATGTTCAGAAGTTACTGTTACAGAGTTGTTCAAAAAGAATTCATGACTTTCGCAACATGATACTAATTTATCTTAAGGATATTCTATATTGGATCACTGCTGAGCGAAGTATTTCAAAGTTTGTTTGTCTAGTAGATCTGTTACAAGTTAGGATGACAGTTCAGATGGTAAGAAGATACCTAGAATTCTCCGAATACGGTTGTGAATATCGCTGCGCTGAGAGAAACCTTTCGGATTTTCGCTTTATCACTCTCTACTGTTGTTCAATACAATTTCACACCAAGAAAACAGTTATAAAATTATGAAATAATTAAAAAAAAAAACTATTGACAAAATTAAAGCCACTGCATTTGCAAATATTTAATTTAATTTACTACTTGTTGAATGGTCCACATAATTAATATGAATTTTTTTTCTCTGTTTATGGCGTCATACAACTTGTACAGTTTTTTCTCTTTTTCCAATCCCTTAAATATGATTGATATTTGTGTATTACAAATATTATGACCGTTGATAAGATAAAACATTTGTTTGTTATTATATGTATGTACATATGTATGTGAAAATAATGATTATAATGAAGAAAAACATAAAACATATGGCATTAAACAATATAATTACATTGAGATAATAAAATTTATAAATGTATGTATACATTACCATTTGTTTATGTTTCGACAATAATAATTATAATGATGATTGTGATTATCACATAGACCAGCGCATGGCAACGAAATTACGACTTGGATTTTTATGACAGCTGGATAAATATCAAAATATTTTTGATTTAAAATTGCCATAAGACATAATAATCAAATCAAAGTAGTTATCAAATTACATTCTATTCGGAGAATGTTGTCACTGTGTATGAAAAAAAAGTCAATTAAAACTATTCGCGATTAATTCTAGGATTATGTGCGTGTCTTAAGGACTGTAACTTGTACCTACAAAACATTTTAAAGGTTTTATGACATGTGACTTTCGGCTTAAATTTAAGGAAACCGTAAAAGTGTGTTCAAGATAGCTAATTACGATTTTTATGTAATATGATCAAAACTATCCACATTTTGCAGGCATAATTAAATACAATATATTGCCAGTCACCTCAATGGCCATTGCTTTCTTGATTCCTACAAAGTTCCGTTGTAACACCGACGCTACCTATTCCATCATATAATTACAATTCGTAATTGAAATCTCTGAAATATTCAAAGAGTTTTATGAAGGCGTGTATTATGAAGGAATTGTATTCAAAATGCTTTTGGCTAAACAGGTTATGTTAAAAAATTCTAGGTGCCCCAGAATTCTTCTTCTTAATAATTTAATAAATCTTTTAATTCTATCATAGAATTACGAATTATATTTAAATTTTTAACAGAAAATTGGCAGAAATGATATACGAGAGCGAGATAATGAGTCCATGGCATTTTGAATGACACAAAGTTTCTGTAATTTTTTTTTTCCTAAAAATAAAATTGTCGATAATTTCTTCGTTACAACAACACATGTACATACATACGTATAGTATGTCAACATGCATATACACTCATGGGATGATCATATTTGGATATTATAAAAAAAAAACTTAATCAAATTGTTGAATAAAATTATTAATTGAATTACAAAAAAGTCAAATTACTTTCATTATTACATTCATTATATATTACATTACAATTAAATGAAATTTGGTTATCTTCAATGTTATCTTTATACAATGGCGTGCAAAAGTGTATGAATGTTGGCGCTTTCAGCACTTAAATACCTTTTATGCAGTGAATACATTGTATATTAAACGTATACGTATATTTGGGTTTCACCACATAAAATTTCCCCACACCATTAAAATTCCTCTTCCATGGTTTTACGATTTATTTGATGCCACTGAAGATTTTCATGTAGACGATGCCATGACTTTCTTTTATGAAGGAAATCGATTAATTTTTCGTTCCATATGACCAAATAACATGCTTTCAACTGTAAACTGTTTATTTGCTTATGTCTTACAAACTGTAGATGCATACGCCTTAAAGCTGGAATTAGCCGAACATTCACGGAACATACGTACGTTTATGGCATTCGAAAATAATGTAAATGCTTACCGAAATTATATTCCGATTGGGAAATCACATGCGTGAAGCGTACGTACGAAGATTTTTAAATGATTTTTTTTTTGCTTAACAGCTGCAACCAAATCGATTTTACTTAAAGTTCTACTTACAGTCCGTTAATTTAAAATATATATAAGATTTTCATTAAATAGTCTGCATTCGTACACTTTTACCCGCCAGTGTATATTTATTAATACACTCACTCGTAGGTAGGCAAAATGATAACTTCACTCTTTTCAAAAGAATGTATCCGTCTATATTAACATCAAAAATTTTCCTTTTTATTTCAATTTAATAAATAAGTTCAAGAAATATCTATGTATGTATATACATATGTACATATGTCTGACTGCAATTTATTGTTGTTAGAATGTTTGGCCTTTAACCAAATACAAATTAAATAAAACACAACAACAATAAAAAGTAAACTTTTGAACAAAGAATACATCCATATATACCATATGTACATACATACATACATCCCCACATATTTGCAGACATAAATGAAATATAAATAAAACAGAATCAATTTTATGAAACAATGGTGTAAAAAGACTTTTTCATTTTGAGGTAATTGGTTATTTCCACAACACAAACAAGTTGAAATAGAAATTCTGCTAATGCTCTTTAAAGCCTATTTAAATTTCTCGTTGTACTAAAGTGATTGCAATTTAGAAATCTAAGATATCTCTATTACACTTACTAACTTTGAGTCTATAGGAACCGAGTACTCCCATAATAACTTTCATCTTCCGCATTCCCATGCCTAGGAAATGTTAGCCTTGTCCATAAAGCCCACGGAACCGTCCGTTCTATATTCCCATGTACGGTTTAGGAATGAATCAAATTTCTCCTCAATAATCCCAAAAAGTAAGCCTATTGAGGTTTCACCGAGCCCTTCTCTTTTATAGACTCCAAAGCTGAGCCTGATCTTGCCAGTGCATCTGCAACTTCGTCGCCAAAAATTGAATCTGATAATCTGCCCGTCTCCATCTTGGACCCATCAGTAAAAACAGCCCAGTCATCGAAGAATTTATCCGAACCTATCCAGACTTTCCTACAAGATATAACCACATTCGATGTATTGCAGAAGTAAACTTTTGCAGCTATGTGGTCCGTCATTTCGATAGTCGAAATAATGCCGATTGATCCACCCTACAGGAAATCGCTAGAAATAACTCATTCAGTCTAAACAGACCTCACTTACTCTTCAATCAGGAACTAGAACTGCCTGTGTAGTGTTGCTACAGACACTTGTGATGCCCACAGAGGCGCACCTCTGTACTTTCATGCCGTGAATCCATAGGTAAGAACAGGTCTAACAACCGAGGTGTAAACCTAAAGCCCCAGTTCCTACCCATGCAATTTCTGCACATGTAATATGCATTGAAACCTTTTTTAATTCTCCCCTAAATATTCAGTCTCCATCCGTATTTTCTCTCAATACGGTACGCTTTCCTTACGTACAAAGTTTACGCGATACAACCCGCACAAAAACGTGACATGTACGCCTTATGTTACCGTCTAAACCCAGGACAGGCATATATATTCAGGCTGTTGCCGTGCGTTAGTGGCTTTATAAAGGAAAAACTGTAAAACATAGTGTTTGTATTGTATGTGTATGTATTTTTTTACAAGAGCTGGCCTCAAATAATATTTTTTTTTTGTGCGAAAGAATCATTGTTCTCATTTATTTGTCAAAGTTTTCGCTTAAAATGCTTGATTTGATTTGGTATGTACATACATACATATGTATGAACGTTTTTGTAGAGCTGTCTGTTTGTAGAAAATTCCAACAACTTGTTGATATTATAAATGAATCATATTTTTAGTTTTCCTTTTGTACGCTCATATTAAATAAGAGTATTTACATTTAAAATCTAAAACACGCGGAGATATTTTTAATGTATAATAATTATATAAGTAGTATAAAAAACATATGTTATATTTCTAAGGCTCTCACACATACATACATACATGCATACACAAACCCATAACACAGTTTATTTTCTCTCATTTTATAACATTCGAACATATTTCGATGATGGCTTATGGTTTATGAATTATCTTATTTAATCTTATTTGCTTTTAATTACACAAAAGAGAATATATACATATGCATGTACTTCCTTTCACTTTAGAATGTGTGTTTAAACACTAATCCACTACGAATATGTTTTTGTTGTTGGTCTATTTATTTTAGCAAAGCAAACGATAAGATTGTTTTATGACACGTATTGACGTAAATTCAGAAAAATAAAATTGTTTTGTTGTAATTGTTATAGGGGTTGTTACAGAGCAATAAATTCTTTTTGTTATATTTTCTAATGCTTATACGACATACTTCCCAAAAGCATTCTAGTCAGTGTTGTCGGCATCAGTTTGCATATAAAAGTAAATAAAAACAAATTTATGAAGATATATAAAAGCTTAAAAACAGAATTAGAACAGTTTGCTTTCAAATATTTCGTTAATTCTCTAGTTTACATATGTTAGACAAACTTATATAATTATCGACCGATTTTCAATACCCTTTAACGTATGTTTCAAAATTTATTACGGAAGCAAATTTGTATCGGAAATAAATAACGTCGGGGGAGATAGGTGATCATAATAATTAATTTCGTTTTCTTGTCCTGAAATTATTCTGGTATACAGATATAAATCGGCAACTCTGGTCTAAACTCTTTTTCTCTTTCTATTATATCTTTATTCATTTATTTGTTTCGTGAGTAAAAAGAGAAAAATAAAAATCTCTCTTTAGTTGTCCTAGTATAATAATAAATTTTGTAGTTTTCCTCTTATGGCGCCACAATATTGTTGTCTATTTTTAAACAATAAATATTTTTGATTTTCATTATTGCATTGTATATGACTCACATACACATACAACATACATATGTATGTATGTATTATTAATGAGTAAACATTAATAAATTTTTATTTCTAAATACTTTCATATATTTAATACGTAATTCATGTAAAAGTGTTATTGTATCTATGTGAGGTTTTATGAGTCCAATTAGTTGTAGAAATAATATTTTAGGATGTTAAACCCACACAATAAGCTAAAGATGTACAATATATCATTATACCTTTTCCTAAAACTAATTATTGCTAATTAAAATAAGTACAAGTATAATATAAACAATTATAACACGAATAAACCAAACAAAATGAAAGTCAAAACAACAGCAGACATACACAATAACCCAACAAACATGGTATGTTCCATAACTCTATTAGATGAAACGTAGTATATGATATTGTAAAAATGTTTTCTGGCTAAAACTGAATGGTGTTTTTATTTTATATAAAAACTGCAAGTCCAATAGCAACTACATAAAAAATAAATAAACCAAACAATGACCAGTAGCATGAAAATGACCTCGTCTAAAACACAACTACTTTAAAACAAACAGGTACGAGTGTGTATATGTGTATATATATATATTTTAGCTGAAGTTACTTGTTTTGTTCTACTACACTCACACCCAACCTGACACATTCTTCAACATGTTCTTCCTACAAAGTATACAAAGTGTAGAACAAAATGGGAGAGACAGAGACAAAGGAGAGAAAATAGTGAAATTGCGTAGGTCGTTGCATTAAACAGGATAGCAGCATACACACTCAAATATCGTTTATTATGCTATTATTATTCTTGCTGTAGGTTTTACAAGTATACCATAGAAAAAAGAACACTCGAAAACTCTCTTTTTTGTTTATATACTACCAGCAAAATAGAGAGATAAAATGAAAAGAAGGTATAGTGTTGACAACTTCTTTTACTATTTTAAGAATGAAACCGTATTTCATTACAAAATAGAAACAAAACATGTATTTATTATATCGGATTTAAAACACATTTCTTTTTCACTAATAAAGTAGATTGAATTGATTCATTCTTTAGACAATGCTATACAACGAAATATTGAAACAAAGTGTCTCTTTACAATATTATTAATAATAGTTATAAACAAATAATTTGAAATATTTAAATTAGTTTATTTTGCTCGTTTAGAAATTATTAACATCAAAGGTCTAAAAAATAAGGAGGTTAAAGAGCATTTTTTTTTTTAAATTTCAGACACTTTTAAAATTGAAAATTTGATACTCTCAAAAACCTCTGCCATCAAAGATCTCAACATCTTTTCCTTTTTAAACATCAAATCTCTACTCGTTTTCTTTTTCGCCTCCGCAAATTTGTGTTTGCTGCTTCAAATAGCAGAGAAGGAGCCAAAGCAAATAAAAATTTTATTTTCAAACTTTTTTTATTTCTGTATCACTTTTTCCGCATTACAAATTTGTATGTGCAAGCTAGGCTAAGCCAAGATTCTTAAGGCAGAGTAAAAAGTGTTGAACAAAAGAGAATGAGCGCATGTATGTGTGTTTGCGTATATGTATGTCCGTTTTGAGCTGAATTCTATTTTTAGATTTCGATTGCTAACTTTATGATGAATGATAAAATGTATAGATACATACATATACATTCGTGTGCAGTATACATATACATATGTACATATATTGGTTATAAATAACAAACACATTCACATTTTTAAAGTATTGTATTAATATTTACATTTAAAAACATATACAAGTGTATGTAGGTATCTATGTGTATGAGTGTGCACATGTCATATATTGTATACGAAAAAATATTTTGTTTTTATTTTAAATCTAGTGACGTATTGAATTTGTTATACATACAAGCACGAAAACAAACGCAAAAAATAAATTAAAAACGGACAAACAATGAAGCAGCTGATGTGTTTTCTGTTTTATTTGTTTTCCTTTATTAGGCTTTACTGAAATATTACAGTGTGTGTATTAAAATGTTGAAACGACTTTTTAATCTACATTGCATTGTATTATCGTAGTCGTATGATTCTGATATACAATCGTTATACATATGGAAATATTCATCATACGCCACATGATACTGTTTTCAACGAAAGAACATGTTAAAATTCGACTTAAATTTATGACTATGAAATAGGTCAAAAAACAGGTTTCATTGATGAAGACGGGGCAAATGTAGTGTCATTACTCTAATTAATTTCTGTTTAATTTTACTTAAAAACTGTGTATATTCCCCGGAACTGAATTTTAGATCGTAGTCGGATAATCGGGTTCCATTGTGGATTTTTTTTAAATTAAAAAAAATTTAATTAAAAAATAAAATGACTCTCAAGAACATTGGAATATTTTTTACTATACTACTTAAAATATAAAGCAGTAGAGCGTAAAAGACAGCAGTACAGAAAAAAGCCGTGCAAAAATCATAAATTTATAGCAGTTATGCATTCTACTTCCACAACATTTAATTGTTTTTGAATGATAGGAATTAAAGTTTAAAGCACGGGTATTGCACCTTCTTTCCTCCTTCTTTTCACACTATATTTGTTCGTGTTGGGCTATATTAACACATTTTTTTATTGTAATTTTGTGTATATTTTAAACACTATCGCCTACACATGTTCGAACATGCACATATGCAAGTGAGGAAACTCTGAATGAGTGTTTTATAAATAAACAAATAAGAGACATAAGCTACAAATTCAAATGTACTTATACACACACACCATGAATGTCATAAACATTGTACTCATTCCCCGAATTAAATTGGAAAAATTTCCAAGAATTTTGTATGTTGTAATACCAATCATTTTTTGAATGAATGAATTAACTGTATCATAAAGACTTTATTATTTGAATATATTTCGTTATTTTACTACAATTCAAAGAAGTGAAAGGTATAACGCAAAGAGGATACTTTATTGTATTTCTAAGTACCCTTTTTGACTTAAACCATAGCGATAGATAAGCTCGTATTAGATATTATTTACTTCGATCGTATCAGCTTGTATCATCTTTAATTTGACATGTTCAAAGGCAAAATGTGCCTACAGAGGGAATAGATTAGAAATCTAAATAGCAGCGGAAATCATTCTGCATTATAAATGCTGGCTAATATGATGCATCAACAAATTATCTGAGAATAATATATTCATATGTAAGTATGTACATACATATACATATGTATTTATATTCAACTTATTCTTTTATCGAACCCACTGTGCATTGTAAAAAAGAAAATTCTTCTGCGTATTTATAAACATGCAAATTTAATGTAATGTGAAATATTTATTCAAATGTTATTATTTTTAACAACATGCCAAACATGTTTAAAAGAAAAAAAAACAAAAAATTGTAACAAAATATTCTAGTTACCATATTTTTATGGTATGACAAAGATAATAAATATGTATGTATGTATGTAGTATTTGTACAATGCTCTTAAGAAATTGTTAAGAAATTTTGTTGAGTCTCAAGAAAGAAATATACTTAAAATGTTAATTTTATTGTGTAATAATAATGAGTATTTCTTTGTAATTATGATATAAGCATTTAAGAGAAAATCTACACAAATATGATTATTTGGGTCTAGTAAGGAAGATAACATTTTGAAAGTTTTAAAAATAAAACTGAATTTTTGTAAAAGATGATATAGTGACTAATCTTAATTTGTTTTAAAGAAATGTATAATATTATTTGAATTATTTTTGTTTTATATTATATCCAATAGAATGCTTAAAAAGTATAAAAAATACTCTGTTTTATACTCCAATCAAATGTATATAGTATGTGTGTATATACATATTTCAGAAGTTATAGATTCCAAAAGCTTGGCAAGTGACTCTAAAAATGGCTCTTCTCTATTTATTCCTTCTTTAATTTTTTTCCATTTAAATAAAATAACAATTAAATTTTGCTTTAAGTGATAAATTCTTTCTAAAATTACTGACCAAGATGAAAACAATAAAAGGAGTGTAGAATTCCGGAGTTTTCAAATTTTTAAATAATTATTTAAGCTTTTGGTCCATTTGTTGTATTAAATTTAATAATTTCTTTATCATTTTAATGGACATATTCCATGTCACATTTTATTTAAACTAGTTATGTTGTGTATTCGCTTTTAACCTCTAACATTTTTTCAATAATAAAATGTTTTTATTTTCATTTTTATTTGGCAATAAAACTTGATGAGAGAATACTGTAACATCTCGCATTTGGTGTTTCGGTTCAAAACATATTCCTTTACAGATTTTTAAAAGCATGCAAAATAGTGGTCCTTAATCAGAAGCTAATCATAACTTGCTAAAATACCAATCAATTTATTGAAATCATCCGTTTTCATTAAGCTTGAAGCAATAAAAATACTTATACCGTTTAAATGTTATTGGCATGCTGAGAAAGAACTAAGAGGGACCGGACTATAGGCAAAATTGATGAGAATTCAGTGAATAAACTCCGCGTTTTGGTCCTAAATGACGTGGATTGAAGACATGCACGGCTTTAATTGTCTGGAAAGTAATAAGGGAACGGACGCTGAACGGCTGCGAATATAACAAGTCCAAATGTGGAACTCCAAACAAACATCAAATATCATTCTTAAAATGAATATTTTGAAGTCAAATTTAAATTCAATTACAAACAATTTCTAATGTTTGGAGCAAGTGCCTGAGAAAGATGAAAAGAATAATTCGGCACAGTTACTTATCCAATAGCGACTTGACAGACACAAAACATTTTCGAAAGAAATACCATATAGACAGAGAAATTACTAAAGATACTCTTGAAGCTATTTAATTATATTGAAAATGTAATAAACTGTTATCGTCTACATAATTGTGTTTCATTAACTTATTTCCATTTTGATTACGTAGGACAACTTCTAAAAAGTATGCTGATAAATAATTTAAGTAAAAGCAGCTCGAAAATGTAATCCATACACAATTTATTTAAATTAAAATGGAATGAAAACCAAACTTAAAATATAAGACTTAAAAATTTACGTTGCAGAAATGCACTTTTCTATGTATATCTCCATAAATCCGTAATTATAAACAATTCCTAACAACTGCAAGATTAAATTTCGTTTTATCTGTACACAATGTTAAGTAACAAATATTTCGAATATGATAAAGGTGTAATTGCAACATATGCTGTGAATATGTTATGAGTTTTCCTATCACAAAACGATAAAAGAAAAACGAAAAATTAACGAAATTAACTTTCACTTACCTTTGGCTAAAACATTATTATTGTTGAAATTTTTATTGTTATTCTGATGGCTCTGCTGAGCATTTGAGGCCAATTCAGAATTTTGTACCAAAACAGATGTTGGCACTGAAGCAACAGTTGCAATTAAGGCCAACCATATGAATAGTTTTAAACTATTTATGGCACGTAAATAAAAATGTAACTTCATTTTGTTTTGCTTGCTTTTTAGTTCAATCACTTTAAAATTTATTAAAATAATTTATTTTTAAAATTGTTCAATAATTAAATTCGTTTATCTATTTACTCTTATACTTGTATAGTATTTCTATTTAAAAGCACATGGAAAAAGTTTTACTTTAATTTTTCTGTTTTTGGTGTATAAAAACCATACAAAATGTTTTATTATTATTTGTTTCTTTTCCAGATAAAAGATTTTGTTTAGCTTTTCTTTCGCTAAGTATTTCCAGGATATGTTTACAGCACCAGAGTCCTGAATGAACTGCTAAAATATTTAACAAAGCAACAGTTTTTATTGTATTTTTGTCCTCAATATATGATATTTTTTTAATATTTTTGCCTTTCGTGTTTTACTTTTGGTTGCTCTTGTCGGTATTCATTCAACAACCAGCAATGAAAAAAAAACTCAGTTAAAAAAATTAAACAGAACAGCAAGAAGTTTTTTAACAAAAAAAAAGAGAGAAAAAATAAAAAATAAAATCAAATTTACGTAGGGGGCCAAGCAAAACCGGGGTTAGTTCTATATTGTATTACTCTTACTTATACACAGGCATACGTACACATGTATAGACAAACTCTTGCGTGTAGAATTGAGTCATATTTGTTTTGTCGTACTCATGTACCACTAGTCTCTCAAATGGTGTGATGGTGTTATTCTCATTTTTACTCCACTCCTGTAACACCAACACATAAATTTAACCATTATATATCGTTCATTCATATTATACCCAGCCAAGATTACCGTTATAAAATGTGTGGTCTATTTAGTGCTTATTATGCCTATACAGATGGTTGAAGTCGCCGTAGTCTAATAGGTAGTGTGTTGGCTTATTAGACGTAAAGCATGCATCAAAACGAAATATTTCTGGCAAAAACTCTGAGAGTAAATAAACCTGCCTCAAAAAAGTTTCTCAAAAATCTGTCGTTCGGAGTCGACGTTAAACTGTAGGTCCCACCACTCACGTATAAAATTAACGCACACAACATGAGTGGTGTGAGAAGCTAGGTCGTAATCCTAACTGAAGGGTTGTAATGGCCAATTATGTATGTATGTATGTATGTATGTAGATGGCTTAAATAACGTGTAACTGGTATTGTACTATTGAATCTCCCTAGACAGTATTAAAAAGATAGGATTTCGTGTTATAGAAACTTCTTGATAGTTGTGTCAAAAATGGACACCAGTAAAGTGTAAATATGCTAGATTTTATAGTTATGTTGCGATAAAGGCAACAATTAAATGCAGATGACTTAAATATAAATACTATGTAGGTATCTAAAATTCATACGGTATCGATGAAGAAGGTTTTGTTGCTGTGTATTAGCATAAAATCATTGAACTGCTCCCAATATATAATACCTATATATACACTCAACAACAAGGCTGTCTGGAGGATGGAGTTGCCTTGCTTTGGCCAATAGAATCCAATGCTTCGGTATCTTGGTTCAGTGGTTCTTATGCCACCGGACTTATAGGCTGGATTTGGTATCAAGGCATGACCAAGTGCTTCTGTCTATGGCGAATAAGTGTTATAATGAAAAATTCACCTTGTATGTATGTATCACATAATGGAATAATTCCGAAAATAGCAACAACTTAATATAGAACGATGCGTATTCGTCGTGAATGATATCATTTAACCTATGCTAAGTAATATTTTCAATTTCTAGTAAAATTTATTCTACATCTTCTTCGGTAAGAGTGTAACGTCTACCACAACATGTTCTTTACGTAAACAACGTAAACTTGTTTTTGTTTAGATTGACGTTTAGTTTTGTTTAATTCTTTGTATAATCGCCAAATTCTCACTATAATGAAGAGCTATCATAATTTTCCATAAGACCTTTATTTTCTTAGCTTTATGCGTGAGGTTATACGAGTATATTTACTACATTTTGGCAATTAAACTCTTCTGAGTTAAAGTGAAACTCCAAATAATTTTTCTTATCATTTTTTTCCCTTCAATCATTGAAAACATTTAATATTTTTGAAAATTTGTAGGGGTTTAACTCTAGTAGGAATCCAAATTCCAACACGTTATTTTAGGATCTTTTTTAAAGATTATTTCAAGTCTACAATTTACAATTTATTTTTTGATAAGGTATATTTCAGTTATTAATATATATTTATATCACTGTCACTACATTATATGCACTACGGCAGTAGGGGCTAAAGCACCACTTGAAACGTACGAGTTAACAAAAACTCTTGCCTAGTTTTTATTTTGCTTTCGATATCTACGTCACCGAATCAGCGGTTTTTATTTGTTTTGTAAAATATCTATACTTATACGTATATAAAGCTGTGGCTATTAACCGCAGCAGTTTATGCCATCACTTCATATATAGTGCCCATGAGGTTACGTTTTTACCAGGTTAAAACAAAAAATTTAAGAGAATTATTCTTTACCTTCTAACTACCGCTGAAACCGACATGCGCATTTGACCATGTGAAGGAAAAAAATTCTAAATATAACGATAACTTACTGTGAGCATGTAAATAATTAAAAATAAATCCACTAGTTAGTCTTCAAAGCTGATGAACTTCCTGAAAACAATATAGTTCGAGCGGACAATGTGTTTGTTATCTAAAATGCATAAATTGCAATATAAGAGACTTTAAAAATCTCCTAAGCTCGATTTGGACTTTAATGAAAAAATCCATAGAAAATGCATATAATAATGAACAAGAAAACCGAAAACCGTTTTCCTTTGTCACTTTCTTCACCTAACTTCTTCATCGATGTTCGCTATCAGAAGAAATAAAGAAAGATCTAATGCATGTATATGATTAAAAATTAATAATGATTCGCTACATTTTCATCTAAAATACGTATATTTGTTTTATTTTTTATGTTAATACTATACTGTTACTACCTTAATACATTATTACACCATTTCTAATTGAATTTCGTTTAATTTTAACCAAATAAAAAAACAACGATTTTAAACATTTAATAAACCAATCGTATTCAATAATTTAAACAATGTATTTTTTATCAGTTTTAGTACAACAAAAATTCCATATTAAAAAATACAACTTATAATTAAGAAATAATAACAAATTGATAAACAAGTAATAAATAAAAACAAATGAAATTGGAAATGGTGTGTTAGTCTTTAAATTAAAGAAAAAGTTGCTCATTTTTGGAAAATGGTTAATAAGTACGTTTTTGTCCACGAATGTATACAATTGAAATTGCAAAAAAAAAATAAAAATGATCAAATAAAATTTGATTGGTTAAGTTAGCTTAACCGAAAAAATTCAATATGATTGGGGTTGTCTTGCGCTAAATTTTTATTCTAAATACTAGGTATAATTTCACAACAATTACGTTAATTTAGAACCATCTAAAGTCTGAACAATATGCTTAGATACTATAGCTGTAGCTTCACTAGCATTCGGTATTAGAAAACGATCCATATCGGTTATGAGAAGACCATCACCATCAGGAAAACCGTATTTGAATGTTATTAAATCACGGTGCCTTTTCTTAGCCGTAATTTTAACAATGCTCGCCAAGGGTCGCCGTACTATAATTTGAGCTTGTCCTTTGCCCAACTCACGCAAAACAATCAAATGTGTGGGTGTAATAATTAAATGTGAATCGTACATATAACCATTAATGTGGACTTCCTGACATTTAAAGGCATTCATAATATCGGGTGATTTCAAGTAATTGTTTAAATTTACAATTTCCTTGGTATCGCCTGGTAGTTTTGTAGCGGCATTAGCTGGTGAATCGTCTTGTATGGCATTGCCAGCTTCCAATTCAACATCGTGCTCATCGTCAATACTAAAAACGGGAGCTACATTCCGATAACGTTTGCCATTTCTGTCGGCGGCCGAAACATGACGTTGCTGTATAGCTGCCAGATTATTAGCATCTCCAGACACTGTCGGCGCACTAGCGCCATTTGTAGGATTCACAATAATGTCCAATAATTTGCCTTTAACTTCAGCCGATTTCAATTTCATGACCTGGGAAAAACGATTAAAGAAATCCGATGATGAGCCTTGCTTACTGGCGGAATCTCTTTTCGCTTGGCTCGTTTTCGATCTTAGCTGCACGCCTTGCACCTCATTTGTATTACTTTTGCCACATACCATACATTTTTTAACATCATGATCTTCCAAACAATCTGCCATATGATCACCAAAATAATCGTGAATTGCGTTATAACCACCGCTTAATAGTGAGACATATTGTGTATTTTTCTGTAAAAATGAGGCTACAACCATATGTGTATACTGATCTTCTTCAACACGACCACTACCCATAAAACACAAGTGTTCGCCACCAGCATTTGAATTTGCCTCAATTGATTGACGTTGAGCTGATAATAAACCTTGGACGGCTGTAGCAAAAGCTACTGGTTCCTGTAGCATTAAATTGCAATCCAAATGAAAGGCTGTAGAAAGATGACCGGCATTATACTGGTCTGCTGGTCGACAATCCACCAAAAAAAATCGAACTGCATCCGGTGACGTCAATTCAATGGATGAATTCTCTACCAACTCGTAAACAGAGACGGGAAGACAAAGAGCCTGAAAAATTAGAATACTTAAAATCAAGAACTTCGAAAATATTTAAATTAAAGTTTAATTTTTTTCTCTTACAAAGTTGGCAATAAACAATTATTAAAATTTTTCGACAAAATACAACAAAAAACAAAAAAAAATTAGAGAAATAATATTTTTCTTTTTATTTCTTAACATTCATTCTTACTTGTGAAACTGGGCACGGTTCCTCTTGTTTACGTTCTTCATTTTGTTTTCCATATAGGGCCTTAAGAAAGTCGGTCTTGAATGAGCTTGGCGTCTTTAAGGAATAGTATTGGGCTAGGGAGCAGAAATCAACAACATCATCCGTATCCAAAGCGCATGGCATATTTGTCAAAAACTTAATAATACTATCCTTAGGTGCATCTTTCATGGCCAGGATTTGATCACGACCATTTATAAGTATAATTAAACCAAGGAAGAAAACAAGAAAGGGATCTGCATTTTGAAAATATAGATCCCACATAGATAAGATAACCGATAAACCACAACTTGAAGCGAATAAGCATTGAAACCACTGTTGCGAATATAAATCTGGGGAAATTTTTTTCGTGTCCAACATAGTACACAGCTCAGGATCATGGTATAGTATTAACAAACGAAAAACATGAAACACATTTCCTTTAGGCTTACAGCCCTTCGGTATATAGGTGTCCCGTATAGCCTCGAAGAGATTATAGGTATCGGATCGATTTAATTTCAAAGCCAACAATGGCAAAAGCAACTCAATCCAGCCATTATCATTTTCATATTGAAGGTTACGATTTTTGCAATAGAATGTTAGTATTGACTCCAAATCCGATAGAACTGAGACTTTATCTTCATCATCATTACCTATTCGTTCCACCATTTTTTGGCAGTCCTCTCGCAATTTATTTTGAAATGGCAAGTCGTATATTTCATTGAATAGAGACATTTGATCACTTTTGTGTCGCACATCCAAACAGACTTGCCATACATCTGGCCTCAATGCTTCCGGTATGGCCTTGCCTTGGCAAATGGCGTAAATGTCATTGACATTGCAGTCGTCCAAGAGAGCCGACTCTAATTCAATAAGCCTAAAATAAAAAAAGAAATACAAATATCAAATGGACAACATTATGACTCATAATAGGCAATTTGATACGAATATATAATCAATTTCTAGGCCAAGAAGGAATCTATATAACATTATACTTTACTTCATTCTAACATATAACGTATTTAATGCGTAGAGATAAGAAATTTGCCAAATTACATACTTTCATTTGTGATTCTACAGTTTTTTATCGTTTTGAAAAACAAAAAAAAAACTTACCATAAATTGTTATCCATTTTTTATAGGCAAATATCGTAGAGCACAATATGTATTTACAGTTAGAAAAGCGAAAAGTCTCACAATTAAAAGTGGTATAATGGCAAACAATTTTAAGTTTAAATTTTTATTGATATTTCAAAAAACATTTATAAAATTTCTTTTGCAATTTTTTCTTAACTGACTTCGTCTTTATTTGTTTTTTTTTTCTTCTCTTATAAGAATTTAGTTTGACGTAAACACTACCAACTGTCAAAAAATATATGTTTCATTAAATGCGATGTGGCAACAATAAATGAATTGTGCTATCATTTTCATATGAATGAAAATGTTATCGATTTCATATGCATTATCAAAGTTCTAAACGTTTTCTAGATTTTGAATTTACCTTACATCAATGCTAATAAAATTAAGTAGAGATCTTTTGTTAACTTCCTTTATAACTATAATTAGATGAATGTATAATCTACTAAAAGATGAAAGAGTTCTACAACATTAGAAAAAGCTATTTTAGAATTTGTTAATGAATTCACTGTTTATTTTTTAAAATTATCACCTTTTTTTATGACTAGCACAATAATAATATTTGATTATACAAAAGTTTGGATTCACTTAAAGTTTGGATTCTTAATTCAACATTTCTAACAACCAGAAGACCTTTTTCGTATAATTTCGGTTTACAAGAATAAGGCAGATTTCTAAAAATAATCGCCACTTCCGAAAAATTAATAAAGCCATTACTGTCCGTAGACAATATATGGTCTTAAAAATAATTAAAATATAAATAGAATATCTAAATTATCGATAAGCTATAGTGTATATACACATTTCTTTTCTCAATATGGCAATGCGTTTGTGAGATTGACCGTGTTAACTTCACATACATTGTTGTGAGAACAACATAGCAGTGTTTATTTGTTCTTTTTTGCTTTCTTTACAAGTGAATGTTTTGCTCAAGTTTTAAAATTCTAAGAACAGTAGTAATAATTGCCAAATAATTCAGAGTTTGTTTATAAAATATTATTAGTCCGGGTTTGTTTTCATGAAAAGTGTTAAAGCATTAAAATTCAGTGTTTCTTGTGTTAAAATCATAATACTTTTGTCTGCATTGAAATAAAAATTTCGTCGCTTACCGTCTGCGCTTTCAGAGATTTTTATAAATTAAAACCAAAAAGCATTTAAATAAGCAAATTCCGATAAGAAATTTAATTTCGTAAACTGTAAGTATAATTCGTTCATCATATTGCTAAATATCTAAAACAATATTCCTAATGTTTTATATCATTAAAGGCACTATTATTTTTCTTGATTTTTCATCTTTGTTTTCTATATATTTACCACGCATGCCTTCTTTTCCCTTCCCAAATAATATCTTCCAAAGTCGTTCTTCCATTTACACTCTTGTGTTGTTTGTGTTGGCTAGTCTTACAAGATGTTGTAGCTCTGTTGTGTGGACCTTTACACTCTGCTAAGACTTAAGGTAGCATTTAAAATCAACTTTAGGCAAAAAAATAGATTGTAAATGTTATGTGTTTATTGATTTGATTGTAATTAATATTTGTAAAAGGCAAATAATGCATAGATTTCATTTGAGGCGCAAAGAAAATAAAGCACTTGACATTCTACATTATGACTTAGGGAAAGAAAAAGTACTAATGATTTGGACTAAAATTGTGGCGGCACTTCAGTTCTGTACTCCAGATTTAAATAGACAATAATCTGTTAAAATGTAATAAATGGAATTCGGAGGCGCCCGAAACACTTCTTTGCCTTTAAAAGAGCATGGGTCTTCACGCTAATTAGATTCTTATTTTAACGAAGAGAGTCTTTACAATTTGAAACAATTACAGGACAATCATTTTAACATATAAATATTTCTTTGGAATATTTAAACTTGTGGAGTAGGTAAGTCTGTAATTAGCATTCAAATTGAAATATTTGAAGGCTCACTATTATATCTTTCCTTACCAAAAATTGACCCACATTATAGCAAACACATTTCTGTTGACTCATTGCTCTATACAAATTACGATAACATTTTGCCATCGTAAATTCATAATAGACAAATGCTATTTAACCATGACCAACATTAAACGTTTTGAAGAGCAACCAAGTACATTCCAAATACATGTATTTATAATTCACTGCACTCATATCTTTTCGAAAAACAGCAGTGCAACAATTGTTCTTACCCTCTTCTAATTTAAAAACTATCGATTTTCTGTTTAAAATGCACATTCTAAATGTAAGACCAAAAGAAAAACATAAATATTCAAACCTCTACAACGCATGCGCTATAATATTTCTGATTTTCTTTATATTTCTATAACACCCTACCAAACAAAGATATAAAATAAAGATTAAAGAATTTAAGATGCTAAATGAAAGCCAAGTTCAATTCTACTCTCGAAAATGAAGGTGCAAAATTGTAGATTTTGTAATCCGGTATGAAAACTATCGTTACGTTTTAACATATCTTCGAATTTTACATTTCTCTTACACAATAGAGATTTTACCATATCTATGAATAGCACACTATTATAGTCTTTATAACTATTTGGTTTGTTAATGCAGTTTTATTTTTAGTATTGACATTTACACATTTACGAATTTCATATTATGAACTTTTGCCTTCTCAAGTGCCATGTACATATATGCATGTATATATGTATGTAATGCCATGAATAAGGTTAAATAAGAAATCGTTAAAAAAAGAACGATAAAGCAAGAAACTAATAACACACCTTTTAATATTACAGACATTAAAATGAAAAATCGTCCTACTGCTTCCAATATCGTTTCCGAATGGGAAGATAATGTTTTGTTTGATGCTGATGATCCCGATTTCTGCGGTGCAACTTCGAGTGCAAATAATGTTTCAGCTAATTCTGTTGGCATTGAAAGCATTAATTCTACGGACATTTTTGTTCCACCTCCTCCCATATTAGACTCCATTTCAAATAATTCTTTCAGCTTTAAAGGTAAGCTTACAAAAATATATATGTACATATATTTCATTTGAATATATGGGTTGATCTGAAATGTTTCTACATTTCAATTTAAAAATACAATTTTCCATGAAAGCACTTCCTTTGAAAATGTTAGTGCTTGGTTTTATATTTTTTGTAACACATTTCTCTTTCTTGTTACTTAAACCGATTGCTGCGAGCAAAGTATACATTTTTTTACTTCATTCTGATTTTTTCTACAGACATTGAAATTTTTATATGATACCATAAGTGTGTTCAGGTGTGTGAATTTTAAAATATCAGTTAACGTCTGCTTGGTTTGTTGTAATATCTCCACATTATTCGCAAAAAAAATTAATTAATAAAAATATTACGCTCAACAAAAACTTTGTATAAAGAAATTAAATATTTACTTGTGTTTTGTAAATAGGTCATCGTCCACTGTCCACGGAGTTTAGTGTATAACCCAAAGGTGTTAAATGCAAGGTTTATTGTAAAACTTAAAATTGACTCAGCAGAAATAAAATATATATTATCACTCTTAAAGGTATATAAGAATATTACGTAGCTTCTGTGTTAACGCAACATTAATAAAAAAAGAAGAAGAAAAAAGGGCTTAACCTGTGAAGACTAGGAATTCGATACAAACGAATTGTATAACGAAAATAAGTTTGTTAAAGATATTTCGAATTTATGTAGAAATTTACTATGCAGTGTTTTTATGTGTGACATATTCGTCTTTATAATTTTATTTAACGAATTCTAAAGTAAATATAGATATGAGTTAGGAAACAAAGAAAATAACGCTAAATATATAGAAGAGGACAATACTTTGACGTCAAAACCTAAAACAAATTGTTTGGACAGTTTAATTAGTCGACTACTGTTGTTCGTTAGTATTTGCTTAAAGAGTTTCAAATGCAAAATTTAAGTAAGAGTCAATATCACTTTAACTAAAACTCTATTGAAATACAAAACATTGTATAAATATTTATTTTCTACACTTTGTTGTCTGTATTTTATTTAAAGCTCGTTTTATTTTGAAATAAAATAACAAATACAACTGTGCCCTAAAGTATACCTGTCATTTCTTTTTTTTCGCTAACATCTCGTAATTCTGAATACATATCTGCTTCATTTTATACGTCATATAAATTTTATTTATTACATACATACATAATTGGCCATTACAACCCTTCAGTCAGGATTACGGCCTAGCTTCTCACACCACTCATGTTGTGTGCGTTAATTTTATACGTGAGGGGCGGGACCTACAGTTTAACGTCGACTCCGAACGACAGTTTTTATTTATTATTATTATTATTATTTTATTTATTATTTTCAATAATTCTACCCACAATATTAGTAATAATTGAGATTTCATTTTTTAACTCGATTTGTTAGCAGTTTTTAAAAACGCAAATTACAATTTTTATTTTGATCGATCATAGTGTTTTACATGCAACCCCATTTTCTAACTGAATAGTTGGAAATAAAAAAATGAATAAATAAATAAATGATAACGGCATCATTATCTTCGTTGGTGGTGGCTTAATAATTTTCCATTAGTTTTATTATTAAATGAAATAAAAAATTAAATAAAGAAAACAATAATAATAGTCTGATGAAATTTATAAAATAGTTTCCAAATACTAGAACTATCAATATTTATTTATTTTTGATTCGAATTTTTAATTTATTACATATGTATGTATGTGTTTTGTATTTTTAGAGCTTGAAACAAATTCTTGAAATGTTTAGGTATAGAAAATATTATTACAACATACATATCTAATTTATAATTTAATAAATAATAATAATAACTCGGTGTGTTAGATTTGTTTTCTAATTTGAATATAATATATTACAACTAACTTTTTGTGCATTCCAAAGACATATTTATTCACTATAATATGTTTCATAAATATCGAAAAATATGCAATTTGATGGGAATTCGATCAGACATCATCAGGTTCATTTAATTCATTGTGTAATAGTCAGTTATAAATATATTATTAATGGTACCTACTGCCAAAAGTTTAATAGCTTTTATAGATTTTAATCCCTTGTTCACACTAATTGGAAAATTTACTTAAGTTTGGTATTTACTATGGTCGTCGTTTTTTCCCAAGCTTTTCTATAGCGTATAAATATAATGTTATTTACTTTATATTTTATTACCACATTACTTTTGCATGCATTCCATGGTACAATTTTAACATTGTATGCCATTGTCTATTGTTCGTATTTTCCCTGAACTTTTATAACTCAGTTATCAGACTTATAAAAACTCAATAAACTCATAAATATTAATTTTGCTGTACAATAATAGACGGCTTATCTAAAATATTAAAAACAATTGTTAATATTGGCCACCCATAGCAAAAATAGCCAAATCATTTCCCATATTTCACTTAAAATTTTATTTTGCTTGATAGATGTGTATCGTATTTTTTACTCCATAACTTTATGATTTATTTGAATCATTAGATTTTATGCCAAAATATTTCCACAATTTTGTTGTATATTAGTTTTCAATATAGGATTAAAATTAGTAGAAGCATTCAATATTGCTTTTGTGCAAACGACTATGTAGTAGTAAAATTTATAATTTTAATGAATGAAATTCTGAGTCGAATGTGTAAGATAAATTACTTTTACAATTATCAGAATGGAGAATGTTATAAATATTTTTATTCATTAAACATTTATAATTAATTTTTTATTGACCTTAGATGTTTATGCATTGTATAATTCAGTATTAATAGATAGTTGTAAATTATTTAAAATGTATTTATTAATGAATAATTATTATAAGAAGTGAGACACGAGGGTGGGTAGTTTTTGAATGAAACAGTTTTTTTTTTCTAATAAAAAATCAATTTATTTTTCAACATCTTCTTTGACCTTTATACAATTTGTCAAGTGTTTCATAAAAAAATGTAAATCTTTTCCAAAATTAAGATATATTTATAAATTCATTGTATTTTAGAATACTTTATGAATTTGAAACAGTATAATAACAGAGAGGAATAAGGGAATGTTATTTTATTTATTTATTTGTTAATTAAAATATTACACTCACACATACATATATAGTATATACATATAAATACACACACAACTACAAATTATATCTAATGATTGCGAGCTGAGTAACTTAGACCTTATGTGTGTAATAGATCAGAGTCTTTGGTGGGAATCGAAACCATGACCCTCACGCCAATAGTTTAGCACACTACTCACTAGACTTCCAGGGCACTCTATTAGGGGATGTAAAATCGTATGGTTTAAGATTATTTGAAAACATTTTTAGAGCTTACTGTCATTGATATATTTGAAATTTAATATAACAAAACAAAATAAAATTTCAGTTTATTACATTCATTATTTAGGTGCTTAATGAAAAAACTCGATATTGAGTTTGTTAGCTAGTATAATTGGCAGCTCCAATGTAATTGTAGCGTTTTTGGAAAAGTAACATCTCTTGCTTGATCTGTTCTTACTTGATGCATGACGATCGTGATAATATTTTAATATGCGTGTTTTTTCTCTCTTTAATAATTATTTTAATGAAATAAAATTCATAAAAAATAAAAAATAAAAACAATAACCATTATAGACGCAGAAAGCAAACAAACACAGAGTATTTGCCTTATTTATTGACGTCAAATCTATACATACAACAATCAATTGTTGACAATAAATTACTTTATTCTTTAAGAGTAACAGGCTCTTTAAAAAATAATACAAAATACTAACAATAATAACCAAACTGATTTTGAAACTCAGAAATTCGTTATCCTTATATAATCTATAGCATCTAATTTTTTTTTATTCCTTTTCCTCGTAATATTTGCCTGCAATTTGTTCTGTACAAATATTTATGATTTTTGAACCATATGCGTAACATTAATTCATGGAATAATACGCCATCTATCCCAAATAAGATAATATTCCTCAGTTTTTATTGTTTTTGGAATTGTTGTTATCAATTTTATCTTGTTTTTGTTATTATTTCGGGTATGTCTGTGTTATATTTCTTTCTTTATTTTATAAATAAAAAATTACACGAAATTCTGTTGCTTTGTTTAAAAAAATACAAAAATAATACGTCATTATAAAATAACGGAGATAATTTAATGGCAAAGACGCCAGTAATATTTTATAATATTCCAGATCTGATGAAATTCTTAAAAGGCTGTAATAATATGTGTTTTAATTATAATGGTATACCTTATATTATCATCTATCTGTTTAGCGTAATGTTTATTTGTATTTGACAACAGTTTTTAACGTCACAACTTTTGTAAACAAAATTTAATTTTATTTAAATAAAATACATAAAATATTTACATTTGCATTTGTATTTTGCAATATTTATAGTTTATGATGTCAATTAAAATCAGATCCATGTGAACAAATAATAACAAAAAAATTCCCAGAAAATAGATTCGACCAAATAGAACAAAAATTCCACATATTATCATCATCGTCTATGTATATATTGTGATATTTTTCGTCATTTGTAAAGTAGGCGTATTTTTATTTAACTTTGGGAAAAGTTTTATTTTTGAACAAATTCATTCACAATACGTATTTAGAAAAATGAAAATTATAGTTATCAATTACACTCAGGCTACAATTGTCAATATTATAGATTTGTTACTCATAGGCAAAAAAAATAATAATAATAATAATTCTAAATTTGTATCGTATGTTGTCATAAGTATTTAAATAGCAACATCATGTTGTTAATTTCATATGAGTTTTTACCAAATTGTTATCGCAATAATTTATCGAAAGTATTTCAGTTTGCTTATATTTTGCAAAATATTTTCTAATCTAAGAGTTCATTCACTGTTAAATTCTTTATTTATAGTATTACATGATCTTTAAATGATATATCTACATATAGTGATTAAAATTTTTATACATAAATTATACGTTGCCACAGTTTCCATATTTATTACAAAATTAATATTTGAATATATCGCTGGTTATGAAAATCCAATGGTTTTTACTTTGCTCGCTTTTATTGCATTTAAATAATAGCATACGAGTCAAATAACTTAGAACATTCCGTTAGAGAAATTGTTTTGGCATTATTATTAAAAAGAGGTTCTAAAAGTTAAGTTTTTGTTGGTTATAATTGATTTTATTTTCTCTAAAAAGAATAGCCCTCAGCGACCTTTGTCTGTTTCTAGAACTGAAGCCAAACTATGTTTGTTTCATGTTCGTCATCTTTGGAATTGCAGCAGCATGTCTAAAGAGTGGAGATCTATTAAATGCTTAGAATTGTGGGAAGCAAGCAGATTATTTTAATTTTCTTTACGCCAAAAAAAATTGTTCTTTGCTTACCAATTTGAATGCTTCATTTATATAATATAATTAAATACATTACCATTATGCTTCTCTTCTTTAAAAATATAACGAAACGATTGCCATAACGTCCTGTCCAGTCCTTTTAAACACACAGCAAATCCTTTCCTGTCGTCAATATAGACTTATCAACTACTAGACAATCAAAACACCAATGTGCATTATATTAACAAAATTTTCGATATAAAATGTTATCCATATTTTACTATCTTCAAAAATTTATCAAAAGCTGATGATTTTTTTATTTTTTATTTTTGTATTGGTATTTATATCATCAAGTTTATTAATATATTTAAGACTATTAATGGTAGAAAGTAAAAAATCTGAAAGTGAGAGATATTTGTAATTCAATTTTGTTACCTGTTTAAATTGTACACGTTTTGCATGTCTTTTCCCTCAGTCACTTAAAAGTAGAGAATCAAGTGAATGTGTTTATAAATACACATACATACAATATATTTGTATTTCCTTATAGAATGGCTTTGAAGGTTCATTTCAAAATAAGAGCAAAAAAATACAATGAAATAAAAACTTGCAATATTTATAAGAAATTAATAAATGTAAATTATTAAAAAAAAGAACTGCAGAAAGAAAAAGTAAATAAATACAAAAAGGAATGTGGAGTATGCGTACATTGTAATCAATATTTATTAACAAACCATTAATAATTATGAAAAAGTTGTATATAGAAAAAACATTTAAGTAATTGTAGATGGAATAAAATTTAATAAAACACCTGTCAATTTGCGCTTTGCGGTGGGTGATGTTCAAAATGTGTTGACAACAAATTATTAACAAATGTTGACTTGATTTAATTTCTCTTATTAATAAAATTGAATTGCATTAACAGTTTAATCACAAAAGCCAACATTTAAGCATTTTGTTTAACAAACGTTTATATAAAATAAAACTAAGCACTATTCGTTTGCATTTACGAATAGTTATCGTCAATAATTCTTAAGGATTAAAAATTAAACACACTTAAACTTAATGGGTTAATATACAATACAAATATATAGCCATTATGTGTATTTGTTTACAAAGTCATATTTATTTCATATCCAAAATATATCATATGACTTTTATCAGATACAAAAGAAATCGCGTGAATGTCAAAAAAAAAATTCGTTTCTTTGTCGTTTCTTTCTACTTTTTTTTTGGCAAACACAATTTATCAAAAAGCAAATATTTTTATAATAAATAAATGTATTCACAGTTAATAATAAAAAAAAAATTACAAAAAAAAATATGAATGCACACATGTGAATTATTTAATAAAATCGTAACTGATAGAAGAAAGTATAAGAAATGTATTAAGAAATTCTCGATACCAATACTGTTAAAGGTACGATCAATAATAGACTCAAGACAAATCCAGCCATATTTGAAAAGTGATAGAAAAAATGTATGAATTAAGCTCTTCGAAAGCCTTTAAGAAGAACTTCCGATCTCATTATGATGAATTAAAAAACAAGTCACTAAGTAGAAAAAAACCCGATTCGGAATAGCATTGTATATTTGAAGTTATAAGTATATTAAACTTACAATATAAATACATATAGGTTAGACTGAAGACGTCGTAGTCTAGCTGGTAGTGTATTGGATTATTAGATGTAACCCGGCGACTTCCTCCCAGCAGATTTCTAGCGAAAAATCTGAGAGTAAATGAAACTGCCATGAAAAGTTTTTCAAAAATCTGTCGTTCGGAATGGATTTTAGACTGTAGATCCCGCCGCTCATGTATAAAATTAACACACACAATATAAGTGGTGTGAGAAGCTAGGTCGTAATCCTGACTGAAGGGTTGTAGTGACCAATTATGTATGTATGTATGTTAGAATCCAAAGCAGCTTGTAGTAGATGATTTTCTGGCATTCCCATCAAACACCGACTTCACGCCGTAGTAAGTCACCTGCTATTTTACTAAAAAAAAAGGTTTTCAGCTCTAAATCAATACTATTTCTAACGCCACCGAGAGTGGTCCAAACTCATATGTCAATGGCATCTACACACTTACATATGTATGTACATATGTAATCTATAGTAAAAATAATTGTTTTCTGTTTTCTTGTATATACCGAAGTTGTTATCATGATCAGTGGGGTTTCTTGTTTTTTATCAATTTACCCGATAACTTAAAATTGCTTATAATAAACACACCTCTTTTACGATATTAAACAGAAAATAAAAAATTGCTCATTATCTCATTCGATTATACACAATAATAGACGTGATTTTTTCTTTCTTTTTATCAAAATTATCAAGATATCTTTGTTAAATTTAACTGACTTTATCTACATATATGTCTGTACTAACAATTATCGGAAAAAAAAGAAAACATGAATTAATCCAATTAAATTTCTTGATTATAATTTATTTCTGATATAATAAATTTTGAATTAATTTTTTTCAAATCTTAAAATAATTGCAAATACGTGATGTAAATTTGTGATAATTTATTACACTGTACAACAATAATTAGAAATTATTTTTTAACATACTTTGATAATTTGAAAAAAATTCAACTGGGCAATAACAAAATTAATGTTTTATCAAAGAACTTTGCCCAATACCTAACAATACTGATAAGAAGCTTTATTTGTTATTAAAATTTAAATTTCAAGTCCAAATAGAATTTTGGGACAGGTCAAAAAAATTCCATATTAATTATTTATAATTCATTGGTTTTATATACATAAACTAACCTTCGAGGTATGTCCTGTCACACCTGATATAACATAAAATTGTTTTTCGCATTTTATAAAACGGAGGGAGGAAAGATGGGTTAAATATTACTTTTAATTGATTTTTTGTTTTAATATACACTTTGTATACAATTTTAACCGTCGCACTGTATAACTGAATTCAATTTTGAACTTGTGTGCTTTTTATTATAATTATAATTTATCTTGATATTTCATTGTTATTTTTGCCTGTAAAACATGTGATGATTTAATATTATTCACGTGTTTAATTTAATTTATTTCGTCTAAAGTGGCGCTTTTTAATTCGTTTTTAAACTCAACGATTTTTCTGACATTTTGTTATGATTGATTGTTTTTTTATTTCTCTTACCCCTTGTTTTGTATATTTACATATTTTACTATCCATTTTACATTTGGATAGTTTAATGTTTACTTATTTAATATAAAAATTCCAGCATTTCACTTTAATTGCAACAAATTTGCTGCAAATAATTATTGACGATTAAATGTAAACTGATAAATAGATTCTATCTTGAAGTCAATATTTGTAAAGTTTCGTAAGAACAATAGAAAACTGTCCAACCATCTGTTCTTTAAAAATTAACAAGTTAACGTGTAAATTACTTGGACAAATTTTAAATATTTAAAAAGCAATTAAAACAATAACTGTTAATAAAATTAAAAAAAGAAACTCTCTCACATACATGCATGCACAAAATCTAAAACCCAATTGAAACTTCTCTTTACTACAATTTACTGGTTTTAACCAAATATGACCGAAATGAATTCTGGAAAGTCTTTTTGCGCAAATGAATGAGTGAATGAAAAAACTGTTTGTATCTGTCTACACTATGTTATATGAAAATGTATGTGTATACTTGTAGTATCTGTAGAATTTAAATCTACGTACAAGTAAAACAGGCCCACATCATCATCATCATCATCATCGCCATGATCATCAGATCCACAATATAACTGCTTCGAAACCAATTATATTTCTGTTTTTATTTCGTTAATAAACAGGTAATGAGGACGAAGGGGTGGTAGAAAAGTAATAAAAAAAATATATCTGCAATATTTTGTTGTATATTTATTAAAAAGAAACCAAATAATAAATTATGACAACTTTTTTATTCTGGGTATTGTAAAACTGTATACTAATATTCGCATTGCCGTTGAAATGATAAAGTTATCAAACTGAATTCATAAGAAAAGAAAATTAACATAAATTTGTTAAATTAGGAAATAACGAACATCAACCGATTGGTTGTGAAAACTTACTCTTTAATTATTAAACAAAACACACAACATAACCATGCATACAAAATAAAGTGTTATTTTACTGTATATTTTTTTATTGCAAAGAAGCCTCGCACTTTTGTAATTCCCCAAATATCGCACAGTGGGCCACTTTTAAGCCTTTCTCAATATAATACTTTTTTAGGTTACAAAGAAACTTTGGTTATCTATCGACAGTGATAAAACTGGTTTGGTGAATCTTCTATAGATCTTAGGAAACGCTACAATATCCACTGAGTAGTTGTCCAGCCTGGGAAGGAGAAGATTAAATACCTTAGGGTGGGAGTTCCTTAAAAGTTTCAATTTGCTATTGGAGCAGATGTTCAGACTTTCCTGCGGTTTATTATTATTAGGCTGGGTGAGGCATGTGCGTCCATTCCTGCTTATCTGATCCTTCTGTTTATTCTATTTCTATCCCACTTATTGACTTTCTTCCTTTTTATTCTTTCGACGTTTCCTTGCTTAGGTTGAACACAATGATGTTTCGTATTGTATATTTAAAATCACATACTTCAACTTGCTAAAATTATTTGAAATTTAGTGTTATCAGTGTTATACACCGAAGACGTTTTTAACATAGTGCCTACTTTTATGTCGTCCGCGGAAAAATATGCGAGCTGCGAGCAAGTTTTTATTAAATATTTATTTAAATATTCATATAAAGATATTTAATTAAAGAATTTTTTGCTTTCATTAATGACATTAAAATCATCAATGCGCCAATCCATATAAAATGTTTTTTTCAATATTCTGTCGAATATTACTAGAGGTAGTAAATCGGTGAGATGAAGAAGTGAAGTATTTTTTGAACTGGTTTAGAACTCCACGCTGCATACTTTAATGTTTCCTTCGAAACTTGAGAATTGTGTTGGCTCCATCACACATCGCATTGGATTTTTTATGCTCTGAACATTCAAAATTCATAGTTAATGTTACGAGTCCAAAGATGTTTCTGGATCTTTCAAGCGTTTATACAGCCCTATTTACACGATGATGCTCAGCGTGATTTGTAGGTCTTGTGTCGTCTTTCGGTTCCAACACACAAAATTTTTTTTTAGTTATTGTCAGTGCTTTTTCAGAACCTTTAAACTTTTAGTTTCGAGTCTTTTAGAAAATGTTTCTCAATGCATGCATGTATTTGCTTTTGCCGTGGATATTTTATACATGACCATGCTTTGTAATTGCACACAATTTCAAATTGTGATCATTCTAATTTTAATAATAATGAATTTTAAGAAGTTACTAAGGAAAAATTTATTTAAAAAATCTATTTTAAATACAAATTCAAATAAAATATGCCACAGTGCGTCGTATTTATTTAAAGTATTCAGAGTGAACGATGCAACAACGCAATTTTGATCACAAGATTTTGTTTTGTCTGTGTTAACGTCGCGTCGTCTGTTCTACTTTCATTGGGATGATATTTATCAGAATTATTGCAAAATAATTAGACACGTTTTATTATAATGTGATTTTGCATTATCAACGGAAATTAGAATTGCATTAAGAATAGTTCTTTCACAGTTAGAAAATAAAATATATTAAACACAGACAATTATTTATTATTTTAATATAGTTCGGAAAAAATAACAAGAATAATTTAATAGTTTTGTATGTAGCATCACAAACTAATTGAGGTAGTAAATGTACTTGTATTGTGAAATATTATTTTTATTTAAAAATTTCAAGTTCAAGTTTGTTTTTTCAAAGGCAATTAAATGCACATTCTAACTGCAATTTAACATTCTTATTTATATATACAACTTAAATAATACTCGTATCCGGAAAATGTTTTCCTTACCAGCATGTACCTTATACACGGGAGTTTTTATGTCCGTTGTCCATATACAACGAGTATTTTTCTTCGACTAAAATTTCTTATTCCAACCAGTTGAATATTTACAATTTTTTTTAACAGACCAGATTGGGTTTTAATACTTATTTTATACGGTTCTCGAGTGCCAAAATATAAAACAGTAAGAAAGAAAACAAATGGGCTCGAAAGTTAGCAATCACTATTGAAAAAGAGGCTCGAAGTTTAAACACCCCATATTAGAAGAATTTTTTAATCGGATTCAGACACTGTGTTATAATTAAAGGTACCACTGTCTCATGGTTATAAGTTCTATTTTTGATAAATTTGCATTTAGAATGCTAATAAAGAAAGAAAATAAAATATCAAAGTCAAAGATAAAATATATGGAAAGAAGAAAAAAATTAAAAGTTGTATGATATAGCAATAAAGTATATGCGTATGCCCAATAAAATAGGTAATCCTCTTCATTTGTCGTTAACGATCGTATAGACATCAGTTGTTCGTAAAGTATTTCCATATTGTGACATATTGAAGATATTAGAACTTTATTTGATTTTTTTGTGTTGTAATTTCCTAATCATTAAAAATAGAACAGCTTTTATATGCAATATAAAAAGAAATTTATATAAACTTAACTTGTGGGCGTGTCTACCTTTTCTGAAATTGTTCACTTTTAATTATCAATGTATTCAATTGCAAATTTTCCTGAAAAAAGTATGTATTTATATTATTTTTCGGTTACAAAACAGTCTTCTAAAGATGTTTAAATCAAATTCGTATATTCTAAACATTTTCTTACTTCTGGTTACTTTGCTGAAATTATCATATCAGCGAAAAAGTATTTTTAGCTGAATTCGAATATTTTATTGCTTCAGCGTTGGTGGCACTCGTATACCGAATTTCGTCTGCGCGTGGCATAAAATGTTTACAAGCAAGTGGAATTATAATTTTTGCTTCATTGTTATTATTATTATTTTTGTTTTGTTTTCAATTTTTATTTTACACATACTATGAATTTCATTTAATGTTTATAATATACACACAATGTTGAATGATCTTGTCATGATCATATGCCGTCTGTCACAGGAAAAATTAAATTAAAAAAAAAACAATAAAAAATATCTTCCCATAAAATAATGCGCATTATAGAAATAATGATAACATTTTCGGATTAGAAATATCGTTTTAAATTTCAGAAGACGAGGCAAATTTTAACCTATACATGCAACATATGCACGTATTTGTAAAAAAAAAATATGTAAACATTTCCTTCGTAGATTCAGAATGTACATACACTGTACATAAAAACACTTTTAAACATTTCAGGCAAAAGAGTTATGAAATTAACTTGTAATTGTGCTCCAATACTAAATTCGATTTTATCTTTTCTTTTCCCACATGCAAGCAAAAGGGTATTGAATTGTGTTTGTGTTTTATTTGATTTAAAGTACTCAAACAAAAATTTATTAAAAAGTGTAAATGAACTTTTGTTTATAAACAATAATTTAAGGTGAAACAAAAAACTCTATTTTCCTTAACGAAACGTGTAAAATTTAAATAAATTTATCAACACGATCGTTTTCTGTTGGTCCATGTAATTGGGTTTATTGCAGGTTTTTATCATAATTAAATTGTATTTAAATGTTAAACAATTCCATGAAAGTTCACTGAATTCGTTCAAGTTCAAATGAAAAAACCCATTAAAGGCATACTACTAAATGAACAATAGGTAAAAGTTGTTTTCGTTGCAAGGGGAAAAGGTGTAGTATCTATGAAGGATCTCACATTCTCTCTGTGTCGATTTTGGTTTTGTTTAAGTATTTCTCAAAAAAAAAATGATAAATAAACATTAATAATGGAAGATAGAAATACATCTACCAGTAGTACAGCGCGTAATATTGCCCCAGTCCTTTGCGGATAATAGCAATAATAAACATACATACATTATATATCATATGTATGGTATATTAACAAACCTGCAATATATCTTATTTAACAGAGAAATTTCCAAAAAAAAAAAAGAAAAAATTATTTTTAGAATTGATATTCAAAATATTTACCAACTCGAAGCTAAAAATAAATTTGCCATACTATTAATAATGGCTTAACACGGAACAAATATATGTTTCAGTGGAATTTTTTTTATAAAAATGTGTTTTATTATAAAGAAATATTTTAATCCATTTAATAATAAATGAACAGACAATTATCAATTTTTAAGTATGTACTCAAAGAGCAATTGTTAAAAATTTCAATTATCGCTTATATTTGGCTGCTACAAACATATCAAAAATATGAAAATATTCCAATGAAAAACGTGATATCAATTCTATGGTTTTTGGCAAATAGAATTCGTTTATTGATAAATCATTGAATCGATTTAATAAATTTTGCTAATTTCTAAGTTGATGGATTATTCAAACAGAAAGCGTAAACTATAATGAATTGTTATAAAATGAAAATAAATCATTGAAGTGATTTGTTAAGGGTCCTGTTTATAATCGTTTGATAAATAGTATTAAAATATTGTGTAGCCATTCCGATAAGTCGGAGGGAATTGATGGCTTGAAATAGGCAGGAACTTTGTTTTTAATAGGTTACATACATACTTATGTACATATGTATAACGTACATTACCTACTATTACTTCTTTTTAGCTTATTTCAACACAAAGTCTGGCTTTTTCAAATAAGTGAAATCATAAAAACGTTTATGTCAAAACTTCTTTGCTAAAAGTTATTAGCCTGTGTATACATGTGTATACATATATGTACATATGTATTAAAAAAACAAAAATAATGTTTTCTTTGTTCTTTAGCACGAGATCTTTGCTCTTAAACAATTATAATAATAAAACTTTGTATTTTTATTATGAATGTTTGTACAATATTTCGTTAAGAAACATGTTAGCAAACAGAAACAAGTTTGTTTAAAAATCATACTATTATTCAATCGTATAATCGGAAATTCTAATTTGCAATGTACCATAATAATTTTCTATATTTATAGTATATATGTATGTGTATAAGTAAGAGTTGATTATTAATTAAACTTTACAATTGTTGGTGCACTGCCGTTTATAGTACAGCAATCAGTCACCAAGAACGTGTCTAGTATAATTTGAATTTTAAATTAGAAATAAATAAAATATATAAATTCCGATTATTTTTTATTGTTGTTGTCGTGGTGTGTCTATGTTTGAAAAATACAAAAAAATAAAAAAAATGATTTCTTTTTTGTTGTTGTCGAACGTATAGAAAATCAAAGCCAAATTTGCAAACATAGATTTCTCGTTTAGCAACAATCTTTTGAAATTTTTGTTTTTAATATAAACTTAATAATAATAAAAAAAAACATTAGCAAAACAAATAAGAATTCTACTTCTTGAACCAGTATGTTATACCATTACTGTACTATTGTTACTCTTAATTTTCAAATTTCCAATACAAAAAATAATGTAAAATATAAAAACTTGATATTTTTAAATAAAATTACGGAGAGATTGGACTGGAAGACATTTATTTATTTAAACTAAAAGAAGACGCCGCGGTCTAGTAGGTAGTGTGTTGGTAAAAGTAAAATACAAAAAGTATTTCTTCGGCGACTTCCTTTCAGCAGATTTCTGGCAAAAACTCTGAAAGTAAATAAAATTGCCGTGAAAAGTTTCTCAAAAATCTGTCCTTCGGAGTCGAGTTTAAACTGTAGGTCCCGCCACTCATGTATTTATTAAATTAACACACACTACATAAGTGGTGTGAGAAACTAGGTCGTAATTCTGACTGAAGGGTTGTAATGACCAATTTTGTATGTACATATGTAAAAGAAGACGAACGCCGATTTATAGTCTTTATTGAAAAACTTTAACGTATCATAATAATACTTCAGATTTTGAAGACATTTTGTTAGTGCTCAATTTAAAATTCCTTATAATTTACCAAATTCGGATTACATTCTGGTTATTTTGCCGTTTTTGATAATATTTAATGGACCGAACCAATATTCTTGTATGTTCTTGAAAGGAGTTCTAATGAGCCATTTTGTAAAAATTAAATTCTTTCTTTCTTTCTTTCTAAAAAGATGGATTTAATTTGGTAACAACTATTATAAAGCCAATCAAATAGCGTTTTTTCCACAACTGTAATAATAATAATAAATAATTCTTATTAATGAAATTTTAATATTATTTTTTCTTTTTTCATTACTTCAAATCTAATGACACCTTAATATGTATAAAAACCAATTACATACATATTGTAAGTTTACAAACCCTTTATACCTTTGTCAGCATACTGATAAAATCGGACGTTCACGTATGTTTAAAACAATTGAATAAATGCCACTCATTCTATATACTTTAGATATTAAACTGTTATAAAGGCTCAATGACTTTAGAAACAATATTCTTGAACAATATGGGAAAAAAGCTTGTTGGGAATTTATCAAAATTTACTACAAATAAAAAGAAAAAATAGAATTTAATGAATAAAAAAAAACTGCTGAGAATCAAAACAATGACTGACGTAGCGTCTGTAAATTCAAAAAATAAAAATTATATGTCTGGATTGTATTATATACACACATAGTAATGTATGGATATGTATGTGCCTATGTGTGGACGTATTTTCTGTATTATTTTTATTTTCGTAATAATTAAATTGGGTTTTTGCCATTTTGTTATATTCCAGAGTCCAGAGACCTCTCCAAATTATCAATTCATCAAAACAAATGTAAAACAACTTAGAAAAAGGAAGACAATCAACCTTTACCGTTTAATATTTCAAATAAACGAATCAAATTAAAAGCATTGAATCATATTTTAAAACATTATTTAATTAGTTTATTATTAAGCATGGGTGCCCTGTTAATCGTGAGTTTGCTAACCACCTCCTGTCTGTTACATTAAATCGAGTATCAGATCTAAATAACTCGGCTCGTAATAATTATAATATAATTCGTATCGTATGTTGAACCCGTTTCAATAAATTGTATGCCTTCCATCTGGAATTTATGAATTACTGCAACTTGTAACTTGAAATTCCCCATAAAATAATTGTTTGAATTTAAAATTTTAAAACAAAATTTTGTCAGGCATTTTGAAATAATTATCCAACTCTATCAAAGCAGTGCTGAGAAATATTTATTTTATTATTTTAAGTTCTTTGTTTAAGTTCTATAGCTTTACTTCCTCCCCGAATTAAAGACAAGCACAAACTTTCTATTCTTCATTACAAACAAATAATAAATAAATTAATACTGAAATGAAAATAAAAACTAAATTTTCATTTAAGTACCGCACATGCCAAGTCGTATTTAATAATTTCAATAGTTTGTTTCTTTAAACATAGAAAAAAAAGAGTCGTTTAATAAAAGAATAAAAAAAAAATACAAAAAAGTTTCTTAAAACGTGTGCCAAAGACTTACGCAAATTTCATATGTATAAGTCGATTTTTTTACGTAGTTTATGCAGCATTTTCTTTTTAATTCTATTAAGAACTTGCCGACAATTTTCAGCTGTCATGTGGAAATACTTCCTAAATTGGGATTCTCATGAAATGCAAATATGCGTTTTAATGTTTTAAACAAAAAAAAAATTTTTTAAATCAGTTTCAAATCATTGCATTTAATGTGGAATGGCATGTTCTTTTTCAAAGAAAAATTTAAATTAATTTTATTTGTTTATTTCTTTTTTTTATATTAGTTTATTTTCAATTTAATGAAAAGCGTTAAAGTGTAACGACATTTGCGAAGGTTAAAATAATTTATGTGCAAAATCATTTAAACAAAATGTAAAAAAAAGTAATAGACATATACGTCGATATTATGTACGTAAAATTATTTACTATAAATGAATATGTAGTATGGAAGGGGGCATACACCAACAACGATAAACAATAAATTGCATAAATTAAGTTAATGTTGATTTATTTATACTATAAAATAATCAGTCACTGGTTAAAAGCATTGATTGGTTGGTTGGTTGGTTTGGCTGCATTGCATGTATTGTTTAATTTATTTGCGAATGTACCATTTTTAGTCATCAATTAAATTCCAATGAAGAAAAAAGTCTGTGCTCTTACTAAATGCAGAAATATGCTACAGTTACGATTATAATAATACAATTTTAGTTTATATTCTATTTGAAGACAAAAACATTGGTGGTTTATTATTTTTTTTTTTATCAATCCCTAAATTTATGGAAAATTGGATTGAAAAACTACAAAATACAAATGAGCTCTGCTATAATTTTTCTTGCCACTATAAAATAAAATATGGAATATCGTGTATCTACATATATATATACATATATAATTTTTATGATAGTTACAAGTACAACATTTTTTATTTAACTGCGTAGTTTTGTATCCATTTTTCCTGATTGATATCATTTACAAGTTTGATAAAATGACGTTAAATTGTTTTTTTATTTATTTAAAGACAAGTAACATTTAGGCAATAAATGCTAACAATTATAACATTATTTTCCTTGTGAAAAGAGGCTGAAATAAGGAAAACAGTGAATAATGATTGTGTTAAAATTCGGACTACATAATCCCATTTTATTTTAAATGTATTTATTTTTCACTCATTGTTATAACTAATTCTACACTAAAAAATTTTAAAGACAAACATAAATCAATAAATAGATCCGAACCCTGGCTCTATGCTTTGATTATTAAAGCTATTGTAAGGTGAGATAAAACGTAAGCAAACATTTTCCTATAACATTCCGAACATATCATTCAGTTATTAAACAAGTGGACTGTGTTGGAAAACAGGAAAGATAGTTTATAGGAGAAAGTAAAGAGAGGAGGTAGTGTGCGGCAACTTTTTATTTTATATACCTTTGTCACTTTTTTCTAGAATTGTTTGTTATTTAAAATTCCCACCTTATTTTTTCTATTGTGAGCAATTATATATACACCCAAGTCTCTGGTGAGAATTGAAACCACGGCTCTTGAAGTTTAGGACACTATCAACTAAGCCATAGATTTTGTTGGCAACACTTACAATTCAATCGTTCGAAAACGTTTATATTATGCTTTTTGGGGACCTGTATGGCAAGTAAATTTTAAAGAAGAAATAATCATATTTAATATACTTGCTTGATTAGGCAATACCTCAGCATACATATAAATGGAACATCGTAAATTATTATTACATTATGAAAAATAATTTTGTAATTACTAATCAATATAAAAATTTAAATTTGCAAATGAAAAATACTTTTCAATGCAGTAAGTAATTTAATAATCCGGCGCAGTTAAATAATTGACAATATCTATTAGATTAACAATAACCTCATTTACTACTCGTGCAAAGGTTAAATTTGTAAAATTGCTTGCTCACTCTCTAGAATATACTATTTTTAACAGAATACATTTGCAAATCTATAAATAAAAGCTTGAAAAAATACCCCCATCCATTGACCAATTTACATACATACATACATACAAGTGGTGTATGTGTTCGTCAACCGGTATAAAGAGGATTTGCTGATAATGCGGTTATTCGGTTATTTCTTATTCATTGATTATTACAATATTTTTAAGAGACATTTTTAATAATATATTGCGATATTAGTACGTCATTATCATTTTATTTAATATGTAAACGTTTAAAAAGAGCGGCGTATAAGATTTTAATATCTTAAAATATCTGTGTTCGGGAATATGCTTATTTCTTTCCTTATTTAAAGTGAAAACATTGATAGCTATTGTTATTGTTTTTGTTCTGCATCAAGAGTTTGTTGACGCATTTAAAGTTGTTATTAAAAGTGAAATATAAATAATATTAAAAAGAGAAACACGTTAATATATATGTATGTGTACATATATCGTATTAACCCATAACTGTACTCTGTATCCTGTAGCTTCTGGTTTGAAAACAATCGCTTTAATATTTATTTATGGTGTTACGAATTCTGGACTCAATTAAAGATCTTTAAACATTAGCTGTTTTTTGTTAATGAATATAGTGCAGAACTTATGGGAAAGCTAAGCTCATGAATGTATTTCGCTCATATTGAATATAGCACACACTGCTAGGATAGTAAAATAAAGTTGCCATTCAAAATTGTTAACTTACAACCATTTTGAGTACACAAGATTAAATAGTTCGACCAAAACTTAACTTGACGAGAAGCTCAGCGGACTGAATCTTTTATTTCTCTCTCTAGTCAAGTATGTAAAGTATGAAAAAACGCTTTCTACAGCAAAGGATTAAACTAAAAATGTTGATTTAAATCAATAAAGCAAGTAACGCGGTCAAAACGTAGTCTTGTTGAATATTTAAATGGAACAATTATAATATCGGATAATACCCTTAACACAAATTTATGTTATTTTCCGCAATTAAGAAGAAAAAAACCCATTTCTTTCGCTTTAACTATCTTAATATAATTATGACTGCAACTTTTCTAGAAAAGAGTGCAATGATTTGCATTTTCTGTGTGAACGTTATTTAGCAGCGTTTTTGTATTTAAAAACATATACATATGTATTCAAATCAGAACAGATATCTGTTCAATTTTATTGTGAATTTGTGAAAATTTTATCTATTTTACATTTAACTATTGAATGTTAGTAAAATTAAAAAAAAGTTCAAATATAAATAATTTGAAACCATACGTACGAAGAACACCATTGATAACAGGCAGACAAGCCTTTTCAAATGTTCATTCACACATACATGCGCGTGTTTTTACTTAGAAACAAATACACATTTTCTAATCGTATTCGTACTTAACCGTTACGTGTAATACGAACAGATGAGTATATGTACACAAATTCCACTAAGCGTGATTCAATCGAACGGTATGTCAAGGTGTAACTCGTGTAAACATACGTGTACATATAAGTATGTATACTTATGTATATACATTGAAGCAAATACTTAATACGTGAACTATCCCACATGTCAAATATTTCTAATACCAAGTTTAGTTTTTTATATTCAATCCAAGATATTTTGATTTTTATTGTTCCTAAGTTTTTGGTATGATTATGTAAATTTAAAATTCCAATAATTAAAAATAATAATAATAAAACAACCATTACATCGAAATTAACATTGAGGGAATTTATTTTAATTTTCTTTAAGATAATTTGAATAAAATCGTATTAAACTGTATTATTACACATAAAAGGCGATTTTTATTTAACAAATTCGATCAAATGAAAAATTAATTGACAAAAAATTGATTGATTTGGAAATGATTAAAAAAAAACAAAATTACTAGCATTGTAAAAAAGAAAAATATTATTTTTACATGGAATTGTTAGAATAATCCCATAAAGATCATATACGCACTGTTTTATTCAATAACTAACATGGTTTTATTAGACAAATATTTAATTTTTTTTTTTGAGACAAATTCTGAACGGTTTAGTATACGATTTACGACCAACATTTTCGATAACTAGCATTCTAGAGCTTACTGCATTTTTAATATTAAAAAAACATATTATAATAAATATTATAATAAATTATATTATTATATATTATAATAAATTATATCCAGATTGTTTAATAAATATCGAACCATTGTAAGTTTTAAAATACGTGTTCTATAGAAATTTCCATCAGACCTAAAATGAAAAAAATTTGAATTCCAATTCTTTCAAAGCTCGTTGTGAACTCAAAACATTATCATCGTAATAAAGAAAAAGCATTGTGTACGCTACGCTTTGCAAAAAGACGGCGTATGGCTTTAAAAAGGTAGCTATGATTGAAACAAACAGATAAAATCATAACATAATAAAAAAAAAACATTTCATAGTTTTAAATAAAGATCAAGGGGTTTACAATCAGAGAGAGATATGTATGTATGTAATCTTGCAGACAGACAAATTAGAGAAGCAAAAATTTAACATTAAGTGTAGTTTTGAAAGAAAAGTAAAAAATTGCTTTTTAAATAGAAATTTCTTTCAACGAAGGCATCTAAAAATAGACATTCAAAATTTTTTCACGTGATCTTAACGCCCCTGACGTAGCAAAGAGAACAATTTTCGCCAACAAATACAAAACGAAAAAAAAAATAATTTTCTTGGCAACAGAATACAAAACACAAAATTTCTTATTGTTAATCTTTTGCCATAATATTATTATTTTTTTTGTTTTTTAATTTTTTATTTATAAAAACAAAACGTAAAAATAGATTATATTCAGAAGTAATTCAAAACAAAAATTAACAACAGGCGTTTAAATTTTAATATACAAATAATAAATTTGCTATAATCACTACCTTGAGACATGACTTTCTTAAACTATAATTCATAAAAAAACAACCAAAATATTATAAAAAAAAAGGAAACGATGGTTCACCTTATATTTTAATACAGCAACAGTCTATCAAAATATGTAAAAAAAAAGAAAGAACCTAAAATATTTTAACGAAAAGAAAAAAATCCTTTGGTGTTGAAATATTTCTCTGTCGTTACGTTTCAATTGATTTCAATTGAAAATTATTGACAAACGACGACACGATATGGGTAAATGTCATTTGTCGTTTTTATATCTATTAATAATTTAGTTTTACCCTTTTTCGCATTAAATTTCTATTAAAATCGCTTGTTTGAAGAATTCATTAATCTTGCTTCCCGTTGGTTCTTTGCTTTTTATGCTGTCTTTTGAAAATTAAGTTCAATCAACCAAAAAAGTACACGTTTTTACAATTGCCTAGGAAGCGAAACATGTTTTTTTTTATTTTTTTATTAAAGTTCAATTACAATTGGTGTGAATAGAATAGAACATATTATATATTGTCCTAACCGATGGTCACTAATTCTGTATCTTAGATGGGCAAGAACAAGCAAAATATATAAATAGTAAGCATATATAATCAAAATGCTGAAATTCATTCACTATTTTGAATTGGCAACCTCTGTAAATATTGAATATGCCTGCTAATATTATAAAATATTTAAATGATATTTTTACTGTTATATTTAAAAATTTCAGACTTATTAAGTCTCATAGACTTATGAAAAAAAAAAACGTTATAACGACTTTCTTTAGCGGAATCATGTTTGCAGCACACGGATTTGAGCATTCTATTTAAATAAATTCCCATTATTGTTAAATCAAATACAGTTAGAACATGATTCAGCACTCAACTTCAACCAAATAGTATCTAAACTAACGAACTGTTTAAGGTCAAGTGCATAAAAATATTCATTCAACAATTTTCATTCCATTTTGTTACCGATACTTGTGTTTATAAACATATGTACATACATACAGTTTGTCAAAAAAATCTTTGCACATAGAGAAAAATAAAAAAACTTCGAAAAATTCATTGATTTCTAATATAAATAACCAACTTTTTCATTTTTTTCAAACAGGATTTTATAAACATATGTTTTGTTAATATAATAAATAAAAACCTTTTATAACAATGAAAATATTCTAATGTAAAATATTAAAAAACAAAAACAATCCAATTTTACTACTGTCAAAAAAATGTTTGCACACTTGACAAAATATTAAGATTTTTAAATTATAGTTCTAATATTTTGTGTGTTCACCTTGAGCATCAATCATCAATGTAGACACCTTCTCATGGATTGAATAAGCTTCGGAATGGCATATTCTAATGTATTTTTTTCATTCTTCTTTGATGAACTTTATCAATTCGTTTTTATCTGTGGGCGATCTTTTTCCTACCTTTTGCTTTAGATGAACCCACAAATTTTCGATAGGGTTAATATCAGGACTTTGGGCAGGAGTATCAATAACCTGGACTTACATAAATAAGATTTATGATTAGAATCATTATGTTGATAGTACCTGTAATTAATTTTATTCGGATTAACCGGGTCAATAAAACCAAATTTCTTAATGCTGGCAGTCAGTTCATTTTTTAAAATATCAAGATATACTTCCGTAGTCATTATTTCATCCAAAATCCTGATTACACCAACTCCCTTGCTGGATATACAGCCCCATACCATTACAGACAGTTTTCCAAACTTTACTGTAGGAATAAGATTTTAATTTTCTAGTGCTGTCAGAGGCTTACGCCAAACTCTTTGCGGTCCGTCATGATAATAAAGCATTATTTTCGTCTCATCTGAGAAAATAACAGAGTCCCAGTACTCCGGAGGAAGTGAAATGTATTCGTAATCTTAATCTCTTTTCGACATTTTGTGCTGACAGCAGGGGTTTTTTCCTAGCCACTCTTGAAGAATATTTGTGTTTTTGAAGAACATTTCTGATGGTTTCTTGGGAAACACGTAACCCAAAGTGTTTTTGCACTTGAAGAGCTAGTCATCTCGTACTGGATTGTGGGCTACCATACACGATTCTAATAATTTTTCTTTCAACTCGCTTCGTCACATTTTTTGGCCTGCCTGTAAATCCTTTTAAGTCTAGTCCTCCTTCTTTTTCAGCACGGTTTATAATATTATATACAGTCCTGATGTTCAAGGAGAACATATCGGTGATTTACTTGGCAGATTTGCCTTTGTAGTAGTTGAAATAGACCAATTGTATATTTTTTGAAACTCGTATTCCTGGAATTTTTTGTATTCAAATATAAGGACACCTGTTACATAAAAAACGATCACTTCATTAATAAAACGTTGTTTACCCCTTTCACATTCCATCTCATTTGTAAAAACCCAAAATGCACAACATTCTTGGGAAATAACGGCATTTTTTGTCATTTTTTTATTATCTTCATTCAATATGCAAAGATTTTTTTGACACCTTTTATACTGTGTAAAGTTCTTTTATTGTTGTTATTATTGTAATGTGTGTGACTATTAGAAAACTATTGGCGCCTTATGGTCGTAAACAAGTACAGTTATAGAATGTGTGCAAAAATAAAAAAGTATGTAGAGATTTTGTTGTTGGAATTCTTGAATGAAGATCACATTTTACATTTTTTTGATCTGTGCAAAGATTTTTTTGACAAACTGTATGTATGTATATATATTTGTCTGGTTATCTATCTACTCTTTTCAATTCATTTGTTACAAAAATTTTCCCTTATTTAGTACAAGTACTCTAATTTTTATCTGTATGTATATACCAATTAGCATAATACACGAAATGAATTATTTAGTAATAGTCTCTAATACTTTCATTGGGGAAAATTTCTTTACATTTTTCTTGAATTGAGAGTATTTTGTTTGCATTATCGTTAATAGAAGATCTATTAGAATAAAAACAAAAACGTGAAGAAAAGAAGTAAATGTAGTGCATTCGTTTGTTGTTTATTGAGTATGCTTGGCATCATGTTAATTTAAATATTTTTTAGAAATTCACACGCCACCCAATACAGCCCCACGCTCGTACTTTATTTTGATAAAATGTTATCGATTGGATCTAACACCTCTACCCAAATTCATCCATCCATCAATCAAAACACTTAAAAGTAAATATTTATAGCATAATTTTTCATAATATTGAATTGTATTGTATTGAATTGTATTGTATATTAATATTGTGTTGTGTTATTAGTATGTATTGTTATTTTTTGTTTATAAAATTAGCGTGAAATTTATCAGGGAAATTTCCATTGATTATTCTGGTTTTAAATGCAATCTTTGGTTTTATTTTCACATTTGTTTTCTTTTTTCTTCTTCTTTTCAATCCATCTGTAGGTACAAATGTACGTAAATGAAACTTCAATACATATCTGATATTTTAATGTATTTAATATGAAAAAGTATAAATCTTAAAAATCACAAGTCAATAAGCGAGTGACTTCTTAATTCATTTTTTTTTTTGTTTGTTTTTAGTTGGACATTACAACATTTTTGTCAGGATTACGACCTAGCTTGACAAACCACCCAATTTTATCCATGACTGACTGACTAAAACTGCAGTTTAGTGTCGATTCCAAATGACAGATTTAATAAGCAATTTTATTTACTGTCAGTATTAGCCCCATTATGATTTATGATTTGGCACTGTACACGTTTATCAATTCGTATACAAATAAATATTTCCTTTGTTTGGAAACAATTTTTCATATGAATTATTAGTTGGCGATACAAAATTTTCCACCAAGTTTATGAAAACCATGGAGAAAGAGAATTTGATAATAAAATCAAAATAAAAAAGAAACAAATTTATGCCCAACCTGCGAAAAATGTTTATTTACTTTTTAGCACGTTCGATCTATGTATCTTATCCATCGCCTACCTTAACTTATTCTTCAATTATTCGGTAATTATCATTATTTAGTATTATTTACTATTTACCTCTTTATTGGAGGTGTAAAGTTATTATTATAAAACTTTCCTAAACAACTGCGGTCAAACAAAAGAGTATTGACATGTTTAATACAATTTAAATGTATTTTTTTTTATAAACAAATAAATACTAGAATTTTCCATTAAAAGATTGAAAATAAATATGGGATTAGTATTAGGAAATTTAATATTTTATTTAATTTTGTTATTAAAAATTATGTTTTATAATGCAAACATTATAGTTTTATAAGTATGTACATACATATAAGCAATATTTTTACAACAGAGTACTAAGATCACAAATTTTAATTTAATTAACTTTATTTAAAAAGTCTAAGATGAAAACTAAATTTAAATTTAAAAAAAACTGTATATGCGATTAAAGTCAATTGAAATACATACATACGAGTATATAAATGAAGTTAGCAGTTCAATTTCAATTAAATTATCGATAATATTAATTAAATAATCCCTATTTAGTAGCAATCTTATAATATATTATAAGCAGAAAACTTAAAGCAACTTAAAAACTTAAGCAGAAATCTTAAACTTTGAAAGGGTATACATTTTTAAAATAAATCTCGTACTGTAAACATTTGATTTAATCCTCACTCTCACGATATGTAATTCGATTTGCTCTTTTTAAAGAAATATAAAGATGAATCAGTGATGCTATGAAAGAGTACCAAATCTGTTTATAATCAAACTTTACTGCCTTTAGTCCTCAAATGGTGATTTGAAGATACTTCATCGTCTGAGGCTACCACTGCGGTATTACTTACTGACATTTATCTGATTTTATTTAAAAAACTTGTACTATTTATAAATATATGTTTTTTTATCAATGCAGATTCAACGATCAACCTATCAGTATTTTAAGTGTGTGTTCTTGCAAATTATTTAAAACATCTTTATTTTAGTATTTCGAAACGAAGAATACAATACAGGTGAAACTAAGAAAAAACATTTGGGTAAAGTATATCTTCATAAAATAAAACAGATCTGTAGTTCCGGTCATAGAATCTATTTCAACTCTAAATCAATTTCACTAAAATCAATCAATGACCAACATCTTGTATCAGCTCAAATTTTAAATGAATCTTTTTATTAAGTCATCTATCTAGAAGAAGAAATCTTCAGATACTTTATAGATAGTATTGTTGTTGTATTTTTCGATCGTTTAAAAAGTTTCTAGTTATTGGAACGAACTAAAATTTGACATAAAATAGTGTATATATAAATAAAATAAAAATATCGTAAATATGTATATATTGTACGCAAATCGTTTAATTTATTGTAACCATCGACCATTTCTAATGTAAAATATGTAAAATTCGTAAAAAAAAAAACGTCTTACGTTGGCTCCACAGACATCAATATACAATATGTACGTAATAAATACTACAGTAGGTATTTTATTTCTCTTCGAATATGTACATACATGCATATGTATATGCCAATTTAATGAATAAATGATATTTGTTTTTATAATTTGAAATAAATAAATTCTATAAGTTCATGCTTAATTGAACGAAATAAATATTTCTTTTTTCAATAAAAATACTGATGAAAAAGGGAATTTTAATTACTTATGGAGTGAATGTTAATTCAGATTTTCGAACCCAATGTAATTATTGCAAATAAAATATAATATATAATAATAAAACAAAATATATGTAAATAGAACACTGGCTTAAAGTAAGTACAGCGATTTAGTATAATGCTTCTAAATTTTCATGAAGAGAAATTTCTTAAACTGCAAACAGTTGCCAATATGAGATGTTTAATATTATTTTAATTAATATAATCATGTTAACAAAAATAATCATTTTATTTCCTTCACGCGTAAACAACAACCTTTATATAATTAACATTTTAAATAAAAGAGCGTATATTTATTTATTGTTATGCTAATCAAATTAAAATCTTTAAAATGTCCAATTCGTATAATAATTGTTCACCGTTAACGCCAGAGAAATTATGAATTTTATATCATTCTCATGCTTAAATTAAGATTCTTTAGTAAAAGGTTAAATGCTAACAGTTCCCTGCAATATTATTAGAATTGGTATCACGTCTTGGGAATTGTCTTGTGTGGGTAGATTTATGCTTGAGTAGCGGGTGCTACAGATTTGAAGAATGGATTTGAAAAAAATGTTTCATTGCAATTAGTTCTCTCAGAGCTTTTACCGGAAGACTGCGAAAGAAATATTATTTTAGGGTTCCCCTTTTGCCAGTCCAATCAATACGTACCAGACTATAACGTCTATAAATTTTTTTTTTTTTTTTTTTTTTTTTTTTTTTCTTAATTCAAGACACTGCTGATATTATCATGCCTATGATTTTTTGCTATTTATTAAACCTACAGACCATACTTGTACAGTCATATCTGGATTACAATTCACTTAATGTTTAGAGCAACGACAACAACATAATAATTAGAATTATAGTTATAATATTATTGTTCTAATAACCTAGTACAACAAATGCTAAAAAAAGCGTGATGGCCTTTCGTATGAAGAATTTTAATTATCGTAACTGAGACGCCAAATCGAATTAAAAAAAATGGGCGTGTTACTTCAACATTTTAGATTGCGAAAAAAGCTCTGCCAAGAAATAGAATGACATAGAAAAGAGACTGTTTTGATCATATTTATTCTCAGTGAATTAAATTAAAAATAAGAAAAAGAAAGGCATCTTAATGAACTTATTTAATAGATTTGTGCCAACTCATATAAATAATTACAAACAAACATACGATGAAATGATTATTGTCGCGAGAATGAATGTGATTTTCTTATATAAATCACTGAAAAAGAAAAAATAAATAAAAGAAATAAAAAAGTATCTTGTGATATGTTCATTTCGTTCGCATGGCACTAAAAAAAACAATTCTTTGCAAATCATTCGACTTAAGGTTTTTAGTGCATGTAGTCGTATCGTTTATATTTAAATTATTATAAATATTAATAAACAAATTTTTAAAAATATTTTTTATTTTATTTTTGTATTATCATCACTTCAGCGGGCAGTATAAGAGAGAGTAAAAGACAAGAGGAGATGATAGAAATCGGCTGTTTGAAAAGAATCTATGAAATTTTATCATAATCATCTTTTGTAGGCAATTTGTTTTGTCTTTGTTTACATTGTTTTCCTCTTAGTTAATTTGTTTGTTCAGTTAAATTGTTTTTTTACATTTTTAATTTTTGCTTCTCGATTATTTATGGAAATAAAATATTTACCTAACTTATTCAGTCAATCAACAACTTCACTATCATTTAGTCTGTTTTTACTGAAATTTCCTGAAGAGGGGTCAAGAACTTTACGATGTGTTGTTTTTTTTTACCTGCACAAAGTTTACAAGAATGGGTGGAATTAATAAAAAAATTCAATGGCCTGTAATAACTTTGACAACTTACTAACTTAATTGGTATTCAAACTCTTTTAATTAGGATTACAACCTAACTTCTCACACCCATGTTGAGTTTGCTTATTTTGATTAATGAGTGCATAAATGCACTTTTAATGGAAACTTTGTTTACTCTAAAATTTTTTGCCAGAAGGCTACTGAGAGAAACTCTTCGAAGAAATATTTTATCATATTTTGTTTTCTTGTGGGTTTTGAACTAAGAGCGTGTAATAAGTAAACACTCTACCTACTTCGGCGACTTCAAGTAGATATCCATTCTGCCAAATTCCAAAATTTGGCAGTCTCAATCTCTTATAATCGTATCATCTTGTCTATACCTAAAGGTTTAAATAAATTACAGATGGTTTAATTGCAAGTTTTGTTTAATATGAATTAGTTCTAGAAGTAAACTATTATTTATATTTAAAACATACATATATTAAACGTAGTCCAGAGGGGGCTTTTATGAACTAATTTTGAATTTAATTGAATTTTAAAACTCAAATTAAGTCAATGCTATTTAAACGAATTCTTTTTTATAAATTTGTTTTTATTTTATTAACATTTAATGCTAAAAATACTTGTGTTTTTTTTTACTAAATATAAACAAATTGGGGAATTTTCTGTTAAACTGGTATTTGATTAAAACTTTAAATTCATAGCGCCTTTAAAAATTCATTAGAAAAATTTCTATGAATTAATAGAACGTATTCCCCAGAATGTTTATTCCAATAACTCATTAGAATAAATCGGTTTCGGTACAGTAAGCCTACTGTTTCAGATAAACCTTGTTATGTGTACAAACAATTAAAACAATAATAATAATAAAATAATTACACAATTGTAATTGCATTGACTTTATTCAAAAAATTGCAAAAATATTGGAAATTACAAACGTTATTGGTTGTGATGCCTGGTGGAGACAAAAATTTTGATTTCTTGTAATTTTTTTCCTTCCAATAAACTCAGTGGAGGCTTTAAAAATTGTCTGTTAAATATATGGGCAAAAATGACACCAGACCTCTTTTTTGCAGAAAAAAAAGTTATTATTTCCGTTCCCACTAAGCTGGTAGGAGGGCGACGAAGACGAGTGGCATTTTTTTTTTTTAACGAACAAGTCATTCAAAAGTTAACGCACTCACATACACACATACACTTAATAATATTGTATTTTGTCTTTAAATAGGTGTTGTGTTGTTTTTTTAATTTTGCTTCACAAAATGCATGAATGTTGTTGACCACTTTCCTGCCCGCCCGTTATATTGCATTATAAAATTGAGTTTTGTTGAGACGACAACTGGCGACGAACAATATGGTCGTAGTTGTTGTTATTTTTATTGCTTTTTATATAGAGATTTTGATATTATGACTAGTCATACGATGACTTACTTTACTTAGCTGAGTATTTGGCTGTGGGTTTGCAAACGAGTACCCACACATGTGCAGATACGTACATATCTGTGTGTTTGTTTAAAGCTAGTGTTGACAATTTAAAATGTTTTCCCTCAGATAAGAAACATTTTTAAAATTATTTTCTATTTTCGGTAAAAATAAGTAAAGTTCTTTATAATAAAGCTCAACTGAAAGGGTTTTCCGATAACGGGAAGTTTTGAAATGGAATAAAACTATACGTGAAAAATTATTAGTCTTGTTTTAAATCTCATTTATTGTTATGATTCAAGACGTTTTATTAATATAAGAAACGATTTCGGAAAAATACCCAAAGATATTCATCTGCGTATGAATTTATGTATTTGAAATCTTAAATAAAGTATGTGGCTTTAAAAACGTTGCAAAATATTGTATTTTTTTATGCTTTTCTATTTATTAAAACCATTAAGGTAATGTCTAATATAACAAATTTCAGAATTTATTCATTTAAAACTTTTAAATATCGAACTACTTTAATTGGCACCACTGATTTCGAAATTTGTAAATATTTATATCTCGAATCGCACTTATACTCCCTTACTTTGTATTTGTGTTTTAAATTTTTTGTTGGTGCCGATTGTGTTTTATAACAATAAAAAGGAAAAACAACAAAAACTATAAAATAAACGAATATACGAACATACGAACAAAAAATACACAATCTGTATAAAATGGTGAGAGATGGAAAATAGTCTTTCCCTCTCTACTCAAAAGTCTCACAACGATTTGAAAATTGTGCGGTTGAAGCTCATAAAAGTAGCCGTTTGGCATTGTACACTTTCAGTTGATTAAATTTAGTCGTGGCTGTTACAAGTCCTCCTAAAAGGGAAAGAAAAATCAAAGAAACAAGTATTGTATGTCGGAATACGGAACAGCAAACCTAAAACTAAATAAAACAAAAAAAGAAATACTTAAAATAACACAAAATACCAAGAAAAAAAGTTGTTACTTTTTTATTGCAACTTTGTTCGGTATTTTATTGTGAAAAGAGAAATAAAAACAAAATAAAACTTTGGTTAAAAAAAAACAACATTTTTTCCAGTGATTTTTAAAAAAGGAAATATAAACTAAAGTAGTCAAAGAATTTAATGCAAAAATCTAGTTTTTCTAACTATATTGAAAAAATAATAAAAGCAAACATTAAAAGAAAAGATTTTGAAAATTATAAATTTCTAAAAAAGTTTAAAAAATCGAAAACTTCTTGAACGTTGTCATTCGTTATAAATTAAAAAAGTGAAATTTTGCTCAACCTGGATAAAATTAATAACTCAACAGTTAAGAAATATCAATAATATTTAAAAGTAAGTTGAAATTGGAATTATTTATTAGCTTTTTTAAAAGCAAAGCCTTGACTTGCCTATCCAGTATTCTTTTTTGTTTTTGTATTTTCATTGTAATTTTAGAAATTTTTCTAATTGTTATTGTGCAACAGTTATTAAAACATGTTTAATTTGTTTATGTTGTAACTGCTATAACCTTGAAAATACACGTTTACGAAACCATATAAAGCGTTCAAAAAATGTTTTTATTTAATACATTATTTATTAATAAAATTTAACACACAATTATCGCAGATTTAGTCAATTTGTATTTTTCTTTTTTTTTAATTCTTCAAAACAGTTTTTAGAGTTTTTGCGATAATTTTAACAAAAAAAAATAAATATTAGATAATGTAATAAATTTGAAATTTTTTCTAAAGGGTGACATTTTGTATGAATTTTAAAAGCAAAGTAATTTTTTTTATAAATGCACATGTGTGTACACTAAAATAGACTTAATAAAGTGAATTCGCTTTAGTCGTGTCGATTCACTATTTTATTCTTTAGTAATTCTAGTCTTTTATTTTTTCAAAACTAATTGGGACGTGAGGGAATGCAAAAGAAGATGAAGTTGAATCGAATATATTCTTTAAATACTTAAATAATAAATGAGAATAAAAATTTCCTAAATTAAATTAATAACTTAAAGTTTTTTTAGATGAATACATTACATTTTTAGTATTTTTACTTAAGTTTGTAAAATGTACAAATATACACAAATATGTCAGATTTCAACTAAATAATGTTTTTGTATTATGTATTTAATAATGCGCTATGTTTTAGAAATGGCAACTCTGATCTTACATTTGTAAATAGTCTCGTCATACAATTGCATGATTGTTTATCATTGAACACGAACAGAAAAAAAATTGAAAAAAAATGTAACTGCAATTAACAAATAGTATCTGGTTTTATCCAAATAGACTTAAAAATACTTTATATGCACAAAATTAACACCTTTCTCACATATTTTGTAAAATAAAACGGAAGAGAATAGGATAAAATTTAACCATCGGAGTTGTATCCATGTTTTGCAAATTTAGACCTATTCGCAACTTAAGAACAAAAAATGATTTAAAATTTCGTTCTTAAACTAACATGAGACTTATAATTTCTTTATTTTTTATTCAGTTTCAAAAGAGCGTTCAATAAACTGTAGAAACTGTGTTTTTGAATTTTAACCAGTTTGATCTAATCTTGGTGATTCATTATTGCTCTGCAAATTCATAAGAAATTTTAAACTATAAATATTTAACATTGTTGAAAAAACGATACACGACGTCAGTCTGAAACAAAACAAAAAACTATAGTCATAACTGGTTAATGCTGGTTTATAGCTTTTGGTGTTGAAATTTTCTGCATACTACAGGCAGTTTGTTAATATTCAACAAACGAATTGTCTAGAAGTGTAATTTAAAAGTAATGTCACAGTCAGAGAAAAAACATATTTCTAACGGTTAGACAAAATATTAACAGATATGTATGTACGTATGTATGTATGTATGCATACACGTATTTAAAAATTCTTTTTTGAAAAAGATATAAGATAAGATATAATAAATAATCATGATTCATATTACTTTGCATATAATTTTAATGAAAGCAATTAAAATTAAATTTATTCAAAATAAAATGCCATTATAAAGTATATTTTAATGCATTTTAACTGTATTTTCTTTGTCGTTTTGATTATAGAGTAACGTTTCACTCTTTCCATATAGTAACTTCATTTGACCTATATTTGCGCTGACAGTACAAATGCATGCGTAATGCTGTATTCGAGTATTTATCTCACATTTAGTATACATCGTTTAGTATATGGTTTAACATCTCATTTGTTTCGGTATTTTATTACGAGATTTTCTACACACTAAATGCATATGGAAAAAACAACTTTTTTACATTTATATAAAACAAGGATCTACATATTCACATTTATACATACATATGCACATATTGATAAACCGTTTTAATAGTTTTTTTTATTTTATTTGTAGTACCATCAACAACAATGTCTATGGCAAGTGTACATGGTCCTCAATTCACCGATATTTGCGGTTCAATGGGGTAAGTTATATTGTCATTTCTATCCTTATTCACAATTTTATTCTTGGAATACAATCATAAATGCACATTAACTAATATTTAACTTCAAAATACATTCTAAATAACTAACGCTACGAATGAATCTCTTTGAGTCACGCGTTACAAAAGAAATTAATGATAATAACAAGCAAATGAAATTCATTAATTTCCTTTCATTCAAATCAATGGTTTCATAGTGAGAATTTTTAAATTTTACAAAAAAATATGTATATTTTCCTGTTTAGTTTTAAAATTTCATAAATTTTGTTGCCAACTGATAAGGTAATTTGCTTTTTTTTTTCTCTGCTATTCATTGATAATTTTCTAAATATTTTGATATTTTTTGTTTCTTTTAATTTATTTGATTGTATTTGATAAGCGAGTATTTCGCGTAAAATTCATAAACGTCACTCACTTCAAGTTGATTGTAAATCATGTTCAAGAAATTCCCGTGTCGAACATCCGCCACATTTTATTTTACAATTTATGATTGTAATATTAGTATTTTAAATATTTTATTTATTGTATATTTTTATTTATTTAATCGTTGTTGTTTGTTCTTCAAATTTTAGACGCAGCAGTCTCAGTATGTCGTCGTCATTGTCTGACTTAGTTGGCAGTCCCTTGGAAATTTCGGTGGACGTTTTAACCATTGAAGAATTGAGACAACATATGGGCTCTTGTATGACCTGTGGTGTATCATGGACTGACGATCATGTCTCTTTAGATTGCAGTGAATGTGGTGGCTATAGTATTGAACGCCCCTGCCCTCTATGTGATGGTAAATGCGGTGTACAATGGAAACGTGATTTTAAAATGGTAAGTTTAATATGCTTTGTATATATTTTTCCTACAATTAACTAATTGTTATTTTTTCTATTTATAGTCTCATGCTTATGGTAAAGCTCGTTGGTTAGGTGTTTGCCCCAGTTATCCAGAAGCTGCTGCACATTTCAATCAAAATTCTTCAAATACATCCACCATTACTTCCAATGCCTCCGCCTCATGTGCTGCTGAAGCCGCCACACAAATGCGTTTAGCTACCGAATTGCGTGATCGTTTAGAACAATTATCGGCTTATTTATATGATTCCACAGCTCCATTACCTTAAATCCTCCATCATACTTAATACACACAAACAACAACGTAATCATTGATCTACAACTACTTTAGAACACACTGCCCTTACAAATAACGGGTTGTTTGTTTTACTAGCAGCTGCAAGATAATCATCCCTACAATTGTTAGGTTGCTCAGCGCTCTCACATACCACAAGTTATGATTTTGGATTTGCTTTGTGGTGTTTACTTTTAATATTATTTTATTAAGTTTTTTTCTAAGAGAATCTTTAAGTTTTAAGGTCCCCATACTCCATAGGTTTTATTTTAAGCTAAATATTTGGTTATTATTAAAAACTATAAAAGGAACAACCATAATTGTATAAAGGAAGTGAAAGATGTAAGTTTTCAGTTAACGGAGGTTACAACTGGACTAACATAGACTAAACGAAACAGTTCCAAATTATTATAGACAAAGATTTAAGAAACAAAAATCGCAATAAAAATAATTTGATGACTTCCATATTGCAAAGTTTAGTGAAAACGTTTGTTAGTTAATCCACCTTGTGGAACAGGCAATGTTCACAATTGGTATCTTTATGACTGAACTCTATTTTAAAACGACATTTATTATATAAGTAAAATGAACATACAAAAAGACTATTGCTTTAAAATTGATGAATTGTATGATATTAATATGGATTATTTATATAGATATATAGATTGCAAAATAATATGAATAACATACAAATATCCTTGTACTTTATTTGATATTGTATATTAATACTTAATACAGATATTAGCTTAACTGAAAAGATGTACTTTTAAACACAGTCACAAAGGAAACAACAGCTATTGTGAAATTTATTTGTTTATTAATTATCTGAGAAACAGTTTTTTCATTGTACTTAAAAACATTTTAGCAGAAAGCAAAACAATATATTATTTCTTTTCTTTTGTAATGTTATTTAAAATTTGTCTTGATTATAATGATTCAAAATTAAAGCTCAAAAATATTTGTTCATTGTATTGATTTTCTGTGAAAATCAAATATTTTATATTAGTTTAATATTATATGTAAATTTAAATAAAAACTTATTAAATGTATAATATTAAAGTTTATATATAGTTTTTTAAAAAGCTTTGCCCATTTTTTTATTCATTTTATTTTTTAAATAAAATTCTTTATTTCAAAAATTAAAGACAGTTTTTTGTACTACATTTTCTTTTAAAAAAGAAACGAGCTATTTATTATAAATAGAATTGAAATACAATGCCTATTATAGGTAAATTGAGTGACTAAAGAACAGTGGCTTATTGCAGTGTCTACTATATGCTCAATATAGTTAGAGATTTCGTTTATAACTCTCAATTTTAAACACTCCGAATATATTTTAAATTCCTTTTTCAATTCTTAAGAGGTGGACAGAAAACTAGTATACTGCAGTATAACATAATGGGTAGCGCTGCTAGCTGTCAAAGCTTGGTGTCAAGTTGTCAAAAATTGGTGTCAACAGAATTCATAGTTGCAGTAGTAGCAGAAGTTGAAGCGCAAAAATTTGAATTTTTGAAATTTGACGCGCGACAAACACAAATTGTTAAGAGGCTTTCCCTGCTCTACAGTATATTTAACATTAAATATATGGAACATAAAATTTAATCTTGCTGGAGAGAAATATGTGGTTGAATATGCATTCATTATACAATTGGAAGAGTATTTCGTTAAAAAATTCACATAATATTATTGCATTATCCTGAAAGTTTTTGGAAAGGAGCTTCACTGTTCTGTTCGCATTTATTCTTGGTACTCTACATTACGTCGTAAGCTGCAACTACTTTATTCTGTTCCAGACCTTATTCGATTCGTTTTAAATTTTCAGTGATAATATACAACTTAACTTGTCATATTTTTCAGTGTTTAGGCTTTCAGACATTTTCGATAACGAAAAATAAAATATTGTAATTTGAAAAAAAACAGATCCAATATGAAATCTTTAACAATTATTTTATTATTCATATCTATTCCAATTACGTGTAAATCTTGGGAATATTGTCAATCTAATATTGAGAAGGAGTTATGTGGAGAACTAAGACATTATGTTTGCGATGCAAAAGAGTCAATACCAGAGGTAAGTGTTCTATGCTTGTCTGTACAACAAATACGCACATATTAAAAAACATGATTCAGCCGTCTCAAACATCAACGGAATTTTTAGCCCATGTGCCTTTAACGAGAAAGTTAAAAAAGGCGTTTCTTAATTGGCATAATTATTATCGTAATAGAACGGCTGGAGGACACGTTAAAAATAAAAATAACGTTCATTTTCCAAAAGCTGCTCGAATGCGTGAATTGATATGGGATGCGGAATTAAGTTTTCTATCACATTTTCGTACCAAGTTGGTAAACAATGGAGAAGTTGATTGTAGTGGAACACAAAGATTTCCATATGCCGGGCAGAATATAGTAAGTCGGAATTCTTATATATTATTCGATTTTTTTATTCGAAGAGTATTCGACTCGTTATCCTTCTAGGTAGTACAAGCATTAGATGAGCCCAAACCTGTTTTGGAAATTGTATATTTGTCCCTGAAAGAAATGTTTGACGGAAAGAATACCATTCCGTATCCATATGATATGCCGGCTCTATTTACCACTGAGTATGCTTTATTATTTTTTATTTTTAATATTAGTAATTATTTTTCATCTTTCCAAAAACAAAAGCCACCTTGAAGGAAAACAATTTACAATTATGGTAAATGATCGCGTTTCACGTTTAGGTTGTGCTGTATCCTTAGGCTCGGATTGTACCAAAGAGTATAATATGTTACATTAAACTTTTTCAACTTATTTTTATAAAATAAGAAATTTACAGAAAAGGCGGCGTCATGCATCAGTACTGCTACTATACGACTTGCACATATGATTATGGCTTAGGGGGAAGGATTTACAAAAAAGGAAAATCCGCACGACGTTGTTCTATTTGGGGTGTTGGAACAAGTGAAACCTATATTAATTTGTGTGCTAATTCTGGTAAAATCTTCGACTACAACGAGTAGAACTAACAAAATATATGCCAGAATGTAAATACTTTTTCATTAATAAAATAAAAAAAAATTCAGTTATAGAACGAAATACTTCTATTTAAATTTATTTTGGATCACTAAATATTCGAAATATCCCTAGATCACTAAGTTAGAAATATAAATAAAATTATTTTCTATTGGCCGATTGCCCCATTTTATCATTATCTTCTGTGAGTTTATAAATCGAACTATTTGAACTATCTTAACAATTAGATCGTTATAAACTGCAGCAAAATAATTTATGTTTTCGTTTTAAGACCCAATCAGGTCTATAAAGATTACAGTTGTCTTCTGAAACGAAGAGAAAATTTACAAAACTTGTTCAAATAAATAAAGAAATTTGAAGAAAAGTATTTATTCAATTTCCTGGTAAAAAAAATCACTTCTTCAGATCTTGCACATATTTTGGCACTGACCTTGAGGATTTGTTTTAGGAGTAATTGGATTTGTTGTAAATCAAAATCGATTCTAGACAACTCATCACGAGTAAAATCGGGTGTTAATGGCTGGTGTAATAAAATCCCACTGATGAAATTGCCTATATTGGAAGTAGCGGTCCTATTGTCTGTATTTATATACAAAAATATTAATTTCGTAACTCTAAAGATATAGAAGCACACTATATATACCGATATAGCTGTTAACATTCATTGTTACAGTTTGTGTTAAATGATAACTTTTAACAAGTTCATGTAAAAATAGTTGTAACAAGTGAAATAATAATATGAGATACCGATTTTCACCAACAACAGCACTATAATAGTCAATAGTAAGATTATTTAAAAAAAATTAAATTAAACTCTTTACACATTGCCTGGAGGAATCAAAAACATAGCTGTTAATTTGCATTCTTGGAGAAGAGTAGAGCGTAGTTTCCTAATTTTTTCTCGTAACTCTGGACAATCTTCTTCTTGGCCCAATCTTAATAGCATATCGCGATATACCGCTACATGATGATTAACAACATCCAAATACTTTAAAATATTTAAAATATATTTAATAGGCCAAAATATTTTTTTCAATGTGCAATTACCTTTTGAGGATTTTTAGAATGTGTTAAAACATTTTGAACATTTACCGACAGCCTTTGAGCCACTATTGTAGACGTGTAGATCTTATTCTTACTTAAGGAAGACTGATTAATATTTAAGCGGTAATTATTTTGGGGCAACATGACTGTAAGAGTAAGAAAAGCAACTAAAGCAACTTTACACTTTTGGGTTGCTTTTGCTTGCAGTTTATGCAACATAAATCGTTACCTTTAGGCACCATGCAATACATGAGCATTCATTAATATCAAATGAGTCAACATTAAGATTGGTTTTATAAAAAAATGGTTTAAAATGTAAACAATCGTTAACACTGTGAATTAGCAAACGAGAGCAAACAAAAAGTAGAAAAGAGAAAATGGTGTCGCAAAAAATTTTAATATTTAGATGAGGGTTTCAAGGGTTTCAGTATGTGCCAGAACTGCTAGGATGGCATAGAGCTTACTACGACATAGACTATGCTCACTAGAACATTATTTGTAATTAAATTTTATTTTATATTGTATGGCAATAGATTATTTTTAGACTGGAAGACGAATCTAAAAACTTTTTACCTAGTAAATTTTTATAGTGGTTGCCATCAAGCTCCATTATTAAGTTCTTATATAATATGTGCATATGTAAACACATACCTCACTTTGCATCGTGTTTACGTTCCAAAAACACGACGCAAAGTAAATTATGATTTTTTATAACAAACCATGTAAAGATCGAAGATAGGTTCCAGTTACAAAAATACTACATTTAAACAACAAAAATAATATAAAATTTTATTATATACATACAAAAAACAAAATCAATTAAAATAAAATTAAAAATTCACTTAATTTATAACACACCAATTCAAACTGAACTCTAAATTTAGAAAAACAATGAGAAAATAAAACTGTATTTATTCAGTTAGAAGAGGAATCCCCAAGTTTTGATAGCATGGCGCTATTAGAAACAAAAGTCGCGCCATCTCTTAGAAAGAAAGGAAATTTAAAAAAATTTAAAACAACATTAAAAACTCGAACCCAAAACAACGCAACTTCGAAAATCTAACGACGCACAGTGAAAATGAGTACTAATTCAGCACTGACACTGCTTCGCCGCTTCGAAAAAACGCAGAACGCACCGACGCAAAACTAGGTATGTGTTACATAAATTTATTTTACACATGAAAGTAATGAAATATTTAAAATAAATATTAAAATTGTATAAATAAAACGTTAATATTAACGATAACGGTAAACAGATTAGTGATTAAAACGACAAACGACTCTGTCTTTGTATTTACTAGACGCCGTTGATTCTTTTGGTGTAAACGGCTTTGATTTTATTTTTGTTGCCATCAAAACAAGTGAAAATTTTACAAGACACATTCGGTTACACTTTTTGTTTTTATCAAAAGTTTACAAGGATTGAGAAACTGTGAAATTAAATAAAAATGTCAATTATTTTCAAACGTGATTCTTTTCCTTAAGAAATAAAGTGAATTTTTAGGGAATAAGCAGGAATAGCATAAGAGTCACAAGGACACTACTAACACACACATACAAGAATATAGACAGGCAAAACCCAAACTGAGTTGAATTGAAGCTTGTAAATTAATTGGTTATTAAGGGTGTGGGTGGTAATAAACCCCACGTACTATCACCATTCTTCAAGTGCTGACATTTGGCAGTAACAAAAATAGTAATAAAACCACTTGGAGCACCAGATAATAATTGATTGTATTGGCTAAGGATTCGAAAAAAATATTTTTTAAAAGTTAACTCGTAATGTTTCACAAATTCTTGGCATTCAAATGAAAGGTAGACTGTTTTAACTTAAGACTAAAGTTATTCATTTTTTCAGATTGGGTTGGAACCATAAAGGTAGATTAACCTTCATTAATAAATGCTTGTAGCGTTTAATAAATATTCCATAGTTCTTTTGCGAAAACTTGCACTATCATATTAATCATGAGAATTCATTTCCGTGAGCAGTATGGCACAAGGGGTGGAGAAGTCCTCTATGTAACACCAGCCGGTAAATATCATACCTATATAAATTTAATTAATTTTATAGATGAGAATATATATTTTTAAAATGGTTCCTTTCAATTTACAGAACAAAAATCGGTTGTACGAGTGCCATTAAAAACCGAAAATAAATCAGCTCTTAATGAAAAGTTTTTTTTATTCCGCATATTTCAACAAATATTTTTGCCTAAAGGATACCCAGACAGTGTTAGTGAAGATTATGCCGCCTATCAAATATGGGATACTATACAAGCATTTTGTAGTACAATATGCGGTATGTTTATTGATAATAAAAATTTACAAAATAATAACATTTTTATATAGTATATGTGATAACAAACATCACTAAAATCACTCGATTTCTTTTTTCTCTTAGGCACACTTTGTACCCATGCTATACTGAAAGGACTTGGAGTTGGCAATGAAAACGTTAATGCATATTCAGCAACAGTCACATGGATTTTAAAAGAAGGCAGTGGGCACTTAGGCCGTATACTATTTTCATGGTGGAAGGGTGCTCAATTAGATATAGATAGTAAGAAATGGCGTCTGAGAGCAGATTTTCTTAATGACTTAGCAATGGGAATAGAAATTTATGTGCTCCCTAAATACGTGCATTTAAGCACCCAAATATTATGCGGTACCACAGTTTTGAAAGCAATAGTTGGTGTTGCTGGTAATTATAGATAGCGATAGTTACACTATAATGTACTAATTTACATTATTTAGGAGGAGCTACAAGAGCAGCTTTAACTCAACACCATGCTGTGAGAGGTAATTTGGCTGATGTCAATTCGAAAGACAGTTCACAAGAAACTTGTGTAAATCTTATCGCTTCATTTGTCGGTTTATATTTACTGACGGCCATTAAGACTTCAGGGTATGTTGAAATTGGAATGTGGTTTATACGTATTTCTTTTAATTTTTTTTTTAATAATTTTAGAGTTCTATATGGTGTTTTCTCTGTGGTAATTCTCTTGCATCTGTATGCAAATTTAAAAGCCGTAAAGGCTATTTGTTTAAAAACGTTCAACGAATCCCGCTACTTAATAGCTCTTGAAGAATTCTTTAGATCCGGTCGCATGCTTGCACCTCAACAGGTATTAAAATAAGATTTGTTTTAAATTTTCTTATAAAGACTTTCTATTCACTTAGGTCAACAAATTGGAAAGAGTTACATTGGGACAAACAGTGTCCGTTTCTTTAAATATACGTTTGGGAATCTCTATTAAACATTTAACAGATGAATATCAACAAAGTCATATTATCGATAACATTATTTCGTCGTTTGATCCACATGAACATTTTATTGTAGCTGAAAGCAAAAAGTTTCTAGGAGTGTATTTTCATTTCGAAACAGTGCCTCAAGATGTTTTGAAGGCTTATTTTTTTGCAGTATCATATTTACAAGATCGTAATCAAATTAAAGAAAAATATTGGGAAGTACAAAGCAAATGGCAGGAATTTTATAATTTAGCACAACAAGAAGGTTAGTAGAAATAAGTGTTTCCTAAAATTATTATTGTTTTTATACGCTTCAAATTAATAACTGTATTTAAACAAAAAATTGTTTTGTTAATAGGGTGGATAACGTCTCAGCATTTACTTATGGTTGATGAATATAGGTTAAATTGGAGTGTTTAAATCCTGAAGAGATAAAATTGTAAGTAACATTTTTGAAAAAAGTGGTTTTAATTAATTTAACTCGTAAGTTTAGCGAATTTAGTATGTATTTTTAAATTATATTAATTGGAAAACTTTTCCGTAGATTGTAGTTAATTCTAACATGTAGCTAATTTCTAGTTTTGTATTTTTTATTATAACATATTTTATTCAACTCTCGGTTTTATAAAGATATTGATATTAATGTTCGAATATTTGTTTTTTATTTATATATAAACTAAATACTCAAAATGAGTGTGATGTAACAAATCGAAATAGTATTTTTTAATTTGCTTTACTTTGATTCCGTAAACTTCTAGAAATGTCATATGTAAGACATAAAAACATATCTTTTAATTGAATTTATAGTGGAGAATTTTATAATATATTGCTACATTTAGTTTTAAATAAAAAAGTTAATTTTATTGTTATCTACTCTTATAAAACTTCCAGTTTTTATGTAACATTTCTGCCTTAAATATTGTATAAATGTATAAAATAAACCAAAAGATATAGCAATGAATAGCAATTGGGTATACATATGTATATGTGTAATCATTTATATTCCCTATGAGCAATATATACCTAAGATATCAAGTAGAACCTACATTTAGTTTAAGCTTTTAATACAAATAAAACTATATATCACGTATTTTAAATTAAAAAACATAGTTAAAGAAAAACACACGCGTATAGTATGTATGTATATAGGAATTTTAAAAAATACCTATTTTCTTATACCCCTTTACAAAAATATACTATTACATATTGTTGTATACAACAAATTTACACACAAAATATTTAATTTTAATAACGCATTTAAAATTTTTAATTAATTTACTGCGAGCAGTATATTTATTAGTCCAGCGAAATTGATTGATTTTCTTTTTTTATTGTTCTAGATTTTTTTTTTAATTTTAGAAATTTTGTATATCGGTAATGTTTTACATTACGTAAGTTGCAATATTTAAAATTTTGTCACAACATTTTTCGAATACTTAAAATAAAGAACAATTTAACGAAAATTTTTTTATTTAAAACATTTACTTGTTGTTACTGTTGTAATAGATCCGGATCCTACGATTTAATTTTGAGGAATACCTAAAAAAACAGACTTCATTAATTTTGCAACGTTATTCTTTATTTTGTATTCTAATTACCATTTTTATATCTCAAAATACTTTTTTGGTATTGAAGTGTATGAAAATAATAAATAGCTTTTGGAATAAAGGTTTAGGGCTCTATTTTTTGTTTCAAAGCTTAGCAAAAGGTTCTATTACATCTAATACCAAATGACATAATAATTTAAAGTTTTATCCACATAAACAAGAAAATAATTAATAACGAATTAAACTTCTAAATCTACCTCAAAATTCCAGTTTGTAGACAATTTTTTGTTTTAAATCATACATTTATAATATTAAATGCTATTTTTACACAGAATAATTTCAAATCAATTAGAAGCAACGAAGAAAAAATAAAAATAATGTAATTTAATTGTAAAATCGTAGGCAATTGTGCTTCCAATTATAATCTTAAGTTGTATCTAGTAAAAACTGTTTCACAATATCCTATGGTTACCTTATTATCTATGAAAGAAATTAATTAAAGTAATACGAAATCCATACAAAACATTTCGATCCTAAGACGCTTTTTATAATCTTTAGCTGGCTATGTATTCAGTGGAAACACACAATAAATAAATAACATGTTATTAAGTTATGTAGTAAATTTCTAAAGCAATCTATATAAAATTAAAATTTCATAACATTTAATTTGGCTTACAAATAAATAATATAAAATATTTGAGAGAAATTTATACCAACACCAATCATCGTAGCAAACTTGGTTTCAAGCTTTTAGAAACATTTTATTTTGCAGTAGGTATTAATCGTACGTATAATTTAATTTTTTTATGTTATTCAAAACTTAAGCGAAGAAATATATTAAAATAGTACAACCTTTTAATAAAGACCTTAAAACAAATTTGTGCTTTTTATTAATATTTGTTCCATTATCACATTGTTGTGAGATGGCTTCTACTTTTGTAAAGATTTTACATTTTTTAAAATCTTAGCTTTTAATTAGTGTCTCACAAATAGGAAAATATTTCCTAATAAGAAAGGATAGTTTTTATTGCATCGTTTTCTAATAAACCAAGTTGTAAACTCATATTATTTGAGATACGTTAGGGTAATGCGATTTCAATATTTTGTGTTGATTAAAAAAATTGATTTCCATAAGGAACACAACCCTTTGGCGCACCTTCTCTTTAGATTCAATAAGCATACATATGTAAGAATGTAAGAATTGACTCAGACCATTTAACTGGGTCTATGTAAAATTTTAGCATGTTTAGCAATGACAATTATTGCAATACTATCAATACAGTACGAAATTCCAAATAATCTACGTATCATAATAAATTCAAAAATTTTTGTTTAACTTACGAAATCCTAGTCGTATTTATATTTTCTACAACCGCACAAACTTTTTAAAATGTTTTTTAGCACAAAGCTTCACAAATAACAAATAAATTTGTATTGATATGAAAATATAACTGTATATTCAGCGTAATTGCGCTCAACAATACTTCATAGTTGGCACGTTAAACGTCGTTATTTAAAACAATCGCCGTTCTTATTATAAAAGCGACTGCAATGTTCATTTTGACATTAGAGGTGGTTGTTATCTTTGTTGGTGTTTTTTTTTATTATGTGAACTGTTTGTTTTGTTTTAATATTCTCGAGTGCAAAAGAATTTTTATTCCAAAACAAAGATTCGGTTGTGGTCACAAACTTTTCTTGTAATAAAAATGTGTAAAAATTGAGTGGATGGAAAGCATAATATAAAAAACTTATCTAAAATGACCAGTAAAATAAATGAAACATGCGAATCAACTGATATGACACATTACAGCACCAACAATTCTAGAGAACAATGTAAACAGTTGAAATATTTCAAAGAATTTCTACGTGAGTTGACGAAAGATGCTGTGACTAATGAAGTGGTCGGCAGCGTCGATTGCAGAGAAGGTGTTAATGTACCCTGCAATGGTTCGGAGTTGCGGCCATTAATTTTGACCCGAAACAATAATGAAACTTATGCGATGAGCAAAACTGAAATGTCCGCTGAATTAATAATAAGTATATATCAATGGTTGCGCCAAAAACAATGTCCGGAACACTTCCAAATAGGTTTGTTAGAATTGGCAAAGGCAGAAATTGGGAAAGAGTTGCAGAATACGAAAATCCAAGAAGATTTAATAGTTTCCAATAGTAAACAAGTAGAAACTTTCCCAGAGAGTGGTTGTTTTGATTTGCTGAAGATAAAAAAATTCATTAGTCAACAGATGGAAAAGATTATTGTACGTTTGTCAGACAATTCCAAAGAAGAAAATTTAAAAAATATTGCCAGTTGTGCGCGAGATCCATCGTTTTTATGTGTAGAATCCGTTGGTTATAGAATAAATCCGCCTTATTTAGAGGCATGTGTTAAACATAAACCACGTAAAATGGAAGACCGCCATATAAGTTTACCACAATTTAGTGAAATATATCAACTTGAAGAGCGTCTTAGTTTTTATGGAGTTTTTGATGGCCATTCAGGTTCGTTAGCGGCTACTTATGCAACCACTCAAATTCCATATCTGGTGGCCCAAGAATTAAAAAAAGGTAATGAGTCAACCGCTATGGACACGGACTACTATAGAGAAGCCTTGGAAACAAGTTTTCTAAAGGTTGATAGTAATTTTGGTAAGAAACAATTGGGTAGTGGCACAACAGCTGTATGTGTTCTCCTAAAGAGAGATGTTCTTGGAAGTTTTCTACATTTGTATGTAGCATGGGTAGGAGATTCGAGATGCCTTTTAGTATCACCAACAGTGCACTTACAACTCGTAAAGCCACATAAGCCGGACTCTGTGGATGAAAGAAGACGCATTGAATCGACGGAAACATGTGGTTCTGTCATATTTGTACAGGGTCAATGGCGCGTTAATGGAATTATAAATGTGTCTCGATCAATTGGCGACTACACGGTAAAGGCTGTTATAGTTGAACCTGACATTGTGGATGTACTCCTACAAACTGCACAGGATTTTATTTTGTTGGGATCAGATGGCCTTTACGATCATGTAGCTGAAAATGAAATTGTTGATTGTGTCTACAAGTCTTTATTGGATGATGAACAATGTTTGGAAGATATACCTAAACATCTTATTGAATTGGCAAAACAAGGCGACTCTCAAGATAACATAACAGCTATTTTAGTTTTGCTTAAGGACCGCCAAGAAATTAAAGAAAACTTTATAAAATATTCAAAGAAATCCTCTTAATATCCCACTAATGCGTAATAATATCGAACAATCATACGTTTCGAATTATATTTACGGTTTTGAATTGTATCTAAATAGGTAAAACATATAAAAACAAAAAAAGGCAGTTTTAAATTAATTCCTGTTCTCTATAAAAGGGGCATGCCTTGTTGAAGCTCTTCCAATTAACAATTGATCCCAAAGTTAAATTTAAATGTTAATAAACTCCTCTATGTACTCTATGTGCTCTAGAAGAGTGAAAAATTTGGAACTAATAGCGTAATTATGTGCTTAGTAAATTCACATGCAAATATTTATTTATTACTACATTTTCTATTGTCAATTGAATTTTTTTTAAATTTGTCATTAATTTTTGCAATACAAAAGGAAGTAATTTTAATTTACTTATTCCAATTAAATTAAACATTTAAAGCGAATAAATAGTATTTTTGAAGGAATTCCAACTTAAAATCTGGTCGAATACAACTAAGCATAAATTTTAAATTTTAAAGTGGTAAATAAGCATTTGTGAACGTAGAAGTTAACAATACTTTTATATTTTGAATATCAGTATTTTACGAGTAATTCGCAACTAACTAAAAAACCAGTAAAATATGTTGAATAGGCTTTAAATTACAGCCATAATTTCAGTGGAAAGCAAAAAACAAACTTTTTAAATTAAACAGGACGGATGTCATCACTTTTCTAATAGTCGCCCGAGTTTTATTTTTATAACGTGTCCCATGTTGAAGTGAACCATTCTATATAATTAGTGCGAATATTAAAATACAATCTTATCACGGTTGTCTTTTACATTTCTCATGTGCTTTTTTAAATACATTTTTATAAACAATTGAAAGTTGGGTTTAATTTTTTGTGTAATAAATACGACTTATGTTGTTACTTATAAAATTTCGCCCTTAGTATTAAGTCAGTACGGAATTTTTTAAATAATTTATTATTGTTTTTTTTTTAATGCATCCACATAATGTAATGTTACATTATTATAGTCTTCAAAAATAATTTTATTCCTTCCCAATACATACAATAGCCACATTTCATATGAACAAAACTTAACAACGAATGTTATAATTAACACTTGTATTGTAAATTTATATATAATTTCTTAAAAAAAAGTTCAAATAAATTTGCTTTATTTTTAATGTTTTATTAATAGTAAGATGTAAAATTATAGTGATCAAAGATATATTGTATTATTGTTAAACATTTTAATTAGTATTCTAGTATGTTGCTTAACACATTTGTAACAAATATAATAAACCTTCATTCATCCCTCCGTATTCTCCGAAAGAATAAAATAAAACCATACATGCACCTAAATATACATTTTTTTGTACCAAAACACAAAATAATTAAATATTTATAACTTTAATATTTATGTAATTTCAAAAACAAATAAACAATTTTTATATATAAAAAAATATTTCTTTTTTGGGATTATTTTGAATCACTTTTAACTAGTATAGAAAGAAATGATAAAAAAATAAATTTATTGACTACCCGGAGGAGGAGGTGGCGGAGATGTGTATTGTTGTTGTTGAAAAGGGAGAACATGAGAAATATGCGGACCTGGAACAAATGCGTTGTTGGACATCATTTGAGGGGAATGCTGATGCATCATGGGAGGTGGTGGGCCATATTGTGTTGGAGGAGGTGTGTAAGGCATGTTATGTAAAGGATACATGGGATATTGTGAAGGAAATGATTGATTTGAATTCATATTGTAGTTAGCGGGGGGTTGAGAAGGCGATGGGAAGGGCTGTCGGTAATAATTGGAATGCCAGGAACCGCGATGGTAATTCGGTGGACGTTGACTATATTGGTTTGATGCATAATTACGCGCTCTATTGCTGTGATTGTAATGACCTCCGGCAACGCTCCTATTACCTCCACGCTGATTTCTATGCTGCGTAGAATTATGTGATCTGCCTGAAATAGACGCGACATCGTCATCATCTTCTGTAGTTCTTGGCCTTTTAGTTGGATCGTCATTATCAGTCGGTCTGTCTTTGTTTCTTAATTGGCGCTTGGCCAATTGTTCTTGCTCATCGTCCGAATAATCAAGAAATCTCGGTGGTGGTTCTATATCATTTTCCCAAGAAGCATCGGAACCCTTTTGTCTCATTAAACTTGATAAAATCACATATTGAGTGTATTGAGTTTTAGGCGCTACATATACTGTGTCTCCTATATTTATTTCTTTTTCTTTAACTTGCTTATTCGAATTAAAACGTATACAATATAATGGATCAGCAACTTGGCCCAATACGTCGAATACTTCACCTAGAACCTTTTGGCCCTTGTCCAAGAACAGTACGGTTTCCAAATCTAGTAAAATAGAGTTCGGCAAAGTACTAACCAACACCAATTGATCAACAATTGAATGAATTTTACCGAATTCTATGCATTCCTCTTCCGGCACTGTTATTTTGAGGTCTTGTATTGGTGGCAAGTCTTCCAGCAGAAATTCTCCCTTTACTTTTAGTTTAGACTTATGTTTTTTCTTACCAACATTTTCCTCATTATCGTCGCCTTCATCTTCCTCTTCGCCATCGTCCATTGTTTCTATACGCTTTTCTATAGTTTTACGTAGCTCACTTAAATATTCCACGTCCGAGTCACTGTCATCAGAATCAGTATCGGAATTGATTTCTACAACCTGGTTACGATAATCTTGATTGGATGATGTCGGAACTTCTATGACCGAATTTGCGTCTGAAGATCCATCGTCATTATCGGAATCATATTGAGCCAACAAATCAAGACCAGTAGTAGTTGTACATGTATTACCAGTCTCGATTGCCTCTTTCGCTATACTTTGGTCATTATCTATTACTTTGTTCGTTTCATTTTGTTCAATGGTTATAGTTTTCATTTCAATAGTATTATTAACTTTCTGTTCTTCATCTTTGTTTTCCTCTTCCTGCATTTCTTTATTGTTTTTATGTGACTCGAATTTAATTTCTTCACAATTCATTTTATCTTCAGCAATTTCATTTTCAATCAATGCATCTCTTCCAGGCGTTACCAACTCTACATTCAGTATTTCTATAACTTCTTTCACAGGTACGATATTTTCGTGTTCAGCAACAATTTCTGGAATATAGTTCCACTTAGTATATGAACTTTTTGGAAAAATTCAAAATATCTCACCTTTAGAGGAGGTCACATCACCAGAATTTTCTTTGGGACCATCTGATGTTTCAGGATGAGGATTTACTATTTCTATATTTGTTGTAGTACTTTCAGGGATTTCTGTTTCACTTGTTTCCATTTTATATGGTTTAGTTAATTAAAAAAGACTTATTTAAATTAAAAGAAATTCAAACAAACAAAACGTGTTTGGCTCGTGTTATTCTTAATAACAATTGATAGAGAGATGCCATATCTAGAATGTTATGCCGGCATTGCCAAATGTTCTTAATAATAATTGGCTGGAGATGCCATATCTACAATGTTATGACTGCACTGCCAGATGTTATTAAATTATTGGTACATATTGCGCGTGCTGCTGGACAAAAGCAACAAATGCAAAATTGTAACGCATCATTTAGTGCTTCTAATTTGTTTACACCATAGCGTTTTTCTATAAAAAAAAATACTTCTGGTTTATTCTTCTTATTACAAATATTTCAATGTTTTAAGTAGGGTACAGCCTGACAATGAAAGATAATACGAAAATTGTCCTTTAACAAATTTTATTAACAAAGTAAGGAAAATAAAGTTTGAGGCAGTTATTTGAATATCAGCAACGTTGAAATTATGTCATTTGCAATTAAATTTCAACTATTTAAAGGTTGTAAGATTGCTGCATTATTTTTTGTATCATTTTTTTCCTCTTTGTAACCAGTTTGAGATAAATGTTTAACAATATCTACCCAATCCCAACCTCTAGGTCGATCACCTTTATGATCAGCTCGTTCCCATTGCCTTCGCTTTTGAGCTTTAGTAAGTTGTTCCTTTTTAGGCTCCTTCTTTGCCGACTCGGTATTATCCGAAATTTGTATTGCACTTACTCCTACCTTCTCCAAGTCAATTGACTGTACTGGTGCATGTTCTGGTTGTTCAGCCATAAGTTCGTCTATACGTTCCTTGAGGCATTCAAATAATGTATATGTCATACCGCAACCCAACCATTGTTCAGCCTCTTCCTTGAGAGCATTTTGAATGGCTAATTTTACAGGAGCAATACTGTTGAAAGGAAATTTAAATTTAAACAAGCATTCAACGTAATTGATCTATATATTATTATTTTTAAAACCCCTTTTCCCGAGAGCCATTACTTGCGAATGCTACAGAATTTTATTAAGTCTAATAATAACTGAAGACTATTTTTTATTACAATTTTTAATTTAAACGACCACCCTTATAATATGTATATGTAAATCATACTGAAGTTTACTTACAGATTTCTATTGTAAAATGTATCCATATTAATGGTGGGAAGTACATTTGGATAATCCTCACCCCATTGTATTTCGACCAAAAATGATTTGTAATTATTTTCCTCTCCATACTATTATATTATTATAAAAAAAAAACTTAAATTTTTTATTCCATTTTATTTGTGCCGCGTTGGACTTACCTTATATTGAAAAGTGGTTTTGTTTATTTCCTTAAAGGCTTCATCACCTTCATATATAGATTGTAAAGCCTCTCGTTCATCTGTTTGTTGTTCCAAAGTTTCAGACATTTTTTCTTTCTAAATATTATGTTAAAAATTATTTAATTAGTTAATTTACTTTTATAATTTCGTATATATTTTTTTGTTATTACAGAAAGATTTTACAGCTGTTCACGTTGACACATGCAATCACAACATCAGGGTTGCACTTTTGAGTACTATATTTAAGCAAAAAGGGCTTACTCGAGTAAAGTCTGAGAGGAGATATTACGGGATACTACCGTATTTTTAAAATGGGAGTAAAAATCAAAGTCTAACGACAGATGTCAAAATACAGCAAAATTAATATATGCCTGAATGAATAATGATGATTTATGAAAATTTTCCAATAACAAAGAGTACTACTGCCAAATTTTCATCCGTATCAATGCCGTATGCCCTCATAACAAATTAACTTTACGCTATAAAATCCGCTATCTTCTACACGAAAATTCTACATGTACCTACGTAAGCACAATCTTCGCAATCTTCGCTTACTTTAAAGTTTGGCTTTATAAAATTAATAAAAAGGGAAGTAAACATTTCATTTGTGAAATTCGGTGAATTATCTTCGAAAATGTATATTCGAAAAGCTTATTCAAACGAACTTTCACAAAAATAGACACTAATTTACAAAAGTTTAGATCTCAAAAGCTTTTCCATAAATGACGTTTTATGATAAATATTCAAAATGACTGATTTGACAAATGTATTTATATCATTGTCAAAAGTCACACAAATGTGTGCTGCTCAACACCGAAATAAGTTCAAATATAGCTAAGTTCAAATATACAAAAATCATTACTAAATTCTCTGTAAAATGTTAAGCAAATCTTATACTAAATTATATTATTTTGTTAAAGTAATGACTTATTTAATTTTTTTTTGTTTCATATGCAATTGCTTTTATATAAGAATTTTTTAAAAATTTTAATTTCTCCTACACGTATTTAATATTCAACATTAAGAACTAAAAATGCTATTTTTGTTGTGTTCTGCTAAAGGCAATATTATTCATAGATCAAACAGAATCTTAAAATAATATTTTTTAAGGGAAATTTTGTTAAAAAAATACTACATATTAATAATTTAGTAAGTGACAAAAACATTTAAATTCAATAATAATTTTCTGAAGCTTTGTGTTTCAATTGCTTAATAAGTCTCTTACTTAAGTGAAATTAATATTTCGAAAACTTTAAATATGATTTAATATATAAAAATGATATATAAAATGTTTACAAAGTTTACAAATTAAAACTGCTTTATGAATATGTGCGTTATCACTCAGACTAGCTAAGGACTACAAACCTCTAGCTTGAGTACAGATATTAACCCAAAGGATAAACTTATTACAAATTATTGCGTTATAGATAAATATATGTATTTAAAATGTATTTATGCATTAATAATTTTAAAATAGAAATTTAAATACGAATAAACCTACTAATACCAAACACGCAAATCTTTGATTTCATTATTTGATCGTTTCAGTATGTGGATTTGAATGGTATCTAATTTATTTAAAAATACTTATCAATATTTTTAACAATCTCGTTTAAATCCTTATGTGTATGTACATACGTTGAAATTATAAATGTACCCTGGTAGAGTTGTTATTAAAATACTGGTTCGTCGTTTTTGAATCAGTAGCCTAGGACGTCGATGTAACATTTCCCCATAAGCCGTGGATCACAATTAATTGGGATGTATTTACTATTGAGAACTCACTTGCGTTATTTGTTCGACTTGATAACAAACAAAATTTTTAAAGAACATTACAATTATATAAACTTATTTGATTAAAAAAGATACATATATTAATTTTCTAGAAATTTGGTTATTGTTATTAGGCACCATTCTCCACTGTGTCCGTGATAAGTAAAGCGGCTATCATTTGGAAGAACAAGGTCAACAAGAAGCTCAAATAAGCCAGAGCTTTCAATGAAGACAACGATATTTCAATATGTAAACAGGTAAAAAAAAACTGTTTAAATCTTTAGAATTTTATTTCAATTCGAAACGAATATCAGTGCCAACAATAATGTTTACTTTTAAAAAATGAGTGTCTATTAAACGTTTTTTAATGATATTTTAAATTAATATTATTAAATATGTTTCATGTTTAAAGAAAGAAAAAAAAATAACGAAAATAAAATTTTTATGTATAAAAATTAAAAATAAATTTATTAATTTAATACACACGTATACAAATATTTAAGTTCTTTTTGTTATACTTAAGGTTTTACTACTGTTTTGTTATTGGTTTAGAATCAAATTATAAATATAAAATAAAATTTAATTATGGGCAATAAAGCGTCTTCATTTAATTGTGAAAATCATAATATTAGTCTGAAATGTTCCAATTGTTGGAATAACATGTGTTCCCAAGAAATTCATGAAATGCCTATACCAATGATGTACTATACACAAACAGCGGACGAAAGAGGTGAGTTAAGACATGGCCAAAATCAAAAACTAATTTGTATTTTAATTGAAATGAAAACAAAACTAATTTTGCGCACAAATATTGTTTGTCTATAAATAAACATGGAATGGAATCAATAAATTATACAATAGTGATATTGTATTAATGTATTGATGTAAAAACAAAAAACAAAGCAATAATTAATAATCAAAAATGTTCAAATTCAAAAAAATTATATACGATTCAATTCAAAAAAATGTTAAAAAAGATTCTGTTCAACTTTTTTCCGTTTTATTTATAATTGTTTTTTTTTTTCAATATAGAAATGAATTTATATAAAACTATTAATTCACTAATTTAAAAATTATATATTGAAGTCAAATTGCCCTAATTAATTTGCGCATTTTTTCAAGAATAAATCTTTTCTGCTGTTTATTTAACTAAAGATGTAAAATTTCATAATTTTTTAATATTGTTAAATGTGAACATATATTTTTTGTTTATAATTGAAATAATAAATATAACAAAACACCTGTTTAAACAATAACCATTATATATCATTCATAATATTTTGGGAATTTTAGATTTTAAAATTATATTCATGAATACCATGCGCTTAACGTTTTAAAATGCTAGCCACTGTTTATGTTTCAAGGAGATTTTCAAGTAAGCAATAATAATTCGAATTGTATGTTTCATCGCTTGTAGCGGAACTTAAACGAATTGCTCGACATTATTTCGTTGTAATTAAAGTGACGAATTTTGCTTAAAAATTAATTTGTCATCCCTCACAAGCAATCATCAATACGAAACTATTTATAGATCGAAGTAATGAATTTCGTTCGTTAAGCCAGCAATTTTTTAAATGTCTGATGTCTCTAATCGCTTGGATGTACATACATATGTACATGATATGTATTCGAATAGCTACGTAATTTTAAAACGATGACGCCATCAAAATTTTTAAGTAGCATATTTTTGTTTGTTGGTTAATGTTCTTACTGTTGATTTAATAATAATTCATTCAAGCTTTAAAATAACGAAAAGGAAAAGCTTAATGATGCTGACTTTACATGGAAAATCAAAACAAAAAAACATACATACTATATATTGTTACACATTTACCGCATACATATGTATCTACGGTCTTTATTAAGAAAAAGTGTGCCTGTAATTACTGCTATTAAAACAAAAACAAAGAGAGAGAGGGAGGAAGTAAAAAGGACAGCAAGCAATATGAGCAATTTTACTTTCTATTTATATTAGACATATTTTAATTATACACTATTTAAAAATGCATTGTTATTATTTTGAAAATAAGTGGGTGTTATAAAAACGTACAATATAACAATGATTTATTTTATGAGACATTTTAAACAAATAATAAAATTCTGCTGAACTGACATTACCTTGATCAATTAAAGTTTAAGTTTGTGATTTGCTTTTAAATCAATTATCAGAAATTTTACCATGCATTGAGAGTTAGGTTCTGTAGCGTATGCAAATACAGTATGAACCGATGAAAATAATTTAAAAGCAGAGATGGATTGATAGTTTCTTACTTAAACCTCTGTTTTCAAGTTAGGATAAGTGAGCCAAACCTGTTATAAAACTAATATAAAAGATTTATTTTAAACTTTCGTGAACATTAATTTGTTAAATATGGTTAATTTTTAATTTTCTTTTGATCCTTATAAACCACATATTTTTTGGTTTAATTAAAATGTACATGTTTCATATATAGGAAACTATATAAGTTCAAACCTTGGTCGAGGCGAAAAAATTTTCAAATTCGTATAAAATGAAAAGGTTTCAATTCCCTCTCTGACGTCTGATTCTCTCTATAGGATAACATCAACAACAAACACCATAGAAAGTTTAGTCAGCACACTACTTGCGAAAGCGTATGATTCAATCAGCAAAGTTCCACAGCACTACTTCCAACACATATGTATGCACAGTGAGCACTGATTCTAAACAATGGAAAATAGCAAATCCTGTCTTACCAAGCTTAATGCAACTATAATAAAAAATGTTGAAATAATATGTAAGAAGATGCTTTGGGGCAGTTCTATGTTCCGTAAAAGGATCGAAAAGTAATATATAAAATATATGTAGATTTAATACTTCATAAACTAATCTATACAAATTATACACATGTAAGAGTCTTTTGGCACTATAAATGGCGTTGAAAGTTGTATAGGAAAGCTTTTGACTAAAAACCTAATATTTGGTAGTTTTATAATTAGACACCAGTAATAACCAAAATTCCTAATGATTCTGTAATAACTATTAAGCAAATAACGCAAAAAATTTATCTTATCCTAAATTTTACCTGGGGTTGTCTTCCACTTATGCAGACCTTTGTTTTGGAACACCGTAAGAGGAGGGAAAGAAAGGGAAGTTTGTGACAAATTGGTACTAATAAAAACAAGTTAAATATTTAAATGTTTTGGTTTGTAGGTATTTTATAATACGCGTAGAAATTGAACAAACTGTGTCTGTTTAGAGATCATCATTTCTTTTCTAAGAGAAAACCTATGTTAATGACATAAACACTTTTATTCCCTCTTGTTAGAGCTTCATATTCATATAAGGTATTTCGCTAATATGAACACATTCATCAACACACAAAAAATAATTCTCTCTATTTGTTTTTTGTTTTGTTTAGGAACACCCTCAAATGTTGAGGGTATGCGATACAACATTTTTCATGGTACAACGTTATTTAGTTAATAAATACGTACGCGATCGAGTAGAACGTTTACGGCATTTCATTCAGTGATTGTGTGAAAAAAAATTAAACCAGTTTTACCTTAAATATTATTTTTAATAACATAATAAATGATTACAATTTAAATAATAAAATATTAAAAGAATTGTAATAAAGTACCGTTAAATTAAAAACAAATTAAATTGATATGGCAACTTGGTATTCAAACTACTTGCCTACTTGGGTGAATCGTTGGTGGCTACCTCCTCCAAGAGTTAATCCTTTTCGTACCATACGTCCTGCTTTAGAAAGTAAGAAAAATTTCTTAGAAAATCTTCTTTTCAATCAGAATTTATTCTCAAGGTCAATTATTACCAAAATTCAAAATCAAAACAACAATATGTAGATATGATCGTGTGTAGATACGTGAATGTTGTATCTATCACTAGTTAAATAACTTTGGGTATTATGCGTTGTTTTTTGGTTTGTGATTTCATATGTTTATTGTTATTTTATAATCTACGAGTATTTAAAATATTTTTTATTTTATTTTTGTATGTCAATATTTATATACATACTTATCGTTTTTTAATTTGTTGTCAAACATATTGTGGGTTTTTAAACGTGTTTTTAACAAGTACTTTTATTTGGATGGGAGTGCCAAAATGGACATTTTTATTATTTCCGTAAACTGTAAATATTTGTGAATTATTTGTTTTAATTTAAATTTATTATAACTTACGAGTACGAATATTGCAATAAGTAGCACAAATAATATAAATTAAAATATTTTTTTTGTAATTTTCAAATTGTTACACTGGCAGAAGTTTTCTAAACTTTTGCAACGGTTAAAAAAGGAAGTAAGAAAATAATTCACAACTTTTCATTATTGGTAATCATATTAGGGGTTTTAACTGAAAAGGTAAGCCAGATGGCGGATACTGTAATAACTAAACGCGTTTGACAGAAACTAATCATTACACAAAGACAATGTTAAACCAAAATTGTATAGAAAAAGAACTTCATTACCTGGTTCGGACACCATTTAAATTAAAACAAATCGATTCCATCACGTTGCAATTGCTGTGAGCTGGTGCAAATTTACCGCTATACAATAATCAATAAGATCGTCTAAAGGAATCATTTCAGTGTGACGTTGATAGAGCTTTAAGCAGTTGGATAGTCTACTGTCTACGTTCAATGTTTTTATAGTAATAAAATTATGTTTAATATGTTAAATTATGTTTAATAGTTTTATTAAAAAAGATTTCCTATGGAATTACCTTTTAAATGGCAACAACTTCTGAAACAAACGTATTTGACCTGAATTTCCTTATCTTAACTAAATAAAGATTATAATTTACGTTTTAAAAACTGAGCTGGTGAATATTGTTCTTCAAAATATCTTCAATGCATTAAAGTTAAAAGCCTAAGCTTAAAACTTTCAAAAGTTAAAATATTTGATTTTTATATACATACATACATATGTATATGTAGGTAATGAAAAGAATAACAGAATAAAATTTCAAATATTTATATGAAATTAATTTTTTCCGTGAATTCATAAAATAAAAAAAATTATTTAAAATTTGATTTATTATATCACGCGGACAGCCTTAGTTACCAGTTCTTTAACTTTTAGGATTTATGGTAACTTTAATTATAAAATATAATTAAATATATGTATAATGTTATTATATTTTCTAATTGTATGTGAAATGTTGAAAATAGTAGTAAATATTTTTTAACTATAAAAGACTTAAACAAGAACATAATTTTATGTTACTAACAATACAAATCATAATTCTTGAAAAAAAAACACAATACAAATAAATTAGTTATTTTAAAAGTTTCCTTATGATTCAACACAATTGGAAAATATTTATAAATAGAAACACACTTGTTTGATTTAAGACGCCACTTGTATAAATAGATCTTAGAGAAAACAAACAACAGTAGTATTTTTCAAATATACTTGGGCCCTACCGGATTCAATGTGACAAATAAAAATGTTCACCAAAAAGTTCTCACCCAACATTTCAATAAATTTTAATTATTTTCAAACAAATTTCAAGGCTTCGATACTGTGATCCGTAATAAAAAATTTGCTTTCACTACTAAAAATATTCAAATAATTTTTTTTAGAAATTAATGAGAGATAAAATTCGTTGGTATTGTTGTTCTAATTTATTAAAATTGAAAACACATCATGATTGAATTTCAATAATAAGAAACACTCTCAGAATTAATTTTAATAATCAAAACCAATAAATATAAATCAATACAATTAACCAATTTATTTTAATTAAATCATAATTTTTATTTTTCATATTTTCTATTTTCTTTCTTTTTATTTTTCATTAATAAACGATACTTGAACGCAATGTATACACACAGTTTTATTTTTTTAAATGTAGAACAGAAAACTGTTTACTTTGTAATTAAAGAATAATTTCCAATCATGTATTGGGATAAATTGACTCGAATACAGAATGACAATTAATAAACAAAAATAGCACTTTGCATCCGTATACTATGAGGTCATCTTTAAAAAAAAAAATTAAAAAAATAATTTAAATAAAATACAATCGCAAAAAAAACATGAAGTAAAAAAAACGAATCATATTTGTTTGAAAAACATATATACGCACATGTTTATTTAAAAGTTAGTGCTCTGATTGAAGTAAAACAAAAACTGTTCAATATGTTTAACGTTATTATTGAAGAATTAAATTTTGAATAAACACTTGTCAAATAGTTTTAATTGTAAGTAATTTGGCCAAAGTTGTGGCATCCCACACGATGGAATGCCAGTCGTCTAATTGACTTTTTAGGCAGGTTTCAGAAAAGAATGAGTTCTCTCTGCACTACTATTTAATATTGTATTTGACTGCTTACTGTAACGGCCATAATTCTCGGAAAGGGTAGTGGCGGAGGTCTAAAGAAAAGACTAAAGGCCACAACTCTTCGAATGACATCTGTTCCCTGTATACAGATAAATGAAAAAACAAAGCTCGATTCAGTGCAGTGAGCGGTATTAAAGGACAGGCTTCAGAATTAACAAAAGTAATAGGATTTAAACAACTAGCCTCTAAATTTACAACCAATATTGGAGAACGTAGCAATTTGCTTATAAGTGCATATATGTATATCGCTCTAACATACTCTGGTGGTTCGGGCTTTATAGGTAGAAGCAGTATTTTGAATGGATTCTTAGTATAAATCGAGTTGATTTAGCGTTACACTAGACAATAACCACCAGATACTTCTAATTAAAACAGACCCACCAACCAAACCAAAAACTCCAATGAGAACCAAAATTTTTAGAACTAATTGGAAATGGACTACGCATATGTTGCGAAAACCTACAACAAGTAGAGAAGTAGAAGACAGCAACAAGACCTCAAATGAAACATTTATAATAAACCTCTAATCTTTATTGGATCATTTCATTTCTATTTAATCTAGAGTATACTATATTTATTTATGTCCAGCTAGTTACTGCAGTGACCTATTGTATGTAGTATTTCCTCCGGACTAATAAAATAATCGTTAGATCGTATATCAAATCCAACGTCTTTTTTATGATGTAGAACTATAGATTCTAATTGACACAGAATTCCACCAGTTTTCGGACCAATTCTTGTAAAATCCACACACTTTTTCTTAGACAAGAGTTCTGCAAACACTCAATGCAGTAAATTAAGTTTTAGGTCGAAAAATCTCTACAGGTAGTTGGAAGATAAATAGCTAACACGATATTTATGTCTTAATAACATTGCTAAAATATGACGACTACATGTAACAATATTGATATAAAAAAAGTTGCTTTGATTGATATTTAAACTGCGAACCTTTAAAGAAATACGCTCCGTCATAGTGAAACGACGGCTTTATAAGTTGGTTGGAAGGTTTGCAAACTAGTGACGATTGTATTTGAGAAAATATTATTTTTACCTAATGGAATATAAACATTTAATTATTAATTGAAAAGAAAAAACAAATATTAATTAATAAAAAAAAAACAAAAATATTGTACAAATAAAATCAAACTCATCACTCTTACCATAAAATAAAAAATTATTAATTGTAATATAAATTTATGGCCATAATGAATTGATATGATTATTGCTATCCGTTTTTATTTTAGATGCTGCAAACGAAGCCATATTAAAAGTAATTAGTGTTGAATTACATCGTGAAGATAATCATGACGAACATCATACAGATCATTTCTATGCTGCCAAAGACGCCTTAATTGTGCGACGTGGTGATCCATTTCGAATAACTTTGAATTTTAACCGACCCTTCAGTCCGAGTCGTGATGCTGTAAGTTTTATATTTACAGTAGCTGATGAAAAAGTGCCTAGTCCTGGTCATGGTACTTTAATAGGTATAGTCCCCAGAGATGGTATCGATTTCTTAGGTGATCCTCTAGAATGGGGAGCCGGCATAGAGGAGCACGAGGGAAACTCTTTAACGGTTTTAATAAAACCCGCAGTAACCTGTCCGGTTACAGAATGGAAATTGGATATCGATACGAAATTGTTGGGAGATGGTTCGAAATCTTTTACCCTACCAGTACCGATTTATGTGCTTTTTAATCCTTGGTGTCCAGATGACCAGGTATATTTGTCTGATCGTAATGAGCGCAAAGAATATATAATGCACGATACCACATTGATATGGCGTGGTTCATATAATAGGCTTAGACCTTCCGTTTGGAAAGTGGGTCAATTTGAACGTCATGTCTTGGAATGTTCATTAAAATTGTTGGGTACGGTAGGGCATGTACCTGCGGCCTACAGAGGTGATCCGGTACGAGTAGCCAGAGCCTTGTCGGCTGCTGTTAATTCAGTGGACGATGATGGCGTTATTCTGGGTAATTGGACAGAGGACTTTTCCGGTGGCATTGCACCCACCAAATGGATGGGATCTGCAGACATTTTGCAGGAATTTTTTAAAACCCAAAAGCCAGTGAAATATGGTCAATGTTGGAACTTTTCGGGTGTCTTAACAACAATAGCCCGTGCTCTGGGCATACCATCTAGAATTGTTACCTGCTATTCATCTGCTCATGACACTCAAGCCTCTTTGACTGTCGATGTATTCATCGATCAGAATAACAAAAAAATGGATGCCGAAACTACGGACTCTATTTGGAATTATCATGTGTGGAATGAAGTTTGGATGACTAGACCCGATTTAGGTGTGGGGATAAATGGTTTAAATTACGACGGCTGGCAAGCCGTAGATGCTACCCCCCAAGAAGCTTCCGATAACATGTATCGAGTTGGACCCGCTCCAGTTGCTGCTGTCAAAAATGGCGAAATTCTACGACCCTTCGATTGTGGCTTCGTCTTTTCTGAAGTTAATGCCGATAAAGTATATTGGCGATACAATGGACCCTTCCAACCCATAAAATTGTTGCGCAAAGACACCTTGGCCATTGGTCACTTGATAAGTACAAAAGCTGTACTAAAATGGGACCGGGATGATATTACTAACACTTATAAGTTCGAAGAAAAAACTGAGGAGGAACGTAATGTTATGCTTAAAGCATTAAAACAATCTCGCCACGCCTTCAGTCGTTATTATCTTAATGACAACTTCAATGAAGTTGAATTCGATATGGAATTAAAGGATGATATTAAAATCGGTGAGAGTTTTACGGTCGTTGTCAGTATTACAAATAAATCCAAGGATAAAGCCCACGCAGCCAAAGGACAACTAAACTGTGATACAGTCTTATACACCGGCATAAACAATCAAGAAGTTAAATCGATAGGTTTTGATGTAGAAATAAAACCGGAAGAAACTGAATACGTACGAATGGAAGTGGTATTTGAAGAATATTTCAAGAAACTATCCACACAGGTAAAATATATGTCATTATTATTAATTTTCGTGTAAAATTGAACATATAACTGAATAATATATTTTATTTCCTTGACATTCATATATTTTCTGACCGTAACAGTCTGAAATTGTATGATAAAGATCAAAATACAATATGAAAAATTTGTCATTATATAAATACAATTTTATGTAGCATTTTATATACATATACATACATATGTACTATTTATTTATTTTGAAAGGCCTCCTTCAACATTTCCTGTTTGGCGAAGGTCCAAGATACAGAATATGAATATTATGCCCAAGATGATTTCCGTGTACGCAAACCCGATATTAAATTTACTTTCCAAGGTGATATTATATCTCAGCAGCCTGTAGATGTTATAGTACGTTTAACAAATCCTCTGCCTATACCTATCAGAAAAGGTATATTTTACATCGAAGGACCCGGTATAGAAAAAGCACTCAGATTCAAGGTAAAATATACAAAAAAAATTCTTTTGCACAAGTACTACAGACAATTCATCATTAAAATTAATTGTATGTTGTTAACAGATTGCAGAAATTCCTGTAGGTGGCACTGCAGCTTCAACATTTAAATATGTGCCACCCTATGCTGGTCGAGGAACCCTGCTAGCAAAATTCTCTTCAAGGGAATTAGATGATGTCGATGGTTTTATGCATTACGAAATAAAACCTCGGCCCGAAGATGTAGTCAACAGTGAATATAGAAGATCTAGTAGTAACATAATTAGAAGAAGAACCGATATTATACCTTAAGAATTGAAATTATTTGTATTTATATTTGTATCTGTTATTTTTTTTTCTTAACTTGCCGTCCTTTTCCCCACTATTATTCTTCATCATATATGGTATATGCTATACACATACATATGTTCGAATTCAATTAGTCTAATATTTAAGCTTTTTTTACACAAAAGAACATGTTTTTATTTAAATAAAACTTATAATTAAAATAAAAAAAAGTTTTGATTAACATACGATAGCGATTATTCCATACCCAAAGCAAAAGCCGGTTTATTGGAAGTTTTTAAATAATATATTCCTTCAGCTGTTCTGGGTGTAGGATCACCCATAAGAATTTTTGTACCGCTACAATTTTCACCCTTTATATCGGTCAAGGAGCTGCAGGGTGTAGCATAAAAGCCTTTTTCACTGTTTACAGACTCAGCATAATATTCATAAGATCTTCCATGGCTACAACCAGCTAAAATTTAAAAGGGATAAAATATCGTTTAATATATTTGCCATACACTTAAGTTTCGCACTTACTAAAAATCTGACTAATTTCGGTGCACCCTGGTTGAGGTGGATGCCCACCATTAGGATAGAAATCTGCATGACCAATAGGATTTTTGAAGCCCAAAAAACCAGCGCAACTGTGAATAACGTCAACAAATTCTGCATCTGTGCGGTCTAGATGATTTTCTGGTCCAATACAATCCTCAAATGCTGGGCGAGCTGGGTCCAAACCTGCACAGAAAAGACATGTGCAAATGTAAAAACAATTATTACAATTTAAATTAATCGGTAATGATTTTATTGATCCTTAATAATGTAAATAGGTGTCAAATGGGAAAGTTTTGTAGTGTGTCAGTTATTGTCATGCATGGATAATGAATGTTAAAATAATTTCTATGATTTAAAATTGAATATTACATTACCTGTAATTCGGGCAACACGATATTTAGTGTAGGAACCGGCGTAACCCATTATATGGGAACCTAAACTATGGCCTATAAGATGTATACGCATGGGATCCGCATTTTTTTCTTCTACCAATAAATCAATAAGCTTAGCAACAGCCCGACCAACTTGGACTGTATATCGAGCGGGTCTCAAATAATAAATATTATCAGCCTGATCTCTCCAATTAATAGCTTCGAATTAAATAAATAAAAAAATAACAAATTAAATTTGATTTATTATTCTAGATAATGTGACTTACCAAAAACATTCATATGACCCTTTTTCATATAAGCTCCTCTTATCGACTGTATCGAATTACTTTGTGTGCTGGATTTCCAACCATGGACCAAGATTTTAGTATCCAATTTAGGATTGAATTTCTCAGCCATTTCTTCCCAAGTATCACGTTTTGCTCGCAAATGCAGAAACGACTCCTTGTCATCTAAGGCAACAGTGTTTACCAAAGGATCATTAGGATTGGAGCTGAGATATTAACATAAAACAGAAACTTCTTTTAATTCTTCAATTCAACAATAATTCACTTTAATACCTTCCATAATACTCAAATTGTATCAGTTTTGGTATATCTTTACGATTATCCTCAGGTGGTGGTTCCACTAGATACGCCACTTGTGGATTACCATCTCCATCTGGCATATATATCCAGGTATCATTATAATCTTCTTCATTCAGTTCCACTTGTGCTCGAATGCCAACTTTAAATATAAAATACAATTTATAACAATTAATATAATCAAAAATATAAAAAAAATTCAAAAAAGCATTATTACACAACTGAACCAAGGGCTTAACAAAGTTTAAGAGTGATGATACTCCTCCGATTATCCACTGGATCAATACAAATGTCGACGATAATTCATTACGACAAGGGCTAAATATATTACACAAACAGTGCGCAGATGTTATAGCAGCCATTTATTTGTTCTAATATTTCTTATATTTATTTAAAAACAATTAATATCGGTTTTAGATTCGAACGTAAAAAATACACCTTTCTATATATTGTGTATGCATATAATGTAGAACAGAAATTTGGTTTCTGTGTAAAGTGTTTAGTACATTACATTAAAGTTTTTTTAATCATAACTAGAAAATAATAAAAACATTTTTATTACAAAGGTCATCTTAAATGGATATAGTATGTGTGTAAGCGTTCTTAACAATTAAAAATTCAGATTTATTTAAAAAAGTATTCAGTATAAGTATATAATTATGTCCTTAGCCACTACAAAATTTATTGTAATTGAAATAAATAACTAAAATCTTATACAAATGATTTCATTATGCTTTATTTAGGCAGGAATACAAATTTTAACTGGTTATGGTTCAGTAGTTTTTACCACTTTACACAGTGCTTCATTTCAAATTTAAATATAATTTAAAACCAATAAAAATTACTTTTAATTGTGTAGTAATTAAAGAAATCAATAAAATAAATGAAAGAAATTTTAACAAAAGCTTTTGAACAATGCACAAATTATTGTATAACAAATACAAAAAACAAGCGGAATTGAAAACTTCTTTCCTTAGCGAATGTTACTTAAAGAATGTTTTTTACATTCTTATGCTGAGATAAATTAGGGCTTAAAGTATTGCAACTTTTTGATTTTCAGACACACATTTTTTATTGTTACTTTCTTTCAACTTTTATTATTATTTTTTTTTTGTGTATTAACGTTTTGATCGTCCTGTTTTGCAAAATATCCAATGTATGTATGTATATCAGTATAACATGGATTTCAGCTTTAATTGTGATTAATTTCTGTGTCTGTTTCTTTGTACAGCTTTAATCGGTCGGTTTTATGATTAATATACGATTTTAATTTAATTGTCATTTAGCACAAGTATACATACTACATATATACTTAAAGGGAAAGCATTTATTTAGGTTAAATGGGATAATTTAATTTTTGATACAATTATCGCTCATTAACTTCAACAGTGGCGTAAACCATATTGAAAAAACAATATGATTTTTTACTCACTTCTGCGTTATGTGCGCTACATCATGATAGGTATTTGAACAGAATTCCTCTTGATTATTAGAAAATGAGAATATATATGCCGACTTTCTGGTTGTTATTCAGGAGTGCATTTGGCTGTAGAAATTAAAACGACTCGATGGAAAAATAATGTTTTTTTTAATCATGACACGCACAATTGATAACTTCTATATTTATCCTGTTTTGTATCACGTAATAATTAATTAAATAATCATATCTTTAGCATCATTAACTTGTATATATTATAATGCACTTAATTGAATTTGATAAGGTCACTATTGAAACTTCAGGAAACTAAAGTTGAATTTCTTTCTTTCTTTCAAATCAAAGTTTTTCCCAATTCAATAATATTTCAAACTGGAACGATAAATACTTTGATGTGACCAGAAAAAGGGATAATAGTACTATTAGACAAATGAACTGTAACAGTCTTAAGTCGGTTCAGTGTTCTATGAGGAAAATATATCTAAAGCTTTCAACACTATACCAGGTATGAGACGGAGCTGCTTACTATCTTCACTTCTAAACCAAGGAGCATAGCATGAGATGCACTCAAAACTGGTATCCGTTTAGAATCTTTGCACTAGCTGACAATAATGCGAGTGATGAACCTCCTAAGGTTGATCTCAAATTGAAAAGTTTCAAAAGACTAGAAATGCGTATTTATGGCCGTATAAACGATCCTCTGTTGCTTTGACACATATAAGTGAATCAAGTGAAGTCGTCTCAGTATCTTCGCAGAATAATCACAGAAAACGGTGACATCGGCAAGGGATGTAGAAGCTGATTTTTATAAGATATAATATAAGAGCCTTTAAATTAAACTTACCACAAAAAATAAGTACAAATAGGAGTAGTTCTTTAAGTAATTTTACAATCTTGATCATTTTTAATACAATAAGTATATTTTTTAATTTTATAAAGTTGTTTGTGTTTTATATTTAAAACATTTAATTCAAGCACCTTCAAATTTTAAACATTTATTGTCGAACAATTATTATGGACTAAATTTATTTGAATTTGTTAAACTCTTTAATAGTTTAGTTTTCGTATTTTTTTTTTCTAAAAAAATACAAAAATATAGTGGGTACTTATCATTTAATTTAAAGAACAACAAGGGTTGTTGCTCAATGTTATAGGATACGTAGGTGTATAAGGTAGGGTGCCATAGTCATACTTATACGTACAAATGCTTATTGATAATGTAACGCTGCTAGTGGTCCCACTGTGAAATAGTCTAAAATTTTTTGATTAATTTGTAAATTAACATTACGAAATACATAGTATTTTTATTTTACTTTATTTTTTTTTTTTGGTCTACAATTTTGGGAAAGATTAAAAGCAAATTTTTGAAGCTTACAAAGTATTTACTGACATTAAATTCGTTGCATTGTACATATATAAATAGATTAAAGTTTCTTATAGTACAAAAGTGCATTGGCATATTTTTTATACAGTGCGTAACAAAAGTTTTGACTTCGTTTTTAACTTACAAATTATAACTATAAAAAAAATTAAATAAATGAATGTAAAATAAAAAAGAAAATTAATCGAAAATGTCAATTAAATTACAAATTGAGATTACATGTTTCGAAATTGCAGATAATTTTAATTTATATTTTTATTTTCACTTTGTAAAAATCTCATAGAACCCAACCCAACCAAAAAACTCGCCATTCGTTTAAAAACAAAAAACATGTGTCCGCTGCTGGTATGGATAGAAAAGTAAAAAAAAATATTTTTTTTAAATTATTTTTTTTTATTAATTTTTCTTTTGAAGTGTGAAATTCACCAGTTGTGGTGAGCTTTTTTCACAAAATGTGGTGAATTTTATCCGGTGTGGTGAATAAAATCGAAATTCACCAAAATGCCGTTATTCGAAATGGGTACTGTGTAACCATAAATCCATGTACTGTATATTGTGATTTGGACGATGCGTGTCTAGAATAAGTAATTTTCACATACAGATGTGTGAACACTAACAGTAGTGGAGGCATTCACCGATATGTCTGGTTACTGCATTAAAACATTGCGTCATTCTATTTAAAATTCTAAAAAATTAAAATTACAAAAAATAATTAAATTTTAATTGTTTTGTAAATGGATTTTTGAATAATTTCTTTCTTTTATGTTTATTTCCAAAATCCTTTTTTGCAAATTGGAAATTTTTTGTCGAAATATTTATTAATTTTTGTGCTTTTTTGTTTGAATCGGATCTAAAAATCGGATCAGGTAAAATTATTAAAGAAAGGGGCTCTATCAGTTATAGTTCAGTACTATTTCAAAATTTCAATGTTGCAACACTGCCTCAAAGTACCAATTTTTTCTAAATTGTTTCTGGCAGCCCTGATTACAATTAAATTGGAGACTTAAATTTCCCCATAATTCCACCAAACAATAATACTAGAAGCTACAACCACTCAAAATAACAAAATGTTACTATTTTAAGCAACTTTGTTAATAATATAAGGCATTGTTATTACAATTTGTTGCATCTGTTCAATAAACAAGCAATTTATTTGCGGTTGGTGCGTCATTCTTTAGAATTGCGAGATTTTTGTCTTTTTAATTGTTATTAATTTCAATTCTCGTGTTCACTTTAAAAGTAAATCTCAAAGAAAATTTTACATATCGAGTCTGTGCAAAAAATTATAAAATATGTCGGGTACATCACAAAAGTACAGAAATTTCGTCGCCGAACCCATGAGCGACAAGCCTGTAACAGATCTTGCTGGTATCGGAGAAACTTTAGGCGGACGGTTAATAGAAGCTGGCTTTGATAAGGTAATTTAAATTCTAAAGGGACAGTTTAAACTTAATTAAACAAACAGCTTGCTTATTCATTCGTACCGCGAGATGTTATGAAGCAATGACTTAAAACTGTTCTACGAAATATAATTTACGAGTGCCTTATTTTCTAGGCTTACACAGTGTTGGGCCAATATTTAGTATTGAAAAAGGACGAGGAACTTTTTAAGGAATGGATGAAAGACACATGCAACGCCAGCTCTAAGCAAGCATCGGATTGCTACAATTGTCTTAATGATTGGTGCGAAGAATTCTTGTAAAAACAATTTTCTTTATTTTTTTTATTCGATAAATTAAGAAATTTTGAGTTAAAAAATGAATGTGTGTACATATTATATTGAACTGGAATTGTTTATTTTGTTTAGATGTCCACCGTAATTCCATGTATACTCATTAAAGTTGTAATTTAAATATATATATATTAAATAACCTAAATAAAATTTTTAATAATATAAACGATGGTTGGTTGGTTCTTTTCATGTTTTGTGGGTTCTTTTCATGTTTTTGTGGGGAAGGTAAAAAAATATAGTTAGTAAAAAATATTAGGAGTTTTTAGCTATACATTCTGAATAATTATTATCAAAGTTAATAATAAATACATTTAAACACTGTTTTATTTATTTATTTATACCTTTGTTTAAAGTTCTCGAGACCGAACGAAGAAGTAAACAGGATTTTGAGGTTTAGAATTTCGAAACAATCTGACATTTTTCGTGTACGATTTGTAAAATAATGAAAATAGAATAATTGGTTTCCGGGTTCATGTTTCTAGAGAAGGTGAAACAAGTGACAACACACTCAATTTTTTCGGTTTGTACAAAAAAATAAATAAAATTGGTTGTCGTGTTTCAGGGATGGCAAACCATCATAATTTTTTCTTTAGAAGGAGGGCAGTCATAATATTTTACCGTTAAACACATTTCGTTTCTTTTTCTTTCCTTTCATTTATTTATTTGTGTTTATTATTATTAAACAAAATTAAAAAAAAACGAAGAATATAAAAACTAATTTTTGTTAATTTTTATTCTTAACCCTTTTTTAAAAAAGGACTTGTAATACAACAGTAATTACTGAAACAAATGTACAACCTTAAAATTCGTAAAATCCCCAATCAATCTCTACGGCTGGCTTTTTTATGTTTGTGTAGCTGGTTTCTTTAAATTCTAAATAAATTTAAAAAAAAAATGTTTTTTTTTGTGTGTGTGTAATAAGATAATAGATGGACAAACAAAAAACCCCCAACCAATTTTGGGCGAACAGGGCAAAAAAAGTACCAAACAACAATCACATTTGCTTGGAGTTACCAGACAAGAAAATGTTTATCTCTGTTGGTTCGTCCACCACGTCTCATCGCCATCATCAATAAGTCGCATATTCGTTTTCCGTGTTTGGTTCGTACATATAAATAAAACAACCAACCAACACATTTACTTTCTTTAAGTGAGTGGTAGGTGGGTGTTTTAGATGAGGTACGGCTGCCGGTGGTTGGGGTATGTGAGTGGGGGTGGGTGTGTTGCCGTTGCCTATCTATAATTTTGTGGGTAGGGGGGTGGTGGTGTTGTTATGTTTGTGGTGGGTTCCAAGGTGGTTTGATAACGAATGATGCGGGTTCCCTACCCCTTCACCACGCTCCGCGGCCTTTCTTTCTCGCCATCTTGTCCAAAATTTACTTTGCAGTGTGGGGTTTTTTCTAATCTAGTAAATGTTTTGGAAGTATGGTGAATTTATCAGATCTGGTGAGTTGCTAACGTGGTGAGTTTTTGAGATATATGGTGAATTTAACAGGAGGATAATATCGAAATTCACCAAAATGCCATTATTCGAAGTATGTACTGTACTACCATAATTCACTGTGGTGAATTAACCGGTGTCTGTCTGGAATAAGTAATTTTCCCCTCCATTAGAGGAGTCATCGGGTTAAAAACCCATCATACACAAATTGTAATGGAGGATGGTGGATATTATTTATTAAAAGCGTTTAGTTTTCTTCATACAAATTAAAGCTTTCTAATATTGCCATACATTTTAGAGTACATATGGCACTCTGTGATTAATTATTTTAATGCGTACTAATTTTTACAGCTCTGCCATGTCAAACCCATTCATTTTTTCGTGTGTGTGTGTGTGAAATGAAGAAAATTTTTCTGCTCTCGGGTAAAAAATTTTTTTTTATTAAAATCAACAAGAAAAAATCTCAAATAAATCTTAAAACTTTGAAAGAAAATAAAAACGTCATTATACACATAAAATAGTGAAAAAAGTAAATATATTAAGTAAACAACAGAGAAAATTTGCTTCCCAAAAAGAAAATTTTGTTTGAGTGAATATGTGTGTGTCAGAAAAATGAAAAAAGAAAGATGATGTAGGACGTAGACAAGAAAGAACTAAGAACTCGGACAAAAAAGTTAAATAAAGGTTTATAGAGGAGACTTAATTATTTTAAATATTTTGTCAATATAGCAGTACAACTCCTTTTTCACTTCATGTTTTTAATAATGTTATCATTTTAAACAATAGATATATTTAAAATTTGCCGTTTTAGAGCTATTTTTTCGGGGATGAATTATGTTTTTGTTTAAATATGGCAACTCTCCAAAGTGCAGCCATTGAAAAATATTAATTGACAAAAAGAAAAAGCATTGCCATTTGTCTATAAAAAAAACAAAAAACGTAATATGTACAAGAAAATTAAATTAGTCAAATTTGTATAATAAAATGGAAAAAGATAACATTTGACGCTTTTTTTAAATTATAATACAAAACTAAACATATTAAAGTGAGAATTGAGTGTAAATTTGTAATTATTAAAAACAAAAGTTTACAATTGCAGATATTGCTAATTTTTTCTTTTGTTCTTATGAGGGTTGGCTCTTCCTTCTCTACTTGTGCTATTTAATAAAAACAAAAAAAAACTAGTAATTATAAATGCTAAAAATATAAATATATAAATAATTTTAGGCCATTGATTAACGATAAGCAGAGTATAGTAGAAAAATAAGTGAAAGCCTCATAAAATAGTTGCAAATTTGTTATTTTTATCTTTATATTTTCAATAAGTGTGAGTGAGTGTAAGATTTGGTGTGTGCTTGGCAGTGCATGTGTGTGTAGGTTTAATGTGACAAGTTTTAATGCAAGATTCACTCGCTCGCGGTGACATTCATTTGACGATAATTATTGTTGTTTAGATGGCAAATGCTCTTGTCCAAAAAATAACAACAGTTGTGTATAAAAAATAGCGGTGATTAATATGTGAGTTATTTTTATATACACAACTAAAAATGTTTGCTCTTTTTTTATTTTATAGCAGGACCAAAAAAAACGTAATCGGAAATAAATTGATATCCAAGTGTCATTTAAAAAATTAATACTAAAACATAAATATTTAGTAACTTAAAAAGCAATAATTGCAACACGTATACAACACCATTAAAAAATATTAGAAAAATATATAAATAAAAAATAAACTAATAAAATAACAGACATCTGAATTGAGTGTCATAAAAACTGTAATTATATTTGATTGGGTAAAAATTTATAATAATAAAAAAGCAATAAATACACGACTTTTATAAACGAAAGGAATTTATAAAGAGAAAAAGTGAAAGATCCAGTAAAGAAAATCGTAGAGGTCCATAAATATCACAAATGGGTACTAATTCAGGAGCCACGACAGGCATTAATAATAAGCCGGTGGGTGGAGGCACGGGTTCGGGCGGCGGAGGTGTAATTGGCACTGGTTTAAGTGGATCTGTTGGTCTTGGCAGTAGTGGTAGCGGTGGTGGTATTGGGGGCATTGTTAACGCAGCTAATAACAGTTTAGGACCTAATACAGGTCTGGGTTTAGTTAGTGGTAACAATGTTTCCAATGCAGGCGGCATGGGAGTTGGTTCCGCAGGGAATACCGATGATGGCAATGGTGGTACATCTTCTATTGCCAACAACCAACAGGCTACTCCACAATATACAATACCTGGCATTTTACACTTCATACAACATGAATGGTCTCGTTTCGAGTTAGAGCGCTCACAGTGGGATGTTGACCGTGCCGAATTACAGGTATGTGATAATGCATTTAATCTAATCATTTTACATATGTATATATGCATGTATTTACTAATTGGTATAAATTCATTGTGGCTTTTTTAATTTCATTATTTCCACTTCAACGAATTTTTATGGTGTTTGTAAACCATTATAATTAGTATTTTAGCAAAAAGAAAAAGTTGACAAAAATTTTAATTAAAAATTCGCAACTTAAATGGTAAAATAACAAAATTTCGTTTAACAATAATTAATAATTCGTTCTCTATTAACTCGCTTTGTATGAGCGATGACAATGAGTACAGCCATAATGTATTGCAACGTGTTAAATTGGTCTTTTGGAATACCCCTGATATTTGAAGTAGTTATTAATCCCAGAATGTTTGATATCTACGTAGATGCTTCAAATTGATACAATATAAAAGAGAACAATTTGTATAAAGGTATATTTTAAAACAACTGTTCTTTATATTCAGCATTAAGTAAAAAGACTTTAGTTTACGTTACATGAATCTCTGCTATTTTTGAAAGTGGAATCGTCGATATACATACATATAAAACAAACGTGTACCATAAACTAAAAACTCTATTTATAATTAATATTTTGTCAGCTGTTAAATGAACATTGTCACGCGATAAAACATTGTGCAGTCTAATTGTATTACAAACACAACTACTTTATATCACTCCGCCGAAGTTGGTAAAATTCAATGTCTCAAAGTTGAAACAGCACTTTCTATTTTAAAAGTAATGCAATAAATTTAAAATTCTTTTCTTTACTAAAGCATTGGTATATTATTATTTTGGTATTGTTAGTTAGTAATTACCCCAATCCTATATTTTCATAAAAAGCACAAACAAGTAGGTATATAGGAAATATATGCAGTTTTACTTAAGCTTTAATCTCGTATTCCAAAGAAAGTATCTATTCGCTCCTGTTTTGTAAAAAAAATGCGTATTTATTTATTGGACTAACATTTTATTTAGACGATTTTTATAAAATTATATCGAAATTAATTTATTGTATAGAAAAAGTAAGTTTGCAACCTTCGGAACTAATGATAACATTAATAAATATATTATTAGAGACAATTATGTACTATGACTTTCTTTTTGTTTGATTTATAGATTTCTATTTAAATAGGAAATGTATTATAGAGAAAATTGATAAAGTAGTAATAAAAATCTTCGATAGATATTTATTTTTTCTATATAAACGTCATAATAAATATTGTGATTATTTCATCAACAGTGTGAAAAACAATCATTGAAGCATCTTTAATTATAAAAATGTAAACGCGAAAAATCGTGCTTTAAAAAACAAATTAAATTTTAAATAATAACTTGATTTATGCACTTTCGTCTTCAATGTATACTAACGAACTACTTAGAAGTAATGTTTTCATTTTCAAAAAAAAGTAGGTACATAAATAGATAAAAATAAATTATAACAGTTAATTTAAGCAAACTTCAATTAACTCTAAAACAAACTGTGACAGTGAGCAGAGATTCATAATCAGGCGATTACAACAGTTGCACCATTAGTCAAAAGCACAGCATGCAAGCAAACTCAGACCAAAAACACCAAATTGGTAATTAATGAAAAACACACAATATTAGAATCAGATGAGCGGATGTATGCAAGTTTCCATGCATTCATTCATTACTGTTTTGTTTTGGAGATGTACAATTTAAAAAAAAAAAAATTACAAGTAGTTGTCTATTTTCAGTCTTGCAAGTGAAATGTAATTTTTATTTTTTCAATGTTAACAAATTAAGATGAAAAACGTTGTACCTACAAGCACATAGTTATGGTAGGGGTGCAGGCAATGTGTTAAAGTAATTCAAATTTTATATTGAATTTTTTTTATTTAAAAACATGCAAGTATTTAAGAGATGATAAAAAATAGTAAACAAATAGAATTCGCATGTTTTAAAAGCATGAAATGGTCTCTTCAATATTTACATATGTATGTACATTTGTATTTTTATATACATATAAACATTTATATTTGCATTTGTTCTCATGTTTGTAATAATGCTTATTGCAATTTATAAATTAGCAAAAATAAAAAAATGTTAATAAAATAAAGCAAGTAAATAAATCGTTTTCTTAGCTGTTTTGAATTATTTTCAAACATCTTTAATTCAAATGATACCTCAAATTTTGTAACCCATTACGTTGAGTTATGTTAAATATTTTTTCAAGTGACTATATAATCTTTAGAATAATAATTTTTCCATTTTCATCCTTTTTTTTGAATTACAGGCCCGTATAGCAATGTTGCTGGGTGAACGGAAATGTCTAGAAAGTTTAAAATCTGATTTAACTCGTCGTATTAAGATGTTAGAATATGCTTTGAGGCAGGAACGTGCCAAGTTTTATCGCTTAAAATACGGTACGGATCCTCCACAATTAAATGAACTGAAGCCATCGGGTGAAGATTCATCTTTAGGTGGAGAAGTTGCTCCTGACTCAGAAGTTCCCTATAGTTCTGTTTCGAACACTACTTGGCGTCAAGGTCGACAAATGTTACGTCAATATTTGGCTGAAATAGGTTATACCGACAATATAATAGATGTTCGTTCAAATCGTGTACGTTCTATCTTGGGACTCAACAATAACGCAGAACAAGAAGAAAACGTTAGTCCTAACGTTAATGGCAATGAGAACAATAAACGCGCCTCCGAATCTGAAGGTATGGAATGAAATGTGTTAGACGTTTGAACATTTTTTGATTAAAAATTAATGGGTTTTTAATAATTTCCAAAAATGTTAACTAAGGTCGCCGCACTCCTGCAAAAAAGGTTCAGCAAACAAATGATGCTATCATTTTAGACACTGAGGCAGCTGTTATGGCCAACTTTGAGTTTTTAGGACCCACAGAAATGTCAGATGATGATGAAATTTCCGACGACTTGGAAATGGTAACTGGAGATAATGACGAATCTGATATTAAAACACAAAAACGCATAAAATCTGGAAAAGATATGCTTAGTGAAGGTAAATAAGTGAAAATTGTACCACAATATGTATAATTTTATTATTATTTAAATCCATTATTTTGCTCCTTTATTGCTTATTGATAACGATTACTTCAAATGTTTTTATCATGCGTTCTTTTCCAAATTATACTTTTTAACTCTGTCCGACCGATGTAAGCAATTAAAAAATTATTTATAATCATTGCAACGTCTTTTTTTATATTTATTTGTTAATTAAGATGTACATAAATATTCTGCTCAAATACCTTCTTTAAATATTGATTTGCTTAAAAACATATGCAAAATACAACAGCCTTATACTATTATGTAAAACTATTATATTTTTTAATAATTTTATAAAAAGATCTTGGTGCCGAGTTGGGAGAGCAGCTGCTCAATGATATAAATCTTATAACAGAAGGTGCTTATTATGTTATTGATGTAGTTTATTTTAGTCTTTATTTTTTATAATGCACTTTTAATTTTGATTAACATTAATAGCGACAATTACAAAGTTAAAATAGACAACAGAGAGTATCGTTTACTTAGCCTTTTACTATTTACGCTTTTAAGTAAAATGACGTGTCTCACTCTATTGCGTCGCTATTAATGTTTTTATTAATTTAGGCTTTGTAGAAAACAAATTTTAAAATTTTTATAATTTTGCACATTTTTAATCAGCTTATTAAGAATAATTGGTAATATAAGTAGAAAATTATAATATTTTTAGACTTTTCTAATTAAGATTATAAACTAATATCTACGTTTTTAAATTTATTCCCAACTTTCACGTCACACAAATGGAAAAAAACCTTTTTCAACACATTGATTCAAAATTGAAACCATTATCCTGCCATAATATATCTTATTATCCCATTGACCTGCCTCATCATCAAGGCTATTCATCATCGAATGTTGAACAAACAAATAATACTGTTAATACAGCCGCTTCGGCTGCTGCCCGTCGTAATCTCATAACAGCAGTTACCGCCACTGGTGATGAAGACGTTGACGCTTCATTAGGCCTAGGAGAATTAGCACAATTGACAGTAAATAATGATTCTGAAGGTTCGTACGATTCGAATGCTAAAGACGGAACTTCCGGTGGCGCAGGTTATCGTAAGACTTGGAATGCTAAATACACATTACGTTCGCATTTCGATGGCGTACGTTCGTTGATTTTCCACCCAGAAGAACCGGTACTCATAACAGCCTCTGAAGATCATACATTAAAGCTATGGAATCTACAAAAAACGGTGCAAGCCAAAAAGTCTGCTAGTCTTGATGTGGAGCCTTTATATACATTTAGAGCTCATACTGGCCCAGTTCTATGTTTGGGTATGTCAACCACTGGTGCCACTTGTTACTCGGGAGGTTTGGATGGCAATATTGAATGCTGGCAACTACCGTCTCCCAATATAGATCCATATGATTGTTATGATCCAAGTGTACATTCTGGAACTTTAGAAGGCCATACTGACGCTGTGTGGGGTCTTGCTACGATGCAGAGTAATATTGTTTCATGCTCAGCTGATGGTACAGTTAAGCTTTGGTCACCTTACACTAAAGAACCATTGCTACGCACATATTCAGCTTCGGAGGCCGAAGGAGCTCCATCATCCGTTGATTTTGTACGTAATGAAGTTGATCATATTGTGGTTGCTTACAATAGCGCTCACTGTATAATATACGATACGGAGACCGGAAAACAGATTATTAAGTTGGAAGCAGCACAAGAGATGTCTGGCAACACGGGGAAATTTATAAACAAAGTGATCTCACATCCAACATTGCCTATAACGATCACTGCTCACGAGGATCGCCACATACGTTTTTGGGACAACACATCGGGGACATTGGTACATTCGATGGTTGCTCATTTAGAGCCCGTTACTTCATTAGCGGTTGATGCTCATGGATTGTATTTATTATCGGGTTCACATGATTGTTCAATACGCCTATGGAATCTAGACAATAAAACGTGTGTGCAAGAAATCACAGCGCATCGTAAGAAATTCGACGAAAGTATATTTGATGTTGCTTTTCATGCTTCAAAACCGTATATAGCCAGTGCGGGTGCCGATGGCTTGGCAAAAGTTTTTGTCTAGACGACAAGACATGCAAAAGTAACAACGATTACGACGTAAGATAATAATGAGCTGAGATTGTAATTGATTCATAGCGACAATTTCAAAATGCCGTTATTTTGTTAGAGTAGAGAGGTTAGAAATGGCAGCCATTAAATAAAAAAGTAAAATATATATGTATTGAAAAATATTTATTTATCACAATATTTCGATCTATGGGTAAAAATAAAAAGCGGCTTTAAGATATTTTCAAATAAAAAGAATTACAAGTTACCACCATTTTATTTGAAGGTAAAAAATCTAATCGAGATATTTCAATTGTTGTACCATTATTTAATTCTTTCAAGTTGCTTTAAATTTTTACTTTATTTTATTTAATGTATTTTAACATACAAGGCTATTTTTTCATTTGACAATTTCTTTATCGATATATAATTGGACACAACCGTAACAATCGAACGTTGATATTTCATTTCAAATACAAAACCAACTAATATTTAGCTAATATCGGAATCCCTCTCTATCACAATGATAAGTAAAGAAAATGATGAATGAATGATAAATGCAAATCAAGCATGTAGTTTTAACATTTACTATATTATATGTTATACAAGAAAAAACAAACAAAATATATATATATATATAAAATAATAAAAAAAAATCGCAAGCAAAAATATGAAAAAAATCAATTACTATACATTCATACAAAAGTAAAATTAAATTTAATTTACATATATAAAGTATTTAACTACAACAATAAAAATATACATATAATTAATAAAAGAACAAAAACAAAAGAGAAATTGCTATGCACATATAGGCCCTTTTCATGAAAAACTCATTAGAACATTTAATATTAAATAATAGACTAAAAATTAATAAATATATTTTCCTAACTGGAAAAATTAGTATTTATCATTTAGGCATTTCATCAACAAAATCATTTAACAAAATTATAACATATATTCTCTCACCTACCACAATCCTTATATGGTTTAGTCTTAAATACATATATATAATTGAAATAAAGATAAACAATTAAAACAAAAATAATTAATTCTGAAGCATTATCACATTATTTTTACACATCAAAATCTATTTGATAAATAGAATGAAAAAAAATATCTAAAAAGAAATTATAAAATTGCTTTACTTCACAAAAATAAAACATGATATGATTATAATAAAGTTTTCTTATTGATTTTTCTGATTCTGATTTTCTTGTAATGTAATCGTAGAAATTAAATTTCACATTTCTAAACATTTCGTCATTAAAATACAATACTTAATTTTATAGTTGGTTACTCCTAAAAGCAAAATTTTGTTTAAATTTGACGAGTCAAAGAAATATAAAAAATCATATTTACACTAAATAATCAAACACATATATTAGCATTAAATTTGCATATAATAATAAACAAAAATGTATTTGGGTAGTATTCCGCAATGAAACCACTATAAGTAATTTATACATACACTTATTTATTATACAAGTGGATTATTAAAATTTTCATAAATAACAGCATTTTTTTTTTTGATAAAAAAAAGAATTGCTAAGCTTCTGTTTACTCAAGAAGTAAACACTTAAATTATGTTAAAAGAATAAATAATAATAATAATATATTGTAAAAATTATATATATTATATATAATATATATATTATATTTATATATGTATATATATATACATATATACATACATATATATATACACACATATTTGATGAATTGTAGTCGTTTCGCTTTAAGTCTCAAAAGTAGTTTTAATGTGAAAAAAAAATAAAGAAGGTAATTATTCAAAATCTGAACAATAGAATCTCCACAGAGTTTTACTGAATTCATATTGTCCGGAATTCATCTCTAAAACATCCTAGAGTAGATTCCGATTCCAAAATTTATTTTTCGAGTTTTTAATTAAATACATAGTAAAAGAATATAATTATTTTCAGATGATATTGGATTATAAAAACTTGAAATTAAAACAAAAAATAGTAACAAAATTTTAAAATTACATTTCTAGTACCCATTTTTCGAATTTTAAACTTACAACTTTTTTTAAATAAAATGTTGAAAGCATTTGTCCTTAAGATACAAGCATACATGTACATATTAAGTATATATATATATATATATATATATATATATGTATATATATGTGTACATATACATATGTATAACCAGAAAATGAACCATTAATTTTTTACTCAACTTTATTTGGTATACTATAGTATTTATACAATTCTTGTTTAACTTACACAATACGAAGCAATTAAAAAATGCCTATACTAAAATTATAATGCAAGATGTCCTTTTAAAAATTTTAAGAGAAACTTCATTTTATTTAACAGAAAAAAAACTCTCAAGAAACACCACATTTTTGTAGATACTATTAAAATAACCATGCATTACGAACCATATTTAATAAAAATAAATATTGACAATTCTTTTGATTTTTTTATATACAAATATAACAAATACATAGAATTATAAGAATATTAGAAAAGAAAAGATACATAATTAATTAAATTTAAAAACAATTGAAAACTTGAGAAATTATAACACAAAAAAATACAAACACATACTCAAACTCATAATGTAAACGGTCGTTAAAAACATTATTGATATGTAAAATTTTCCAAATAATAACACTCCATATTTACTAATAATAAGTAGTTACATAAAAGATAATAAACCATACGTTTTCTAAAGTCGAATGGAAAATAACTTAAATCAATGAACAAATAAAATAAAAATCCGATTTTCGAAATAAAATTTTTTGAAACCAGAAAAGTTTAATAACATTTATTTTTAACTAGTAAAGAACCACACTGGCTTAAAAAAATGCAATTTCAAAGATATTAACAAATTTGAATTATTATTTAAAACGCTATAACTAAACAGTAATAGAGGGGGTAATATCTTGGTTGAAACTTATTTAGTTGTAATAAGACATATCAGGTTTTAAACCCTGCTCCAAAAGGTTGCAAGTTCTTAATTATTCTGTGTTCTTTACATTCGTGGAACCAAGCCCCAAAGCATCCGCGTTTTATTGTGAAAAAATTGAATTCTCAACATTTTAAAATATTCCTCAGTACTTTTGCCAGAATACTGCCGAAAGAATATTATTTTCTGTCTTTCTTCAAGGTCCCAAAACTGAGGTTTCGTAGAGACGAAAGTGTTATTATTATTGAAAAATCTTGTAATTTCTATAAAAAAAACAGACCAACATATTTTAGTTACATATTGTTCAAGAAGCTTTAATGAAGGCATCTTAAGTTTGAAAGTTTTTTATTAAAGTATAATTCATATACATCTTTTTGTACAGATAACAGCATACTTAAATCTACGAGTATGTTTTTAAATTGCGGCATTTAACTAAACCATGATTTTTTGTTTAGCGAATCCCATTTGGCAACGTTCATCAATATTGAACTGACACACTGATCCTTGTCACGATTTTGGCCATAGTAGTCAACAAATTCACCATCTGGGTTTACTAAATACATAATAATAGTATGGTCAACAATATAATCATTGTCTTCATCGCGAGGTCCGGCTGAGAAATAGACTCTAAATGCTTTGCAAACTTTGCTTATTTGTTCCACAGTACCGGTTAATCCCAAAAGCTTGGGGGAAAATTCCTTTACATATTTTGCGACTACATCTTTCGTATCACGTTCAGGATCAACGGTGATAAATATAGGTTGTACTTCTAAATTTTGAGGGGACTTTTCTGCAAAGAAAAAAAGCTATAAAGTTGAAAAATAATTAAACTAGGATAGTTTTACCAATTTCGTCAACTACCGCTGCCATTTTTTCCAATTCGTCGGGACATATATCAGGGCAATGAGTAAAACCGAAATATATCAATAACCATTTGCCCAAAAAGTCTTCAGATTTTCTTAAATTTCCTTGAGCATCTAACAGCTCCCAGCGCCCTCCAATAGCGGCTTTGCCTAGTTGCCTTTTGCGTTCTTTTAAGATGGCTTCTTCCTTTTCATGTTTGACATACAGCATGAATGTTAGACCAACAGCTCCCAGTCCTCCAATGGCTGCAAAACTTTTCCATGAAATCGGTCCTTTGCCTTTTACAGGATCAGTCGTCGCCAAACGGTATTGTTGTTGAAGTAAATTTACTCTTTTTCCAATGGCGACATTTTTCTTTGCCAGCTGACTATGGCAATTCATAAACAATCTTTGTAAATTACGAGACATGCTATTTTTTAATTTAAAAAAAATAACTTTTTCTCATTAATCACTAAATTTTACGTAAATGCGTTAAAATTTGCGAAATTTTTCAGTCTTCTATACCGGAGAATCGATGACAATAACCTGTCAAATCAGCTGTGTGACAGTTGTGCCAGACTGCGCGATATATGAAGACAAAATGAATTTTTCATGTTGTCAGCACTGTTAGCCAACACGAACGCTCCTTTTTGACAGTTCGCTTTCAGTGAATAGAATTTGCAATAATTTTTTTTAGGAAAAAGTGGTAAAAAAGACGACGAAAATATGGTAAATATTTGGAAATACAGCAAATTTATGAAAGACATGCCCATTTTGATTATTATCAAAGAATGTTTTCCATAACTTTTGAATGTAGTTATTTGATGGGATGTAAAGTTGAAAGTGTTTAGCTACATAACCTAACATATAACAAAAGTGTTTTCTCTGTTAGTATGGTTCATAAAATATCCTATATTTATATTTTAGAGACCTTTGATGCTTCAGGGACATGAACGTTCCATTACTCAAATTAAATACAATCGCGAAGGTGATCTGTTATTTTCTTGTTCAAAAGATCAAAAACCGAATGTGTGGTGGTCTATAAACGGGGAGCGCCTAGGTACGTATGATGGACACCAAGGTGCTGTTTGGTGTTTAGATGTGGATTGGACTAACTCAAAGTTAATAACTGGTTCCGGTGATATGACGACCAAAATTTGGGATGTTGAACAAGGCACAGTAATAGCTTCCATACCAGCCAAGTCATCTGTTCGTACATGCAACTTCAGTTACTCGGGCAACCAGGCTGCTTATTCTACGGATAAAGCTATGGGCCAAAACTCCGAATTGTTTATAATAGATGTACGTACAGCAGATGCCAGTTTGGCTGAGCAAAACCCCATTTTGCGTATACCCATGTTGCAGTCAAAAATTACTTCTATGTTATGGGGTCCCTTGGATGAAACTATAATAACTGGTAAGTCTGTGCTTTCCTTAATATAAAATAGAAATAACGTGTAAATTTTTACAGGTCATGACAATGGTCAAATTTCCATTTGGGATATTCGTAAAGGGCGTGAAGTAAACTCGGTCAATGATCATACGGCAGGTATTAATGATATGCAAATGTACAAGGATGGCACCATGTTTGTAACCGCATCTAAGGATACATCTGCCAAGTTGTTCGACTCAGATTCGCTAATGTGTCTAAAGACGTACAAAACAGAACGCCCAGTAAACTCCGCGGCAATTAGTCCGATTTTAGATCATGTAGTTTTGGGAGGTGGTCAAGATGCTATGGAAGTAACAACAACATCAACAAAGGCTGGAAAATTCGATTCACGCTTTTTCCACTTAATATACGAGGAAGAGTTTGCTCGCCTAAAAGGTCACTTTGGCCCTATCAACAGTTTAGCTTTCCATCCGGATGGCAAAAGTTACGCTTCTGGCGGGGAAGATGGTTTTGTTCGTGTTAATACCTTTGATAGTACATATTACGAACCTCTATTTTAAGCGAACTATAAATTCTCGATTTTTTTAAATACTAACCCTTAGTGACAAAAACAACGCCCTAAGGACAAATATAATTATTCCGTAATTTATATAAAAACAAAAAACATTTTGGAGCTCTAATTTGTTTATATAAAAAATATTGCAAAAATCAGGAACTGCGTAGAGAAATCGTGCAGTATATTAATAATTAAAAATATGTATGAAAATAAAAATAATAAACAAATTTATGCAAGAACCAGAAGAAAATAAAAACATTTTTGGAGATAGTTTCCCTAATAAAATGATCGAAAGTAGAGTAAGTAATAAATAATTATAAAGCGTCATATGAACCTTTAACTTGTATTTATTAAATTTAAATGCTTCAATGTATTTCAAGTTAATTTTATTCTTAATTAAAGTTTTTGTTTAGAATTTTTTTAATAAAACGTAAACTTTTTATTCCATGTGTCCTGCGCCCAGACTTTCTATTTATTTCTATTCAATTATTTTCCTACAGAAATAAATAGTTAATAACTAGTACTACAATTCGTTAAATACGTACTTCGAATCATTTGGAAACACACTTAAATTTTCGCAACAACACATTTAATAATTAAATTTGCAAATTTACATTTAAGCGACATTTAAATACCAGTTTAATATTTTATTTGTGTTTTGTCATTATAACACAAATCAACTAATAACATTGGAGACAAATTTATGAAAAATTTTGCTGATAAATATTTAATTTTTCAATTATAACACATATGTACTGTCGCCTATACTTGACAATGCTTGGATGGTATATAATGCACACACGATATTAACCATTTCAATGACATATTTGCATCCAAGATTAGGCACTGGTTAATCCAAAATTCTTTGCTCAAAAAAATGACTTTTTCTGTTTCTTAATCATAACTGGTTGACCAGACATAGCGGCCAATTGCCCAGGAGTTGGAGCACACCCAGGTGGCGGTGGTGGGATGCTTATTGCTCCAGTCGCAGTTGTTCTTACTTTGGCACCTTTAGCTATATATAATACATTTTCTGCTGATTTGGAATGAACAGGCGCTACTGCTGGTGTCATATTCAAATAGCTCTGTTGCTGCTGAATATGTGCTTGGTACGGATTTGCATAACCATATGATGTCGATGGGCCAGCTGCATGAAAAGGCATTGTTTGTGTCGGCATTTGATGTGGCAGAGGTTGAAATGCCTGTTGCTGTTGGTAAGGGGTGGGATTCGAATACATATACTGATGAGACGTGCCAGTAACAGCGCCGTTCTTCATACATTCATCATATGACGGTGGTGCCGGTCCTGCCTACACCAGATGGAAAATTTCATTAGAGCTAATAAAAATTGTGTATACAAACTGATTGCTTTGATTACCTGATTATCAGACTCATCAAATGATGGCGGGGCAGTTGGGTAAACTTGAGAATTATCTAAAATGATAATTTTAATCATACCTAAACATACAACATTAACCAGTATTTTTCAATTACCTTTATTTTTAGACATATTATAAATTATGCGTATTTAGTTTATATATATATCAAACTGCAAACGTCTTTTGTTCTATAAACAAACTATTGATTAATTGTTGAGAGGTAAATACGACTAATGCGTTTATATTTATAATATTGATATCGTCCCTAATGAAGTCATTACCAGGGTTGCCTATTCGCATTAATATTTGTGCATAAACAAAATATTAATACGGCCCTCTCATTATTATTTGTTTTTACTTACCCCATAACTAACAAATAAATTAATTATTGGGACAATATCGTTTTACTCTAATTTAGCGTTTCAGTTACTGAATATCTTTATGCTAAAAACTTTTTATACATGCGTGGATGGTGTCTATAAAGTTAGTTTTTTTTTGTCTTCTTATTGCTAGTTGTGTTGTTTTGACATTTACATATGTTTCGTTTATTTATCAAAGAATATTAAAAATATGTGTTTTCTAAAAATTATTTTTTTTGTATCTCAAACATTATGCAGCCTCTATTTCTTCCAAAAACTTACGACACTTCTTCTTTAAAACTTTAACAGCTTCTATAAATATAACGTCAGGTTTAAGAGCACCTACTGATTCAATTGAGAATATATAATGATCTCGAATTCTTGACATTTCTACACAATCGGCCAATTCTGGATAGCGATAAACATTACGACTACAAGTATCATAACGGGCGTCTTTAACATAAGCCTGATCATTTTCATCGATGCCAATTACGCCGGGTGAGAAACATTTCTGCAACAAAAAGGCATCTTTTCCTCTAACTTCTCGCGTAAGTCTAATTTCTGGCAAAAGACGATAAAAGGCTGTAGCCACCGGAGAAAATTTGGCATGATCTTTGCCAATACCCTTAACTGCTACCAATTTCAAATCGAATTCATGACCAGGTCTCATCTGTGATATCAGTATGTCATCATGAATGCAACCCACATCAGATTCAGAATATAGTTGACCCTGTTTTCCGCGAGGTAACCACTTTATTTGCCCTGAGTATACCTTATGGTTCTTATAGATTGTATCAAAGTTTGAAGAGTCCTTAACGTCTTTCCGTCGCGTACATTTCACTTTTAATTCAAATTCTAGTGTGTCAAGTTCTGTGCCCTGTTCGTTGTCTTCACTACGGTATTCAAATAAGCGGGGATCAGCTTTGATAGGTATCAAGCCTATACGATGAGCTAACACTTCATCCTGTATTATGGACGTGTTATTGTAAATGTAAACCTTTTCAAATGCCATACTGGGCACTTCACTTAGCATCAAACGTCTAAAGGCATTTGCAACAGCGGGATGGACGCCAATCATATCAAATTCTAGTTCATTGTTTTCATAGCTGGAAATAAATTAGTAAAATAAGTAAAGTGAGGTAAATATTAAAGCAAAAGTCACTTACCGTACAATAACAATTTTCATTTTCTTTTTAAAAGTTTCTATATCGATGGGCTCATCTGCTAAACCGTAATCTTGAGGATCTTGTTTTAGTTTATACTCGTCCATGTACAGCTTTGGTCTTTCTTCAGTCATTTTTAATATTTTATAATTTTTAAGTTAATATTTTTATTTATAAATTCCAACACTTTGGCTGGTAATGTTTGATTCAGTTTACACGTGCGAACAAAAAATGTAAACAAAGATCAAAAGCAGGGTTGTTATCTATTTTGTAAAACATAGTCTTTGTATAAAGGTATATTACGATTCTAAAAATCTTTTTCAACAACAGACGTTCTGTAGTTTTAAGTAAAATTTAAATTGAACTCTTATTTAATTTATATTGATATGTTAAATAAAACAATTGTGTAAATATAACTGAATACATCAGAAATAAGTTCTTATTAAAGGGAAAAACCGTTGTTATTAATGCGATTTTGCATATTTACAACACTGCCAACCGAAAACAGGAGTGCTTTTGTCCGGCTAATTAACAACCAAATTAAAATATTGTAAACTAAATGAAGGAGGTTTATGTGAAAAGTGACCGAAATGGCCAAACGTTTTCAGCCCATGAACGAGTTTGGGCGCTCTATGAAAAAGCCGAAATTGGATATAGGTATTACTAATAGAACTACAACAAATGCGGTTCAATCCACAGTTTCCAAATTACCATCGGCAGGTAGAATTGTATCACCAACTAAAAATAATCCCAACAATTTTTGGGATGATGACGACGATGATGTTATTTTATTAGCAACCCAAAAGGCAGAAGCAGCCGTTGCTGCAAAACAAAATTATGATAGTATTAATAACATTACTGAGAGTGAGATAACTTTCTCTGAGTTTGCAAATGCAGCAACTACAAGTACACAGCGTCCGGTGGAATGTGAAATACCCGATCCGGATATTTTGTCTCAAATGTTTAACGATGACGATGAATATTTGGAATTGTTAGCTGCTGTTGAAAAAACAGATCCAAGTATTTTCAAAAAACCTGCTCCTCCGCCGCCGTTCACCCAATCAAAAACTTTACAAACACAAAAACACAAGACGCAAATAGGAACACCTTCTAATACACCAAAGGTGGAGTCTTCAGAGGTCGTGGAATTCGTTTTGTCGCAAAATACAGGACCAGAATCGACATTGCCGTCTAGTCAAAGTGCTGCCCGCCGGCAGTTGGCCTCTGAAAGGCAAATAAAATTTCTGATGGAAAAAGTTGACATTCTAAAGAAGGAAAATTCTAAATTGAATAATGATTTAACGGAGGCTAAAACAAAAGCAACTTCGAAGGAAGGTGAAGCCTCATTGCTGCGCGATGAGTTACGCCACCTCAAACAAGAAGCACAGAATTTAAGAGTGGAAAAGATTCTTAGCGCCAAGAATGTAAAAAATGAATGCCGGTCTAAAATAAATGAAATGGCAAAAGTAGTCGAAGGCAAAAACACCGAGGTGAAATTGAAAGCCATAGAGTGCTCTTTAGTTAAAATGCGTTATGATACTACCCATCGTTTGCAACAAAGTATTTGTGATGTGTCTATTAGGAAAGCGCAAACAAAGCAAAAACAAACTAAACTTCAGTTAGACATAACACAACATCGGATTGTAAAAACTATGATAAAAATGCCGACTTTCAACATATCTTCTTCATTAATAAATAAGATGGAAAAGTGCTCCCTTAGCCAGATCCACCCATTGATATATGAACATTGTTTAGACAAGGGAAGTTCGAAAAAACAAAGAACATTATTTCAACTAGAATTGGAAAATATACAAACTAAGCTGGCTCAACTACAACTGTTGGGACCTGGAAAATTACCCAAAGATTTCATAAAGCTTTGTTTAGCTTCAGTATGTAAAGTTTTGCCGGAGTTTTGGTCTTATACACATAGTTTAGAGTATTCAAAGAATCGCCGTACGCATCCCTATCATGATTATTCACTAATCAATACGAAATTTCCCCTAAGAGGAAGCTTCGACTCCATTCGCTGTTTACAAGAACCTACTGAGTTATATGATGATGAAAGATGCTTATGCCTAAGACGTTATATTGCCGCTTTAGCCTTTATATGTCAACAAATACCAGATTTAAGTAATTCTCTAATTGAATACAAGCACAGTGAATATTATCTTCTACAAATTGTAACAGATTCTGTTATGAAACTAAGTTTTTCCAGCGAAATGTGTGAACACTTTGGCGTTCTTGAAGCTTTAGCTGTTTGGTTAAACAGTTTATTAAAGCATGTTTCATTGTCTATGCCTCACAATTACGTTGAAATGTTGTTTGATCTAATGAAGTCCTTAGTTTTTGCTCGTCCAACTCCTTGGATTTTTCGTGAAATATCCACAGGCTTGAGGCAATGTTGTAGACTGCCAAATCTCCTAGAATTATTGTGTATTAATAGCGCAGAATCATCTTTTGTAACGGATAGAGTCCGGTCTACATATAGATTTTCAAATGAATCATGTTTTATGCAGGTAATTATATGGCGATGGAAACCTTTTTACATTTAACTTTTTCCTTATTTTTAGGTTTATAGTGGCTTATTAGAAATTGCTTTTCCTTTATGTATCCGCCTTCACAACGAGCATTTACAACTATTAGCTGCAATATGTTTAAATCATATACGTCTTATCTATCACTGCTTTCAAAAACCACCAACATTTATTCAAAACCTTTTGCCTTTATACGACGATGATGAAGATGCCAGCAAAACGGTGGCTGAGAAAAATACAGTTAATGATAGCAAAAACAATAAAATTATATTTGATACTAGTGAACAAAGTTCTGCCATGAAATTATCATCTTCAGGTATTTCTGACAATTCCACGAGGTCAACGAGATGTCAAGACAGAGCAGAAAACTCTAAGCAAAAATGTGAATGCTATGTAAAATTGTGCTTAAGCGTGGTAACGCTTATTTTTCAACTTTTAAGGCAGTGGTTAATACATAAAAAAGAATACAGTACGTTGTTACAACTTTATCTTTAAATCATTCTTTAAAGGTTGTACTTTATTGCAGGTACTGCACAAATATCAGAAATTTCACGAGTTTCTGTACAACTTTTTCATACAATATTTTGTGATAACTATTTGGCTTTCTTATTTCGTGAATCTGAAGAAACAACAAAACATTATCTAAGCTTAGTAATTAAGTGGTGGACGGATAATTCAAAGCAACTGCAGTTTAATGAGATTGATTGTAAGTCAAGTTTAGAATTATAAAGACAATTGTATTATTTATTTACTATTTTTATCTCCAGTAAAATTTTTACAAAAGCTAAAAAATTCACACGTATTGCCGAAGAGTATAATAGCAGAGACTAATTATCAGAATATAGTGGTTGATCTATCCGAATGGCAAAAATGTACCAATGACGACATCAAACACTTAAAACCTCCATTAAATGTTGAAGAAGCGTTAAACAATACATGCAAATTAAATCTGATACAGAATGCTTCAAATCAAAATAATTTCTTTGAAGGAATTAAAGGCTTTACTTTGAATTGCTAGTGTTCCTACTATGTGAAAATTTAATTAATATACCATCCATATTATTTAGTGAAACCCACTTTTTTATTCTTAAAACAGAAAACTTGTAATAAAATTATTTGAAAGTCATAGATAATGTCTTCATAAAAAATAGTCAAGTAAAGTTTTGCGTTTGGTAGAAAACCTTTTTATTTTGTAAACGCTATAAAAGTATAAAAAAATGTATATTTTATATTATATAAATCTAATTCATTATTTTGCATACGATGATGATGACGATGATGTGTTCCTTTGACGATATAATTTTTTATTTTTTATAAAATGGGATGTATGTTTGTTATGACTATAAAAATGTCAAATGAATAAATTTTAATTTGGTTTATAATATTTGGTTTCATTATACTTAAAGCGAATTATATTAAAAAGATATTTTCTTATTATTTTTTTTTCTCAAAACAAATTCATTTGTTTGACTTAAATTATTGCTAGCAAATAAGCATTTTATAATTTAAGTACTTTGTCTAAATAAGTATTTAATCTAACAGCTGGGTTATATTAAATATAAATATTTTATATAAAAGTATGTCAATATTAACTGTCAAGCAGCTAAGCAATTTACTTAAAATAATCGGAAACGCTATAAAAGTATATAAGAAAAAATACAGTAAATTCCAAAATACGAACAGACATAAAAGGTAAGAAAGGAAAAAAATATTCAATTATTACCAAAAAGCTTAAAATTCAAATTAAAAATATTAAAGAAAAAATAATACTAAATTTGGTTAATGCGGTACTTATAGTACTAGTGAATAAATAAATTACCATTTCAAAGGAGTGCTACGATTACTGGCAGCATTTGCCCTGAAAATAATGTAAACCAAAATCTTGAATGTTCAACTTATTAGAAGAAAATTATTGAAAAACTTACTTTACTACACCCTGCGCCTGCGTAGGTGTTAACGTTATAAGAGGCGTTAAACGTTCAACAAAACGTTCATTATTTCGTTCCAATTCTCTTTGGTAATCCTTTTGATCGGAAAGAATTAAATTTCGATTCTTCTTTAGAGCGTCAGCACATCGTTTCGAAAACTCACGGAAACAAAGGCGAAGTTTATTTTGGTTTTTAGTTGGGATAGTTACACCATCAGAAAGATTTGATAGAAAAACTGCAGCCATTTCCATAGGTCCCTGATTAACAGTGGTTCCAATGCATCCCTGTAAAACCATTTGTAAAATCTTTGGATCAGCTGGTTCCTGATTCGTAGCGGCTGCTAATTCTAATGTTTTCTTTTGTATGTCTTCTATGGCTACCTCAATAGGATCGAGTATAATTTGTTGTCGATTGATGACCTGTATACGTGTTTTCACATAAGGGAAGTGATTTGCTGTGGTTAAAATTGTTTTACGTTTGCACTGCTCGTGTAAATCACCATGAGCTTTACCGGACTTGGTAAATGGTGTAGCAAATATAAAGCGTTCTAAAATAATAAATCAACCATTAGAAATAAGCGTTCATTTTTTTTAACAACGTACTTATATTGAAGTTTCTTTCAAAATAGGTTTCTCTATGCCTGAGTTCGTAATTCTCAAAATAGGGTTCAACATATGTTATTTGTATGTAAGCCTTTTCGGGATCTAAGCTGTTAACATCAACGCTATTGGAATCTTTAATAATGTGAACAGAATCTGGACCAAAACGATCAGCGTAAAAGTTCTGCAGAGAGAAAAAACAATATCTGAATGGATTTCGAGGTGCTTAATTATGGATTGGCTCACCTGTAAGCGGCTAAAAATTTCGGGTAATTTAGTAAGTGTTGGTTCTTTATATATAAACTCCTGTTGATCGAGATCACCAAATTTTGCACCATAAAACCCAACTCGAAAATAAGTACCAAAAACTCGCTTCCCTTGAAGTTGGGCTATTCTATTAAACGCTTCTTGTAATTTACCATGAATTTTACTAAGTTTCTGGAAGTCTCTATTTGCCTCACATATGGGAATGAGTATCTTGTATACTTCGTTCATAGCTTCATACATCCCAGCAATTTGGAAAGAATTTGATGCCTCCTCTAACAAAACTTTGAGGCCCGATTCTGTGAAATGATTACCTAGGCATATACCGTCTTCACCAGGGCTTAAGACATCATCGGAAACGGCGGATTCCAGCAAAGAGTTTGGTGTAACTTTTTGAAAACTAACAGCACCAACAGGCAGATGTTGTTGTGATTCTAACATGCTTAGATATTCCGCTACAAGAGCAGCTGAATGAACAAAACACATAGCAGCTTCAGTGTGGTTGCCACGTTCTTTATGCTTTTTAGCCATATTTTCTAGCCATGTCAAACGCAGATCCGGATTATTTTGATAGCCTTTTGCGATACGATGCATTAAATCCAATAACATTTCCGGATCCTCTTGATATTCCTTCATTTTTACTGTATCCGATAGGATCATATGAAGGTTGAATAATAAATCTTGCACCTGTTCCGGGAACGAAGTGTATTGCAAATCTGTATCAGATTCAGCATAAACTAAAACAGTTTTTAAAGCTCGTCTCAAAGACTGTTCGCTAAATGTTGAACTGGTTCCTACTAAAGATGACAAAGACATGGTGACCTGCATTTTAACACGAGCAAAATTCTGTAAATAAATTAAAAATTTGCATATTCATTTAAAAATTTACATATGCAGTCCATGTGTATACTTACATTTCCAATTTCAAAATTTTGTCTCATTAATAAATATAACGAAGCAGCGGCCTGTGACCGAATGCCTGGCAATTGTGAGCCACAATGCTTTAGTAGCAGCAAACATAAATCAGCACAGATATCAGTTTCTTCATCAAACAATAAATTTGGAAATTTGAATATTAAAGACCTCTGAGAGGCGAACAAATTTTTCAAGGCCAAAGTACTCTGATTACGCGACAAGGCATGTAGAAGTACTTTCAAAACAGTGCCCAAAAGATTATGATGCATTTCAGAATTTGTTGCCACTTGCACAATAATTTCCAAACAATCTAAAATTACTAAAGTAATTTCAGTGGCCAGAGAACCTTCAATGTAGTGGCTTAGTTCCAATTCTGGATCACTTTTTGTGATCGTATCATAAAACTGTGCCCTGTAAGGCATTTGATCTTTGCGCCAGCGAAATTTTTCGGTGGAATTTCGATCTTTACGTCTATTAATTAAATCATATCGTGCTGAATTTGTGCCTCGTATGCATTCTTCAAGTTTCTCTTTAAGATCTGTGGGCTTTCGAAAACTTTGCGTATTGCGCTTTAACACTGGCAAACGTTTTTGTCCTTTATATTCGAAACATGGGATAAAGGTATTTAAAACCTGCATCAATTGATGTACTCTATGGGGAGAAAGTCCCAAAGTCCATCTGTAAAGAGCATTTCTCTCAAGATTTTTCAATATCCAAGTACAACAAGCCAATAAATGACGCGTATTTTCACTGCTTAACGGAGATTTATTTTTAACGTGGTCAGTCATATAGGCATAAGATCTGGAACCAGAAATCGCATACGCAACTTCTGGACTTATGGTTGTCGTGGCGATAGTTGAATGGGGTCCTTGATAATCGTCTAAAAGACCCATACTATGTAAGCGATCGTTAGAGTCGGTAAGATACTGGTGTAGTTGTGGTATCGTATCCATTACAATGCCCAATAGAGGTAAATATAAGGCAGCAACTCGTGCTCTAGCCTCACTGTCGCTGTAGCGTGGGTCCAAGTCATGAGAAGTCATTAAATTGCGAATACATCTTATAGCTTTGCCATGTAATTGTGGGTTTCTACAGAAAAAAAAATATATATATTTCTTGATGCTTCTAAAAACATGGTCCTACTTACGGTACTTCTAAGACTGTTGCTAAGTCACTTAACACCAAACCAACCAGAAAATGTTGCTGTCTAAAGTCAACACTTAAATCTGCATGCAATGCTCTTTCAATTGAACCCTATGAGAAGAAAATAATCATTAGTTATCTGAAACACATCAGTATTTTGTATATACATATGAAGTTCCACTAGTATTAGAGTTGGTACTAGGTGTTGGACTACATGGTGCTGATTTCGTTGTATATGGCGTTCCAAAAGGCAAGTTTAATGCCACAAAGTGTTCGTGACTGCATACGATACGAAGAAAATCTATTTTGTAGTTCATCAAGTCCGGTATTGAAGCGTTTTTCGATATTAACACCTTGTAATATGTTTTAATTAAACCAAATATAAAGCCTCTATCCATTACACTAAACAGGTCAAATACAAAAAAACTTAAGCTAGCATTCAAACATTGGGCTAATTTCGGTTCATTGCTGTGATATCCAACTACTTTGGTCGTAACTAAATGCACTAAAGTGGAAATGTCATCTGTATATTGATGAGGAAACCTTTGTTTTCTAGGTGCTTGTAGTGATCGTGTAAAGTCCAAATGTTCTATCATGGATTTTACTATTAATTCGAATAAAAACCAGGAATTACTCATGGCCAAATCGGCAGCACGACCACTAGCTACCACCCAATGCAGAGCTAGTTCTTCGTGCAACAACCGTATTTGTCCATCTCTACCAACAAATGTAGGTGACATCTCCATAGCCATTTCCTTGCGATCCAAACTACGACCGGCTACAACATTATCATAAATGCTGTATGTATCTGATGAAGACGAGGATGAATGCATTTCTTCTGCATTGCTGCGACTGCACGTTATTCTTCGTTTACCACTAAACGGATGAGGAATTTTACTTTGAAATTGAACATATGTAGATAACAGAGATTGGCGACCGTATTGATCGACTATTAAATCATCGCTCAAAATCTGGAATGCAAATGTATTAATAATATCACAATAAATTAACTGACTTACAATAAATTAGCAAAACTTACGGATAGGTTTGCTGAGACCAAACATAAAACTTCAAAAACTGTTGAACCAAGTGAAAGTGTTTGTCCGCCAATTTTATAGGTGGTAACCAAGAGCTCTATTAATTTATCCAAAACTAAATGTAAATTTTTTACCAAAGGTTCTCTTTCAGCATTTGCAATCTCTAATAAGCACTTTTTCATTTCAGCCTCCATATTACCTTCGCCTATACGTGGTGGTACTTTGCGTGAATTTAAATATTCGCACATTAAAAAGAAACGATCTAAATTTGGATCTAACGTATGTACTGACGTAACAGCTTCCACACTTATCGAGAAGACTGGACGATGATTATCCAGCCATTTAGTGCCTGGAAGATGTACATTTGGCGGTATAAATGAATAATTCTCAGGAGGAGTTTCTACCATTACAGGCAACTGAAATTCTCCAACTTTAAGTTTGCCATCCTCTAACAAAGGCCACCAAGTGTAGCCTACAGGGGTTTCAACAGATGGTTGTAAATCTTGAGGTTTCTTTTGGCATGAAACATGGTAAATAGTGAAGAATAAATGATGATTTTGTTTTAGATGCGATGGTAAGGAAAATTTGATTTCATCGTAGAAGGTGGGGCATTTATTGTGATAATTTACTGCAGTGAAAGCTTCATTTGAATACTCGGGGCATGATGATTTTCCGAAAATGGCGTTTATTGCATCGTTCTGTGTTTCTCCAGCCATTAGTTGAACTCTCACAGCTATATTACGTGCTGAACCGGCTCTTGAGGAGAAATTTAATTCCTTAGGAGCTACAAACAAGAGATTTCGGTAAGTGTAGTGGGGATAATAAATGGCTGTAGGCGGAAATTCTAAAATTTCTTTGATAGGCCTTGTTTTGTCTTCTACATACGGATCTACTTTAGCCAACTCTGGTGTCAATGCGTTTCTAATATCATCAGGACAAGGAGAAATCTCTAATTTAATAGAGCCTGGTATGCATTTATATTTCTTCATGGCCGAACTAGGTCTTTTCAGTTCTAATAAAAATTTATATAGATCCTCATCTTTCATTTTATCCGCTTCTTGCTTGAAAAAGCTGGATATAGTTATTGTAATTGGACGAAAAGATTCCACAACGTTGGCAAAGTCATCGGGTGACCAAGATCGCCGTTTTTCCTTGCGTTCCAACGATCCTCTGCGTGTTAATGTGCCACTCATGTCGTTTGCTTTGCGTCTCAACTGATCGAAACTTGATGTTGAGGACTTTCGGTCTAAGCTATTCGAACTCGCTGCTGAACCTAAGGACCCTCCAGTTTCCCTATCTTGATTAAGACCGCTACCAGCACCATCTTTTCCACCCTCAAAATTATCGCCATTGAAAACATTTGTTAGATATATACCCGTCCAGGCAAACGGCATTCGATATTTCCCCAATCTTTCACAAAAATCTGAAGCATTTTGTTTAGCTTTCTCACGGCTTTTATCTTTATCATCCTTAATATAAGGTTCTACTGAATCCTTAATATCACCTTGGAGAACCTTTTCCAAACGTATAACTAAAAAGAGATCATTGCTGGGATAGCTTATTTCGAATATTCCCGCTCTGCTCTGAGTGCTTTCATCAGCACACCGAACATGAGAATGCAACATGCGCTTTAGGGTGTCAGAATTCATATCGAAATAAAAATTTTCTGATATCTTCTTCTTCTCTTTGGCATCATATATGGCCATTGAAGCAAAAATCGGCTCAACTTCTAATTCCAGTCTTAACTGAAGACATTTCACAAATATTCTATGACCCGTATGTTCAATGGGTAATTCCGCCGGTAAACGCCTTTCAATAACATCCTCCGCATCAGCTTCAGGATACAAAGAAAATAAAGCTTCTTGTCTGTCTTCTTGGCGTCTTAATTCATTTTTTTGATCAATGTGCTCTGGAGGAACATCGTCTAACAAATTCGGTATTAATGGATCATTTATAGACCGTCTCAAATCGAAACTCGCCCAAGATCCTCGGGGAGTCAATGTGTCAGTACATGAGCTCACCGAAGACAGACTAGCTATGGATTGCCTTGAACTAGGAGTGCAGCTATTGCTTTGATCCGTTAAAGACGATTCATCGAAAGAGGCAAAATCTTTATCGACTTCAAATTCCTGCTGATAAGCCGAAGGACTAATTGTTCCCCGATCTATACGTTCACGAGAACAACAAGAACTGGAATAGTGACGCTGAGCATATTCAACGACTTTCCAAGGTCTTGTATAACAATTTACGCACTCTTGAACATGTTGGGGCAGTTCAGCGCTAAAATTTTATTTATTTTTGTTAGTATGCATGTAATTGCAATGTTTTTGCATTATAGTTACGAATATCTTACATATTTTCCTTTGGTACAATATGCTCAATGGTCCTGATTTTACGTGGTATTGTTTTGACGGTAACATCCCCGGGGGGAAAGTCCAATATATTTTTCAGTGGATCGCGATTTATGGTATTAATATGAGCGCCTAAAAATTCTTCATAATCTAAGGGTTCTACTGGTTCAGTTAAGGAAAGCTGAAATTAAAACGAGAAGCAAAGCTAGACACACCTTAAACATAAATGGAATATTTACGAACTTACCGTGGATGAACACATGGACAAATCTGTTGTTTTTGTTTGCATATGACAATTAACCACATTTTTGCGAACATCGCTTGCATGAGTCCTAGAATTTCAAAGGAATTCAAAATAATTAATTTTCGCTTTCAGTATGAGCCTCGCCCTTTTTCCCCACGACTCGTACAAATTAATAATATTTCTCACTTACCGTGACAATTTCTGTGCAAAAGATCGTTGTGTTATTGACATTTTATATTAATTTCAGGCATTCACTCTTCAAAATGTTTGTTTATTTATTAATATGAAACAAGATGTAAAAGTTTTTCATATTTTCTCGTAAAAAATTGTTTGTGTGCTTATGGCAGACATGAAAAGATGGCCGCTATGGCAATGTCATTCTAATTGTTTGACATTTGCATGTTTTCAATACAAAACAACTGACAGCTGATTGAAAAAAAGTCAACACTTGTTTAAATGCATTTTACACTAGGATACACAATTTTTTAGTATTTACATATAAATTTAATTTAAATAACTGAAGTCTTTTAAAAAAGAAATACATACATATGTATCTAGTTGCTTAAATAAAAACCTTTCATAGCCCTCCATCGTCTATCAAGGATTATGATATTTATTAGAGAATCTACTGGTCACTACTGGAAGATGGTCACTCGAAGATCCTGGTAAAATATGGGAGTGTGGAATGTATGAATTATAAGAGACGACGACAAAACTTTTCACGACATCCAATCCGGATAGAGATACTTGGAAAAGTGGTGCAGTGTACATCATTAACGACTTCGTTTAGATTTGCACAGGTGGAATTTTTTGGGAGATGAGAAAGAGGAAGAAAATGTTATTTTCTTACAGCTCTATGTCATAGAAGATAGAGACATCTTTGTGTCTACCATGTAGGTGATTGAAACCAATTGTCAATTATGGACACTTGCAGCTTAAGTCGCTTGATTAGAAGGTCCGAATGGTTCAGGCATTAGGGGAAAATATAAAACTATGCTATCGTTTGGGCCTTATCTGAAATAAGTGTGTTTATATCCATCTATCTGCTTAAAATTAATTGTCAAGGAGAGTACCCGCATCCAGACACTCTCAAAGCGATTTATAAAATTGATTTTTAAATGTTCTCCAGTTTTAGGGCAGGCCTTATTACAATTGGCTTATTACAGAAACTAAAAAACAAAATCATTTCAAAACATAATTTTTGTGTACATGCATATATCCTTTTTACATACATATAATCAATAGCATGTACATATGTATACATTTTTAAATATTTATCTAATATTACTTTAATAATTTCGGAAAAAAAGAAATGACTTTATGGGTGAGGATAATAAATATCGATTTCGAAATAATTTTTAAGTTTGCTTAAATTTAATGTAATATACATACATATGTATGTACAGATGTTTTGAAGATTCTTATATTTAATTATTAGAAATTTAATTGTTTTTAAGTTTAAAAGTATAAAATTTTGTAATTATAATTTTTGCTTAAACTATTAACAGTACAAAAGCACGTTTGCAAGTACTTCGCAGTGTAATTTGCAGTTGATGCCTTTGGTAAAAATTCAATAGGAAAGCCTAAATAACTGAAAGGTAATTTTGTATTTTCCATATTAAAAAATTTTACACGTGCGTTCATTATTATTATTATTACTATTTCTTTTAAATTTTTTTCATTGTTTTAGAATTCGGTTCTTATTATTTTCTTTAATCACGGATGTTGTGCGATTTCTTGGTTCTTTCTGATAGTTGTTGTTGTTATCGAATTTATAAAATTTTACATTCACTTTTTGTGCGTGTGTGGGAATGGATGATACCATTTTTTAATTAATAAACAAAAAATAAAATTTTTAAGTATCACAAGAACAACAACCGCCAACAGTTTAAATAAATAAATAAAACAAATAAAAAAACAGGAAAAAGCGATTATCAAACTTACTCGTACAATATTAAATGTATAGCATCGATAGATTGTAACATCGTTTTCGTGTTTTAACAATTTTACTGACTTTTTATTAATTCGTATTGTTAATATTGTTGTTGATTTTTTCTTTGTCTTCAAGGTTAAGGTAAACTGGTCCCATCTCTCTGAAAATAGCTGTCATATTTCTTTTTGCTCATACGCTGAGCATTTGTGTAAGATTTTAACAATTTGCCAACGATTAAATCAACATGAACTGTTACTCTTGAAACCCCACTAAGTCTTTAGCTTTATTTTTTATTTCTCTACGAATTTCTTCTGAGTAATGAAGGTATTTTAATTAATAGCACTAACGTAACACTTATATTATAAATAGTCATCAATAATCTTGTATTACTTTCCCCCAAGTTTTGCAAATTTAAATTTTTTCTTTAACTTGAAAATCGTGTTTTTGATTTTGACAAATATATTCTTTTTAGTTGTTCTACGCCCTTTTACTTTTGTGCTTAGAAGTACGGTTCATACTATTATTTTTCTCTATATATATATATATATATATATATATAATATGTGGATAAGTCACGCTTACGCCACTCCTAAGATGACTTTTTTTGTTTTAATCGTAAAATAGATAGATTTAAAGAATAAGTATATTTTTTAGTTTCGAAAGACTTTTAAACTATAATACAAGAATTTTGTAAGAACAAAATTATAATAAACGTCTTTTATCGGTTTAAAAGAATACAATTGGCCTCTGATAAAATAAATACTATTGATTTACAAGGTACATATATATGACTGATAGAAGGAGTCAAAGAAAATTACTTGGATTAAGGAAGAAGTTTCTTCAAAATTAAAAAAACAACTTTTGAATATTAAAGTTAGCACTCCTATAACGAAATTTCAGAAAAAAATATTTCGCTACACAATATCCACTCGAATGTTGACAAAAACCGTGTTTAAAGCATTTTTAAGTTAGGATATCTTGAATACCTAGACCTATGCAGCAATTCCTATTAGGAATCAGATTTAGCGCACCAAAAACCTATAAGCAATTCTGGTTCTTGCTTTAGAAATCTTGTCAGCCTGTGTTATTATATATTTATTAAAACTTTATTATATTTCCAAAATATAAAAAACTAATATTTCATTAAATATTATTTAATAATCTAAATATCTATTTATATTCCATTAAATGTTTTCTTTTTTATTTCTTTTCTTATTCCTCAAATTAACTAACTTGAATTTAATTTCCGGATACTTCCTATACAAACGTACAAATTGAAATACCTTTTTAATGATATAGTTTCTAAATAAAACTTTCTACTTCCAAGAGACTCTACAAATATTTAACTAAGCAAACTAAAAACTTAAAGTAACTAAATGAAATTTCAATAAAACAAAAACTATAATGTATATGTAGGAATAGTGAAAAAAACTAAACGTAGTATTATTGTAAATTTATTTATTGATTTATTATTAATTAGAATACAATTAAAAATTATGTTGTAATTATTACGAGCTGAGTAACATAGACCTGCTCGGTGTAGTGTAACAGACTAGAATCTCTAGTCTAGCACACTACCCACTAGACTACCAGGGCACCCATTGTTAAATTAAGAAAAAAGAGTCAACAGATTGAAATTATTCTTTAACATTTTTAACAGCGCATGTTTCTGCAGTCTTTTGTTTTGAATACAACAAAATTGAACACATTGAAATGAGTGCTGTTGATAACGTTTTATTTTGATTGAATTATAAGTTAAATGCAGTTTGCTGGTTTTGATATTTAAAATATATTTTCACGCTTTTGCTGCTTATCTTGATTGCTTCTTTTTTGATGGTTTTGCTATCGTTATCTTCGTGTGTGTTTATATAATCAAGTATTTTCTGTATTTAAATCCGGCTGGCACAACCTAGCACCAAATAATAACAACAAATTCTAATATATTTAAAGTAAGTAAGTTAACTGAGTAGATCTTCTTTTTTAAATTATAAAAAATATAGACATACATATGCGTATAGAAATTTTAGAATGTTCAGATGTTATGATCGTTTAGTTTTTAATTTTTGCTTTAAGATATACAGTATGGTAGATTTTAAAAGCTTAGCGTCGTGCGACGTGAAAAGAAGCGTTATTTAAAAGTTGTTTTATTGGTTTTATTTTTTTATTTTTATTTTTTTGATGTTGTTTCTTCATTTTGATAACGATTGATTGTTTTTTAATTTTGTTTTCAAGAACTATTATTAATTCAAGAGGGTTTTTTTGTTGAATTAAAAAAAAATCCTTTAAAAGTTCATTCACTTTAGAATGTTACAAAATATTTTTACATATAAGTTAAGTTATAAGTATACGTATGTATGTATATACTTATGTAAATTAATGAATTAAATTATGCTTAATAATTTAAATTTTGCGGGGATTTAACTGGAATATTTTATAAGTTTTTATCCAAGTCGCTTTCACGTCTATGCATAATTTCCAGTTTTTGAAATGGAACACGTTTTTATGTTCTATAAAATTCTATTTTTGAAATGATAAATTAAGTTAGAAGAACTGAATCGATTTAAAAATGTTGTTATTGTTATTTCATGTATTAGTTGATGAAGGCTAACATATTCAGAGAATTGTTAGCAAGGGTTTGCTCGCGATTCTGTTTCAAAGCCAAATATTACTTGCCTTCATTAGTCAACAATATAGGAATTGCATATATACGTGCATACATACATATATATTGTATGGTTTTTTATTTGTCATTAATTTTCAAGTTATTAAGAAAATATACGATCTGTATAAAAACAATTATACATAATAAAATGAATTCAAAACAACAAAAAACATAATTTGTATACGTAAATATTCTTTATAACGTATTATTATTGCCGGAAGTTTGTTTAAAATTCCGATTTGCATTTTATTTGAGTTACGCATGATTTGCAAAATTTATAAAATACAATCACAAAATTCTTAAAACATTAATTTATTAAATATTTTAAAAATCTTACTTTCGAAGAGCAAACAGTTTAAATTAAAGCTTTTGTTTAAAGAACTTAAATAAATAGATTTATTTCAATCAATTCAGGAGATGTTTTTTTTCTTAAATTCTATTCTTTGCTATTTTTAACGTAAATTACTTTAACCCAGCAAAATTTTTTATTACTAAATATGTTAATTATGGCAATAGTTATAGAAATATAATTTTTAAAATACTATTCTTTGTTTTAGGCATTTTTGTTGTCTTAAGTTTGTTGGGTTCAAAAGCTAAATGTTTCCATCACTAAAATTTTTCTATTATTCATCACGATAGAACGTGACAAAGCGTTTTTTGTTTTTACTGTTTGTTTTTTTTTACTTTTTAAGCGAAGTGAATTTCGTAATTTTGTTAAGATAAATGCATTTTAACTTTAAAAATGTTCAAGAAAATTTAGTTATTGTGGCAAAATAAAATAAAGAAATATACAGGTAAATATTAAATAATTTATATAAAAGAATTTAGTTCAACATATTGGATGCATCTATGGTATTTTTTGAATTATTAATTCCGAAAAAACTGTAAAAGGTATATATAGTATATGTATATATGTATATTAATTTATTTATTATTGTCATGTGAGGTAATATATTGAACCAATTTCAGGTTCTGCCGTTTTTGAAGCCAACTTCAACATCAGGTACGCTTCAACACATTCATACTTTAACACATCCGATCTAACGTTTAAGCATTATTTTCACAATGTGATCGGCGGACACGTTATTATGGTACTGATTAACGCTTTTTCACTCTGCCATTTAATTGATAATAAAATAGAATCATTAGAAAATTATTTAATTCAAAACAAATATTTTATTGGACTATGATCGATTAAGTTATGACAAATGAATTAAAAAATGTATATTTGTGAAAAGACTTGGTATTCATTAAGTGTTATTAAAAAAATATATTTGTAGTGTTACAAAAAATATATGTTACAGCAAACTATTTACACAATAATTAATGTGAAGTTCGAATTTCAGTATGTACTATTAAATAACAATGCATCATTTTAAATGTGATTTTCAAGATCAAGGTTTTAGCGTTTAAAAAAATAAATGACTTTTAAATTTGGCATACCTTCAATGAAAATTATTAAAACGCAAAAAAAAATAATGAATGTATGCGATACTTTAAACTCATTGTTGTCCAATATTTCCATCATTTAAAATTAAAATAAGAAAAGAGCTGTATATTCGAAGATTATTTTTTGTTATCATTATAATAAAAATCATATTAAGGCTAACGAATCGTTTGCTTTGCTATTATTACGCTTATAATCATTTGTATGAATTTAATTTATCTATCATGCGGGCAAAATAGTTTTCAAAACCATTGAAATTTTGAGATAAAAGACAGAATTACTTAAAAAAATTTAATTTATTTTCATAAATAATCTGTTTCTTTTTTTAATAAAAAAAGAAAAAAAATGATGATAATGACTGTTAAAAAAAATAAAGGCACTATAGAATCAAACAAAACGAGGTTATATAAATTAATACATTCCATGAAAACAGACAATTAATTATTCACTTTTACAAAAGGAAAAACATAAATAAATCAATAAAATTCCAAATGCACAGTTTATTTTATTTCCAAATGAAACATTATTTAATGTTTTATAGGAGAAATTTGAATATATGTATGTATCTGGCGTAGGTAAAGGCTTTTAACGGATATCATTTTATTTATATATATATTTAATTTACATTGGTTAATTTTAAATTTCACTTTATTTAACTCCCACTAGTATTTAATTTTACAAAATCAATTTTTCCTCATGTCTCTGCAAAAGTCGTTACAAAAAACAGTTCAATTTATTCAGTCATATTTAATGGTAGTAAAAAGTTACCTTTGATCTTAAACTATTGCCTTTGGCGTTAAAGTCGATCACCATAGTTATTTTCGAAATTTATTTATTTTCGATAAATATTTGTTTATAAATTAAATATACACTTTTGATGGTGGCTAAAACTCTCGAAATAGTTAATTAAAAAAATTATTTTTGTTTTACTTTCGGTTCACATTGCACAAATCATTTCATATTAAATGTAAATGTGATAATTAAACACAGTTAAGTTGAGGTTTTGTTTGTAGATCTTTAAGAAACCGAAAAACGTTAATAAAATTTTTTGATACAAAATTGTTTTTTTTAATATTTTTTAATAACAATGTTTACGAAATGGTTATGGAGGGTACTCGAAATTCGTTTTAGCCTAAGTTTAAGTTAACATCACTTGTTTAACGCAAAGGTAATAATAACCTTGTTAAATTTAATGGGAAATTAGCAGATGCACAAGATGTTATAAATTAATTTACTTTCAATATACTATGTATGTATGTGTATATTTTTAAATCACGCAATTCTGTGGCATAAAAAACAAAACTGAAAATTATAATAAATTCAAGAAAGAGCCATTTTGGATACCTTTTAAAATATTTTAATTTAATAACTTCCGGTTTTACTCAAAAATTCTTACTCAATATGCTAATTTCTAATTTGTTTTTTATGTTGTATTATGTGGTTAAAGTTTATTTTTCTTTGGTCTGTAATATAGCATCCACTAAAAAGAAAAAATGGGTAACCAATAAGAAATAGATCACGTTTAAATATGATTTTAAAAGCATCGAAAGATATTTTTAATTAATAGAATATTTGAATGACCTTTGTTGGTATGTTGTTTTGTCTATCTCTATAATTTTCTGTATAATTTTATATGTTTTTTGTTGGTACACATTTTAGAAAGGCATATTAATTAAAATAATAATAAAAAACGTCTTTAACAAAATCTTAAAAATAAACAAAAAAAAAAACTAATTTTCAAGAGATCAAGACAATACAATAAAATCTATACAAATTCATTTTTTCTTTTATTTTTACTAAAAGACGAGCCTTCATAAAAATAAAAAATATAAAGAATTATAATGATTGAAAATTGAACAACAGTTAACAATACGAAGCAACTACGAAATACAACAAATGAAAAAATAAAAAACTGAAGGACATTTGTATTAAAAGAAGTAATCTATTCTTCATTGCCTTTCCTAATAGTTTATTGAATAATTATTTGAAAAAAAACGGTGTTTTGCAATTTGAAATTATAAAAAAATAAATATGCAGATATGTATGTATACATATATTATGTACGACTATATATTTTATTATAATATTTCTTTGACAAACGTGCTATATCTTCATTAAAAATAAAACTTATATTTTTAAATTATAAAAATATTTATTTACTTTTATAAAAAATTAATTTAATAAAATAAACTATAATTCTATATTCGTCGGTATATTCGTGAGGCTTGTCTGTTATAAGTTTTCCGTAATTTTCGCAAACTGCAGACCCATTTTTGTGGAGACACAAGATTTCGAAAACCATTCTGCGAAGTTCCATCACATGGTTGAAAAAAATTAAAAAAAAGATTAAAATAATTTCGGCACTTGAATGAAATATTCATTTGGCACAATGGATTATTAATGACTGCCAATTAATTACTGCATTACGACCGGTAACTTACCAATGGCAGTTGTAATGTTGTCCTTCAGAGCTGAAATTATGGCTGGCTCATCCCTGAAATCCCAACAATAAATCATCTAATGGCGTTAAATCACAAAAACTTGGCGGCCAATGGAGTTCTTTAAACGTAAGAGAAAACTCGCACTTAATAATTTCATGACATCGAGAGCTGTGTGTTCTTTAACACGGTCTTGTTGAAATCACATGTCAATCTATTTCATTGACTCTATTATGAACAACAACCAAACATCAGTTACATTGCCACTTACAACTTTTTTTAGATGAAACTTTTAAAAGATGAAATTCTTTGAATTTGACTTCGTTGCCGAAGTCATTTCTCACACCGCAAAAAATTACCGTCACTTTGTCAGTTGTAAATGCAAATTCAAAATCCACCCATAAGCATAATGTAAAATTATTACAAATATGTATATAATACTATATTCTATAAAATAGTTTTTTGTCCATATGAAATCGTGTCCTACAGGTACAGTGGAATGAGTGAAATTTAAAATTTATGCACAAAGCTTCATTTGAACACAATGATTCAGTAATATTATTACTACTTGTAATTATACACTATTTTAAAGGTGTGCAAACCATTGCATATCTAAAATGTGAAATCTTTACATAAATATTAAAAAAAAAATATATATATATGTACAGTATTTCTACATAGCGTTACCTTAATCCTAAACGGCTGTAAATAGCATAAAATCAAAAATTTTAAATTTTTTTACAAATTCTGATGTATAGGATTTAATTCGATGAAATATGAAGATTTCTAAGAATATTATATAAATTTTTTTTCTTTACTTTAAAAGAAAATTGTTAAAATGTTTATTAAGACGTTTCGTATTTAATCAGACGCTATATGTACGTGTAGTCGTATTATACTTGTAAATTGTAAACGATTAATTCTTCATGTAAAAAACGACTGAAGCATCAGTAGAAAATAATAGATGATTTTTATTTGTTAAAAAAGTCTTTATTAGATCTCCGTTTATATACGGATGTGGCAGTAAAATAATGTAAATTGTTGTAAAACAAATAAATAAAAAAAGTACATAGTATAGTTGTTAACTTTTAGTCATTCATGATAATAGGGGTATGAAGTATTCAGGCAAACAAATGAGTAACAAATCTAAAAATAAACACTGGGTTTAATGGACTTACACTGCCCACTGGTATAGCGCTTTAAAGCTTTTCATAATTAAATTTACGAATAATATAATGCGGATATTATGGAAACAATTGTTGAAAACATTTTTATTTATCATAATTACTCTTATTTTTGGCATTTAAAATAATACAGTAACATAATATGTAAGTTAATTTCATAAGGATAGACATTTCAGAATTCCTAAAATTAATGTATTTTATTTATTCTAAATTGTTAGCCATCGAGATTGTCGTAGAAAAGTAGAAAGAAGTAGAAAAGTAGAAAGAAGTAGAAAAGTATTTAAATAATTGTGAAATTAAATTTAGAATGAATAATTTCGGAAGATTAAAAAAATATTCCTTTATAGGTAGATCTTCTTAAATATAAACCGGAGTGGTTAAGGAATTTTTACGCTGTTTTAAAAAAGAGTTTAATTTCAATTTTCTTTCTATAATCGACGTTCGAGCAGTTTGAATAAGATAACAAAAAAGTATTTGTTTTCTAATAATAAGAATAATAAAAATACAATTAAAATTCGTTGTTGTCCAGTGTAATTAATAGTTATTTTATACCAAATAATTTAAATGGTTCGTTTATAAATTATATTTAAAAATAAATAAATAAATACACTTAAAAAATTATAAAAAATAATGAAAATACGTATAAGGACAGTATTTATTAATTTGTTTTAAAGTGCACTTGTTTGACAACATCATATGATGGTCTACGATTAATGGTGACAAACAACGACAACGATTTCGGGCCAATAACAAACACCAAAGCCCAGACGAAATAACATGCAAACAGTAATATTAATAATGAACAAAATTAAAATGAAAAAAATACAGTATCAGCAGGCAAACAGACTGACATTCAAACGGATGGTACGACAAAACAAAAAAGTACTTCAAATGTAATAAAATAAAATTCAATATTGTCGATGATCATCGTTTCAGTTAAATATATATGAATAAGATTTATACAAAAAAAAAAGTAAAAAAGTAAAGAATACACATGCTTAATATACGAGTATGTACGATATAATTTAACAAGATTTCTGACATTTGCCTACAAAATGAAATTTCCAAATGAATTTTTATATTGTATACCGAAAACAAACTGCAGATGACCATGCAATTTTCAATGCAAACTAATCTAAAGGAGACGATATTGTAATAAGAGAGCCGTAGTGAGAAAGAACTAACCACGAGTGGAAAAGTTAAAAATATATTTCAAAACAAAAAATTATGAGTACTTAAAAAAAGTAGGCAAAAAGAGAAATACACTAAATATGGTTTCTCTGAGCTACTGATGGTCACTGTGACTCTTGAACTTTACAAAATAATTACAATGGCCGCGACAGACTGCCTGATGTACCAGTTTGTATCTTGACCACATTTATTAACAGTTTGCTATATGTATAGTAATTTAGCTTTTTTCTCTTCATACTGTTTATTTTTACTACTTAATTCATAGACATTTTTAAAATTTTTTTGTAACTGAAATTTAAAAACAAGTTTCTGTATTTAAATTTATGATGCATTTAAAATAAATTAAAAATTTTAATTTTCAATTTTTATTGCTTTCTAGACAGAAAAAAACCTAAAAATCGTATACATTTCAAAACAGTTTGATTTAACTTTACTTATTGGACGAATGTTACAACTTCTTAAGGAAAATCTAAAAGAGATTTCCAAATATTTAAATATGAGTCACCGAATTCCAACCGAAAGAATTTATTTCAAATCGCTAGCTATAACAATAGAAAAAAAACCGAAAGAATATATAATAATAGATATTTTTATAAATGTTGATTTTCTTAAAATTATAATATCTGGTAAGATATGTATAAAACAATAAATATATCCTCATGTTTTGCTGCAATTTAGTGGGATTTGTTTGTTTACTTTAACTTTTTGTTTTAAGATTAATAACTGAAACGAAGATGAATTCGTTTACATATACGAGAATAAAATGTTAAAAATCTTTTGGTAAAAACTTCTTTTATTATAAATGTTTTTTCCCACTATTTTTTTATTTATTTTTTTATTAATACAATGAATGATTGATTACATAACGTTGAAAAATTTATTGCATAATTTTTGCTGGTTATTGGACATGGCATTATATTTTTGCAATTAAGCATTGGATGACGTTAATAGATGCTTACAGCATTCTTAGTGTAAAATATTTTTATTTATATTTATTTATATTTAAATAATTTTCAAATTTATTCACATTCTAAGAAAACATTTGTAATAAATATTTACAATTATTTCTGTGCAACTATTGAATGAGCAAACGTACGAGTAAGCCAATCATGCTCAATTTGAATTTCATAGTTTCCATTCCCGTAAGAACGTTTAGGATCAACAAGAAACTTAAATTTACACAATAATCAATTGATTAAGGCTGGATATAAGAAGAATTGATATGATTATCTATCTTAAATCGAATTGCCATGTGTATACCACTGGCAATAACCACATAATACACCAATTTTTAAAGCGATTGGTGACTGATAGAGAAAAATGCAAAGTCAAAACATTGGTATTTCAATCACAGTGAGCCGAATTTAATGGTCAGGAAATATTGTGGTTTAGATGGGATTTGAAAGTGACATTAATTTCCTCCTCTCATACATGCTACTAAAATTATAATTCGAAAGTCTATTCACACCATTTTTCTATTCACAGATTTGCGGAATTAATTTAAAAGAAAGCTATATATTCTAGGATGTATAAACTACATATATCATAAGCTTGATAACAAACACATCAGTAAAAAATTTATAAAAAATAAATTAATACTGCAAAGCGCATATGTATATAGATATTTATATATATATATATGTATACATATACCAAATACATATCTACATTATAAATATTTATAAGAAATGAATTAAATGAAATCATAAGTTGGATTTCTTATAAAAAAAATAATATAAAAAATGTTTCGAGAATTTTTTTTCATATATTATTTTGTGGTTACGTATTTTAATTTTAACTAATTTCTATCTTTTATTTTGTTAAAAAAAATGTATTATTTTGGCTATGAATAACCTATAACTAAAAAAAATTTAAATTCATATCGTAAAAAAAATTCGAAACATGTCTTGCATTAAAATATGATAATGATGTTGATGATGACGTACCTCTTTTGTACTGACATCTTTATATTGCATAAAACAAAAACAACAAATATCATGTGAATTGTATGCAAATATTATGATGTTTCTTTACTTTATTTTGTTTCATACAAGAAGAGTTCATTTACTATTAAACAAAAAGCTACAGAAAAAAACTAAAGAGAAGAATTAAATGAATGCAAATATAATGTTGAAAAAACAAGAAATAAAAAATGACACAAGAATCATTAACAAACATTTTATAGACACTTTAAGGGTTTCGAATGCAATAATAGGTTTTTTATTGTTGTTATTGTAAAATTTAATTGCATATGCAAAACATACATGCGTACATACATATGTAGAAATGTATGTATGTATGTTTATATGGTATCGACTATGATTACTAATAATAAAATGTTTGTTGCTTAAGTCTTTTGATAATACACTTGTGTTAAACGAATACAATATATGTATGAATACATAGTACAAAAACAAAAAAAAAAAATAAATAAAATACGGATACACCCAAGACACCTATGAGTAGACTCAATTTAGGCTATTCTGGTTTGTTTGGTTTTTGTTTTCGAGAGTTTTTTTTAAGGTCATTCCTACCAAATTACGGGAAATACTGAAAAATATTTCTGTGTAAATCATACAATACCGGTTACACAAACTACTTCCCTAAAAACTATTTGAATTTGAATAACTTATGTCCTATTTAAAATTCCATAAACTAAAATAAAAATAAATCATCTGCTTTTTATTAAATTTTGCGGAATACATCTGTAATAATAAACGTAATTTAATGCCATGAAGCTATGCTAACTTATAAGCAAATACTAAAAATCTTTAGAAATTTTTCGTATTGTAAGTGAATTTTTAGTTAAATTATTAACAATTATTCTAAAACATCCGTAAGTTACGAAAATTTAAGCATTTCGTATGATTTTACAGGATATTTTATTTGAAAATTTTTATTGGTCATCGATAAAAGTATGTAAATGGATAGACAATAATTTTGCCTAAAGTGTTTTTTTGAACTTAGTTATTTCAGGGCTGGAAGTAAATTTTCCGATTTGTAAACATCACATACTTTTGTTAGCTTCAGTCAAATTATCTTTCTATAAATTCTAAAAATTAACTTCTATATTTAAATTATTTATTTAATTCAAAGTGTTAAAATCAATATTATAGTTGTTGAGGTATTAGTTTAATAAGGGTTTGTTACAAAAATTTAAAATGTGTTAAAAAACCAAAAATAAATTTAAATAATTAAAAAAAATCTGAGAATATTATTAAAAAAGAAAACTTGAATATTCATTTTATGACAATTAGTAAAAAAATTAAAAAAGAACAATTTATAAAAAACTTTTTTTATTATCTCATTATTTTTTAAATCAACTGTAGAGTATTTCACGGAACCTAAAATAAAAAAAGAAAACTCCAACATTTTTCCATTAATTATTTTTGAACTAAGAATTTTTAATTTTAATAATTTTATACTTGAAAATTAAGAATGTTTTTGTAAGAAATCACTATATTCATCATCATCATCATCATTATTGATCTTAAACTAAGATCATGCTAATGATTTAAACAATTATATTGTAAAACTCACACACACATTTGTATGTACAAACTGACAAAAAAAAAAAGAAAAAACACTTTTACGTTTAAATATTCTTTTTTTTTGTATATTCAGATGTTAAATACAACTTCAAACTGACTGAAACAAAAGCAAAAATACAGAAAAAAAATCACAAAAAACCATCAACAATTTTGAATTAAACTTAAGAAGATGATATTGTAGTGGGTTTTGTATTTTTTATTTTGTCTTTTGTGAGTTTGTATACAATCATCTTCATCAATATACATGTACAAAAGTAAAATAACAAAAAAAAAAAAAAATGAAAAAAACAATAACAATAACAACAATATTATAAGCAATATCATGTGCATGCTCACAACTTGTTTCAGTTAGGTGTATGTGTGTTAACTTTTATTGCTTTAGTGTGAGTAACAATATAAATGGCTATAAAATACTTTGCGCCTCGGAATTGATTTTTGTTTTCGTTCGCCAGTTTCAGCGTTTGGTTGTCACTACCAAACTCGGCCATTGATAAAATAGACTACAAAAAAAAAACCGAATTATATTTGCATAGTTTGATAACAAAATAAAATCCAAGGTAAGAAGAAAAGGAACAAACAATAAAGGATAACATCTTAAAGCCACAAAATTTGCAAAAATAAAAAAGAAAAGTGTCTCAGAGGTTACAATACAACTATAATGGATTATTATGGATTACCTTGATTGAATTCAAATAAATATGTATGAAAAAAAAACAAAAAATGAATTTTTGAAATTTAAAACAAAACTACAAAAGTATAAAATGAACTGAATTTTTATATGAAAAAAAAGAAAAAAAAATAGAATATAAAAGTGTTGTAGTATCTTCTCGAAAAAATAAACACAAACAGTGACCAAAATAAGAAAAAAGAAATAAACATTGAAGTAAAAAAGAAATACCATCTATTATTTAAAAGCGATTCGGAAAATCTCAGAATGATGTTTAAAACGACAAACAAGTTTGTTGCTTAAGTTTTTTGTATTTTCCTTTACTTGTGCTTGTGTTTTCCACGATTTCTGTCACAACTTACGGTTTTTGTGTAAGAAAATATTAAAAAAATAGAATTCTTTTTTTTATATTAAAGAAATATGTGTCAATCATGCAGTTAATTAAATTGCAAAAATTAATAATTAATTATGCTAAATAAAGATGACATAATGACTATACGACAATATAAATTCAATTAAATTGTAATACATTCTTCTCTTCTAACGTTGCAATAGTCTTTTGCTATGAGACAATAAAATAATTAAAAAGAAAATATGTAGTATGTTCAGATCATTAATTAAGGATACACAACAAAATCTAATTTCTACAAAGAAGTTATTCTTGTCTCAGCATTAAAAATTATAATTTGTATTCAATTATAATTATTTAGAATATATTAAATAAAAATATTTCAAATATTAAATGAAATAATTCGAATATTAATAAATAAAAATATTTTTATTTAAAATTAAATGCTCGAGAGAAAATAGAACAAATATTTAGAATTTATTAGTCTTTTCGACAAATGTCATCAAAATTTTTCTATCAATTTCTAAAAAGTTTAACATACATGTTCGAAAAAAATTGCGAAAACTAGCAAACCATATTTGGGTACTTCAGTTGAAATAACAATTCAAAGTTATTTAACTTTCAACCTTTATAGTAGAATCTAATCGCTAATTCGTTGCATTTAATAATTAATATTGTAGTATTTATGTACATAAAATTTAAAACCGATATTGGGACGAAACAATAGGCAATAATTATTTCTTATTTCTTATTTTTATTAACAAAAATTATGGTGCATAGAAAATTTTTACAATAAGTGGGGAAAGAGTTAGATTTTTCATTCGTGAAATACTTTTACAGTAAATTCTAGACAATTTAAGAAAGATAAAGTTTGATAAATAGATCGATAGAAAATACAATATATCGCTCTTGCTTTTTGCTCTAATACACAATTTTACAGACGCACGGTGGTATCTCAAATGGAAATATATGTACATACATACATTTATATATATAAAGTAAATAGTATTTTTTTAAATCTATACGATTATCAATTAATTTGATCATATAAATATGCCGAAAGTTTTTTTTTTGTTATGAATTATTGAAGTGTACATCAAAAAATTGCGTCAATGAACTACTCACAATGTCACTGTCAATTCAAATAAATGTTAAATATGATGGCCATACAAAAAATGATTAATAATTACCACCATAAAAAACAACAAAAATAGCCTACACCACAAAATTTATAAAATAAACATTAATTAATGAAATAAAAATAATCAATGATAAGTTTAAGACGTTTATGGAATTTATGTATAAATAGAGAGCAAAAAAAATGTGTTAAAAACTAATAAGACATGTGGATGATTGACAATCACATACAGGTTTCTCCCCTAATTTGTATATTGTTTATTTTACACATAATTTTAGCTACCACAAGACCATAATAGTAATTAAGTAGCAAACAACAAATCGTACCCTTTTATTTCATTAATAAAACCATTCAGAAATTTGGCAGCAAACTTAAATACATACATATGTAAGTTTTTCGAATGTATAATGAATATTATAGCATATTATGTTTGATTGTTTCAACATAAAAGATCATTAATTTAAAGATTTATTTTGTTTAATACATACATACATATGTATGTTTATTAATGGACATTATTCATTATATGTATACAATGTTCAATTAATTATGAATATGCTAAATTTAGTTCGTAACCTTTAGGACACGTAACTTTGTTTAACACACCTATTCTTTTAAACAGATCTGCATTAATTTGAATATTGAACGTATAGCGTAGCATTCATTTTAAGAGCATATATTAACAAATATTGTAATGACTCTGATCTGAGTTCTTTTAATTTAAGAATCACTTAAAAAAAATCGTATTCTTTAGTATATATTAAAAAATTGGCTGCTGTGTTTAGAATTTTGTGAATCAGAATTTTAAAATTCAATTAAGCGTATTGCTGCATCCTTATTGAGTACATTTCATTTTTTCACTTTTCTTTTAAGTACTTCTCATTTAAATCAAATTGATAAAAAAAGGTACTAAATTACCATTAATACGTTATTGGAGAATATATATTACTTGTTGAAAAGCCCTAAACTGGAATTGCCTGCCAATGAATGTAAACTTCATTTCAATTTCAATATTGAAAATTTAACATTTTTTAAAGGTCATTGAGGTGTCATTGCCTATCAATTTGTCTGCCATATAAAATTAAAATTCTTCGTATTGAACAAGCGTTTAATCCATATACATACTTATATAAAAAGGTGATGTGCATATAAAAATTACCCATTACAACTGCCACCACCGCCATGGCCAAAACTTTTAAGTTTGTATCTTTGAAACAGAATAATTGTAAACATGCTTCAATAACTAAAAAAAAAAAACCGAGCACTGGAGCCTCTTCTCATCAAGCTTTAGCAATTAACAAGCATGTGTATGGCGAGTATTTGTGTACTCACATTTGCCAATACGAGTATACAATACAATACATATTTATATTGTAAATACAACTACAGCTTAACCGGTTACATGTGTATTTGTTTTTAATAATAAAAATCATCCTTGACATAAAAACCACTACCAAAGCTATTTTCAACTGATGTTTCGTTTTCGATTGTTTTTTTTTCTTAATCGAAATATACATACATACATAAACAATGTGCCACCAAGCCGATGGCACGGCAAATCACTTTACATAAATATCTATGTATGTAGGTATATAGGAGTATATAAATATGTTTGTTGGCTATTACAATGCGTATATGTCATTATCACGCATACTGCATTTTTAATAAGTATGTTTGAATCAATGCCTTTTCATTATTATTAACTCTTTATTTAATTTCGTTGTTGCTGTTTGGCATTAGTGTAAATGGATTCTCATCATCATTGACATTTTTATTATAATTGGCAATACAATCTTAATAATAACAACAATCAGATGTTAATCATTAAGTACACATCATACATGCATGCGTTAACATACTGGTCCAGTCTAATTAACAAATGAAATTGATTTTGATAAGTTGATGGATATTTAATCAATTTTATTTCTTTAAGGCTGTTGCGTCTTCTTTTTTATCTTCTATGAAGAATGGGTTTTAAGTGAATTTCTTAAAAAATCATGTTTATTTCAACAGAGAAACAATGTATAATAATGAGAACAATACAAAATGCTTGTTTCTTAAGTCTTTTGTTTCGATACTATTTTTGCAATACACTTAGTTTGAATACATATTTTATTTTTTTAAGAGAGTTAAGTTCTTTAAAATCGAATATATATGTAGATTGAATGTTAATGAGAAATATTATGTTGACTTAAAGAAATAAAACACTACGATATGGATTAACATAAAAGATATATGATGTCTTTATGCACACTGTAATTTTGTAATTTACAAAGTATCGTTTTGATCATATGTTCATGAAAAATATTAGCTGAAATAAAATTATTATTTCCTCAAGGTTCTATTGAATGTATTTGTGGTCAAAAGTCGCTTCGAATACGAATCGTAGTTTGCAACATTGTTCAGTTTAAATTCATGTTCATTTTCAAGAATACTTGAATCGTAGACTAGCCAGCGAAAGTTATTAAAATTTATAAATCAGCTTATTTCGTATATTGTTTGACATCTATACTCGTAGTTTTTAAAACCGTAAAAAGAACAGCGAATTTTGATCAATATCAGCATATAAGTTTGGCATCTGTAGATGAATAATAAACTGAGAACTCAAACGGACACACTATAATAAGATAAAAATTTCAAATTTCCGATTGTGGATAAGTTGTGGTTTTAAATATAAATTAAAAGAGAGCAATATACATACATATGTACATATGTCTGCTTAATTAAAATGTGCGTTCAGTATTTTTAACAAGCACAAGAATAATGATTTTTTTTTTCATTTTTTACTAATTAACTATTATAAATATTTATTTTACAGATGAAAATCACCTTGGTTTTAGCTGCATTCTGTGTGGCAGCAACTTATGCTGAACCTGCCATTAGTCAAGCCAGAACTACAACCACCACCTCTACTAAGCCTGGCAGATTTTTATCACTGCCCGTGCCCGCCAAATGTGCCAACCGTAAGTATACATTTCCCTTTCTCAATACGTGTTTGAATTTATATTTTCCGAAAATGGAATTCAACTTTTTGTAACAAGAGAGTAGTAAATACGTGCTTTTGTCATAGAAAATTTACTATAAGTTCAATACATAAACATAGAAAAGTGAAAAATTCATGACCATAGTTTTGTTTAGTCATATGAAAAGTGAAATTTTATTGTGATTGACAATTGTTGTGAAACCGAAGAAATAATTTTAGGCAGGGTCTCTTATATTCGGGGTATACTTCATATAATTGTTGTTGTCGTTTAAGAAATACTGAAACATACTCTCCAGTTTTTTTCTAAATAACGATTTTACCTTATTTTCCTTTAACACACAACATGATTATGTGTTTATAACGCTATTGTTGTTATACAATCTGTTTCTGTTGTCAGAAAAAGAAGATTTGAAATTGAATTTTTTTCGTTTAGTTTAATGTTGCAATAGTCCACAATGAAAAACAGCACGAAATTAAATTTGTACTCAATACGAGATACGTTTCTGCTAAAAAAAAAAGATTGGTAAAACAATTCCCTTTTAGTTAGATGTTAACAAACGATGCTTATTACTTTACACTGGCAACGAAAAAGCCCTTCTAAATGCAACATTTTCATTTTCTGCAGTGGTACTGTGTGAAGTCATGTTTTTTTTTCTTTTGTTGCTTTTAATGCCACTGTAAATGAAAATTTAAATTCCATGACTTGAATTGTTTTATTTGATGTGTTTTTGCAGCCACTTCATTTGAAAGTAATAAACAGTGTACTGCTACATCCGCTTGGGTAATTACTAAGATTAACAAACATTATTAATATTTTTTGTTTGATTATTTTATTAGAAGATGCCGTTTTTATAATTTTTAAAAATCTAAAAAAATCGCTATTATAATCAAAAGACAATAAAATGTTTGTATGAATATATATGTATGTAGGTACATATATATTTTTTAATAACGTTGATTTTTGTTGAACACATTTCAATACACGTTTCTCATTTATTTGGGTATAATTTTATATTTGAATTAATTAATTATTCGAATAACCGTAATTGTATAAATTTTTCACAAATATAAAATTGCATTTTTATTATCTTGAAATAGAACATAAAAAAATTGCTAATTTAATTATAATGCCCTTATTAAATTTGACACATCAGCTCAGATATTTTCTAAAAAAAATTGTACTTGTTGGACGAGTTCTTATTGAAACAAAGTTAAATGGTTTTGTTACAGGTTTAGACTCTAAATTAATTGAAAAAGAAAGATAACGAAACGTTATTAAATTGTTAAAAATGAGGTTGTTGTCAAAAGCTTTGTTTTAATATTTATCTTTTCGTGAAATTCAGTGTTGCGTAAAACCTATTTAAAAAAGCACTCATTAAAAAACCTCAAATACGTTTGTGGTTTTGTTGTTTAAATTTGTTAAACTAACCGTTATTAACTGGTTTTATAAACCAAATTGTTCTGTGTTTATACGTTTTTTGTTATACATCTTTTAAAAACATTTAAAAGTCGTTCAAATTGTAATATTTTTTACCTGTGTATGCAATAAAGAATGCCCCTCTTAAAACGCGGACGTATTTAGATAGTCACTAATACTGTGAACTTAAATAAACAAAAAATTGCAATATTATTATTGTATTATTTTTCAATACATATCTTTTTGCATACGATGGAAAATAGGTAGTCCTATTCTCACTCACATAATGTCTTGCTCAGAGGCTCTTTAATGTTAATGTAAAGTTTCTACCAAGACATTGCTATGGTATATGCAATGTATTACCAACATGGTGAATCGATTTGATGTGTTTTCGCTTCCTCCTAGTTTCCTATTGCTTTACGTGTTGTAAAAAGCGTATGATTGGGAAGCACAACCGAATCAGGTTTCGCATTGAATAGATCTGTGATTTAAATTGACTTTAACTCAATGGGGATGCCAAGCAATTACTCATGCATTTTTGTTATTTGTCCGGCAGGAAACTGTATCTAAATAAACTTTAAATAAATTTGAAATATTTGTTTTTCATTATTATTTGTATATTATTTATAAGAATTAAAAAAATATCTGTGGGTTAAATAATTTCACAAATATTTTGCCATATATTTAGTAATAATATTTGAGATTTATTTTGAATAAACAATTATCTGTTGCCTGTCATAAGTTGCTATATCTATTAATAGAAATTCTACGTAATGAATTTCTGTCGACATACATAAGTTTTGTTTGTATGACAAAATTACAATAAAAATTATTTTAAAAAATTGTAAAGTTTTGTTCCTAAGTCTTTTGTTGTATTCTTGCTAACTCATCTTGGCAGGCAATTAATGTTTCTTAACGATCGTTTATAGAAAACAAATATACATATGTATGCGTGTATTCGATGCATTTAACCCCTTCAGATACATGAAATGTTTGTTAAATTTTTTATAAATTATAAATTAAAATAAAAAAACCACCAAATGCATATGCACTTGCCTTGACCCAAATTCAGCACAAGATCATGCTTGTGAATATTATTTGTATATAAAATACGATTTTAATGATTTTTTTTTTATAATAGAGAATGAATTTGAAGAAAAACAAATACACAAAAAAAAAAAACAAACACTTGTATTTACATTCAATTAGGGTTAACTAAGTGCAATGACTTTGTTTATTCAATTGTTTTTCTTCTTAATGTTGAAAATAGAAAAAAATGCTTTTAAACACCGCATCTAAATAACCTTACTTATTTAATAGTTTTAAAAGAAAATGATTTAAAATTTAATTTCCTATTATAAACTTGTTTAGTTTGAAGCAAAAAATAATAATAATGAAAAAAAAAAACAAAAATTTCCAAAATCAGGTTAATAGGTAACGAAGTTGATCGAGTGTATATCCATAAACGTACAAAATATTTTACTATTATACAATATTAATGTATATGTTTAATTTATACATAATTATGTTATGAGTTTGTCAGAGTCATCATTATGAATGAAAAACTATAAAAAGTGAATACACGAATAGTTGGTTATTAGCAGGCATTGCTATTAATGTTGACAGATTAGTTACAGACTGATGAACTAATAGGCAAATACACATACCATTAGCGTTAAACGTGTGATATTTGCACATTTTTGTAAGAAAACTTATAAGAGATACACAATTATAATACAAGCGACATGGCGTTAAAATATAAATAAAATAAAAATGCATATTGAGACAAAAGACTCATCCATCGATAAAGAATTTGAATTTTTCTTTTTTGCTTTATTGTCCAATAAATGCATTTTAATGCTTGAAGTTTTCTTAATTTCGTTGGTATGAATAAGTCTTAATACCAAATTATTTGCGACTGCCATTAAGCGTTTCCATTGTAAATTCCATTAACCGCAAGCCGCATTGAAATATGGTACACCAAAGATGATGTTGGCAGTACCCTCTGTAGTCATTATCTTGCAATGTCTATAGGTTGAGGTTACTCATTTCATTTGCAACATCTTAATGTTGTTTTTGTTGCTATTGCACAATATATGTATGTATATATATTGCATATATATACATATGTATGTATGTATATATGTATGTGTATATAATATTTATTATTATACTATATCGGCAAACTATATATGCATGTATTTTTATCTACAAGTAGTAAATATTGCCTGTTACTGCATCAAATGATTTAATGAAATGGAAGCTGCTAACCAACTGTAAAAACGAGTTTGTTGCAATGTCTACTGGTGTATGATGCAAAAAAAAGTTAAACAAAAAAAATATATGTACAATATAGTAAAAAAGAAAATATTACAAGACATTTACATACAATAACAAACCACCTTTTTTTTCTTCTAAATATTAAAGTCTAACGGAATTTTTTTATTATTTTTTTACTTATAAGTGAATGCTTTATAAAAGTACTGTTAAGGTACGGCTTTTAGTTACTCTATTATGAATTTAACGAATATATGAATTGAGTTATTTTCCAAAATACAAAGTAGAAAACAATCCAACAAATAAACATATTATTATTATTATATGTTGCCAATGTTGAAAAAGTCACCCAGTTGCCCATGCCACAGTAGTAGTCACGCAATGATTAATAATAATGTTGTGCAATTTCTATTCTTTTTTATATCTTAAGGCGAAACTAAATAGTAGTCATGAATAAACAACTGAATGATGGGAAATATGTAATTGTCATTGTTTTAACATAATATTAACATCTGCATTTTATTTTTATTTTAGGTCCTAAGGAATTTTCTTATCGTGGCAAAAACATGTTCTTGAGTACTCATGTCCCAGCTTTGGCTAATAAGAAAGTCGATTGGTTAGATGGTCGTAACCTGTGCCGTGAATACTGTATGGACTTGGTTGCCTTGGAAACCCAAGAAAAGAACAATCTTGTCTTCCGTGTTATTCAACAAAACGATGTCCCCTACATCTGGACAGCCGGTCGTATTTGCGATTTCAATGGTTGTGAAAATCGTCCCGATTTGGAACCCAAAAACGTTTATGGTTGGTTCTGGTCTGCAAGTCGTGAGAAGATTCAAGCCACCAACCGCATTCCTCAAGGATGGGGCTATAATCCTTGGTCTCAAACTGGCCACAAGAAGCGTCCTCAGCCTGATAACGCTGAATACGATATTAACCAAACCAAGGAGCAATGTCTATCTGTTTTGAACAACGTCTACAATGACGGTATTGCATGGCATGATGTTGCTTGTTATCACGAGAAACCTTTCATCTGTGAAGATAACGATGAATTATTACGTTATGTTGCTGCTACCAATCCTGGTATTCGTCTATAAATACCCATTTAGTACAGGAGACATGATTATTTTTAATTTTTTGTTTTTAATTTTTTTTATTTTATAAAGAAAACAAAATAGACTTTAGAATTTATAAAAATACAAAGAGAAAAACACAAAATTTTTTTATTATATTTTTTACACGCTCACTATTTTTTCTATTCTTTGATAAAAAAAAAACATTTTTCACTCTTATTTCCAATTCTACTGCCAATTTATAGAAAAAATATGAGTTAAAACGAATTATAAATTACTACATTCTATTCGATTGTAACGTAGTATTTCTTTTGTTGTAAAATATTTATTAGTTGCATATTTTTTAAAAATACAAAGCGGAAATTCTGTTATTGACACAGATTGACTATATTCTTCCAACATATCTTTTTTTATACTAATTTGTAACTGTTTAAATAAAAAAAATTATAAAAAACTATAAAAAAAACAATAAAATTTTGAAAAAAATTAATATGTGTTTAATTACACAGTATGTGGGTATGTACTTAAAACTTTAATAGTTGATGATGACATTGTAAAGTGGTATACATAACATTTTGTGCAAAATAAATATGCATAGGGTGAAGTAACACACATACGCTTAAATAAAGTAAATGAACAGATGCGAAGACTGCTCCAAAAATATGTTGCTGAAATTACTTAACATCAACACAAAATTTTAAATTATAAATTCTACTTTTATGAAATGTCTTAATTGAAAACAAAATGAAAGTATCATTGTCAGTTGCTGATACTAGATGATAAAGACTTTCTTTGCTTTGTTAAGTGTTCCAATTGGTTTCATTTTCAATTTATTGTAAGAAATCAAAAAAATGGGAAGGTTATTTGAATGGTTGTAATCTTGTACATTTATTTAAATCAAAACATTTCTAATCATTTTGAAAGGAGATATTTATCTTTTAGTTTTATTGTGTTTAGGACTCCCATCTTTCAAATAAGATTTTCTTTTCGAAGAACGACGATCAGATTGTCTTGATGTTGATCTAGTGTACGAGGAACTTTTGTTTACCCTATCATTATTTGGAGTTCTGGATCTAGTTTTCGTTGAGCTACTTTTCTTTGAACTTCTGCGTCTTTGATCTTTCCTTGATTTATGTGTATTCTTTGGAGTTTTAGATCTAGCTTTACCATCTCCTATCAGAGACGTTTCCTTCACATCTCTCTTAGAAATTTTTAGTTCTAATTCAGGACTTTCTGACCAGCGCCAATTATGTGTTTGTCTTTTTGCAGAGTCTCCCGTACTCCAGCTAAATAATCAGTACATTTTAAAAAAGTCTTTTAAATAAATATGTTATTCGTACCTTAATTCTGGTGTGTCAGAAGTAGATTGAGAACATCTTGTGACATTGTCAAAATTTCTTTTAGGATTGTGCATTGGTGTATTATATTTATTGTCAACATTTTTCATTAAGTGCAAAAAATTACATTTACCTCCCTTTGAACATTTGCCACCTAGATCTAGACCTTTAAAAAAATTACGAAATGAAAGTTAAGGAAATATATAGTAACAGAAATTCAGTATGATTAAACTCTTTAAGATGTATTGCTTTAAAAGGATACCGAGTGCGTACCACAAACTCCGTTACGCCAGTTGACTATATTAGAGAATTCAACATTTAAACGTTTAGATGCGTAATAACGATTTTGAAGGTTTATAAAAGCCTTTAAGGCTGACCTAAATTAATAAAAATAATTATGATTTAGAAAGTAGTACAATTTTATACAAAAAAAGAAAAAACAGAAATTATTATTAAAATGAAAGGTGGACCAAGGCGATAATTATGCTATAATAAATTTTTTTCTGTATCAGAATTGATTTCTGCAATACCTATTTCAACAAATTAATTATGAATTCCTTATGTTTGCAGGGTTATTCCGTGTTATTTGTGCGAAACCTAAAAACGATTGAAACGAGTTTTTCGACATCCAATTGCATTTTAGATAGTTAGACTAAATTATCAATTAATTTTTTTCATACATTTTTTGAAGAAAATATTTCAACGACGAGAAGATTGCTGAGAAATCGCTGTCTGACATTAGCACGTTTTCGTTTTGAAAAATAACTGAGTTAATTAGTTTTGAAATCAACTCAGTTTCCAAACTACATAACCTTTCATATTTGCTCAAAAGACGAATTCACCTACAATACAAAAACAATGGTAAGAAACACTCTATTCACAAAATTTGGTATGAAATGGATTGTACTATCCACAATATACTATGTCACATCATAAAATAAATCCAACACAACAATGCCTTTGGAATTGGATAAAACTTTTTGAACCTTATTCAATATATTTAGACATACAATTAGCATACCGTTGAGAAAATAGCGTTTCATTTGTCTGATATTATAACCACGATCGAACTCTCCACTTGCTTAAAAAAGCTAAAGGGTCACTTCCGGAATTATATGGCAAATAATGCCAATAAAAATTGCTACATCTTTATAACACAAAATTTGAAATTGGAGGCTAGAAAAAAGATTGTACTACTTAAAGAAAAGGAAGTTCTTATGCCATTAATGAATGCAGGTTAACTTGATTTCACGAGTTTATTGCACAAATTATTGCGGGCAGATTATCATGGCTTATGGAAAAAGAAATCTAATGTGACAGACAAACTAAATATGTAAAAACATAGCAGCTATCGCAAATGTAACTAAATGAAAAGTGCAACAAATGTACGTGACACTAAAATGTAAGATCTAAATATTTCAAAAGTACGTTATTTCGCACTAAATTCATAGGCTATAAACATCAATAGCATTTCTAATTTTATTAGGAAAACAGTATTAATCTATTCTTCTCTTCTGATATCCCTGGTAATTCATAAACATTTTAAAAGGAAAATCTAAGAATTTATTCTTAAGATTAATTGGTGAATAAATAACTTCATAATGTTCTTATATTATTTATTTATATATATAATTCCTTACCTTTTATCAGCATACTCTACAAAAACATGACCTTTCAAATGATGCTGTGTATTCCTTACAGTCCGAAAGTTTATAATAGTACCATATTCTTCTAAAACGGGCCATACATCTTCGCAGAATTCATCATAATAATCACGTAAATCCCGTTCATTTAATTCCAAACTACTATCAGCATTGGAGTATTCGTCATGTTCGTGCTGTTCAAGTAATGGATGATGGAAAAAATGACGAATTACTATGATCTTCGCTAAAAGTGGACGCCTGTGATTAAATGAACACGTAAGGCCAAAACGACAGCAATTTGTTTTGTCATAAAATTCACACGACTTTTCCGCGGGTCTAGACTCTACAAAGTATTCTAATCTGGGAGGTGTTTTCATGGAGATTTCATCTAAATATTGTTGCATACATTGCAATATGCTGTCAAACTCTTTGGCTGCTTTTTCGGCTTGCAAGTTCAGAGTTTCAAGTTTTTTTCTTTGGGCATCTTGTTGCTCTCTTATATACTGTTCTTGTTTAAGTCTTTCTTCCTCCAACTTGGCTTCTTCAGCTTTTCTTTTCAATTGTTCCTTTTGAAATTGCATTTGGGCTAATAATTCCCTGCGCAGCCACTCTTCTTCTTGTTCCTGTTTTTGTTTTTCTAGCAACTGTTGCTCTTGTCGTTCAATTTCTTTTCGATTCTCCAGCCAAGCTTTATACTGGGGATCTTTAAGGTTTGCTAGTTCAGCTTGTTTGGATTTAAAGAATATTTCAAAGACTCATATCATAGTACCTTAGGAACACTTACCTTCTTGTAGTTCTTTATCCCTTTGTCGGGCCACTTTTTGTCTTCTTCTCTTCCTTTGCAACTTTTTGACAAGCTTGCGCCAGAGTCTGCGTGAGGTATTAACATATTTTATATTTCATTATTAATTTTTTTTTTAATAAATACCTTTTATTTTGTTTTTCAGCCATTATTTATTAATTATTATCGTTGAAAAGACGATGTTCAGTTTTTATTTACATTTGTCAGCTGTGTTACTAAAGGAATTGCCATGTCGGAACATTGTGAACGCGCGTTAAAAACAATAAAGCTTGGCAACGATGTTATAGAATTAAATTTCGTTTCTGTTTATGAATTTGTTCGAAAATTCGAACATATAACGTTAATGGTTTAAACTGTCGAAACTGAAATTACGAAATATTTAGAGAAGCACTAATAAATGCTCCAATTCACTGGCTCGTAATATATTGGACTACCGTGGGCACATTCGTCTCATCATCTAATCATTCATCGCTCTCATTTCCACATAAAAAAATAAAAAACAACGATGAATTTATTCCTGGTGTTGATAAAGCAAAAAGAGATTTTCTTAGATGTAAAATTTGAATACTTGTTAATTCACGTTTATTTAAAAGTCAATGAATAGGAAAAATGATTTTGTGTTTGGCTTTATATGAACGGGGCTATTATAATTAAAAGAAAAAAAGAAATAAGTTTTAAATATATAATTAATTGTATTTAAAATCAGGAGGAAACATCTTATTAATTTTAAATTTGTTAATATTTCTCAAATAAGCATTTCAATTGGTCGATGTAGATATGGAATTTTCTTGATTACAAAGTAATAATAACGAAGTAAAACCTTGAACTTATAAAACAGCAATAAATTTATTTAATTTCATACTAAATGGATAGACCGCAAATGCATGTATTCATGTAATGATATTTAAAAAGCTTTTATTTTTTGTATATTTAACAAATTACAGAATTACACTCCTTTAAAATAATTTTAAAAATTTACAAATATTTTTCATATAAAGGCACATTTATTACAAATTTCATAGTATTTTGGCACACTTAACATTAAAATCAATCCGAGGCGTTACTGAAGGAATCTTATGATACACAATTTGTTGTATTATTACTACCATCCATATGATGGGTGGTACGGAATTGGACCAAGATTATGAGATAACAAGTAGCAGCACCGGTAATCTGAAATGAGTAAAATAATTAGAAAAATTCCTTATACTAGTAAAAGTTATAGTCATACGATACCGTAAAAATTAAAGTACGATCCAAATTAAAGAGTTCGGCTGCTGTAAAGCGTACACGACGGTGTTGTAATTGCAATGACAGACGCAATAAACGATCACGTATTTCGGGGTCATCGGTTAGATTAAGAGTTTTGTGTACAATAGCAGCACATTTGCCACTTTCTTTTATGGTTCTACTACTTCCCTCCACTATTAAGAATATTATGATGACATACCACAACATTTGAGCGATGAAAAATGCAAAAAACTCATCTGCCTCAAAGACTTCAACGCAATTTGGATTCAGTTTCACTTCCAATATATAAAAGTCATCAAAAAGAATGAAAAGAAACGATATGGCTATAATAGCCAGCAGCGGATATGTAAAGTATTCTTCGATTGTATTACATATATCACACAGAAGGTTATGAATGTTGGTTACTTGTTTTAAAGCGAATTCAGGATTTTGTCTGATAACTGATGTAACGCTGTAGCGTTTATTGACCGATATTGATGATATATTGGCGTTTCGTCTTCTGGGTACACTGCGATTCATTCGCACTATTAAATGAAGCGGAGAAAGCTCCATGGCATTGCTATCTTCAATATGCGAATCTAAAATGTCTTGAAGAATCTGAAATTGCGACGAGTTATTAACATTGTAAAAGTGAGGAAAAATATACAACAATTTGGCTTCTGTAGAGCAACAAACATGCATATATAATTAATTTTTTATAAACGATTTTAAATACGTACGGAGGTAAAGATAACGATGATTACATTTATTTAAATTCGAAGTTCAGTTAATATACTTAAATATGTAAGAGAGTAATATCAATTAAACATTCTTTAGAATGCTTCAAACCTGAATAAAAATTTGAGATAGTTTGGATTAAATTGTTGTTGTTTTTAATTTTACCACGCAGATGTTGACCCTCCATTAAAGAGTCACTGCAAAATGTATATCAATTGAAAATGTTTAAAAATTATGTAATTTGTGAAACACATATGAAAAAAATCGGTTAGGTTTGCCAGAAATAGAACCGTCTTTACTGCAAAACCAATACAGATTATTATCAACTATCACAAAATATATAACTTTTTATTTAGTCTGCGTAATATCCACCAACTTTTGTTTTATACACCCCCACAGCTTACATCAAATCCTTTAATACCTTTGTAGAAATAGTGATAATCAGAAGGAAAGCAATATTTCTTCGTATGTTCACCGGTGACCGTCCCTTGTTTTGTCAATAGTTACTTTATATTTTTGGATATCACTCTTAGGTACGTTTTTATAATAAATTTCTTAGGAATATTAATAAAATTATGTAACTACTGAAATATATACATACATAAATACAGATATATCTTCAATACAATTTACCTCATTCATCATATGGAAACGACTTTTAGCTAGATGTGTGGTGCATAAAAATTTGAAGACCATTATACTGATGTTTATATGCGGCAGGGCGAATGTGGTGAATACAACAAATGACGGCGTTATCTGAGCTGATCTCAACAGCATATAACTGACACATAAATAGATGACATTGAATAGCAGCATGCCAAAGGATATGACGAAGGAGTAGCACAGAATCTTGCGATAATTCAATTTCATGCCCAATCTTACGAATATCTCATCGACAACCAAATTATTTTGTATAATGTTTATTAGACAATCACGTTTCAAAATGGCGAAACCAAATATCGTTAACATAGCTATTATGCCAGTCAACGAGAGCGTAGTATCGCCCAATTTGGTAATATTCGTTTGAAAAAAGTAACCAATAATGGAACCGCCTTCGTGACTCGATAGAAAAAAACACAAGAGAAAAAATAGAAAATGGATAATACCGGCAACAAACGACAAGGCCGAGGTACGAACTTCCTTTTGAGATTTCAAATGAAATGGTGCCAAACCAATTATCGAAATGTATGTTAGTGGCCTTAGCGATTGAAAAATGTTATCGGCTTGTGAGAAACGTTCCCAGATTTTAAAACCCATGGTATTTCTTGTTTTTAAATGCGGTACTGTTCTTTTTTTTAATATGACACTATTATTATAATAATTATTAAAGTTATAGGTATTTACACGTTTATTACACGTCCGTTTTCGAAGGCCACTTGTTGAAAACTGAATCCTGTTGATTTTTGTAACACTATCTAATATCAATGGCAGGAGTGATAGTGTGTCATTGTGTCACAACACATCAAGTCTTTCCTTTAATTGTTTTTGTCGACATTGTTGTTTTTATTTTAATTTATACATACATAGATATTAATTGTCATTATGTATTAGTATATACGTATGCACATATATACATACAATATCTATAAAGGACTATGATATACAATTTATTTATTTTCTGTGTGCTATTTGTATATATATGAATGTGTGTGTATGTATGTACAATCCGAATATAAAGAATAAGTTGGCTACTTAATTCGCAAATGTGAATGAATGTCAATTGAATTGAAATACTAACTACCTGTTCTTGTTGTTGTTGTTGTTGTCGACAACGTCTTCATATAGGAAGGGTGTTGATTAAATCAATAGGCAATGTACACCCCGCTCTTCACCTTGTAATCCTAATGATATTTAAGATCAATATTTGTAAACAGTTTGCTGTCGTATTAACAATATAAGTTCTTGGTAGATAGATATTTCGTTTTCCCTTTATATTTGTAGATATATTGTATTTTTATAGCTAAGAATTTAGGTTTGTTGGGGCATTTATACGCTGTGTTTTTGCTTATGTTTACAACTAATTACCAACAACTACAACAAGCACAATTTGGACAATTGTACATTGAAAGAAAAGAAAAACAACTGTAAACCGTAACCATGGAAAGCTGTTACAGCGATTTCGTTTTTATTTACAAGTCGCTATGCTTTCTTGGATCTCTTTCGTTTTAGTAAGCGATCCGCCTTAGAACAAATTGAGAGTATATCGAATGATTTTGGTGGCATATTTTTAATTGTTTTCATATTGTATCTATTTTAACTAACTGTGGTATTAATATTTTTATTTACATGAATTCTTTTCTTTCTGTGCAATATATAGTAGGGTTTATTTAATTGCGTTCACGTACACACGGCACTTACTTTTGCCCGAAATAGACACAAACAGTAAAGCGTTGTAAGTAATGAAAGACTCGTATAATTAAATTATGGAATATTGAATATTTTTAGAAAAATTTTTATTGCACAAAAAAAACTTGATACACTGCTAATAATAGAGATTATTTGCGTACAAAGGTTAGAAATATAATTAAGGATTTTCATAAAAGTTAAAACAGACAATTACTATCTTCAAGTTCTTTGTAACTCAAATACATTTCGAATAGTTTTCTTAAACTTCAAAAGAAAGCATTTGAAACAGTTTAAAATATTTTTCTATTTAATGATTTTAGCTGCTATGCCATTCATAAGTAGGTGTTGAATATGAAATAAAAAAAAAAATTGATACATACAACACATATGACAATACAAATAACAGTTTAGGGTTACTGCCATTGTCATTGTGTCGCGGCTATGACAATGCATGTACAAATCCCCGTGTACCGCTGGAATATTGGCAAATTACTTACAAATTGTGTATTGTGGATATCTATCAAAGGCAACCCAACAAACATTTTAAAGTGATAATGAATTCTGTACATACTAACATATTGTTAGCCATATTTGATTCGACCTTTTTATATACTTCTGACTACGAGCACATAAAAGAGTTAATTTTACAAAATTACAATACATACAGACAAGAACATCGTATTGAATATCGTATTTGAATATCGCGTTAGAAGTTTGAGTGCTTTATATTTAATTTTTATTTTATTAGATATTCTTTACGATATAATTCTAATTTATAAAATTTTTGTTTTCTCGGTACACATATCCATCCACCCCAAAGATATTTCAAATTGATTATGTTTACGTATTTTTATCACTGTTTATCTGAATGTCGTATTCTTTTGCTTATTTAATTTTTATAATACATACCATTTGCCATTTGAAGTTCATTCCTCTACTGGTAAGTCTAAAATGAATTGGTTGTAATTTCTTCATTACGATGTACATTGGCAAGTTGTTGAAATATAAGAAAAGCAATATCGCCAATTTAATTTATTTGGAGTGGGTTTAGTCCTATTACTTATATTTCAAATAATTAAGTAATTAATTAAAAAACTTTGGCTATGTATTTTTAAATAAGAAGATTTCATAAAAAACAACAGCTCTTTGTTATAGCCACTCCTGCTAAATTTCTTTATAATCGACAATCCTCGCTTACATGAAATGGGACAATCGTAATTGTTATTACATGACAGTTGGATTTGGAAACTTTCATTACTTTAACGCTATCTGCGGTAAATCTTATATGTATTGAATCAGTTACTATTCCAGTAAGAACCATAAATACTATTCATATTGATAGTCACTTGTCTCGTGTTTTAACCTTTAAAATATGTCGCATTTTTCATTTGATGGTCCTCAAACAACACAGAGTTCATCAGAAAATAGCCGATGATTTTTTTTGGCACACCTTGTTTATCGAATTACCACAATGCTAAAGGCTAATGTTAGTTTTCGGAAACATGGATTTCTTCTCATGTATACACGTGTCAGAGTGCTTACCTAGTATTTTAGTACACATATTATTAGGAATAAATTGTTTTTTGTTTGCTTTAATGAAAAAAATGTTGTTTTTTTCAAATCGATGTTATGAACAGAGTCAAATATTTAATTTAATTTAATGTTACGTTTAATTTGTCAATATTATAGTATTTTCTACACCTTTTGATATGATCGAATTTTGTTAAAATAATATTTATCCATTTACTTACAATATTAATTCTTCAGTAAGCATTTCTTAAACATTGCCTTTATTTGTCAATTAATTAATAAAATTTTTAATTTAAATATTTAATTTATATTTGTAATTTCAAAAACAATTTCAAACATGGTATGTGAATGCTTTAGATTTGCGTTTGATTTGCCAAAGTTCCATTTAATTGCTCACAAGTGCTATGATTAACTGCAGGTGGATTTGAGGTGAATTGTAATAAAATTATCAAATATGTTGTTAAAGCGCCACTTATCTAAGAACAGTATTTAAGGATAATTTTAAACCGTTTAATTCAAAGCTTCGTATAAATAAATATCAAAGTCTTACCGTAAAGTATAAAGTACGATCGATATTAAATAAGCCAGCCGCTGTAAAATTGATTTTCAAATGCATTAATTGCATGGAGAATTGTTGTAGCTTTTCTTTAACATCAGCACTTTTGGCCTTATTCAATAAGGCATGAACAATACCGCCAGTTTTTTCACTCTTAAGGAAATTTTTATTAAAATAAAGTTGTATTATTATTTATATTATTAAAATTATTTAAAAAAGTAAAATATTTTACCTTTTTAATGGCTCTATTACTTCCCTCCACTATTGAAATGATGGCAATCAAATACAATATCATTTGACAGGAGAAGAACGTTACAAATTCCACTGTCTTGAATTTACTTTCCCTTTTTGATTTGCCCAACAGAGTCTCTAATACGTAATAAGCATCGAATACAATAATCAAGAATGCAATTGATATGATGGTCAACAACTGATAAGTGAAATATTTATTCGCTGTTGAAGCCGCTTCGCATATCAACTGGTGTATTTCCATGGACTCTTGTATAATTTCTGCTGGATTTTTCGACACAATTGTATACATGGAGAACGAGTCCAAACATTGTAGGGAACGTTGTTTTTGTGTAATACTTTTAATGCAGCGTGTATCCCATTGATGGCATAGATTTTTTAGAACCTAAAACGAATTCAATTTAATAATAAAAATAATCTGAATAAATACACAGAGAAGCGAAAGACGACTTTGCATGTTAAAAATATAACTTAAAGATTTGATTAAATTTTATTACACTTAAAAGGACTTTGGAAGAAAATGGCAATAGATGTCAAATTACATTATTTTTATAGACAATTTGTGTCATTTACAATTTATTGTAAGATTCTATATTCACATTGCAGCAAATAAAATTAGCAACACTCTTCTAGAACAAATTTACTCGCTCTTATCCAATGCTGCTTGCAATAAAATGTGAACCAATAAGCTATATGTGCTTTAAACACAATTGTGAAGTATTGTGGACTATTCCCATCCTTGCTAATAGTGAAGAATTTGACATGTTAGTCCTGAATTCAAACTCAACGTATGACCTTGCGGTGCCTACGCAGATATTCGATAATCAGTCGAAATTCAATGTGTAATGTGTGTAATTTGATTGTTATTGACTGTTAAATGCACTCTAATTTCTTTCTGGCATAATTGTATTAATTTCAATGGATTATAGCTTACGAAAGATCGAATTTTAATTATTTGAATGTATGTTTCGTAGAATTTAAATTATATTTTAAATATTATTTAATATGAAGGTAGTTGATCTTAACAAAGGCATTTCATTTTAGTTATTTTCTTTGCAACCATGGCGTATTAATAATTTTTATTTCAACACCATTAATCAATATCACTCATACGTCACAATAATTTTCCATATTTAGTTTTATAAATTAAAATATTCTCACTGACAAGTTTCAATTTTTTAAGTTTCTATTTTATTATTTTAAGTTGTGTTATTAATTAATTATAAATATGTACCTCATTGACGGCCTTTAAATAAAGTGACATTTTATGTAGCGTTGAATGATATATTATCACTATACTGCTTATAATGATATGAGGTGAATAGAATGTTGACATAGCTATCCAGGATATACTAAAGCCATTGTGTTTAAACACTACTAGGAAGCCGTATAAAATAAAAAACAAATTGGCCAAAAACATTAAAAATAAACGAAAATTAATTTTTGTGGCACATGGCTTCTGATTAAATTGCACACCAATACGTGAGAAATGCAATTCCAGCTGCTCGTATTGTTGCATTAAATACATCAGTGATTGACGTTCCATAAGGCCCATTATTAAAACGGCTATAATACCAAACATGCCATTAAATTTTTGTAAATTATCGGTAAATTTCGATACTTCTGTTGTGAAAAAATGAGCCAATAACGATTGTTCATTCTTCATGCCGTAAATGAAAATAAATGTAAAGAATCCAATGCGTATTAGAATGTTTAAGTAGCCGAATATATTATTTTTTAAATGTCTATTGGGCTGAGATGAGAACTGAAACGGTATGATGCCAATACAGAAGGCCACCAAAAAATATACACGGTAACAGGCATAAACATCGCCCGGTTTATGCAGATCTTTTAGAAATATCCGTATACTGACAGGTAGAATAGACGTTAAGCACATGCTGTTCAAAGAGTTTATTTAGTAATAAACTTGTTCTATTAGATTCACTCGTAATATGACAACTAAATAGAGAAGAAATTATTTTTATTTTTATTTTATTGCTTTTGATGATTTACAGTATGCAATGTTCGATATATGATGTGATGTTATCCGTGTAATTAATTAAATTAAATTGTGAGTGGCACGAATATATTATTGATAACCCCAAGGAATAACATCAATAATATTGGCTTTTGGCTTTTGTCATTTAAACGAAAATAAATTGTATTCTTTTGCGATAGCTTAAAAACAGCTCATGTCATACGGTTATTAATATCGAAACGTGTTTATTTTATTACAAAAATTATAATACTCTGTAGCAGTATTGATTGTGAAAACAAATTCGGTTGTTACGCATATTTGATTATTGCATATTAAATTACTTACTTTAATTGAAGTTATTTAAATTTCAAAAGTTTTAATTTACTTTTTTTTAATAAATTTCTGTTTAATATCGTAGTACTCACCTTATTTAATAAATCGAAGTGTTGCCAAAATCGCATAACAAACGAAACATTTAAAACCACTACACTTAATAGGAATATGTGTGGCACAAAGAATGCAATCACTGCCTGAAAGGAGGGCCATATTTGATTATGGAACAACATCCACAGACTGCTGATTAAATAACCCAAACATATGCTTATTATCATGGCCAGTTTTGAATGACGAAAGTTCATAATGTAACGATAATTGAATTCCACACCCAAATTAAGAAATCTGGCATCAATGAAAGCCACTGTTTTATACATATCAATCATGTCATTGCTTTTTTTCAAACTTACACCGAACAGAATCAACATACCGCTGAGGCCAATAAATTTTTGTAAAATATCGCCTATTTTGGAAATTTCTGTCTTAAAAAAGAAACCAACTATAGATTCGTCGAGCAGGAAGGAATGCATGAAACAGTAGACAAAAAATATGCCCTGTGCTATGGTGATTATATAGCCAATACGTGATATGCACATTTTTCGTTCTCCACTCGATTCCTGTATACAAAGCGGTGTCAGGCCCAATATGAATGTAATCGCTAATAGAGTTTTTTCAGCTGCGAACGAATCTTTTGGTTTAAGAAAATCACCCAAAAATGATTTCATTTTCAACGTTCCTTTTTTATTTAGTTGTGTTTGTTAAATTTCACCAAATTGATACTAAAGGACATTTTAAATTGTAGCCTTGTTTTTATACTCACTCGTCATCGCATGGCATTTAAGGTTGAGTCATTAATTCCTTTACAATCACTTACGTTTACAGTGATTGTCAGTTCGTTAATTGAAAATTAAAAAATTTCAAAATTATTTTGATCCACATCACACGAAATATGTATGTATGTGTGTTTGACAGTGAAATTGTTTTCGGATTTATTTAACACATCACACTTAAAATGATTTTTATATTAGTACCGTCATAATAAAATAAAATTTGAAACCCACAACAGTTCACTTAAGCCGGTCTACATTTAATTTTGTTTAAAAAATGGTTAGCAAAATTTAAAGGAATGCAATAGATATAGATTTTGTATGTTAATAAGTTGGGACATCCATTTTCATCCCATTATTGTTTTTCTGAACATTTCCTGCGTCTATTATTTTAATTTAAAAAGCATTAACTTGAAAAATAAAAAGAGTGAATAAAATATTTAAAAAGAGTGTACACTTGTTAACTAATTTAACACATGAATATAGGTTTGATTGAAATTTTGTTTATTATTTTGGTTTTAATACAAACAGAAGCTTAAATTTTAGATGGCATGAAATATACTTTTCCCACTCTAGTCTCCAGATAAAAAAGAAAATTTTTTCTTCAAATCTTTAATTTAAGTTTAATATTTGATATTAACTAGCTAACTTGCTAATAATGGAAATACATATCGAACTACAGACTCACCTTGTGCATCATATTATAACGCATTTCAATCATTTTGGTAAAACATGAATACATGGTCAAAGCGCACAGCACCACCGTATGCTGTATTAAAAACGTTACATGCAATGAAACTGAAGGTTCCTCGTTGGCCGATTTTAAAAGTTGAAAACCAAAGATGGTATAGCCCAAATTGGCCGATACCAGACATATTATATAAATGTAACTGAAGCGCAACACTTTGCTGTACATGATTTTAATGCCAACACCAAATAATTGCTCATCCATGGCCTGCATGATTTGCAGACTTCGCTGGATATAATATTTCGGTAGAATTGCTGTTAAATAGATCACGGTAACACCGATAAAACCACTTAAAATTTGCATAAAATCACCAAAATGTGTAATGCGCGAACGAAAAAAATAACCGGCCACCGTTTCGCAATCATTGATCAAAGTTAAAATATAACAGATGCTATAGATTACAATATGACCGCCGACATTAATATAACCCCAAATGGAGTGTTGCAAGTATTTGACGCCTTTTTTATTAGAGCGTACATAGAAGGGTGTCAGTCCATGCCAATAGGTGAGAAAGAAAAGCGGTTGTAAACACTCGTATAATGTTTTCGCGGAAAATATTCTTCGTATGCGACTACGAGTTCTAGTATCGAGTTCAATTTTTTCCCGAATTTTTTCGTCCATACCGCTGGAAGTCAAATCAGCAACTGAGTACAAAAATGTATTTTAAAAGGACAAACAATTTGCGTAAACAAACAACAATTTGTTTTGTATGTTTTATATCCTTTTTTTATTTATCGCCCTGTATGTCATACCTTTTCCTGTCGTATAATAAAAATAATACATACTTGTTGCAATTGTTAATGGCGCAATGCGTAGTTCATTCTGTCACTCTCACAGTCATCATTGTTGGGCCAGCAAACGTTTGTAATGTTTAAATAGTATCCCTGATGTCTGCTGAAACAATTTTCTGAAGTATAAACTGACTGTAATGAACTCTTGTTTTTCTAATCAACTCCACCCTGAGTACTACGTCGGCCACGATATTATAAATTGAGATGTTTTTATTAAAAGTTTAAATGAAAAGCTCGTCATAATATTAATTGCCATTTGCTATCGTTGTTTATTGTTTTCATCACTAAGAGTAGAATTAGTAGACGTTGTAATTAAAATAAATAAGCAAATTGGAATTGATGTGCTGATTAAAATTATATTTAGTTGCGAAAGAAACGTGTTTGCAAGTGAATTCTTATTAATAATTTAAAAAAATAATTTAAATTTTATTGTATCGTATGATATGTGCTCGAAAAGGAGGTAAATGTTACATATATATTTGAGTTATTCATACCGCCTATTTAAAAGTGTTTTATGTGTATCAAGTGTTCCAACTATCGAAATGTAGCAGAAACATATTTTGATGATTCTATTCCTAGCCAAAATAGTAATTTTTGCGTAGAAAAATTTATTAAATTAAGAATGAAAAGCAGGTTTGGGTGTGTCACATGGGTTATAGAAGTTAAAATGGTAAATGACGGATGATGAACAGATTATAACTCATGATATCAAAAATAAAGCATAAAATTATAGATGGGACAGCGTAGAAGATCAAAGACCGAAAATATATGGCTTTGTGCATTGTTATTCGGTTATTGTATTTTTATGTGATACCCATAAGGAAATTGTACAGTTAATAGAGATGTTATCGCTGGTTAAAGCGCCATCTGGGAACAGCAATATAAACAAAAACGCTTGGGGTTATGGAAACATAAATAATGGCTTTGCATTACGATATGCAATTACTGTTTGTTATTCATTGTTTTTCAAGAATTGTAAACAGATCCATACAATAATAAAGCTTTGGAACGATTAAAAAGGTACAGGCTTCACTCCACAAAAATCTTAAGTCGAAACGAAAACACCATTACCATCATAAGACACAATTATTAAAACATTTTATTAAATTTCATGCACTTATTTAAACAAAAAATAATTCAATTGAATTTTTAAAATAAATTTATTTTGAATTGTTTTTGTTTGCCTGCACGTATTTGAAATGAGTTATTGAGTAACATTTTTTTTTGTTACACTGTCAATAAAGTTTAAATAAGTTTTTATTTTCTTTCCAAATTTTATTATACAATAGGGAATATGACATCAAGCCACACATGCACAGCACGCAACAAATGCTATGCAAACACAAGACATTAAAAACCCAATTAACGCTTTCACTTTTCATCTCTCCTACTCACCTTATTGAGTATAACCAGACGTCTTTCAAAGCTGCGTGCGACAAAACAAAACAAACAAATGGCAATTGATAGCACCGAATGTTGCAGGAAGAACGTAACGCATACACAAAATGATGGTGTCACTTTCATGGACTTTAATAAACGAAATACGCCAGCGAAATAAATGCCAATCACAATTGTTTTGAAAACAATCATTAGTATTGAATAACGGTAAATGCGAGAATATTTCACTTTTATGCCAATGTTGGCGAAATTCTCATCCAGACAGTAAAGAATACCGCAAACTCGTAACAATTTACGCCTTTGCGTTACGGCCGAAATATAAATGACAGCACCGGTTATCAGACCGTTACAAATTTGCATGGTGTCGCCAACATTTGAGATTTTCGTACGAAAAAAGTAACCGACCATGGTTTCCTCCTGCAGCAAGGAAATTATATAACAACAGCCGTAGAGTAAAATGTAGACGGCAATGTTGACAAAACCGAAAAACGACATTTGTATGCTTGTTTCGCCATCTTTATTTTTGATAACACGAAATGGCGTCAAACCGTAAAGAAACGTTAAAAAGAATAACGGCTGTAAAGCCTCAAATACTTGATTTGATATGAAACTCTTGCGAAATCGAACTATTTTATCGGAAACAATTTGTGAAAACATTTTTATTTCTGTTTTTTTTTAAATTTTTTTTTTTTGAAGTGGCCAGTATAAAGGATCCTTTTCAAGAGAGTTCTTAAGCACTACTGAAGGCAATTATACTTGAAAAACATATCAAATATGCTGCATGCGATATTTTTAACCCCTTTCATATTTTCTTATGTATACATATGTAATTAATATAGATGAAAAAATATAAATATATGTACGTACATACATATGTACATATGTAGAAAGTTTCGTGTATTGGCTGCTTAGCTGATTGTCAGGATAGAGAACAAACCAGAAATTTGAAATCTAATTTATTTTCAAAAGGAATATTTATTTATTTATTTATTAATTACAATACAATTACAAATTATATTCTAATTATATACGAGCGAAATAACTTGACTATTTGCTCGGTGTAGTGTCACAGACCAGAGTCTCTGGTGGAAATCGAACGCACGACCCTGACGCTAATAGTCTAGCACACTACCCACTAGACTACCAGGGCACCCAGACAAAAAATTTCCTCTGATAGAATGTAAAACAATCTTTATTTTCATTTCGTATTTATGCAGGGCATATATAATGCATTTTGCTTGAATGATTTTTGTTTTAAAAAATGAAAACTATTTAGAAAAGCATTTAGTAAATTTAGTATAAATGGTATGTAAGAAAAATATGTCTATGGAGTTTGAGAAGAACTTGGGTCAATCTTAGCATCTTAGTCTTACCCTTTAAAATTGGCTTGGGATTAAATAACTTATCAAATTTTTCTATGCTAATCAATCTTTTTATTTAGCTTGTAATTCTGGCACTTTGACTACCATGTATATTTATAATAATAACTTAATGTTTAACAATTAAAACGAAACTGTAGATTTGTTAGAAGAATAAATTACCTTAAAAGTCTGTTATTTTAAACTGTATTAATAAAACCAACAGGATATTAAAAAAGGATACTCTTAGCATTTGTTTTTTTATCTTTTAATTTTACGTGTTTGTTGACACAATCACAAATAGTAATACATCATAATCCTAATGATCATTATCAATGCCAATTGTTACGTTTTGCCGGCATTAATTTGCCACATGTTTCACAAGAGCCATTGCGCAAAACAACATTCGACCATACGTTAAGGTCTTGTTTTTTTCCAAAATTGTTGTTTCTAATTGATAATAACGTCACATGAAATGTGATGGGGCAAAACTAAGTACATGCCGTAGAATGGAATATTTTAAACTTGAAATATTATCTACAGGATATACTTTCGTTGCTAATAAAATTTTAAATAATTTTTTCTATTCAGATTTCATCTGACGATATGTTTCTATTTCCAGTATTGTTTACATTCGTAAAATATTATGGCTTGTTGACTTTAAAGGTATGGCGGTTGTATGATTAACTTTTTAATCAATTTTGTTAAAATTTTTCGAAAATCTGAAACCAAATTGATTGGCAACAATTTTTTTTTACAAAATGTTCTCGTTTTAAATTTAACAGAATTAAAGAATATTTAAGACTGAAATTTATTTTTTAAACGGCCAGCAAAATAAAGTATCACCAAATGTTTGGTTTTAAAGGCCATTACACAATAATTTCGAGAATAATTTTGGGTCTGAAACGATTCTTATAGACAATATTCATATATACTCTACAGGCAAGGGCGCAAATAAATAAGTTGACGAATGAATTTAATTAATGTAGGAAGAAAGATCACATTTTTTAATAATTTCAAACACACAAAGCCAAAAAAAAAAACAATATGATCATAATTTATTTCGTTTTTCTTCAAATAAATTTATACACGTTAGTTAAGAAAATATCATCCATTTACTCACATGGTTCAAGAGCCTTATTCTCCTTTGAATCGATCGAGTCATCGAACAGAATAGTGAAATCGATAAAGAAATTCCGAAACATTCTCCCACCACAATTACAACTAAGCACGGTGAAGGAGATGCGTCCATTGATTTTAAACAATAAACACAGATAATTGTCAGTGTACAATCCAACAGAGCTACCGAACTTAAAATCAAGAGCACAAATCGTAGAATTGTTGTGTAGTCCACAGTTTGTCCAATGACCTTGAAACATTCATCAATTTTATGGAATAAATTCACACATTTCACCAATATTTTCTTACGCATCACAGCCGATATAAAGATAACCGTAGCGCCGGTAACTCCACTTAAAACGTATAATTTATTGCCAAGATTTGAAATGTTATTGATTAGAAAGTAACCGACTACCGATTCATTATAGTGGATCGTATACGCATAACAGAATGCCATAACAGAAACGTGTAGCAGGGCGTTCAAGTAACCGAATGAAGATGAACTTAAACGCTTATCACCACTATCTGTGGTCACAACACGAAATGGCGTTACACCATAGAGGAATGTGAAGAAAAACATGGCCTGCATCGATTTGTAATAATTGTCCGAAATAAAAAGTTTATTAAACAGACGTCTATACCAGACATTTGACTTTACCGATACTAAGGCAACCATGTTTAGGGATTAACTAAAATGTTTGTGGTAATATTTTTCCAATATATTATGCCATTTAATCAATTAATTTACTGTGTAGGTAAATGTATGCACAGTCTTTGATCATAATTAAGATACAGTTGAAATACAATGAAATTGTAATAGGACATGTGACACAAAAATTATATTTTTTGTTCACTGTAATGTATTCCAAAAGTAAATAATCCTTAATTTATTTTTTTTTTTGGTTTTCATAAAGATTTTATCATGAATTCCAGTTGACAATTGCTTTTTTTAGCTGGAGCTAAAGAATTTTTTGTCACTCTTACTTGGAACTTTAATGGAAAAAAATGGTTTAATGTTTTAATTTAAGAATAAAACTGAAAGTTTACATACATATGTATGAACTAATTTAGATTCCCTGTCGAATTTGAATGCAATGAATTTGAATATAAGAGCGTATGAGACGCTGGTCTCCAAGCTGTAATATGATATTTTGATATAATTTATACTGTTATTAGGGTGCCCAGGTAGTCTAGACTATTAGCGTGAGTGTCATGGGTTCAAGATAGTATAGTAGTAGATTCAAGTATAGTATATGCGAATTGAGCTGATTCCTAAAGGGCAGAAACCTTGCTAATATCAAGAGCCATTGCAAGTTGGTGTACATTTTACTGTAAAATAATAGCTGATGAGTCAGATGGCGGTCTAATCGTGTTATTTCCTTTTCTAATAATTTCGTAAACTAAATTCGGTAGTAAAATACATTCTTCTATGAAGTCGTAGTCTAGTAGGTAGTGTGTTGGCTTATTAGACGTAAAAGCCAGGGTTCGAGCCCCAGACCAGACATTAAGACAAAATGCAAAAAGCATTTCTTCAGCGACTTCCTCTCAGCATATTTTTGACAAAAACTCTGAGAGTAAATAAAATTGCCATGAAAAAAGTTTCTCAAAAATCTGTCGTTCGGAGTCGACTTTAAACTGTAGGTCCCACCACTCATGTATAAAATTAACACACACAACATAAGTGGTGTGAGAAACTAGGACGTTGTACAATGGGTCAATTCGACCTCCGGGTACTGTACTTATCTTAATTGACAAGTACACGTCCTCTAACCTAACCTAACCTATATTCTTCTATTACACAATTTTCGAATGTAAAATGAAAATGTAATTTCTGTAAATTTATTTTAAGAGACTATTATCATCAAGTATGTGTGCTTTTTTAACATATTTTTACATTCATTTTTTATTTATTTATTTTTTTCTTTCATATAAACTTCTTTTTATATTGTAAACTTATTGCTAATGTACCAGTATGATATCAGCATAAGTATGTATAACTTTTAATGCAATTGACTATAAACTGTCGTCATTTTATTATAAATTTTCAATATTTTTAGAATGTAGTTTTAGAAAATTGTTTTTCTAAAATATCATTTTAAAGTGACCTCGAAATTGAAGATGATCACTTCAAATACAGTGAACTTGAAAAATTAAATGAACAACCAATTTAGTTTATATGAAAAAAAAAACAAAATATAATAAATAAATAAAGCAGTAAAAGCTGTTTAATTAAAAATATGTAATAAAATGAATGCAGTTTTCTTAAATATTTTTGACATTCATTTTATTAACGACTATAAATAAAGGCATTCTATAAAAAATTTACGTACGTAGGCACATACGTAAGCCGCCTGCCTATATAATTTTCAAAAATTTTTAAAAATCTAAAGATGTTGCTGTTTAAATAATGGCATTTATTGTACAATATTTCATAGGTTTCATTAATTATGAAATTTTCCTTGAGCTGCATAGAATAATTTATAACAAATCTTAAGTGGTTTTATTAATAATTATTTGCAACATTTTTTTTTTAAATTTAAATAATAATTATTAACAATTTTATTTATTCTCATAATTCTATGTATATAAGCACATATTATGATTGATGGTTTGAAATTGCAACAGCTAAACATACTAAACCACAACAATTAAAAATATACTCGTATTCTCTTAACGGAAGTAAATGTTTTATTTTTTTTTTTCTTTATTGCTCTTCTTTTCCAATAATTTTATATTTTGAAATGATAAGAAATGAAATGAAAAATAACTGAATAAATATATTTGCTTTAAATAAATGGCCTACATTTTTAATAAATGGATGGACAGATGGATGGATGGCTAGATGGATGGATGGATGCATGCATGTATAGCTCGTTTATGTTTTGTTTCACTAGACTTAAGCAACAAAATCAAATGAGATCTTATGGCTGATGTACATTGTAGCACGTTTGTTTCTTAAGTCTTTTCTTTTCTTAGTACTTATGTATGTACATATGTTCGTACATATGTACATACGTACATATATACGATTTTTCTTGTTACTAGAAAAATGTATTGTTGTTACAATTGTTATACATTAAAAAAACAACATTACAAAGAACAACAACACGCATCAAATTCAGGGTCATTCAACCTAATGTGTAACAGTTTGATAACGATTTGTTTTCACCTAAAACTGATTCAAAGTTTGATGAAAAATATTCACTTTTTTCGTAGAGAGCCAACACATTAACGAAAATAACTGCTTCTTAATGATAAATGAATGTTGTTTTTGAGGTGTTAAATGATTTTTGACTTCTGTTGAACCAATATTACTAATTTTATTCATATAATTAACGTTTGGTATTAAAACGATGTTGTGTCAAGTGTCAAGATTTTTTTGTTTATTAAATTTTCTACGCATAATAACTAAAGAAACTAAAATTCGAAACAAAGATGTTGTAGCTCGAATTTTCCTCAAGCCAACTGTGTACGTTTAGTTTGTATTTATATTTGTTTCGTCAAAATAAAGCATTAAAAATTAGACACATGACTTTGGAAAAAAAAAAGAAACATACATATTGTTGTATGCTCTTAGACATTAAACATAACAATCCATAATGATACACAATAAAGACCTTCAATTGAAAGCACAAAAATGACCTTAAATAAAGAGCAGATACAATTATATTTAACAATGAAAATAATACAAAATAATACAAAGAAAATAATACAAACTACTCGTATAATAATATTTATGCTGCATATACGAAACTATATTATTTATTATTATTTTCTTCTTAAAATTTTTGTGTTTTTTTTCAATATATTTTTTGTCTCCTTATTTATTCAATATTTTAGTTTCTAACACCTTGTTTTCGAATTTTATAATGCTACGAAACTGTAAGCAATTATAAACTATTGCATTACGAATAATATTAAACTTCTTAATTATCTTTCAAAAAAAAAAAAAAAGGAAACGATGTAACTGAAAAGGCTTTATTGAACACATTTAGTAATAATACATACATACATACATAATTGGCCATTACAACACTTCAGTCAGGATTACGGCCTAGCTTCTCACACCACTCATCTTGTGTATTTTAATTTTATACATGAGTGGTGGGATCTACAGTTTAAAGTCGACTCCGAACGACAGATTTTTTGAGAAACTTTTCATGGTAATTTTATTTCATTTTCCGATTTTTTGCCAGAAATCTGCTAAGAGGAAGTCGCCGAAGAAATATTCTTTTTTCATATTTCATTTTGATGTATGACCTGGGCTTTGAACCTTGGCTTTACGTCTAATAAGCCAACACACTACCTACTAGACTACGGCAACTTCTAGTGCCGTGATATTAGTGATAATAACTCGAATCAATTTTGTCTTGTACAATAACTTGTTGTTATTTGGACGTGATTCCATAATGTCTCTATCAATTGATAGATAACTTGACTACAGCCGGCTATCAAAGTGAATTTTTCCTTAGCGAAATTATTAAAAATACACAAGAAACGGCAATAATCACTTGTTGCCACATGGATGTATAAGAACCCCTCAACTAAACTTTTTAAGTTTTTGGTATTGGCCTGATGGAAATCAATTCCATTTTCTTATTAGCTCAAATTGTATGGTCCGAATTAAATGCTTGATCGCAAAAGAGTAGCACGTAGTAGATTATACACACAATAAAACTTTGCTGACCATCAATTGTGAATTGATTACCATTTGCGTGGACTAGCTGCCATTGGACTATAACTGTTTTCATTTGATATTATCGTAAGAGCCTAATATTGTTCTTGTTGAACCCATACATCAAACATTCTTCTGTATCCAGCATTCGTCAAGTATTTTCAAATGGTTTTATGCAATCACGAATATTTTATGGGTAATTTCGACAGTGTCTTATAAGTCCTGTCGGTGGATCGGTTTTTTTGGCCTTTCAGAAATTGGGATATCTTTGACTTAAAAGAATTGTGCATTGTCTTGTCATTGTATTTCTTGAAGAAAAACTGTAAAGAACTGTTGCTAGCTCTTAATCAAATTACACAAACAATTACAAAATATCGCTGATGCAGTACTAAGAAAAGATAACTTGGATTGATTGGAGAGATAAGGACTTAAGATTTTATTTTTTGAAGAAGGTGCAAAACAAAGTTACATACGTTACCCTAATTACCGTAATGGCACACATAAGTTTAACAAAAGGGTGTGAATCCATAGCTTATTTTTACAATATTTAAGTAATTAAACAATTAATTTTTAAAATTTGATGCAATTGTAGGTCAATTTGTTTTTTTATGTTTTTATATTAAATTACAAAACTTGAAGATTAATTGTATTTGAATTACATTTTATTTATTAATTTTTTTTTTCAATAAATTATTCAATCAATTATAGTCTTTCGATAATTGACAATGATATTTTCTATTGAATCATTAAAATTATTTTGTCAGTACGTTATTTATACAAACAAAAAAATATTGAATAATAATAATAATAAGTACAATAAAATATTAATATTGGCCTGCAGCAACTATACGAGCAACTTAAAATCTATAAGAGGATTTGAAATGTTGGTCATTTCAAATGATTATTAAGTTAGGTCAAGTTGAAGAATGTGCGGCCTTGTTATGAATTTAATATTGATTTAGTGCATTCAATTTATTCTTGAAAAAATCTTTATTTTTTAATTTTTCTACCATTTTCATAATACGAGTATAATAATTTTTGTATTTTACATACCACAAAACAAAAAATTAAAAATTAAAAAAAATAATTAATAAAAATATTAATTTGAAAAATTGTTGTGAAAGTTTTAATTACACCTTGTTTAGTTTATTTGATTGTAGTTGTGGGTGTATTTTGGTGCAATTGTTGTTGTTATTGTTGACATTTTATGCATTTTATTTAACAATAATTTCTTTCATTTAAAATGTACTAACGAAAAAAATTTTAATTGCATGATATTATTACATTTTTTTTCCCGCAATTTAGTTTCATTGCAAACATAAACAATTCATTTAAACTTAAACATGAGTCTTGCTTGTACTAATGTTTTCTTTTTATTTCTTACACTAAATTTTTATTGTTATTTGACTTTATTGCCTGCATAATAGATTGAAAAGAAATGAAAAAGGAAATGAAAGAAATTAAATATTTAGCCATGAAACATGTAATAAAAGGAAAACTTATTTAAATTTAATGGCATAATTATTGCTAACGCAATGGGAAAAATGTTGTTTGCAATTTATTTCTTGATAACTTACTACACTTTTAAATGTTTTGAGTTGAAAATGAAAAATATAAAATTATGTACATAAATGCGTATGACGCATAGAAGAAGTGACAATATTTATCCTTCACACAGCTCAAGGTTTGCATGAGAATTTTTTATAATTATGTACAAATATAATACACATTTTAGTTAAATCAAGTAGAACCTAGTAGCATGCCACTAAGTAGCTCGAAAATCTTCAAGTATTTTTTAACAAATTTCTTCTAGTCCAAGCTTAAATTTTATGAATTTCTTAATTAGATAAAAATGGCTTAACGTGGGTCGTCGTTTGCTTCATGGCCGAACTCACAACATTTAAGCATTAACGGCATAAAATTATCTTTCAGTTTCATGGATACTAAAAACATTTACCCTCCTTTTAGTTTTATTTACGCTTAAATATTAGAAAAAACAAAAAAAAATTAAAACTTTTAAAAATCTTTACTTGAATGATCTCTACCTACATATGAAATAAGCAAAATATACATTAACAAACAATACAGATGATATACTGCGGGTAGCATTAGAAGTACGCTATTCTTTATGGTCATTGTTTGTTGGTTGGTGGAAATACCTTTCTTGCCAAAAAGTAAAAAGTCTTTAAAAATTAAGACAAAACCAAAGAAAATAATTACACGTTAGTGGTGGTGACTATATTTAAGGCGATTTTAACCTTAAACAAAAAAAAACAAAAACAAAAGATATGTAGAAACGCACAATGTTAATCATAATGATACAGTAAAAAAAAATTTTTTTTTTTAAATTTAATGAATGACTTTATTTCAGATTAACTTGTTTTGAATTCGTTTTACTAGATCAGTAATTAATTGGCGTTTTTATTTGACGATAAAAAGACTTTTAGAAATTGTGTCTTAATTAGAACATTTTTTGTATCCAAGGTATTATTCGATGAATAGCCTTTAAAACATTCTTAATGTTTAAGAAACTTCGTAATTTCTAAAGTGAAATTAGTCTTAGGCCATTAACATTTAATATTTCTTATGCTGCGTTACGTGGCAAAGAATACAAATCCGCAATGCTTTTGTGATTGCCAGTAATGTCGTTGACAAAATGTATGCAACATGTTACTATGGAAACATTATTCATTTTATAATAACGCGATCAAAATTAAAAACGAAAATAATTTTTAGATTGAATATATTTTACGCAGATTCTGTCTGAGCCATTTTTATGGTATCATAATAAAGCCCCTCAAACATTCATTCAATCATTCAGACAGTATATGTACATACGATAGTAGTACTGTTATTATCACTGATGATAATGATGATGATGACGATCATGTGACGGTTGCAACGAACATTCAAATTTTGTGGGTTTTGTTTTGCATGTAATTTATGGAAACAAGTGAATTTAAACATAAAAATGAAAAAATCTATTCTTAACAAATAAAACTAAAATTAAAAATAAAATTAAAAAAAAAATTGTAAAGAACTGACTTGAATCATTTAGAGCTATATATGTATATATGTATGTATATGAACAAACAATACAATGAACACTTAAAAATATATGTGTATACAGAAGTATTATTTTTTTTACCCAAACTAAGGTAAGAAGAGTTTTTCAACTGCATTCAATTAGAAACGAACAGACTAACTTACTAACACTGTCATCCACTAAATAACAATATTGGTTGTGAGGTATGAAAAGACTTGTAAGCCATATTCCGTTTGTAGTAGTTCAATGCAGTCCGATCAATGCCGGTGTTTCGATGTGCTTCTTTATTATGCTTCTTTTTGTAGTTGCTTATATTGTTATTAGTATCGTTGTGGTTGTTGCTTATAGCTTCAAGTAGCAAAAAACACTCTGTATTATAAATTTTGCAGTATTTTATGTATCCACTGTGTTGATGATACTAAACTATGCTTGCACAGTGATTAATATAAGAAAACTTGCGGTTTAATAATTTCAAAATGCATAGATGGTCATTCTATTCAAATTGATATACAGTTTGCTATTCCTTTAAATAGAAAGACACAAAAAGGAAACGAATTTTTCTTCAATAAAAAACGATACATTTTTAAATAAAATACAACAATGATTGATTAATAGAAACAAATATTTCGGCGACCTCCTCTCAGCAGTCTTCTGACATAAAATCTGAGAAAAAACTATTGTTATGAAATAATAAATAAATATATGGAATAAAGGATTGTAGTAGACAATTAACGAAGTCGCCGTGGTCTAGTAGGTAGTGTGTTGGCTTATTAGACGTGACGCCTCGGTTCAAATCGAGGTCATTCCAACTGAACGAAATATGAAAAAATATTTCTTCGGCGACTTCCTCTCAGCAGATTTCTGGCAAAAACTCTGAGAGTAAATAAAATTCCCATGAAAAGTTTCTCAAAAATCTGTCGTTCGGAGTCGACTTGAAACTGTAGGTCCCGTCACTCATGTATAAAAATTAACGCACACAACATAAGCGATGTGAGAAACTGGGTCGTAATCCTTACTAAAGGGTTGTAATGACCAATTATGTATGTATGTATGTGGATAATTAATTAAGTAAGTAAGAGCAATGATAAGGGTGTTGGTTGACCCTCGATTGAAAACTTGATCAATATATGGAATAAGGGATTGTAGTGGACAATTAATAAGTAAATGAGAGCAATGATAAGGGTGTTGGTTCATCTTCAATTTGAGGTAGTAAATCATTATTTTTCTGATTTCTATAGTTTTTGATCGAATTTTGCCGTTATTTTGTTGTGCATTCTATATATGTGACCCTTAGAAATCAATTCTACTCTATTGTAAGTACAACTTATCCCTCCCAAGTGCCTTTTAAATTTGATAAAATATGCAAAATCCTGAAACCTACATGGACCAATGGAACACTACATCGTCGTCATTCTCATTTCATCAATCTTTTATTTACAATTTCATTTACCTTATTTAATTACATTAACCCACTGTACGTACATATGTATGTTTTATCTTTTTTCTTCTTTTCGGTTTATTTTTTATTTTTTAGTGCTGATGAGACTCCATACTTTGGTGGAGTGTATAGAGTGTAGTGGCGAAAAAATTGTGATTACATTTGTTTTGTATGTGTGTTGGTGTATGTATGTATGTTCAATTCATTTACCGTAGTAGTTGTTATTATTTTAGTTGTTGTTGTTGGTTGGTTTTTATTTTGGGGACAAGCTATTATAAACCATGGTAAGATAGTCTCAACGATCAGTTGGTAAAAGTGTATCGTTGCGTACGGTTTGTCAGAGTGAACAAGTCAAATTGAGATACGACAATTTAAATTTGATTTTGATTTAAACATTTTCTACATTTTTCTAAGAAATATTGATTAAAAGCATATATACAAACATATCTATTAAAATAAGTGTAAGTGTTAAAAAAATAATCGAAATAAAATATTAAAAATAAAACTCTTAAAAAGAAAATTGAAAAAAGTATTTAACAGTAATTAAATACATACAAAATTTAAATTAAAAAAAAAAAATTTAAGAAACTCTACAACAAAATCCTCTAAAAAGGAATTGGTAATATTAGTTACCTTTTTTTATTTATTATTATTATTATTTTATCTTTATTATTTGCTAGTTATTTCGAAATAAATGACTTCTAATTAAACAGTACATAGTTTCGAAAGTCTTTACGTTTTATTTTTCCTGTACTTTGACTCATGCTTTTAGTTTTAGTTGATGCTGCATTTGAATTTTAAATTAAATTTTGATTTTTTATTTATATTACGAGGGAGTTCAACGAATTTAAAAAGCGAAGCGAGTGAATATATTGCATTTAAATAACAGTATTTCTTTAAAAATATTTACAAATTGTAAAGAATTCACAAACATTATGGGTTTGTATGTATATACAAAGAAAGAAAAAAAAAAGAATAATGTGTTTACAAGTTTCTGAACAAGATTTCTGGATAAAAACAATAAATTTGAAATTTTAACTTTATTTATAATAATATGAAATAATATTTTTAAAAATTTACTTAAACTTATATAATTTCAAAGTAATTTTACTTAAAAAATTCTGCGTAAGTCTATATGATCAAAGGATAATTTTAATTTAGTTATAAATGCTTTGATAAAGCTTACTGCTTATGTTTCTTGTTATTATTTAATTGAATTTTATAAATAATTGTATAAGAATCAAATATTTTTCCAGAAATGAACATAATAAACGAATCCTCGTTTTCAGAAAATACTTTAAAGTCCCTTTTTACACCCAAGCTTGATTTGATGAAAAGTAGTTTATAATCGTTCTTAAAAGCATTAAAAATCTGTAAATGGTAGATGAAAATATGGTGCCAATAAATTTTTGTTTCTGAAATTAATTTTTTTATTCTAAAATTTTGTGCGATACGATTTAGTGGAATGGTTTTTAACTTTATTTTGTTTTTGAAATTCACTAAAAATCAATTTTAGTTCTATTGATAAACCTTCTATTATATCATAATTAATTTTAAAATTCTTTTTATGATGCAACCTACAATTCTCCTTTCTTTTGATAATTGTTTTTTTTTTTGCTATTACTTTCTCTTATTTAAGAATAATAACGTGACTTGCATTATTTCCACATTTGTTTTCTTTTTCGCAATTGATTTCACTGCAAATTGTATTTTATTTCTAACCATTAAAATAAAATTCTAAATTCTATTAAAAAAAAAGAAAAGAAAACTTACAACAATAATATAATGCCGTGGTGTTTGTCTTATAGAACCAGAATTTTCTTTTTTCAACTGAAAACAATTTATATTTATATGTATAGGTATATGCATATGCATGTATGTATAAAAGCATGTAAAGCTATGCATTTTTAGTAAAAAAATAATTTGCATTTTAAATTAAAAGACTGCAATTTTTATGATATTTTTACACAATTAAAATTAGAAAATTTAATGTCGTTTCAATCATTTCTATTTATTCATCTTTTTTTGTTTTTTTTTTGTTTTGTAATTAATAGCAAAACTTGTCTTAAAGATTTGCATACAATGATTGTTATGTTAAAGGGTTATTAAAAAATAAAATATTAGGATGATTATCGTTAATTTTATGTGAAAATATAAAATTGTCATTTTAAGTTTTAAAAAAAAGTGTGGTTTACCTAAATAAGTAAGTTTCCTGAGGATAGCAAAGAGTAACAATTGTTAAATAAAATATATTTAAAGTTATTTATTCAAGAAAATATTTGAGTCTACCGTTTGAAATGTTTTTTTTATTGATTCAGTACGGCATTAGAGATTATCACTATGACGATAATCTTCAGATTTCAGATTTCAGATTTCAATACTCTTCTCACTCTAGTGAATTCTTAAAAGCAAATGTTCATAAAAGTGGCGTTTGATACAAATTTCATGTGCATGTGAAACATTTGTTTAATAAATTTAAAATTAAAATTTGCATAGTTACGGGATCAATATGGCTTTAAATTTGAAGAATACTTTGGCATATTCTACACCATTCGATTGTAACGAGATGTCTTACATAAAGCTTTAGGCAGCATCTTTGCCAGAATATGTTTTATCATGCTGTATGAATGCAGGAATTGTTTAAAAACTTAAAAAAATTCATTTAAATTTCGCTCATATTTGAAATCTTCTTAAAATGTGCTAATTTTTTAAACAGTTTTTTATTTTGGATTTTTTCGTAAACAGGTTCCACTCTCATGTGAAATATCTGTTTATTTATTGATTTATAATAGTCGGTCATTGTGGTTTATTTTTACAACAACAACAACAACAACAACCACAACAAATGTAATTGATGAGTTAGTCAAGTTTACATACATATTTATTTATTTTCCTTCGCTAAAATGTTCATGAGCAAGTAAAAGTATTTTTCATACTTTCAATTATTTTCGCTTTTTATTAAAAATTTCGCACATGTTTTCTTATTTTTTATTATGATTATTTTACATCTTTTTCTTTTACACTCTAAATGCCCAGTTATGAACAAAAACAAAAACAAAAAAAGGAAAACAAAACGTATTTAGACTTTCCCGCCCATGTTTTTATGTAAAAATTGTTTTTTTTTTGCTTTTCTGTTGTCTTGCAGAGGATCAGTTATGCTGTGAGATCTTTTGTATGTGAATCAGTATTGACATGGTCAGTCAGCCAGTTGCCAGTAGTTATACATACGTTTTTTTCTTCTTCTTTTTAAATGCTTTTTAACATCCCCGTACCATTTTTTGTTTGCTTATAAAACTGGTGGCATAGAAATCAAGGAACAGCAACAGAAACAGAAACAGCAACAGCAACAGACAATTACCATCATCATAAATATCGTCATCAGGTTGATATTGTTGTTTTGCGGTTATTGCTGTTGAACAACCTGTGATTTCTTCTTTGGAATGTTTGCGTTTTTTTCTGTTTTGTTTTGTTTTGTTTTTGGTACACTTTTTACAAATAAAGAAATATAAATACATACGTTTTTACTTAAAAATATTGTGTGCTTTTGCAGCCTACCAAATACTTATTTAAATATGAAGAATGTTTGATTAACAGCATTTAAAATGATGATTCAAACATAGTTATCATATGCAAAATTAGTTTCTGGATAGTTTCCAAATTTTGGTTTTGATTTTTTAAAGCTCAAAAAGTATTTCGCCATAAACGTATAATAAAGACATTTAACTTCTTATTCTATTGTATTTAATTTCGTTATTCATTATCAAAGAGCTTTTATTGTTTAATCAATTTTTTGTGTAAACTATGTCTTTGGTTCATCAATCTATCCTTAATGTTTATAGGATACTAATCTTAAAAAATCATAAACAAAAGAAGAACGTTTAAACATGTTGATTAACGTATATTGCGGCATATGTTTATAAACATTTGGATTTATTTAAAAGTTGGCAAAATCTTTGTTTTGTTTATAACAACATGAGTGTTTTCTTTTATTTTTTTTTTTTTAAATTGACAACTTTATTAATTGCAGTCACGTTGTTAGTTCACCTTTTTATCATCATTGTCAGTATTTTCTTGAATTCTTTCCAGATTACAATAATTGTTTGAAATCACTCATGTTTTTTAAAAGTTTTAATTTTCATAAAATGACTGATTTGTTGCTATTCACGTTTGTACATTTATCAAGTTTTTTCTTTTTTTTGAATTTTAACTCAAATTGCTTAATGTTTATTCATCATTGCGAACAGTTTGTTGCTGTTTTTTTGTAAGAAAAAAGGAAAAGTTTTCACTTAATCTTCTGTCGTTGATGTTTCTTTTCCAATAATTCTGCAAAGAGCAATTGTGATGACTACAGTTGTATTTGTTTTTATTTTCTTTCTTTTCTGCTGGAAAAATTCCAAACTTGAGGCCTTTTTCAAGCAGGAGTTGTCGATCTTGTTTGTCTCGTTTACTTAGAAAAGAAAATTATTTTTAGCTTTTGCTTTTGGCCATATTTACGTATGTATATTTAACCAAGTGTTTGTCTGACGGCTATGCTTTTTTCTCGCATGTTTTTTTTCTTTCTTTGGTCTCTTGGATTTTAAGTAAAAGTAACGCACCTTTTACGTCTCGTTAGTACGTGGTATACATTTGTCTGCATCATTTGATGCGTGCGCTTGGCCAAATTGTTAAGTGTTTTTGTATTTTTTCGCATTATAGACTGTTATGGACGTTAAAGACGGTTAGTGGGTTACATTTGTGGACTCATTAACACGTTTTTATTTCAATTTTCTTCTATTTTCTATAAATCAATGCCAATATTTATTTGTTTTAAAACATTATGGATATTATTATAGCCTGCTTTATTGTTGCAGCAATTAGTGATATATCCGCTTTAAAATAAATGTTTCCGTTTTATCTACAACAAATATCTATGAAACGGGGCTTTTAAAAATTAGGTTTGAAAAATTTACATGATTTCTCAAATGTTATGTACGTGTTAAGTAAACCACAACTGCCCTTATTTGCTATCCGGATAAATATTAGTTAAAGGAAATATATTTTCGATGAAATTTTTACACTGAAGTTCTTTTAATATCTCTGACAAGTACTTTCATATTCTGCTTATTGAAATTTGGTAGATTTGTTGTCTTGTTATGATTCTGTGTATTCCATTATTGAAAGGATACATTATTTCTGTTTCACTCCAATCACTTTAGTGTTTTGACTTAGTCACTTCAGTGCTACTTATAAAATTAATTAGATTTTCAATCATACGATCGTATGTCGGAATCTGGTGCCAGAATAATATTCTGATAGTCTGATTGATTCTAGAACTTGCTAGTTATTAGAAAATGTACTAGCACCTGTTACTACACCCACTTTAATAACTCACTTTTAAACTGAAAGGACATAATTCCTGTTGATATAATTCATTTCATCGAAAGATTTATTATATTTGTAAACGGAAATTTCGTTTATTATAATCTGGTCTCGAGAACGATTTTGCCCGTAAGGATTGAATGTTTAGGTGTTAAACATACAATGTCTAAAAAGAGTGATTTAAGAAAATATGTATTCCTAAGATTTATTTTAGCAAACAATTAGATATTTACCATATATAAACGCTTTGGATCGGCTGTAACTTTCTTAGTTTTTATGTTTAAACATTTCTTTAGTAATTTCAAGATAAACCATTCATTGCCGATGTATAGTAGTAAATATTAATGCAACATGTTGCTAAACATACAGTCAACATTTAGATCTATGTATGTATATAAGCATAATGCAACTTTATGCTGCATTTAAATTTTAATTGAATTCTTTTAGTATAAAATTAATATTTCCATTTTATACACTGTGTAAGAAACAATAAAGTCTTACGAAACACTCGATTATAAAGTTTCCAAATTTCTGAAAACAACGATTGCATTTCTTGCAATTATGTATACATTTTCCTCTCTTTTTCTTTTACGTTTATATCAAATATAAATTGTATAAAATTTTTAGAGATATTAGTCTTCTGTGCACTTTTGTTCCATAGTGCATGCTTCGAAATATTCAAATAAGTAACGCTTGAATAATTTTCGTTTTTATTGTTATTTGATTTTAATTAAAATAAATATGTATTGTTTATAAGCAAATTCAACACATTATTTTCTTAGTAATTTTGCAGCCATGCATCCATTCATCTATACTAAGAATATATTATTGCATTTTGTTATTTATCAACAACTGACATACGTACATAGTACATACATCCATACAAATTACTTAGTAATATTTGTCAATATTTGTTGTACATAAGTTGCAACCACATAGTTATATATAAATAGATAAAATTGTTGCACAAATAGTTTAAAAGTGCTAAATAAACATCGTGTTTGTTGAATATCAATACATATTTAACATTTATTTGTTAAAGATGTTGCAATACCTTTGTATAGAGTACTAATAATGATAATCTAATATGTATTGAATTATATTTTAGTAACTATTTTTCGTTGCTCTATTACGCAAACCAAATACTCATGCCCACAAAGATGCACATTTACAAATAAGTCAAGAAATGTACTTTCTATTGTTTCGTTTAGTTTTTAGAACAAATTTTAATTGAATTGTCTTTAGACTTTTTTTCAGTTATCTAAAATAAATTACAGAACAAATAATCGAAAAACATGATATAAAAAATATATTTTATTTCAATTATTTTTCATTCTACAAATAAATGTAAATTAACGACACATTTGCAAGATGTCATAAAGCAAATTGAATATCATTTCAAACAAGGTAACAAACAAAAACTAACAATACATTGCGTCCAGCTCTGGTTAACAGTAAAGTGAATCACTATTACGTTATTGTGTAATTAACAATTAAAAAACTTAAAATTTTTGTCATTGGCCAAAATAATAGGGAAAACGTTTAAATATTCCCACTCCTTCATTTAAAGCATACAATCGTAATGTTCAGGCAGCAATTAGTGCAAATAAATTTAAATTGATGATACACCATAGCCTTTATTAACGCTTCTTACAAAAAAAAAAAAAAAATAATTGTAATTGAATTTTAGCTTCATGTAAACAAACATTTAAAAAATGCCCAGCACTTCAAATAGATACGAGGAATTAATATTAAAATGCATTGAAACTATTATTTATGTATCTAAGCATTCCTCTCTCTATGTAACAATATTGGTATGTAAATATTTATTTGTTTTATTTATGTATATGTACATACGTACGTACATAGCATATACATATGTATATTATAAATATATATTATAAAAATCCCATCAAATCCAAATCAAACAAATAAACATTTACAATAAAACATTATTTAAGTGCTAAGTAGACTACAAACCTACACTGAATGAAATTGAATTTTAACAAAAATTTTACAAATTTTTTTTACGCTTTGCCAGTTAAACAAACAATTCTGTTTGTTATACAAAAATAAAAATAAAATAACTTACTATGCGGAAGATAATTACAAATACCAAGACAATGATTGAAAAGCGAAAAAAGGTACAACTTTCGCCACAACAAATAAATTTTGGGCTCAGTTCGACTTAACAACCAACTATTACGGGTATGAACACAAAAAAAAAAAATAATGACACACTTAAAATTTATTTGCTGTAAACCGAAGATTCACCTCACGACACTAAGCGGGCAGCCAAGAAGGCAGGCAGGCATATTTCAAAGTTATTGTTGTCGATACAATATATCGTAATTCGTAATTATTCGTTTTTTTTTTTTCTTTATAACGCTTTATAAAAATTGTAGATTGACGTAGGTCATGGTACGTACTTGTATAATAAATTTGTAATTGAATTTGAAAAATTCGATTTTGTTAAATCATTTTCAACATAATCAATGGTTATTAATTTCGTATAAATTTATTATTTTTTGGTTATTAATTTCGTATAAATTTATTATTTTTTTGGTTATTAATTTCGTATAAATTTATTATTTTAATATAATTATTTTATTGTAGTTTTTGTAGCGCTCTAACCATTTAGCTGTTCGTGTAAATCTGGTGTTTGTGGAGTTTAGTGTAAATAACACTTAAAAATTTCTTGTGACATCATTTAAGAATGAAACATTTACATAAATTATTTGAAATGTTTCAGATAAATAAAATATACTTCAAATAAAATTATAATACTCGTTTCATATCGCTGACAGGTATTAACATATTCCTCTTACTAAAATTTCTTAGCTTGATAAGACACATTATTTTCGTTTCACTTCAATCACTTCAATGATCAAATTCAGTTGCATATGGATTTAGGCTCAATCACTGCAATGCTGTTTATAAAATCAATTAAATTGTCAATCATCCTGGGGCCAGAATAATAATCGGAAAGCCTGATTGAACATAGTTCCCGATGACATTATTTATTGTATAGAGTTCGTATTGCAATTTAATTTCTAAGGCTGGGTTGGCGTTTCAAAAATATTATGCATTACAACCTTCTCTGATACCTTCTCTGAATGCCTGCAATGATAAATGTGCCGTATTTTTTAGTTTTTCTTCAGTAAAGTAAAATGGAGACAGGTGGCTGCAAATGCAAGTAGCGATTTTAAAATATTTCTTAACAAATTAAATGGGTTTCGTAATAAAAACATTGTGACAATTGTTTTAAAAGACAAGGGAACGATAACGTAGAAGAGTTAACTGTTGTTTCAATGTGTCATATAATTTAAATGTTTAAAGATAATCAATCTAGTTTATGCCTTTTTATACTTTCCATTGTGGTTTTATTTGAATTAATAAAATCTATTTACTGTTTCAATTTATATCAAAAATAATAATAAAAAAATTATTTAATAAACAAAATAAATAAATAATGATGCTTAATTTATAAAAAAAAAAGTTTTCTGTATTCACACGACTCCCCTTCTCTGTGATTATAAAAAACTACTCTCTTAAAAAATTTGAAAAAAAATTAAGTTTTTAAGCGTTTTTTCTTATTGCATAATTTACTTGGTGTAGCTCACGTTGTCTCTTTAAACATTGCACTGAAAATAATATTTTTCTTCTGAATTGTGCATCTGCAAAACTAGCAAGAAATAAAAAAAAAATGTACAAAAGACGTTATAACTTGCATTATTTCGTTTTTAATGATTAAAAAAAAAACAAAAAAAATCCAACTTGTTTTATTGTGGTTTTCATAAGACATTCTCTTCTTTAGTTATTTAGTTGCCAGTCTCAAATGTAACTTGTAACCAAGTGACTTCAATTTTTGTTTTTTTTTTATTGTGAATAAAGAAGCAATTTTAGGCTTTATGTTTATTTTTTGTTCGTTTATTTTTTATTTCTTTTAAATTATACGGCTGCAATATTTCTTTTACAAATGTTTCAGCTGCAAGCCTTAATAAATGTATGTATGCCTATGTATGAGTGTAAGTATATGTATGTGTTTGTATTTTTGTTAATCTGTTGTACGATTCTCATTGGCACTTTAGATTATTTTTAATTAAAGCTTTAGTCAAGGAGTTGAAATTATTTATAAAAGTAATGAATGGATGGATGGATGTATATCAGACGGATGTTATACACTGGCTTAAGCAACTTGTTTTATTTTATTTTATATACATACATACATATCTTGTGATTAAATGGCCAACAATGGCAATGTTTATCAACACATCTTCTGGCTTGTCCAATAATACATAAAAAATATATACATACATATATATATACAACAGTAAAAAAATTTGATAAAACTTAGTTGGTAATCAATAAAAATACCGGCTCAGTACTTTGACAAAATCATTTTCAAATATTTTTGAACGCGGATTTTTATTGCACGTCAAATAGATTACAAATTATGGTATCCTTTCACATTTCAAATAAAAAAAATAAATTATTTGGAAACAAATATGCCCACCATATATGTACATATGTATGTGCATACATATATCGCTAAACAACTTTTGCCATTAATCGAATTATTGAATCAGATGGACACAGCAAGTATAAAGCAACATGTTGCAAGAAAATGTTTCTCATTCTTATCAACAAAACTTTCATTTTTTTCGATATCTAATGAATAGAAAAATGCGAATGAAGTATTTTAACGCGGTATTTAATAAAAACTCATACAGAAATAAAACTTGATAAATCAATTTTATGCAATATATTGTATTGAGATTGACGTTTAATTTAAAAATCTGTCCGAACAGTAGCTGATATCCTTATTAAATTTGTTACATTCTAAACGATAAAATTCTGATTTTCTTCAAACATTCTAAATATTTGAAAAAATTCTCTGGTAATTGTTAAAATATGTTAAAAGAAATCACTACATTGCAGTTATTCTCTCGTTCCTTTATATAATTTACTTCCAAACTTCCTAATTATACGAAAATCTATAACATAAGAATCTGTTGTTATTTGTTGTAGCATAAGTATAAAACTACTGCCAAATTTAAACAAACAAACTTCATATAGAATTCTCAAATATAATACAATACAAATACGTCATTATTTTTTGCGATTTTCCCATTAATTATATTTTGCTTCACCTGTGTCATTCATAAATAATTCTGAATGTTCATCATACAACACTCCACTCAAGCTTATCTTTCGTCTTCTTTAAGTGCCAATTTATGAAAATGGTATTCTATGAAACGCAAAATCATCATCTACTACCTACTAAGCAGTACTTTAGTAATTATTATTATTTTTAATCACATTAAATTGAGTTTTCGTAATGCCTAGACGGTGGCAAAGCTGTCTAGTCTGTAAATTTTAAAATTCATCTTGAAAAAAAAGAACAAAAAACATTTAATATTTAAAAACCAAGTTTCGCCTATTTTTGCTACCGATGTTTGCCACAATCCCACCACAGACACAGTCTATCTGTCTGTGTTAACAATTGCAAGTTGGCAAGTGTTCTCATATCTATTCGGTCGATTAGTTTAGTTATGGCAGACAACTAAACTGCAAGTGGCATGTAAGCATGATGTTGCAGCTTCTTCTATTTCTAAAATTTGCTTTTGTTTTAACATATTCATGGCCATTAAGATGAAACGCTTGGAATGACGATCTGAATGAATTTTTACGTTTCTTATGTGTGAATAATGATTTCTTATAAAAGTATAGAAAAAAAAAATGTTGAGATTTCTGTTTAGATTGCTAATGTGTTGCAAGTAATGCATGCAATTTTCTTAAACGGATTTAAAACAAAACACATAACAAATGTGGCTCATGACGTTGCTAAAGTATATGAACGGAATAAAACATGACACTTGAGGAAAAAAAATCTCTCCTAACAATGATAAAAAGACATTCATGCACATAGGAACATACAGACATATGGAGATACATACGTTTTGAGGTCAGTATTTAAAAAAATGTTTAATAAAGAACAATTAGTTTTTTGTTTTTAATGTACAAATATGTGAAATATGGTTAGATTTTCCAATGATTGGCAATACGACCGAGTAGGCCAATATTGTGATCGCATAGATTTGCTGAAAATTAAAAGAGATATTACAACTTAATTAAAAACATTTGGAAAAGCGCCGTATAACAAATCGGATCCAAAATTAAAATTAATGAAAGAGTTAACCTGAATTGGATTATTGCAGTCTCAAAACGGCATAATGAATTGTATATTTAAGAGCAAATGAAGCATTTTTTCAGTTTTATTATGCGAATTCAATTCAATTAATTGAAAATTCTCACGTTTCGTAATCTTAAAGCATTACAAAACTAATTTGTTTGTTTGTATTAAATTAGATTCATTAAATAAAATAAAATTAAAAATAAAAATCTTTTCTGGTTTGTTTTTTGTATTATCAAACGAATAAATAAAATTAATCGTAGGCAATAAAGTCTTTTAGGAAACAATGAAAATAACCGTGTATGCTTTTAAAAGTAAATCATATGTTACGATTGAAATACCCATCGGGTAAATGTGCCATTACACTTGCTATTACACTTTGTTTAGGTAAATAGAATCGGTTCCAATTCACTGAATATGTTACAATCAGTGGATATGTCATAATATAAATTAACAAATATAATACAAGTATATTTTGTCAAATAACTGATAAACGTATAGAGTATACAGTACTTACGTATATACAAATATAGAATTGTAACGCAATTCTATTGCTTCTGAAATTTCTACATTAATTTTGGGTTGTCATCATTCAAGCGTATCATCATTGGGTGCGTCTGAAGTACTCATTTGGTAACCATCAAAATTCACAATAAAGGCCAACGACCGTACATACAATTTAACTTAACCTGTTACCAATAAGGGAATCTTGGTTTCGTTTCATTGCAATGATGTATGATAATCGAATATTATTTATTTACTTATCATTTAGTTTCTAAATTTCTATCGTAACGGTTGTTCTAATTATTTTTTCTTTTGTAAATTACAGTAATTTTGGAAACAAAATGTCGGTGCTACGTACCATGTTATTGTTGGCTTTGAGTGCCACTGTTACTTTGGCCCAAAGACGTTTAGCTCTACCTGATCCTAGAAGTTGTGCCAATCGTAAGTATTTTTTTTAACTTAAATGAAAAGAAACTAAAAATAAAACAAAAATGATGTCTCAATTTGTTCTTATGAAGGAGTACGACATGCCTCCTATCGTGATGCTCGTGGTGTATCTCATTCATACTTCTTTAGTTGGGAACATGCTCCAACCCGTAGCTTAGAAGTTGACTGGTTGGATGCCCGTAATATTTGCCGCCGTCACTGTATGGATGCCGTTTCTCTTGAAACTCCCCAAGAAAATGAATTTGTTAAGCAGCGCATTGCACGTGGCAATGTTCGCTATATTTGGACATCGGGACGCAAGTGCAATTTTGCTGGCTGTGATCGCCCCGATTTACAGCCACCCAATGAGAATGGTTGGTTCTGGTCAGGCTCTGGTGCTAAAATTGGTCCCACTTCTCAGCGCAATACTGGTGATTGGTCTCACACTGGTGGTTACAATCAGCCACAACCCGATAACCGTGAAGCTGCCCAAGGCAATGATGAATCCTGTCTTTCCATCTTGAATAATTTCTATAACGATGGTGTTAAATGGCATGACGTTGCCTGTCATCACCTTAAACCCTTCGTTTGTGAAGATTCCGATGAACTTTTGAACTTTGTTCGCTCACGTAATCCTGGTCTACGTCTGTAAAAATTGTTTTATAAACAAAAAAACACGCACACCCACAAATAACATACTCGTCTTATCCATTACCATCACCACCTCCGCTCTGTGTACTTATTGTTTTATTGGTTAATTGTTTCAAATCGCATAAAATAAAACAAAAATATTTTAGTTCAAATCGTTGAAGAAAAAAAAATACAAAATACAAAATTATCTTTATAAATGTATTTTATACCAGTTAAAAAAATTATAATATTAAGTATACATTAAAAAAGAAAAACAATTTTTAATTTATAAAAAAATAAAACTAAAAATTTTGTTATTGTTTTTATAGTTTTATCAATTTGTTTGTTAAACAAAATTTATTCTTGATATGAATGGATTTTCTATTTAAGAATTAAAAAACAATTGTTATCGTTAGTGAAATTAAAATTAAAAAAAGAAACACAAATTCATCACATTTTTTTAAAAAAATATTCTTTGGTTCGCTTGTGTAAACAAAATTCATAAGAAAAAAACAAAAATGCATTTATTTAAATAAAATAAAACAAAATTATGAGAAAAACAATTCATTTTAAAATCCATCATTGCAACAGCTTTCTTAGCTGATGAAGACAGGTAATGTTCGAATATACTATAAATACACATTTTAATATTTGGAGTATCTTTGAAGAAGATACAAACATTTGGGTTTTACCACAGTCTTAAAAAGATTATTATTATATTTTTTTCCTCCCGTTTTTGTAGTATCAACATTAGAAATGCTTATAATTAGGTGTATATTTATAATTTTTTATACGACTCACAATTTGAGTCTCACATACTGGAGAATGATTCCCACTTAAGTAGTGCATTGTGTTGGAACGAGGAATAGTATCTGTGTACATTAGATGGAAATCTCTTTATATAGGAATAGTTTGACAAAAGAAAAAACTTATGAGATCAACTGACAAGAAATATAACTACTAGTTAAAAATATGACAGTATATAGGGTACAAGATCCATTAGTTTATAAAAAACACATTGTTGCATAGATTTAATAGTGGTTTCACTATTAAAGGCCACATTGTGGGAATGTTCTAACAAATCAATAGAGATCTATAGACATGTCATTAAAGAACATTTACGTTCTCTTCTGTATTTGAACTGAAAGGTTTAATATAGATCTCTAGACATTAGTTTATTGGATATAAAGGGTATAAGCGTTAATGGCACCAGTATTTTTGGCATCATTTTATAAAATTAAGGCATTTATGTAAATGCTTCTTACGACGTGTAAAGCTTCTTGGTTTTTAAAACTTACATTATCCCTCTCTAATGATAATATAAACACTGCCGCACTTATGACAATGAACAAAAATGAATTTAATACAAATGAATGAATGTAAACGATTAAAAAGATAATAAACTTATATACAGAACGAAACTTTGGAACACCTATAAATCAATTTCAGCTTTTTTGATGCGAAAATAAGTAAATTTTCATTATTTTTAAGAAATGATTTAAAACAAAACATATTTATTCTATAACTCCGTTGACATTTTGAAAAATTATTAAACACGTTTTGAAATAATTTTAATTAACATTTATTAACAGAAAGAGACATATTTCGACGATTTCTATAGTAATAAAATATTACATTTATATGTATAACGCAAAATAAAAAATAGAACTTCAATATCAATATTTTTAATAACTAATATTTCGATTATACCATAGATTATGGTAGTACGTATAAATGTTTATGAGTGTGAATACTTTGGTAGTTGCTTTACAAAACTAAATTAAAAAAATAAAGATAAAGATAAAAGTTAAACCTTAAAGTTTAAAAATAAGTTATAAGTTATACAATATATACTATAGTGAAGAGTATACAAAAAAAAATATGTATAAAAATTATCATTTATACTAAGAAAGATGAAATATTTTTTATGTATTTGATAACAAAGGCATAGGTGTTTATCTTATGTTAAATACAATATATTAAAGTATACAATATCTACCATAAATGACAAAAATATACAATAAGGAGATTATACATGTATATAGTTAATGGAAAATAGGAGTTTTTATATGGTAAAATAAAATTTAATTAAATGTGAAATTTAGTTTTTAAGTAAAGATATTTATATATTTATAATTATTAAATACTACATTTCAATAATGTTTTGATAAGAAATCATTTTGTGAATTTTTCTTGGGCATTCCTTAACATACACACAGTAATAAATAATGAAGAAGAAAATCTAGATCCGCTTTAATTGTTAAAAACAAAATCAAAAGCAAATATGTATTTTGTTTCATACAAAAAGGAAACAAAAATATAAAAGTTAACACTTAAATTGTTAAATAAAAAATAAATTTGATTAAGTTTGAAATTTGATTAGGAGTTATGATTAATTTATGTTGTTGGGATTTGTGTGTGTATAGGAAATGTAGGTTAGGGATAATTTTGCTGGTATTTGTAGGTGTATTTATGAAATTCAATGTTAATTTAGTTTTCATATTTCAAATTTTTTTAATGAACTGGAAAACCTAAAATAAAAGAAATTTAAAATCAATTATTATGTTAAATGATTAATGAAAGCGAACATAAAATAATATGTATGTAGTATGTGTTAATTTAACATAATCAATTCTTATCTATTAACTGGTTAGTTACACATTTTTGCCCATCTAATTTATATGTATGTATATTGAGTATAGTCCTCTATATCTAAGTTGGTTAGAAGTGTTAATGTATTTGAACTATATTTTTGTAAAATCTATGTTAAGAAATTAAAATTAATTAAATTTAACTTTTTCATGATGATTAAAAAAATCGCGTAACATTCAATTTTGTTCAAAAAAAAGCAATTAAAGAGAATTGAAACAGAAATCAACTGTCATACTTTAACAATAGAATAGAAAATAAAAACAAAATCAGAGATTTCTATTTAACTGTATAACGCCATCACACACACACACATACACACAAACACACACCAAATAATCCGTTGTAAATGTTTTCATTCAATTTTGATAGAATGAGAAATAATATTCCATACGTTTAACATCTATTTACTAACTATCCATTTGAACATCCTAATAAGATATAGAATTCTATGAATTATATGGAAAAATAAATTCGTACATACACTAGAGTTTGTATAAAATGTTATTTCGATTCGTTAATAAAACATTAAATAAGATGCACACAAACACACATACAAATAGAGATAGAGACACATATAGAGATGATAGACGATAAATAAACTACGTTTGAAGAGATATTCGTTTTGTGTACTGATTTTTTTCGTTTTCATTTTAATCATATGCTCTACTTAGTAGAAGATAGGGAGGAAGTAAAAATTGAAACTTTGGCATTAGTTTTAGGCAGTACTTGAATTGTTTGAAGCTCCACTGATGGCGTTAAACAAAGCCAAGCTATTGCGCTGAGTATTATTGGCATCATTATTGTCATCCAGTGGTTGAAAAGGTTCTTCTAGCAATTCACTTAGAGCTTGGCACAGTTTCTGGTAATTTTCCTTTAGAGCATTATGGTATTCCTTTTGATCGCTGCTAATCATGCGCGCATTCAATTGTAAAGCCGTATGACAAACACCAATGAAATCTCTGAAAAAAAAAATAATGTTAATTTAAATTTGAGTTCTGAAGATGATTATATTAAATATTGCAGTACATACCTGAAGACATCTTTTAAATCTTCTACACGATCTACCGAAAAATTATTCACTACTTTAGGATCCAGAAAAACCTGGGCATAAGCCAAAGGACCAGCATTGACTTGTACGGCTACACTGCCCTGTAATCTAAGCTGTAATTTTTTAACGTCGGCTGGCGGTAGAATGGTCTCTTCTAATTCTGATACTTTGGTTTGCATTTCATCAATGGCAACTTCAATTGGACTTAATTCTATAATTTCGCGAGACTTTACTGATATACGTTTGAGTACGTATGGAAACGAATAAGTCGCTGTAATTACGAACATTAGTTATTGTATTGCTTTTGAACGATTATTATTAGAATTTTGGTTCATACTTTTTATCACTGTTTTACGTTTCCATTGCTCTTCAACAGCTCCTCTGGCCGCTCCAGATTTAGTAAAAGGTGTTTCATACATAAAAGTATCAACATCGTGATTTTGTTCAAATTCATTCAGTCTTTGATCCAGCTCATCTTTTGTAAAGAATGGTATCACATGGGTTACTTGTATATAAGCCAGTTTGGGATCTAGTCCAATAACGTCAACCTAAGAGATGATTTAATTTAACTGAGTAAAATAAATATTGTTGCATAGTGTATTTAAACATATAAAAAGAAAAATTGTAATTGGCAACTCACTTATAATTGAAAACTTCAATTTTTCAAATATTTTCCAATGTTTTGGAAAATTACAATTTTATTCTTGTCTTAACTTTTTCTTTTTTATTAAAAAAAACAGCCTAATTTTGAATTAAAATAATAGATAACTAACAATCAGTGATGTCTGGCGATCAGGCAATAGAAAATTTAGAATCGGCTACATCAGAACCGCTTGAGCAAAAAGAATCAGTTGAATTATTAGAAAATTTAAATGATCCCACTGCTAACATTATAATAACGGCAAATGGTCTTAAAATTCATTCAAACTTAAATCCGAATGCTGTAGAATTTTATCCTTCTTATTTGAAAAACAAGCCCGAAACACAGGCAAAAGAGCAAATAAAAAATGCGATATTTAAAGATATCGGAAACAATGGCAACTGTGAGGATGAATATTCTTATGAAAGTTTATACGAAAATCCTGTGTTGGAAAAACAAAATCTAATGAAAACAGCTTATAATTTAAAGGATAATTTACACGTCAAGGCAAACGAGTCCCTGAATATTACGGAAAGTGGGCAACAGCCTTGTATAAATTCTACAACTACTGCTGAATTGGAGAAACAAAATCAGATAAAAACCACATGTAAGGAGGAATTGGAACAGTTAAAATCGAATACAATTAGTAATTCAGAACTAAAACTAAATGGAACTCCACCAAATGAAACTGAGTTATCTCTAACAAATCCGGAATTAGAGAACCAAAATATAATAAAAGTTACTTTGGAAGAGGCGGAAGTGTTAAAAGCAAACATAATGGATAATTCGAAAATTAATACGAATGAAAATCAGGATTTATCTCTAATAAATTCTGAAATGGAGAAACGAAATATAATAAAACCATGTTGTAAGGATGCGAATAATGTAAAATTGAATGCGACTAATAACATAAAAATTAAACAAAACGAGAGAACTGAACCTAAACTAAAGACCTGTAAAGAAACGGAACATTTGAAGTCGAACGTAAAAGTGAATTACAAAATGAATGCAAATGATATCGGAAAAAATAAAACTAAAACTGAAATAAAGACACCTGCATCAAGCTCTACAACCACTGAAGTGGTGAAAAAGAATCTAATTAAAGCAGTGGAAAAGTTGAAATCGAATATAAAAGTTAAATCCAAAATAAATTCAAATGAAACCGCAAAAAAGAAACCTGAACCCGAACATAAGACGCCACTATCAAATCCTTCGGCTTGCAAAGAAACTGAAAGCTTGAAATCGAATACAAAAGTTAATTCCAAAATTAACTCAAATGAAACTACCAAAACTAAAACTGAATCGGATTCAAGACCATCCGTAATAAATTCAACAACTGCTGCGTCACGAGGTTCCTTTAGTTCAACTAAAAAATCGAATACTTCAGCAATGAGTTGCTCCAAAAATGTTAAAAGCTCCAAAAATACTACTTCAAGAGGCAATAACGACACTCATGAGCCATCTAACTTATCGGGCATTAAGTCAATTATACATCATTCGAAACTGGAGGCGACAAAAAACAAGGACACGGTATCCCAAAAATCGTTCAATATGGATAAAAATAACATGCCTTCTAACAGGTAAAGCCTGCACAATAAATAAATAAATTTGATATTTTCTAAATACGTCCTATACATTTCAGAACCAGTATAAGAAGCAGTAGCTGCAATGTCAAACCCAACCATAAGGTTTCAGATCAAGAATCGTTATTGAAAAGGCAGACAGCAAAAACACCACGGACAACGGTCGCCTCAAATTCGCGTAAAACAGATACTCAGAAAGTAAGCTGAATTATGTGTATATATAGCATACACATGTAAAGACCATTTGCTAAATACGAAAATGTTTGTGAATTATATTTTTTTATAATAATCCTATTGTGCTGTACATAGCGACAAAATTTATTTTTTGATCTTGATACAATTAAAATCTTATCGGACTTTTCATTTTAAATAATAATTAATTTTACTAATCATATGTTATTTGGCTATAAGATTTCACAAAAATATTTTATAAATATTTAATTAGCAACAAATAAAATAAAACTAAATTCATATCCATTCTAAGTTTCATTTGATGGTAATCTTCACAACTTACCGGTGACGAATCCATTATCATTTTAACTACATCGGCACCAAATTTCTCCTTATACTGTTTCGCCAATCGTTCAGAAATTTCACTAAGGGAAGTAAGTTTTGGTTCCTTGTAAACATATTCGACAGCATGGTCTTCTTCAAAGTACATCTAAATAAATAAGAAACAAACAAACAAATAAACAATTATTACAATCATTGCTGTCAAGTCGAAGAATATGCAAAACTATTGTACTTACAATGCCATAGAAAACAACGCGATAAAATCTCCCCAGCATACGTTTACCAGAACGATTAACTTCAATTATTTTGGCATAGGCTTTGGCTAAATGTTCGTAGGATTCTTGTAAATCATTATAATTTCTTGTTCTTTCATAAATAGGCAGTATCAATTTGTATAATTCACCCAGGCATTCGTAACGTTCGGCTGAATCCAAGAACACTGCACATTGTTTTAATTGTTCTAATAACATCTGTTCGGTGTATTGGGAATCTTGAGAACCAGCATCTAATTTAAGACCCTGTTCGTCGCGATGTATGTTGCGGGAAATTTTTCTAAACGCTGAAGAGCCCCAATTAATGCTACAGCCACCTTTCAGGCGAAGATATTCCGACATTAAAGCTGCTATGTGGAGATGGCAACAGGCCGCCTCGGAGATATTACCATTTTGTTCGTGATTCCGAGCCATTGTTACTAGCCAAGTATGTCTCAGTTCCGGTGTAGAAGCATACGAATTGGCCAAAGAGTATTGAAGTTCTAATAAACGTTCTGGATCCATATGATGGGCCTGCATTTGCGCAGTTGCCATTAAAACAGTTCTTACACGACGTGTAAGATCTTTAACTTCTACTGGGAAGCCTGTGCCCTTCATTGCCTTGTCGCTATTCGCATAACTATTGATAACCGATAAGCTCTCCTGGAAGCGGGCATTATTAAGTCCAATAACATTGCCAATCATTTGTGACACCGATATGATGACTTGTAAATGGACTCGTGTTAAGCCTTTACGACCACTGAATTCAAAATTACTGCGCATAAGCAAATACAATACAGCACAGGACTCATGTCTAATTTGTACTAGACGACTGTCGCAGGCCTTTAATAATTCATATACCATTTGTCCACACAGAATTGCGTTGCCTTTAAACAAAGCTGGTGAAAAATTATTAATAAATGCCCTCAGTGCTGCAAATACATGTCTAGAGAGGTTTTCCGATTGACCAAGTTGCAGAAATTTTAGATAAACCCGCGCTAGTTTTGGTAGTATTAAACTGTCGATTAGCTTAAGTTTAAATGTAACTGCAAACAGACCCAAACAATCCAATATGATCATGCCAACTTCCGTAGCTAAGTTAGATTCGTATAACGCCTGTTGGCTCCGAGTAGTCTCACTTAATAAATTTTCTCTGTTGTGAGTCAGATTCAAAGTACCAGTTTCATTTAAATTTGAGACATTTTCTAAAGCAGCCGGTGAGGTTCTGGCTGGCAATGTACTTGCTTTGGCTGCTCTCAACGCTCGGGCATCTCTAGATTCTTCACTCAGTTGTAGATTTTTCTTGCCCACATAGCGGAATTGGATAAGACACAATTCGAAAATGCACATAAAGTTAAGAGTTTCGACCTCATTGCAGTTTTGCCACCAGCCTATCATTTGTTCTTGCGACAAGTGCTTTATGACAAACAGGAAACCCAATAGGAGGTCTTTACTCTCGCCTGCTGAAAATTTATCACATCTTTGCATCACAGTGGCGTGGGTAACGCTAATGGAACGATTATGACCATTTCTTAAAGCCACTTCCATATTCTCTATATTCCCGTTGCCATTAGCTCCCAAAGTGGTGTCTTGGGAATTCTGCGAGTCTGATGTCAGGGAATTAAGAGAAGAATCCGAACAGCCATTGGCTATGACAGACCCTGCAATGGCGGCCAAATAATTGGTTTCCTTGAGGTGTACAGAAGCTCTTACAGGACTAGGATGTTCTATGTGTAGAGTGGCTCTATTCGAGTTTTTACCTCTTGGCGTAGATACATTTGAGTTTAAAGTCGAATCTTTGCCGAAAACATAACTACTGGAGCAGGAAAGCCTTTGGGTGTAAGAAGCCGAATCAGCATAAACATGGCCATTAGGTGTGGTAACTTCGGATTGATCATCGATTCTTTGTATATTATCCATGACTATACCCAGCCAGGGTACATACAGCAATGCTATTCTCGATAGCTGGCCTCTATTTTGATAACGATCATCTAATTCATGTTTGGCCAAGAGATTTTTCAAAACCATTAACGCACATCTTCTAACAGTACCAACTTCATTAAGACTACTTTTTAGTTCCTGTAGTAATAGGCCTGATAGAAAGTGTTGTCTACAAAAATCCTCGGTAAGATTAAAATGTTGCATCATTTCTGGAGGGCGATTTTTGGGATTCAATACAAATGGTAAATTGAAGGGCACATAATGTTCGTGTTGACATATTTCTTGAAGAAAATTAAACTTGAATTCTTGTAAGACTCTCGGATCGCCCGGGGAAAACTGTTCCATGTAATAACGTATCAGTTTAAAGACAAAACCTCTGTCCATAAATGTCAAAGCTCTACGTACAAATTGTGATAAGGATCTGTTCAAATGTTGAGTTTCGACTGGTAAATCTTTATACCGTGATATCAAATATGGTATTAGAACCTTAATCAGATTCTCCAATTTCTCAGGAAACTCTTTGGGAAATCTTTCGTTTCTCAGCATACGTATACGGCCAGTGTCCAGCAAATGTTGAGCCATGCTTTTAACTATCAAATCGAAAAACATACCCGAATATCGCATAAATTTATTCACCACCAAAAAATCGGTATTATTTGGATGTAATATATCAGGCAAATGTCGGCACAATTCACCATGTACCGTACGTGCAGTCTTCTGAGAATAGTAGGGAGCATGGAAAACGTAGGTAACATAGGAAGACAATAACTCTTTCCGTCCAGCCTCCTCTGTTATCATGTGTATAATATTGATTAGTAGACGTATGATATTTAAGCCCACCTCTTCAGATTGAGTGTGGACTAACAAAGTAAATAGTTCATTTAGTATAGTTGGTAAATAATTAATCAAAGTTGTAATATCGATGGCATGAGCCGCCTTCAAGATTTTGCACGTCTCAGTTTCTGCAGGCATAGCTGTTGTCTTACCGCCCTCTAATAGCCTCTCGCTATGGATAAATAAATTGTGTAAATGCTGATCGGCTGTATGAACTGTGGAATCCATACGCAAAGCTAAACCAAAAAGTGGTCTTTGATTGTCGATCCATTGTATTTCTGGTCCACAATTCTGCTAAAAATAGGGTATTTTTTTGTAGATAGCCGACAAAAATAGTACAGATACAAATACAATGTGTAAATGAGTGTATTGTGTGTCGAACGTATTATTGTAAATGTCAAGACAATGATAATGAATGGTGAGTACACGGACATTAGATGTTGTGTTCGAAAAATATATTGTAATGTTTAGTATCAGTCCATGGAAAAAGAAATCATCACGAGATGTAAATGTAAAGATGAAAAACAAAAATTGTTAGAAATTATTTGTAAAAAATAAAATTCAATTATAAAAATAAATCAAAACTATTGTAAATATAAAATAAAGTTAAAATATTTTTATAAATACGCTCTAAAAGGAAACATTTGAGTAATTTGCCTAAAGTTTGGTAAATTTTTTGTATTTTGTTTTACAAGAACACAAGAAATAGTACAAATTAAGCAAAGAGATTTCAACTTCATTTGACAATTACGTAAAATCTTAAAAACGCTGTCATTAGCTGATCGTCAATGATTAATTGCATTGGAACAACTTTGCAATTTCATCGAAATAACTTATATTTACACAAATATTTATTGTAAATTATAGATCGAGTTACTATTTAATAAACATATTAAATTTATATTCTCAGTTTAAAATTTTCATAAATTTTCTCAACAAAAACGTTCCGAATTTATTACAAATTGTTTACATTATTACATTTTTTACAGTATTTTCATACTATTTGCTGGCAACACTTTAATAAATGTTTAGGATGTGAATGCAAAATAATTTTTAAAATGGCCTACTACTGTGAAGATTTTACAGACATAATATTAACATTGAAAAACTTATATTTCACAGACTATTATCATATTTGCAGTCCTTTTAAGACACACATTCAGATTTGTAATGACTCCTAAACTGTTAACATTTATATAAATGAGTTGTTACTAACATAATGTTAAAATAAAATCAATGCACGAAAATGTTAAAACGCTTCAAATAAGGAAATTAAACCAATGTTAACAGTACAAATACAATGTTAAGTAACAATAAGCCAATGGACTCCGTGGCGCAACGGTAGCGCGTCTGACTCCAGATCAGAAGGTTGCGTGTTCAAATCACGTCGGGGTCAATACTTTCATTTTTTAATGAAATGATTCCTTTTTCTAATTTTTTTCTTTTATTTTCTAAACAACCCAGGCGAATTGTTAAAATTTACATTTTGGTCTAAAAACCTAAAAAAAATTAAATAAAAACACAAATAAATGATTACTTACCCCTTTGCCCAAGCCTAATGGCTGTATACTTAGATATCCTACAGGCAGTGTTGCTGCCACTGGTATTACTTGTTCATCCAGATTTATTTTACCCTTTTGCAAGAGGGGCCACCATGCATAACCTATCGGTGTTTCAAATGAGGCATTGGCATCACGTTTTTTCCCCAGATTGCAGGAAACGTGATAAAATGAGAAAAGCAAATGATGTTCGGGAAAAATTCCCAATGGAAGACGTAATTTCACCTCTTCATACCAAGTAGGCGTCGTATTGTGATGCAAAACGGGACACGCTATTTGAGAGACTAGAAAATCTTGCCCAGGACGGCCATATATGCACTAAAAGGAGAAGTCGTTATGAAATAATTTCATATTTTGTTGTTTTAGTTTTAAACTCAATATTCCCGGTGTACACTTCGCAAATTTTCTAGCCCACAGTTACAGTTTATGAAAACTGTAACAGTGTAACAGCAAAAAAATTGTCCTGTGTACGCCAGTAATCAATTTACGCCAATTACTTACTTTCAACGGTTTAGAATTTTCATGATCTGAATCTCTTAATTCTACCACAACCGTTATATTACGAGCCCGTGAAAATATTTTCTGACTATCGAATTGCAAATTTAAGGGATATACAAACAAATGATTACAAAATGTCGTATAAGGATGGCAATCTCTTTCAGATGTACTTTGGAATTCGGTTATTTCTAATGTGGCTGGCTTAGTAGGGGGAAATGTGAAATTTGCCAAAGGAACTAATGATTTAGTAAAAGAGCCTACAATATTTTTTTAAAAATATCATATTATTTAAACTACCTTTAGGAAATTACAAAATATAGCACAAAGAAAACTTACCCTCCACCTTTTCTATTTCTTCAACAAATAGCTTCAATTGTCCCGGTATTACGGTCAATTTGCTTAATTTGTCAGGTTTTCGATATTCCGATAAAAGTTTTAATAATTCCTCATCTTTAAGTTTATTTACTTCTTGCCTGTAGATATTTGTGAATTCAAATACTCCATCTTGTTCGGAATCTATTTCACTGCTATACGGCTTAAATAGAGGTTTAGCAGCCCAGGCAAATGGTTGCCTATAGTGACCAATATTCTGGGCATAATTTCTTAAGTTCTTATGTAGTTTCTGGGCAAATCTAGGATCACGATTGGTCTTCAAATACGGTTCGACTGCTTGTACAATGTTGCCTTGCAAAATCTTTTCTATCTTTAACACTAGAAATATATCTGGATGTGGGGAGGTAACGGTAAATAAAGCCTGTTTTAAACGTGTAAAGTGCTCTTTCGTGCATTTTTGCAATTCTGCGGCTAGATTTTCAATTAAAGTGCTATACGCCTGCGCCGTTTGTCGCGTTTTTTCATCGTGCATATCCTTCTTAGGCACATTCGAGGAGGCCACCGAATGGGGCACGGGTGTAGGAGGCAACAAATCTCGAACATGCTCATCATTAATATTAAAATAAAATGATTCTGTAAGTTTGCGACCTGCGCGAATATCATACAGAGCCAGACTAGTTATATAGGGTTCAATTTGGCAAGTATGTGAGCCTTCCATGGAATTGTGACTATCGGAAGGACATTGCAAACGAAATCTTAGATTTTGACATCTGATGAACACTCGTTTCCCGAATTGTTCTCGATATTGATCGACATTATCTGCCGGTGTTGCTTTCAATGATGATTGATAATTGGCAAATAAACGCCGTCGGTTTTCTCTTCGGGCCTGTGCTATTGATATATCAGTTTCACGACCGTATTTAATTAATTGAGGATTCATGGATTGATCCAGCCCTTTAAGTGTACCAAACATGACGGTATTTGGACTGGGAAGAGGTGTTCTTTCCAAAGAAGCAACACGTTTGTCTTCTTGAATTTTGTTTTGTTGCAAAACTGACGAAAGTTTGCTTAACCAATCTTTGAAGTCATCTTCACTTTCGGCAGCCAGCGTAAAGGATTTATGCCCGGCTGTCATACGTAACTCAAAGCAATAGCGAGCACGTTTCGGATTCTAAAATTATTAAATTTTATACTTGAAACAACTTCTATTATACTTATTTTTTTTATTATAATTACTTACTTGCACAACTTCAGTACAAAAATCCATGACTATTGTGGTCTTAGCTTCACCCTGCTTCTCATCTTTATGTAGTTCCAATATATAAGTGCCGTCAACCTCCTGACGCAGATAACAATATCTGTATAATTAAGGTAAGCATGTTTTAATTCGAATTAAAACTTGTTTAAAATTACAATAAGCCACCACAAGTTACCTTCTTTTAAAAGACTTGTTACCAATATTGGCAAACATGCGATCAGATCCCGAGTCTGGTCCTTTCAATAAATATCCTTGTTTGGTTATAGAATCAGCCTGTGAACGGGACATTTGTTCATCGATACGATCTTGATCGGCATCGATTTCATAGACTTCTTCCTTTAAAATTTCTGAAGGAGTTTTTCTACGGAAAATTTATATAAAAAATATTATCGAAAATGCAGAAAGTTATTTGTCTTTTAAGCATACTTGGGCAAATCATGGCAAGTACCACCGTACTCATGATATTTATAATGGATTAAATGATTTTTGGCTCTGTACGTATACAAAGCTTGACGAGTAAAACGTGAACATTCAAATTTCGGTTTTGAGGGTGGACCAATTGTATTATTACTGAAAGTATCACCTATGGTATCTAAATCATCATCATCTTCCGGTTGTGCTAAATTACTTGATTTCAATGTGGATGAGGAAGATGAAATAGATTTGCTTGTACCACCATTCGTTGATAATGCTGATTCGTATGATTCTAAAGATGAGGTAGGCGATTTGACAGAATTAAGCTGTACACTTGACGTTTGCGAACATTTGCGTGAAATACTGCCACCATTTTGTTGCACAATCGAAGAGCCATTAGAAACCGTCGATTGGTTACTTAATTGACGTTGTGTAAAACGTGGACTATTGGAAGCATTACTATTTTGTCGAGTTACGTTGTGCGACCCGTTTGGTGTTGAGCCACTGTTAGCACCATGTAATGGACATACTATCGCGTCATTGGGTGGTTCAAAACGATCCGTAATCGATTTGGATTTTGTGCGTAATTTGCGGGGTAGAATTTTTTCCTTGTAAAAAAAAACGCACATAAACTTTATTGAAATGTACAGCAAATTACATAATGTGTTCAACTTACTGAGACATCATCATTTGGATACATAAGCAGTTCTCTTTGGGGATCATTTTGTATAAGAGTTTTATTTTTAGAAATAAAGCTTTCAAAATCTATGGGCTCCACGACTAAAGGTTTGTTCTGTAAGTACCAAAAAAAAAATTTTAAGTTTTTGTTAGAATACATAAACTATTAATACATGCGCAAAGTTTTCAATTCTGAGAAATATACTAAAATTTAAACTGATTCATAAATTAGTAAACAAGCAATAGAAATTGTTACAATGAAGAAATTCACAGAATTCTTCTTCAAGTATTTGCTTGAATTTTCGTTGTCCTTTTACACTTAATCGACCGCGTCTAACTCGTTTGAAAGGTTCTTCAATAACTAAAAGTATTATTTTGTAATCGATTTTCTAATAATGAAATTAAAAAATAAGCTCTTTTGTCATCGAACCAACTTTTCTTTTATCTGTCAACTTTATTTGCTACCGGCAAATATCATTTTTCTTCCTTACAGAAAGTCACTTAATGTAATTCTTAAACGCGTGTCTGACTGACTTTGTATGTTATAGAAAAGTATTATTAAAGCAAACACTTGCAATTTATGAGGTTTTTTCCTCCATATATTAACAAAATGACTGGTTTATGTCGGATATATAAAATAAACACAAATATTCCAGTATACAGTGATCGATATTTAAAAGAATTCAATAAATTTATCAGTAAATAAAATCTTCAAGAGTTTTTGTTTTTGTTTTTGTAAATCGATTACTCTTTTATAGGTTTAATGCCCTTCATTCTTAAAGATTTATGTCTGAACTTCTGTTTTACGATAAAAGTAGGCACTCTTGTGTTGAAACTGCTTTATTTCAAAAATATTCTTTAACAATAGGAAATAAGTTGTCTAATGAAATACACGAAAATATATTTTACTTTTACGTTGAAATCTTTACAAATCATTTTTGTTTATTTTAAAATAATGTTACTAACCTTGACCGTATTTACATTTAAATTTACATATATTTTACGTCTACATAGTACTTGTTTAGACATATTAGGTTTACAAGTCTAAATAAACATTGTATGGAACAGATTTTATTCTTTAGTTTTGTTGTTTTCAATATTTCTCTAGAACGTGTTAAAAGCAATAAAACTGTAAGTTTTTCACGTCGGTCTTTATTTATACATGGGTTTCCTTCTAATTGTTAGCATTTCCATATAGTGAAACATATTTGAGGTCATTTTACAAAATATATTTTTAATGGGGTATGTTTGTTAATTTAATATTTGTGTAATAAATTGTACGTCATTAATTTTCATGACCAATCCAAGAAATTGGAAAATATTTATTGCTCTTATGGCCCAACCCTTTGATTATCTTTTATTGTCTTTCTGCTTTTCAATGATATTTTATGGTATTTGAAGAGTAGTTAAATTAAATCAATATACTCACTCACACAAAAAGAGAGATCTAAAGTTTGTTAATAGAAGTTTCGATTCTATTATATATTTAAGTATTCATTCCCTTCTCTCAGTAACAAGAGTTGGTCATCATCAAGTCCAGTCAATTTTATAAATATTATTTTAATTTTACTTAAAATAACTGATTGTGATTTTTTTGTTCTTGTCGTAATCTTTATGGCCTCAGCTTTAAGGCTCATTTTAATTTCAATTTTATTAAATTGCAATAAATATCACAATTTTATTATTATTTCATTTCATATACAAATTTATGTACATATGTATGTATGTGTATAGTACTAAATATTTAAATACATAAATGATGACTCATTACAAAAGAACTCGTAACATTCGCCAAAGTTCAGAGAGTTTATCACTGGAAATGCATTTCCTTTTACTTCCTTCACTGACCACTTTGATATTAATTTATAGAACTTCAATCATTGAAAACAATTCATAATTTCAATTGTTATTGAACAAAAAAAAATGGGAGTAAAAACAACAATAGAAAAACTATTAAAATTCTAAGAAAAAAACGGCACGCATGCAACATGTTTACTACGTACTCTCGTACAGAGAATTTCAACAAATAGTGTAATTTAATATTTATTTAAGTGGTCATTTCAAATCATTTAAAAATTCATATAATTTAAGAATAATACTATTAGGAAATATTTTTATTGTTAGTAATATTTTGAAAATCTTTTTTCAACACCCTATTGTATAAAATACATAGATTTGTGTTTATATTTTTCTTAAGAAATGTTTGGCCCGATTTTTTTTATTTTAAATAAAAAAGATTTTGCCTCAATTGTACTTTACAAGAATCTCTGTGTGTAGCATGTTTGCGAAGTAGTTCATGTTTTTTGATAAAATTTCACTTGCGTTTACAATTTTTACTATAAATAGACTTTTTGATAATTTTTTTACAATTTATTTTGGAATTTTACAAATAAAGAATAATTTGCTACTGTTTTGTGTTCGTGCACATCCAATAAATTAATTATTTGTTTTTTTTTTTCAATAAAGTGTTTTTTATAGAGGTATAGAACTTTAAGTTGGCATTACTTTTCAAGATGGCGACCGATTTAACAGCTGTCAAGTGATTTATTCTCAGTTTGTCAACGCTTGCAAATAGTGCAATTTTATTTCGAAAATAATGGTTCTGTGCGGAAAACGTATCGCGCACTTCGTCCATTTTATCGTCGACAAAATCGTCCATCAGAGCAGTTAATTCGATTAACCATGGAACGTTTTCGCACCACGTTTACTCTTATTGATAACTCGCATCCCCAGAGACGCTGTACGGTGCGTACAGAAGAAGCTATTGCTGCTGTAGAGCGTAGCATTGAGGAAGACCCGAATGAGTCCATCCGCCATCGAGCACAGGAATTGGATCTGTGTCCATCCACTTTATGGAAGATTTTGCGGAAGGATCTTGGTTTGCGTGCTTACAAAATCCAACTCGTGCAAGATTTGAAGCCAAACGATCATCAAGTAAGGCGTAGATTCGTCGAATGGGCCCAAAACGAGATTACCGTTGTTCCCGATTTTCATAAGCGAATTTTGTTTAGCGATGAAGCGCACTTCTGGTTGAATGGCTACGTCAACAAACAAAACTGCCGCATTTGGAGTGAAGGTAATCCTCAAGTGTATGTGGAAACACCGTTACGTCCAGAAAAACTGACTGTTTGGTGCGCTTTATGGGCTGGTGGAATCATTGCTCCGTACTTTTTCAAAAACGATGGTGGCCAGAACGTTACAGTCAATGGTGATCGGTATAGAGCCATGATTACTAACTTTTTCATTCCTGGATTGAATAACCATGATGTCCAGGAGATGTGGTTTCAACAAGACGGCGCAACGTGTCACACAGCTCGTGCCACAATAGATTTATTGAAAGACACATTTGGTGACCGCCTAACTTCACGTTTGGGACCTGTGAATTGGCCTCCAAGATCTTGTGATTTAACACCGCTAGACTACTTTCTTTGGGGCTATGTAAAGTCATTGGTCTATGCGGTAAAGCCACAAACGCTTGACCATTTGGAAGACAACATTCGCCGTATTATTGCCGATATACGGCCAGAAATGTTGGAAAAAGTCATCGAAAATTGGACGTCCAGATTGGACTACATCCGCGCCAGCCGTGGCGGTCATATGCCAGAAATCATATTTAAAATGTAATGCCACAAGATTATCTTTCGGATAAATAAAATGCATGTCAATCGAATAATCCATCGGTGTTTTATTGCAACTTAAAGTTCTATACCTCTATAAAAAACACCCTTCATAATTTTTAGAATTCCGCGGAACACAACTTTAAAGTATACAAAATGTGCTAATAACTCTAATAATAGTATTGATAATCGGTGAACAAACATAGTCAATTACGTAATTTTACTTTTGTAATCATGTCTATAGTTCTTGATATCGAAACTGTTTATTCAGTATTCAAATACTTGAACTAATTAGTTAACTACGACTCAACAACGAAAAGGTAGGCAGAGTTTGTTAATTTCCATCTTTAATTATTAACACTATGTTGGCTTACTACTTGGGCACGTCCTCTAATATAAAAATGGTAACCAATATAATGTCCAATTCTAAGCGAAATCAATAGCTTTTATCCTTTAAGAATAGTTTTCAACATTTTTATGCAACTCCTTACTCCATTTCACAGAAAATGTTATTCAGATGCATTCTATGTAACAAAAGCAATTGTTACGTAGAAGTGTGGTTAAAAATAAATTTTTAATTGGAAATTAAATAAATATTGTTTTTATGTTTAATAACTACATATACATACATACATATGCAGTTAATAGTAGTAATGAATTGAATGAAAATTATGTAAAACCGCATTAAGAACCACTGGCTGTCTACGATACTACGCATAAAATGTCCAAAACCTCATTTGTGGTAATATTTGGCCATTGACTTTAAATAAATAATTTCACATTTTAGTATGTGGCAAGATGCAAAAAAGGGAAAAACAAGTGTTGGTATGAAAATGGTATATAATAGCTATGTATACATACTACATATAATAATAGAGAAACTATTTATTGATTACATTTTCATTCAATAGTAAGATATAACAACATAACATAAAGTAATAAACATACATATAGTGATTTGGAATTTAAATAGAGAATTTCATGCTCTGAGCAGTAATCGTAAAATCATTTACTGGATCTTTCAAAATCATTCCATAAATATCAAAACGTTTTTGGAAAACCTTACAATAAACAAATAAACAAACACGACACAGTTGTTTAAGCTTGAAATATTGTGCACACTACATACACCTCAATCATGCTTATTCAAGTAATTGCAGTATAAAAAGTATTTAATATTTTTCGTTTAATAATACATTTTTGTTTTGTTTTTGCAAGCAATAAAACAAAATAAAATATTTTTCAACATCGGCAAGACGAAAAAAAAAAGAAATTGTTGTCGAGAAAAACTTTCCATCACATTTTAAAAGTGTCTATTGTTGGTGTAATTTTATACAATGGTGGTTGGGCTATTTGGCAAGTGACAGTTACGACAAGTATCAACGCACTCTGTAAAACTTTTTTGTTTGAAATTTTAAGCCATCAGTGCCTCTAAAGTTTTGTGTGTTTTTTGTGTTATTTTGGATTATAACTCACATTCACTTAAAAATATGTATATTTTTTATGTTTCTCGTTTGATTAAAAGAACAACAATAATACAACGACACAAAAAAAGTTTTGTCGTGTCGTAAAACACGCATTTTGTAGGTTGAGACCATTCAAGCATTTTACAACAATCATTAAAATGGAAAGAAACTCATGCATACCAGCGAACATAAACATAAAGTCATGGTCTAGTTCAGGTTCAGTGTTGAACCTGCTAGATATTCTACTTTTGAAACAAACTTTTTTCGTTAGTTTTTTTTTTTCGTTCTCTATTGCATCTTTCAACATATAAATTGTCAATAGCTTTTGTGTTTAGTTATTTCACAAAAAACAATGCTTATAAGAATTTTAAAATATACAAAATTATATTTTTAATATGGAACAAAACCTATCAATTTTAATGACAAACAAAAAAAAGTGTCTCGAGTATTAATTATGGAAGCCATTTTTTGTCCAGAGTTGTTACTTCCGGTAATTAAATATGTGTGAAATTTTTTACTCATGTTCTCTTCACCAAAACCCTTTCCATATTTTTCTAGATAAAATGATCCAATAAGAACATTTTATACAGAAAATTCAACCCTATTTTTGGTTATTAAAAAAAGAATACAATGAGATTGGTTGTGTTTTTTTAATATTTTTATGCCAGCATTATTAATTTGAGTGTTTATTGCTTTTTATATAAAATTTTCAAACCTTTTTTCTATCTGTTTAAAGACATATGTGAGATGTATAATATAAATGACAACAAAGCGTACATATGTACATAAGTATATGCTATAACAACAGCATGTATCAACTATTAATTAATTAATAATAATTTATTGCTATTTAGAAATATTTGACCATATGTTTATATTTAACTTAAAATTTTCATTGTGAATACGATTTAACTGATTTAGATTTAGATCGATTAACAAAGTTCATGTGATAATCAAGTGTCCTTGACGTTCGATTGTAGTAGTAGTAGAATCTTCATTAGTTGCTGATAACATTGTTGTTTAGGACAACTCCCAAAGTAAAAAATCAAAAAACGTTCTAAAGTAACTTACTCTTGATTAGTAACTCCCTGCATGATAGATAAAATAAATAAATGGTTCAGAATAAATGTTAGTAACAATTGCTAAGCAATACTGTAAAATAAGATTTATTCTTGTTGTATTGTTTTGAACAAATAAATAAAAAAGTAGACTAGATTTACTAGCAATGATAGACTAGTTGTGTTCTTTCAATTAAATTTAGTTTATTTGAAATTTTTATTAAAAATCTCAAAACAAATTTTCATTACTAATTAGTTAACAGTGACTGTAGATACACAGATATAAATTGATATTTCTTTATGCATATTTACACGTATGCGTTTGAATGTTTGTTTTTATTCGTAAAAGTAGTTGACATATATTTCTATTATTATAGTATTTGTATGTGTAGTGTATTGTTATTGTTGTTTTAGTTATTGAAGCTGCTGCTACTGGTGCTGCTGCCGCCATATTATAGAAACAATAAACATGAACTATAAACTATTTCAACTCAACTTAAACCTACTTACTACATACTACAAAAAAACAATGTTTTTTTTTGTTCATTTAGTAATTTTTGCTGTTGTTGTTGTTATTATTCTTGTTTTTTAATAAAGTAAAATATGATAAAGAATGCATTATAATAAATAAAGTGCAATGAACCTTGTTTTTATAAGTTACCCAAATACAAAATAATATTTTATCAACATATCTAGTTTAATGCCTCAAATTTCGTACAAGTTGAATATCAGGCAAGTATCAGATGATATTCAAGTGATGAGATGACAGCCAACGATTAATCACAATGATTTTCTGTCAAATTCTATTAAAAAAGGATTTCTAAACAGGGTTTGTTTGTGATAAACACATCAATCAGTACATAGAAATGAAAACTTCCACTACATTGGCATCATTTGAAGCTTTCGAACAATCACTTTGTAATTGATTTTTAATAAATTGAAATAAAATCTAACATTTCGTAGGTTTTTTTGACGTTAAAGTTTTTTATAATCAGTTTTGAATATTTCTTGTAAAAACACTGCATTACCCCAAGGAATATTTCAATCTTTAAGTGTGTAAATGCTGTCTAAATATGAAAAATATTTCTTTATTGTTCTATTTTTTTTATTGCTTTTTTTTCATTTCATAAAAGCATTTCCATTCTACTTATAAAATTTCATCATGAAAATTATTTGTACACGCAACATTCAGACAGATAGACAGACATAAGTTGCATGTAGAGTTGTACATTAATGAAAATGTTTTCCCTTTCCCTGGGGTTAAAAACTTTAAAACTTTATCTCAAAGTAATATTTAGTGTGTTTGCAGCTTCCTCTTTTTACTAGATTGCTGTGAATTGTCAACGCTAATGGATCTTAAAGATGCGAAATAAGTACATAAAAGGCACATTTTACAAGTGGAGTAAGTGTTAAAGTAGGCAGACCACTTGAAATATATTCTTTATGTTTTCAAATATTTAATTTATTAAATTAAAAATAGATTTTAGATAGAAATTACAAAACAAGTAAAGAGTTCTCAGTTTGATATATTCGTATATTACAGTAGAAATAATAACTATTTTGAACACTTCTGATAAGGGTTAAATGAAATTGACGGCTCCAAAACATTTAGCAACATGTATGTTAGTTAATTTGTTTTACAGTTTTCACTGTGTACCTTGGATCAAAGGCTTTGTTTGGAGGACAAACAACTAGACCGACTAGAGAATAGCATATAAAAAGCTTGACAGGATTTTCTTAAGACATTCCATTGCATTAATATTATTTGCTTTATTAAAAATTGAAATTTCTTCTGCCGTTTATTTATTTTTTAAGTTTTATTTTTACTCTGCAAGATCTTGAAATTCTTTAATATTTGTTGTTTATTTTTCAACATTTCAAATCATATCTTAAACATAAAAAATACAAAATAATAAAAAGAAAAGAAATGTTTGTATTTCCTTTTAAATGCTCGAAAGTGTAACAAAACGTTTAAACTATAATCTGCTTGTGTGTCATCTATCTGTACAGATCAAATAAGCTACTAAACGCCCATTCGACTGACAGAAAAAAAGAATTTAAAAGAACAAACAGCAATCCGATAAACGTCCATACAAACATATAAGAAACTTGAATAAGACTGCATTGAAGGGGACTGAATGACTAGCTGACCCACCATATTGCACTCACTTTCTGAAATGTATACTTTTTTAAATTGTTTTGTTGTTTTTTTTTCTGTTCCTCTTGTTAACTATTAATGCATTACACTGTAGTACATTAAATTAAAGCAACAATTAACTTTCATTGGTAGTACTATACGTATTTAATGTATTTATTAATGAAAATTCTTTTTAGAAAATAAACCGGCTTTCTTATTTAGTCGCATTATTTTAAGATTCATGTAAAATAATGCGATAAATAAAGGAAAAATAAAACAGAAAACATTTAAATAATAAAACACAAGCTAACTAACTAAAGCTTTACAACTATTTAAAAACCAGCAACAGTGCCAGCTACAATTTTTGTTTAGTTGACTTAAGTTGGCTGGCTATTTAAAATTGAAATATGAGTACCAGATAGAAAATATCATCAGGTGCATAGAGGTGAAAAAGGCAAGTGGTTAAGTAGGTTTATTTTGAAAGGGAAGCGAATCTAAAATTACACACACCCAAGGCACACAAACTACAGCATATGCCGTGGAAGGCAAACAAAAAGAAACTAAAAGCTTAACAAGTTTATTGTTGTATTGTAGTAACTCTTTAAAAAATTGTAGAATGTCTGTCAAGTACTAAATGTCATTGAATATATTTTCATAAAAAGTCAAACATAAAAAAGGAAATTAACCATTAAAGTTATTGCGATATACTACGTATATAGCATACATATATACATAATTGGTCATTACAACCCTTCAGTCAGGATTACGACCTAGCTTCTCACACCACTAATGTTGTGTGTGTTCATTTTGTACATGAGTGGCGGAATCTACAGTTTAAAGTCGACTCCGAAAGATTTTTGAGAAATTTTTCATTTACTCTGAGTTTTTGCCAGAAATCTGCTGAGAGAAAGACGTCGAAGAAATGTTTTTTATATTTTCGTTTTGATGTCTTACCTGAGGTTTGAACTACCTACTAGTTTGACTACCTTCTAGACTACGGCGACTTCCTAGATAGTTTTGAAATTGATAATTAACAAAATAGGTATGTTTTTCAATGAATTTTCGAAAAATTTATGAATCCAATCGTGTTAAACTGAAAAATAGTTAACAGATCTTTTCATCTTTAACATTCAAATTTAAGAGCGGTGGTCATGCAATCAATTGAAAATTTTAGCAACAAATAAATACACCAACGTTGTTCATTAAGAAAAGATGATTTGGTCAATTTCAATTTGTAATTTGCAAGCAGGTTATCTTCATTGCTGCAAATGTCATTGCTTACGTTTTTTAGGAAAATATATGTATATTCGGGACAGAACAGCATGATCAACAGACATTAGTTTACCAAAATATTTCGTTTATTATTTAAATAAAATTAATTTTTTTTAACTAAATCGTTTTAATTAAAACATATTTTTTCTTGTGATTACTTTTAATAATTATATAAAGTGTTAATTAATTACAATTAAAAAAATTAAGGTTTAAAATTAAACTTAAAATTGTATCGAAAGTAATTTAAAACCAAAAGCTTTTGTTTAAAATATACACCAGAGTACAAAATTTTAGTAGTATTGAGAATACGTACAATACTGTAGCCCTCTGTGCTACTTTTCTATGCTCAACTATAATTGCATGCATAAATATTAAATATGCAAAAATTTTCCCCACATTTTGGTTTACTTTTACTCTTTCTTTATAACTTTTTAAGATAAAAATTAACAACAAACCGCAAAAAATAAATCTACATACATTGCATTATTAGCGAATTTTAAAAACAATAAACAAAACGATAAAATTTCACAAAATTAAAGAAAAGAAGAAAAAAAAAAGAAATTAATGTTATGCTAAATAAATAGTTTAAAATTAAATTTAAATTTAATGATTCGCAATAAAAATAAATTGTTAAAATCACTGCAGCATTTTGGTTTCATCATAGAAAAACTGAAGATATCTAGTATCGTACTGCACACACCTTTTGGTATTGCCAACATTTAACATTGGAATAACAACCAAGCAATAGCTGCCAGCCAACACCATCAACTGAGTCGCTGACATTTTTACCAAGTTTCGTTAACAATACCAACTTTAAAGATCAAACAACAAGAAAAAAATCTCATGAAATATTACGTCATTATGTTATTTAGAAAAAGAGAAGAAGAAAAAAAACGTTCACTTTAAATTCAAACTTGTTTCTCCGGATGATGTCAAATTCCTGTCCGTAGAATGAAAACGAAAACGATGAAAATTTAAATCTCATAATACTGTTAACGAGAGTTAAAGTAAAAAAGATCGTATCAATTTGGTTAGAATTCATAGCACAACAGTTCTATCATTTTGATTAAAATGCTGGTTTTCAGAATGTAATTTTTAAAACTTTCAATACAACACAATATATTTTTCAACGTGGAATCAAAAATGTTTAATTCTTAGTAAAATGATTCTTGCAGAAAGAACAATGAAAATAAAAACATATTAAAATAAAATAAGCAAAATTATGCAATCAATGATCCAAATTATTTCAAATTTACAAAGAAAGTCAAACGATTTATAAACAACCAAGAACTTCTCCGACAACGTTAGGTAGTTTTATTTCTAATTTTAAATGGGCATTTATCTAAACAAACGCCAAATAAGGAGAATATCTAAATGGCAAATTGAAATTAAATAATTCTCTTGCTACAATGTATGTTATAGGCTAGACATTTGAAAATAATTACAGCAGACAGACAAACTATTAATAATGTGTGTGAAGATATGTATATTCGAATTTAACTAGCGAAGACAATAGCCAGAACATAGGAAAAATGGTCATGGAAGAAATAACAAAAACGTACGATATCGAAGAATGGAATATCAATTTCATTCCTCAAAAATTTCTGGTAATTCGAAAATTGTTTTGAAAATTGAAAAATTTAGACAAAAAAAATTTTTTCTTTTAACAATGTCTAGGGAGGATGATCCATATAGCTTAAAAATGTTGCTTGCAGCAGGTATCTCACTATATATAAATTAAAGCCTTAGGTATCTCTCATAAAACCCAATTAGTGATATATCCCAAATAATTCTGGAATTTGAAAAATCGGCTAGAAACATTCACTATGTTAACCCGGTCTGGGAATAATGATCCATATTGCTTAAAAATAGGACTTGCTGCAGGTATCCCACTATATATCGATAGTCTCAAGGACTACAAAACAGGTTTCCTTACGGTCGGGTGTTACTTGGGACCAGAGATATAGGCTTTAAGCCTAATTGTTTTCTTCAAATGAGCAAAAAAGAGCGCTCTAAATAAATGTGGCTAATTCGGATGAAGAATAGACTGGACTGTTAAACAGTGCTCTGTTAATTGCAAAGTTTGCCCTGTTAAAGGCAAACATTTTTCTTTAACGCCAAAAGTGGCGCTGCTTAAAATGTCGGTTTGCGTCTTTAACTTTTAAATTCAAAGTTATCTTAACACACATCTATTAATTTAACAAATTTTAATGAAGTCACATTAAAAACCTTGATTATCTACTTGTTTAAGACTGCTAAAAAAATTAAATGAAGTCTAACGCATTTAACATTCATTTGTAAATACTAAACGCATCAAAGTGATACTTTTTTTTTTGATAAAAGCGATTTTACTTTTTTATTTTTGTTGTAGCTTGCAATTCTTATTAGCGAAACGTACTTATGTACATATGTCTGTCTATTAACTTTATGAGATGCTAAAACTGTCAATCGTATTTCCCCCCATTTAAAATATAAATTTCTTAGTTAATTTGCAAATAGTATATGTACGGAAACTTTTCCGCCAATTTTAAATAGTTTTTTTCTTTTTCTTTTTTATTTACTTTTTTGTTTTGAATTTTTTCTTATTAAATTCAATGATTATATTTTTCCATTTACCCAGAATTGTCTGTGAGTGTTATGCACTTTCAATTCACCATGTGAATACATGAGTAACGTTCACTATGAAACAAAATGTCACTGAAGTATTACAGCACAATGATGAGGATAAAAAGTTCCACTACAGATAGACGACTCACATCAACATAATATCTGTTGTTTATTAATATTTATGCTATTGCTGTTCCTACTGGTGTCTTGTAGTTGTTGGCAAAACAAGTTTTTATAGGGAGAGTGCACTTTGCGGAGGCTTTCGAAATTGAATTCAATCACTAACAGACAATACAATTCCAAACCAGTGGCAAGTCATTGGTAATTTTTCCTAGAAACACAAATTTATGGATTTCTATTTTTATGCCATGAACATTTAAAAAAACTGTCTTCATTAATTAATAAAAATTAATTTTCCTGGGTTAATAAAACACCTTTTTAATTTATAAAACTAACACTTAAAGGAAATATAAGGTAGTAGGAAAGCGTATTTTCAGTGATTTTATAAAAATAAATTTCATTTATTGCTTAACGTTTGAAATTAAATTAAAAAAAGTAATCAAAGCTACGAAATGTTTATAGTTAGCTCTCCAATGAATTGATGAATTCAATGTGAATTTCATATGCTCTAGAATTTATACAAAAAATCACTGGGTTTCAGTCAGTCACGCTATACGAGTATAAATAAATTAAATTTGATGATGAGATACATACATTGAAAGCAATTCTTTATATAAATAAAATAACAACAAAAAATGCAATACAATACAACACAATACAATACAAATTATTGAATAATTTAATGTTTTTGAAATTAATGTCATTTTATTTTCATAATAAAATTAATTTAAAAAAATAACAATAGCCAAAAATAATAACAATAAAAAAGGTACAGTGGTGGCCTTATAATTAGAAATGCCTTAACAACATGTATGTTTGTTAATTTGTTTTACAGTGTTCACTGTGTACCTGGGATCAAAGGCTTTGTTTGGAGGACGTTTTACATACGTTTTTCCATCAGATTGGGACAAATTAAACTTAGATTTGTCACTCCAGAGAACTCTTTTCCAGAAACATCGTTTCTAATTATAAGGCCACCACTGTATATTGAATGACAAGTGATGCCATATTGATGTTCATTAGCTCTAAAGCACTCATCATCCAGGCATGGCAGAGTACACAATATAAAGAGCAGTTGGATGATAGTCAACGCAACATAAAAAACACAAAATTTTTCATATTCGATTTTGTTTTTATACTTTTTCCAAAGTCAACAGTCTCTTTTGACTAAACATTCACTTAAAAAAGGATTTAACTTTCGTAGCTAACTTCACATACAGAAGGACTAGTAACCGGTCTTTTTACCTGTATTGAAGCGGTAACCCTAAGCCCAATATGATGCAGTGACAATGAGAATGAGCTGAATCCCAGAAACCTGGGTACGTATCAATTACTAAGCAGTGAGTTATTCTTACTGACAACATTCAAACAACATCTTGAAATGTATCAGACAACAGTATATATTTTTACCTGTATTGAAGCGGTAACCCTAAGCCCAATATGATGCAGTGACAATGAGAATGAGCTGAATCCCAGAAACCTGGGTACGTATCAATTACTACGCAGTGAGTTATTCTTACTGACAACATTCAAACAACATCTTGAAATGTATCAGACAACAGCATTGGGAGCGATATTGTAGGCACACACTATAGCGATAAGGGCAGTATAATGTATAGTCGTAGAACTCTAGCGCCATTACAAGACAATAATAATTATTATCGAAATTTTACGAAATCAATTTACGTAAATAACCTACTAAATATACATTATTTTGTCATACATATTTAATATCACATCTTACTATCACCCTATATTGCAAGATATTCCAACAATTTTATAAAAAAAAAAAACTAATTTGCATTCGTAATCAATACAATAAATATACATTAATGTTATCCCTTAAATTATAAATAAACTATAATAATTAAATCACTGCAAGTTCTTTTTTTAATTTATTATATAATATATATATATATATATATAATTTTAATATGAAATGAAATACGTTTCATGATAGTAGTATACTTACTTCCATTTAAAATATTTTTCACATCCTATTTTTATGCCATGCCGTTGGTAAGGCAGTCTAGTATATCAGTATCAGTTATTTTTTCTTTTATAAGTATTTAAAAACAACATCAACAACAACAACAATAATAATATTAAAATCATGCCACACTTATAAAAGGACTTAGTGAAAAATAAACAAACAACAACAAAAAAGAAAAAAACGAGAATAGAACCTTGTACCCGTTTACAGAAACGCTGTCTCAAGAATTTTGTGTTTAAATGAAAAGAAATTTTGTTATCGGTTACAGTATTTATGTATATTGTTTTTATTATTTCTACAACATTTAAACATTTGAAATAAATATGTATGTAGATATTTACATTAAATTAAAACAAGAGAAAAATTATGACATTGAAGATATCAAACGAAATTAAACACAGGCTGCCTCTATGAGAACAAAAATCAAAACAAAGAGATTTCGACGACCACCTCCTGTTTCTATAAGACAAGCAGATTTCAGAATTTATACGAAAAAAAATTTCGCTAATCACTTGACATATAGCAACAGGAGCTTAAAATTTGAATTAAAAATAGAAGAAATTTAGGAAATATTTTCAAAATCAAAACCATATAAAAACATCCATGGCTGGAATTAATCAAACCAGTAATGAAGTAAAATACACAATAATTCATACAACAATAAAAGAAATCAAGGCAAAAAAAGGTTTCTCATATACATTAAGAGTAAGTAAGAAAATGGTTGTCTTGATCCAACTTTACCGATTGTTTACGTTGCTTGTTTGTGGGATATTTCATCTTGTTTCGATAATAGTATGCAGAGATGATAGCATTTTGGAGGCGATTTCGCGAAAAATAAAATCCAAAAATCATCCAAAAGAGATAAAGAAAGAAGAAAAAAAAGTTGAAATATTATTATTAATGCTTATGCAAATGATTTTGCTAACAAAGACAAAAGGCATTAGATTATATGACAATATAAAAAGTAAATTATTTATTAAGTTGATTAAAAAGAAAGCACGTTTTTCTATTCTGCTGATAACATCGATGCAAAACAAATTGATAAAGTAAATAAATTTTTATTATTTCAGTTTATATAATACATATATACATAATAATATAATAAATAATTTCATTTCATGTTTAACACATTTTCTCTTGAGGTGAAATTGCTGCTGATAATTTTCACATGAATTCAGAAACACTGTTATCAGATCAAAAATAAAACTGTTTTAGAGGTGATTATTTTAAATACCACAGACAGACATCTTTTTAAATTGTGCTACTAACTACACGTAATAAACAAAAAAGTGATTTACTTTTTTCGCACTCGTTTAATTTTTTTGTTATTTATGTGATAATTGAATTCAATATGTGGCATTTCTATGGGCCTTATAATTTGGCCCAAAATTTTAAACAATTGTAACTTCACTAACAGCGCTGGTATTCTATATCAGCAGTGGCTAACCTAATTGATAGGTTAATATTAAAAAAATACTTTATTAAGCCCCAAATAATCCTTCGAAGAGCCGTGGTTTCTTTCATTAATAGTTTCATGAATGCGTAATTCAATGGAGTCGGCGTAGTCTAGTATGTAGTGTGTTGGCTTATTAGACGCAAGACCACGGTTCAAACCCCAGGTCAGACATCAAAACGAAATATGAAAAAATATTTCTCCGGCCACTTCCTCTCAGAAGATTTCTTGCAAAAACTTAAATAAATAAATAAAATTGCCATGAAAGTTTCTCAAAAATCTGTCGTTCAGAGTCGACTTAAAACTGAAGGATTGTAATGTTATGTATGTAATTCAATACTAATTATTGAGGAAAGTAACGTCTTATTATGCATTTTTCCTTTAAAAAATTCGTTCACTCAACCCGATGTCTGCAAATGTGAATAGTGTTTATCTATTCTGATACATTTGGTATCAAATAAGAAACGGAATAGCAAATCATAAATATCAATCTGGTAACAAGAATTTGATTAGTTTAAATGAGTGACATATGCTGGCGGATTTACTCTCAGACTAAGACTAAGAACTGTTTACCAAGCATTAAGAAACGACGTTAGCAAAATTCGACATTCATCTGTAAGCCGCATCAGTTTCATAGTCGATATCATATTCAAACATTATTGGCATACAATTAAATAAGATCAGTTTTAGTTTATTTTATAAACATTATTTCTATTTAATTATTGTTAAACGTTCTTCTTTTCAGATAGTATGGAATTATTTGTACAACGTTGTTAGTATAGCCCTCTAAAAAATCTCATTATTTATGGGTTTTTCGCTTAATTTCGTTCTCAATGTTTACTTTATATTTTCTTGAAATTTAAATGATAATACAATAGAAAATCTGACTGCTTTTAAATGCTTCAAAACGTTTATGGTGAATAATGAATGCATGCATCATCACACATTTTTACCTGCCAGGTAAATAAAGAAAATATTGTGCCAACTTTCCCTTTGTCTTACGTTCTTTTTTTGGTTTCTTTTTAAAACCAAGCCACGTGTTGAGCGTTTAAACATTGTCTGCGATTAATTGTCTGTCGATTTATTTAAGCGTTTCACTGTTTTTCTGAACTTAATTGAAATGTATGTATGTATGTATATGAACCACTAATGATAACACCTCACATTACGTTTCTCGTTAATTAGTGATTATTTCTTACGTTTTTTTCTCTCAATATTTTTATTATTTGGTTAAGGGTACTTAAAATCAAAGCAAATATCACAAATATAAAATCGTGCAGTACATATGTATGTATGTATGTACAAATGTAGAATATCATCAGCAAAACAAATAATATTTAAAAAATCTCAAGATATTTTTCAAGGTTACGTATTTCATTCATCATGTTTTATAAAAGCCTGCAGTTTTTACAATTTGTAAATGCGATTATATTGAATTAAAAGTGGAAAAACATCTTTAAAATCTTTGTTGGATATTATGATTTCAGTTAATCGCGTATTAATTAATAAAATATTTAATTGACTAAAATATGGTTGATTAAATAAACAGACAAAAGACAGACAAAATTAATAACGCATATTTAATTTTATAATTTCAGTTTTAAGTCGTTTTAAGATATAGCTGAAACTCTTATTAGACGCAATTTAAAGCAGAATTGACGTTGGTCGATAAGACGTCAATAACAAGAATGATTCTATTTTAGTTCTATAATCAAGGATAATAAAATGTGAGTTCATGGCAGCGAGTTCGTCTTACCTTTGTTACCTACAGTGGGCAGCAAAAGTCTTAGAACTGCAATATATTTTAGCATTTCATTTTAGCCAAAAGTTTGTATAAAAATTTATAGTTTTTATATTTATTTCATTAATTTATTTCTGTTTTATTATAAAACAAACAATTTTTTAATGTTTTTCATAAAACAAGAGAAAAATAAGGAAAAGTATCAGATGACTGCATAGGTACCCCCAAGGAGAACCCTGAGTAAATTTAAAATTTGAAGGCCTAATATATGAAAATGTTATCCCTTGTAGTTAGTAGAATATCCCTTAACGTCAAGCACTTCATTTAACCCATTTGGAATTGAATATACAAGTTTTAGTGTTTTCTGGTGGCACCATGGCCAAGTTTTTCGGTTGACTTTCGCTTGAGGTTTAGCGGTTACGTAACCGTTCTTTCAAATGATCTCCTAAATACGCTCTTGAAGTCATATCGGGACTTTGTGCAAAAGTATTAAGCCTTTGGGGACTTTTTTGTCAAAATATATTGCCGTACTAAGACTTTTGCTGTGCACTGTATATTCAGAACTAATATAAAATTGTCTCAAGCTGGTATTCCTTAAAATATCTGGCGTACTGACTTTGAATCTATTTTAAAAATAAAATCATATCTTAAGAGAATTTCGTTCCTCGCCGATTGTAATTAATTTTAAAAAGTTCTTATATTTGTTTGCTGCTAATTTATTAATTAACATGCCAGTTGTGGCAACAAAGTACAAGTTTTGATTTGTTTAAATACAAAAAAAAAGAAACAACAGTTCAGTTTCACACACTTTAATAATAATAAAACAAGAGTTTGAGTCTATTTCTTACGTCATAAGATATTGACCTTGTTGTTGTCTATGGCTTTTTGTTATTACATTGTTGTTATTGTTCTAGGGAATTGTTTAAATGTTTATTTAATTAAAATTTATGGTAAATTTATTGCGGTATTTTCTTTTGTTAGGACGTTCTCTTTTAAATTTATTAAATTTAAATGAAGATATAAAATTAAAAATTAAAATTATTTCGTTTGTTTTTATTACATCAAGAAATAAAAATAAATTCTCAAGAAATTACAAAATCGGATAATAAAATGAAACATACATACATACATACGTACATAGATACATATTTAATGTGTGAACAAAATTTCATTTGTAATATTCTAGTTTTTTTTTTTTAAATTTTGTTTAAGGGAAACATACATACATATAATATTATTGTTTTTATTTATTTGTAGTAGAATATGTATTACATTCATGTTTTTATATTTTATTTACTTTTGTTTGGCAAACATCCAAGTGTTTTATAGATTTCATCAAAATAAAGACAAAATAAAAATACGATGTTCTTTGGAAATCCCGCCAAATCCATGTAAAAAAAAATAATGACGTATTGTTTCTATGAAAAATTAAAATACGTACGTATGTACAAATATTTTTAAATGATTTGTTTATATTTAATAAATTTAAATAAACAAACAATTGTTAAAAACATATTTATTATCTTATAATAACAATATCTTTCTAATATTTAAACAATTGTTCCAAATATTTTTAATTATTTGTTTAATTTATGAATAATAAATGTGTTTATATAAAGAAATTTCTTTGTTTTTATTATGTATGTATGTGTGCAGTGTACATATTCATATTCATACATATGTATGTATGTGTGTACATATGTTTAGGCTTCAAGGCATTTTCAAAAAAAATTAAATAAACTTGTCCTCATTATCTTCCAAAGGTCATCTGATTATAATTTCATTAAGTTTTCTTTATTCATATAAATTCAACTACGAGTATAAAGAAAAAAATATATGGTCAAGGTTATTTTCTCTGTATCTATGAATGGACAAAATTATGCAGAAAGCAATAACAACAACAAAGACAACATACATATATTCCGATTGTCATTGCAACGACAAACTGCATACAAACTCTAGTATAAGCATTCATTTGTTATGATTTTTCAGGCAAAACCAAATTATTTTGATTTTTCAAAATTATCCTGTTTTGTTTAAACAAAGAGGGAATGCGGAATATTTACTGCTATGTTCTGCTATTTTATTCATTACATTACATTACTGGAAGGTCAATTGTCAAAAAAGAGATTTAAGGACTCTTTTGCGTCCCCCAGTGGTTGTGGAAATCTTTAAAAATGTTTTCCACCTCCTAAAGACAACTGGAGATTAGAGATTGGGCTCATTATGACAACATCACGTAATTTTCAGTTGTTTGTAATTCATTTCCCCGTAAAAAAATTATAAGCTCTTAATGCACAAGTACCTACTACAGATCATTATTATAGTGAATTCTAATTATTTTACGTGTCCTAATGTGTTAGTTTATAAGTGTGAGGTTCGGAGGTTCGATTCTTGATCTGTTACACTACACAGAGCATATAGTCACAGTCATTCCGGTCGTAATAATGAGATACATTTTACAAACGAAAGCAAAAATAAACTTTTTATTCTATAATAAATTTTAACAAATTTTATTATTTATTATTAACATTGCAATTTTATTTTTTCTAGATTTTTTTCACACACTTATTCGTAGCGTCAACGAAAAAAAAAACAAAAAAAAAGGTTTTCGAGCAAAGTTTTTCCACAAATTATTGTTGGTTAAAACCCTACAACAATACAGTATAACAACAATACATGTGGCTATTTTCAGCATGAATCGTCGTGTTAAATGAGTATTGTATAGAAATTAAAATTAAACAAAATTGTTGTTGTGAAATAAATTAGTATGTGATATTTGTTCAGGAAATAATGTGAATATTTTTATTGAAACCTTGTGCCAACAGTTTTTGTAAACCTGGAAACATAAGCACATTTTGGTTTAGTAGAAATTCCACTGGGCATACATATGTTCGGTACATATGTTCGGATTGTAGATAAGATATAGAATCTATACCTCTAGCCAAATACAAAAATTTGCTTTACTGTTTATTTTAACTCATATGTATACACCTAATTCTGTTTTTACACGGTCTTTTTTACACGGTTTTGATATAACACGGTTTGAAAATAAAATATTTTTAATTTTTGTTACACGATTTTATTCCATTTAGCACGATTTAAAATTTTTTGTGCTTAAATTTTTTTGTCAAATTTAATTTTTGCAAAGTATGTTCATATCACAAATTTAAGGGAATTCCCTTTTTGCGCTACAAGCAAATTTACTGGTCAAAGCAAATGTAAATGGCACAAATTTAGGTGAATTCCCTTTTGTGCATACAAGCACAAAGGTCAGAGCAATTGAAATGTGTTAATATTTTGTGTTGGGTAAAGAAATTTTTTATTGGCAAATTTGTTTTTCTATCTTTACATTAAATTTAACGCATTAAGATGAAAGGTAAGCCAAAAAATATTTTATATTTATTAAGTTATTTATATTTTTAATTTTGTTAAATATTTTATGAATCCCTAAAAGAAAATGTCAAATACAAAACTTCTTAAAAAAATTCTTGTTTTTCACTAATTTTAATAGGTTTTAGAGATTAGGAACCAATCACCTATTTTTGCATACGATCAGTGTCTTTTTTTACACGGTTTTTTTTACACGGTTTTTTCTGGAACCAATCTACCGTGTAAAAACAGAATTAGGTGTATACAATATAAATAAATAAAATTTTAACACTATAGTTCAATAAAAATCTGAAAAGGTGGCGTAATTAATATAATAATTACTCAAAGCAATAATAAAATTTATTATTTAAACTATATTCAAAGCATCTAACTATCTAAATGTCCATTAAAAAATTAAATTCAAAGCCTTAATATTTTGAAAGTTTAAAGCCAAACTTTTAACACTTCACTGCCATTTCAGTGATTTGCAGATCATGGTGTGGCAAAATAATATCGAATAAGATAATATATTAAAAGGAAAATTTTAACATACATAAGCAATAAGTATGTATGTATGTATGTAAATAAAATTATAGGGCATTATTTAAATATTTAATATGATTGTTCATTAGTATAGTTAACGTATAAATTACACTAATATGAGTAGTAATTTACATTATTATTAATATTAAATTTTGTAAGGTTTCATATATATTTAAAGCATTTATGTCGATTAGTTTAATAATAATATTTGTTCTATCAACCATGGCATTTTTATTTGAAAAACTACATACCAAAGATTCCAGCTTAGAAAATAAATACCTATACAAATATCAAAATCAATATCATAAAGTAACAACAACAACTACATAGGTTAACAAATGTCTGTATATTTAGAATTGTTTCAATAAACAAATATTGCTGTTTATAGATTTTTGTTTACAAAAAGTCTTACACAATTACTTTGTGAACTTACTAGGTATTACCATAATTAATTTGTTACTTAATTGGATTTATTTATTATGACCTTCATTAGTATGAATTATACTTTGCAAATTCAGCTAAAACTTCTTTAATTCAATATAGTTTTAAACTTTTCTTTTTTCTATGAAACCATATTAGTAAGTACATGAACGTGCTTAGAATCTTAATTTAATTAGAAATTATTACATTAATTTCATCCAATAACATCCAATTTTTGCATAAAATAATATTGCCATCGACTGTCTATTAAAAGACTGTCTGTTAAAGTTAGAATTACTAACGTAATCAAGAAAGTTCTTTCTAATCGGTCTCACTAACTATACATATGTACATACCTATATGTAATTCTATTGTACAATGAATGCCTTCAATTTTTTTAAACATACCGACCTAGACAGTTTAATTTTCCCAAATTTTTTAATGCATCCGATTTCTTTTCAACACATAGGTATAAAAAGATTCCACATAATTAAAATTGCGTTGTACAATCTCTATGTAAAGCGATATAAATCGAAAGAAATCAATATGTATTTGAAATATTTTAAAAGTCTCCTGTAAAAGTTATCCTAAGAAAACCGTGCTTTTCATCAAAATAAAAATAATTTGATTCTAGATGTTTGAAAATGTGAAACATATTGCTGCTTTGGTGTAATTTTTAAGGTTGTTAAACTCATAACAGCACCAATAAAAAAAGTTAAGCTAATAAATGGAATTATAGTAATAAAGTAGTAGTAATAAAATTAATTCTTTGGCACAATAGAATCAATTTTTTTTAATTACTTACTACATGTACTTGAATTGCAATACCTACTCCCTCAAATTATTACGAGCGGAGAGAAAGCACACAAGGTTATTGGATCAAATGAATTTTTTAATCAATTTGTTTGTGTAATAATGAATAAAAGTTCAGTTTCGAAAATATTTCATTTCAAAAAATTTGCATTCAGTTTTAATTGAATCGCATTTAATATATATAAGTTTGTTTACATTTTAATTTCGAAAAATGATTCGCCAATAGGCTGGGCTGTGTATGTATTTCCAACAATTTTTCACAATTTCTTAATAATTTCATGGAAAAATTATTTTAATATCCCATTCAATCGATTCGCTACTGCTTATCGCTCAATACAGCAAACCCTTCCGCAGAAGTGTTATTTCACATACTCAATACCCCTATGAGACTATCAGAACCGGCAATATTATTATGTGTGTGTGCGTAACTGCATAAATTTATGATGTTTAAGAGAAAATTATAGTGTCTGTATTGGAATAAAGAAAACCGTGTTTTGTTGACAAAACATGACATCAAGTTGGGAATAATGAAAATGACACGAAACATACGGAAGGTGTTTGCCAAATGCATCTTTCGTAGTATTCATTTACAATACCCATATGTATAGGAATATGTGCATGTGTATGTATGCAATAATGGCAACATAAAGTGGCTTAAATAAGACACACCCTTTTTAATGGAATTCCGAAATAATATAATGAAAATATGAGAAACAGTTTCAGTTCTTTGCAAATAAATTGTAGTGACAAATTTTATGAATAACACAAACACACTATTGTAAACACGTAAATCAGTAGTTATTAAAATAAAGTTTGTAATTGTTAAAGGAGAAAATCAAAACACTTACCAACACTGCACTCTCTCGTACAACTTGTGATACAGTCTCACGCAATTGTGCAGCCATACCCGGCTTATTTAAGGCCCGGGTAAATTTTCTTTCTGCCATTATTTAAATTATTGTCCACACAACACGCAAACAATAACAACTGCTTAAACAACACAAAAACGAAAAAAACTCGATCGATACGTCGTCCTTTCCCTCGTCGTTCACTTTTGTTTTTGTTTTGGCTCTTCTAAGTTATTTTTAGTTGATTACAACAACAACAATGATAAACGATGCATATTACACACAAAAATATTACAATAACAAATATTTTATGAAAAACAGAGTAAGAGCGATAGATGTTGCCGGTGCAGAGAGAGCAAATAAGAACTTAAATGTTGTTGTTTTATTTTATTTTTGCATAAATTATGTACGGAGATATGTATTCTACAGTTTTTGTCATTGGCATAACATAAGAATATAATAATGAAGTTGGAACTGAAAAAGCCAAGGTGGAAAAATGTCGACGATGACAATTTTGTTTTCATATGTATATTATCAGTGTTGCCATACATACATACGTATATGGGAGTTACATTTAAATATTTAAAAGCCCCACCAGTGAATTAAATTTTGTTATCTAAGGATAAAAAATGTTCAAATCGATCGGACCGTTTATTTAATATACTGTTATTAAAATTTATTTATTGTTTATCTAACTGATAAGAAAGAGTCAATTCTTGTTTAAACAAGAAAACTTATTAGCTCCAAAATTGTTTAGAATATTTCAACTTTCGTTATAATCATTACACGGTCAAAATTTAAAGGAGCAATCAAAAAACGGATATTTTATATGGACTTTTGCAGGATCTAAGAAGATGCATTGCAAGGCTGTTACCTTAACACACTTTGTACGATATACCTATCAAGTGCCCAAATGTTTTTCAAAAATTAATATTAAAATATTTTGGAATAAAATGACTCTATCGATGTTTTTAAATAATTTAATAATTAATTTTAATTGCTACAAAATTAATATACTTTGGATCGAATTTTTACGTCGTATTGGCAACGCTGAGGACAATAATGAAGTTGTGTTTATGATGAGTAATCCTTAATCCATTATGTGAGAGAGGAGAGTGAGAGAACATGTAATTCTTTTGATTACATTTCCTTTGAGTTGTTTAACTTTTTCTTATTGGATTTTTAATACATACACACACACACTATCTATTATAACAAACAACTATATATCACCGTTTTTTATAGTTTCTGAATTAAATTATATTATTATTTTTCACATTTTCATTTATTCTTTCTGCTGAAAAATTTTCCCTTTCTATTTTAATTGAATTCTTTTTCGAGAAAGAAGGAAGGGTGTTTTTCATTCAAATTTATTTTCTTCCTTAGCGGGTTTTTCCCTCCTTCTGTTGATAATTTAGTTATACATAAAATTTACTTTTAATTTCTTTATTCAATCAATATATTATTATTATTATTTTAGTAACACAATAATAATAAATTAACTTCTGTAAAATAAAATTTACACACACGTTCATACGAAAACATTCTCTCTTTCGTTACGCCTACATATTCACACGTTGGATTTTTTGTTCTTTTTATTTTACTTTTTTCCACTTCCTTTTTAACTTTTTTTGTATATTTTTCTCACAAGAATGTTGTTTTATTTATTTGCTTTTAACACTTTTATTTTGTTTAAATTTTTAGTAAAGAATGCGAAGGGGAAGGAAGCATTTCCATACACGATTTAATTTATTTTATGGAAGCGTTTAAAATCAAAACGTTATACAAATTTATTTCTTTTATGAAAATATAGTGGAAAAAATTAATGAATGGAAGAAGTTCAAGCGCGCAATACAATTCAACAACTAAATATTAGAACCTGTTCTGCGGACGCGTAAAAGTCGACTGAATAAATTTTTTACAAACAAACTACGAAATGTCATACCAAAACAAAAATAAAAAACAGTGTTGTCGTTGGCTACGAAATTTTTCCCCAATTGTAGATTTTTTTTTGAATTTGGGATAAAATTATTTTGGGGCTTTTAGTGGAAATTATTTTTGGAAAAATTTAATTTTTTTGTTTAATTTCTTAAATATTATAAACATCCCTAAAATAAATATATTATTTTTATATACTTATAATAAATATTATACTATTTTTTTACTTTTGTGGGATTTTTTTAGGAATTTTTGATAATTTGGGATTTAATTTTCGAATTCAACAATCTGGTAACATTGGATTCGAAATAAAATTTGTTTGTAATTCGCAATATTGGTTTTTCCGTGATCGTTAAACTTAAAATTAAAATTAAGGTCTTTTCTGTTAGGGAGCGTGCGTGTTTGTTGTTACCGAGTCAAGGGCTTTCTTTGTGGAGGAAAACAAATGTGGAAAAAATTTATAATATATAAAAAGAAAAGTTCATTTTGATTTGTGTTTCTCGAGTGTGGTGAGTTTATGGGATGGTGAATAAAATTGAAATTCATCACAGATACCGTTACTCCAAAAATACACGGTATTGCCAATATCCCGGTACTACCATTTGCACTGCAATACCAACAGTGTGGTTTGTGACTGGATTAAGTATATTTTACCTCGTATAGCCGAGTCACAAGCACAGAATAAAAGAAATACACTTAACGAAGGTAGAGTTGCCATTATTCAGTAGTAAATTCGCATCCTAAGTAGATTAAAAATATAATATAAGGGAATTCCTTGCATCTGCGTTCATTCAGCGTATGCTAGCAAAAAGCTACAAAAAACTCTTTACGGAAATATTTATAATATTATAATATTTATTATATTATTTTTTTATTTCCTGGCGACATTGTTTGTGGAGAAAAAAGATCTTAACGAAATATAATAAGCATGGTTGCCAATTCTTTTTCTAATACATCCATCGTATTCTTATTGTTATTATGGCTGCAAGCTCTTGGTGTATTTTTTTCGATCATCTTAACTATTTTGTTTCGTTAAGTTACGTTAAACTGTTAAAAAGTTGCATATTTTGTTTCATTTCGTCTAACATTGTTAATTCTTATGCAGTTATTTAATATTTTTAATTGTTTATCATCTCTTAAGTGAAATAATATTTCATCATTGAAAAAGCAAGTAGCTGTTGAAAACATTGCAATTTAAGAAGTGGGAAAAACGTCAAAAATAGTGGGCTTAACCAGGTATGCTGACTGTAAATTCAATTTATCAGTTTTCTGACAATTTATAATTTAAGAAACCAAATCATTATAATTATTTAGCTCTACAAGTAAATTATTAATATATTATGCATGAAGGACACTATGAAATGAATAAAACCATCCTTTTAAGTGTGAACATATTTTATGGGCAATTCGGAAAGTAATAAGTATGTCACTGTATAATTCTTTGGCATCATTCTCTATAAAGCTGCACGCTTTTTTTTATTTTCTTAAACACAAATCCATGTATGTATGTAAGTATTTGTGTGTGTGGTTGGTACATACGATATTACGATAAATTGAAAATATAAACTAGAGTTGTTCTTGAATGTTAGCCAAGGTGACAAGTTTCAGATAAATTAAGTTGTTTCAATCGAAATTTGCTTATTATAAGCGAACAAAATTTTCCAAACAAAAATAAGTTTTGGAAAAAGGCCCACTTTCCACATTATTTTGCAGCAGTTTGGAATTGCATGTTTATTTAGAGACATATTTTGAATTCTTTCGATTGGAAGCCATAAAATCGGCGTTTCTTTAAGAAGGATATCATAATGTTCATGCAATCTTTGCAGTTTACATAATACAGTACATACATACATACATATTTACTATTGTTCAAAATGTTATCAACTTAATTAATTTCTCAATAGAGAAATCAAAATAGGCTAGTCATTGAAAAGACTTAGATTTTATGTTATATTTTGTGTTTTCATACAATGAAACATTTTTAATTGCTTCAGTGAAGACTAAATTCTTTGAGTTATAGGCATATGCACCCGAATTTATGTACTTCAAAATCTTCTCATTGCTCTCGGAAATTTGTTTCCAAATTTATAATTGTCAATATTAATTAATTTCAATGAAATTTCACACGTTGTTCAAGAGCAAAAACCACAGAACATCTTGCCTGTCCGGCGCTTGTACATTAAGAACAAGAATTTTTGGACATTCAGAATTTATTGACAAATCGTGTCTAGCTAAAGATAATTTGCATAAAATTTACACAAACTGTCGGGATGGCTGAGCCAACTAGGAGTTTTTAATTATATAGGTGTATAGGTAATATTGGTGTTACAACGGAACCCAAGTAAGTTACTTCCATTGAGGCGGTTGTCAATTCAACCTAACCTAACCTTACCTTAAACATAAAGAAAGTTCAAAACAAAATTAAGATAAGTTACAAATAGAAAAATTTTATTTGCGGACAGAGACTAGCTATAATAATTAAAGAGCATAAGAATTTCGTATTACTTTTGTTACAAAATTTTAAAATACAAATGTTTACGCTGTTATGAAGTGCTTTATATAAACAATAGGCATTTTAAAAAGATATTGGGCATAGCATACAAATTTACAAGGATTATCAAAATAGATTTGGATTGAAGTTAAAGATATTTTTTGCATTATTTTTGTACTCCTCTATATAAAAATTTTATTTATTTTTCTATTTTGTGGGATTTTAAAACATTAGATTTCACTTGAACTTGCTAGCTTATAACTTTCTAAATAAAAATGTAAGTTTGAAAAGGAATAGTTTACTTCTGATAAAAAGAAGATTTTTTTGAACAGCAAATGAAATACAATATCTGGTATATCGGTATAAAAATCAACTTAAATAATTTCAATACATACAATTCGATACAGATTTTTCATAAACTGTCGTGAGCAACATCTACAGAGATCGTGCAAACAATTAAAACGTTTTCTCTTAATCCAAAGAAAAGATCAATAGATATCAATACTTTTAATATTCTTTTATTCGAAAATTATTAAAAATCGTTACCAAAATATTGTTTCAATTTGAAAAGTGAAAAATAATATAAAATTTTGATATATGGTATTTAGTTATTAAATCGATCGTACATATGTACATATATAAAAGAGTAATGTATTATATTTTAGAAACGAAACTGAATTGCATTGTTTACGAAAGAGAATTTCACTTCAAGAGACTAGTGCTACTCTTAATAAGCACTATGTTTGATTTAATGTGTAGCATCTCATTCTTTAAATCGGTGCTCTTTTTGTATGTAACGGCCTATAAAGAAAACATCTTTAAGATATATTTTCGTTTATATTTTTATCAATTAACTTCAGACATTGAGAGCCAGAGAAACAGAGAGAGAGGAATACAATCGATCTACAACGTATTAAGAGAACAATATTTTTTGAAAACTAAAAGTCTGCGTCTTGTTTGTTGCATTCGTAGAGTTTAGTTGTGAGTTAAACGTTAACGTCAAGTCATTGAATAACGCTTAAAAGTATTGTGCCTACATTTTAGAAAAAAAAGAAAGATAAATTTAACAGATAATAATATACTTTAAAAAGTGTTTTTGTGCTGTAACTCTAAATGTTATTAAAGTATGTGAGAGTTTACATATACATAATAATATGTGGTTTATTTTTGAAGAAAATATTTTCATTGTGAACAATAAGAGGCCCAGGAACTATTACAAACTTTAATGGAATATATGCCACATGGTAAGTATAATTAAAATAAAACAATTAATACAAAAATCAGAAGTATGGTGCTATTTATTAACAAATTTCCTATAAATTTTATTAGTTTAAATATTTCCATTTAGCTTTAAAATACACAAAAAAATAATGTTACTTTAGGTAATTTTTTGTTGTTTGCTTCGTCTTTTATTATATATATAGTCTGTATGGTTTTTGTTTTTCTTTCATGCACTTTTTACTTAATTTTTCTTTAATATGGTTTCCTACACATTATGTATTTTCTTTTTCTACTGAAGTGCATTTTGCAGCCGATTTTGCAACCGATCTTCCAAAGCAAAAACATGCCTTTATCATTGTCATGTGGCTTTTACTTAATTTTCTTTTCTTATTATTACAAGAAAATATGTATATTCGTTCACGTATGTATGTATGTATATCAAATTCTTAAGACAATTGTTGGATGTTGTAATTTAAACTTTAGTTTTATAAAATTATTTACTTAAACTTATACTACAATATAAAACTGCATTGCTAAGCAGAGCATAAAAGTTTCATTAAACCCAAGTTCATATGTATTATTGTTTATGATTGTGTCAACAAATTCTTTTGACGGCAGTACCCTATTAAAATTGTTGAGTAGATAGAAAACTGTCGTAGGTTTCTTTCCAGTGCTTAGTTAGTGTTAATAATGAAAATTTAAATAAAATACTGTAAAAAAAATGATTTTTTTTCATTTGTTTATTAAAAAAAATAAAAATTAATTATTAATAATGCCTTCAATGATCTCAGGAGGACGAACGTATTCTTTTTATCTGTTTCTGCACAAAATCTATGACTTAATAATGCCTCCAGCTATCCCATGAAACCATTTTTCATTTCCTCCCGACTTTATCAATTATAAGCCGGCCTTCCGAGTTTCGGTTTTCATATCGGTTCCATTCAATTTTTATAGCGATGTTTTAGTGGTTAATATGTATGTACATATGTACTTCAGAAACATAATACATTTCTAAATCAAAATTTTTAAACTTAAGAGTATTTGAAAGCAGTCATAAACTAAAAAGCTATTGCTGTGTTTGTCTTAATAAACAATGACATCAGCATGGCTGCTATGAAATCTGTTAAAAAAAGTCCTCAATCTCTTGTTTGTATTCATTTATACACAAATATTCTATTAATGAAAAAAAAAAAGTTTAACATACGATTTTTTCTGAAACCTTGTTTGCTTTTAATTATTTATTATTATTATTGTATTATTATTATACGCCAGACTTTTTTCCCCCCAATTCATTAAACTGTATCCACACACTTTAATTAAGACGAACTTTAATAATTATTGTCAATTTACCGAATGTGTTTGTATGTTTTATTTTATAAACAAACAAAAAAAATTTAAATAGATTTAGATTTTAAAGATTTAGCATTGCATTTAATTTATTAAATATTTTATATCATAATGTATGTATGCATGTATGCATTACGAATGGTTACTTTTTGATATCATCATTTTCATTTAGTGTTTTTCATCATTATGCCATATTTTCTAATTCATTACATTTTGCTGATCTCATCTTTATTTTCATGAAAAGTTCTCATTTCATTGAATGAAACCCCAAAATGCAAGTAAAACATGTGTTGGATTTTCGCTTTTTTTCTTATTGTGGAGCGGCTAACAAACACCACATGATATTTACATACAAACAATTAAAACACAAAATAAAAATTGACAGGAAACATAATAAACCATGTATTATTTACTAGAGAGGAGAGTACATTCAGACGATCGCCAGGCATATGTATGTTTTTATTTCGATGATATTATTTTTTCAAGTTTTAAAAATTAGAAAAACTCTTCTACAGGCACACATCTCTAAGCACATATACATACATATGTACATATATACATATCGTTTAGAAATTCGCGTTCTTATAAGAAGAGTTCTAAACATTTTGCAAATGTTTATTGAAAATGAATTTAAAATAAGGTGACCATTTGTCAACATTTTAAAATTTTGTACGAAATCAATGTATTCAAAATTGAAATTTGATTATAAATAAAAATTCCAGTTGGTAGCCCCTTTTTCAACTTCCGTGTACTCGACAGCAGATTTATTTACTCAGTCACATTTTTTAAAAATGAAATTATTGTCTGTTTTTCTGGTTCGTATTGGACTTTTGGTACTTTTTTCACTGTCTTCTTGTGCGTGTGATCTAAATGTTGTGGTCCAGTCTAAATAAAAATAGTATATATTCGTGACTGTTTATGGCATGATTCTGTGCAGGCTCACTAATTTTTTAATTAAATTTTCAGTTTTTGTTTACATTTCATTGTTTATATTAAAAATACAATACTTTCAAGCATCGTTCTTGCTTCGACTTTATTGCTGAATAAATCAAAAATATCATTTAAAAAAAAGCTTAAAACTCCTAAAATTGTAGTATTGGTGTTCAATTGAATTTTGTGGTTAAAAAGTTGTGAATATTCAAAAGGGTTAATAATTAGTATACTCACTTCATATGTATACATCTTCTCTAGTCTAATAAATGAACACACAAAATAAGTATAATGCAAATATTTATTATACAAATGAGATAAAAAAGAAGTATATGCACACATTGTATGTACATATGTATGTATATTTTTGGTTTAATTTATTTTATTTTTTATTCATAACGTAAAATTCCTAAACAAAACCGTTTCAATTAACTCAAGTAATTTGTACACTTGGAATGAGCTCATATGAGCTCATTAATTTCTTCAAGATAGAAAAATGCAGTCCATTGTCTGTTACTTTTCAAGTTCTTACTGATCAGTTCTTACCGTTCTTTTCATTTTCATTATTTGATCAGTCAGTGAATGAACTCTTATCAATGAATTAAAATAAATACAATAGAAAAGGCTTAAAATTAGAAATTTCCTCAAAAAAGGTCAAATCAAAGAAGGTGTTGTAAAATTTAATTCCTATTTTTTTAGTTAATGTGTCAACTTGAGTGCGTTTAACTGTTAGCTCTGTTTTAATGAAGTTACTACTCTAAAATATGTATATTCGATGGCATTTAATGAATTAAAATGCAAAGCTTATAGACAAATAATTCAAAATATAAATTCTTAAAGATGCTGATAAGAACTTTTATTCGGAAGGCAAAATGTAAAATGAGTCCACATGCCAGTGTATTTGTCTTAAGAAGAACTGATAAAAATGTTTTAAAACTATAATTCTTGCTTAAAAAAATTAAATATACTTATGTATGTATGTATGTATGTACGTATGTTTATATTTTTATCGCCTTTCATTTCATGCATGCTAAGTATTTATATTTTCAGTTTCATTCAATCCATATGCATATGTACACAATACTATTTCGTATATGTGTGTGCTAAAAGTATTTTTTTTTTAAACTAATGCTCAGTCTTGACGAGTATCTGGACGAGTTCGGTTTATAGCGGTATAACGGATAATGTATAGCGAATAAATATAATATTTTTGAAATATTTCCAAAAAATAGAATTCAATTTCAAAGCCGGTACAATAGAGAATCAATCATCTTAAAATCATAAATTTCATATAAAAAGAGTATTTGAATATAAAAGTTAACATTAGAATTATTCAATCAAATTAGTGACTTAATTCGAAATTAAAGGAAACAATTTCTAATTCACTGATAAGTAATGTGTGTTGTTCTAAAAATAGCGGAAATAAAATAATTAAACATTTTTACGAAATACAATAAAATATTTTCCTTTAATATGAGTTAAGAAAGGATTTAAAAATCAATTGTTTAATAATAATAATAACAATATACATATGTACATACATATAAAATCTCTTTTTAATAAAACTGCTACTGATATGATAAATAAACTTTTCAAAATAATTTTTTTTACTTTTTGTTCTTATGGTTTTTGGAAATTGAATATTTCAGTTTTATTTTAAACCCTTTAATGCTCATCAGCTTTCACTTTAAACGGCGAATTTAAATGACAAATTCACGAATTTAATTTGAAATAAATATTACGTCCATTAAAATTTATTGAACATTAAGAAATTACTATTAAATTCGATATAAATAAGAAACATTTCAATTTAAATTATTCATTTATTATTCAAATAAATGTTTAAAACTAGAATTAGTTTTTCTTAATACTACTTTCTGAAATAATTTTTTTTTAATAATTTGAAAAGTAACGTAAAATAAAAATAAAAATTAATTATAATGTTTTTAAGAACTGAAAGAAAAAAATTCGTTGAATTGTAAAAATATTTAAACTTATTCAAGATAATAAAATAATTTATAAAAATATTTTAACTGTCACTTGATATAGTAGATGATCAATAATTCACCGTGTAATATACCGACTAGTAGTTTTAGCACCATACTTCTATCGTTAAGTGATTTGTAACATAAACAATTAAAAATTTATTTTTTGCAGATCCGTAAAACATTATCGCCACTACAAAATTCGTTCATTATTTCATTATAAGGAAAAGTAAGTTTTTCTTTTCCAATTATCGAAAAAAATAAGCGTTAATACTTTGTCTTATTTCAGGTGAACTATTAACGACTCAATCGTACAATGTTTTAGAAAAAAGCAGCGACTTAATAAACTCTTCGTACTCTGTCATAGGCACAGTAAATTATCTCTACGACCTATAAGAAAAACAAAAAAAAAGAATAAAATTGAAATTGGAGCGACCGCCTTTTGCTCTATGTATGGATTTGTGATTACGACCGGAAATTTATAAACTAAAGAACAAGAATCTACGAAACACTCACATACACACACACACATTCATTCATATTTAATAAATAAAGAAAGCTAAAAACAAAAACAATTCAAACAACAAAAATCAAATCAGAGAGAAAAATCATTAAGCAAAAATAGCTTAACAACATGAACAAGTCATGCTGGAGCGGCTCTGCCAGCAGCCGCTTCAGGCTTATCGCAACAATATTTGTTATTGTATTAATAAGTATTTCGTGTCTTATTCGCACCGTCGAGGCTCAGCAGAAGTATGCTGGCAGACGTGATCGTCCGCGCAATCCACCTAGACAATTTGTTAAAACGCATCCTTGCGAAAGATCATCATGTTATCCGGCCACAGGAAATTTACTGATTGGACGTGAAAATCGTTTAACCGCCTCTTCAACATGTGGTCTTCATGCTCCCGAACGTTTTTGCATTCTATCGCATTTGCAAGACAAGAAATGTTTCCTCTGTGATACACGAGAGGAGACACGTAACGACCCCTACAAGAATCATCGTATTGGGCAGATAGTGTATAAAACTAAACCTGGCACAAATATACCCACTTGGTGGCAATCCGAAAATGGCAAAGAAGATGTTTCTATTCAATTAGATTTGGAAGCTGAATTTCATTTTACGCATTTAATTATGTCGTTTACAACTTTCCGTCCGGCCGCTATGTACATTGAACGATCATTTGATTTCGGTCAGACATGGCATGTATACCGTTATTTCGCCTATGACTGCGCTGACTCTTTTCCTGGTGTACCCACTATATTACGCAACATTACCGATGTGGTATGCACGTCCCGGTACTCAAACGTTGAGCCGTCACGTAATGGCGAAGTAATTTTCCGTGTCTTGCCGCCAAACATTAATGTCACTGATCCTTATGCTGCGCATGTACAAAATATGCTAAAAGTAACTAATCTTCGCGTCGTATTTAAGAAACTTCACAAACTGGGCGACAATCTATTGGACAATCGTTTGGAAAATGAAGAAAAGTATTATTATGGCATAAACAACATGGTGGTACGTGGTTCGTGTTCTTGTTATGGTCACGCTTCGCAATGTCTGCCGCTAGATGGTACAGAAACCACTGAGCCCGATATGGTACATGGCCGCTGTCAATGTACTCACAATACAAAGGGTTTCAATTGTGAATCCTGTGAAGATTTCTTCAACGACTTTCCCTGGAAACCTGCCTTTGGAAAACAGACCAATGCTTGTAAGAAATGTGAGTGTAACGATCACGCTGTCAGTTGCCACTTTGATGAAGCTGTCTTTGAGGCATCGGGCCGTGTATCAGGAGGAGTATGTGATAACTGCATGCACAATACGCAAGGCCAACATTGTGAAGAGTGTATGCCATTCTTCTATAGAGATCCATTGGAAGATATTCGTAGTCCTTATGTATGCAAACCTTGTGATTGTGACCTCATCGGTGCAGTAGATGAAGGTATTTGCGATTCTGTTAATGATCCTACAAATGGAATAGAGGCAGGTTCATGTCATTGTAAAACAAATGTTAAGGGAAGACGTTGCGATATGTGCAAGGATGGCTTTTGGAATTTAGTTGATGATAATCCCGATGGTTGTGAAGCTTGTACATGCAACACTCTCGGTACTGTAGACAATTCGGGATGTAATATGTACACCGGGGAATGTACATGTAAACGTTTAGTTACTGGAAAGGATTGTAACCAATGTGCTCCTCAAACGTATGGACTTTCAGAATCTGAAGATGGTTGCACACCATGTGATTGTGATATTGGTGGTTCTTATGACAACTTCTGCGATGTCATTAACGGTCAATGTCGTTGCCGCTCTCATATGACAGGCCGCACTTGCTCGCAACCCAAGCAAAACTACTTCATACACCAACTGGTTATGGTACATGAAGCTGAAGTATCTAGGCACTGCATTTCATACTCCAATAATGGGAACTGCACAATGGTTCCATACCAGCCATCACAGGATCGTATACCAGATTCAACAGGTCTTGGTTTCATTCGTGTACCTGAAAATTCTGAACTAATTATAACGGTTGATGACATACCACGTTCAATGCCCTATGACGTTGTCATTCGTTATCAGTCTACTTCTAGAGGAAATTGGGAAGATGCCTTTATCACTCTAATACGACCTGACGAAGTTGATCCAGCAGGAGATTGTGCCGCGGCTGTACCACCAGGTTCTAGTATATCTCGTGTACATTTTGATTTACCAGATCGTGAACGTCAAGTTATTGCTCTGCGGGAAGTGTGCTTGGAAGCAGGAAAAGTTTACAAATTCAAGATTCACTTTGAACGACGCAGACAAAATGAAGATAATCCTACAGCCACAATAATGATAGATTCTCTGACATTGATACCTCGAATAGAATTGACACCTGTGTTCAGTGGTTCTCCACTGGCAGACGATCGACGCCAAGAGTACTATAACTTGGGCTGTAATCAATCACTGTATGACTTGCGCTACGTTGCCTTTGCTAATGAACGTTGTCGCGAATTAGAGAATTATGTCAGTACTATAATTCATGACGGTGCCAGTATGTGTAATTGTAATCCCACAGGATCACTAAGTAAAGAATGCGTATCAAAAGGAGGTTATTGCCACTGTAAACCAAATGTTGTGGGCCGTCAATGTGATCAATGTGCTCCGGGTACTTATGGTTTTGGACCGGAAGGCTGCAAGGCATGTGATTGTAATAGCATAGGAGCTAAGGATAACAACTGTGATGTAATAACAGGTCAATGTAGTTGTCATCCAAATACGTATGGCCGTGAATGTGATCAGTGCCAGCCAGGTTTCTGGAATTTCCCCAATTGTCAAGCTTGTGAATGTAATGGACATGCCCAGCAGTGCGATGCTCGTACTGGACAGTGTTTAAATTGTGCTGATTTTACAACGGGTTATGGTTGTGATTCTTGCTTAGATGGCTATTATGGCAACCCATTCTTAGGCAGCGAAATTGGTTGTCGTGCCTGCCGCTGTCCTGATACAATAGCTAGTGGCAATGCACATGCTGATGGCTGTTCTTTAGATCCACGAAACAATAACATGATTTGTCACTGTCAGGAGGGCTATGATGGTCCACGTTGCGATATTTGTGCTGATAACTATTTTGGTGATGCTGAAACTCCTGGCGGCTCATGTGAGAAGTGTGATTGTAGTAGCAATATTGACGTATATGATACAGGCAACTGCGACAGGCGAACTGGTATGTGTTTGAAATGTTTGTATGATACTACAGGCGAACATTGCGAACACTGCCGCGATGGCTTCTTCGGTAACGCTTTGAATCAAAATTGTGTTCAATGCGATTGTGATTTCTTAGGCACTAACAACACACTACAATACTGTGATCGAGTTTCTGGGCAGTGTCCTTGTTTGCCCAATGTTGTCGGATTACGTTGTGACGAATGTGCCGTAAATCATTGGAAAATTGCATCAGGTGAAGGTTGTGAAGCTTGCGAATGTGATCCAATTGGATCTTTGTCAGAGCAATGTAACAGATATGATGGCCAATGTGAATGTAAGCCTGGTTTTGGTGGTCGTGCTTGCAATCAATGTCAATCCAATTTTTGGGGCAATCCTAATGAAAAATGTCAACCCTGTGAGTGTGATCCTTACGGTTCAGCAGACTTTCAGTGTGATCGTGAAACTGGACAATGTGTTTGTCACGAAGGAATTGGTGGCTACAAATGCAATGAATGTGCTCGCGGTTATATTGGTGAATCACCTCATTGTATGCCTTGCGGCGAATGTTTCAATAACTGGGACTTGATCCTAAAGGAACTGGAAGAAGCCACAGCTGATGCGATACAAAGAGCTAAAGAAATCAAACTGATCGGTGCAACTGGCGCCTATACATCAGAGTTTAATATTCTGGACAAGAAACTACAAAATATTAGAGACTTGTTGCAAAATACCTCGGTTAGTTTGAAGGACATTGAGGGCTTAGATGAAGAAGTAGCAGGTTTGAAAATTAAATTGACTAATGCCGGTCAAAAACTTATTAATACTGAATCCAGCTTGGAGGATATTTACTCTGCCTTAAGTTTATCGGCTGTTGAACTGGAAGGTTTACAAAGCCAGTCTGCTTTGGTAAGAAAACTGTCGCAAGATCTTAAAGAGCATGGCATACAACTACAAGAATCCAATATTGAGGGTGCTCTCAACTTAACCCGTAATGCTTATGAAAGAGTTTTGGATTTATCGAAAATTAAAAATGAAGCAGAAGACTTTGCAACCAACACCGATCGCAATTGTAAACGTGTCGAAACTTTGGCCAACAAAATGAAAGAAGATGTTTCTGCAATCACTGCCAATGAGGAAATAATAGACCAGTACCATAAGGAACTACAAACTCTAACATCCATGATTCCCAATTTGAATAAAGAAGTTTGTGGCAGTCAGAGCGATCCCTGTGACAATGTTTGTGGTGGTGCTGGTTGTGGTACCTGTGGCGGCTTGTCATGCGAAATTGGAGCACTGACACGTACTGAAAAGGCTCTGAAGGTTGCCAAAGATACCGAGCAAGAAATTAAGCAAAAGAAAGATCAAGCTGACCAAACTATACGAGCTTTATTCCAGGCGAAAGTGAATGCTTCCGAGGCTTATCAGAAGGCCAAGAGTGCTAATGAAGATGCCGAACGTTATTTAAATCGCACAGAACTTAATATTAAACGCGGTGAAGTCATGATTCAAAACTTGACTGATTTTATGAAAAATCAAACTGCCTTACCTTCTGAAACTAAAGAATTGGCCCAAAAGACTTTAACGCTCGACTTGACTTTGGATCCAATCGAAATTCAAACTTTGGGTGGAAAAATAAATAACGCTGTATCGTCACTTAAGAACGTGGAATCTATTATTTACAACACCCGTGGTGATTTGGCTCGCGTGAATGAATTACAAGCGAAAGCAAATGCCACAAAAGAGCTTGCCAACGAAATTCTAACCACTGCCAATACTGTTGTCAAAAACCTTGACGATGCTGATGTTTCGCAAGAAATCGCTCTTCAGGCTATTCTACAAGCTAATAGCAACATAGAATTAGCAGCCAAAGATTTAGACCAAATCGATGCGGAAACAAGTGAAGCGGAAGCTCCTGCCAATGAAACTGCTCAACATGTTGAAGAATTGGCAAAAAAGGTAAATCGTCTTCAAAAGAACATTCTGAAAAATGAACTCGATGCTAAAGATGTTAAAAAGGAAGCCGATAAAGTTAATGAGTCTGCCAAAAACGCCCATGCCGATGCACAAAAACTACAGTACTCATCATCAGCGGCAAACCAGACACTCACTGATCGTGCCACACATTCAGAAAAGGCTCGTGAAAGAGCAAAACAATTGCTACAAAGAGCTTCTAAACTGACAGTCGATACTAAAGAAAAATTACGTGAATTAAAACTCATGCAAGATTCTTACAAGGAAAAGAACGATAAATTACAGAAACTTCAGGATGAACTGCAACCATTGCATGCTGAATTATCGAATCATTTAAAAAATATACAAACAAATGCCGAACGCTACAGACAGTGTTAGAAAAATTATAGAGAAACAAAAACTATAATAAATACGACAAATAAATACGAAATTTTTTTTCACAGCTTCAACAATTCAGCAACAATAAATATACTTAAGTTATAACTATTTTTTTTTTATAATCAGTGAAAATGGTCCGTAAACAAAACGAAACAGTATGTTTTTTTTTAAACATTTTGTTGAAATTTATTTTAAAAAATTTCAATAAAAATAGAAATAGAAATAAATGCCATATCGAATAAATATAAATTAAAACAAACGTATGCAAATCTATCTTGTTTAATTAAATAATTTAAAATACATATATTTTAAAAGCCATTGTTGTTAGAAATACATTTCTATTAAATAAGTTTATAGTTTAATTATTATAATTATTATTATGAATAAATTCTTTTTTTTTCATACAAATGCAATATTATATTGTTTTTACAAAAAAAAAAATACAAAATAAAATAAAACATTACGTGTGTATCGAACAAGTCCTAAGAAATGCCTTTTAACTCGATAACTCGAATTCGAAAATATTTCCGTATTTGTCATTACTTTCTTTATTATATAAGATTAATTTCATTACGTTTTTATATGTATGTATGTTTACTAAATCAAAATAAATGTCTTAAATTAATCATATTGCATTTTATTTTGTGGCACTGTGTTTAGACCAATGAAATATTTTGGAAAATTGAAATCCTATTCGATTTTTGTATAATTTTATTAATTCACACTTCAGGCTTAAGAAGCTGATCAAGGTATTAATGATTTATTGAATGTTTTTGTTTAATTTAACCAAACAACGGGATAGCTATTCCAAAACCAATCTCAATATCCGAAAAAGGTATATGCTCTTCTCATTTTCGTGAGCATTTTGATTCCAGTAAGTCATTGGGCTATTTTTCTTTGAACATTCAAATAGAAATTTAGTTGTGGAGATTGGCGGTATATTTAAAAAAGCCTGTGGAATAGTGAATTTATTGGTAACGAAATTCCTGGTTCAATTTAATTGGATTAAATTCTAAAACAAATAAAAGAATATTCCATCAGCAACAGATTATGCAGAGTAATTTGTCTTACATCATTTGTTATAAATTAATTGGAAACCATAAACTTAGTACAGTAGGACCTTGATAATCCGTGATTCGATTATCCGGCAACATCAATTATCCGGGATAGAAAAAGAAAATTTTTTGCATCGACTTTGATTTTTCTGCATCGTTTAACCGTGATTACCTCTATTATCCGTGATTATAAGCAAAAAAATTTTTCTATTATTTTGGACAAACAAGCGAAAAAGGGGAATTCCCTCTTTAGTATACGATGAGTCAGAAGCATATACATATGGAAACCTGTTTAGTTTAATTTAGAAATTTGAGAAGGTCGGTTTGTTTTATATTTTTGAAACATGTATGTTTATAAAATCCTTGCATTATTTAGTTTTTATATAAATATGTACATATTCATTTATTAACTAATAAAAATATCTATTAAAAAACGGGAAAATCGATTATCCGGAATGCTTCCGGTCCCGACCATCACGGATAATCAAGGTCCTACTGTATTAATCATAGCTCTGAAGTTAATACATTGTTGTTGTTTTTTTTGTAACGAGGTAGAATGTCGTCACATCCGGTATATGGTGATTACACTAAAAATGTACCTCCTCCTGAGTATTTTTCTATTCGGAACCCGAGAAAGCATTACTTCGGATAGAGACTCAGAGTATTCCATTCTATACACATTCATGATAATACGTAGTATATAATACATACTCGTATCAGATATTTATTTGCATTGCAATTTATTTATTAATTAAAATCATAGCGCAAGTATTAAGTATATTACAAAGCCTAAAATTATGTTTTAGAATCTTTGGAAAAAATGACAAAAGACTCTGGTAGAATTAAAGCAACTTGCAAAAAATCGAATATGCCCCCAACTATGGACCTTGAAGCCTATTTAAAAAACCAGCAGATCATTATATGCCAGCTGAAATCCAAATTAAAAGATGCCATTTGTAAGTTGCAACTTTTAGATTCTGAATTGGATGGAAAAGATAAATGTATTAACGAATTAGAAAAATGGTAAGACTTGATATAAAACGAAATATTGAAGACTTTATTCACCTAAAATTTTAGTATCAAACAACGGGAGGAAGATATCGTAAGAATCAATACAAATTTGGAAGAACTAAATGAAAGGAATAAACATGTTTACGATGAATTTAATTGTTTTAAAACAAAATTTTATGAACTTGAAGCCGATTATGATCGTGCTTTGCAACAACTAAAGGAGGAAAATCATCAATTAATCAACAATTGCGATGAACTTCAGCAAAAGTTACAAGATAATCTTAAAGAGTTTGCCAAGCTAAACAAATTACACTTAGAAACAGTCCACAACTTTGAGGCAATGAGCAAAGATTTTGATAAACAAACAAATGATTTCGAGATTTATAAGAAGGAAGTAAACGAAGAAAGAATAACTAATGGCGAAAAAATCAAAGTAAATTTTAAAAAATAATTTACAAAATCAAATAAAATACTTAAACAATATGACGTTTTTTTCAACAGGAACTTGAGAAACTCAGAGAAGAATTAATACATAAAGACGGTCTTATAGATCAACTTACACTGGATAAAATCTCATTAGAAAAAGCGAAAAATGTAATGGAGTTTGTATTTAATATTATCAAGATTATTATAACGTATAATGTAATGTAATTACAGCTTGTCATAGACGAATTAAATAATAAAATTTTTCGAATTGAAAGAGCCTTCACTCAACCCTCAAAGGCTGTTCAGCCAGTGTCAATTTTAGATCAACAGGATGCCTCCGAAACCATTAAGGCCAGTTACGAGGTATACTATAAATATTTGCTTCCAAATGCTAAATAATTTACATCCGTTTATTTAGGACTTGAGAAATAGTTCATCTAAAATTAAACCCCAAACGAACACAATATTGGCTGATCTAGATGTGTATACTTTAGACGATAATGAAAATAAAAAATCTGATAATAATCATTCTCAACGTAATTACAAATTTAAACGTCCTGTACAGCCAGCAACTGATTCTCCACAAAGTTCCGTAGGTTTCGCTAATATTAGCAATAATCGAAAACGACGTAATCAGCCAGTTAGACAGTCGACTTTAAAAAATTCTATCTATTCGTCAACATCTTCCGATGACGAAGCTGAAGGCAGTACCATTGAATATTGTCGCCCTCAAAACCTATGGCGACCATCTAAACGCAATGATGATTCTGTAAGTAGAGAATTTATCCTATTATATTAACCTTCATTTGTGTTCGTCCTTTATATTTATATTCTTCTATGCTTAATGAGAAAACTTAATAATTATTTCCTTTCTCTCTAGTACGTGCCTGACACCGATACTTCCCAATGTTTTGCGAAATCAAAACGTTTAAGGAAATGAAATGGAACATCTTGCAGTGGTCTTTTCTGAATTTAAAATCAATTTCTTTCTTTTTTTCATCAATTATCGTATATTCTATAAATTTCATTAACTTTTAACGATTTGGTTAATCAAAATGTTTAATAAGTTTCTTTCTTTTTTATTTATTTAGTTCCTTTACGAATAAAAATATAAGTAAACCTGAAGCTTTGAAATTCTAACTGATTGATTAATCTACTATACCCAAAACTCTAGCTTTGCTGATATAATCTGTTCGTTGTACATAACAACCGGTCATAGTTCTGTGACCGGTATACGCATGACGACCATGATAAACACGCCAATTGTCAAAGATTACTATTGTACCGGGTTCTAATTTAAGATGCCATTGGTTATCGGAGCTCTCTATGATTTCGAGATATTGACGGAAACTATCATAAAATTCCTCCATTTGATTTTGTGGCAACGTATTGAAAACAGCTCGATCATATACGTTTAAACGTAGTTGTATTATTTCGTGGGTAGTGGGATCCAATCGAATTAATGGCGCTGAATGAGTATGATATTGACCATCTTCAATGTATTCAGCAGGCACGGGAACTTTTGTTAACATTTCAAATGCCTTAGGGTTACGTCTCTTCAATTCTATGGCACAATGCAAGCCGTCAACAAAAAAGTTTTCACCACCTTTGCCATTCACATGTTCAATACAGTGAAGAGCTTGTAGGCCAGCTGCATCGCAAAAATATGTGTTATCAGTATGGGATCCAATATACTCTTTAGTATAGGCAGTATCAGCATGATCGGGTGCATCAGAAAATGTGTACATTTCACCAAAAAATGTTTTCATAATCGGAAATACTCTACGTATAGCCATTTCAGTCATGGTGGTATTCGGAGGCACTTGATCAATAAATACTAAACCATAACGTACCAGTGATGCAACCAAATCCTTTACACTTTCATCTTTAACAACCAGATCGGTAAGTTTATAGCGTAAGTGTCTCTCATTCTGTAGAATTATTGGCAGACTCCATTTAGTTTTAGTGGTATTAAAGTGATTAGTCAGCTTAGTATTCTCAACTTGTGCCAAATACAAAAAATCTAGATAGTATTCAGAAATATGGTCGTCACTCCCTGAAATAAAATATTTGTATGTGTTATCCCTGACGTGTCTCTATGAAGTCAGATAATAATATTGTATGTACATACATGTTATTTTCAATAATCTTCCATCGTTTAAATACAGAATTTCTTCAGCTTTGATATCCTTGGGAATGTCCAATAAATTGAAACGCCTCTGCTTGGTGGCTTCATTGTAACACTTGTTACATCTGCAATGATCTCTAAGCCAAAATTGATTGATTTGTATGACTTCGTTTTTGGGCTTATAATTAATCTTAAGCATTGTAAAGATGTCTTAAGCTTGACTTCTGATAATGAACTAACCACTAAAAGCATTTTCAATATAAAAAATAATTTTTTATACCGAACATATGATGTTACAAATGATATTTTGTGTGTGTGTTTGTGTGTGATAAGAAAACATTGAATTATTGATGCTGATAATGAGAATAAAATTGGCAGCGAAATATTAAGTGTTGCTTTAATCACCATATTATTTTAAAACATAGTATGTAAATATATATGCTTGTCTGTATATTGAATTATTAGTTATTATTTTACAGAAAAAAATTGGACTTTGAAATTGATTGTATGTACATATATTTGTAATTTTAGAAAAACGTCATAGTATTAGATTATTTGCATAGACCCACCTCCTTTAAGGCGGTGGAAATGCGAACATAAATTAAATGGAACACAGATTGTAGAGATCATCTGAATATTTCTTAATATTTTTAATAAACTGAACACAACGAGGGACAAGTGTAGCGTATGAAAATAGTTTTATTCGAATTAAGGACATACATATACACTGAATTTTCTTCTTTTTTATTTTGGCTACAACAAATATCTGGTAATCTCTATAGAAACTGAAATAGGTCAAACCCAAATGAATTCTTTAGTAAATGTTTTTGCATTTTTTTTCATAATGTATACGTTTACAAAAAAATTCAATTTCATATGAAATTATCGTTTCATATTAAATATAAAAATGTTCAGCTGTTAATGAAAATACAGTCTAGATAGTCTAGTAAGAACGTAGAAAAGAGAATACAAAAAAAAAGGAAACATCGACCGCAATGGACACACAAAGTTCTTAATAGTAATAAAGTTTGTAAGCTATAATTGAGCTTAAATGAAACACGGAGACGTATACGTAATGTAATGCAAAAATCTATACCTGCTTGCTCGAGTACATACTAACCTATAATACAATATCTAATCCGTTTGAAAACATTCTCTGAGTATTTCATAAACAAACAAGTGCACTATGGTACCTGTAAACTATATTTTGGTATACATCTACAATTAATGATAATAATGTGTATTCAAGTTCTATAGCAAGTAGTCTCTTTAAGAAAAAAGAAATAGTTATTAGCCCATAATAAAATTCACACTAAATCATAACCAAAAGTCATACAATAATCATTTCTTTTCTTGTTTTGACAAGAATTTCATACATTTATTCGAAAAATTAAAACATATCATAATACATAATCAATGACTAAATCAATCATAAGTCGAATTCCCAATGTTAATATATATCTAACAATGCAAAGTCCAAAATATGTATATATATATATATATATATATATATATATATATAAATATATGTACGTATAGTTTAAAATTAATTACATACATTTTTGTTACTTCTCTTAAACAATATTTTACGTTACGTTTATATTATCGAAGTTCATTATTTTCGATCTTTGTAATGTTATTTGAAATGTTTTCTAATATCAAAATAGTTTACCCTTTTCAAAATGATTTTGTCTTCATTATATTCTTTTAATTTTTTCTTCATCAATTCAATTCTAATCACAGATTGATTATACGATTTTCCTATAGATTTTCTATTTTATTTCCATTTTCTTGTGCTTCAAATTATTTGCATATATTGGCCCATTGTGAAAATGCTAAAAATCATTTTATTCTTGAACAAATGAAAGCATATACTCGCATTTAAGTGGGAGAATTCGAGTCTAGCGCTAAATTTTATAGGCAGTAGTGGGCTTTTAAAGGTGTTTAGTATAGTGTAGTACACTTGCTCGTGTTTATTATTGTCATTTTTAAATTAAACAAATACAAAAATAAAAACAATAAAAGCAAAAGAAAGCAACAAAACTAAAGAATACAATTTTTTCTTTACGATAAATTATATTATTTGTTCGGTTTTTTATACTTTTTGTTGCCTTTTTTTTTTTGTTTGTCATTTGCTTTTTATCTGACATTCTGTGCAATTCTATTACAGAATAAAATTTAAACTAATATTCAAGAATATTGTATATTCAGTTGTTCTCTACAAATTCAATAAATAAGAAATTTAAACACAATTCTGCAGTGCAAAAATACATATTAAAATTTATTAATATGTAATAATAAAGAGTTGAAAAATATTCAAGGATTTTAGCAATGAACTTGACAAATTAGTGCAAAATTTTTCATTTAAAGAAAAATAATAATTATTGTGAGAAGTGAAGAAGAATTTCAAAGTGCAATGTGTTAAAAAAGAAATTGATTTGTTGTAAATAATGATCATCATTACCATAATGAAGAATACAAATGCATTAACGATAGACCGTATTTCAGTGAACAGTTTGACAATTTTTAATTATAACAACAAATAATATTATAATATGTATACAAATAGCAATAGTAGTCATTTTAGTTGTAATATTCACACTCATACGTTATTCAGTCGTTCTCTAAAACGTTCAGTTAGTTTTAATTCAGGTAAATATTATATTATTACAATAGTTTTAAAAATATTATCCATAAACGTTTGAATTTTTTGTATTAAATTGTAATTGTTGTCATTTATCAATTTCCTTTTATTGTATTTATACCTTTAATGAAATTTTATTGCCAAAATTCACAATACAAATGCGCATTTATATCTTTATTATCGGTATCTCTATATAAACAACAATATGAAAACATAGAGACGACGAAATTAATGACGTTTTCATAAATGTCCCAATGGTGTAGTGATTTTAACTTTTTATCATATGATTTCTTAAATATTATAATTCATATGATAAAAAAATTTATAAAAAATTTGTCACTATTTAATCGTTAGTGGTTTACTTGTACGACACATCACTTTTGTCGCCATTATATTCAAGTTAATGGTGAAGTAGTTTATTTAAATAAATTATTTGATGAATATTATATGAACGCGAAAATTTTACGAATACTTTTAGGAAGAAGGAACATTAATTTAATCTTAATCTACCAAAACTATATTTCTTGAGTTAATAACTTAATTAAATTTAATTTCTCATAAATTTGCAAAACAAAAACTATAAACTTTACTGTTTTTTCTTACATTTCTTAACAGAAAACAGTGCCACAAAGTTTAACGTAATAATCGGAAACGTATCAGTGTTAATTCACAGGCGTGCAGATTAATTCACAAGACGCAAACAAGATCATAAAAATCACGGTTAAACCCTTCTTAATCGTGTTGAAATATAATTCAATTGGGAATATGTCTCTAGTCATTTGGTTGTATTACTTCGATAGGCGCAGAATAACAAACATTTCTTTAAAAATTAAATGCTTAATAACCTTAACGTAAACATAAGATTTGGAGGTATTATTTCTATATTTCAATAGTATTTTAACTTATCATTCTTAAAAAGTGAACGGATTTAAAAAATAATCGATTTTTAATAACGTTTTACGTTACATACATAATTGGGTTTTACATGTTGTTTTATAAATCTTTTTTCAAGCCTGAATTCCATGCAATTCTATTTCTATTGTTTTTTAAAATAAAATATAATTTTGATAATTTTCTATATGCACATATTGTATATACATACATATGGGTGGGTATATATGTAAAAAAGAACGAAAAAAGAAGGTTAGCCCCTTTTTATCGCTTAAAAATTGTTGAAATTTAGTTTTCAGTTACAGCTTTTTATTTTTTGATAAATTATAAAAAGTTTTTTATACTTTCGAATTTCGTTTCAATTTCAAAGCAAGATGATTGAAAGAATTTATTAAAATTTTGGAACTTTTTAAATACAAATCCAAAATTCAAATAGTTTAGTATAGAAATTTATATTTGACCCTTCACATCAGTGTTGAAAAATTCAGTACTTTAGTACTTTTTTCAGTACTATTTCATTTCAAAAATACCGCAGTACCCCCGCGACGCTTTCAGTACTTTTTTGTTATTAAATATTTTATATCTTGCGTTTTTCAACTATCAATGTATTCGCAACGCAATGCAAAGAGCAAATAGGACGCTTGCCGAACTGTAATATAATTTCGCTAAGCATTTACATTGCTCTTTATATGCTAAAACGAACGTCAACGTTTGAATAAATGGGACTTTTATGTTTTGTTACGTTCAGAATCAGCATGTGAGGAACACGTATAAGTCATTAGTTTTTCTGTTCAGTTTCGTACGTGTATTAAACGTAAATAAATAAACAGTCTAGTAGGTAGTGTGCTGGCTTACAAGATGTGAACCCACGGTTCAAATCCCATGTCAGACACTTCCAACAAAAAGAAAAATGAAGAAAAGATTCCTTTGGGTACCTCATTCTGTCAAATACTCTAAATTTTTAAATTGCCAGAAAAGTTTGTTAAAAAATTTGATTCTCATGTGTCAATATTAACACACATAAAAAAATGGCGTGAGAAGCTAGATCATAATCTTGATTGAAGGGTTGTAACCATTTATGTGTGTATTTTTATATAAAAGTACTATTTGATGCGAAAAAGTACTCTTTCAGTTACAGTTCAGTACCATTTTAAAATTTCAATTTTGCAACACTGCTTCAAATTTCCCCAGATCTTTTAATTTTAAGTGCAATCGGTTCCGATTTTTCTGCAGCCATTTTTATTAAGTATTGTTATTATTTATGTTGATAAAATATCAAATAATAACAGAAAATTTAAATATAATCAATAATTTTAGAATTTACGTATGTACAACAGGCAACCAGGTGGTCTACAAATTTCAATGGTAAAGGATACCTGAAAAATATGTGCAAATTGAAATTTTTCTGATATAATCTTCGAAAACGCTTTTGCCAAGTTTTAACTATCGTTCCAGTAGTTTTAAAATTGAATATTGTTTCAAAATTAACTTTTAATTTAATTTAAATACCCGTGTACATAAATCAATACATTCTACAATACCGTTATACACCCTGTTATAGTTTGACATTTTCTTGTGAACCGACATTTATTGGCTTTCATTTATGTTTGAAGCGAATACTTGAAATAAAAACAAAATGTGCAAAAATATAAATAAATTCACGTCACAACGAATTAAACACTTTCAATCTTTTCATTGTTTGTCTCTCTCCTTTCCCACTTTTTTCTCTTTGTAATACTAAAGAATATACCCCTAACTAGAGTAATAATACAATACTTATATGAATATATTCATATAAATCTATGTATATATACAGATGTATAGTATTTGTTTTTACGTAGTACGTACTATAATTTGAACACATGTAAAATGGCTCACACGCAATTCGTTTAATTTCAGTCTTTGCTTTACGGTACTAGAGGCAACAAGTTAAAACAGAAACGGTGACAATCGCGACAATTGTCTGTTAAAACAAAAAGAGAACGAGAGAAATAAATAACTATAAAAGAAAAAATAATATAAATAAACGGTAAAAATGAAAATTTTATTATAACGACGCTTGGCATAACTATAAAATTAAAACGGCCGACGAGAGAACTTCTCTAGAAAACTGAAATGTTTTTGCATACTCAGTGTCTTCATTTTGGCTTTCTCGTTTAGAAGTTCACTTTGGATTGCATTCCTCTCTATTAAAAGAAGAAGTTATACATGCAAAGTTGGAATGCTTCCTAAAAATTTAGTACACGCTTCCACAACGTATTAAAAATATAAAAAAACAAATTTTTAAATAAAACCATATTAATATATTAAATAAATACATACCTACATTCAATATGTACAATATAATATGGTGTATAAATAAATCATTGCAGTATATATTGTAATATAAATATAACCATACATACACATTTATAACATATCTAAGGAAATAAATCGTTTTTGATATTAAAAATAAATTAAAATAAAATTGAAAAAAGCATTACGCGATAATATTAAACGCATTCGTATAAAATTAAAGATGAAAAAGAATAAAAATCTTATAAGAAATTTGTGAAAAAGTGTGAACGAATTATAAAGTAGTGAAGAAGAAGACAAAAATAAATAGGGGTGAAAATCTGTTTTGTTTTTTGTTGTTTTTTTTTTTAAGTACAAAAATATATTCTTGGCATGTGAAAGCGAAAAATAAATAATAAATAAAATAAAATCAAAAACAACCTCAACGAATTTTTCTTTTTGGGTCACAGCGAACTTTAATATACACTGCCCGCTGTGTAACACAGTGTAAAATTTGTAAACTACCTATAAAGTTTTAATAACTTTCAGTATCTGCAAAGAAATAAGAAAAAAGAAACGTTTTTAATATAAGTTCTAACAATAAATCCACGATTTTAGTAGTGTGTTAACACTCCTAGGCACCATGATTTTTTTCTAACGCCCAAAAATTACAGTAATTTTTTAATTTTTAAATTTTAAAATAAAGTTGCTTGTTTTTCTGATCAGTGCGTTCTTGAGTGTTCTTCAAAATTGAACATCAGTGAAAAGCGAATGCTACTGTCTTATAAGCACTGTTTCGATTGTCCAGTAGCTAAGCACTACACCACTATTTACAGTAGACTGGACACAAAAAAGCCATTTGAATGTACGAGTTCCACAGGAATTTTGCAAAACTTAATCAAAGTCATACGAACTCTCACAAAAAAAGGTTATTATTTTACGAAAATTGGTGCAACTGTAGAATTCATATCCATACGTATGTATGTAGGCATTAAAGCAATTACCAAAATGAAACTTTTAAAAGTTAATAACTAAAACAAATTTTATAATCGTATTTAATATGATGTTCTTTTTTTCTTGCTTAAAACTATAGCAACAACTACATATTGTATATGTTAATTAATATAGTTTATAGGGTATAATTACGTATGTAAATACATACATGCATACATATAAATAATAAATAAATAACAAAATACCGTACGTAGCAGATGAGCTTGCTTGCTTGCCAATAAAAAGAATGACAGAAAACATTTATTTTCATTATAAATACATAACACTGCGGCAAATAGAGAATAAAATTAAAATCAACAAAATGAAAATAAAATAAATTTTAAAGATTTTCACTTCATAATTTAATTTTTGGGTCACCTCGATATATACATACATACATAGACACTAAACGAATAAAATCATAAGAAGAGTGTATCAAATCGTCGGTTCTCTAAATAAATATACTGTGCTGTGCAAATCATTTCTTTTTTTTTTTTGTTCTTCTTCAATAAATCATTTCTTTTAGTTATTTATAAGCTATTTTGTAATATTACAGATATTATACTCTACATACTGAAAAAAAAAATAACATAAAACAACAACAATAATAACAATAAACATACAATAAATAAAATCAAGTGACTTAGTAGCAGTTGTTTAAGAAGAAAATAAAAATCAATTTTGAACAATAAGAATAGAATAGCAGCCAGTCATTCCCTTTAAATAATTTTTGTTTTTTTTTTGTTTTGTTTTGTGTTTAAACAAAATCTTCGCTACAGTTTATAATAATTGAAATAAAGTAAGAAAAAAAAGCAATAACCGTGACCCCTGCAGTGTTTATTCCTAGTGAATAGTCAAAGGGACTCTTTGATTCATTGCTTTTGATTTTGTTTTGATTTTTATTTCGCTACATGGATGACGAGCTTGAGGATAAAGTTTTTTATCAAACATACGTTTCACATATGAAGATTCTATCGAAATTTGCTGTGGGCTTTTCGTCCATTAATTCACCATTAGCCTATATATGGAAATTGTGTCGTCTCTATGTTTTACGACCAGAAGTTATATTTTGCGGTGTAATCCTATTCATTTTACTACTCTATTTACAAGCTGTAGACACATGGTCACGTGGTTTACTAGGTCGCATACAGGCCACTTTAAGTGGCCGTCAGAAATCAAATCGCTTGAAATTATTGGAAGCATCCGGTCAAGGTGACCACCAATCGTGGGAAGCTTTACGTACACAGAGCGCAGCATACGCGATACTAGGCAGAAGGCCTCGTATGGAAGATCGGTAAGTGTACAACACGTTTATTTATTTATATTTGTTTACTTCTCCAAAGCAATTTTGTTATTCTCCATATCTTCGCTTTAGTAATATTGCAAATGAATTAAAGTGAGTTGCAAGGTTCTTCTTTCATAAAATTTGAAATAAAACTGTGACTTGAACTTTATTTTTATACATTGAGCCTCTGTTAATTCTTTTATAAAATTTGTTTAAAAATTTCTAATTTGTATTCAATTTTTTGTAAGTTTTTCTTTTTTGTTTTCGCACCAAGTACATTCATACCTTTATTATTTTCATTTGAAAAAAACTGTGCAGATAGCGATAGTAACAGTTTTTGTTGTTAAAAAAGAAAAGAATTTATTTATTTAATTGGATAATATTTATAACTCAACTAATCAGTAACCTCCTAATTCTTTAGAAATTCATTATAAAATTTATAAATTCATAATAAATTTATAATTTTATATCGATCGACCTCCATGGAATTGTATATAATATAACATTAATTAATTAATTAATTTCAAATTTTTATAAATTAAGGAAAATAAACATTTAAATATTGAATACTGCAAATAAACAGAAAAATTGATTTTAAATTGCTTTTTCAACTCGAGGAAAACGTATTTCAATTTGCACTTGTACTCAAGTGCAGACATTAAAATAACGCTCAACCAAAAAAAAGACATTAAATTTAAAAATAGAATAATAATCTAATTGTAATTCCATTTTAAATAAAAGAATATTAGAAAATCAATAGAACACGTATGTATGTACATACAGACATATGCACGTACATATGTAATATACATATATAGTCGTAATTAAATTTCTTTGTTTGTTTACATTCATTTACAAACATTTCAGTGTGTTTATGTACATAAGTGTTTAATATCATTGATTGGAATGGCTTATAGTAATACTAGACCCTCTTAGGTGTTAGCCGTGTATGTAGACAATTTGAACAATTTTCAAACGTGTGTATATACATGTAAATACAATATAAAAATGAATATTAACAAATATTCCATGTTTTTATATAGAAGATATAGAACTTGAAAAAAAGTAGTTAACTCTTTAAACTTAGAGAAGAACTAAAAACTGTAGTACTACATGTTTGTGTTGATAGTCTGAATAAATTTTCTAAAGGTTAAAGTTGACACAAACGCACTTCCAATTACTTTAAATGTTTTTTTCTTCAATTTATTTCACAATATCAGGTGCAATCCTTTGTTTATCCTTTTATTTTATTATTATATTCTTGCAGTCATTTATATCCCATAAATGTTTAAGAAGTTCAGTATACATATATTAACACGTTGACTGCCGACTACGAGATAACTCGTACATTGCGTTCCCTTCTAGGGCGCCAAACTACGAGTTATCTCGTACTCACTAATGTGAAAAATTAAATTGTCGTTTTTTGGCAAGTTTTCTAAAAATTGCCGTGGCAGTAAACGTGTTAAACAAATTTGTTTAACATCTACTTCTACATTAATAAATGCAAATGCATTTTAATGTATTTGAACTCTCCAGAATAATATAATATTGCAAACAAAATTCAACTTGTTTAACAAAAATGTTTTTTTTTTTTCAAAAATAAAAACAATAATTTTATTTACTAATAACCCATTATAAGTGAAAATAAAACCTTTGTACTTGTAGAAAGTTAATATTATTTCTTATCTTATAAAATGATTACTGCCTAAATTAATTATATGTATGTAAGTATGTACATACACACGCATATATTATTTATTTAAACCTTATCTCCATTTCAAAAGGTCATATTGTCACAGGAAAATATTGCAATAGTTTTACAAATTTTTTTTTAATAAATTATATACAAATATTTGTTTATAAATATAATAATTTAAATCATTATGACAAATAAGTTCATTCACATTTAATTGTTTGTATTATTTAAAATTTTAAAATATTGTATAATTCTATTCCGTTTCCTGACGTCAGTTTTTATACCATATAGGTACTTAAATAATAATTTTTTTTATTAATATTTGTTGATTATAGAGTTTTAATCTTTTAAAAGTAAGTCACTTAACAACTAAAGCGCTTTTTTGAAATACACTGTAAATACACTGATAGTAAAACAATTTTAATCCGTAGAACTTATAAACTAACCTAAAAAAATACGAAGAAAGATCAATATATGCACCATTGGAGTTTTAAATACCGTTTAAATACCGCCGTTGTCTAGTAGGTAGTGTGTTGGCTTATTAGACGTAAAGCCAGGGTTCGAGCCCCATGCCAGACATCAAGACTAAATTCAAAAAGTATTTCTTCGGCGACTTTCAGCAGATTTCTGGCAAAAACTCTGAGAGTAAATAAAATTGCCATGAAAAGTTTCTCAAAAATCTGTCGTTCGGAGTCGACTTTAAACTGTAGGTCACACCACTCATGTATAAAATTAACACACACAACATAAGTGGTGTGAGAAACTAGGACGTTGTAAAATGGGTCAATTCGACCTCCAGGTACTGTATTTGTCTTAATTGACAAGTACACGTCCTCTAACCTAACATAACCTTTAAATACAATGCGATTATTGTTGTTTTTCACAAATGCAAACTACATACAGAACTTTTGAAATTTTGTGAAAGTCCTATATTTCGTAAAAGAACCTATTAAACGAGATCAATTTAAATTCTGCAGTATCTGAAGGCTTAATTTTTTCTCTTTCTTAATGAAATTCTTATTAATAATCTAATAGAACTTGCGCATATTTTTGACATCAGTAATTAACCTGCAAAAAAGAATCTTGTAAAGTATGCAAAAAATTATAATAATAAATAAATTCTGTAGCTTTTTCAAATACGTGCGATAATATAAATGTAGTAAGAATAGTATAGTACAATATATTGTATACTTTCCAAAGTATTCCATTTAAGCATTCTATTGTTCATACTAGTATACTATATATTCTATAAGAAAAAAACAAATTTTCTGGATTATAAATTTAAATTATATGTCGAAAATAAAAAGCGCCACAGATTTGTCTGCCATTTGATGTGCCGCAACAAAGCGTATATTTTTATTTAATGAATGCGTCTTCAGCGATCTAAAAGTATCTGTATATTTCAGACAAAAGATATTAACAATTTTAATAAAAAAGAAAACTCTTTTAATAATATACAGTGGTGGTCTTATAATTAGAAACGACTTAGCAACATGTATGTTTGTTAATTTGTTTTACAGTTTTCACTGTGTACCTGGGATCAAAGGCTTTGTTTGGAGGACGTCTTACATGCGTTTTTCCATCAGATTGGGACAAATTAAACTTAGATTCGTCACTCCAGAGAACTATGTTCCAGAAACATCGTTTCTAATTATAAGGCCACCACTGTAAATACATTTTTAACAACGAATTCTATATTTTATCTTTTTTTCTTCCTTTCGTTTATCTTTTTATTAATAATAAGTATCGTCTTTTCCCGGGATTCGAACCTGTATACCCTTCCGATCCTGTAGTGAGACACTTTAGTCACTAGACCACACCATCTCAGTTTAAAATCTATGTATATTGAAATTAATTTCGATATCCCATATTTTTGGCAGAATATCAAATATTTTCAATTCAGACATCTTTACACTTACACAGTATTGTAACGTATGTATGTCATAAGTTTAATATCATACGTTTAGTGTTTCCGAAAGTCTTTTACAAATCGAATTTTTAAAACAGATCAAATTCCAAATTCATTGAGTGAGGACTACATGTGGTTGATAAATGAAAATGATCATGATAACATTTTAAGAAAAAAATAGTTCATAACGAGAAATAAGAAATTTGGTAAAAACAATTTATTCAGTGCAATTAAAAAAAGGATATGCAGCATACATTATATTTTTTTAAAATACATTATTTCAATATGAATGAATTTAAAGTCGCACTTTTTAGACGAATCTTTTCTATTGTCTTCATTTGTCTTTTTTTTGTTTCTTAGTATACGATACATTTCATTGTTATTATTTATTAGCATTGAGTTTTATGTGAATTTTTGAAAGATAAAAAGTATACAAATAGATGAACAGAAGAGCTACACGCCAACGCTTTTAAAACAAAACACACAACACACATAAAATTCCAAAATAAACTCAATTCAACTTGTGGTAAACAAAACAAAAAAATATAAAAACATACATACACACATAATATTTTTAAATGTTTTGTTTTTAATATTTTTATTTTGTTTAATATTTAATTCTTTCAATCAACCGATCATTTTAAAACAAAAATAATACATATGTTGTGGGTACATTAGCTTTAAAGTAAATTTAACAAATAAAAATCATTTAAAGAACGAAAACCGATTAATAAAATGCCCTACAGTATGTGAATATGTATACGTATAACACATTTATAAGTTCCATTGTATAATTTCCTGTTCCTTAAGAAATATATTAGTTCAGGAGAAAACTAAAAATTGCCATCAATTGTTTTTAAATGAATTAAATTTGCACAACAAAAATAATTCTATAGTTCCTAGACTCGTAGATAGGTAGGTTGAAGAAGAAGAAACCAATATCGTGGAGTGCATGCCTATCGTCTTACACTTAAGCCATCAAGTACACAGGTTTTATGCTCACCATGAAGGGATGCGAATCGTACTTTCTATAGAAAGTCTATGGCTCCACTTCTCTTAGAAGATTAATATCTGCTATTGTATTATACCCAAAAAAAAATATTGGGATGAGTGCTGGACAATGACTTAAAAAGTGTTCCATCATCTCGATGTCTCCTCCACATATCCTGCATAAATCATTTTCCACCACAATCATACTTTCTATAGAAAGACTATGGCTCGTACTTTGTTGTTTAAGTTCTGCTAGTCCACTACTCTTAGGAGAGTAATATCTGGTATTGTATTATCCCTAAAAAAATTTTGGGATTAGTGCTGGACAATGCCATAAAAAGTCTTCCATCGTCTCGATGTCTCTAATCAGTAATGGTTTGCCCCTTATCAGGATTGCCTCAGAGTTTCTTTGTAATTATTTCATTGTTCTAAAATAGTTGATCTGTTTATATAAAAGAAATAAAGAAAAGAAAGCTATACGCACTTTACTTAGAATAGAAAATACCATAACACCTCAAAAACCAAGTATTATGCACGGTAATACCAAGCTTTTGAATCAGCTCAGACCACTAATTGAAAGTGTTTTAGCGATTAAAATATTGATTCAATTGTGTAAGCTAGGAGCACTACTTTCTCACACCACTTATGTTGTGTGTGTTAATTTTATACCTGAGTGGTGGGAGCTACAGTTTTAAAGTCGACTCCCAACGGCAGATTTTTGAGAAACTTTTCATTGCAATTTTTATTTACTCCCAGAGTTTTTGCCAGAAATCTGCTGAGAGGAAGTCGCCGAAGAAATACTTTTTGTATTTTGTTTTGATGTCTGGCCTGGTGCTTGAACCCTGGCCTTACGTCTAATAAGCCAACACACTACCTATTAGACTCGGCGACTTCATATAACATATAACGAAATCAAGCGCATAAATTCGTGAAATAACGACGAGACTATCTTAACAAACAAATATCTGCCCATAATTCCGTATATACTTGGCTAGGTCCACAAAAAAAAACACTTGTTTTGATCAGAAATCTGGTAACAGAATAAAGGTTTACATGTCACACTTAAGCACTTAACGTTATGGGAATATATGCAAAGATTATCAAAACTGTGATAAATGTTTGAATTATTTTTGTCCAACTCCTCTCATTAACGTTTTTCTTGTCTTTATATCGATTACATTTATGATACACACTTGTACATATGTATGTCCAATTGTGTATATATATAATTGTATATATATATTGTATTGTATATATATATTGTATAATATGAACAATGTACATACAATTGAGTATGGAAATATTTCATTATACAATCGATACGTATTTTACCAAAGAACAATAAATTGTTCCAGAAAACTGCATTTTGGCACGTATTAAATTCATTTCTAAAGGGTTAGATAATAAAGATAATAAAAAACAAAACACGTTCAATGTCTGAACTTGTAACATCTTCTCTACTCTATTTCTTGTCATTATTGTAATTTGATTTCTGTTAATTGATTTTTTTATATTTCCCTTGTTACTAATCGAATCGAATTTGTTTGTTTCTTTTTTTTTCTATATTTTCAGTTTCATTATTGAGGAGAATATCAATAATAACACGGGTATATCATTTTTTGCTATTTTCGATGGTCATGGTGGTGAATTTGCTGCTGATTTTGCCAAAGATATATTGGTTAAGAATATTTATAATAAAGTTATTGAAACAACAAAGTTGTTGAGTACCCAAAAACATTTAACAGCTGCTAATGCAGCCGACATTGACAAAGACTATGTGGAATACGATGCTAGTCCGTATATGAAAAGGAAAGCCAGCCGCAAAGACAATAATAATGATGGTAGCAATAAGGAAAATGAACCAGTAATTAGAAGACGTGATAGTTTACGAAAATCCACAAGGTAAGCTAAATCAAAAAAAAAATGAATGAAAAACTAAAATAACATACACGTTTATCATTTCAATTACTTTTTCTTTTCAAATACTTTCTTTTTTTGTAAATAAAACAGAAACAAACAACACAAAAGTGCGCAGAAAATTATAAATTGCATCTTTTGTGAAAAGATCTATAATCTGGACATTATTTATTATTATAGACAGACATTTAATTATAAAAAAACACAGAAAAATTAAAATTTTACTGTGTATACAAAAACAAATAAAAAACAATGTGATTTGTTAAACGGAAACGCAATTCATTATTTCATGAATAAAAAAAGTATTTCACAAGAATTACGTTAAATTTAAACAATTTTAATTGATTATTTTTCCCTTTTTCTATTTTTTCAGTGTTAACGATGATTGCTCTTCTAAGAAAACTAGTGATAAAGATTCATCAGATGTTTTTACTTTACAATTAAACTCTCTCCTACGTGGCGTAGGTGGCGGTTCTAGTGTTAAGGATAGTTTTTTAAATAACAATAATAACAATAAGGATGCACCGGCAAACGATGGAAAGGTACCTCAACAATTTGATGCCAAATGTTATATAGAAAATGGTAAAATCAATTTTGGCAAACTTATAACAGATGAGGTTCTTGCAGCTGATCATAAATTAGTAGAGGCGGCTAAAAAAACGGTATGCATAGTTTTATTATTCAATAAAAAATAGTCCAACAATTGTTACAAATTACAAGCATACGTATTTAATCTTTTCAGACCAATATAGCCGGTACCACAGCATTGATTGCAATAATTCAAGGCAGCCGTTTAATAGTAGCAAATGTGGGCGATTCTCGTGGTGTTATGTGCAATTCGCGAGGTATTGCCATACCATTGTCTTTCGACCATAAACCACAACAGGTAATAATAAAATCTATTAATTTAATAAAACTCAATTCTTAACTTACTTGATAATAAAAAAATCTAATTCGAAACCTGCTTGTGGGTTTCCTTATCATGAACGTTTCTTATTAAGTAGCAATTAAGATTGAGATGCGAATTTTTTCGAAAGTAAATTTTTATGACTAAAAATTTTAAATTCTAAATTTGAAATCACCGATTCCAACAACAAATAACAACATAATATAGTACCTCTGTACGTTTTTTTTTAATTTCTACAAATTAGATGAATCACCGATCAATGTATCATAAGTTTATTTAAGTCTCTAATCTTATCATGCAAATCAGAATATGTACTTTGGATTAAGTGTTTAACCATACATATCTAATTTTTTTTCTGTTTTTACTTTGTATCCCCTTTTAGGTAAGAGAACGTAAACGAATTCACGATGCTGGTGGTTTCATAGCTTTTAGAGGCGTCTGGCGAGTAGCTGGCATTTTAGCTACATCAAGAGCCTTGGGTGATTATCCTTTAAAAGACAAAAATCTAGTCATAGCCAATCCTGATATATTAACATTTGATTTAAATGATCACAAGTAAGTCTTGAATATATAATAGAAAGATTAGAAAGTACTAATCTAATTGAATCTCATAAACATTTTCGAATTTTTAAGGCCGACCTTTTTAATTTTGGCCTCTGATGGTCTTTGGGATACATTCACGAATGAGGAAGCTTGCAGTTTTATTAAGGAACATATTAATGAACCAGATTACGGTGCCAAATCATTGGCCATGCAATCCTATTATCGTGGTTCAGTTGACAATATTACTGTTTTAGTAATAGCCTTTAAAAATGGTGTATATCGCATTGGTTCAGCAACGAATGCAAATCCTCATGCATCATCATCATCATCAGCAGCAGCTGCGGCGTCATCGCACGGTTCAGCTACGTTAAACGGTGGTCAAAATAAGGAGACTGCTAAGTCGGCGGCTTCAGCTATTGCTTCAACCAATTTAAATCGTTCGAATAGTGTTCGTGCAAAATAATAACATTTCTGAAAAAAAAAACAAAACAAAATCATCGATCCTCGCAAGTTCGACTCTTTGTTGCATTCTAAATAAAGCACCCAAATTATGTGAATTATGTTTTTATTTGCATTCGCATAGTAATAGCCAGAAACTTGATTACTTGGAAACAAAAAAAGTGTCCAAAGTTACAATTAAATTCAATAATTTATAATCTTCTAAGCATTTTAAGATTTAAGTTTTAGTAGTCGTTGTTTTAAAGTAAAACAAGCAAAGAAAAACCCACCATAACCAACCGCCTGCTTCTAATAGAGCTCTTTCATGATGATACATGCTTACACATACATACATACACACATATTTACAACACCTCACTCTCAAATTTAGAATCTTTAAGACAATTTTTGGTTGTTGTGTTTTTGTTTTATATTTTTTAGTTTAAACCAAATTAAAATTAAACCAAATTATGTCCTTTATTTATTTATTTATTTTTAATTCTCGCTTTTTTTCTTTACTACACTCTTTATAAATATATTTATGTATGTTATTTCTGTTCATTTCTTAAAGAATGAATTTAAAATTAATCTTAAACAAAAATTGTTTTTCGTATACGCATTAGTTTTTTATCGAATTTTCTAAATTTATTTGTTAAAAAAAAATATCATGTAAAATTTAATTTTTAATTAATCAAATTTTTACAATTATAAAATTAGATAAGAACTTTCAATTGAAAACTGTTTGAAAATAAAAGTGAATGAACAATGTTTACATAACGAAAAATACTATTTAAAATAAAATTAATTAGTCGTTATTTGTCAATTTACACTTTCAGCGAATTGTACGTGAATATTTAATTCCATAAAAAATTGTTTAATAGGATCTCTTAAACCTTTAAATCCGTCAGAGAATATAATCAGAGCGAATTAAAGAAATATAATAATCATGGTTAAATGCACTAGATTTATATTTTCTAAAAATCTTTAATATACAAACAAGCCTGCCTAATTTTGACCATTTGTGTGCGATTATAAATCAAATCAAAAGAAATTTGGATATTTCTTATCAAACATATCTATTTGATTAAAATTAAATGAAAACCTTTGAAAAGCATTCGGAATTCAAGTTCTTTCACTCTTTGCTAATCTCATTTCTTGATTATGAATGGCAATTCAACTTTAGCTAAATTTTCGAAAATAGTATTACAGATGACAACTGACAACAAACATTTAAAAAATTTTACTTGTAAATCTTTTTTGGCAACTGCAAATTTTAATTGATGTTCATAACAAATCCATTAATTTCGCTGGGAAGAAAGCTACGCAGTATTACTGAGCTTTTGTATTCAATATCATTTGAATTTTATTTCAAAATTGTCTTTGGAAGCCACATACATATGTATGCATCCTTGCTTTTTGCATTTCTTTTAAAAATTTCAGAACTTCCAATTCTCCTCCACTAATTTTTAGAAATGAACAGACATCGTATGAAAATTCTTTCAAAATACATAACAAGCAAAACAACCATATTTGTATTTCCTAAAGAGCAACTAAATTTTAGTTGCGCTACCAGTTGACATTCATGTATTCCTACTTTTTGCATTTTTTTCAAAATTTTTGGAAAGAAACAAATTCCAAGGAAAACTTGTTCGGAATAACGAAAGAAAAAAAATGTACATTTTATCATTGTGGTGTCTTTTCTGAATAGCAATCGAATTTGAGCTGCGCCACCAGTTACAGGCTGTTGGCAATCGTCCAGTTGTCATTTCTACTCTTTTTCTCGATTTCCTTCAATGCATTTTTAACATGTGCTTCTAATAGTACTACCCTTTACGTTTCGCATTTACTTGCTTACAAGTTCAATATTTCGTTGCACATCAAGTTTAAAATTATTGCTGACGAACAGCTGATTCAATCTCTATTCACAAATCCACACCAGCGTTTACCCAGGGTCAATAAAAATTTAGGACACTCGTTTTAGAGTATAGAATAAATTAACCTACTTTATTGATATAAATCATATGCCTTAAAAACTAAAATACAATAGTATATGGTCCCACACTGCTAAATAGTATGGGAATTAAAAAAAAAAGATCTTTCCCGCTCAGTCCGAATAAAAAAGTGGCTTAATTTTTTAAACTTGTTATTTATTTGTTTATATAATAAACAAATCAGCGCTCAAAATACGATACATTTTTCTAAACGTAAAATATTCATTATCCACTACACTTTCTTTGCTTAACATACGTCGCGGCTACGGTTGTGATGATCACCAGGATGCACACAATTAAAAACGTTGATGGTTGTAGTAGTAAAATGCTGTAAAACTGTTTATTTAGCTTAGTGAGCAGAAACAGAGACTTGCCATACACGGATGGTGTTGTCGGAGTAACCGGCAAACAAGGTTTGACCGTCAGTAGACCAAGCCAAAGACAAACATTGGGGTTGATCAGCCTTGGAACCGTTAGAGACGATGTCGGGGCGGAGTTCTTCGACGGTCTTCTTGCATGCCAAATCCCAGATCTTGATGGAGGGTCCGTAGGCAACGCACAACCAGTAACGGTTGGGGGAGAAGCACAAGGCATTGATGATGTCGTTGTGTTCCAAAGTGTAAAGGTTCTTGCCGTCATTCAAATCCCACAAGAGAGCCTTGGAATCCTTACCACCAGAGGTGCAGAGAGAACCATCAGGGGAAACAGTGACAGTGTTCAAGTAACCGTTATGGCCGTGGTGGTTGTTCTTCAACTTGCAGTTAGCCAAATTCCAGACCTTGACGGTACGATCCCAACCGCAAGATACAATGATGGGATTGGAGTGGTTGGGGGAGAAACGTACGCAAGATACCCAATCGGTATGACCATCTTCTTGGATGGTGAATTTGCATTCAGCCAAAGTGTTCCACAACTTGATGGTTTTGTCACGGGAACCAGAAACGATTTGACGATTGTCAGCGGAGAAAGCAACAGACAAAACATCCTAAAATTAGCAAATTGATAGGGATTAAAAAGGAATAGAAAAAAAAACCAATTAGTTTAAAATACAAAAGCAAATAAGATGAAACGAAAAACAAAATTAAAATTTCTTAATAGATAAACACTTACTAGAAAACCACTATCCTCTTAATTATTACGAAGAGGTGGTTTTGAATGGATGCAGTTGTGTGCAAGCCAACGTTCCGCATATCAATTTAAAGATGTTCAACCAGAAATTCTGCCCCGCATGGGCGACACATTTGTATCTTGTTTTTTTCGATATGGAGTTTCTAAACTATATTTTAAAATCCCTAAGATCCTATCTCTACATCTAACTAGGAACGAACTCCATACCATTTTTTGTTCAAATAAACCTAGCTCTGGTATACTCAAAATTTCCTATTCTTTTTCATTTTTAATCAATCAAACAATAAAAACACAATTTCCCACCTTAGTGTGATCTTCGAAACGACGAGTGGTTTTGCCGGCAGCCAAATCCCACAAACGCAAAGTCTTATCCCAGGAACCAGACAAGGCGTAGTTACCATCGGAGGACAATACTACGTCACTGATGAAGTGAGAGTGGCCATACAAACGCTTTTGGGGGAAACCGTAGTTGGTGTCTTCATCACGAGTCAACTTCCAGACAATCAAGGTCTTGTCTATAAAAGTAATGAAAATTTCTTAATATCTGTCCAAGGATTACCAAGATTTTTAAGGATTTTAATCGCGGCAAAATGGTGCCAAGTACTTACCACGAGAAGCAGAGATGATGGTATCAGGGTCCTTGGGGTTGGTGGCAATTTGGGTAACCCAGCCATTGTGTCCCAAAAGGGTACCACGTAATTGCAAAGTCTCAGTCATTTTCTTAAAATTTTATTAGCGGAGCGCTATCAAACGAACGTCCAACCTCAAGAGGGTTTTGGTGAAAAAGAAGGAAATTAAAATACAGTGATGCATTTCTATGTTTGACGTTTATCATATTTGCCAATGAGTGACTGGTGGCGCTGTAAACACTTTGTTCAGTTTATCCTCTAAAACGTGTCATCAGTCCAAAGTGCATAAAAATAATTGTGATATCCAACAATAAAAATATAATTAACTGACTGAACTGGCAACACTACCTCCTTTCGTTGAATTTAGTGACCTCTTTTATTCACAGTGTTCGTGACTCCACTAATTCAGACTCAATCAAACTCGTACTTTATTTATTTTCCCTTATTAATCCTTAATCCACAAACACAAACCACACCATTCAAAATGCAGTATCTATGGTGACATGGCGGAATGTACAAAGTAATTAGACCGTTTATTTTTTTGAACGAACAAAAAAGAATATTTCACCCACCACTGTTACCATAAAGAGAAATTTTGGTACATAACTGCATCAGTGTTGCCAGGAAGGAAATAATATTCTAAAACCTATTCTAACTGAAAAAAGTACTTTTTTGCATCAAATAGTAGTTTTGAAAATTACATATTAAATTAATTGTAAATTACATACATTATATATTAATCACTTATATGTTACTTACATACATGATTGGCGGGACCTATAAAGTCGAAAAGACAGATTTTTGAGAAACTTTATAGTGGAAATTTTTTAATTCTTTTGCCAGAAATTCCCGGAGAAATGAAAAAGTACTCAAAAAAGTACAAAAGTACTGAAAAAAATATGTTTTTGTTTATAGTTTTTTTTTTAACGGATGATTTTTTCCAACCACCATCATCAGTGTTGTCAGGAAAGAAAAAAATGTCTACCTATTCTGATTTCACAACTTGGTACCATTGATTTCGTTATTCATTCTATTCGTTCTTACTGGCAACATTACACATTTTTTACACAACTTGGTAGTATATTACAACATGTACTCTTTATAAGATTTGTCAGCATTCTTATTTGTCATCTCGTGAAAATATTCCTGTAATCGGTCATCTAAAATAAAACAATATTAATTTAAATAAAACAAATTCTAAAAAGACTTGATATCAACGGAGACATCAATTTTAAATTGCAATAAAAAATAAAGTATTAAGTGATTTATAATATAAATTTTTCTAAAACGAAAAAAGTAGAATATAAAAGAAAGAAGTAGAATATAAAAGTAATTTGTACAAAGTTAACAAGTTTTAAGCATTTTCATATATGTGAAAAAGAGATAAACATATCTCACTATTAAATCTATTATAATTGCTGTAGACAAAATAGTGAAGCACTGTCAGTCGTTCGTCGTTTTTTCACTCGTTCGTATCGTTTTTTATAAGACATTTATCGTGTTTTTATTCATTAAAACTAATTTTAGACGTTGTTGCTGAAATTTGCGTTTTCAAAATTTTATAAGGAGAATTTTGCAAATTTCTTATAACGCCCCTAGAAGGAAAGAACGAAAAAAAAGAAACCGTAGAGCGAAGAAACGAAACATAAACTTTAAACGAACTTTTACCTCCAACTTATTGGATTATATAAATTTTTTTCGCCCCCTGTGTTAAAGAAAAGCCGTCAAAATTGAATCGACAAAGATTGACGAGACTTTTTCCTCCACTTCAACTGCAATGGAGGATAAAGCAACAACAAAAGATCTGGATCAATGGATTGAACAATTGAATGAATGTAATCAATTGACAGAAGCACAAGTTAGAACTCTGTGCGAAAAGGTATGTATATGAACCTGAATTTTATCATTAAACAACAATGACGAATAAAAAGTGCAAAAAGGTAAAAAAGTTCATCACATGCAAAAAAAATTTCTTTAGTAAAGAAAAAAAAATATTACAAAAAAGACCTTTTTCGTCATGAAGTCTTTTTTTTGCAAATATTGAGCGTTTGTGATGAAAATATAACTATCTCTTTCGAATGTGTCATTTTGTTTGGCAAAAGGTGTAGAGCGAGCGTTAGTGTCATCTTTGTTTTGGTTTGTTTTACTTTCGTATTGTTGTACTTAAGCAAAGTCAGCCATTTTTCATTTGGACTCTCCCTGTTTAGTAATTTTCGAAAATTGTTGAAATGTTTTGGAAATTTAGCTAGAGAACGACAGAGAAGACAATATGTTTACAATTGGAAAAAATACAATGCGTGAGTGTGTGTGCGGTGATTAGTAAATTCTCTTAAAACTCTCGGTCTCTCTCTGTCTCCTTTTCTTCCCCGTGTTTTTAAAAGAAGAGAGAGAAGTTAACGAAAGTGTGTTAATTTTTTTAATGATGCGTTCATTTTTATTTAAATATACAAAATAAAGAAAATTTTCAAATTTTATTTTTTTTCTTATTAAAATAAAAGAGTCTCTTAAGTTACAAACAATTGAGGTAAATTAAAAAACAAAGTTGAAAAAAGGAAACTTAATGGAAATGTTTGTTTTTTCTCTTCGTCTTTCGTCAGCAACTAAGTAAATAATTTAAGGTTATGTTCTTAATAAGTAGCCATTTTCTGAAGACAACAAACAAACAATTCTATTGATATGCATTAGTTTTCGTATTTTATTATAGCAGAGGGAGAATACATATTTGTTTTATTTGCTAAAATGTTTGTGGAGAACCACTTAATTTCTTTGTTTTATACGTTTCTCAACCTTTTCTTTCAAACAACCTTCATGTCTGTTCTGCTTGTCTGTCTGTCTATTAATCTTTTTTAGACTGGTTTTCGTTTAGAATTCACTTGAGACCGGTTTTGGTACCTTTGTTCGGCTTGTGTTATCCAGTCTTAAATATTTTTTGTGAGATGCATTTTTATAACCTTTTTTTAAAATAGCATTCTTTTCTTTCTCTTTACACAAAAATTCGTTACGTTGGATTTACCTGTTCTCTTATCATATGTATTCGCAAAAATGTTTCGTCATTATTTATATTATTTACAGTGAATAAGAAATAAGTTCATATGCTCTCATCTATACCTACATACATACGATGAAAGAATCAAATGTAATTATTTGGTAAAGCGAAGGCTCTGCTATCTTAAAGAGTAATGTTTTGAATAGAATCAGACGTTTCTGATAAAGTATGAAACTTGATTGTTTATAATCATAAATAAATAGCTTGATTTCACATGAAATTCAAGATGTTTTCACGTTCCCAACTGGCAATCAGAAAATAGGTGCAAAAAAATTTTATAGTAGTGAATTTCATTTCCTAATTTTCTGTTGCCATCTATAATATCAATTTATAACAGTTTTAGCAATTAACAATTCTACTGGTGTTCGGTTGCCATCCATAAAGCGAGACAAATTTTTCCTCCTTACGCTGTAGATTTTGTATTCTGATATATAATATAATATGTGCACTGCCTACCAAAAGCCAGGATGAAATGCATTTATGTTGATGTCAGAGTGCGCATTATAAAGTAAAGCGGAACGTGAAGATAAACAACGGGTTAAAGCACTGCTTGTTCTTTTCACTCAAAATATAAAAAATGCGGAAGAAAAATCTGATTATGAAGTCAAAATCACTTTATGCAATGGTTTGCAGTGTGGTTGCACTGTTGCACTGTGATATCAACCCTAAACACTTAAAATCCACACAAAGACTACGAGAGAGTTTCAGGTTTTATTTGCTACCCAAAGTATAAGTCTAAGTCTACGTAGTTACACAATTATAAATTTAAATGTCGTCTTTTAACCGGTGTTATATGAGTCTACTGAAAAGATTAATTTTGTAATATGTATCGCACTTTGTGACATTGCGATTAGATCACGCTAGATCGGTATTAAAAAGAACCAGTTTTATATCATTTGTAATGTTTATACTTTTCTTCAGCAAGTCAGGTTTACTATCCTGATACCGAAATACAATTTAAGTTTAATAATTTGCAAGATTATCGAAATTATCGTAAAAAATAAGTATTAGTAACACTGGCCACAATTCATCTTAAAACATTATAAATACATTGAACTCTTGTCAATTTTAATTACAAAATAATTGCGAATATGTATTGTAATAAATTATTTTGACGACATCAAAATTTATTTTAGTTGAATGAAATTTTTATTTCAATTAAAAGTTAATCGTTTAAAATTATTCTTAAATATTCTACAGATTTATTTTAAAATTTAAAAAGAAGAAAAGGTTTATTGCACAGGAATATACTATGTATACATACATAAATATTAATATGTATATTTGTTTGCAAAGAGAATTAATACATATATTTATGGCGTGCAACATTTGCTAAAATAGATAAAAAAGAATAAAAATTATCAATGAGAAGAAGAGGTATAAAAAAATCTAAAATCTTTCAAAGTGCTGACGCACTATCGTAATACATATGTATGCATGTAGTACCAATACATGTATTTAGATTAAAAAGCAGACAACCAACATTTTGTGATTGAATTCTGTTGTGGAGTAAGCCTAATTGTTATTATTTTTTTTTCTATCCAAAATAAATCATTTTATAAATTTTGTATTAAAAAAGTAATTAAGTTTTATTTTTTATTTGATATTCACTCTCTCTAACCAGTCTGCCAGCCGGCCCATACCTAAATACATACATGAGTCAGTCCTGTGTTGTGTTTTTATTATTATTTTCATTCATTTAATGTTTCATCTTGTGTTTGTTTGGCATTATGGCGAATACTATAATATTGGCTGGCTATCTAGCAAAAGGAAGGTTCTTGTTTTTAATTTCAAGTGTTTTTAAGAAATTTTATCTTGTAGTTGTTTTCATTTAAAAGTTAGTTGTTGTATTTACATATGTATATAAAATATATAACAAATATCATATAATATACAATATAGTGCATTACTACCAATTTTTACAAATTTTTCTTCTCAATACCTACATTCAGTTTGTATAAAACAATTTAAAATTTTACTTAAAAGTGATAAAACAACTCTTTAATTCAGGCGGAAATGAACAGATTGATAAAAAGCAATGACAACATGAACAAAGGCCGTATGAGCTTTTTTTTTCCAAAAAAAGTATGTTTTTGTTTTATCTATGCATTTATGGATTCAGTTTTCTTTCACTTTTAATAGATATTAATGCAAATAAATGACATCAGACTATAACTTCAAATCCAATAACCCCCTTGATCTAACATGACAAAAATATGTTATTTTGATTTACATAGTTTTACACATAATTACAGTTGTGTATATATGTATATACTAGGTTTATATTAACATGTAAAATCGTCATTACATATTCTATTTCTTTTTAACAAAAAAATATCCTTTTAAAAGGCGAATATTAGTTGTTATTGTTGTAAAACCTTTGCAACAGCTGTAGCGGGTTGCTTCATATTGAAATTAAAATTATTTAGTCAAATTTGAATTGTCTGTGATATTAGGAATCGTGCAACTTTTGGCGATCTTAGCTCAAGTCTGGATCAATTAGGACAACGAAAAAGGTCTTTCGTGTTATGAAGGCTTTGTTTACAGGTTGAACAAAGGTTCTGAGTTGCTGAGTACTAAATTAAACCAGAATGGAGCTCGTTTTCCTGAATATGGGGTTACTATTTCCGTTCAGGGCCTTACTATGAAAATATTAATTCATTGCGTATAATACCGACTGTTAATGTATTCCGGTCAAGTAATTGATGCAATTATATGCCTAATGTATAATGTTTAGTTATCATCTCGTGATTGAGGTGATGCTGCGTTTTGCCAGGAGTTAATTGGTTAGCATTACTTGATATTAGTTTATACTTTGTCCTTTAGATTGGACCATATTGAAAAGTTTATTGTGTTTATATCCTTAAAATGTGTTAGCTGAAATATCTTACACAAAAAATAGCCTTGTTCCATCGGGACTTGTAGGATGGTAGCTTTCCTGTTTTTGCCTTTGATATGAACAGTGGTCTGTGGTAAATATCGAATTATCAGTGATGTAAGACACTTCCTTTTTATTCAAAATTCTAAATACAAATTCTCATTATACTTTTCATGTTATCAAAAATTGTTTTAATGTTCAAATCCTTTCAGATTTCGATTTGAAAGCATACTCCCAATATGAGATCAATATCAATAAGATTATGGCAATTTTTATTATTATTTATTATTATTATTATGGCAATTTTTATTTTGTGTGTATATGCAAGCATATCTTCATATTGTTAGACATTAAAAAGCTCATTAAGTATTTGCTTTAATTATTGTCATTTCTTTGATCCTAATATTTACTTTAAAACCATAACAAATCGATCTTGTGCTATGTAAAAAGAGAGCAAAAAACACGTAAATAAACAAAAAATATTCAAGAGTAGAGATTATAAAATTACTCAACAGTTTAGATTAAATAATAAATTGTAAAGTAGGTAGTAGAAGCTTATAGTGTAAAAGGTGACGTCTATTAACGATAACATTGTTATGCCTTTAAATATTTACGATTATTGATAGAAATAATTTTTTTGTTATACAATATTTTGTAAACTGCAAAAGAAAATGTTGGTTCTCTGACTTGAGATTGATTAAAAGCGATAAATGATAAATTCATTTGAATTTATTTTCTTTTTTTATTGCTTTGTTTACCGTTATATTTGCTGTTTTGTAAATAAAATTTAAAGAAACAATGTCTTGCAGTTTTTCAAGTTTATATATATTTATTATTGATTTCAATAGTTTGTTACCTAGAGTGAATGGATATTATTTATGTATGTATGTATGTATATACCCAATTGGTATAATAAAATATTGAATTTACATTAAAGAAATTTGTAAAAACAATACCTACAACAAGTGTAAAGAATTTCATATACACCTACAAGGACTAATGAAGTTGACCTTCAAATCGAATTGTTAAATATTAAAAAAAGTATATAAAATTCAGTGCGCTGCTTTATTTTGTCTGCCACAAATATGTAATCAATTCTATAACAACTGACACACCTGGCAAAATGTTCTTACACTTCCTACGCTGTGATAATACATTTTCTAAATTTTTGTTTAAAGGGAATGAAATTATAATACAAATATTTATTTATTCTGTGTGGAATACGAATCAAATGAGTTCACGACCCCTCAGTATTGTACTGTGACCAATGTGGAAAGAAAACACTAAACTATGACTCACTCAAGTGATTTGTTGGTTGTTTTTGTAAACAAATGCTTCAAACGTTTTTTTTCGACATATTTGTCATTGGTGGTTTACACGAAAAACTAGCAAATTAGTTTATGAAAAAACCTTTTTGTCCATGTGCATATTTTAATATTCTTAAATAATATATGTACAGAAATTTTGTATGTAAATACATATTATTTTAGTATACAAATGTACTACATATACATATATTGAATGAAAACATTGCTAAAAAGTTTATTTTTATTTATCTTATAGCACAGAGCATTTAGTTTTTCTTCTATTTTCCATTTGTTTCTCTTATACTATGTACATACATATGTATGTACATACGTATGTGGGTATTATTTTTGCGTAGTACTTAAAGAGTTTATGAATGAAAGTAACGTAACATATTAATTAGCAATACGTTAGACATTAAATATAACATTAAGAATTACAAATTCAAAATAATTACAATTTCGCCATTGTATTTGTGATTACGTGTTGTAGAAAATTCAAACCTAACCAAAACCATTGTCTGGCAGCAGGTAATATACAAATATCATTGTTCTATGAGGTAATAAAAAATATGCAAGACGTATTAGTTCATTACGTTTTCATGCATACATATATTCGAGACTTCTCTGTACTAAGGGATCAATTTGAAATACTAAATGAACAAAATTAAATGAATGAATCAATTTTCAATTTAGATAATATCATCTGTCTTATATTGTGTGCGTACAAATAAAAAGTTGATTTGTCCATGATTTTCGCCATAGAAATTCTAGTGTTTCTATTAGAAAAACTGGCACGATCGCTCAACACAGGCGCCAGTTGGTAATCAGTTTGTGCCAGAGCTTGGACTGTAAGGTTCGAACCCCACAAATTCAGGCGAGTCATTAACGTGGTGTGTAAATTATTGTGCAGTTTTTAGCTTTTGAACAATCGAAACATTGCTTACATTTTTTTGTTATTTTATAGACACTTAGGCTAACTGACCTATTTTATCTGTAGAGCTTATCCTGGATATGAGCTCCAATAATACTTACATAATTGGTCATTACAATCCTTCAGTCTGGATTACGACTTAGTTTCTGACACCACCCAAGTTGTCTGCCTCAGTTGCATCCATGAGTGGCAGGTCCTACAGTTTAAAGTTGATTTCGACGGATAGATTATGACATGACAATTTTATTAATTTATTCTCAGAGTTTTTTTTTTTGGCAGAAAACTGCTGAGGGGAAGTCGCGGAAAGAAATATTTTTTCATACTTCGTTTTGCTCGAGATATCTGAGCCGGGGGATTAAATCACGGGCTCTCGTCTAATAAGCCAATACAGTACCTACTAGTGTACGACGACTACCATAATATTATGACGCTGCAATAGTATTAAAGTTTTTTTTTCTGTCCGAAGCCTATCTGACATCTATTACAAGTGTAAATTAAAAAAACTTGAATTTTTCACGTAATCAATAATGCAATTATTCAATTTTATATAAGAATTGTGTATTTTAAAAAGTATTTGCAGCCGTTAACAAATCGATAGCCATTTAATAATTTCTATTGGTTTCTTTTTCCTTAATAGTTTCATTAAAAACGCAAATAAAATGCTTTTCTTAAACTTAAGGAAAGTTTCTGGCAACAGTAAAAGAAAATAAAATTAATAAATAATAAACAAATGAAATCGTTAACAACTCAGCAAAGTAAACTGTTTTCCACTCTTACTTGAATTTGATTTCCCCCAACGAAAAAAAAGACAAAAAAATTAATAAATATCAACCAACAACAGCGGAAATCAATCGATTGATGGTAAATTTGATGTCATGTTATGGCCGTTACGACTACTACATTGTATTGTAAAAGAAATAAAATATGCATTACATTATTTGAATTTATATTCCTTTTATATAATCTACGCTAAGAAAAATAAAACTACACTCTGGGGCATATACTGTATGTATGTACGTACTCTCTCTATCTCTCTCTATCTATCGTTAGCAATCTAATTTGTTGCATTAATTTAAAAAAATTAAAACTTGTTTTTCCTATAACTTTAGCTTTGACTGTATTTTGTGTTTTGATTTTTATTGTTTATTTTTTGTTTTTGGACTCACGTGATCAATATAAACATGAAGGCAACGTAAGCTCAAACCCAAGACATGTAAATATGAAGTTTTTTTTCTTTTTGTGTTTTATTGTTTTCTTCAGTTACTTTATTAAAATGTTGTGTCATTTTTCTGTTTACAACTCACGATTTGTTCCCGTGATCTATCCAATATAGGTTTTTCTACTTTTTCGGGGAGGTAGACATTATTGTCATTACAATGAGGTTATTGAACTTCAAAATTTTATCTTTGGAAACTTGAATATCAGAAAGTAATTTAATAGCAAGTTAGTAGCAATTTGTTCTCTTGGCTTATTCGCATTTTAATCAGCCATATATTTATGTACTTTTAACTGAGACAATCTTGTAATTATAGTTTTATTTGGGCAATAGTTCTGAATCAATTTATAACTGACAATGAAATTTGCACTGGTGGCGCAAAACTAAAATATATGCAAATGTCACTAGACTATTGTGCAACCGCTAAATTGTACTTTTTTTTTAGAATAATTTCCTTGATTTGGCCATTTGTATTGGGAATTTTCATTAGTACACTACAATGCAATATTTGAAAATGTCTCATTGAGAAGAAGAAAAAGAAAATTATTTTTAACAATGCTTTCTCGCAGCCAACCAATTAACTCAATGACCTAAAACCATTTAAATGTAAATAAATCGATTAAATTTAATCTAACCCTTTAAACTTCTCACCCTCTTTTCATCTACAAACAAAATGAAATCACATATACTGCAAACAAAAACACAAAATAAGAAGAAAAAAAAGAAGACAATAAGACCAACATGATAAACACAGTCGCCTTGATAGTGATAGTACACAGTATGGCACGGCACGGTTAAGCTCTCTAGAGCTGGCTGATATAAATATAATAAAAATTTATGCTTTTGTGTTTAAAAGTATGTATATATTTGTGTGTAAATGACTGATGAGTATTTTTAAATTTATCACAATTAAAAATAAATCGGTTTGTGCTATCATTGCACCAGTGTTACAAACTATCGCATAAAAGAAGGGACACACTTAAATTTATTAAAAATAAAAAAACAAAATAAATTGCCTGACATTTTCTCTCTATTTATGCCCGTTTGCTGCACTTGCAGTAAAAAGACGACAACAAGAGAAGAAGGCTTTAATAAAAAAAAAAGCGACGAACAAAATTTAGAGAAGATCCAAGAGACAGATAAATGATAGAGGCGGCAATACAACTACATCAGGGCCGTTCATCAGCATCAAACATCTAATAAAATAAATTTATATAAATTTCTCAAAAGAAATAAAATTAAATAAGACATTCAAACTTATAAATAAAAATGAAACTAGCATCAGACGAGACGATACGACACACACGACAGCGAACAGTGTAATTTCAAACAAAAAAATCACAATGAATTTTATGGTGAATGATGATGATGATGATGCTGATGGTGATTTTCATGATGATGGCAGAATTGAAAAAGCTTCCGTAATTATTTGCCAAAGAAATTTGTCTTGTATTTTTCTCAAATCTTGTACTACACAACGAAGGTAATCGAGCTGTCTATCTCTAGCAAGCATTTTAGTGATTACAATCAATATTTTATAATGAATTTTTAACTACCCATGCTTTAATGGTACAACAATAAAACCTTTAAAATATTCATGTAAAAATAATAGTTTTACTTTGAGAGGTAACTGTGTTATCCAAACTGTAATGTGTTGTGTTTCTCCCATTTGTAAATATATTGCATTCGAATAACCGATTTCATGGCAATTACTTACCCTTAGAGCGTTTGCCAGATGAAAGGAATATATAGTTTTTCATATTTATTATCCTTTAAGATGTTAGAGCTGCTGAGCCTTGATGAACTCGGAGCTCTCGCCCGACACGGCAAAACCGTTGAATGTAATAAATTTGATTATTTTTAGAAACAATGATGATAGATGATAATAATGATAATAATTTTAATGAAATTATATTTTTAGGCTAAGGAAATTCTTTCCAAAGAATCAAATGTTCAAGAAGTTAAATGTCCGGTAACAGTGTGTGGCGATGTGCATGGTCAATTTCACGATCTTATGGAACTGTTCCGGATAGGCGGCAAATCTCCAGATACAAATTACTTATTTATGGGTGATTATGTTGATCGTGGCTTTTATTCGGTGGAGACTGTTACATTACTGGTGGCGTTAAAGGTCCGCTATCGCGAAAGAATCACCATATTGCGCGGCAATCACGAATCGCGACAAATTACACAAGTCTATGGTTTTTATGATGAGTGTCTGCGTAAATATGGCAATGCAAACGTTTGGAAATATTTCACCGACTTGTTTGATTATTTGCCATTGACTGCATTGGTTGACGGTCAAATATTTTGTTTGCATGGTGGTCTCAGTCCATCTATCGATAGTTTGGATCATATCCGCGCGCTGGATCGCTTACAAGAGGTGCCCCATGAGGGTCCCATGTGCGATTTGCTCTGGTCTGATCCCGATGACAGAGGTGGCTGGGGTATTTCTCCACGTGGTGCTGGTTACACCTTTGGTCAAGTATGTCGCATCTTAACAAATTTTAATATTTATTTTTCTATTAAATCTTTGTTTTTTTCTCTCTATCTCTCTTTATAGGATATTTCAGAAACATTTAATAACACAAATGGTTTAACATTGGTGTCACGTGCCCATCAGTTGGTTATGGAAGGCTATAATTGGTGTCATGATCGTAATGTTGTCACAATTTTCTCAGCGCCAAATTATTGTTATCGATGTGGTAATCAAGCGGCTCTTATGGAATTAGACGATTCACTCAAATTTTCATTGTAAGTACAAATAAATACTTAATTGCATACATAATTTGGGTACAATGGAAATAGGAAGCCTTAAAAGTGCTATACATTTTTTAATTCTATAGAAATATACTGCTAATACATACTTATCTAATCTTAAATTCACTTAACTATGCAATGTTTATTTATTAATTTGTTTATAACCATTTCTCTCCTTTTGTTGTGTGCATTAGAACAATTTGATAACGAAACTGTGAATATTGTCGTTCGTTTATAGTTCACCCAACTGATAAACGTTGCATTTTATTTCATTTTTATATGCTTTTTTATTTTATCTATCAAAACTTTTTCTATAACATAATTCGAACTAAACTCTCTTAATTGATGTCGAGCGTATGAAACTGATTTAATGTTTTGTATGATTTTTACAGCCTACAGTTCGATCCAGCACCCAGACGTGGAGAACCACATGTTACACGAAGAACACCAGATTATTTCCTTTAAGAGAAATTACAAACAACAACAACAACAACCATTACAAGAACATTTACATTTATTACTATATAAAATACTAATGATAATAATAAAATAACAACATCATAAAGGGAAAAAATAAAATTCAATAAAACCACTCAAAATATTAAACCAACAATCAGGAACAACATCGTCACCATTGTCGTTATCATTAGCCAACACCAAACAGCTAATTATACGTACCCAACCAATGTATAGAAGAAAATTAAATGGCATAGATGGCAGATGATGAGAGATTGATAGAGTTGGATAATGAAAACAACAAACAAATAACTAAAAATAAAATAAAACTAAATGGAAGCAGCGTTAAGAAAAAAATTTAAACTAAAGGAAAAAAAAAACAAACAAATACAAAAATTATTAATTTATATACAATTAGTTACAACAAAGCTGTAATTTAGAAAGAAAATGAAAAGAAAAAAAAACATACTTCTAATAAAAAATAGAGAAAATAAATTTAAATTGATGATGCAAAAATAATAATTTTAAATGCAAATGATATTTAAAATAAGCCCCCCCGGATACATTTCGATTCTTTTTTAAATACAAATACACACAAACAATCAATTCCCCTCCTAAAGAATTATTAAAGAAAATCATTAAAAGAAAAACAACAACAGAAAGAAGGGATAAAGAGGCCGACTGTATACAAGATCCAGCCAACAGAAGAACACATCTAAGGAAAGAGAAGAAACGCAAAATTATCGCAGTAAAAAAGGAGGAGCCTCTAAAAGCATTTTTCTTTAATAAAAAAAGGCTCAACTACTAAATGAAAGAAATTATTACAAACCGCAAAACAAAACAGTTAATTAAAGGAACGATAATTTAAAATTAAGAAAATCTTAAATAAAAAGTTAAAAAAAAAATTAAAAAGTAAATTGCTATTGAATAGTTTACAATTAATTAAAAAGGCAAACGTGATGAGGCATAAGTAAAACAAATCACAACTTCCTCTGTCTCTCAATACATACTAAGTAATAACTAACAAGCTCTTCTCACTTCAAATATGAAAAAATCAAACAAACCATTTATCCTTCTCCTAAAGCCGTTCTGTCAACCAACAACACATCATTCAAAACAAAAACATTCATGCATTCATACACACTTGAAACATTCATAGGATTCATTCATTGATGCATTCATTTTATACAATAAATTTTCATTCTCATGAGATCATCCAACATTTATAAACAATTAAATAATAAATGTAAAATTTTTTGAAAACAAATAAAAAATACTTAAATAAAATAAAAATAAAAAAAACAAAACAAATGAAACATAAAAAATAAATAAAACAAAAAGAAAATATTTAGCAAGGTTTAAAAATAATATTTAAGTAACTAAGAAACATATACTACGCTATGCCACAAAAGTATACAGACATTTTTTTTAATTGTATATAAAAGGAAAACAAAGGCGAACAAATTGTATTATTTTTACATTTAATGTACAATATTAAATTTATTCAATTTAAATACATGAAAACAAACTATTTTTAATAACATTTATTTGTTGTTTTATAAAAACGTTTTACTATGGGCTTTAAAATATTCATTTTTTTTTTTAGTTTATAAACAAATTTTAGTACAAATTTTTTTTTAGAACATTATTCCAACGGTTTATAGGCAGTTTTGATGCAAGCGAATAGTAAGGAAGGAATTTATTTTACAAACAAAATTATATCACTAAGAGAAGTTTACATTTTTTTATAATTCACAAAAACATTATTGATTTTTTTTTAAATATTTAGTTTTTAAAAGTTATCCTTTTAACCTTTAGTAACAGCAAGGCTAACTGGCTTTAATTATTTTTATTATTAATCCATAAATCGAAGAGGAAGCTTAGAACTTCTTCAACAATATACTATTTAGATTCTATTAATCAAGCTTTGTTAGGATGTTTAAAACGAGGGATCAATTTCATTTGCATTTTAAATTTTTTGTAAAAGGAACAATTTTTTTTTTATATTTTCAGTCATCATGCGCATGTTTGCTTACTTTTGTGGCCTTGTGTAATAGTTTATAATTGAGAATAAATGCTAATAATAAACATAAATTAATAAAATGTGAAAACAATTACAATTTATTAAAACAAAAAAAAAATATTTATTGCTAATAAAGCGATTTAATATTAAACAATAAAATTATATGAAACAAAAGAAATAATTAAAAAAAAATTTAAAACAATGGAAATTTCACTTCTAAAATAACTTTTATTTTTCAAAACTTTGTACAATATCGTTTTTTGTTTTTCTAAATCTATGTACCAATTAGAAATTATTAAATTTAATTTTTCCTTTTTTTATTTCTAATTCATAAAGTGATCTTTTTTACAAAAACATACAAAAGAAGAAGAAAAAAATCTATTTAAATATAATTTGTGCCATTAAAGCTTTATTAAATGGGAACCTTTTTTATATACAATACATATATATATGTACATATGTATTTTCTTTTTAATAAAATGAGAAGAAAAAAAAAAACAAAAAGAAACAATTTGAAATAAAAATACTTTAAATATTTTTAATTTTGAAACTGCTTCAATAATATTGTTTTGTTTTCACACAAAATTTTTTGAAACAAAATCATAAATATTATTCGCTTAATACTATTTTAACATGTGCTCTTTCTTAATGGCACTTTAGTATTCTTTTTTTTAATATTTGTAATAAAAAGTTAATTTAAAAATAATTTTAACGCTTTCATTTCTTCAAAATTCTTTTTACTGTTGAACAAATAAACCACAACTCACTTTGGTAGTTATTTTGTTATTTCTTTTATTACAAAAACATGTATTTTGTATGCGAAGAAATAAAAACGATCACAAACAGACGAGAAGATCCTTAACAAACCAGTACTAGAAACGAAATAAAAGGAACCCTGTGTCTTACAATAAGGCGGTTATAACAAAAAAATGAAAATAATTCGTTACATAAAACTACAAAACAAATAAAATTGTGAAACAAGTTCAAAATTAATAACTAGAGCTTGTATACAAAAAAGAAAAACAAGTGTAAAACCAATCCAGAGAAGAGTTACTCGTGAGAGATGGAAGAATATGTTGTTTGTTCCAAAATCAATTCAATTATTGTACTCAATAAAATCTATTACATATTTTGTACTGGGCATGTACATTCAATCAGACGATTGGGATCTACAAAACTCGAAAAAAAATTAATGCTTCATTATGTTTAAAAACTGCACAATAGGGAATTAAATAATTTGTGACAAAAGTTCTTTTCCAGTCATAAGCAAAGTTTTTAAAAAATTAAAACAATTTATATGGCAATCAAGTCGGATGTACATACATATCTATACCCAGACATAACATTTGAACGTTTAACAAATACACATTAATTTAGTTTTCATAGAAATTCATTTGTTCTAAAACCTTGTCGTAGACGTATTTTTTGGCTTCAGTACCCCAAATAAAATCTAAATGAGCCCACTTTTTGAAAGGCACCAAATAGTCCAGTTTCACATTGGGCAATTGATCGCGTAATTTCAAGACGTCGCTAACGTCACACATCCAATCATTGGCACCATAGTATAGCATAATAGGAGCCCGAGCATTTTTTAATTTGTAGTCTGGCGGAAAGAGGGCACCATTATATTCATATGGGTTGCGTATTACACTATAATCAAATTTGCGGAATTTTTTCGAGTTATGCTCCTGACAAAAGTGTAGGTTTTGATTGACGGATGCGCCAGCAGGAGAAGTGGCCTTAATGTGCTCCAACAAATCCTAGATTTTTGAAGTTAATATCAAATTTCATTAATACATACTTTATTGCTTAATTATACATACCCTGTCTAACTGTTCTGAATCATAGCCACCAATTAAGAAAATTTCATTGGCGCACATTTCCACATACGGCGAATTGGCTTTACACATTTCAATGCCTAAGTCTTGTTTAAATTTATTGGACGGCATAAACTCCATAGAACCACAAAGTTCAACAATGGCATTGGGTTGACCCAGGATAGGAGCAAAAGCTCTAGTTAAAGGACTCTTCATGTTACCCATATAGGCTGCTGGTCCTAAAAGATGGGCCGATTTAATTTTCTCATTATATTTGGGTTTCTCTGACATCATAACCAAATAGACGGTAGTGCCTTGGGAATGGCCTACATATTGTAATTGAGTTTCATCGGTTTTCTGCAATACGTAATCGATCATATTTGGCACATCGTAAAGGCCAATTTCATGCCAACTGAAATTCCAAAAGATCTGCCAAAAGGTGGGCCAATATTTGTGTTTCTTGGAATAAGTATTACCACGAGCATTGCCCATCCAGACATCGTAACCGGCATCTGAAAGTATATAGGCCAAGGCTTTATTGGGTCCCATGAGAACCCAATCGGAAGAAGAACTTAACATGCCGTGCATAAGGAAGACCACGGGTTTACGGGCATTGGAATTGTTCAATTTTGGTGAATATGGTATACGGTGCATTGTCAGAATGTAATTGTCATCGGTGGTAACGGTATGGCGTTCCATCGGGTAGCCATCATTCAAAATACGTTCGCCCTTTTGTATTAGAAAAATAAAAGAACGATTAATTTTTAGACTTTACAACGTTACGGTATTAAGTCTTACACAATCCGAAATAGGCCTTTTGCTAGCCTGAATGACATGAGAAGTCGACAATATTAAAAGTATTGCAGCGGTCAAAATTAATTTAAACATTTCTCGCGGTATTTATTGATACAAAATGGGTTTGTTAAGGCTTTTATAGTTTCATTTTGCCGAACACTGATTTGCCAACTACACCCTATTTGAGAAAAGGGTGTGTTGATTTTATCGATAAGTTGATTTCAACTTTTATTATTTTATTAATGACTGTGCGAAGGTGGCGTTAAGTGTCACTTACTGACACCGTATAAAAGTTTACTGAATAAAATATAGTAAATACGGATTTATAGGGCATGTTAATATGAATCTATAAATAAAACAATAAGAAACATTGATTATTTAGCATGAATTAAATTCTTTAAGCCCCCAAATTCTTGTTAAAAATTTGGTTATCGATTTAATGCTACCGTATTCGTTTATTCGCCTTGTTTATCAATTTTCTTAAGAGATATTTATTATGACGATTTCATTTGATAAGATTTTATTTTATTTTTGGCTTTTTTTTTATTAATAAATTTTAATATTAAAAGTCCCCCTAATGGATTTAATATGTGTGATACGATAATGTGAATACTAAACAAAGTTCTCACAAATGGCAGTTAATTTATGACACCAGATTGCTTACAGTTTGGAATACCTAACCAAAAAAGAAGGATATGGTTACAGTGGTTTTAAAAACCGATTACTCTTCCAGTTCCAATACAGTGATTACCATGTAAGAGTCGAGTCATCCCCAAAGTTTTACACTTTGCGGGCCGCAAATATCTTTTTATATTTAATATTTTTTTCATGTTTACATGTATGTATATTGTTATGTATTTACATTTTAAAAACGTTTGAAATATGAGTTCGTAGTTTGCAAATAAAATAAAAATAAATTTGTGTTCAGTTTTAATTAAATTCTTTATTGTTCGCACAATTCTGTGTGCCACTGTTCACAACTTGATGTAAACAACAATAATTGCTTTGTTCGGTTATTCCCTTTTGTACTCTTTTGCGTAAACAATAACAATTACTAGTCAATTTGTTCGATAGATCTTTATAACGGACATCTTCAAACCACGATTACTTTCTTCAAACACCACATCTTAACATAAGACTGACTGAATTTCTTTTGACTCTGTTGCCTGTTTTGTTTGCCTTTTATGTCGCAGAGTAAACAGTCTGATGGAGAATGACTTCGCTTTCTCGAAATCTCTATAAATGTAAACATGTTTACATTATTGTTGTTTGTGTATTTGGTTTACTTTTGTCCTTGCAGTGTTGTTGTTGCCTATTTGTTTACTTGTTTATCCCCTTTTTATACTGGTTTTTTGTTGGTATATTTTTGTTTATTTGTTTATCATATAAACAAGTTCATTGTTTTTGTAGCTTTTGTGTACAATTTAACGATGTGAAAGCAAAACACCATTACCATTTTGGTAACAATATATATTAATTATATATGTATGTATTTATTATATTATCATAATAAAATATAAAAGTTTAAAAACGGAATGATTATGTAATTATAATTTGGATATTGTTAATATCTAACTGTCTGTCTGCTACAAAAAATCAAATGTAGTAGTCTAAGGTATTTGGTATCATCTTGATTTTCAAATCTGTTAGGCTCTCTAATAAAGCTTTTGATTTATGTTCGCATTTCGTAATAGAATTCTTTCGTTTGTCGGTGCTGGACTTAATAAAACTAGCCTTATAGAAATTTGGTGTTGCTGGTTCTTGTAAATTTAATTTAATTTTGTAATTTAAAGCAAATATTTCGTCGATAGTTTGATCTCCGTTAATAATGCCTATTTCTTTAGTATGTAAGTGGTTTAATAATGGTTTCATAGCGCGCTTCTTTGGTTTTTCCGAATTAATAAGAGAATCTTTTAATAATTTGACTTCATCTTTTAATTTTTTCATCTCCAGCTGGATTGTTTTAATTTTAATGCCGTTTGCCAAAGCATATTGATATGTATCCTCCAAGTTATTGTTCATGGTTCTTACGTGATGTTTTAAAATATTCAATTCCTTTACTTGTTGTATTACAGTTTTTAATTCATTGTCAAGACTGTTGTTACAAGAAACAATCATTTGTCCCTGACCTTCGGTTGAATATTTCAGATGAATGATATTTTTGCAGTTGCAACACTGTACACACAGGTTTAGATTCATAATTTTTAGTATGTTCTTAAAGATGACTTAAAAACCTTTTTTAAATAACGGAAAATTAAAAAACGGATTATATTACTGTAATAAATTATTTTACGTGTTTGTTGATCGCTAATGCTCTGTCGACTAATTGCAAAAATACTGAATTAAAACGAAATAAATTTGAACTTTTTATATCATAAGTGATGTATTGTATAACATTCTTCTGAATTTAGAGAAAAAATACGATAAGCAACAGGGGTGAGTATTTCATGGAATAGAAAAGAAATTAAATTAGGAATTTTGGCGTAAGTATATCAATGTTCTCAATTACCTTCTATAAAAATGTAAACATTGTTTGTTTGAATGATTAAATAATTCAGAATATCTCTGTTCAATTTATTTATTTGCTAACATAATTAACAAAAAAAGAACACAACATAATATGAATCTTATAATTAAAGCACTATGGCGGTAATCCAAAAAAATTATAAAATAATGTGATAAATAAAATTGACATATACAGTTGCCGTAGACTAGTAGGTAGTGTATTGTATAGGTCGACCAATTGCTTGTCATTCATCTTGAATAATTTTCAATGACGCCATCCATCGGAAATTAATCGCACCAACCTCCGTCGACACATGCGCAACAACTTTGTTAAAGAATGCGCAGTTTACGATTTAATTAATTTTAAGTAATTTTCAGTGGCGCCACCTATCGGATATTGGTCATACCAACTTAGAAACCTTCGTCGGCTCATGCGCAACAACTTTGCTAAAGATCATCACATGATCAAATGCACAGTTTACGATTTAATTGATATTAAGTAATTTTCAGTGGCGCCACCTGCCGGAAATTAGTCATACCAACTTAGAAACCTTCCCCGGCTCATGCGCAACAACTTTGCTAAAGATCAGAACATGATCAATTGCACGGTTTACGATTTAAGTGATTTTAAGTAATTTTCCGTGGCGCCACCTGCCGGAAATTAATTATACCAACTTAGAAACCTTCCCCGGCTCATGCGCAACAACTTTGCTAAAGATCATAACATTATCAAATGCATAGTTTACGATTCTATAAGGTACATACAAAAAAAATTCATTTTTATATATATAGACAATGGGAGGTGACACGCCCACTATAGCCAATCCACCCATTTTGTTCATATATACGTCAAAGTCGTCCATACAAAATTTGAGGACTCTAGCTGTTGCAGTTTATGAGATATGCGACATTAAATACTTATTGGGTATGAGGGCGTGGCACCTCGCCTACTTAAAATTTTAAAATAAAAAGTAGCAGGAAGGTACTGTTAAAATTTCAAGAAAATCGGTCCAGCCGTTTAGCCGTCTATAGACTTCAAACAAACAAACAAACCCACAAACATATAAACACACATTCATATTTATATATAAGAAGATGCATAAATATATATAATTTTTCTATTAGTAGAAATTGGTTTTAATCTAAATCCACATAAATTATTACATTTTATAAATAAGGTCATATACGTTAATTTTATTCGAATTTCAAATGTCGTCTCTATTTACCCGTTACCCGCAAGTACTAAATACAAATAGTGGCAACTCTGAAAAGTAATCGTTTTCCTGTCATATGAAATTTCCTCTTTGTAACAGTTTTTGGCGGCTATTAAGCGTGCGTGGATGTCTAATTTTTCGGTCGTAAAGTATTGATGAATAAGTGATAAAAAATATTATAAAATCAAATGTAGTGTATAATAAAATAAAGTCTATGTTGTAAATTATCAATTAAATGTGTTACATCTTTACATTTTTGTTATGTAAAGTGTAAAAAGCTTGTGTAAAATCTTGTTGCCTTGCGCGGTGTCGTTTTTTCATTTCGTAACGAAGCGAACGAGACGCGTTCTTTTTTTTATTAGATTATAGTTTGATGGAAAAAAGAGTCGGAAAAGAAAAAGTAGAGCATGTTTTAAAAGGTGTTCCCCATATATGTATGTACATATATACATATATGTATTTATTTTAATATGCCACGGTATTATAATTAATATTGCGAAATATACGTGCGAGTGTATGTGTTAAGGTTTTGTTCCAAACAGGAAATAAAATCGAAAAGAAGCAAAGAGTAATAGTGTAGTAGTTCGTTCGTTTAGAAATTATATGCTTGCACGGGTTTTTATATGTATATCTCTTTTTCTCTTTAATGTTTGTGTGCGTTTGTGTGCTAAATAAATAGCAACGCGTTTTTTTTTTGCGTAACAGAAAGAGGGCGTGAGAGCGCGATGATGTGTTAAAAGAAAATGCAAGTAGAATAAATACGCGAGTGTGTGTGAGTAGGTATTAAAAATTAAAAAAAGGAAATGAAATAAAAAAAAAAAAAAAATTGAAGCACGAGTGCTGCCATCTCAATTATAAAAGTTAAGGCTAAGGTAAGTTATAAAATTTAATAGTTTTTGCGAACAAATAAAAATAAATTTTTTTTTCATCAAAACTGTGAGTAATTTGGATAACTAACTTTTGGATACTAACTATTGAAAGTTTAATTAGAGAAAATTTATTACACATACACATACATTAGTTTAAGTATTTAATTTTACCTTAATAGACAATAAATGCAGCGTTTGTATGTGTGAACGTTTCCGCTTTTGTTGGTATTACCAAATCTCTGCTGTATGTTTATCTTTTTGATAATAGAGGTCGCTAAATGAAATGAGATTAATGTCTTGGCTAAGCAAACAATGCCTGGCATACAGTAGTTTTTAATTTGGTTGTATAATATGCTTATTGGAGTACATTTCCCAAATAAACTTGAATATTGACTAAAACGGTTTTCATTCAATGCAAAAAAAGTTGAAATTTAAAAATCCTGATTTTATAAGGAGAATGCATTAACATTCATTAGAATATTAATGAAATAACATAGTGTAGGGACTTAATTATACTCCTAATACTCCAATATATGGTGGCGACATAATGTTTATTAGTTTTCAGATACTGCAAAAAATTTTCATATGTGAAAATGTGATTAGAAAATAACGGTACAAAATATTTCAATGATGTTTTTTAATGTCTGACACGTAAATAACCAAAAGGAGGAGGAGGCTTATGTAAATATTTGTATAATGTGACAGAAGTTTTGTTGTCATTAATCTTTGCTGCATAACATTCTCAAGGCTTGGTTAAACTAGTCACAGATAAGTTTTTTGAATATTTTATTTCGATGAAATTCAATGTAAAAATGACTTTTGCTACCGTATTAGGTTTTAATTGCAATACGCTGAAACTCGTTTAGGAAGACAGCTTAATGAAATTAGATTGACGAAAATAAGTTTATTGTAATATTTATATCGTTTTTTTTGTTCTGTAATTTCCTAAAACTAAACTGCAATCACATCATATTCGCTATTATTCTTTGTATCCATCTATCTAAAAGTGTACGTATGTATATAATTACTTAAATATTAAAATATTGTATGCATATACATACATACTACAACTTATTTATATACATATCGTTAGTATAATTCGCAAATGTGTTAAGTTCATTTTTTGTACATATTGTACAGGAGACACAAAAAACATTGTAGCTTCTTCAATTTTTAAAATTTGTAATCTTTTTAAACGCAATTATTTTTACAAAATAGACTTAAAATGACTTAGATCAAAAATTAATAATAATTACTAATTATATTCGTGGAATTAGCACGTGCTTTTAATATTTTTCGTAGTTTTGTGGACTTAGCGTTTTTGCAAACCACAAAATTGCAACAACTTTAAACTAAATAATGACATTTTTGTTATCGTAAAATATGTATTTTGTATAGTGCTACCGTTTTGCATTAAAATCTCAATTTTGGAAAAAAGTGGACTTAGCGTCTTTGCGAATTATACTAACGATATGTTTTCTTAAGGAGAATTTCATATACATACTAATAAAATATTCCATTGTTATTTGATTTCATTTCGTTTCGTTTCATTTCTTTTTCTAATATTTTACGTGACCATCTAAAATTTTACAAATGCACTCGAACACCAATAGATGGCCAACTTACTTTGGATTGAATGGATGGATCTATGCTAAGGTTGTCACTTACTTCCATATCTTCTAAGTGTAATCGTTCAAAATTTCTAATATTTTATTATTCTAACTTTTCCATATTTATTTGGCCACATTCTATTCCCTACTCTACAATATTTGTTGTACAAAAGTGTTAATGTCTTATATCTTTACGTTTATTGCAATGACTACCTAAATGTTCCCTATGCCATGTGCTTAAATAAATTGCATTCGTTAATTGCAGATCTAAACTGTTCTCATATCTACCTTGAACAACATTAACTCGTCATGAATATGTATAAATATTTATAAAATGAGAGCGACAAATAATCAAAAAAGGGGAAATAAAGATAAGAGATTGATCAACTGCCAAGCAATACGTAGCCAATCAAAAGTGGCTTAAGGTAGAATAGGATTGGAAGAAAATAATTCCATTTTCAACACAATAATACGGACAAGCACTGTCAAATGCTTGGGAAAATTTTGAGAAAATAGCAGAATAATATTGATTTTTCGGAATGTAGCATTATGTAGGCTTGTTCGATAGTGTTGTGTTTCCTTCTGAAGTCAAATTAAACGTCTAAAATATGTACGTTTTTATTTAAAATTAGTTTAGACGCATTAATTTGATCTTGTCTGATCACAAGGTTGCTAAAGAGGTTAAAAATTCTACTTGCTAAAGATTAAAGAGGCCTTTTCAAGCATTCGAATGTTATGGTGACAGAGAAATTAATATACTCTCTGTCATCGATGATATAATTTTCAAATAGCTTCGCAGTACATATTTATAAGAAAATTTAGTTTTAAATTATGCATCGTGGCACTGGTTTAAGTGATCAGAAATTAAAGGAGTGCTTAAAGGTAACTGCAAAAAAATCCTTTAAACTTTCTAAACTCTAATCGAAATTAAGCTGAAGCCGAAAACTATAACAGTAAATCTATGTATCTGCCGAACATCAATCAACATGAGCAAAAAAAAAAAAATGTAGGAAAATACAACGAATTTCCAACAATTGTCTAAAGAATGAAACAAAAAATATTCAAATTCGTAAAATAGAGATAAAAACGCCAAATACTTTTCGCAATACAGTGACCAAAGGAAAAGAAAAACAAACAAACAAACGAACAAAAGAAAAAAAACTAAAGATTTATGGTGTTGCTAGAGATAAACAAGTAAGGGTTTGCAATGGATTTGAAAAAGCAATCGAGCTGATGTTAAACAATTTTATGCTTTAGGAATTGGTTTCAAATAATAGGAAACAATTTCATTACGATTGCTGGAAGTCAAATATTTAAAATAAAATGGAATAGTTTTGTGACAATATTTTATTAAGACATTACAGGGGGTTCCAAATTATGGTTTCTTTTTCGGCTGTTGCAATCGTTCATATGCCATCTAAAGGGCCCGGCAAATAATTTTTTTTTAAAATACTTTAAAAAAAACTACTGAATTTTTTCTCAAATTTCTGTTTATATTTGAAAGTACAATCCTTCCCGGTTAATAATGGAAAATAATTTCATTCAATTGTCTCTGGCTTGTCGGCGTAACACTTATCTTTGACGGCACCCCACAAATAATAGTCCAACGGTGTTAAATCGCAGCTCCGAGGTGGCCAAACGACATCAGCTCTGCGGCTAATAATGCGATCTTCAAAAACAGGGCGCATAACATCGAGTGTAGCTTCGGCTGTGTGGGACGTAGCGCCGTCCTATTGCAACCAAATGTTGCCAATATCCTCCTCTTAAATTTTTGTGAACAAAAATTCGTTCAACATGGCCCGATAACGATCGCCATTGACTGTAACGGGCACTCCTTGCTCATTTTCGAAGAAAAATGGCCCAATTAGGCCTCTGGACCAAAATCTGCACCAAAACAGTGACTCGTTTTGGGTGCGTCGGCTTTTCAATGTATGCGACAATTTTGCTTGTTTACATACCCGCCAAGATCAAAATGAGCTTCATCTGGAAAGATGATTTTTTTTATTTGGCGGACCCTTTAGCAGTTTAATTGGTTTTCCAGTCGATATGTTTTCTCTTTTTCATTTTGACAACTCTCTCTGTCTCTATCTCCCTCTCTGATAGATAGTGTTATAGTTTTATGGAGGATTTTTTTGTTTTACTTGCTAAGGAATGCTGAAAAACACTCATACGACATGTACTCGTTGATTTCTTCATTTCCCTTTCACTATTAACTTGTTTGCTTGGCCATTTGTATGTATATGTGAACGGATTTTTGTATGCATGTGTGTGTAGGTATGTACGTAATAATTTAACAAACTTTCAAATTGAATTTTAATGATTCAAATTCCATTCTCGAAAATTGTTTTCCGTTACAATTATTGCTTCATTTCCTGTCCATATTCATTAACTTCCGTCTGCTGCAATAATTTCTTCTTTTGCATTCTCACATCTTTTTCCATTTCATTTCGTTTTTCTTTTGCATTATTTTTTTTGTTTTTCTTTTGGTTTTTCTTTTGTATGCCTTTTTGTTTTAACATATTTTCTGAAATTTCTTTTTCTGTTCTCTTGCACCGCTTTTTTTTGTTTTGTTTTTAATTTAAGAATTATTTCGCTCTACTTTGTTGTTGTTGCTATTGTTGTTTTATATTGAGTTCTGCCTTCTTTGTTGTTTTTGTTTGTTTGCTTGTTGTTGTTGTTGTCTTCATTACTATTTTATAATGGCTTTTCCATGTCACCAGGCATAAAATATCGCCCTTTTTTTGCTTGATTTTCTCGGCATAAATATAACCATCTGCACACACACACACACAGTCTGATACTCATATACAATAAATATTTGCTCATACAGATGAACTTATGTATTTACGATGATTGTATTGCGCCATTGTATGTATGATTATTTTTGTACAATTCAAATGTTTTTCGTTTTTCGTTTTCCTTTTTTCTTTTTTCGTTTTCTTTTACCGCGCATATGAATATTTCTGCATCCAACTGTGGGCCTTGTGTGTGACGATTCTCCATTGCTGTTTCGTCTGTCGTTTTAATGTTTTACGATTTAAAGCGAGTAAGTCTGCTGTAGATGGTGCGGTAAAATTGTTTGATGATGGCAGTGAATGAAGTAAGTTGTCGTTGCAGTTGCAGTTCACAGTGAGAAAAAGGCTAACAATTACAACAATAACAACAACAACAAAATAAATAAATCTATAAGAATAGTTGAAGGCAAAAGAAAAAAAGAAAAAGGAAAAAAACTAAAAGGGGAAAATGTCAAATGGGAAAATTTACTATTCCACTGTATGCAAAGAGGTATTGATTATATTAAATGCCGACTACATGAACCTGTGTGTACATATGGTTTTTTAAATACAAGAGAGCATAGAATATTACATCCCATATAGTGATATGGGACTACTAATATATTATTTTATAAAGAAATGTTAATTTAAAAAAAGAAAAAAAATAATTACAAACTAAAGATTATTTTTTTCAATTTACAATAAATTTTTCCATTTCTATTGTTGAAATAAATAAATTTATAGGCTAATAAATACGGTGAACGCGTACATAAGTATTTGTATACCGCAAGGGCATTTTGGCAAAGGCTTCTAAACTTAAACACATTTGAGTTCAGCGATAAATCTGCTAAAAGGAAAGAAATTTATTACTAGGAATGCAAATGGAACTTGATTTGCGAAATTTAAATACACATACACTCTGCCTATGGCATATTATTACGCATATGTAGCTGGATTTCAGCTCATTGCTATCTTAACTATCTTTGCATAAATAGCACAACTAGTTGCCTATGAAGACGCCGTGGTCTAGTAGGTAGTGTGTTGGCTTATTCGACGAAAAGCCCGGGTTCGTATCCCACGTCAGGCATCAAAACGAAAATTGAAAAAAGAAAATATTTCCTCGGCAATTTCCTCTTAGCAGATTTCTGGCAAAAACTCTGAGAGTAAATAAAATTGCCATGAAAAAGTTTCTCAAAAATCTGTCGTTCGGAGTCGACGTTAAACTGTAGGTCCCGCCACTCATGTATAAAATTAACGCAACAACATGAGTGGTGTGAGAAGCTAGGCCGTAATCCTGACTGAAGGGTTGTTATGGCCAAATATGTACATATGTATGTAGTTGCCTATCAAAGTATCTTTGTTTTTTTGAAATTTTGCTACATACTTCCCGTGTTGAGGAATCATGTTCCGTATGGTTTTTAAAGGCTTAAGAACATAATACCACATATGAGTTTACATCAAGCTGAGTTGTTTAAAGAAATCTTAAGTAGAAATGCACTGAAATTAGGATTCAATATAGTTTCTGTAGGACTTTACTAGCTATCTGAAATAAAGGGTCCGCCAAATAACTTTTTTTTTTGAAAAAGCTTTAAAAAAAACAAATGAATATTTTCTCAAATTTCTTTTTTTATTTGAAAGTACAATCCTTCCGGTTAATAATGGAAAATAATTTCATTCAAATGGCTGCCTCTGCTGGCCATTTAGTAGCCTACACGATCGGTCCAATTTTTAAACACATTATCGATTGTGTGCAGCTGTATTTCACCAATGGCTTCATGAATATTGTCGTTTAAAGCGTCAATTGTCTCTGGCTTGTCGGCGTAACACTTATCTTTGACGGCACCCCACAAATAATAGTCCAACGGTGTCAAATCGCAGCTCCGAGGTGGCCAAACGACATCAGCTCTGCGGCTGATAATCTGATCTTTAAAAACAGGGCGCAAAACATCGAGTGTAGCTTCGTCCCGTTGAAACCAAACGTTGCCAATATCCCCCTCTTCAATTTTTGTGAACAAAAATTCGTTCAACATGGTCCGATAACGATCGCCATTGACTGTAACGGCCACTCCTTGCTCATTTTCGAAGAAAAATGTCCCAATTATGCCTCTGGACCAAAAACCACACCAAACAGTGACTCTTTTTGGGTGCGTCGGCTTTTCAATGTATGCGTGCGGGTTTTCTGTGCTCAAAATGCGATAATTTTGCTTATTTGCATACCCGCCAAGAATGAGCTTCATCTGAAAAGATTATTTTTTTGCCAAAATCGGCATCTTCTGGTGTAGGCTACTGCATGGCCAGCCGAAGCAGCCATTTGAATGAAATCATTTTCCATTATTAACCGGAAGGATTGTACTTTCAAATAAAAAAGAAATTTGAGAAAATATTCAGTAGTTTTTTTTAAAGCGTTTTCAAATAAAAAAGTTATTTGGCGGACCCTTTATTATTTCTAATTGATATAAAGATTTGTACGTAATTGTTTATAAATATTTAGCCGAATTGTAGATCTGCTCAACAAGTTCAATTACATGCATATGCTAAATATCGTATTAATCATACGCCACATCGTCATTTTATTATGCACATATGTACATACGAGTATGGTATGTAACGAAACGAAAAACGATCTCAATCATCTTAATGCAGTATTACACGGAATATATTTAAAATTTTTATCTTTATTCTTTCTGAAAATTTCTTTCCATTTTGTATGCGTTTCTTTTCCCTCTTTTTTGGGATTATTTTTGAATTATTTCGTTATTCCGTATACTCGTTTCATACCAGCTCTTTAAATCCGACTGCATCTTGCCAACCATTCAACAATCCAATGAGACGACAATAAGAAAAGCTGCGATTCCTTTCAGCGATAAATAAATCTGTATACGAAAAACATTCATTTGCATTAAGTGCTGATAAATTTCAATACACAAGACTTACATACATATATTTTGTATTCAAAAGAGTTTTCTTTTTTTTTTGTACGCTACGCTGCTGTTGTATTCTATTCTACTTGAAATACATATAATCGAAGTTAAACTAAATTTTATGATTATTTTCCACTTTAAAAATGTATTTCACTATTTAACAAGTTCGCTTATCAGGCGTTATTCATCTTGAAGTACACACAGCATACAGCAACATGCATCAACCATACGATACACTTCCAAAGTGTTTGCAAAACGGAAAAAAAGGAAACAAATTTTATCACAACAAAAACACCAAAGAAAAAAATGAATTGAGAAAAGGAAACTCTAGCTATTTTGCATGATATCGATTGTCATGACGTCACTTGCATACTAAACACCCAACCATGAATTGCTTTAACAACGGATGACTCTCTCTCTATGAATTTGTAACTTGACTGCGTTATGGTCGCTTCTATGAAAGTATAAGTAATACCAACAACAATAACAACAACGGCAATATTCTACAATTCACACTCTTGTGCGGCTTTTTTTCTTCGTTTTCAAAGTTAACGGCTCATCTCTGTTACTTGTCTGAATAGCTGACAGACTGACTATGTGTGTGACTAACTCTGTTTGGTGTCTTCCTTTACTACCAACTGTGGGTGTTTATGAGGCACGCATTGTATGTCGCAAAGCTTTAACGTTATACTCCTGTTCACTTGTATTCACATTGAATCGTTTGTTAGTTGTTAGTGGTGGTGGTGGTAATGGAGGTGGAGGTGGTTTTACTTTAACACATACATTCTTATATCGAATTAGCATAATCTAAACACCAGTAACAGAATTTTGTATTGAGTAACGTTGAAAAATACAGCTGCAGCAGCAACACCAGCAGCATGAGACACAAACAGACTTTATAATGATGCTGGATGGTTGTACGGATGGTGGAGAAGCATCTGCTTTTGCTGTTTAATCGCACAGATAATGATGCTTTATCGTTTCTACTTATGCAGAGAGTTTTATTGTTCCAGCTCATGTAACTGTGCAATGGAATACCTACACATACATACATATATACACACATGTATACTTGTACGCAGTCATATACGCTTACTTTACGTTTAAATACGGTGTACATTTGTGTAAGGAACAGTGGGTCGATACAAATTGTTTCACAAGACACAAAAATTTTTTTATGTTTTAATACGTTTATGGTATTGACACATGATAAGAAATTTTGTTAGAAATATAGTTATAATTAAATAAATTGCCTATCAATTTGAAAAGTTGAAATATTTTGTAATTATACATACATATACATAATTGGCCATTAAAACCCTTCAGTCAGGATTATGGCCTAGCTTCTCACACCACTCATGTTGTGTGTGATAATTTTATACATGAGTGGTGGGCCCTACAGTTTAAAGTCGACTCCGAACGACAGATTTTTGAGAAACTTTTCATGACAATTTTATTTACTCTCAGAGTTTTAGCCAGAAATCTGCTGAGAGGAAGTCGACGAAGAAATACTTTTTGTACTTTGTTTTGTTGTCTGGCCTGGGGCTCGAACCCTGGCTTTAAGCCAACACACTACCTTCTAGACTACGGCGACTTATTTGAAATTTTATAATTCAAATGGAAAATTAAAAAATGATTTTGTTTTTGTGTCTGCGTAGTTTTACTGTGATGGTTGCATATTTTTCGCTGCTTTGCTACCACTGTAAGGCATTTTATAGCGAGAAAAATCTCTGATTTTGTTTCAATCTTGTTTTCTTTTTTATTTTCCCCTCCAATAAGGATTTAAAAGTTGTTTCTTTTTTCTTTGTTGTTGTGTAGCTGGAAAAATACTTGTTAAAAGGGATTTACTTTGGGATCATTTTTCGTTTTTCGCTTTTTTTTTGTTTGTTTGTTAACGTTTAGATATGGTTGCTCTTAGATAAGCTTGAATAATATAACATGTAATGATTTTTATAATTCTCTACACTTACATACACTCACATTCACATTTACAATCGCAAAAGTAGACGCATTCACATTTATTTTTCTTTGGAGCTCTAAGTGTTGTTCTGAGAGTGTTGTTTCTGAATTTCAAATGTTTTAAAGTGAAATCAAATCAGAGAAAGGAATTTTTTTTATTTCTTTATTAACAACAAAAACAATAACATAAGCAGTAACAGCAAATACAACTATGTATGTACTTTAACGGAAACAATTAAAAAGAGAAAGTGATACGCGTGGCGTATGAGTAATTCCTCTTCTTTTTTTTTGTTTGTTTTTGCAAATAACAACCATCATTACATGAATGCATTGTGTAATAGTGTATATGTATGTATGTTTTATAGTGTGAGCTGTGTATACAATTATTGAAGTTGTTGTGTTTATGTGTTGCTGTTGGTGTCGTCTGTTTGTGTTTAATCTCTTGTAGAGTGTAACAACTTCCGGAAGTTGGTTGTGTCATGTTAAATCATCTCAAATATTCATTGAGGCATTAAATCTATTGTGATTCTTTTGTTTTTTTTTTGCTGCAACATACGCCAGCAGTACTGCACAATGTTGTTTTGTTTTATTCGTTTATTTTATTTAAATGTGCAATAATTTATGCGTGCACTTAAGAAATGCCTTTAAAATTTAAAATGACTTTAACAAGCGACTTAAAATGCAATAATAATGCACAAATTAATAATTATGATAATAATTCTCATCTCAATTTATGAAATTTCTTATTGAATTAATATTCGTTAAAATCTCTTAAACATTTGATTTACAAAATCAAATCTTAAATCCATATGCCTGCGGTTAACGTTTGTAAATAAATTCTATGAGGAAAAAAACAAAAGAAAAGAAAAAATATTAACAATAAAGAGCGAATGTTAAACTCATTAAAAAGTCATTCAATTAAATTTAACGCCTTAGGGACTCAAATCATCTTATTAATATGCATCAGAATAATGGCAAGAAGAAGAAATTATTAAAGTGTAGTTCAGTTTTAAAAATGTAGGGAAAACTAAAGGTAAAATCTACAATACAAACTAATTTTATAAAACAAAAATTTAAGGAATGAATTCATTTTTTTATTGATATAAAATCGAATCATTTAATAATTTAAGGCCTCAACTTTTTTTTAACGAAATGCATTGGCATTGTTAGAAGAGGAAATTTTACAATTAAACTTCGCAACAATGAAATGAAAGGCTAAACAACGATTGCATATAATTCCGTTTTAGAGATCTTAGTATAGTTGACATATGCCTCGTTGTGTCCTTCTGAATTAAATAAGTCAGGGGCTTCCTAAACATTCGTGGAAGCAACTGCCTAGCCTAGACTTGAGAGTTGCATTTAATTGTCTGTTTAATATGGATTGTATAATTTTACTACAGTTAGTGATAAGGAAATATGTTTTGTAACAGAAGTACTCCGAAGTTTCTGGATCTTAACGATTGATTGTAATTTTGTATTCCCAACGTTAAATTGCCGTGGAAGATAACATGACATATATAAAGGGTGTTTTTTATAGAGGTATATTTAAGTTGGCATTACTTTTCAAGATGGCGACCGATTTAACAGCTGTCAAGTGATTTATTCTCAGTTTGGTTTGGCAATTCATCATGAATAGACTCACGCCTGAACAACGCTTGCAAATAGTGCAATTTTATTTTGAAAATAATGGTTCTGTGCGGAAAACGTATCGCGCACTACGTCCATTTTATCGTCGACAAAATCGTCCATCAGAGCAGTTAATTCGATTAACCATGGAACGTTTTCGCATCACGTTTACTCTTATTGATAACTCGCATCCAAAGAGACGCTGTACGGTGCGTACAGAAGAAGCTATTGCTGCTGTAGAGCGTAGCATTGAGGAAGACCCCAATGAGTCCATCCGCCATCGAGCACAGGAATTGGATCTGTGTCCATCCACTTTATGGAAGATTTTGCGGAAGGATCTTGGTTTGCGTGCTTACAAAATCCAACTCGTGCAAGATTTGAAGCCAAACGATTATCAAGTAAGGCGTAGATTCGTCGAATGGGCCCAAAACGAGATTACCGTTGTTCCCGATTTTCATAAGCGAATTTTGTTTAGCAATGAAGCGCACTTCTGGTGGAATGGCTACGTCAACAAACAAAACTGCCGCATTTGGAGTGAAGGTAATCCTCAAGTGTATGTGGAAACACCGTTACATCCAGAAAAACTGACTGTTTGGTGCGCTTTATGGGCTGGTGGAATCATTGGTCCGTACTTTTTCAAAAAGGATGGTGGCCAGAACGTTACAGTCAATGGTGATCGGTATAGAGCCATGATTACTAACTTTTTCATTCCTGATTTGAACAACCATGATGTCCAGGAGATGTGGTTTCAACAAGACGGCGCAACATGTCACACAGCTCGTGCCACAATAGATTTATTGAAAGACACGTTTGGTGACCGCCTAATTTGACGTTTTGGACCTGTGAATTGGCCTCCAAGATCTTGTGATTTAACACCGCTAGACTACTTTCTGTGGGGCTATGTAAAGTCATTGGTCTATGCGGTAAAGCCACAAACGCTTGACCATTTGGAAGACAACATTCGCCGTATTATTGCCGCTATACGGCCACAAATGTTGGAAAAAGTCATCGAAAATTGGACGTCCAGATTGGACTACATCCGCGCCAGCCGTGGCGGTCATATGCCAGAAATCATATTTAAAATGTAATGCCACGAGATTATCTTTCGGATAAATAAAATTCATGTCAATCGAATAATCCATCGTTGCTTAATTGCAACTTAAAGTTCTATACCTCTATAAAAAACACCCTTTACATAATTGGTCATTACAACCCTTCAATCAGGATTACGACCTAGTTTCTCACACCACTTGTGTTGTGTATATTAATTTTATACATGAGTGGCGGGACCTACAGTTTAAGGTCGACTCCGAACAACAGATTTTTGTTAAACTTTTCATGGCAATTTTATTTACTCTCAGAGTTTTTGCCAGAAATCTGCTGAGACGAAGTCGCCGAAGAAATATTTTTTGTATTTTGTTTTTGATGTCTGGCCAGGGGTTTGAACCCTGGCTTTTCGTCTAATAACCCAACACACTACCTACTCGACCTCGGCGACATACTAGAATACGGCGTCTTCATGGAAGGTTACGATTCAACTAAAAATAGATCCTGTATACTTCTCCACATTAAGGAACAATCTAGACGTTATAAATAAGCATGTCAGCGAAAACGATAATATGATTGAATTAAAAACAAGAAGCTCTTTAGCAAATATAATAAGCAGAGAAGTCAAATTTACAGGTTAAGAGGGAATTTTCTGATTTTAAAACGACTCTGTTTCAAAAGGAACACCATGGAATGTATAAAACGTGTTTAATCATCAGTTTCTATTTACTTTCGCCACTGTTAAATAAGATCGTATCTTATTATTGGCTACGATATATTTTTTCCTATTTTATGGCAAACCTATATTTCTTAATCTAGTGTTTTGCATGTTTATTTACAACAAACATAAAATGCCAATACTTTCTCCAGAAATACTTTCTTCTTTTGTTCATATCTTTTTTTTTAAATTTTAAATTTTTTTTGAAATCAAATTGTCTTCAGAAAGATTCCTATACACGATATCCATTCAACATTCTCTCAATTTAAAATATATGTACGTGCGTGTGTGTGCTGTACTGACACAAATTTCATTTGATTTTATTTCATTTTAACTTACGTACGACTCATTAAATTCTCTGTTTTCTTTGCCAAAGTCATAAATCCCAAGACGAGTTATTTCGTTCCATCATTCGCTTATTTATTCTTACTCTTACTCTCTCGGCTTTATCATTTAAAAACTCCAGTTGGCAAGACAGTAACAAAAATTGTGCTTGTTATTGTTGTTGTACTTCATTTATTCAACCACCCTGCCTGCATTCTTACCAACCGTTCATTTCTGGCATGAATTTATGTAATGGTATGAGTGTAAGTGTGACCGTGTAACTGTAAGTGTACGAATGCCTTTTGTAATGAGTGTTTTGGCGAAAGCAAAGGAATGTCGACAGTATCAGAACTCCTTAGAGAAGAAGAATTATTTTTTTCTTGTTGTTTTGTTATTTTTTTTACAATTTTTATGGCAAATTATTTATACATCCTATGTGTGTGTGTAAGAGAGTAATAAGTCAGTATTTCTTTAATAACACTGTTCTGTTCGGTTCTGTTCTGTTCTGTCTGAAGAAGCAACAGTTTATTTAAGAAATGAAAAGTCAATTTTCTTTTTCTCTTTCTTTCTTTGTTTTTTTTTTTTTGCTTCCACAGTTAACTTTTCTTTGGGTGTGATTGTTGGTTTTCCATATAATTTTTGTTGGTTTTATTGCTTCGGTTATTTCCTGTTGCCTGTGTTCTCTGTTCTGTTCAATGCTGTGCGGTTGCTGCTGTGCTTATTTGGTTATGAGTAGTACTTTTATTATCATAATCATTTAGTACAGCTCGATGAGCATGAAATTTAGAGTCAACAAAATGTACATATTTTTTTGCTACACTCTCTTCAAATATTAAAATGTGTACACAGTAAATCATGTCCACTTTCTTTTTTTCCCCCTTCCGGTAGTTCAATAATTTGACAGCCAAGTTTTTTCGTTTTTTGTGATGGCGATGTAAAAAAGTAAAAATAGAAAAAGTTTAAATTCAATATTTTCAAATAACATTAAAATAAAATTAGTTAGCAGTGTTTGATGTTAATCTACAAATATAAACTGCTTGAAAAACCTAATTGGTCAGTAGAGAAATAGCGACCAGAATGCTTCTGGATAATAGAGACCCAACAGTATGTATTACAATCCATACATTTTGAGTGCAGGATATCTGTCATATGTTATGTAATCGCAATGGTATGTAATGTTTATTCTAAGTTATTAAACTTAAATGCAATTAAAATGATACTCTAAAGAAGACTCTTCTCATTTTTCTTTTGTTACCTCAACAATGGGAAGACAATCTCGCAAACATGATTTGGTCTTGATTATTGTTTTAATTTCAAATTATTTATTTATTTATTTAGTACAATACAATTACAAATTATATTCTAATTATATACGAGCGGAGTAACTTGACCATATTCTCAGTGTAGTGTCACAGACCAGAGTGAATCGAACATACGACCCTCACGCTAATAGTCTACCACTTTACCCACTAGACTACTAGGGCACCCTAATTTTAAATTAAATGCAATATAATTGCTCCCAATTCAATTTGCCGCTTCCATATAGCTGCTCTCATTATCTATTTCTACACTGCTATCTATGGGTTCCAGATAATCGTTTTTCTGTTAGCTTTTAAACTGTAGGTCCCACCACTCATGTATAAAATTAACACACACAACATAAGTGGTGTGAGAAACTAGGTCGCAATCCTGACTGAAGGGTTGTAATGACCAATTATGTATGTATGTTAGCTTTACCACAGTGTCACATGTAAACCTGTATTTCTGTTACCAGATTTCTGACCAAAAAATTTTCTCAGTGTCTTCAAAATTTATTTGTTTTACGAACATATTTGCATTCTTCATTATTCTTTGGTTATTAAAAAGAAAAAAAAAACAAAGAAGTTTCACTTTAGTCGACTATTTTATGATTTATTTCATTAAACTTAAGAAATAATTTTTCTGCCACTTGCACAAAATATGCCAAAAACTTTTTCTATCTGCTTCTGCTTCTGTTTCATCATCAACATCAGCTTCCCTATCTGTACCAATATTTTGGTATTCTCTTTCCTTCTTCTTTTTTTTTGTGGGTAGTATTAAAAAGTTTTCTTTCTTTTTTTTTCATTATCATCATCATTATTTTTTATTTTTATTCGGCAGTGGTTTTATGAGTTCACAGAAAAACTATCTTTCTTTATAATAAAGAGCAGTTTACGTACATATCTACATTTTCATTTTCGTTTTCATTTTTCTTTTACGTTTTTTAGTTTAAAATTTAAATAAATGAACACAAATACAAATACACACGCACACACTTAGACACACACATATACGTAATCATTAAGTACGAACTTATTATGCAGAGGAAAGTCTTAAGTGCAAACAAAATATGGCTTTTCGTCTTCGTCGAATTATGAATGGAAATATGAGCGAATATAAGTTTGAATTCATATTTAAAACTTAAAACACACACATACAAACTTACACCAAATAAACATTATTCTTTTTGTGCAAGAAATAATGAAGAAAGAGTTCTTTTGATTTTTTTTCTGTTTTCCGATAAGCAAAACAAATGAAAATAAAGTTTTCATTAGAGAAAGTTGAAACTCATTAAGTTTTAAAACTGAAATGAAATTAATCAAAAACCATAAAATTGTAATAAAAACAATGCGAAAATTAAATTTGAATTGAAATCAGAGTTTAATCTTTATAAAATATCAAGAAAAATTATAGACTTTCGATACAATTAAAAAATAGAAAAATTAAGTAAAAAACAATGTAATGGATTATAAAGCAAGACTCTAGAGTTTTATAATTTATTTACACAATTTTTCTTTTCTTTAGTGAAAGTTTTCTGTCTTCGTTTTATTGACACTTAATATCGGCAATAATAAATCAATTTTTTTTTGAAATTATTTCATAAATAAATAGTGCTGAATATAAAGGGTGTTTTTTATAGAGCTATAGAACTTTAAGTTGGCATTACTTTTCAAGATGGCGACCGATTTAACAGCTGTCAAGTGATTTATTCTCAGTTTGGTTTGGAAATTCATCATGAATAGACTCACGCCTGAACAACGCTTGCAAATAGTGCAATTTTATTTCGAAAATAATGGTTCTGTGCGGAAAACGTATCGCGCACTACGTCCATTTTATCCTCGACAAAATCGTCCATCAGAGCAGTTAATTCGATTAACCATGGAACGTTATCGCACCACGTTTACTCTTATTGATAACTCGCATCCCCAGAGACGCTGTACGGTGCGTACAGAAGAAGCTATTGCTGCTGTAGAGCGTAGCATTGAGGAAGACCCGATTGAGTCCATCCGCCATCGAGCACAGGAATTGGATCTGTGTCCATCCACTTTATGGAAGATTTTGCGGAAGGATCTTGGTTTGCGTGCTTACAAAATCCAACTCGTGCAAGAATTGAAGCCAAATGATCATCAAGTAAGGCGTAGATTCGTCGAATGGGCCCAAAAGGAGATTACCGTTGTTCCCGATTTTCATAAGCGAGATGTGGTTTCAACAAGACGGCGCAACATGTCACACAGCTCGTGCCACAATAGATTTATTGAAAGACAAGTTTGGTGACCGCCTAATTTCACGTTTTGGACCTGTGAATTGGCCTCCAAGATCTTGTGATTTAACACCGCTAGACTACTTTCTGTGGGGCTATGTAAAGTCATTGGTCTATGCGGTAAAGCCACAAACGCTTGACCATTTGGAAGACAACATTCGCCATATTATTGCCGATATACGGCCATAAATGTTGGAAAAAGTCATCGAAAATTGGACGTCCAGATTGGAATACATACGCGCCAGCCGTGGCGGTCATACGCCAGAAATCATATATAAAATGTAATGCCACAAGATTATCTTTCGGATAAATAAAATTCATGTCAATCGAATAATCCATCGTTGTTTTATTGCAACTTAAAGTTCTATACCTCTATAAAAAACACCCTTTACATATGTACGTATATTCTAGATGCTCCAAACCCATATGAATCTTAACGAGTTGAATCTTAACGTATTTCTAGACTCACTTAACATTTATTGTACATATATGTCGCCATTCCCACACATTTTTTGCAACCTGAAATCAAATATAACGAAACCATGTGCATAAATTCCTGAAATAACGACGAGACTATCTGTATTACAGGCTTTTGATAGCTTAAGTATTTCCTGTGATACATTGAACGCAATTTAACATTTTCTTTCTTTTTTACGCCGAGGAGGGGTAAATGTACTTAACCGCACCATATAGGAAGTCGTCACATCCTCCGTGTGTATGACCCTCACCCACTAAATCCCCCCTCGTCTCTTGTGGACTTGTTTGTGCCCATTTCGGAACTACGGTGATATTACTTCGGAGTGGAGTCCTTTTGGCCCTTTGGCCTCTCCATGTTCATATCCGCGTCCGGATTGCGTATGGAAAGTTGAGGTGACATCTAAGCGTCTCCACTATTCCTTTCGTCTAAATCTTTGTTCCGGTTTCGCTTGGCGCGTGTGACAGTATCACCTACGCCGACATGCTTACTTGTTCCGCAGCCTCAAGATCCCTATTTTTCCGTCTCAGAATGCGCTCTACGTAATTCACCACGGAGGTCCAATTTTCATTACTCGCAATCATAACCCCGACAATGTTAGCAACTGTGATCGTTCCAACTATTGACATGAGTACAGAGCGATAGCTCTGCCAGCGTGCACACTCGAAAACAGTGTGCTCTGCATCATCAATTACCTGCCCTTCCTCGTAAAGACAATAAGGGGAGGCGGTCTTGCCAGTTCTGTGCAGATATTTGCTAAAATATCCGTGACCCGATAGCATCTGTGTAACGTAGTAATTTACCTCTCCAAATTTCCGACCAATCCATGGCCTTATGTCCGGAATAAGTCCCGCCGTCCATCTTCCTCTATCTTCCTCGTTCCATCGTTGTTGCCATTTTGGAATGGTGTTTTCCCTGAAGCAACCGGTTATGTGATTTCCAGCCAATTTCGCCTTATAAATCTCTATCCGCTCTGCTGCCAGCAGATCCAGAAATAAAGGTTTACATGCCACACTCCGGTAAAGCTACCAGAAAAACGATAATCTTGAACCCATAGATAGCAGTGTAGAAGTAAAGAATGAGATCAGCTATATGGAAACGACAAATTGAAATCGGAGTAGTTGCATTACATTTAAATTGAAACTAAAAAAATAATCAAGAACAGATAATGTGCATATCAACTGCTAGGTAGGCGATTGAACAGCAAATTTGTTAAGGCAATAATCTTGTGGAAGTCATTATAGCGATACCCTATAAATTGCCATTGTTAAGGTAACAAAAGAAAACAGAGAAGAGTCTTCTTTAGAATATCATTTGAATTACATTTCAGTCTAAAAACATAGGACAAATATTATACTCCACTGCGATTACATATGGTATGACAAATACCCTGAACTTGAAATTCATGGATTGTAATACATACTGTTGGATCTCTATTATCCAGTAGCATTCTGATCGCTATTTCAAACTGTTTATATTTGTAGGTGAAGTCGCCGTAGTCTAGTAGGTAGTGTGTTGGCTTATTATCCAAGGTTCGAGCCCCAGGCCAGACATCAAAACAAAATACAAAAAGTATTTCTTCGGCGACTTCCTCTCAGCAGATTTCTGGCAATAGCTCTATGAGTAAATAATGAATTGACATGAAAAGTTTTTCAAAAATCTGTCGTTCGGAGTCGACTTTAAACTGTAGATCCCGCCACTCATGTATAAAAATTAACACACACAACATAAGTGGTGTGAGAAACTAGGTCGTAGTCCTGACTGAAGGGTTGTAATGACAAATTATGTGTAGCATGTATATTTGTAGGTTAACATCGAACACTGCTAACTAATTTTCTTTTAATCTTATTTGAAAATTTTTTTTCATCGTAAAAAACTTGGTTGTCAAATTGTTGAACACCCCTGGTCTTGTACCGCCGATATAAGGAAAATGCGAAATCCCATCAAATGCTATTTTTCAACATTAAGAGCGAAAGTATTTTAAAGTACTGTACCATATGTTATCACTTTATAATACGAATCTAGATTGTTATGATTTAATTTTATTGAATTTATGATATTTGCCACTTGATTTCACAAAAATAATTCATAAAAATAATTCCATAATTAACTGGCAATTCATGAATATTTCGTATAAATTCTAGCACATCTGATAATTAAAATCACATAAACAGGCGCAAAGAATGAATGAATGAATGAATTCAGTAAATTAGCATTTTATTGAAATTAACTTCAGTTTTAATGATACGTAGGCATAAACATATGTAGGCATACATATGTGATAAGTATACCCAACCATAATGAAGCATATGTTAAGGGATATTTTGAGTTTCCTTGTGACCTTCTTCAATATATTGAATGTTAAATAATCCTGAGAACAATTTCAAAGCTCACGTTCTGCACGCACAAGGCGAAATTTACAACAAACAACACTGAGTTTAACTAATTGACTAATCAGCTTCATTTACACTAATGAGGTAACATGTGTAATGTTATCTTTAGCTTCGCTCTCTCTTTGTATGATACACAGGCGTTAACACGTAACACGTTAACTTGTTAAAGAATTTGATCTTAAAGTCAATTTCTCTACCCTAACAACCTATCTTTTTGTCTTTCCTTTCACTCTATGTAATCATTATAGCTACTTATGGTATATGAATGAATGGGTGCGTGCGTTCTATTGATAAATTACAACGTAAGCTGAATGGTAAGAAAAGAAATGCCAGCAAAATTTACATTCAGCGTGTAATTGAAAGCAAAAGTAAAACTTATCTCATTAACGTTTCTTTTCAGTTTTTATTCTTATCCTTATGTGCCATGTGCTTGAGCTCATCATCAAGTTAATTTAATTGAAAATCAACAGAGAAACTGAAACTGAAATTTGTAACTTTTCTTTGTTGATTTCTTTCTATTTATTTAAGAGAATGAAATGTTTAGCATACTTTTAGGCTAACTTGTTTACACATTATTATGGCATAGTTTTTTGCGAAAAGCCCGTTTCAATGGAAATTTATTTAAAGTTTTAAATTTTTGTTTAAAAAAGTTAAATTTTTTTTTTGTTGGCAAACTCAACTCTCGTATTTGTTTAACATTTGCATGCAAAAGTTGTAACATTTGATTTTGAAAATTGTTTTCGTTTTCGTTTTTTTTACTGACTCTCTCGAAACATTTGTTGGAATTCCCACACTTAATGGATATTGAAAAAATCTACATCTATTTGGTTTGATGCTGTATGCAGAGCTTCCTTTTGCTTTCTGGCAGCTATTCAGTAGCCGAGTTGCTATTTGTGTTGTGTTCTCCAAAGGCCTAAAGGATTTTCTATTTGTCTTTCCATTTTCTATTTGCCATTTTCTATTTTCTAATTTTGCATATTTGATAAAAACTCCATTACAATTTCAATTCTTTGTCAAATTCTTTACACTCTAATGACATTTGATCAGAGACAACAAAAACAACAATATTTTAATGAAATCAAATGAAATGGAAAGACAGAACCAACATTTTTGAAAGTTTCAAATTTCTAATCTCTTAAATTTTTACATTAAATGGAATGTATTTGGAAATATATTTAAATTTACTTCAAATACCAGTGTTGCCATTGCCTTTATGTAAGATGTCAACGAAGATGCTTAAAATTAATTTTAATTCTATTCGAAACTCGTGTGAAAGCTTTTATATTTAGTTCACGATTGACCATAGATTGGTTATTTTAATTCTAGATTACTTAATTGGCCATTAACACATCCTTCCAGCCGCTTCTGCTTCTTGCGTGCCTTCCCCATTTGGTCTTATCAAGCGATGTCAGGGCTTCCTCAATTTGGTCCTTCCAAAGTAGACACTTCCGTTAGTCCCCGCATCAAATACTCCTCGCGCTGGAACATCCTCCTCCATCCGAATGACATGGCAGCCACTGGATGTTAATGTGCTCCACGACGTCCACGTTGTTTAGGAGCTCATACAGTTATACGGTGTTCAGATATGCACCTTTATTGCATAAATCGCAATAAACGCCATTATTGAGCTCAATATTTCATATAAAGTTTCAATTAATTATTGCGCAATAAATATGCAAATTGTTATAATATTGAGTAAAATTTAAAATGCAGCACTGTCATAAGTACGTTCAGTGCGCATATTACAATTAACCGAACACTTTCTGTTGATATCTGACAACTCAAATGTCAACAACGACAACCAAAAAAAAAAAAAAAAAAATTAAAACAAATTTGTTGAAACAACCGGCTGTTTTGTTTAATGAATTTTTTGTCAAATGAATATTGAATAAGCAGCTGAACTGCGTATATTTTAACGTCTGAACACTTAAAATATAGTACTCAATAAACCGAATATTGACTTAATAAATGTGCATGTCTGAACATAGTATTAGTTATTAGATCGAATGCAGAAATCATCACTAACTTGCATTGAACCGAAGATTTTACTTTGGACTTTTCTCTCGAATACTCCTAAGGCTACTACATAGGTGGTAAAAAGTGTCCATGCTTTTGTGCCGTAAAGAAGTACAAGGACAATGAGCGACTTGTAGAGTATACGTTTCAACGTACAAAAGAGATCTCCGCTACTCAATTGCTATTTCAGACTCTGTCTCAGACTATAATGGTATCTGTTCGCAAGAAAAAAATTCACTGTCAATATCGTTCCATTGCGTTACGTGAATACGTACGTAACGCCAACTCCATTAGAGTATAGAAGACTAACGGATTCATCGATTTACTTACAAAATAAAAAGCTTTAAAGCTTAAATTGAAAAAATTTCTCTTTAAAATTGAAGGCAAATTAAAGCAACGTAGTCAGTTACGAGCATAATAAACTTCAACTGAATTACACATGCTTATAACTGTCATCTTTTTCTTAAAGTTTTTTTTCTCAATTTTTTCAATTTAAATTGCCTAAAATTACTTGTTAATACAAGCAACATTGAGAACTAGAGATAGAAAGCAAAAGACGTGAAAGACTGAAGAGAAAAAAATAGAAAACCTAAGCAGACAAAAAGATAAATTTTGCAAAGATCAACAGAAAGAATTCAATTGAATGCAGACATACAGTCAGTTAGTCAATCTTTAATTCCTTCTGTTATATACTCGTAGACTGTAGAAATATATCGTGCATCAGTGCAAGCACTACTACACATATACTAACACACACGCTTCACAGACATGCTATTAAACTAGGCAAAGCAAATTAATTTAAAATTTGTCTTGTATTGCAACAAAATAGAGAGAGCGAGAGAGAGAGAGAAAGTACGCGTATGTATTATGTTAGAGAGAATTCTCAGCTTGGCCTTGAATAAAATGAATACGCATATACATACATACATATGTAAGGGTCCGCCAAATAACGTTTTTTTTAAATGCTTAAAAAAAACTACTGAATATTTTCTCAAATTTCTTTTTTTATTTGAAAGTACAATCTTTCCGGTTAAGAATGGAAAATAATTTCATTCAATGGCTTCACGAATATTGTCCTCTAAAGCGTCAATTGTCTCTGGCTTGTCGGCGTAACACTTATCTTTGACGGCACCCCACAAATAATAGTCCAACGGGTTCAAATCGCAGCTCCAAAGTGGCCAAAAGACATCAACTCTGCGGCTGATAATGCGATCTTCAAAAAACAGGGCGCAAAACATCGAGTGTAGCTTCGGCTGTGGGACACGTAGCGCCGTCCTGTTGAAACCAAATGTTGCCAATATCCTCCCCTTCAATTTTTGTGAACAAAAATTCGTTCAACATGGCCCGATAACGATCGCCATTTACTGTAACGGCCACTCCTTGCTCATTTTCGAAGAAAAATGGCCCAATTATGCCTCTGGACCAAAATCCGCACTAAACAGTGACTCGTTTTGGGTGCGTCGGCTTTTCAATGTATGCGTGTGGGTTTTCTGTGTCCAAAATGCAACAATTTTGCTTGTTTACATACCCGCCAAGATCAAAATGAGCTTCATTTGAAAAGATGATTTTTTTTTGCCAAAATCGGCATCTTCTGGTGTAGGCTACTGCATGGACACCTGAGGCAGCCATTTGAATGAAATTATTTTCCATTATTAACCGGAAAGATTGTACTTTCAAATAAAAAAGAAATTTGAGAAAATATTCTGTAGTTTTTTTTTAAAGCATTTTCAAAAAAAAAAAGTTATTTGGCGGACTCTTGACATACTCCTTATGTTGTATGAAATGTTTAAAACACATGTATTTTAGAAGTTAAAAGAGAAGAGTGTGTCCATAAGACCATAAAATAAGCCGCTGGTATAAAAAAATTTTGTTAAAAAAAATAACAACAACAATACAACAATAAGAAGAAGAAAACAATAAGAAACAGTAGCAGTCAAGAAATGGAAACTCTAGTGAAAACACAGAACACAGAGTAGAATTAATAAGTGAATCGAAAAGAAAATAATTCTTCTTCTGTGTGCATTTCAGATTTATTTGTGCTGCATGGCTTGTTTTAAGAGCTTCAAGAACCGCAACAAACACACATATTTACATATATACACACATATGGATACGTAAATGCATAAAAAAATAAGAAAAATATGTGGAAAGCCATGGTACTATTGTGATACTTTCTTAGTTTAGTTTCACTGCCAATTCTCGGTTTCTTGGCTTAGACTAGACGCAACAACAGGTGGCTGTTTATGAAACGACACAAAACATCAGTTTTAAAAGAAAATACAAGAGTTCTTGTATTGTATTTACAACAAATATGTACATGAATACAGACAATTCTATAAAAATACGATTTTTAAATAAAGGGTGTTTTTTATAGAGGTATAGAACTTTAAGTTGCAATAAAACAACGATGGATTATTCGATTGACATGAATTTTATTTATCCGAAAGATAATCTTGTGACATTACATTTTAAATATGATTTCTGGCATATGACCGCCACGGCTGGACGTCCAATTTTCTATGACTTTTTCCAACATTTGTAGCCGTATATCGGCAATAATACGGCGAATGTTGTCTTCCAAATGGTCAAGCGTTTGTGGCTTTACCGCATAGACCAATGACTTTACATAGCCCCACAGAAAGTAGTCTAGCGGTGTTAAATCACAAGATCTTGGAGGCCAATTCACAGGTTCAAAACGTGAAATTAGGTGGTCACCAAACGTGTCTTTCAATAAATCTATTGTGGCACGAGCTGTGTGACATGTTGCGCCGTCTTGTTGAAACCACATCTCCTGCACATCATGGTTATTCAATTCAGGAATGAAAAAGTTAGTAATCATGGCTCTATACCGATCACCATTGACTGTAACGTTCTGGCCACCATCGTTTTTGAAAAAGTACGGACCAATGATTCCACCAGCCCATAAAGCGCACCAAACAGTCAGTTTTTCTGGATGTAACGGTGTTTCCACATACACTTGAGGATTACCTTCACTCCAAATGCGGCAGTTTTGTTTGTTAACGTAGCCATTCAACCAGAAGTGCGCTTCATCGCTAAACAAAATTCGCTTATGAAAATCGGGAACAACGGTAATCTCGTTTTGGGCCCATTCGACGAATCTACGCCTTACTTGATGATCGTTTGGCTTCAAATCTTGCACGTGGTGGATTTTGTGAGCACGCAAACCAAGATCCTTCCGCAAAATCTTCCATAAAGTGGATGGACACAGATCCAATTCCTGTGCTCGATGGCGGATGGACTCATTCGGGTCTTCCTCAATGCTACGCTCTACAGCAGCAATAGCTTCTTCTGTACGCACCGTACAGCGTCTCTGGGGATGCGAGTTATCAATAAGAGTAAACGTGGTGCGAAAACGTTCCATGCTTAATCGAATTAACTGCTCTGATGGACGATTTTGTCAACGATTAAATGGACGTAGTGCGCGATACGTTTTCCGCACAGAACCATTATTTTCGAAATAAAATTGCACTATTTGCAAGCGTTGTTCAGGCGTGAGTCTATTCATGATGAATTGCCAAACCAAACTGAGAATAAATGACTTGACAGCTGTTAAATCGGTCGCCATCTTGAAAAGTAATGCCAACTTAAAGTTCTATACCTCTATAAAAAACACCCTTTATATATCTGTCGGTCTATATGTGTCTGTCCTTTTCGGTTGTTTTAACAAAAATGTAACATGAATTTATACGCATTATGTGTGTGTGTTAGTGTTTGTTTAAGTGTATGTATGCGTTTACCACAAAGTAAACGTAAAATAAGAAAACTCATGTTTTCACCAGTACTTGTTAAGCATTCAGGCAGTTTTTGAGGTTTTCAAATTGTCTGCTTAAAGCTCTCTCTGGGCACTCTCTAACAAAGATGTGTATACAAAGCAGTTGAAAGCACATAAATATCATTATCGTGCAAATATCCTCATTAAATTAGACTTATTAAATGAAAAACGTCCACTGTGATACAAAGGGGACGTTTGCTCTAAAAAAAGCGAATAACCATTACAAGCTGTTGGATCAGAGAAGCTTGTCACTTGGAGAGGCATTGTAAACAAATTATCTTACAGCCTTTACGATAATGTACTCACATGGTAGTCGCTGTAGTTTAGTAGATAGTAAGTTGGCTTATTAGACTGTAAGGCTGCGGTTCAATCCCAGGTCAGACATCTCCAACAAAACGAAAATATGAAAAAATATATTTTCGGCGACTTCCTCTCAGCAGATTTCTGGCAAAAACTCTGAGAGAGAAATAAAAATTGCTATGAAAAGTTTCTCAAAAATCTGTCGTTAGGAGTCGACTTTAAACTGTAGGTCCCGCCACTCATGTATAAAAATTAACGCACACAATATAAGTGGTATGAGAACCTAGGTCGTAATCCTACCTAAAGGCAAAACAGTTTTGAACAGAAATTTTGTGCTATTATTTTGCTCACAACTGCTATTACTTTCAGTTGTAAGCTTAATATCCTTTGATGGCAGTGATACATTTGAACGTAAAATATGCAAAATTTTTCAAAAAATATTTTTCAAAACACAACGTTAGTAAAATGAAATTCCTGTGTGTAAATGTTTTTAAAAGAAAATATTATTGCCTTCAGATGTTTTTTTTTTCTTTTTACCTCCTCCTTTATTTTCTTTTGTAACTGCAAATAATTGCGTTGCTCTATGTAGAATTTTTCTCTTGAATTTTATTTGGCAAATATTTTTGTAACTTTTTGCCAAAGGATACGGGGGTAGAGAAGAACTGCAGCATGGTAAAGTTTACTTGTAATGTAGAATAGAATATGAATATTTTATAAATATTTTGACAATGATTTTAAATGGCATAAAAGGAGAAATAAAAAAGTAAAAAATTTGTTTTAAGTGAATCTGGAATCTATTTGAGATAAATAGTGTGCTTTTATTTTATTTATTCCCTTTTTTGTTTGTTGAACTATTATTTTAAGAAAGTGCTGGTGTTCTATAAAGGATTTCCATATAATATATCTTCCAATTCTATAGACCTGGTAAATTTCAGAAGGTTGTTGGGTGTCAGTAAGGATAATACCTTGCTTAGTTCTTGATACGAATGCACTTGCTGCGATCACCACTGAATCTACATCTATTGGTCTTGAGGCGATCCATATATACCATACAAATAGTATTCTTTGACAGACATACAGTGCTCGTTTAGTATTTGTAAATACTGTGATGATGCATGACTTTAACTTCTTTGCATTGTAATTATCCCAAGTTTGGACTGAAGTCTTCGTACTCTAGCAGGTGGTGTGCTGGCTTATTGGGTGTGAGCTCGAGTTTCCGACAAAACGAAATATGAAAAAAATATTTCTTTCATCGACTTTCCCTCAGCAGTCTTCCGGTAAAAACTAGGAGTGAAAAATAAAATTGCTATGAAAGGTATCTCAAAACTCTGTCGCTTGGAATCGACCTTTAAACTGTAGGTCGCGCAACTCATGGATTACATGAACATACACAACGTGGGTGGTGTGAGCAGCTAGATAGTAATCCCGACTAAAGTAAGTAAGCAAAGTAAGTTAGATTGTCTCGAATCTATTTGGCTTAAGAAGAGAAGAGTATTCGCCAGTCAAGTGATTCTGTTTCTCGTGTCTATCTGATTCAGCTTGCCTCATCCACACTATTCTAGAGTTAACCACACATGAGCCAGGTGCTTTAACACGTTCATCGCCATGTCAGTCATATGTGTCTGACGCTAAGAATTTCTACAGAAGCCATGTCAGTCATATGTGTCTGACATACTCGATTTGGTAAATCACAAATGTTCGACGCAAATGACGCTGTGTTCAAAACAACGGTCAATACTTGTTGTATCTTGTTTGGATGCGTCAGACATATAAGACTGACACGGCTTGTCGAAAAAAAAAGTTTAAATATAGGGTCATGTCAGTCATATATGTCTGACATAAAAATTGTGATTTTCCGAGAATTTTGGCAAAAATTTTTTTTTCTGTAGTACATTTCCTTGACACATTTTTAACTGAATTATCTAATAAAGTTACCGTGGCCTATGTGAAGATTTTTCTGATATTATCGTGGCGATGAACGTGTTAATTGTGGCCTGACTGTTGGATAATGTGATCCAAACTTTGTATGTGCTTCCTGTCCTGTACTCCATATCTTTTGTTGGTGTAGACTTCCACTTGGTAGATACCAATGTATTCGTATGTTTCACATCGAACGTGAAGTCGTACTATCTCTTCTCGACCCAATTTGTATAGCCTCCAGAGATCAGCAATGAGTATTTAAAAAGATGAGTAGATTCGTATCGTACTCATAATTTCTAATACTTATACGCATTCATACTTATTTTAATATCATTCTCATACTACTCATATTCAAAGTTTGAAGTACTCATCGTATTCATACATGATTTCGACTCTCCTTCATTCAGCATTTACAAGAATCACAAAATAAGTATGATTCGCGTACGTACACTACAATACTCACTAGAAGGTTGTGTGATTGCTTTCCTTGCTATCTTTGTCTTTTTCTTTCTTCTTTTTTTGTAAATGCAACAACAACTAAGACTGTAAATTTTGATGAATGATTCGAAGCACTCAAATCATTTATAAGTATTATAAGTATTTTTCTAAAGTAATAAATCTGAATGAGTAGGCGTATGAATCAAACTTATTTCGAATGGTATGAGTTTGATGTCAACGTTGTACGCATACTCATTGCAACCTGTACTTATAAATCAATGCTGTAGTGAGTACGAATAAATCAGAGTACATAGTTAAATTTCAATATTGTTGACTAACTTATATTCCAAATTTCATGAGTATTTATGAGTAGCGAAAAAACGATTCATTGCTAATCTCTGATACCCTCCTCACTTAATATTCTTCAATTTCAATTAAATTGAAAACAATTTTAATCATCATCAGCATTTAATGAGTAGACTTGTCATTGCGTGTTAGATTGTCATTTTCTCATTTTAATAAAGAGTCTGTCATCACAGTTAATATGACAGGAATATCAACGCATTTCAAATTACAAATATTTGCTAAATTAAATGAAATTAATATCTGTGTATGGATGCAAACATAATACATATGTATTCGTATTTATTACAATACAAATACAAACAAACATTACGTGGAACAAGAAAAAAATATGTCATCAATTATGCACTGTCAACAATTTAATAAACATACATATTTAACATATGCATGTGTGTATGTACGAGTATATCCACACACATACACTGATGCAGTCAATAGTAATGTAGACAAAATACATATGTATGCCTTTTCATAAATGTATATGTATTAAATACATTTGCATATGCTTGAAGTATTTTGTCCAATAACGTGCAATGCGGTTAGATTTGCTATTGTTTTACCCCCCGCCTCGTCGGATTACCTGAAGTCATCATCATCATCATCATGTTTCATCGTGATGATATCAATGTTTGCGGTTTATAATTGCATTACAAAATAGAGTTCTGAAATCAAATTTTCATAATTTTCCACAGTAAATATTTAATTATTACACACGATAATATTCATCATGTTTCCACAGGCATTGCTTAAATGTGGTTACGTTAATGTGTATGTAATACGTAGTAAAATAAATAAATAAAAAAACAAATTATTTATAATTTATATTCTATTATTTATAAGTTATAATTTTTATTAATGCAAAAATAAAATAATATTACGAAATAAATTCCAATTTAAAAATGAATTAACATAACCGGGTATTAAGTGGTGGAACATAAACTTACAAAATCTAAACCAGGCGCAAAATCACGATTACTGGAATAATTGGAATGAATCACAATTTACATAACCTAGAAAGCAATTTTGTATTGTAAAAGCAAAATATTTGTAATAATAAATAACACAGCCCTGCAAATTTGGACTTTTTTGGGCAAATAAGATGGCTCCAGGTGTTTCCGAAGGCATTTTGCGTGCTAAACACGAATCTGGGTTCAGAAAAACTGGGTTGAAACCCCTAAAAATAGAGGTTTATAAAAATTAATCAAACCATATTACATCCGGCATTTTGAATTTTTTAAATCTGAATGAAGATCTGTAATCAGTGACCCCAAAAACCCCTGAGTAACAATTTTCAAGTAAATCTGATTAATTCCTAAGGACCTCCGCATTGTGTTTCTTTTTCTCTTGCACCCCTTGATATAATCCCACCCCCTACTGCAAAACAATTTGGCTTTCGGCTCATTTTAAAGAGCAAAGATCAATTCTCAATTTCTGACAATAGCGATGGTTCTAGCACGTCAGTGTTTAGCTTTACAAATTTTCAAAAATGGCCAAAAACGCTATTTTTAGGGGTTTCAACCCAGTTTTTCTCGAAAACCCGACGTGATAGAAAGTTTTTGAACCCATATTGTTGCTTAGCACGCAAAATGCCTTCGGAAACAACTGTAGCCATCTTATTTGCGAAACCCATGCAGGACTGTGTAATTGTTTCGTTTTAATCTATTCAAGGCTATTGTTATAAGATAAAATAGCAATGAGTAGAATCGGATCATACTTATTTTAAAATCATGAAACCTCTACTCATATTCAAAGTTTGAAATACTCATTATATTCATACTTAACAACACGTATGATGTTGTTGATTTCGGCTCTATATGACTCAACATAAACACGAATCACAAAATAAGTAAGAATCGCATACGAACTCTAAAATATTCAATAAAATGTTGTGTATTTGCCCCGCTTGCTGCTCTGTCTTTTTTGCTTACGTGTTTTTTCTTTTTTGTAAATGCAACAACAACTACATACACATAATTGGTCATTACAACCCTTCAGTCAGGATTACGACCTAGCTTCTCACACCACTTATGTTGTGTGCGTTGATTTTTATACATGAGTGGTGGGACCTACAGTTTAAAGTCGACTCCGAACGACAGAATTTTGAGAAACTTTTCATGGCAATTTTATTTCACTCTCAGAGTTTTTGCCAGAAATCTGCTGGGAGGTAGTCGCCGTAGAAATATTTTTTGTATTTTATTTTGATGTCTGGCCTGGGGCTCGAAAACTAGCTTTTCGTTTAATAAGCCAACACAGTACCTACTAGACCACGGCGACTAACAACAACTAATACTCTAAATTTTGATGAATGATTCGAATCATTTATAAGTATTACAAGTACTTTTCTAAACTTATGAATCTAAATGAGTAGGCTTATGAATCAAACATATTTCGAATGTTATGAGTTTGATGTCAATGTTGTACTCATACTCATTGCAACCTGTACTTATAAATCAACGTTGTACTGAGTACGAATGAATCAGAGTACATAGTTAAATTTCAATATTGTTGACTCACTTGTATTCAAAATTTCATGAGTACTTATGAGTAGCGAAAAAACGATTCATTGTTGATCTCTGGAGTCTAATAAGATGGGTTTGGCAGTAAATGAGGACAAAACAAAGTATATGTTATCGACAAATAGAGACGTGCGGCATATTGATTCTCAGATTACGGCCGATAACTATACTTTTGAAACAGTCAAGGAATTTATTTATCTTGGCTCCGCCGTTACCACCACAAAAGATGTCAGTCTGGAGATCAAGCGCAGGATCACTCTTGCCAACAGGTGCTACTATGGTCTCAATAGGCAATTGAGTAGCAGAGACCCCTCTCGTACGACGAAGCTAACACTCTACAAGACGCTCATTCTACCCGTGCTTCTTTATGGCTTAGAGGCATGGACCCTATTAAGTACTGATGCAGCAGCCTTGAGAGTGTTCGAGAGAAAAGTACTGCGTAAGATCTTCGGTCCAGTACGTGTTGGCGATGATTTCCGCATCCGATACAATAGTGAGCTGTATGAGCTCCTCAACGACATGGATGTTGTACAGCGTATTAATATCCAGCGGCTGCGCTTGCTCGGCCATGTCGTTCGAATGGGGGAGAATGCTTCGCCAAGACGGGTATTTGATGCGGGTATCTGCGGAAGTCGGCAAAGAGAACGACCTTGTATCCGTTGGAAAGACCAAATCAAGGAAGCCCTGTCATCGATTGGTGTGACCAACGGGCGTAGGCGCGTAAGAAGCAGAGGCGTCTGGAAGGATGTGTTGCGGCAGGCCGAAATCCGTTAATCGGGTTGTTATGGCCAATTAAGTAAGTAAGTAAGTGTTGATCTCTGGTATGAATCATTACGATTCAATCTCTGCTACCTTAACTTTCCCTGTAAAAGAGAATATAATTTTCGTAGCTAATATAAGAAAACTTAACTTCTATCCACCGCTACTGAATTCATAAGGAATTCAACACATTTTAAGCTGAGTAATCATGCTTATATGGATGATAGTATTTTGATCTCTTTGACCTTGTGATTGACTTCTATTGCTTAGAATTAGTTGATTGACTTTCTTAATGTTTTTACGTACATAATTGGTCATTACAACCCTTCAGTCGGGATTACGACCTAGTTTCTCACACCACTTATGTTGTGTGTGTTAATTTTATACATGAGTGGTGGGAACTACAGTTTAAAGTCGACTCCGAACGACAGATTTTTGAGAAACTTTTCATGGCAATTTTATTTACTCTCAGAGGTTTTGCAAGACATCTGCTGAGAGGAAATCTGTTGGAGATATCTGACCTGGGGCTAGAACCCTGGCTTTACGTCTAATAAGCCAACACACTACCTACTAGACTACGGGGACTTCATGTTTTTAATTTTCTTTATTACTTAGATGATCTCAAATTTCTTTAAGTAAATCCATAATCCATGTGAGAAACTAGGCAGTAATCCTGACTGAAGGGCTGTAATGGCCAATTATGTATGTCTGTATGTAAATCCATAAATAAGTCTGTAAATAATGAATAAAGTGGCCGTGGTCTAGTAGGCAGTGTGTTGGCTTATTAGACGCAAGCTATGGTTCAAATCCCAGGTCAGACATCTCCAACAGATTTCCTCTCAGCAGATTTCTGGCAAAAACTCTGCGAGTAATTAAAATTGTTATGAAAAGTTTTTTAAAAGTCTGTGATTCGGAGTAGACTTTAAACTGTAGGTCCTAACTTGGGTGGTGTGAGAAGCTAGGTTGTAAACCTGACTAAATGGTTGCAATGGTCAATGATGTATGTATGTATGCATACGTTTTTTTATTGTATTTTCTTTTTAATTTTATAACTTTTAAATTCTTACGAATAAATATTTAAAATTCCTCCATAAATTCTTATGAATTTCTATCACATACAAATGTATGTACATTCGCATTTGATATTCCAGTCTACTCTACCGCATTAAATAAAAAATCAAAAGAACAAAAATATACCACGCCAGACCAGATCAGACTCGACTAGAATAGAATTAAATAAATATGGAAGGAAAAATGAAAATATAAAAACAAATCATATGTGAGGATAAAAAAGGAAGAAACGAAAAAAAGCAAGCGAGACACTGACATTTATCTGCAGGCAGAAATTGTAAAAATAAAAGCAAACCAACAGGCAGACTGCTTAGAAAAAAAAATAGAAGAAACATTCTATTTATTTATCAAAAAATAGAAGAGAGAAAAGGAGTTCAAAATCAAAATAAGTTGTACTTGGAAAAACATAAGGAAATCAAAAGAGATGAAAAAACAAAAGATTTAAACGCGTATTTTCTTCATACACATACAAATGCACAATGATTTCAAAACGAGCTTAACGCAACGAGTGGAGTGTGAGAGCAAGTGAGTAACAAAATATGACATCAAACAGACAAGGACATTCGGATACTCTTTGTTACTGCCTTTATTCATTTCTTTTCTGTTTACAGTAAACAAAAACCGCATACTAGCATAGGAATGCGGGAAGTAGAAACGAAACTTTACACCATTTTCAACATTAAAATCGTGGACACATATGGCAACCAATTTTCTCTTATTTCTACGCTTATTTCAACGAATAATGTTTTAAAATTATCATATTAAGGACTTCAGAAAGGAATATTAGAGCGCATATACATGACAAACTGCTGGATTCAAGAATATAAAATGCCCAGAGTAGGTCTTGAATATTCCAGATTGAATCGTCGAATACAATTGATGATTGGACTCTCATAAAAGCATACATTAGAATTTAAGAGGACAAATTTCTGAGCATTAAGAAACATGATAAGTCACCCATTATCTGTAATAACAGACAACAAATAGAAAGAGGGATAATTCCGTCACTAGGCCAATATAATTTACTTTAGAATCTTCATTTTATGGTGAACAAATTAAGGTTTGAGAATATTTTCTAATGTAAATAACAATGCTTTAAAATTGTTACGAAAATAAAAAAATCTAGATACGGGTGTTTTGCTTTTACATCGTTTAACATTAAAATTATAAACAAAATCTGCAAAACCAAAACCATGAACTTGTTTATAAATTATCGCACTGCGTAATATAACAACAAACACCATCATAAAAAATGGTAAACAAGTAAACAAAAATATGCCAACAAAATCGAGCATAAAAAACGGTAAACAAGTAAACAAAAATACAAAGAATAAATGTAAACAAAATACCCAAAAAACAATAATGAAACAACGATGTTTACATTTATAGAGATCTCGAGAAGGCGTAGCCACGAACATTCATCAGAATGTTTACTCTGCCATATACACTTATCTTTGACGGCACCCCACAAATAATAGTCCAACGGTGTCAAATCGCAGCTCCGAGGTGGCCAAAGGACATCAGCTCTGCGGCTGATAATGCGATCTTCAAAAACAGGGCGCAAAATATCGAGTGTAGCTTCGGCTGTGTGGCACGTAGCGCCGTCCTGTTGAAACCAAATGTTGCCAATATCCTCCTCTTCAATTTTTGTGAACAATAATTCGTTCAACATGGCCTGATATCGATCGCCATTGACTGTAACGGCCACTCTTTGCTCATTTTCGAAGAAAAAATGGCCCAATTATGGACTCTGGACCCAAAATCCGCACCAAACAGTGACTCATTTTGGGTGCGTCGGCTTTTCAATGTATGCGTGCGGGTTTTCTGTGCCCCAAATGAGACAATTTTGCTTGTTTACATAACCGCCAAGATCAAAATGAGCTTCATCTGCCAAAATCGGCATCTTCTGGTGTAGGCTACTGCATGGCCACCCGAGGCAGCCATTTGAATGGAATTATTTTCCATTATTAACTGGAAGGATTGTACTTTCAAATAAAAAAAGAAATTTGAGAAAATATTCAGTAGTTTTTGTTTTTAAAGCATTTGCAAAAAAAAAGTTATTTGGCGGACCCCTTATAAGGTAATGCAAAGCAGACGAGTGAGTCAGTAAAAGTTCAGTCAGTCTTGTGTGAAGACTTGAGGTGTGTTTGAAGAGAGTAATCGTGGTTTGAAGATCTTCGTTACAAAGATCTGTCGATCAATTGGCTAGTAATTGTTATTGTTTATGCAAAGTGGTAAACAGAGGAATAACAAAGAAAAGCAATTGTTGTTGCTTACATAAAGTTGTGAACAGTGGCACACAGAATTGAGCGAATAGTAAAGAATTTTAATTAAAACTAAACACAAATTTATTTTGATTTTATTTGCAATCTACGAGCTCATATTTTAAACGTTTTTAAAAGCTAAAAACGTAACAATATGAAGTCACTGGAACACCCGTGTTGATTGATAACACTTGAAGTAATGCCACAGAACTAACTGATAAGTTCTGAATAAATGGTCTTGCCACTCGGCATCAGGGATTTGTATTTGTAGGTGTATGTCAGTTGACATTAGACCCTTATCTGGTGGGGTTCTCTCCTTCAACCTACCATCCTACCTAATATCTCACAACAGACTACGATTACTTTAAGATTGTCATGGTTGATGGCGTTTGCTATTTTAGAGCAAATCCTTGTCTTTCCTTAATGACTGAGTGACGAAGTGAAGCCTTTAAGAGAAATTGAGACGTTTTTTCATGTCATACTTCTAAGAAATGGTGTTTTTGTGATATTGCGAAAGCAAGCAAATAAATAATAAATAATATTTGTATAGGACCTCATTGATTTTATTTTCCTTTTTTTCTTCTTTTTGTTTTTGGCAATATCCCTGGTATTCTATTGTTGTGTGTTGTTTTGCTAATAATCTATTGGAAATAACAAAAACACTGGTGACCATGAATAGAAATTCTTTTTTGGGTTGCGTTTCAGTTTTTTTTTTTTTGGCTTTGGTTTGCAATTGTTTTTTTCTAAGCCTTCAAATACTCTTTCCCTTTGGCTTGCTGGCAATACGTTGCTTTTATTGCCTTGATGTTGTAAATGTTTTCCTAGTTATAAAATAATGTTGCTGCTCTTTTTTCACAATAATTTTCTTCTACTTTATATGTGTGTGTGTACTGTTAGCCTTACAGTTCAGTTCAATGCGGTGCGGTGCGGTACGGTTCAGTTCTACTGTGCTGATGGCTAAATCATTATGGCGTAAAAACGTGTTAAAAAGAAAAGTCGAGACGCATTGCAAAAACGGCCGTCTCTAAAAAAAGTCTTTTGTGTTGCATGTTTTCTTTTGTAGTTGTTGTCTTCATTTCTATTTCTATTTCTCTGTGTGTGTGTTTGTTTGTTTTTTCTTTTTGATTGTTTTTTACTGTAATTTTTCACTTTACAAGTTACATCTGTGTCTGGCTAAATTATAGTTTTCAATCGGGTTAAAGGATTTTTTTCCATCATCATTTTCTTTTCATCGTATTCTCTTCATATTTCGTTTTTCAAATTCTATTCACTTTTTATTGTCTGTTTTACTGGGCAAAAGAATTGAAAACGTGACTCTGATATTAAACTCCTGCAAAATATGTAGTTTTCTTCTTCTTCTCCTTGCTTGGGATTTATTATTTAAGATTTTTGATGCGATTATTAAATAAAACTGAAAGGATAATGACTTTATGGGCAGTGCTGAGAACTTATTATTCAATTCATTTTCATTAATAATTTAAAGAAGATTTTGGAATTCATTTTGAAACAATAAAATAATCCATTAAAGAGTATAAGAATATTTTTGATTATTTTCGTTTAAACGATTTTCATATTTTATGTAAGGACTATAGGGTTTGAAAAATGTATGAATGGACACAAATAATTCCTTGGAGTCATGTAATATCTGTTAAAGCACAATTTGCTAAAGAATCTATTCATTACAGGATTACAGACAAACATAATTGGTCAGTCAGGATTACGACCTAGCTTCTCACACCACTTATATTGCGTGCATTAATTTTTGTACATGAGTGGCGGGACCTATAGTTTAATAAGTCGACTCCGAACTTTTTCATGGCAATTTAATTTACTCTCAGAGTTTTGGCCAGAAATCTGCTGTGAAAAAGTCGCCGAAGAAATATTTTTTCATATTTCGTTTAGTTGGAGTCATTTAATATCTGTTAAAGCACAATATAATAGAGAATCCATTTATTACAGGAATACATACATACATAATTGGTCATTGCAACCCTTCAGTTAGGATTACGACCTATTTTCTCACATCACTTATGTTGTGTGTGTTAATGAGTTGCGGAACCTACAGTTTAAAGTCGACTCCGAACGACAGATTTTTCAAAAACTTTTCAGGGCAATTTTATTTGCTGGGGTTTGAACCGTGGCCTAATACGTCTAATAAGCCAACACACTATCTACTAGACTACGGCAACTACAGGAATATAAGGATCATAAGGTAATAATAAGAAATTCATTTCAAATATGCGATGTTTGACTACTACTGCGTCTGCCTTTCTACTTATTTATTTAATTGGCCATTAAGGACGCGATTAGTGGATTTCAGCCTGCCTTAACAAATCCTCCCAGGTGCCTCTACTTCATTTGCACATTCGCCAGTGCGTCACACCAATCGAAGACAGGACTTCTTTGATTTGGTCCTCCTCTACGCCGACTTCAGGTAATGCCCACATCAAATACCCATCTAAACGGAGCAACCTCATAATAATTGGTCATTACAACCCTTCAGTCAGGGTTACGACCTAATTTCTCACACCACTTATGTTGTTTGTGTTAATATTATGCATGAGTGATGGGACCTACAGTTTAAAGTCGACTCCGAACGACAGATTTTTGAGAAACTTTTCATGGCAATCTTTTATTTACTCTCAGAGTTTTTGCTAGAAATCTGATGAGAGAAAGTTGCCGAAGAAATACCTTTTGTATTTTGTTTTTATGTCTGGCTTGGGGGCTCGAACCCTGACCTTACATCTAATAAGCCAACACATTACCTATTAGGCTATGACGATTTCATGGAGAATCCTCTTCCATCTGAATAACATGGTTAAGCCTGTGCAGCTGCTGGATGTTAATGCATTCGCTGCATTCGCTTTCAGAATAACAACAGACAGTTTCTTTAACCCTTTAACGGACACCAACATTTTAGGAGGGCTTCCCGTGGGACACTTGCTGTAAATCCGATTTTATGAAGGAAACAATTTATGACGTGTATACACGTCATGTCCACCCCAGAAATCCTTGTTATGACGTCTATAGACGTCCGTGTCTGTCAAAGTGTTAAAGGTTTTACTCAAGTAATGTGTGTTGTCAAACTTTTGCTCTGCATCAGAGGTTATCCATAAGGCAAGTCACCTACTTGTCAGAATGGCAGACACAAAAATGTAGTGCAAGTCTTAATTAAATAGTTGACCACGTATGAATACATCTTTCTTAGGAATTCATATTTATTTTTGGTTTTTAATCATAATCTTACGAGAACCCTTTCTTTTTTTTTGCATTTTAATCTTCAGATTTAACTTTACGTATCGCTTGTGTTACACAAAAATAGAAAAAAACAAAACAGGAGAAATTAAATGAAAATGAAGTCACAATAATTCCTTCTCTTATTCTGGCATACTCTAATTAAAATGTCTTCCTATTTTCGTATTGTATTGTATTGTTTCTCTGCAATTTATATCCTTTTACTACTCCTTTAGCAAATTCATTATTTTCTTTAATTTTCATTTTTATTCTCCTTTTCTCTTTATTTTTCATTTTTAATTTTCATTTTTCTTAATATTTTGTGTGTTTGCTTAACAATTTGTGGCAATTTCTTACCGTTTTAGTGCACTTTTTGCAGAAATATTTGTTGTTGCAATTGTTGTAACCTAGTATTTGTTATTTATGCTCGTTTTTATAACAAAACAGAAGCTTAAATGAAAAGTTGATTACTTGACTTTTATTATTGCAAATACAAATACAAACACAAACACATGCATTCATTCATTCATTCACTCAACTGTTCGTTGTTTATTTGTTTGTATTGCCACTAACTGTTGCTGCCTGCTGCTGCTGCTGCTGCATTTCAATTGCAAGTTTTTTTGCAAAAGAAGCAGAAAAAAAGTAAAATAAACTGAAACCAAATAAGAAAATAATTTGTTTGTTTTCTTCTCTTCTCTGTTTCATTTTCTTCTTGAAAAATAAATACAAACATGCCAAGAAGTGGCTTATAATTTACGGGTAAAAATTTGCCGTAAAAAAGTTAACAAAAATATTTTTACTTCACTCTGTCTGCTGCATCCCTGGCAAGTAAAAATGAGGCAAAGAAAACAGAAGAAATTTTTAAATGCATTTTAATTTGTCTTTTAATACATACGTATGCATGTAGGATGGAAACAACGATAAAAATGAACATTTCACTGAGTATCTGCAAAAGCGAAAAAAAACGGAAATTATAACGCATAACGAATGAATGTATGGGTGCGTATGAGTATTGGAAAAGTCATTAATTTCGTATGATTGAATATTCAGAGGTTTATATAAGACTTTGTTTTTTTTAACGAATTGATGACATCTTAATATTTCCGTATTGTGGTGATCTGTGCAAACGATTGCCATTGGTTTCATTAAATTTGTAACCAATACGTAGATAGTGGAAAAAAATTCTTCCATGTCATTGTTGTTGTTGTTTGTTGAAACAAAATATTGTGAGCGTCAGATAAACAATTGAAGTCGCCTTAGTCTAGTAGGTAGTGTGTTGGCTTAGGTAGACGTAAAGCCAGGGTTCAAACCCCTGGCCAGACATCAAAAACAAAATACAAAAAGTATTTCTTCGGCGACTTCCTCTCAGCAGATGTCTGGCAAAAACTCTGAGAGTAAATAAAATTGCCATGAAAAGTTTCTCAAAAATCTGTCGTTCGGAGTCGACTTTAAACTGTAGGTCCCGCCACTCATGTATAAAATTAACACACATAACATGAGTGGTGTGAGAAGCTAGGCCCGTAATCCTGACTGAAGGGTTGTAATGACCAATTATTATGAGGATGCTCCGTTTAGATGGGTATTTGATGCGGGGATTACCGTAAGTCAGCGTAGGGGAGATCCAAATCAAAGAAGTCCTGTCATCGATTGGTGTGACCAACTGGCGAAGGTGCAAATGAAGTAGAGGCACCTGGGAGGATTTGTTAAGGCAGGCCGAAATCCAATAATCGTGTTCTTAATGGCCAATTAAGTAAATAAGTAGAAAGGCTGACGCACAAGTAATCGACCACCACACATTTGAAGTGAATTTTTTATTATTACCTTATGATCCTTATATTCCTGTAGTCGCCGTAGTTTATTAGATGGTGTGTTGGCTTATTAGACTGGTTCAAACCCCAGTAAATAAAATTGCCCTGAAAAGTTTTTCAAAAAACTGTCGTTCTAGACTAGACTTTAAATAGTAGGGCCCGCCAGTATCAGTGGTGTGAGAAACTAGGTCGTAATTCAGACTGAAGGGTTATAAAGACCAATTATGTGTGTACATATGTATGTATAATATTTCTATTGATATGCTTATTGCATTATTTTATAAAATTTCTCATACACCCTACGCATTTCAATTTTGGTGATTAAATATTTTCAGTTGTTTTAACATTCTTCTTCATATTGTTTGTTACCTGCTGCTGTCGTTCACGAGTATCTTAATAATTGTACAAGCTTAAGCAGCAGAAACTTAATTTTCATTAAAACAACAAACTCTTTAAATTACACACATACACATATACATATGCATATACAGTGGTGGCCTTATAATTAGAAACGATGTTTCTGGAACAGAGTTCTCTGGAGTGACGAATTTAAGTTTAATTTGTCCCAATCTAATGGAAAAACGTATGTAAGACGTCCTCCAAACAAAGCCTTTGATCCCAGGTACACAGTGAAAACTGTAAAACAAATTAACAAACATACATGTTGCTAAGTCGTTTCTAATTATAAGGCCACCACTGTACATATATGTATGTATATACCTTTTTCCAAAATATATTTCTCACAAACGCTCTTTTACTTTTATGCTGTCTTCTGTGTATAAGTTTTTGCTTACTCTTGTACGAGTATGTAGGACTTGCAATTCCTTTACGAACACGTTGCAAAAGTATTACGGCAGCTAATTATTAACAAGGATTAAATATGTTACGTGTTTACGTATATACTTCACGTACTATATACAAAAAAAGTTCTCTTTTATACATATACACATAAACACTCTCTCATATTTTCACTTACCGTACGTACAGAGTAAGAGAGAAAGAGAGACAGTTACAAAGAAAATAAACTTGTTTAGCTGTTACATCCTCTGTTAATACCCAGCGAAGAGCATGTATTCAACTCCATTGTTTTTGTTGACATGCGAAGTTTTTGTTTTTTTAGCTAAGTTTTGTTGTTGTTTTTCTCGTTTTTTTTTCATTTTGTTTTCATATAAAATTCTGTAATTCTCTCTCTAATTCTAAAGCTTAAAAGCAGTTTGCATTTTGTTATGTTAAGGAAAGTACTACAGTGGGAGGAAAAAATTAACACAAAATTTAAACAAGATATCGATATACATACTCTGATAAGGGATTTGCATGGCATCTGTTTTTTTTAGCAATTATTTTAGCCTGAATAGGGCTGCATTAATAGAGTTGTTTAAGTGATAAGATAAGATTCAGTTGTTGGGAAAAGATACCACATTCAACTTTGTTATGTGATTTGCCGCAACATACAGTAAATAGTTTCATTGAACATATTTTTTAAACCCCACTGTTACCACTCACACTATGTGTTTTTGTATGGTCTTATGGATGTTTGTTTACATTGATTGTTTCTTCCTTCCTCGCTTTACGTACAATGTGTTTGTGTTTGTTTATTTAACGTGGAAAATTCTTGGGTAAGCGCACATATTTCGTTCATAATAATAATGATCAACATCATCGTAATGATCATAATATTTAAACAAATGCTGTTTGCTGGTTAGTGCTGCTGTATTAAAGATGGTAATGCTGCAAATAACGCTGCATTATCCTGTGTTTCATTCTTTATAAGTGCGTGTACATGTTTTCTTGTTTACATTTTTAAACTTTAATTTCTTTGCAGTTGTAGTTGTAGTTGTCGTTTCCATTTAATTTCATACGGTTTTTTTTATTTTTTTTTTTCATTTTTTTGTTGTTGCTTACGTGCATGTGTTCGTTTTTCACTGTTTCACTGGTTTGCTACACTTAATCTCGTTTAATTAAAATGAATAGAAGTAATGTATCAACAACAACTACTACAAAAAAAAACATCAGCTCTTCTTCTTTATACATTGTATGTATAGGAAGCTGAACAACGCATCACCCAAACAGAGCTTTTTAAATAAGCAGGAAGAGATTGAATGAAAATGTAATGAAAATGAAACAAAAAAAGGAAGGAATTGATGAAAATAAAACTGCGTAGAGAAATCTTTTAAAGAGGCGAAAAAAATATAAACATAATTTAGTGCAAAAGTTAAATTGATTCATTGAGATTTTATTTATTTAAATTCCATTTTCAATATGCTTGCACACGCTTTAATATTTTTCACAGCCATTTCAGAAAGCTTTTTGTTGTAATTATGAAACCATTATAATAAAGTACGTTGGCAGATTTCTGTGGTCGGTTTAATGTTTTCACCAAAAATTCTAATAAGAATGTCAATATTTTTTTTTCGTTTGGTTTCATTTTATCGCTCCTATTGATATATTCATTGGGTTTTTTTATATTTTTTTCTTGTTTGCATTTCGTTTTTAGGAATTTTAACAACTCAATAACTTTGGAGCCTGAATACTAATTACGGCGAATACAACAAACGTTTGTTACATTTGCTTGCCTTTTATACGCTGTTTTAGGCTCTGACAATGGTTGTTATGGTTGTTAAGGTTGTTGCTATTGCAAACAACAATAATTTTCGTACAAACACAAGCAACAGCAACAGCAACAAACACAAGAGCTGCAAAATAAAAGATGTTACCCGAGGGTATCATAAATACAAGCGGACAAGAGGACAACAAATGCGTAATTTGTTCTCTGTACAAATATTGTACAATATTTTATGGAACGTATTGAATTTATAATCATTGTCCTCATCAGCGGGAACATCAGCATTATCTTCATTATTATCCGGCATAGGCTATGGCTAAATCCTGTTTGTTTTGTTTTCCATTTTTTTTCTTTCAAAAAAAGGGCATAAGCTAAAGAGGACATTGTCATTATGTTAATTGTTCGTGTAGAGATGGGGTGAGAAAGAGAGAGAGGGGGGAGAGAGAGAGAGTTAGGGAAATTCTAAATAATGGACAAATATTTTCCTGATAATGAGGATTTAATATGTATTATTGGGTTGTTGTGTTGTTCCCTTTTTTTCAGGGTTGTTGATGACAACACGATGTTATTGCTGTTAATGTTGTTGTTGTGATGATTTAAATTGAAACCACTTGACCGTTGTAATCCAGAGTTCTGGGAAATTTATTAGTAAAAGGGAAATAATGCTAAGCAAATGAATCAAGGACACCAATTAAAGTTGTGTTGACTTGAATTTAGATTCCCAATGCCCATCCATAAACGATCAATACAATCGTTTACATGGTGGATGCCCAGATGCTTGCTTTCTGCTACACCATAACATTGGACATCTAACTAGGAGGTAAAGAACATGCTCCTCCTCTCTCTCGTCTGTATAGATTGTGTAAAGTTTATTGGCCATATAGCCAGGGATAATGAGTACAGCTCCTTTGAAATTTAAGCAAACTTTGCAAGAGTCCCTTATATAGTCTGCACCAGATTTAAAGCAATACCGTCTCTGTATCAGAAGCTACCACATCATTTTCCAATTTCCCTCTTTTCTTAATTAATGCTCTGAACTTCTTCGAAAGGTCATAGCTAGGTAGACATACATACATATTAAGTCATTACAACCCTTCAGTCAGGATTACGACCTAGTTTCTCACAAAACTTATGTTTTGTGTGTTAATTTTAATACATGAGTGGCGGGACCTACAGTTTAAAGTCGACTGCGAACGACAGGTTTTTGAGAAAACTTTTCATGGCAATTTTTATTTACTCTCAGAGCTTTTGTCAGAAATCTGCTGAGAGGAAGTCGCCGAAGAAATACTTTTTGTGTTTTGTTTGATGTCTGGCCTGTGATTTGAACCCTGAAGGTTTTCAATTCCGTAAGAATTCTTGAGCGACCGATATTCGATCCATATGCCACTGTCTAGTCGCCCGTAGACGCTAACTAGTATTAACTGCTGGAGTCCTTACAAAACTGGCCTAGCGGGAAGAAGCGTTATATAATCTGTAGCACCGAAATAGGTAAGGTACGTATGCAAAGGTCCAGTGAGAAGATGAGTAAAATTATTACCAGCGTCTATATGGTTATGGTGCCGTAATAATAAAACAGACGGCTCTTTGTATTCGCTTTTAAGGATGAGCTTAGTTGCCCTATCAAGGAGTTTTTATCGTACTAGGCAGCCTTAGGACAAGATAATTGTGACTACTGCTGTATAGGTTTAACGAGAGTCCTAAGTATGAGAACGCATTTTCTTTTTCACACTTTATTATTGGTCTTTTTTTTGATTAATGGCTGCTTGCTATTCTCGTTACTACTATCTGCTGTTGGTCTTTTTTGTTTTTTTATTAATGGCTGTTCAATGGCTGCTCGATGGCGGCTTGCTATTCTTGTTACTACTATCTACTATTGGTCTTTTTTTATTTTTTTAATTATTAATGGCTGTTCAATGGCGGCTTGCTATTCTTGTTACTACTATCTACTATTGGTCTTTTTTTATTTTTTTTATTATTAATGGCTGTTCAATGGCGGCTTGCTATTCTTGTTACTACTATCTACTATTGGTCTTTTTTGGATTAATGGCTATTCAATGGCTGCTCGATGGCAGCTTGCTATTCTTGTTACTACTATCTACTATTGGTCTTTTTTTATTTTTTTAATTATTAATGGCTGTTCAATGGCGGCTTGCTATTCTTGTTACTACTATCTACTATTGGTCTTTTTTTGGATTAATGGCTGTTCAATGGCGGCTTGCTATTCTTGTTACTACTATCTACTATTGGTCTTTTTTTATTTTTTATTATTAATGGCTGTTCAATGGCGGCTTGCTATTCTTGTTACTACTATCTACTATTGGTCTTTTTTGGATTAATGGCTGTTCAATGGCTGCTCGATGGCGGCTTGCTATTCTTGTTACTACTATCTACTATTGGTCTTTTTTATTTTTTATTATTAATGGCTGTTCAATGGCGGCTTGCTATTCTTGTTACTACTATCTACTATTGGTCTTTTTTGGATTAATGGCTGTTCAATGGCTGCTCGATGGCAGCTTGCTATTCTTGTTACTACTATCTACTATTGGTCTTTTTTATTTTTTAATTATTAATGGCTGTTCAATGGCGGCTTGCTATTCTTGTTACTACTATCTACTATTGGTCTTTTTTGGATTAATGGCTGTTCAATGGCTGCTCGATGGCGGCTTGCTATACTTGTTACTACTATCTAATATTGGTCTTTTTTTTCGATTAATGGCTGCTATATAGACAACAATAGAGATCATTATCATTCTGTTTAGTATTTTAGTCTTCCAGGAATTGACAAAGACTTACTCACTTTACGAAAGTCATTACATTACTTTGAGTTCAACTACAATCTAGCTTCTCACTCCAATCAATTTGTGTGTGTTAATTTTATATGCGAGCAGAGGGACCTACAGTTTGAAATCGACTCTGAACGACAAATTTTTTTCAAGGCAATTTTATTTATTCGCAGATCTCTTGCCAAAAGACTGCTGAGAGGAAGTCGCCGAAGAAATATTTTTTCGAATTTCGTTTTGTTGGAGATATATGAGACAGGGGTTATACTACGCCCTCACTTTTAATAAGCCAACAAACTACCTACTAGAATGAGGCTTTTTCATTGACAAAGAATCAATTTTACAATCTATTTCAGTCTTCATTAGTTCTGCGGATCTCGAAAGTCTCTTACATTTCGTTTAGCATCGAAAACAATTTACATGTTTATTTGTACTTCCATAATGACTTTTATTTCTTGTGTGGATGCCTTTTACGGCATAAAAAAATCTGCTTTTATTTCTGGGGGCATATTACGTACTTACTGAACGGATTTCGGCCTGTCGCAACACATCCTTCCAGGCGCCTCTGCTTCGTGCGCGCCTACTCCAGTTGCTCACACCAATCGATGACTGGGCTTTCTCAATTTGGTCCTTTCAACGGATGCAAGGTCGTCCTCTTCCCCGACTTCTGCAGATTCCCGCATCAAATACCCGTCTCGCCGGAGCATCCTCCTCCATTCGAACGACATGGCCGAGCCAGCGCAGCCGCTGGATATTAATACGCTGCACAACGTCTATTTCGTTGAGGAGCTCATACAGCTCACTGTTGTATCGGATACGGAAATCATCGCCAACTCGCACTGCACCGAAGATCTGGAGTAGTACTTTTCAAACACTCTCAAGGCCGCTTCATCTGTACTTAATAGGGTCCATGCCTCTGCGCCATAAAGAAGCACGGGTAGGATGAGTGTCTTGTAAAGTGTTATTTTTGTCGCACGAGAGAGGTCTCTGCTACTCAATTGCCTATTGAGACCATAGTAGCACCTGTTGGCAAGAGTGATCCTGCATTTGATCTCCAGACTGACATCATTTCATATTAAATAGTAATAAAAAAATCATTTCACTTAAATAAATCCCTTCTCCTTAATTTATCCTACTTAAACCTTAGCATTTAAAAAATGAAAATAAAAAAATACACGGGTTTTTTTCTGTTCCTGTTTTTTTTTCGTCGTCTGACATTTTTAAGTTCAATGCCAAGTCTTGCGTATAGATTTCATGTAATTGCCACTAAATTGAACACAAACACTGCAATGGAGACAAAACACAGTAAGGGGCAAAATTATAGTTGCTTAGGGTAATAAAAGAGAAAATTGTTTTGAAATTATTTGAATTGTGGAAGCCAAAAAAATTGTTGTTATTTCAAAATACTGTGCTACTTGACTGAACACTTCTGTAGGCAAAAAAAATGAAAAACTTTTCAACACTTGTATACCCAGTAAGTTACGAGGATATTGTAAATTTAAAACACAGCACTAAAACGGAAAAGAAATGAAATCTTTTAACAGAAAAAGAAAAAGTAGCCATTTGTCGGGGACACTTTCACCACTATTTCACCAAGTAAAAGTTTTCCTTTTCACTCTTTTTGTTTCGTTTTTGTTTTATTTTTTTTTTTAGCGGAGCGCGGCCTGTGTGAAGTGATGAAATAAAATTTATTTCAATGCACTTTAAACCATAAATCAAATGGAAGTTTTTCGACACTTTCGTCACTTAGTTACGAGGCATAGAAAAGACGTTTGTTCTCCACCTCCACCTTCTGGCATTTCTAACAAGACCTAAGTAACCATTTATTAGAAATTCTAAAGTTTTCAATAAAAGCGAGAGGCCAAAAAAGAAAAAGAAATATTTTCCAAAAACATCCAAAAATGTTTAAGGGAGACACTAAAAGGCAAACGCCAAAAAGCATCATTTGTCATTTATTGTCAGGGAGTAGAGAGCAGTAGAGAGGGGCTGCAGCGCTCTGCTAAATATTGTATTTTCACTTACAGTTTAATTTCTTTCAATGAATGAATGATTTTTGAATTCGTTGTTATTGAACCAAACATTGAACACTGGCCATTTGCTCTGTGGTGCCATTGCCAATTCGAAATGTCTCGTCCGACCACAATGTCAATAAGTAAACGATTGTGTTTTTAAAAGTGTTTTTTTATTATTGTGGCTTTTTTATCACATTTTTTAAGAATCATAAATTCTCCTCTATTTAACCATTATTTTGTCGTTTCAAGCCATTTATGAGCAGCAACCATTCCATTCCATTGGTTTACACAATAATAACACTGCAAAATAAATCAATTAAAAAACATCAATTTGTCTGGGCAAAAACACAAAGAATTTATGACTGCGAAGAACGGTTAGGAAAACCTCAAATAAATAAAAAAAAATAAATTTTTATTTAAAATTGTCTTCCACAATACTGGCATGCATTTAATGGATATTTGAAATGAAATAAAAATTAAAATTGTTTTGAAAAAACACAAGCATTGTCGCTGTTTGTTTCTGAACTCAAATATGAGTCACTCACTACGTATTTACATTCAGATGAACTGCCCCTGCAAACCCTGCTTCAAGCAGTAGCGAAGAAAGCAAGGTTCAGCAGTAAAACCGAGAGTTTGTGTGTTATTTTTGTTGAAGCCGAAAGAATACCATCTATTGACGACTGTTTGTTGAAAAGAAATGAACAATACGTTTGGTTTCGAATTCATAATGTTACGTTTTTACCTTTTAAAAACGTTTAAAATACGGGCTCGTAGATTGCAAATAAAATAAAAATTAAATTTGTGTTTAGTTTTAATGAAAATTATTTTTTATTTGCACAATTCTGTATGCCACTGTTCATAACTTGATGCAAACAACAACAATTGCTCTCTTTGTTATTCCTCTGTTTACTCCTTTGCATAAACAATAACAATTACTGGACAATTATTTGTAACGGATATCTTCAAATCATGATTATTATCTTCAAACGCACCTCGTCTTCACACAAGACTGACTGAGCTTCACTAACCCAGTCGCCTGCTTTGCTTTGCCTTTTATATGGCAGGGTAAACAGTCTGATGAATGTTCTTGAAGGCGGATGTTTGTGGCTTCGCCTTTTCGAAATCTCTGTAAATGTAAACATCGTTGTTTACATTCATTATTGTAGTGTTGTTTGTTTAATTTTGTTTACATTTATTCTTATAGTGTTGTTTGCATATTTTTGTTTACTTGTTTACCATTTTTTATGCTGGTGTTTGTTGTATTTTTGTTTACTTGTTTACCATTTTGTTTATGCTGGAGTTTGTTGTTATATTAAGTAGTACGATAATTTGTAAACAGGTTTGTTTACTGCATTGTTTTGTTTTTGTAGCTTTTGTTTATAATTTTAATGTTAAGCGATGTAAGAGCAAAACACCAGTATCTAGATTTTTTCATTTTTGTAACAATATGTTAGCCTATGCTTTCAATAAGTTTATTCCACAAGGAACGCTCATAATAATCAATTAATTTCGAAACGTATTAGAAAAAAGGAAGTCAGATTTGCATTCTTATACAACACATTGTCCTGAAGTAGTAGGGGCGCTCACTTTAAATGGAGTTTAAGTCGAGTTTAACACATTTTTAAACTCTACACAGTCAATTTAATATCAACACTTTAATATTTTCCTCTTAAACTTTCTCATTTATTTTTAGCAATTCAGCTCACATTTCTTAGATTTTATTGTCTTCCTGGCGGGAATTTTGTTTAATTTCTTTTTTTTATTTTCATTCATTAGTTGGGTCAGTTCAGGAAACTAGTGAATAAAAGTTTTCCATAATTCAGCCCTCCCCCATAGTACATGACTCGCACAACATGGAATTCATTAATGAACTCAAATAGTTCATCATGATATGAATGAAACATGTGGGAAATTAATTAATGAATGAATGAATGCATGAAAGAAATTCATATTAAAATACAAATGGCCAAATAATACAAATAAATTAACGGAAAAAAAGAAGAAAAGTTTTCTTAGGCGAAGACGCTATAACAGGGGTAGGGGTGGTGGCCCTGTATGTGGTTGTAATTACAAAGAAAAGATTTCAATGCTACTTTAAGATTTCCTCTTGAATTGTCAACATATAGTCTGAAGTAAAAGAATTAAGATGACCGTAATGAAATTAAAGAATTCGAAGTCCAAAAGACTACCTCGATCCAGCGTTGCAGGTTTCCTAGCACTAGCACTAATGCGGGGTTCGCATTAAGCCCTTATGACAGTTTCTGAATTCAAAGAAAGGATTTCTGGCAAGGACATTAAATGGCATGATTTGTGGAGTTTAGAGTGAAAAATAAATGAGAAATTGTTACGGAACGTACATATAAGATAAAAAGGTTTTCCCTCATCATCGTCTAGAAAACAGAGACAAATATAACTTTAATTAGCAAAGACAACAACCAAAATTTGTAATAGAGCTGGCGCTAGGCTAAAAGAGTCAGTGAGAAGTGTTTAATAGAGTAAGAGCCATTATTAAATTTTGCCGTTAACTAAAGGGAGCATTTTAACGGGTTTTTCATTATTATGAGTACCCAATAAGATAGAAGTGAGCGTTAAGCTAAAGGCAGGATCATTCTACCTTTAACTTTTAAAGTTAAGTTTATGTTAGAACTTGCCATATTATATATTGTTTTCAATATGGCAACTTCAAATACAACAAAAAAACGAAGCCCTTCGTTGCCACTGCGTTAAAAAAAAACTTTTTTAACCGTAGATCGAGCCTTAAAAAAACTTCATAATTCTAGCTCTATATCACTTTTGATACATGCTTGTATTTCATAGAATTTTCGCAACTATTAATAGATTTTGTTACAAAATTTAAATAATTTTATTTATTTTAATTAATTTTAATAAAACTATTTTATATTATTACATTTTATTATCACTTTTATGAAATGTATGCCAAAATTTTTGACATGATGTACATTGTAGTATGGTTTTTCACGTAAAAATCAAGCACTTCATGTCAGCTTGGTTTTATTTTATTCTAAATGGTAATAATTTGACATCTAGCACTCTTGCAATGTGGCGATTTAAAGTTTCCAAATGTTTAGATGGGGCGGTCACTCCTATCAGTAACGCTCCCAATAGAGAGCTAGTGGCACTAACCATTGTTATATTTCGCTAGAAACATTTGTAGTCGACGTTATGTGAGGTAAAATTGTTTCTTGTTGCAATAGAACATCGATTATGTCCATAACAATGTTCTCTCTTTCATTCCTCTCTGGTGTCTCCCGGATGCAAGTTTCCCCAAATACGTCTATAAGTAGTTGCTATGCACGTAGCATACACTTGAATCTAAAACTACCAATTCGATTCAGGCGGACCACGAAATTTATAACGACCATCAAATTCAATTACTTTCACATCTACAGCGGCAAAATCATTCGAATTATTCAAAGCTGAAAGACTTTCAGCTCATTTTTTGAAAACGCCTAATAAGTGTAAATTTATCATTATTTCCGAGTAGCACATTATCACAGCGAATGACTCTGTTATATTATACGTACGTAGTTGACCGAAATATTATCCTTTTGTAATCTTAATGAAATAAAACATAGGACGAAACACTTCTTTCTAATGTTTGTCTGTCACGGAAGATAAATATGAGAACAGCAGTAAGAAAGACTCTACAACATTTCATGTAACAACTGATAGCAATCTGCGTGAAAATTGGTAATATTTTTTCTTCACAAACTACTAATACAGTTCTCTATTCGAAGTAGTACCATCTTTTTCGATTAACGTCCTATTGTCATGTTTGCTGCTGTCAATACTTGCGTCAGTTCATAAAAGGAGCTTCTGCTTTCTTCTTCTTCAGAATCTTCAGTAGTAGGAATATTACATATATATATACATATTTAATCGGTCACTACAACCTTTCTTTGTAAACTGGAAATGTCTGACCTGAGCTTTGAAACTTGGTCTGACGTCTAATAAGCTAAGGTAGTACATACTAGACTACGACTACTTCAATCAATGTCAAGAACAGAAAATTCAAGTTTTTCACTTTCATCCAACACTTAACTTTCAATTCCTTATCAAATACCATAAATAATGTATTATTCCCGGTAAAACTTCACAAAATCTTTTGAAAACTTAAAAAAATCACATACACAACACCAAAGAATCCTTAGGAAAATTGTATGTATCAAAAATGATACATAAGATAGAATTATGAAGTTTTTGAATTTTGTAAGTCCTGTTTGAAATTTTCTTTTTTTTCTTTGGTTTAAAATAACGACAATCACAATACTAACGAATTCAAAACGTATCAGGCATCTAACTTTTTCTGAATAAAAGTTATATCGTCTCAAAAATTGAAATGTATCATTTTTGATACAAAGCTCGATCTACGGTTAATTGAGCAGTTTTATCGACATTGCTCTGGCAATGCCATATTTTTGAAAACAGTTAACTTTATTTTATCTGTAGGTTGCAATAACGAAAATAAGTTAAAGGTAACTTTAAAGTTCCCTTTAGCTAGATACCTTTAACTAAACCCAAGTTTAACGGCAAGTTGTAATAATGGCCCTAAAACAATATGAGATATCGATTAAAAATTGTTAAAAATTAAAAAAATTTGACTTTTTCCAACAATGCCTAGAAATGATATGAAAGTGACTTGTTGCAAGTATCTTATTGTACATAAATTGTAGCCCAAAAGCCTTCCGAACGATATCCGTTGTAAAGGGTGTTTTTTACAGGGTATAGAACTTTAAGTTGGCATTACTTTTCAAGATGGCGACCGATTTAACAGCTGCCAAGTGATTTATTCTCAGTTTGGTTTGGCAATTCATCATGAATAGACTCACGCCTGAACAACGCTTGCAAATAGTGCAATTTTATTGCGAAAATAATGGTTATGTGCGGAAAACGTATCGCGCACTACGTCCATTTTATCGTCGACAAAATCGTCCATCAGAGCAGTTAATTCGATTAACCATGGAACGTTTTCGCACCACGTTTACTCTTATTGATAACTCGCATCCCCAGAGACGCTGTACGGTGCGTACAGAAGAAGCTATTGCTGCTGTAGAGCGTAGCATTGAGGAAGACCCGAATGAGTCCATCCGCCATCGAGCACAGCAATTGGATCTGTGTCCATCCACTTTATCGAAGATTTTGCGGAAGGATCCTGGTTTGCTTGCTTACAAAATCCAACTCGTGCAAGATTTGAAGCCAAACAATCATCAAGTAAGGCGTAGTTTCGTCGAATGGGCCCAAAACGAGATTACCGTTGTTCCCGATTTTCATAAGCGAATTTTGTTTAGCGATGATGCGCACTTCTGGTTGAATGGCTACGTCAACAAACAAAACTGCCGCATTTGGAGTGAAGGTACTCCTCAAGTGTATGTGGAAACACCGTTACATCCAGAAAAACTGACTGTTTGGTGCGCTTTATGGGCTGGTGGAATCATTGGTCCGTACTTTTTCAAAAACGATGGTGGCCAGTACATTACAGTCAATGGTGATCGGTATAGAGCCATGATTACTAACTTTTTCATTCCTGAATTGAATAACCATGATGTCCAGGAGATGTGGTTTCAACAAGACGGCGCAACATGTCACACAGCTCGTGCCACAATAGGTTTATTGAAAGATACGTTTGGACCTGCGAATTGCCCTCCAAGATCTTGTGATTTAACACCGCTAGACTATTTTCTGTGGGGCTATGTAAAGTCATTGGTCTATGCGGTAAAGCCACAAACGCTTGACCATTTGGAAGACAACATTCGCCGTATTATTGCCGATATACGGCCACAAATGTTGGAAAAAGTCATCGAAAATTGGACGTCCAGATTGGACTACATCCGCGCCAGCAGTGGCGGTCATATGCCAGAAGTCATATTTAAAATGTAATGCCACAAGATTATCTTTCGGATAAATAAAATTCATGTCAATCGAATAATCCATCGTTGTTTTATTGCAACTTAAAGTTCTATACCTCTATAAAAAACACCCTTTATATTCCAAATAATTTTGAATTTAAGAAAGTCTAGCACTTTTTCGAAGCAATATTGATGCCAACATTGGAAAAAAACAGGAAAAGAAAACAAAAAAAAAATAATTTTTAAGCATTTTGTATTCTTAAACCTCCTTCCATTAAAGGTATTCAGTTTTGTTAATCCTGTGCTTCTCATCATCGTTATACTCATTTAGTAAACGATAGGTTTTGTTATTTTTTTCCATTCTTCACTTCTTTTTTTTTGGTGTTGTATTGCCCTCATTGATGGGCTCTTCACTCAGTCTTTGTTCCGAACTGATAATGATGACAGCAAATTGCCCTTTGTCTGTGTGGCTATTTATGTAACACTGTCTCAATAGTCTGTCCAAATAGTGAGGTTGAATTACCAATATGCGTGTATGTGTTATGTGTCCTAAACATTTACTTACTCACACATGTGAACGTACATACATGTGAGTATTTGCCGTAAAATGTTTTGTTGCCATTGTTGATCTCTAACAGGCCGAGACAAATAATTCTGTCCAGTATTTCCTTTTCCATCACTATAAGTGTGAAGCAGCAATGACTGGCATGTGTATATATGTATGTATGTGTAGAGCATATGTGGTTTCTTTATTTCTATGGCAAGTGTTTAACAAAGAAGTACGTACCACAGTCTCATCCAGCCATATTTCGAACTAATAAAGAACCACAATCAAAAAATGAGGGTATTTTGGTGTATAATTTTAGCTGCTTTTGTTCTCATCTTGTTGTTACTGTTGTTACGGTCTTAGTTCAATCAGATAAAAATGACAAATTATGGCAATTTCGTATGGATAAGTCTTTATTTCGATACGATACGATGCCAGGTGGAGTGAATGTACTACAAGACTTTAAGTAAACCTCCTATTGATACTGTAAGTGAGAGATGAGTTTATTTAAGTAGAAGCAGCAGAAGAAGAAGAAGGAGAAGTATTACCAAGTTTTACTATAATGAGGTGGCATTAACAGACAAAGAGGCTACAAATTATAGACTTGATCATAAATAAGACTCAAAACGAAACAGACAATCATAAATTGTTAAACATTTCGACAGGCTGGAAGGAGTTGATTGCTTTGGTTAAAATTAAATTAAAAAAATCTAAGTTTTTAACAAAAATTTACAAGAAAATCTGTTTTAGCCTTAGTTCTTCTGCTGTTTAAATGCATTTTATTTAAACTCATGCATCCCTTTAGTCTTTGTAATCAGGAACAATTCCTTCTCCATACGCCTTAAAGTATACCCTGATTTATTTCGTTTTTCTTTAAGTGCAATACTGTTTAGATGTATAGGTTCGTAAGTGTGTAAATAATACAAGCAAATGTTGGCAGAGACATAATATTTATCTGCTGAACACATACAATATTTCTCGTTCTCTTTTTACTTAACTTTTCTTATTATTTTTGTTGTTGCTTATGTTTTGTTTTTGTTTTGTTTGTAGTTACTTTTGTATGTTATATTTATTAAAAGGTAAATCTCAGCAAGAACAACAACGACAACAGTAACAACAAACAGCAAGAAATACAAACAAACACCAGAATAAACAACGAAATCTAAAGCTTAAAGCTTAACGAAAACAAAAAGAAAATTAAATGAAAAAAAAAAACAAAAACAAAAACAGTGAGAGAAATAGAATTTTAATCTAATAAAACCAGTGATGCAAACTCTTGGCTGTAAAAAGCTGTAAAAATATCTGCTGAAGTGTGTAATCTAACGGAATGGTTCAAAAATTCGTCAATGGTGATGAGCCAATGTCATGGCTTTTGAAGGCTGTATTTGTAATACACGTGTGTTCCCAAAATACTAATAAAAGATCTCCATTCCATGGCTAGAAAGCTCTTTCTTTTCTGTAAAAGTCTTATCATTTTCTTATGATTTTCGCCTAAAAGACTGGAATGTGTAACAGAATCTTAATGCATTACTGCTTCTATTTCTGGAGACACTTGCCATATTCGAGATTAATATGCTTTCTGCGGAGATTGTAAATCAAACAATGAGGACATTAGTATGTCCCACTAAGGACTTTTATTACAACTTGCCGTTAAAGTTGGGTTTAGTTAAAGGTAACTTTAGTTAAAGTGAGGCCGCCTTTGCAAATGCGTTTAAAAAGAAATTTTTTTAATTAAGCATTGTTATCGCATTGGTCCGGCACTGCCATATTTTTCTAAGTTAACTTTATTTTTTTATCTGTAGGTTGTAATAACAAAAAGCTAAAGTTAACTTTAAAGTTAACTTTAACTTTACTAAAGTGGACTTTAAAGTTAACTTTAACTTTTCGTTATTACAACCTACAGATAAAAAATAAAGTTAACTTTTTTAACTTTAAAGTTAACTTTAACTTTACTAAAGTGGACTTTAAAGTTAACTTTAACTTTCCTAAAGTCGACTTTAAAGTTAACTTTATTAAAGTGGACTTTAAAGTTAACTTTAACTTTCCTAAAGTCGACTTTAAAGTTAACTTTAACTTTATTAAAGTGGACTTTAAAGTTAACTTTAAAGTCACCTTTAATTTCGTTTCGTTTTACAACCTACAGATAAAAAATAAAGTTAAATTTTTGAAAAATATGGCAGTGCCGGAGCAATGTCGATAAAAATGCTCAATTAAAAAAGTTTTTTAAACGCAGTAGCAAAGATGGGCTTAATTTGTTTGTTGTATTTGCTCATTTTGTTTATATTTGAAGTTGCCATATTGAAAATAATATATAATATGGCAACTTCAAACATAAACTTAACTTTAAAAATTAAAGGTAGGGTGATCCTCTCTTTAGCTTAATGCTCTCTTTTACCTTATTGTCCACTTATAATAATGAAAAACAATTTATCTGCCCATTAAAATTCTCTCTAAGTATGTCAATGTCCATTTCTAGTTCAATACAGACTTCTTATTTGGATCATCTTACTCAATACTTTAGCGATAGTATCGGTTCTTAAAGTAGACATCATTATCTGTCATCGCTTTTGTAGAACCACCCCAGGTTTTTATCAAGAGAACCAGGGCATCATCTGGATATATTCAAATTATTAATGCGCTTCTCATTTCACTTATGTATTCGCTGTAGTTCAGTGGAAGTACCGGTTCTTCATAGAAAAACAAACGTTTTTTTGTCTTCATATTTTTCAGAGCTGCTTTTTCTTTCAGCAGCGTCTGGATGGCTCAGATTACTACATTGTGTTTCCAATAGAGGATATACTCTTATTAATAAAGGTACACTTTTATGTGTAGAAAGTACTGTATACAGCAATTGTTTAGTAATTCCTGATTCCTACCGGGACCTACAGTTTAATGTCGATTTTGAGAAACTTTTCATGTCAATTTTTTTACTCTGAGAGTTTTTTTAGGCAGGAAACTGCTGAGAGGAAGTCTTTCATAATTTGTTTTATTCAAGATTTCTAAGCTAGACTTTGAACCACTAGCTGTCGTCTAATAATCCAACACACTATTTACTAGACTACGACGACTTCTTTAAAACTTTCTTTCTAATTTTTTTTTCAATTAATTTTTAATGAAAAAATCGCAAAATATAGCCTGGTTTACAGTTGGCATTACTGAACTAAAAACAAATCTTTGCTTATTTCTTGAGTTTTTTTGTTATTGCATGAGAATCTTTATCTTGTGTTAATAAAAGGGAAAGGGATCTAAGGACTAGCGTTGTTTGAATAAATATGTATGTGCGTTCAAATCTTAAGAAAAAAATAAAATAATCATACTACATACATACAAACAAAGAAACAAACAAATAAATAAAAATTTATACCAACTAAAGAGAGAGAAAAACAAAAAATAAAAGGTAAAAATATTTACGAAAAAAAAATATGTTTGTAAACGAAATCTCTTTAACACACAAGAGAAGAAAAAAAAATAAAATTCTCTCTCCATTCCTCGCTCTAATACAGGGTTCGTCAAAAAATTTTTGGTTATGTGTTAGTGAGTAAGAGAGAGAAAATAAGTTGAGAGAATTTATTTATTTACAGCCATAGAAAAGTGTTAGTAATACACGCTATTTTTATTTTCATTTCATCAGCATACATATGTAAAGCTATATAACTTTGGCTTAATAATTTTAGATAAATAAAAAATCCATTTTTTATTAAAAGAACATAAAGCTATCCATCTTTGGCTTAAAAATTATACCATATTTTTTTAGATAAATAAAAATAAAAAGAATAAAAAACCCATTTTTTATTAAAAGAAAAAAAGCGAGCATTCCAAAGCATTTAAAAAAATTATACTATGCGACAAAATAAAAAAAAATTAAAAACGCCCAGCTAATGTCATAGCCCATTTTTAACATAAAATATTTTTTGAGTGTCATTCTGAAATAAAATGATAAAGCATCCGCCGCACATGTGTTCTTGCTGCAGTCTGATCGACAACTAAATGAAAAAACACAAGAATGCGTGTGAGTTCTCTTTGCACAACTGTGCTATGAAATGGTAAACTATGCTCTAATACATTGAAATCAGAGCACTGTTAATTCGTTTGTATATGTATGTACTATGTGTGCATGTATGTTTGTTGCTTTCTGAAGTGTAAATATTATTAAAGTAATGCATGACAAAAACTAAGAGAAGAGACAGAGACACAGAGAGAGAAACAGAGAAAGGAATATTAAAGATAATATTTATATTTATATATGAGTTAACAAATACAAACACATAACCCATGTGGCCAAAACGAAGAGGGTTTTCAAAATACAAACTACAGCCAAATGTGTGTAAGTGATCGTGTAGAATTTCATTTTTCTAAGGAGTCTACTAATCTTTTCCAATTTTATACATCTGAACTTAAAAAAGTATTCTTACTCAATGGCGATTTCATTTGGTTTATTTTGGTTTAATGGGATATATTTTGTACTTGTACTTGTGTGTATTTAATACAATCTAACATATTTCATAAGTACGTACATACATATATATGTACGTACAATATAATATTTTTATATGATTATTTACTTAAGGTGCTGTAAAACATGTCGTAAGTACTTAAGCTGATTAGAAATAATTTTTAATACAACTTTTACTCTTATTTTGGGTTCTCTTTTTTCGTTTTTTCTGGGTTTTTTTTATTTTTATTTTTTTTTTTGGGGGAAAATTTTGTGGAAAATATAATAAATTTTTAGTTTATAAAACTAACTGCATGAACTAAAGTACTTCAATTATATTATGAATTAAATATTTATTTATTAATATTGGTTTTTAATCTATTACAAGACAAATTCTCAATTTCATTTGTTCAATGTTTTGTTACCTCATTTTGTTTTTTCAAAGGCTGCTGCAGATATCGTTGTACTGAAATTCGCTTAAAATTACTTTATTAGAGGGCAGTAGTCAGCTACTTGTCGTTATTGGATGACTACCAGAGATCAGCAATGAATCGTTTTTTCATTACTCATAAGCACTCATGAAATTTTGAATATAAGTGAGTCAACAATATTGAAATTTAACTATGTACTCTCATTCATTCGTACTCACTACAACGTTGCTTTATAAGTACAGGTTGCAATGAGTATGCGTACAACGTTGACATCAAACTCATACCATTCGAAATATGTTTGATTCATAAGCCACTCTAATCATTCATCAAATTTACAGTCTTAGTTGTTGTTGTATTTACAAAAAAAGAAAAAAGAACACATAAGCAAAAAAGACAGAGCAGCAAGCAGAGCAAACACACAACAGTTTGTACGTGAATCATACTTACTTTGTGATTCTTGTAAATGTTGAGTCATGAAGAGTCGAAATCAACAACATCATACGTATTGTTAAGTATGAGTATGATGAGTACTTCAAACTTTGAATATGAGTAGAGTTTCTATGATAAGTATGAATTCGTATAAATATCACAAATTATGAGTATGATTCGATTCGACTCATCTTTTTGAATACATGCATAATTGATCATTACAACCCTTCAGTTAGGATTACGCCCTAGTTTCTCACACCACTTATGTTGTGTGTGTTAATTTTATACATGACTGGCGGGACCTACAGTTTAAAGTCGACTCCGAACGGCAGATTTTTGAGAAACTTTTTTATGGCAATTTTATTTCACACTCAGAGTTTTTGCCAGAAATCTGCTGAGCGGAAGTCGCCGAAGAAGTACTTTTTGTATTTTTTTGATGTCTGGCTTGGGGCTCGGACCCTGGCGTTACGTCTAATAAGCCAACACACTACCTACTAGACTACGGCGACTCATCTTTTTGAATGTTAGGTTAGGTTAGAGGACGTGTACCTGACAGTCAAGACAAGTGCATACCCGGAGTTCGGATTGAACCATTGTACAACGTCCTAAAGAAAGGAAGGATAGATAGGGTATATGGGAAAGGGGGAGTGGGAAGCGGAGGAATCACACAGACCAGACACAACAAAAGGGTGGGAGAGCGCTACTACAACGATTAAATCCTAGCACCTCACAACCAGCCTAAGCCACTAATGAATCTGTGGAGAGCCTTAATGTCGGCTCTCGACACTGAATTCAAGCTGCCAAAGAAGGCCCTGCCAAGGGTCCTCAATCTCAATCTACCAAGGGCTGGGCAGTTATAGAGGAGGTGTTCGATAGTCTCCAACTCCTCCTCATCGCAACACGCCTTGCAATAGTCCGGCTGGGATCTGTTCCAGATCTTTTTGAATACTCATTGCTAATCTCTGATGACTACATACTACTTCCTTCCTAAGGACGAAAGAAGTTTCACAAATAAAATCCAACTCACACCAAATCTGCCTCCCTGGTACCGACAGCGTATAGCACATTAAAAATAAAACTCCTGTCTGTTGGTCTCAAAATACTGCAGTCATTTCAGCCCTTTCATAGCAGCCCTCCTAAAAAATAGACATAGAAAAACAAAAAAAAACTTCGCTTCCACATTATTGGCTCAATGACAGCAAATAAACAAAAAAAATTTTTTGGTAATTCCAGTACGAAGCAAATGTCCAATGAAATATGCACGAATTTTGTTTCAAATTCAAAACAAAGTTCTTCTCTTCGTTTTATTGTCTCTACTCTCGAGCTTGACACAATGAAAATGTCAGAGAAATATTGAAAAAAATAAACGACAAAAATGTAAGGCATTTAGTTTCATATTAAAAATGAATACGATTTCGATGGTGATTCGAATGCAATATTAACGAAATTATTTTCATTTGAAAATGAAAAAAATACATGCCACACAGGAATGGTATGTGTGCCAGATATCAGCAGTGAGTAATCAAAAAGATGGACAGAATCGAAACGTAGTCATAATTTCTGATACTCATACGCATTCATACTTATTTTAATATCATGGGACCTCTACTCATATGTGCTAATCGCTGGAAATATTTAGAAACTGCTGCCGGTACCAGGGAGGCAGATTTGGTGTGAGTTGGATTTTATTTGTAAAACTTATTTCGTCCTTAGGAAGGAAGTAGTATGTAGTCATCAGAGGTCAGCAATGAGTAAACAAAAAGATGAGTAGAATCGAATCATACTCATAATATCTGATACTTATACGCATTCATACTTATTTTAATATCATGGACTACTCTCTACTCTCTACTCACATTCAAAGTTTGAAGTACTCATCATATTCATACTTAACAACACGTATGATGTTGTTGATTTCGACTCTGTATGACTCAACATACAACATAGTGTCGCAACATAGTGTCGCATACGAACACTAAAATACTCACTGGAAGGTTGTGTAATTGCTCTGCTTGCTGTTCTGTCTTTTTTGCTTATGTGTCCTTTTTTCTTTTTTTTTTGTACATGCAACAACAACTACAGGGTGGCTGATATGTATTGCAACCAACTTCAGGTTGTTATCATTTGTAAACCGCTCGTCTGACAGCTGACAGATTTATTTCATTTTATTATTTACAAGCTTACAAAAGCATTTTGATCTGTTGCATTCAGAAAAAAAGTTATTCGTGATGGAATTCAAGCGTGATAGTGTGATTGCTTTATATTTGGCTGGAAAACCACAGGTGGCTATCGTTAGAGCCCTCTAGCATTTAAATGTGAATAAATCTTTTGTTTCTCGTACCATTGCTCGCTACCGTGATACTGGCAGTGTTGCATCGCGTCCAAAAAGTGGACGAAAAAAACGGTAAGAACACCAGAAATGATCCGAAAAGTGAAGGCCAGATTTGATCGAAATCCACGCCGAAGTGGTAGAAAAATTGGATTCAACACATATTGAAAAATGAGCTTGGACTAAAGCCATTGAAGTTCCAAAAAGTGCAAGAGCTCACCGATGGACAAAAAAAAGTTAGACTGGAAAGTTTCTTCGCTTGCACGAAAGTTGCCAGTTACCAAATTTAGTCTTCTCCGATGAGAAGCCATTCCAAATTGAGCAGTTTGTGAACAAACAAAATGATCGGGTTTACTTGCCAAAGAGGTCAGCTGAAAATTTACACCTGCGATTGGCCACCAGAACTCAAGCGCCGCCGATGGTAATGGTGTGGGCCGCCGTAACGGCCGATGGTCGCCCCCGCTCGTATTCTTCGACCGTGGGGTCAAAATAAATGCCGAATATTATCGGGAAAATGTCTTAAAGACAGTATTGAAGCCCTGGGCAGACAAACATTTCGGCCGCAGACCATGGACATTCCAACAGGACTCAGCACCACCGCACTCAGCACGCGTCAACCAAGAATGGCTTAAAAAGGAGGTTCCTCGCTTCATTTCTACCGCACAATGGCCACCAAAATCTCCGGATCTCAATCCGTTGGACTTTTGCGCCTGGGGCATTTTGGAGAGTAAGGTTCTCACAAAAAAATACCAAAGTGTCGATCATCTCAAGACGGCGCTTCGCCGGGAAAGGGCCAAAATACCGCAGAGCCACTTTCGTGCAGCCTGTGATGGCTTTGTCGGCCGTTTGAAGAAGGCCATAATTCGTACCAAAGGTGGCCAATTCGAACAAATCTAAACTGATTCTAAAATTTGATGTTATTTCCAAAATTTTTTGCTTTTGAACAATAAAATTAAAAAAAATGTTGCATTATATATCAGCCACCCTGTAAGACTGTAAATTTCGAATGATTTATAAGTATTCTAAGTATTTTTTCTTAAGCTATGAATCTAAATGACTAGGCTTATGAATCAAACATATTTCGAATGGTATGAGTTTGATGTCAATATTGTACGCATACTCATTGCAACCTGAACTTATAAATACACCTTGTAGTGAGTACGAATGAATCAGAGTACATAATTAAATTTCAATATTGTTGACTCACTTATAATCAAAATTTCATGAGTGCTTATGAGTAGCGAAAAAACGATACATTGTTGATATCTGATGCGATTGTAATGTTAACGAAATGATTTTCATTTCAAAATTAAAAAATAAAGGGTCCGCCAAAAAACTTTTTTTTGAAAATGCTTTAAAAAAAAACTACAGAATATTTTCTTAAATTTCTTTTTTTATTTGAAAGTATAATCCTTCCGGTTAATAATGGAAAATAATTTCATTCAAATGGCTGCCTCGGCTGGCCATGCTGTAGCCTCCACCAGAAGATGCCGATTTTGGCAAAAAAAAATCATCTTTTCAGATGAGGCTCATTTTGATCTTGGCGGGTATGCAAAACAAGCAAAATTGTCGCATTTGGGGCACAGAAAACCCGCACGCATACATTGAAAAGCCGACGCAACCAAAACGAGTCACTGTTTGGTGCGGATTTTGGTCCAGAGGTATAATTGGGCCATTTTTCTTCGAAAATGAGCAAGGAGTGGCCGTTACAGTCAATGGCGATCGTTATCGGGCCATGTTGAACGAATTTTTGTTCACAAAAATTGAAGAGGAGGATATTGGCAACATTTGGTTTCAACAGGACGGCGCTACATGCCACACAGCCGAAGCTACACTCGATGTTTTGTGCCCTGTTTCTGAAGATCGCATTATCAGCCGCAGAGCTGATGTCGTTTGGCCACCACGGAGCTGCGATTTGACACCGTTGAACTATTATTTGTGGGGTGCCGTCAAAGATAACTGTTACGCCGACATGCCAGAGACAATTGACGCTTTAAGGGACAATATTCGTGAAGCCATTGGTGAAATACAGCTGCACACAGTCGATAATGTGCTTAAAAATTGGACTGATCGTGTAGGCTATTGCATGGCCAGCCGAGGCAGCCATTTGAATGAAATTATTTTCCATTATTAACCGGAAGGATTGTACTTTTAAATAAAAAAAAAGAAATTTGAGAAAATATTCAGTAGTTTTTTTTTAAAGCATTTAAAAAAAAAGTTATTTGGCGGACCCTTTAGTTTTCCACGCTGCTTCAATGAGGCATAATCAATAATAATAACACATACACATATGTACGTAGGTATGGATAATTGGTATAAAAATCTTGCTTGTAATTGAATTAGATTTTCTTCTATTTCGTTATCCTTGAAATAATTTAATAATAAAAACCATTTTCTTTTGTGAATTTATTGCTTTGAAGCCAAACCTTGGAAATCCTTTTCGATTGGGTATCCCGTCTTGTAGGAAACGATTTTATTTCCTTTGAGGACATTTCAAAAGAAGAGGTGGTGAGTAAGTGTGTGGCTGGCTGTGCGGGTAGGTGGTTCTGCTTAAATAATTTAATAATTACATTACACTGCTGTTGCTGTTCATGTTTTTTGTTTTGTTTTTTGTGTCCTGCAGAGGACATTTACCTTATCGTCTTCTGTTGTTGTTACTGGCGATTGGTTAAGTTTGTTTAATTAAATGGATTTCGTTTGCTATTGTTGCTGCCGTTGTTCTTGTTTATTCTATTGTTAATTACACGAAAGTATTTCCTTGAAAATATATTTTCTGTCACTGCAAGAAGCATTAAGGAGGCCTCTGTATGAGAACCGGAATATCCTGTTGCTTAGAAAAATTACCCAATTAAGATGTTTTATGTTGAACACGGCAAATAAATTAAAATGATTTCATTATTGCTACAAGGATATACATTATGAGTGCATAAAAAGCTAGAAATTAAAAGCATTTGATGTCTGTGGACAAATGTAAAGAGGCCTTCAGTGTGATGAATGTTTGAAAGCGTAGGCTGATTGGTGATATATGATTTTATATCGGTGATTAATTAATGCTTAAATTGATACGATATAGGTAAAATATTTAGTTTTTGAAGTCTTAAAAAGTTTACAATTTGAGTTCGTAAGAGCAGGCAGTAGAAACTATACATACATCATTGGTCATTACAACCCTAGTTTCTCACACCACTTATGTATGTTGTGTGTGTTAATTTTATACATGAGTGTTGGGACCTACAGTTTAAAGTCGACTCCGAAAAACAGATTCTTTTGAGAAACTTTTCATGGCAATTTTATTTTCTCTCAGAGTTTTTGCCAGAAATCTGCTGAGAGGAAGTCGCCGAAGAAATATTTTTCTCATATTTCGTTTAGTTGGAGATGCCTGACCTGGGGTTCGCACCGAGGCCACACGTCTAATAAGCCCATACACTACCTACTAGACCACGGCGACTATAATTGAGTCTATTTTCAAATACTGAACTTATTTCATCATTACAATCCTTCAATCCAATGTCAACTTCGAACGACTGATTATCTTTTCATGGGTTTTTGCTAGAGGACTGCCGGGAGGAAGGCACCATATTAAAAAGAATACTAAGGGTCTTATTTTTACTACACCTTATAAAGGGTCCGCCAAATAACTTTTTTTTTTTGAAAATGCTTTAAAAAAAAAACTACTGAATATTTTCTCAAATTTCTTTTTTTATTTGAAAGTACAATCCTTCCGGTTAATAATGGAAAATAATTTCATTCAAATGGCTGCCTCGGCTGGCCATGCAGTAGCCTACACGATCGGTCCAATTTTTTTTTAGCACATTATCGATTGTGTGCAGCTGTATTTCACCAATCGTTTCACGAATATTGTCCTTTAAAGCGTCAATTGTATCTGGCTTGTCGGCGTAACACTTATCTTTGACGGCACCCCACAAATAATAGTCCAACGGTGTCAAATCGCAGCTCCGAGGTGGCCAAACGACATCAGCTCTGCGGCTGATAATGCGATCTTCAAAAACAGGGCGCAAAACATCGAGTGTAGTTTCGGCTGTGTGGCACGTAACGCCGTCCTGTTGAAACCAAATGTTGCCAATATCCTCCTCTTCAATTTTTGTGAACAAAAATTTGTTCAATATGGCCCGATAACAATCCATTTACAATCCAAATAGCCATTGACTGTAACGGCCACTCCTTGCTCATTTTCGAAGAAAAATGGCCCAATTATGACTCTGGACCAAAATCCGCACCAAACAGTGACTCGTTTTGGGTGCGACGGCTTTTCAAAGTATGCGTGCGTTTTTTCTGTGCCCCAAATGCGACAATTTTGCTTGTTTACATACCCGCCAAGATCAAAATGAGCTTCATTTGAAAAGATGATTTTTTTTTTTGCCAAAATCGGCATCTTCTGGTGTAGGCTACTGCATGGCCAGCCGAGGCAGCCATTTGAATGAAATTATTTTCATTATTAACCGGAAGGTTTGTACTTTCAAATAAAAGAAAAAGAAATTTGAGAAAATATTCAGTAGTTTTTTTTTTAAAGCATTTTCAAAAAAAAGAAGTTAGTTGGCAGACCCTTTATAAGTGTTTTGGACACAGCGTACCTTTTTAGTGATTCCTTCCTTTTTTTTACCAAATTGCCTCTTATTTTTTTTGATAATTTAACATAAAACTTGCATGAATGAAGTTAAAATCATATTTTCATCTTTATCTGGGAATAAAATTAAAAGAAAAAAGAACGAAAAACAAAATGCAATCTTTATCAAACTTTTCTAATGTTTAATCTTGAAAAACTCTTAAAAACCTGAAGACAAAAGAGCAAGAGAGAGAGAGAGAGCAAAAACAGCTGTCAACTTTCGCTGTTTTAAATAGACACACACACACACACACACACTCACTTAGTATAAAAACATTTCATTGTATTTCAGGCAAAAACTTTGAAATTTTTTTTCCGTTTTTTGTTTTGTTGTTTTTTCTGCTCATTCTTCTCATGTTTTTATCTTGCTAAACAACAACTCAAATAGAGGGAGAGAGAGAGCAGTAATGATTGTTTGTATATGTGTGTGTGTGTTTAGCTTAACTCCCCTCTAATTTAGATGTCACTTTATGTTCTCTGACAGCTGCAGGTCTTTTTGTGGCAGTTTTCTCCACTTGTTTGGACAGATTTTGATGCCTAAAGGTGTTTAAGGGGATACATTTTCTTTCTTTTGCTTTTCTCTTTCATTCTCTATTTTTGCTTTTTTCCTTTTACTTTCATTTGTTGTGTTTTTATGTTTCCCATCGTGTTATTGTTGTAAATGCTTCTTTGAAATGTGGCTCCTACTCTTGGCTCTAACAGTGGTATTTATGAAAATTTTGTTACCGTTACCGTTACCATTACTGTTGTTGTTGTATTAGTATAGTTTTTTTCTTCTTTTCTCAATGCTTGTAAAAATAAAAACAACAAGAACAACAACAAGAGAAATCATTGTTGTTTTACAAAACAAGGTTGGAAATGATGGTGCATGTATGTGTATGCGTGTTTGAGTGTTCTTTTGTGGCCAACAGAAGAACTCGTAGAGAGAACGAAGGAACAAAAAGATGAAATAAATTAAAAATGACATTTTCCCCAACAACAACAACAACAACAACGACAAAAAGAGCAACAACATTTGTAACCTATTTTCCATGTCATATCATCTCTCATCCATTTCAGTGTACTATTTCCGAGGACTGATGGAAAAAAGAACTATGAAAACTTTTATTACGAGTTCCTCAAAATTCAAAAGAAAAACTCTTGAAATGGCAACCAAAAAAAATTAAAAAAAACGAATGAAAAATCTCATCGTCATCATCATAAGCCAGCCGATGCTTCCGGGTCTTCAGCATATTTTTTTGGTTGCTGTTGTTGTTGTTCTTTTTCAATTGAAATTTTTACGAGTCTTTCGTTGTTTAGGTCAAAAATTTAAAAAGGTTTTTATGGTTAAGTCGATAGAGAGGCTGTTTGAGTGAAGGAGAGTATGGAAAAAACTAAGTAATGTAAATATGTATGCATGTAATGAAATAGAATAAAAGTAAGAGAAGAGAAAATGAGAAAATTACTTATAATCAGCTTATTAGGATTTTTTACCCTGACAGCGGTAGTTTTACTTAAATTCATTGTTGAGTTGGGTTTTAAGGTGAAAGAAATATGAAAAACATACATACATACATACATAATTGGCCATTACAGCCCTTCAGTCAGGATTACGACCTAGCTTCTCAACACCACTCATACTGTGTGTGTTAATTTTATACATTAGCGGCGGGACCTACAATTTAAAGTCGACTCCGAACGGCAGATTTTTGAGAAACTTTTCATGGCAATTTTATTTACTCTCAGAATTTTTGTCAGAAATCTGCTGAGAGGAAGTCGACGAAGAAATATTTTTTCCTATTTCATTTTGATGTCTGGCCTGGGGTTTGAACCGTGGCCTTGCGTCTAATAATCCACACCCCTACTAGACTACGGCGACTCCAAATATGAAAAAACGAAACGAAATTCACCAAAAAATTCTGTAGCGAATGTGTCCTATGACTTACAGGTTTAAAAGCAGAATATCAGAGTCCGTGGCAGGCTAGAGATCAGCAATGAGTATTCAAAAAGATGAGTAAAATCGTATCATACTCAGAATTTCTGATACTTATATGCATTCATACTAATTTTAATATTATACTCATACTTACATATTTCAAGTTTGAAGTACTCATCATATTCATACTTAAAAATAAGTATGATGTTATTGATTTCGACTCTCCATGACTCAACATTTACAAGAATCACAAAATAAGTATGAATCGCCTACGAACACTGCAATACTCACTAGAAGGTTATATGTTTGTTTTGCGTGCTGTCTTTGTCTTTTTCTATTTTCTTTTTTTGTAGATGCAACAGCAACTAAGACTGTAAATTTTGATGAATAATTTTCATATAAACAAAATACACAAACAACAATAATGAAACAACGATGTTTACATTTATGGAGATCTCGAGAAGGCGAAGCCACGAACATTCAGACTGTTTACTTTGCCATTGAAATCGCCGTAGTCTAGTAGGTAGTGTGTTGGCTTATTAGACGTAAAGCCAGGGTTCAAAGCCCAGGCCAGATTTCACAACAAAAATACAAAAAGAGTATTTCTTCGCCGACTTCCTCTCAGCAGATTTCTGGCATAAACTCTGAAAGTGAAATAAAATTGCCATGAAAAGTTTCTTAAAAAATCTGTCGTTCGGAGTCGACATTAAACTGTAGGTCCCGCCACTCATGTATAAAATTAACGCACACAACATAAGTGGTGTGAGAAACTAGCTCGTAATCCTGTCTGTAGGGTTGTAATGACCAATTATGTGTGAATGTATGTATTATAAGTATTTTTCTAAAGTTATGAATCTTTAACGAGTAGGCTTATGAATCAAACATATTTCGAATGGTATGAGTTCGACGTCAAAGCTGTACTCATACTCATTGCACTTATAGTTATAGATCAACGTTGTAGTAAGTATGAATGAATCAAAGTACATATTTAAATTTCAATATTGTTGACTCACTTGTATTCAAAATTTCATGAGTGCTTATGAGTAGCGAAAAAACGATTCATTGCTGATCTCTGTGGCTAATATTCATAACAACATATTTTCTATGATTTAAGTAGAACGGTATTCTGTCATATGTAGTTAATTTATCGAGTGGTTGTAATATGTGACGTGTTGCGAATTCCATATGGACTTGTAATTTCACGTAAAAAATGTGTCTATTCTACAAACATTACAAAATCTAGGTCTCTTGCTTTTAGGTGAAGGAAGCAGAATGAGAGAAATTCTTTGCTTCAGCTTCTGGTAAATTTTCAATTTAAAACTCGTTTTCAGTTGATCGATTAGAAGGAACAAAGTAACATAATTTCGGTATATCAACCTACGGAATTCATTGAAAGACATCATACCGTTCTATACTGAATTATAGGGCCCCCTTGTAAATTTGTAAATTTTCTAATGCTTGAATTTAAATTGTTCTCCTGGTACAAAGCTACCAAAATTATTTAAATTCAATTGTAATCCATAAAAAGTGTTTGAAAAACTTCTTTAATTCTTTTATGAATTTAATAATTTTTTAATATTCTTTTTTCACATTTTAATAAAAAAATTTCCAAAAGAAAAATGCCAAAAACTTTTAATTAAATGAGGACGATGCTGATGCATTTATTTCTTTCTTTTTTCTCACTTTCTGTGCTCCTCTGCTATCTTTACAGGAATAGATTTACAGGGCAAACGTTACAACAATGTTCAACTACAATAATAACAAAAAAAGAAAGAAAGAGAAGAGAAGACAGGAGAAAACGAAAGAGAATCCAAGTAAATAAGTATGTATTCGAAATTCCCTGGAGGCCTTTTAAATAATTAACATATTAAAGAGCAGCCCAAATACACAAAAAGGGAAAAGAAAAATAATTTAAATTTGTTTTCTTTAAAAATAACAACAAATAATAAAGAAAAAGTAAAAAAAAAATAAAATTTTTACTTTTACTAGCGCATGCATACATACATGTATGTCTGTGGTATCGTCTGTCTGGCCTTTTGTTTCTGCCTTGTATTTGAATTTTTAATTTAAATTTCCAACTTACATGACCTATTAAAATTGTTGCTGTTGTTGCTGTTGTTCCCATTGCTTTTTTAAAAGAATAAAAATGTATTACAAATGAAAATGATATAAACAACAACAACAACAACAGCAACATTGGCAACAACAAATAAATAAAAAAAAGGAAATAAAATACAAGAACATCCAATTGCATCCAATGATACTGCCTGCGCTGCATTTGTGTAATCGCAGTAAATGTGGGTGAAATGAGGGATAGAAATTCTTTATTCTGTTCGAGTTGCTAATTGGAAAACTGCATATGGAGTTGCTGCTCTATGGTTTACACCCTACATTTCGTATTAGCACATCTGATGAAGGGAAAGTACGAAGTTAGTGGATAAAGTTTACTACTCTGTTTTATTCCAACGAAGGCATTATCTGTTATACTTGACTATGTGGCAGGCGTACTTTTGTTCTTAATTAAGGCTAATATTCATAAAAACATATTTTCTGTGATTTAAGTAAAGCGATATTCTGCCATATGTAGCAAGTCACTTCTTTATCGAGTGGTTGTAATATATGACATGTTGCGAATTCCATATGGATTTGTAATTTCACTTAATCAGTGTGTCTGTTCTGACCTTTTATTAAGGCAGAGGACTGAATTGATGGCGGTAAGACAATGTACATGCTGCTGAACATAGACACTCTAGTGCCCATTATTTGTTTCCTTATAACTTGAAGTCGCCGTGGTCTAGTAGGTAGTGTGTTGGAATATTTGATGTGAAGCCTCGATTTAAACCCCAGGTCAGGCCTCTCCAACTGAATGAAATATAACAAAATATTCCTACGGAGACTTCCTCTCAGCAGATTTCTGGCAAATGCTCTGAGAGAAAATAAAATTGCCATGAAAACCTTCTCAATTGTAATCAATTGTAATCGAGCATCAGTAGTCTAGTAGGTAGTGGGCCGTAGTCTAGTAGGTAGTGTGTTGGCTTATTAGACGTAAGGCTACGGTTCAAACCCCAGATCAGACATCAAAACGAAATAAGAAAAAATATTTCTTTGTCGACTTCCTCTCAGCAGATTTCTGGCAAAAACTGTGAGAGTGAAATCAAATTGCCATGAAAAGTTTCTCAAAATTTTGTCGTTCGGAGTCGACTTTAAACTGTAGGTCCCACCACTCATGTATAAAAATTAACATACACAACATAAGTGGTGTGAGAAACTTGGTCGTAATCCTGTCAAAAGGGTTGTACGGACCAATTATGTATGTATGTTATAACTTTCTGAATACTGGCAGTACGTAAGGGGATGTACGAGTAGGCATTTAAAGTTCTATAAAAGGTTTGCTAGTACAAGACCATTTAATTTACTGCGTGTGTGCATTTTAAAAAACTATTTACAAACGAAATGTAAATTTCAAAGTCTGCCAAACTTTACTTGTGTAGCAGAGATCAGCAATCAATCGTGTTTTCGCTACTCATAAGCACTCATGAAATTTTGAATATAAGTGAGTCAACAATATTGAAATTTAACTATGTACTCTGATTCATTCATACTCACTACAACGTTGATTTATAAGTACAGGTTGCAATGAGTACGAGTACAACGTTGACATCAAACTCATATCATTCGAAATATGTTTGATTCATAAGCCAACTCAAGCAGATTCATAATTTTAGAAAAATAATTCGAGTGACTCGAATTATTCATCAAAATTTACAGTCTTAGTTGTTGTTGCATTTACAAAAAGAGAAAAAAGTCACATAAGCAAAAAAAAAAGCAGAGCAGGAAGCAGAGCAAGACACAACCTTCTAGTGAGTATTGTAGTGTTCGTACGCGATTCATACTTATTTTGTGATTCGTGTATATGTTGAGTTATGGAGAGTCGAAATCAACAACATCATACGTGATGTTAAGTAAGAGTATGATGAGTACTTTGAATATGAGTAGTATGAGTATAATATTAAAATAAGTATGAATGCATATAAGTCTCAGAAATTATGAGTATGATTCGATTCTACTCATATTTTTGATTACTCATTGCTGATCTCTGTTGTGTAGCATACCTCTCTTTTGGTACATATTCATGTTGCCTGCATCGTATTTTACTTTTAACAAGTTGCTGTTGTTTTCAATATGCTTGCTTGCAACAAACAAAAACAAAAACACACAAAGGAGAAAAACTTTAAATGAATTCAAGTTTCACATACAGCACAGGATATGGGAGCGTACATATTGTTTCTATTGCTTTAAAAAGGATAATAATTTATGGCATGTGGCAACAAATTGTTTTTTAGGCCATGAAATAATTAAACAGGAAAAAACAAAAAAAAAATTCATAACGAATAAAAACTAAAAAAAAGGAAAACATTTTTTTAGCAAGAAATTCAATTTAAAATTAATATTCTTTGAAAATTATTCAATAATTTAAAGGAAAAAAACAAAACCAAAAAACGAAAAGAAAAATCAAATAAAACTCTAAAGGAATGCTTTTCAATAGATTTACTACTTACAGTTATTAAGAGATGCCGTAGCGGTAGCTATTGTGCATAGGAAACGAAAATCGTTAAGCAAACTAAACACATCACATTAGTTGAGCCCCGCCACTTGAAGCACTGAGAGCCTGACTGCAGACTCCTCATGGTGAAAAACTGAAAAGGAAAACAAGCAGTAGAAGTAACAAGAAAAAGATTTTCTTTAAACTAGCAACGACAGATTTAAGCGACGTCTAAATTTTATGACTTTTTAACGAGATTTCCGTTCCCCTTCAACTTTTTTCCTTTTACTGCAGCACATAAGTTGTTGCAATGCAGACTATGCTAGTCCTTAAAGCCGTCTTACTTTTGTGGGTGGGTATGTGCACTCTTTTTTTTATCGTAAATTTTTTTGTTGCAACATAAACTGCAATAAAATTTCTTTTTGTAGGAAATTTTTATAATTTTTATGGCGAAAAGTAAAAAGTTTATACCCACCAATGCCCACATATGCAGCAGTTTTTAAAGCGTAGTCTCTTTTTTATAAAATTTTCTCGTCTTTATATACAACATTTGGGTTTTATATACGCGTATAAGTGCACATATTTTATATATTTATGGTAAAAGGAAGGAAATCATAATGCATTTGAATATGAAATCAAAAAAAAAATTCTGTTTGAATTTTAAATATTTTATATTAACATGTAAAATGGTACTTTTGGTACCTTTTCTGAAAAAAGTACTTACCCTTTCACCTTTTAATATATAGTATGTATTCAACCATATATGTTATTCAAAAGTTTTGAGAAGTACTTACTTACTTAGTTAATTGGCCATTAATAACCCGATTAACGGTTTTCAGCCTGCCGCAACATATCCTTCCAGGCGGCTCTGCTTCTTGTGCGCCTATGCCAGTTGGTCATACCAATCGATGACAGGGCTTCCTCGATTTGGTCCTTCCAACGGATGCAAGGTCCCCGCATCAAATACCCGTCTGGCCGGAGCATCCTCCTCCATTCGAACGACATGGCCGAGCCAGCGCAGCCGCACAACGTCCATGTCGTTGACGACCTCGTACAGCTCACTATTGTATCGAATGTGGTAATCATCGCCAACTCTGAATGGACCGAAGATCTTAAGTAGGACTTTTCTCTCGAATATTCTCAAGGCTGCTGCATCAGTGCTTAATAAGGTCCATAGTAGCATCTGTTGGCAAGAGTGATCCTGCGCTTGATCTCCAGACTGACATCATTTTTGGTGGTAACGGCGGAGTCAAGATAAATAAATTCCTTGACTGTGTCAAAACTATAGTTATCGGCCGTTTGAGAAGTACTTCATGAGATAAAAAGTACCACAGGATCTTTCTGTTTATACAACAACTGCGATGTAGATAGCAAATAAATAACCAAAAAGTACTACTAAATCAAAGAAAAAGTACCAATTTATACATTTTTAAAGCAACGAAAAAGGGACAAAAAATAGATTTTTGACAGGCAAGAATGTTCGCCTCTTTAACTACTGTTGCGTGTTTTACGGCATTGTAAAAGACATAAATCACGTTGAGGAACTAATCCTTAGTAGGGAATCTCCAACTACTAACATTTCTATTCTCTCTGACATACATACATAATTGGCCATTACAACCCTTTAGTCAGGATTACGACCTAGTTTCTCACACCACTTATGTTGTGTGTGTTAATTTTATACATGAGTGGTGGGACCTACAGTTTAAAGTCGACCCGAACGACAGATTTTTGAGAAACTTTTCATGGCAATTTAATTTTACACTCAGAGTTTTTACTAGAAATCTGCTGAGAGAAAGTCGCCGAAGAAATATTTTTTCATATTTCGTTCAGTTGGAGATGCCTGACCTGCGGTTTGAACCGAGGCCTTACGTCTAATAAGCCAATACACTACCTACTAGACTACGGCGACTTCTATTCTCTCTAACAGGCGGTCTGAAAGCAGATCTCTTCTAGGTTTAAACTGGTCGCCATATGCCGTAACTCTTGTGGCTGTCTAATACGGATTCATGGTTACGATGATATCCTGGGTAATTGTGTAGCTGATGAACATGTTAAAGTAGCTACAGTTCTATCGTATAAAAATCCACACATGGTTGACTAGTGCTCAAAAGTAAAAAATAAAAAATTAAACAATATTGAGAAGTTTATATCGACGCCTCCGTTCTATAACATTCTAAGTCGAAAAAGTGTGTTTTGAGTTATGAGCTCTCAAAGTTATCACGCGATATACGACTAGATGTGTATTCTAAGTAGATTTTTCCCTATAACTTCGGAACGGATCGGCGCATCTTAATCAAATTTTGACAGTATTTAAGTTAGAGGACGTAAAATGCAAGAACATTAAAAACGTTCTAAGTACACTTAGAACGTTATAGAATAGAGGCGTAGATATCATTAAAGTATTTCACTACTAACGTATACAATTTAGTATTGTTAGCTGAGTGAAGAGTTCCATCTTCAAAAGAGTTCCGTTCGTGGTCGAAATTCTTCGTATTATAGGATACCAATGTGATACTTCATGTTGAAGTCGCCGTGGTCTCGGTTCAAACCGCAGGTCAGGCATCTACAACTGAACGAAATATGAAAAAATATTTCTTCGGCGACTTCCTCTCAGCAGATTACTGGCAAAAACTCTAAGAGTAAATAAAAAATTGCCATGAAAAGTTTCTCAAAAATCTGTCGTTCGGAATCGACTTTAAACTGTAGGTCCCGCCACTCAAGTATAAAATTGTCACACACAACGTGAGTGGTGTGAGAAGCTACGCCGTAATCCTGACTGAAGGGGTGTAATGGCCAATTATGTATTATGTATGTATGTACGAGTAGGTGATACTTCATGTAGTTTTTGTTTTTTATTTTTATGGTCGTTGGGAAAATTGTCATTACAATAATAAATAGCAACTTACTAGGAGGGCAGAAGATGCAAGGGCGCGTAGTACCATGTACCATACACATATGTATGTATTGCAGTTAAATGTTATTAACCTTATGGACACAATATAAACTAAATCATAAAACTCTTGACCCTATACTTTAGCTAGCAATACGCTTGAATAAATCCAAAAGCATAACCCAGTGAACAATTTCTTTAAGGTTAGCAATTATTCTCTGCAAATTCGAATAGAAATCTTCACCATCTTTCTTTTCATTCTTTTCGTTGTTTTCTATAACAATAGGGATGATCGCAGAAGTTTTAATGTGATGTAATGTGTTGAAGACGACGTCAGGCCCAAGAATGCTTTTAGCTTTACGATCACCGTTGATCTATTATATCTATATCTCCGGTCCCAAGTAACGTAGGACCGTAATTAATCATTTTTTCGCTACTCATAAGCACTCACGAAATTTTGAATATAAGTGAGTCAACAATATTGAATTTCAGATTCATTCGTACACACTACAACGTTGATTTACAGGTTGCAATGAGTATGCGCACAACGTTGACATCAAACTCATACCATTAGAAATATGTTTGATTCATAAGCCAGGCCCAAGAATGCTTTTTGTTTTGCGACCAACGTTGATCTATTATATCTATATCTTCGGTCGCAAGTAACATACGAACGTAAGGAAACTTGTTATGGAATCCTTGATGGCTATCCAGCTCATTATGTCCATTTCATATACAATTCCAATTTTTATACGATTTCGTACGATTTATGAACGGAATATTTGGTGAAAAAATTCTGAATTTTCATGTTGTTTATCTATGATAAGAAAACATCATTTTAATGATTTGTTGTAGAATTCAAAGATTTTCCTTCATTTTTCTTTTAATTTTTCTCATATCGTTGGTCTCAAGTAGAAAAGCCCTAACTCACACTTTTATCGAAATTGATGTTTTCTGTGATTCCAATGTGTATTTGTGTTAATGCATTGGATTCACAAAAAAAATCAATTTCGATAAAAGTGTGAGTTAGGGCCTTTCTACATGAGACCAACGATAAATTTTTCATACTTTTGTGATTTTTAATTGATTTTCTTTTCATTGGTCTTCAAACTTTTCAATTATGTTAACTCAGCAGTCTCTGTTAACTTAACATTCACTGTAAACATAAAGAATATAACTTTCGTAGATAACTTCACACACGTAAATATCACTGGGCTATAGCCTGACTTTTACGACTTTTTGTAAATTTGTTATAAAAATGCTTATGGCTATAACACATAGCGACAGAAAGAGAGAGAGAGAGAGAGAGACGTAGAAAGAGAAATAAAATAGAAACTATCTGTTTAGTTCATTTTTCTTGTTTCTTTTTATTGTATTTTTAGGTAATAAAAGAAAAGTTGGCCATAAATTGTTTTGACTTTTTATTTTACTGTTTTTATTTTTATTATAACGGTATTAATTGTTTTTTTTATTTGCTTTATATGCGAATATACATAGATATGTATGTAGTATAATTGCTTATGTATAAATGTATGTGCGTACATGTGCATGCTTATAGTGCTTATAAGCATTACACAGTATAGGCTGTACAATATAGTTCAGAGAATATTGTTTTCTCTCTCTTTGTAAAAGGTCCGCCAAATAACTTTTTTTTTGAAAATGCTTTAAAGAAAAAACTACAGAATATTTTCTCAAATTTCTTTTTTTATTTGAAAGTACAATCCTTCCGGTTAATAATGGAAAATAATTTCATTCAAATGGCTGCCTCGGCTGGCCATGCAGTAGCCTACATGATCGGTCCAATTTTTAAGCACATTATCGATTGTGTGCAGCTGTATTTCACCAATGGCTTCACGAATATTGTCCTTTAAAGCGTCAATTGTCTCTGGCTTGTCGGCGTAACACTTATTTTTGACAGCACCCCACAAATAATAGTCCAACGGTGTCAAATCGCAGCTCCGAAGTGGCCAAACGACATCTGCTCTGCGGCTGATAATGCGATCTTCAAAAACAGGGCGCAAAACATCGAGTGTAGCTTCGGCTGTGTGGCACGTAGCGCCGTCCTGTTGAAACCAAATGTTGCCAATATCCTCTTCTTCAATTTTTGTGAACACAAATTCGTTTGGCCACTCCTTGCTCATTTTTACAGAAAAATGGTCCAATTATGATTCTGGACCAAAATCCGCCCCGAACAGTGACTCGTTTTGGGTGCGTCGGCTTTTCAATGTATGCGTGCGGGTTTTCTGTGCCCCAAATGCAACAATTTTGCTTGTTTACATACCCGCCAAGATCAAAATGAGCTTCATCTGAAAAGATGATTTTTTTTTGCCAAAATCGGCATCTTCTGGTGTAGGCTACTGCATGGCCAGCCGAGGCAGCCATTTGAATGAAATTATTTTCCATTATTAACCGGAAGGATTGTACTTTCAAATAAAAAAAGAAATTTCAGAAAATATTCAGTAGTTTTTTTTTAAAGCATTTTCAAAAAAAAAAGTAATTTGGCGGACCCTTTATAATCTTAAGGTCAACATGAACACGCACACACATACTCACACATACACTTTGACTCCTACTTTCATTCAGAGTCTCTTCACATAGCTGAAGAGAGAAACTGTAACGATTTATTGCAAACTTCCATGAGGTAGATTTTACGCAATATTTATGAACACAAGAAAAGTTTCTTAAGAAAAAGTTCCTAACATTGTATTGTAGAGAAAAAGAAACGGTATTTGCATGCAACAACAACAACAACATAAGAAAGACTAACAATATTAACTGCTATAAAAGCAGGTGCATATTAAATTTTAATTTTTAACAGCGGAATTAAAACAAAAACAAACGAGTAATTTTAGTTTTTGTAAAATGTTTGTTTGATTTTTTGTTCGATTGCCACAGGTCTTCGGCGAGAAATAATGGCTAAATGATTATGATATTGCAATCAATGTCTCAATCATCGAATCTAGATTGGCTTTCTCCCGCAAATATTCAACAAAAATTAAGGAATTGATGGCGTTCTCTCTTCTATTGACATGACAAACCATAAACTGTAGCTGTGGTATATTTTAGTTGAACAATACATTTTATTATGTTTTCGTTTTAAGGTATTTTTGTTGAGTTAGTTAAGAAGCAATTGAATACCAAAGAAATGGTCAACATATAAAACAATTTGGTAACCCTGTTAAGACTTTATCTGCGCCATGTGTTAATGAATTATGAGCTAAAAACTGTACTTCAAAACTATTCTTTATACACGTACATATACTCATAAACTCTCTCCTTCGCTCTCTCTCACACTCTCTCTTTTAGTTTTCAAGTTGTTTATTATATGTTTAAGTTTGTTTGTTGTAATTAACACAGTATGTGACCGAAATGACTTCTAAAGAAGTTTTTATTCTCAATGTGCGCGCAGTGTCCAGTGGCGGTGGCCATTTACAATAAAATGGACAATAAAAATATGGTTTTTTATTTACCCTTAAACTCTGAATTATGGCCATAAATTATTAATATCCGGCCATTTTCAGTATGTAAACTGATTAAAATAATAGTTTTGCTAATAAAATTTTATGAACGTCATTGTCTGGGGAAAAATTTATTTTAAATCAATAGAACTGATGGGTTTCAAACGAAATAACTTTTTAATTAAAAATCGTATTCCCGATTATCATACATATGTGGTCTGGTAATTAACCATATTAGGCCTATAAAAATAAGAATAAACAATAACAATAAAGTTTAAGAATCATAATTTTTGTGCACTCTACTGAAAGTAATTTCATATTTGACCTGCCAATTGTTACGACAAGAAGGCCATTAAACTCAGCAAATGAATGCAATTGGGTTACCGACATAAAATCAATATTTGTTTTAATTTTCTTTCGTTATTTAAAAACTAAAAATATTAAAAACAGAAACAATTCCAAAGAAAAACAACTGCATTTCCGTTTCAATGTTTTCGAATATTTTTACGTGTACTCGTACGTTTCCCTTTTCTTTTTCGTTGTATTTCAATGAAAAATATTTATTTAACCAGACAAGGATTATGTGACTGTGCGAAAAAGAAATATTTAACAACGTGGACTAATTTGCATGTGTTTGTTAATGAACGTCATTACGTGGCTAAATTGATGAGTCAGTAAAATACTAGTACGGGAGCTTTGTGTCCGTGACTTCTTTATTTTGTAGAGCATTTTTCAGTGCATAAGTCGAATTAGTTTCTGAGTCTCTTTGTTTGAGTGACATTACTTGTCTTTTTCTCACAAAAAAAAAAAAAATAAGTGCCACCCTAATATTTAAAAAGCATTTCACAAATGCTTGCCAGCAACATTCATTCGTCCTTATATGGAAGACGACCACCATGTGTAATGAGAATCATGTTTAGGAAATTGTGTAGATTCGAATGGAATTCCATTTTATTTTCCTTTCGTTCCGTCTCTTTCGCTTAACAGAGAGTTTGTTTTATTTTTGCTTTAATGCTCATTACACGGTTATTGTTGTTGATTCAACTGTTACTGCTGCTCTGCAAAATGCCGCTGTAGTTAGAGTTGTTGTTGGTTTAGTTCTCTTAATGTTGTGACAATTGATTATGTGGTCACTTTGTACACTAAAACAAACAAACACACAAACAAACACTCCACTATTCCTATGCATACATATTTGTATTTAAGTTGTAAATGTAAGTGAGTTTGTATGTATGTTTGAAAATGAGAATTTTATTGTTTTGTATATACATATGTGCAGATGTATATGTGTTTGTGTGCATAGACATTGTATCCAATGTCCATGTTTATAATCATTTCCACTTGCCTGTGCATGTCTCTTTTCCTGCATATTGTTCTTGTTGTGGAATAATCTTCACAATACCAGTCTATTCCATGCACTCACAAATTCATTCATTCGTTCGTTCGTTCGTTCGTTCGTTCGTTTATTCATTCGTCCATTGATTTGAACATTCTTTAGATTCATTGTAACATGTTGCTGTTGTTGTTGTTGTATTTGCATTTTATTTTTCCGTTTTTCCCGCCTGGCTGCCTACATGAACATGCAGGCATGAATATTGTGTTCGTTGTGTGTTGTTGTTCGTATTTAGTAGTCATTTTGTTAGTTTTGTTTGTGTTGTTGTTGTAGTTGTTATTATTGTTCTATTTGCCACAGTTGAATTGTTTAAACAAATAAAACATTGTTGAATTGTGTTGGTTATATCCTGGTGGTCTGATCACTTTGTTAATTTGTTTGTTGGTTCTCTTTGCTTATGGATGCATGTGTGTGTGTGTGTATATCAGAGATGGAAAGAGTTGCAGTTGTAATGTTAACACAACAACTACAGCAATAACAATAACAGGTACATATAACAACAATAATGTATTTATTATTGTTGAGATTATTATAAGAGTATATTATGTTCGGTTTTTGCTATTTTCTGTGTCACTTTTTCTGTTGAGACATTCTGTGGCTACCAGTAATGTAAACAATGAGTGTTGGTTCGTACGGTGGTCGATCATTTTTAGTTGTAATGGTTTCGTTTTAATGTCAATTGCGTTAATGTAGACGCCATATTGTAAATAAGATAAATTAGGAAAATTGCTCTCTTACCCAAACACACACGCACAAATGCTAACAAAGTGTTGTTTTAATAAACCACAAAAAAAGGAAATTAATCAACGGCAATCTTATCGTTTAAACTCAAAAGCTAATGATGGAATTTAATTGAAATTTCTATCCTACAAGGAGAAGAGGAAGAACTTTTAGATGATAATAGTTAGGAAAGGGTTTTATCGTTTATAGAGCTGCATAGAGTTTATATCAAAACCAAAAAGAATAAAAATTTTAATTACTTACTCAATACCAACGCAAAAGTCAACGAATTAATTGGTCAAAGTAGAGTGTACATTACGGGCTCTAGGTAACAGATGGTCATATGCCTGTGGCTAATTGTGCCGGTCTAGTAAAAATATATTTAAACAGGAGTATAGAAGAAGTTGTCAATTTCCTGAAATCCATAATTAGTGATTTTATGAAGTAGAGAAAATAAAACGAAGAGAAGAACTTTGTTTGAATTGCGACAAAATTCATAAAAATTTCATTGGACATTACCAAAATTTTTTTTATTTATTTGCAGTCATTGAGCCAATAATGCAGGCGAACTTTTTGTATTTTTTTGCTATCATATGTATATTTTACTGAAGTCGCCGTAGTCTAGTAGGTAGTGTGTTTGCTTATTAGACGCAAGGCCACGGTTCAAACCTCAAGTCAGACATCAAAACGAAATATGAAAAAATATTTCTTCGTTGACTTCCTCTCAGCAGTTTTCTGGCAAAAGCTCTGAGAGTAAATAAAACTGCCATGCAAAGTTTCTCAAAATCTGTCGTTCGGAGTCGACTTTAAACTGTAGGTCCCGCCCCTCACGTATAAAATTAACGTGTGTGGTGTGAGAAGCTAGGCCGTAATCCTGACTGAAGGGTTGTAATGACTAATTATGTATGTATGTATGTAAGCTTATTCTTTTTTTTTGGAAAGCTGTGTATGTAGTAACCATTAATATGTAGAATTTATGAACCGATTCTATCGGATTACAAACCTTCATCCACCATCATATATGTTTAATAAGACATTTTTTTGTGCGGAGTTCTGTGCTGAACATGAACAAAAGTACGTATTATTATGGCCTTAAATCATTTCAAAAATCATGGGATGGCGAATGGTTTTGACTCCTTCTGGATAGGTTAGAGGACGTAGACTTGTCAATTAAGACAAGTACAGTACCCGGAGGTCGAATTGCCACATTGTACATTAAACTTAGCAAATGAATGCAATTGGGTTACCAACATAAAATCAATATTTGTTTTAATTTTCTTTCGTTATTTAAAAAATTAAAATATTAAAAACAGAAAGAATTCCAAAGAAAAACAACTGCATTTCCGTTTCAATTGCCACATTGTACAACGTCCTAGTGTGTTAATTTTATACATGAGTGGTGGGTCCCGCAGTTTAAAGTCGACTCTGAACGACAGATTTTTGAGAAACTTTTCATGGTTTTTGCCAGAAATCTGCTGAGAGGAAGTCGCCGAAGAAATACTTTTTGTATTTTGTTTTGATGTCTGGCCTGGGGCTCCAACCCTGGCGTTACGTCTAATAAGCCAACACACTACCTACTAGACTACGGCGACTTCCTCCTTCTGGATAACTACGGCATAATGTACGGCATGATAGTGTAATCTACTATAAAACTTTATTTTCTTAAAAATTAAAAATTTTTAATAAACCCCATTTATTTTAGTTGCTTGTGCATAAAGTTTTTTTTCGCAAATATCATGAGAAAATTAATTTAAAATTTTCTTAAACGAAATATTTTAGACATCTTGCCTGCCCTGTATTGAAAAAAAAAACAAAATCTCATGATTATTGATTAGAAAGCAGATGTGATTTTGTCCTTATAAGTACTGTTACAATAATAAAAACAACTGTAATAGTAATAACAGTAATAATAATAAAAATTTACATATTTTGATTATTTGTTTATGGAACTCAATAGCGAATATACTGTCTGGGAAAACGAAAACATTTGTTTCAACGGCATTCTCATCAGTAAACGCTTTCGATATAAAATTGAATAAAGTTGGGGGAAAAAATCAAAAAATTTTGTCGTAGTCTGCCTTGCTTCTTTTCATAAAACAAAATTTGAAGATGGAAAGTTAACAGAGGAAGTCCTCCTTGCTTTTTATTGTAGTAAAAAACGATTTGAAGTTATAAAAAATGTAAATAAAAAATGAAACTGAGAATAAAATAAAATGACAATTTGACAGGGTTATAGGAAAACAATAGACGCCCAAAAAACTAAACTCAGCGAATTTTTATTTTTATTTGGTTTGCTGCTGAGGGTCTATAATTTTTTGAAAAACGCCTTCAAAATACTTAAAAAAAAGAGGAAAATCTATGGAGTACTTGTTAAGATACCCAAATAGGTAAATGGGTATTGGTTACCAATTTAAGATTTTGTTTTTAAATTTCATGAAGCCATGCAAATACTGTATTTATTTGTAATAAAACTATGAAGAAATTTTGCCCACTTTTAGTGCATTTGATGGCCAATTTATTTTCACGAACATGTAAGTGTCTTGCAGTTCTGGAGCCTGTGTTTAGTGACTCGAAATACCGTTTTATTGGCGGGACCTACAGTTTAAAGTCGATTTCGAACAACAGATTTTTGAGAAACTTTTCATGGCAATTTTATTTACTTTCAGAGTTTTTGCACGAAATCTGTTGAGAGTAAGCCTCCGAAGAAATATTTTTTGGGATTTCATTTTATTGGAGATGTCGGACCCTGGGGTTTGAACCGTGGCCTTACTTCCAACAAGATAACAGACTACCTACTAGACTATGGCGACTTCAAGGTATCGTGACGTCTTTAAAATTTAATTACAATTTGTGTTTCCCTTGGCATTCTTAGACGATAGGAATTCAATGCGATCCAAAACTAATTCCAATTTCTTTTTAGGCTAACAATATTGTTACGTTTTTACCTTTTTAAAAACGTTTAAATATGAGTTCGTTAATCGCAAACCAAGTAAAAACAAATATGTGTTTATTTTCTCTTAAACGCTCTTTACTCTTTACACTACTTTTGTGTGCCACCGTATACAACTTAACGATACAACAGCAATTTGCTTGTACACTGTTCTATTTCACACTTCTCACCGCGTTAACACTAACAACTGTTCGTTAGATCTTCTCTGCTTACAACCTTTTTGCAAGCAATACCACTTGTACGTTCAAACCGCAACGCGTCTTCACACAAGGCTGACTGAATTAACTCTGACTGCTGCTTGCTTTGTCCAGCCCTTTTATAGTACGCACTCACGTAATCAGTATGATGAACGTTCTCGATGTGGAAGTTCTTGCTCGCGTTTTCTCGAGAACTCTATTGCTAGTACATTGTAGCTTGTGTACTTTGATTATGTTGTCCGTTACATATTTCTCGTAGCTGGTTTACTTTATGTTGTTGTTGGTACTAGCCGCAACCAGGTTCGTCATACATATGTGTGTGAGCACATGATAATCAACACGTTCATTGTATTCCTTGTGTTTGTGTGTATTTGTATCGTGTGGCTTTTGTTTATTGTTTTTGTTGTTAAACGATATTCGGTCTTTTCGATTTGCGTAACAATATCAATAAATGGTTACCGATTTGGTTACAATTTTGTACGTCACTATTAAAGGCTTGCACTCTCCATATGTGCGTGGTTGTAAATGATGTGGAAAACTTTCTATTCATAGTCAACCATACAAGACTTTCAATTCCTTATTCACTTGCAACCACTCATGTGGTTGAAGGCTCCTGTTTCTCCATGCTCTACTCTACTTTGGTTTATCGAACCACATGTGTATGTTAATGCAAGTATTGGAAAAGTCTTAAATTTTTATTATTTTCCATTTCCATTTTCATTTTGTTTTATTTTCTAAAGGAAAATATGCGAAAAAGGGAAACTGTTCATTGAAAATGCATAAATACTCTGTCGTACATACAAGACATTTTCCAAGTCTATACATGAAGTCGTAAAAGTTAATGTAAAATATTTAAATCTATAAATTATGCAACAAAAACAAAAACAAAAAAACAAAAGAAAAGAAAACAAAAAAAGAAATTGTAAGAAATTCACCCACTACCACCAAAGGCAAAAGACTTTTCAAGGAAACTTACCCACACAAATGGAAAATGAAGTTTTCCGTTTTGTGTAGCCTTGAAACTGATAGACTTGATGGCAAAGCAGAGAGACAGAGAGAGAGAGAGTGAGAGCTAGTGACAGTAATAATGATGAAATTTAACCACAAATTTAAATCTTAGAAATAAAAGTTTTTTTTGGGGAGAACTGTGTGTGGGGAGAGTGGTACATGAAAAGGGTGTGAATTTGAACAATTGCAGTTGACATATTAAAGTCGATTTAAAAGATTAAACGAAAGAAGGGAATTGAAATCTTTTTTAATACTTTAAAGAAAATTAGATTTTTTGTGTAAATAATTTAAAAGATCATCAGATTTTTCATTGTGTTGTTTTGTTAAACATTTATTGGCTAAAAAATGTTTTAAAATAAATGTGTTCAAGGTATTGGTCATCGCAAATTAATAGCTTTTTTTTTGAAAATGCTTTAAAAGAAAAACTACTGAATATTTTCTCAAATTTCTTTTTTTTTATTTGAAAGTACAATCCTTCCGGTTAATAATGGAAAATAATTTCATTCAAACGGCTGCCTCGGCTGGCCATGCAGTAGCCTATACACGATCGGTCCAATTTTTAAGCACATTATCGATTGTGTGCAGCTGTATGTCACCAATGGCTTCACGAATATTGTCCTTTAAAGCGTCAATTGTCTCTGGCTTGTCGGCGTAACACTTATCTTTGACGCCACCCCACAAATAATAGTACAACGGTGTCAAATCGCAGCTCCGAGGTGGCCAAACGGCATCAGCCCTGCGGCTGATAATGCAATCTTCAAAAACAGGGCGCAAAACATCGATTGTAGCTTCGGCTGTGTGGCACGTAGCGCCGTTCTGTTGATACCAAATGTTGCCAATATCCTCCTCTTCAATTTTTGTGAGCAAAAATTCGTTAAACATGGCCCGATAACGATCGCCATTGACTGTAACGGCCACTCCTTGCTCATTTTCGAAGAAAAATGGCCCAATTATGCCTTTGGACCAAAATCGGCACCAAACAGTGACTCATTTCGGGTGCGTCGGCTTTTCAATGTATGCGTGCGGGTTTTCTGTGCCCCAAATGCGACAATTTTGCTTGTTTACATACCCGCCAAGATCAAAATGAGCTTCATCTGAAAATATGATTTTTTCTGCCAAAATCGGCATCTTCTGGTGTAGCTTACTTCAAACCCCAGGTCAGACATCAAAACGAAATATGAAAAAACGGCGACTTCCTCTTAGCAGATTTCTGGCAAAAACACTGAGAGTGAAATAAAATTGCCATGAAAAGTTTCTCAAAAATCTGTCGTTCTAAATCGACTTTAAACTGTAGGGCCCGCCACTCATCTATAAAAATTAACACACACAACATGAGTAATGTGAGAAGCTAGGCCGTAATCCTGACTGAAGGGTTGTAAGCGCCAATTATGTATGTATGAATTTAAAGAGGTACGTTATTCGGACTCTACTAGTGCAATATTTTATTTCCTTGCTTAGAATGAATCCTGCTAAGGTTTCGAGATTACTTCTAGAGCGGCTTCTAATGGTTTTACTAGAGCTTCTCAAGTTTTATGTCAACCTTCAATTTATTATGTTTTGAGTTCTTTTTTTGATCAACCCTAAACGTCTTTGCGTTTTGAATTAAACTTACTACTTCTGTATTGTACGCTAGACATTAATCCTCAAAAATGCAATACAAATTATTAAAGACTCAGGGTGCCCTGGTAGACTATTAGCGTGAAGGTCGTGGGTTCGATTCCCACCAGAGACTCTGGTCTGTGGCACTTCACCGAGCATATGGTCAAGTTACTCCGCTCGTATACACTTAGAATATAATTTGTAATTGTATTGTAATTAATAAATAAAATAAAATAAAATAATATTAAAGACACAAACCCGTTTTTAAGTTTCTTGTGTTTTTTTTGTGCAATTGAAATTCAATTGTAGTTAAGTGAAGCTATATACTCTACAAATTAAAGCCAATTTGGACAATACTTTCCCTTCACAAAAGTCACATTCGTTTATTAAAATCGAAATGAAAAGAAACATAAGAAATTCTTTTTAATGGCTGTAAAGCTAGAATTAGCCGAACGTTCACGGCGGTCGTTTATAGCATTAAAAAATAATGCAAATGCTTACTGAAATTCCATTACGGTTGGGTAATCATTCTCATTGCCTTTCACATGCTAGAGACGAACGTATGTTCCGTGAACGCTCGACTAATTCTAGCTTTAGAGCATAGTTTACCATTTCATAGCACAGTTGTGCAAAGAGAACTCACACGCATTCTTGTGTTGTTTCATTTAGTTGTCGATCAGACTGCGACAAGAACACATGTGCGGCGGATGCTTTATCATTTTATTTCAGAATGACACTCAAAAAATATTTTATGTTAAAAATGGGCTATGGCATTAGCTGGGCGTTTTTAATTTTTTTTATTTTGTCGCATAGTATAATTTTTTTTAAATGCTTTGGAATGCTCGCTTTTTTCTTTTAATAAAAAATGAGTTTTTTTATCCATTTTATTTTTATTTATCTAAAAAACATGGCCTAATTTTTAAGCCAAATATGGATAGCTTTATGTTCTTTTAATAAAAAATGGATTTGTTATTTTATTTTTATTTATCTAAAATTATTAAGCCAAAGTTATATAGCTTTACATATGTATGCTGATGGAATGAAAATAAAAATAGCGTATATTACTAACACTTTTCTATGGCTGTAAATAAATAAATTCTCTCAACTTATTTTCTCTCTCTTACTCACTAACACATAACCAAAAATTTTTTGACGAACCCTGCTTTAGAGAGTAAAACATACACATTAAAAAGGAGAAATCAATTCCAGAGTCTCAATGCTTTCTTTAGCACCCAGCAACAATTGTTTTGCATTGCTTTTCTCTTTGGTTTATTTGTTTACACATTTTCTTTTCACGTTATTTAATGAATAGTTTCTATACGAATAAAATTACACATGTATTCTCTCACTCTCTCTGTCTCTCTTTCTCCAAACAGGGAGAGAGAGAGCATTACAATAAGTGTATTTATAATGATGTTAATTTCATAACCTTTTCAAACTTCTTTCTTTCCTTCATTTTTTCTATTCATTTCCTTACTTTCTCATCTAACTATGCAAGAACGAACAATGAGTGTGATGAGTTTAAATGTGTGAGTGCTCGTGTGAATGCAAGAGCACAAGTCAAATGTTGTGTAATTAATTATTTACCCGAATGAATGAGTCCGTATGTATTGTTGCTGTTGCTATTTAATGTCTGCGTATATATATATGTACATTCTCTCTGGGTGTATAATATTTACTAATTAACTTGTAATCTCAAATGTCGCGTCTTTTCACATTTTAAACGATGTTGCTTGAGCAAGAGTGTATGTGTACGTACATGAGTGTTATTTTAAGTGTGTTTATGTGAGAGCACATGTGTCTGAGCTTTTTTTGTGTTTGTGGCAACAATAGAACAGACTAAAGAGAAGTTAACAAGTGTTAAATAACTACAACAACAACAATCACAATAATTTAAATACAAAAAAAGAATACGAATTTGATTTAAATTCTATTAAACGGAAGAAAAAAGGATTTTGTGTTTGAATGTGTTCCCCATTTTTGCTTTACGTTTTGCGTTTTAAACTTGAATTCAATTGAAGATTTCATATGTGTAGAGTCGAATAGAGTACTGGAGTGTAGTTAGAAACGAATCGTATTTGAGTCCATCTTTTGTTTAATTACAGAATGTAAATAGCCCGAATCAAGTACACCACAGAAGTATACATACGGATAACAAATTTCAGAAATTTTTTTAACTAATCCGTTTTCGTTGAAAATCTTTGTAATTGTCTGACAACTTTCCTCGATTTTAAGACTGTCTTTTGCTTTGGTTCAGAAATTTGTGAAATTTGTAAATCGGATGCATACCTTTGTGGGCCTGTGCAGGGCCACAATTCAGTTCAATTTCAGAAATTTTTTAACCAATGCAAAAGACCGTCTTAACATCAAGGAAACTATAAAGATTTTCAACGAAAACGGATTTGTTAAAAAATTTCTGAAATTTTTTAACCGTACGTATAATTTAGTAACTGTGTGTAGAGCCACAGCTGCAGTTCTTCTCTAGAAAATGTTGATTAACAAGCCCAAACCGTATATTTACAATTTATACTGAAGCCGCCGTAGTCTAGTAGGTAGTGTGTTGGCTGATTAGACGAAAAGCAAGGGTTCGAGCTCCGGGCCAGACATCAAAATAAAATACAAAAAGTATTTCTTCGGCGACTTCCTCTCAGCAGATTTCTGGCAAAAATTCTGAGAGTAAATAAAATTGCCATGAAAAGTTTCTCAAAAATCTGTCGTTTGGAGTCGACTTTAAACTGTAGGTCCCGCCACTCGTGTATAAAATTAACACACACACCGTAAGTGGTGTGAGAAACTAGGTCCATAATCTTGACTGAAGGGTTGTAATGACCAATTCTGTTCTGTACCGAGTAAAACACCAAGTTTAGTGGAAAGTGTTATTGCCAGGGTGTACAGATCAAGTAAGTGCGAATTATTAAGCTTTCTCAGAGGCAGCTTGTCTATTGCAGGGTATTTTAGGCGGAAGTGATGACCATTTTGGAAGCGGTGCCATTAAGTAACCGCAATTTGCCTGAATATCTTTCGATTAACTAGGACAACGAACGAATATCATTTCGGGGCATGTCTTGGATTAAGAACTCCATGAATTTTCAGGTAATTTTGGACAATTTAGGAGGTACTTTAATTTGGATTCCAGGACATAGGAATATTGTCGGCAATTGCATTGCTGGCGAACTTAGTTTCCAACTGACAATGTTCAATAAGTTACAGGGTATAGGTAATCAGATTGCCTCAGAATACCTAGACTAAGGTATTCTTCAGTTATTTCACAAAAAGAGTCCACATTGCTTGCAGCAAGAAAATAGACATAATATTGCTAGACTCTACTGGCCTTTGTTATTAAATCAGATGGTCTTGCAGTCTTATGGCTTACTGCCTTGTCGGAAGACATGCCCATAGACTTGGCATTTTATTGAGTGTCTTCTAAAGTAGCTGTGGTGTTGAAGAGGAGAAAGAAACAACTTTTGTACCTGCCATGAAGAACCTAAGATGCTTTACATCTCATTTAAATTTCAAGTAGGCCAGGGAACGCTTTCAACCACGCTTTCCACCACAACTGTGTTTCGTCTCCAGTTATTTTTCTCAAATATTTACCTTTGTAATGTTAAATGAAACGTGATGGAGTTACTCTTTCCTTTTTTTCCAAATCGTTTTTAATTGAAGTTTCCATTAAAATATAAAATAAATGAGGGCTTAACTTGATTTTAAAAATTATTAACAATTTCATTTTGTCTTTTATTTTTTTCCGTTTTTTTCCTGCCTCTGTGTGGCAAAAAAACAAAAAAGGCGGTTAAACTTTATCTTATGAAAACAAATTTTAATGCACTTGTAATTGTCATAAAAGATTTCTTCTTCTTCTCATTTTTTTTTCAAATATTTTTCTTCCTTTATTTCACTGATGACAAACAAGAAACAACAACAAATAAATGAAATTTTTGTGTAACGCCCCATTTTACCACTAAAACAAAAAAAACGAAAATTTTTAATTTTTCTTTTGTGTTGCTCTCCCTCTCTACATGAGTACAGTAATGAAGTTACAGATGATAATCATGATGGTGATGATGATGATTGTGCCTCAAGAGAATGTAAGGAGTTGGTGAATGTGCATACACAAGCACACACATGTACTCGCTGTTATTGTCATGCTGTGGAAGCTAAGGCGGTTAAAAGTAACGGCGAAAAAATAAAAAAGAAAGGAAACTTTGAATATTCTGTGCATTTTATGGCTCAAGTTGAATTAAAAGTTTTTCTTCAAGAACTTTTCTGCTATACTATGTGCGTGTGTGTGTGTGTGTGTGTAAGAGTAAGAGCACAGGGAACATATTTAAAATTGCCAAATTGTAGAGTGGATTTATTTGTTTGTTCGTTTGTTTTTCTGTCGTTTGTTTTTTTGCTTTTTCTAGTGATAAAACGAGTAAAACATTTAAACAATAATAAATGATAAGAATAACAACAACAACAATGTTTATGAAATGAATTAAAAATATTTGAAACTTGAAACAAAGATTTTAAATGTTGAAAAATTTAAATGAAAGCATCGCAAAAAACTAAACACTGGCAAAATTTTTTAAGGGGTTAGTTTACTTTCTAAGGCTGTTTTTTCGAGTTTTTTCTTAAAGATAAATTTATTTAAAAAAAAAAAAAATTTTTTATATTTTAAATAGAAAATTTCATTAAAATTTATAAATTTTTCTTTTTCAATTGTAGTGAAGTGCGGTAGCCTTAAGAGGGTCATCCTAAAATTTGGTGACCACGATGAGAGCAGCTGAAAGCAAAATTCAAAATGGATTTTAATAAAATCTGTTACAAGCTGCAGCCTTAACTAGGGCATTTTAAACAGGTAAAAATAGAATAAACAAAACGGGACCTTAATTGTTAAATACAATTATTAATTATTGACGTATCAAAAATATCCCAGTTCGGGCAAGAACTATTCTTCTTAGACACATTATCCTAAAATTTCAGAGAAATCAGTCAAGTGGTTTTTAAAGGGTCCGCCAAATAACTTTTTTTTTTTTTAAAATGCTTTAAAAAAAATACTGAATATTTTCTCAAATTTCTTTTTTTTATTTGAAAGTACAATCCTTCCGGTTAATAATGGAAAATAATTTCATTCAAATGGCTGCCTCGGCTGGTCATGCAGTAGCCTACACGAACGGTACAATTTTTATTTTTAGCACATTATCGATTGTGTGCAGCTGTATTTCACCAATGGCTTCACGAATATTGTCCTTTAAAGCGTCAATTGTCTCTGGCTTGTCGGCGTAACACTTATCTTTGACGGCACCCCACAAATAATAGTCCAACGGTGTCAAATCGCAGCTCAGAGGTGGCCAAACGACATCAGCTGTGCGGCTGATAATGCGATCTTCAAAAACAGGGCGCAAAACATCAACTGTAGCTTCGGCTGTGTGCACGTAGCGCCGTCCTGTTGAAACCAAATGTTGCCAATATCCTCCTCTTCAATCTTTGTGAACAAAAATTCGTTCAACATGGCCCGATAATGATCGCCATTGACTGTAACGGCCACTCCTTGCTCATTTTCGAAGCAAAATGGCTCAATTATGCCTCTGGACCAAAATGCGCACCAAACAGTGACTCGTTTTGGGTGCGTCGGCTTTTCAATGTATGCGTGCGGGTTTTCTGTGCCCCAAATGCGACAATTTTGCTTGTTTACGTACCCGCCAAGATCAAAATGAGCATTATCTGAAAAGATGGTTTTTTTTTGCCAAAATCGGCATCTTCTAGTGTAGGCTACTGCATGGCCAGCCGAGGCAGCCATTTGAATGAAATTATTTTCCATTATTAACCGGAAGAATTGTACTTTCAAATAAAAAAAGAAAATTTAGAAAATATTCAGTAGTTTTTTCTTTAAAGCATTTTAAAAAAAAAGTTATTTGGCGGACCCTTTATTAAATCGAGGTTTCAAGATCGAAAAAAGCGATTTCGAGAAGAACGCATTTAAGTGGCACTTACCAGGATGCATTGTACTTTTTTGTGTTTATCTCCTTCTTTTCGTATCGTTTGAGGGAAAAGAGTGGAAAAGAGATTTTTTGAAGTATGTATACTAACCCCTTAAAGTATTTCCATTTTGATTTCCATTGGCTGTGCTTGGTTTCTTTAGTTTTTTCGTTATTGTGGTTTGGAGATAATATCCTTTAGCACTTGTATTAAATAACATTGATTTGCATTTATAATCAGATGTCTACTAGAAATTCAAAAAAAATTCTGTTTTTTCTTTGCTTTTAACAAAAACCTCACACTGTGAGACAACAAAGAATATGTTCTTTTTTCTCTCGTTCTATTGCAACAACTATTTACAGTTCTTTTGTGCAGACAATCTTAGCCAAAAAGCAATTTACATAGTCTGTTGCTCTGCTCTCTTGCGCTCTTTCTCTATATTAGTGGCTTAAAAGACCACAAAATATCCTTGACAATGAGTGTGGCTGGTGGTTGGCTTCTTACTTTCTACATTCAAAAACACACAAAGAACGCAACATTTTTTTTCCTTTTGGTAAGTGGACTACACTCGAAATTCTCTTGCTTTTTCATTGTTTAATGGATATTCATTCGCCTAATGATATGCAATCAACAAAAAAACAAAAAAAAAAAACAAAAAAGAAATGGAATGACAACAAAACAGATCATTAACAGATTTGCAATATGTACTCTCGTATCCCGATACTATTGTAATGTGTTTTTATAAACAACCATGAAATAGTCTCGGATTTGTTTCAATTTTTTTCGCTTTTTTTTTGTATTCTTATGCAGAGAACTTAACAAATCTAATATTGTTGACAATAAGCGAAATAAAAAAAATAAAAAAAAATGAAACAATTGGACAGAGAATCATACCGCATTGGGGGTATTGATGCGCATATTTTCAAATGAGATTAAATTTCTTTATATTTGAAGTACATGTTAAAACATTAATGTTTTTTTCATTTTCTGACTGTTAAACGAAACATATTTCCTATCCCTCAGAGACCTCGTCTCCCCTATCAGTGGAATTTCTTTGAGTTTTGCTATAAGAAAAGGCTATTGTGTGTGTTGTATTGTAATCATAATTAATTTTAGAAAGCAAATGCAATAAATTCAATAATAAAAGAAATAAATTAAGTCGCTGTGATCTAGTATGTAGCTTGTTGGCTTATTAGACGTGAGACCACGGTTCAAACCCCAGGTCAGGCATCTCCAACTCAACAAAATAAGAAAAAATATTTCTTCGGCGACTTACATATATAAGACGCAGTAAAAATAAGACCCTTAGTATTATTTTAAATATGGTGCCATCCTCTCCGCAGTTCTCTAGCAAAAACCCATGAAAAGATAATCAGTCGTTCGAAGTTGACGTTAAACTGTAAGTTTCTCCACTCATGGATAAAATTAACACACGCAATATGAGTAGTATGGGAAGCTAAGTTGTAATCCTCATTGGATTGAAGGATTGTAATGATCAAATAAGTTCAGTATTTGAAAATAGATTCAATTATAGTCGCAGTGATCTAGTAGGTAGTGTGTTGGCTTATTAGAAGCGAGGCCTGAACTGAACGAAATATGAAAAAATATTTCTTTGGCGACTTCCTCTCAGCAGATTTCTGGCAAAAACTCTGAGAGTAAATGAAATTGCCAAGAAAAGTTTCCCAAAAATCTGTCGTTTGGAGTCGACTTTAAACTGTACGTCCGGCCACTCATGTATAAAAATTAACACACACAACATAAGTGGTGTGAGAAACTAGGTCGTAATCCTGACTAAAGGTTTGTAATGACCAGTTATGTATGTATGTATGTAAATGCAATAACATGATGCAAAATTCATTTGTTGTTATTCTACAATTCCTTGATATATTTTTTGTGACGCAGTTCCTAGCAAACCATGCACTACAGTAATTGTCCTTCAATGAAAAATACTGTTACGTTTTTACCTTTTAAAAAAGTTTAAAATATGAGTTCGTAGATTGCAAATAAAATAAAAATAAATTTGTGTTTAGTTTTCATTAGAATTGTTTATTATTTGCACAATTCTGTGTGCCCATGTTCACAACTTGATGCAAACAACAACAATTGCATTTTTTTGATATTCCTCTGTTTAAAACCTTTGCATAAACAATAACAATTACTAGCTAATTATTCGACAGATCTTTATAACGAAGATCTTCAAACCACGATTACTCTCTTCAAACACACCGCTTCTTCACACAAGACTGATTGAACTTCACTAACTCAGTCGCCTGCTTTGCCTTGCCTTTTATATGGCAGAGTAAACAGTCTGATGAATGTTCTTGAAGGCGAATGTTCGTGACTTCGCCTTCTTGAAATCTTTATAAATGTAAACATCGTTGTTTCATTATTGTTGTTTGTGTATTTTTGTTTAAATTTATTCTTGTAGTGTTGTTTGTGGATTTTGTTAACTTGTTTACTATTTTTCATGCTGGTGTCTGCTGGTATATTAAGCGATACAATAACTTGTAAACAGGTTTGTTTACTGCATTGTTTTATTTTTGTAGCTTTTGATTGTAATTTTAATGTTAAGCAATATAAAAGCAAAACATCAGGATCTAGATTTTTCATTTTCGTAACAATACTTTTGCCAATGCCTTTCCAATTAATAAATTTCCTAAAAGTAGTTTTTTTTACAGCACTGAGGTTTAATTTTCTCAATCGTCGTAAGCCGTCTTTTTATTATTATTTTATTATTTGCCGAAAATAGTCATAGGGATCGAGTTATGTTCAGCTTATTTCCGATATTATATTGCATGCCCTACAAAACACCACCAGTAGTGATGATTGCATGAAGAATTATTCGTATTGCCCTTCGTAAGCACCAGGAAGCATTAAGACAAGCTTCTTATTGGCCGAATGCTGTGAGGGGAAGCTCTTATCCTATTGCGCTGTTTCCTTGTTATATCTGTAACAGTTAAGAGCTTTTGAGAAGGATAGGATAGGAGAGAGTGGTAACTTTGTTAAATCTAATCTTTCTCAAAAAATCTGTCGTTCGGAGTCGACTTTAAACTGTAGGTCCCGCCACTCATGTATAAAAATTAACACACACACAACTTAAGTGGTGTGAGAGACTAGGCTGTAATCCTGACTGAAGGGTTGTAAGGACCAATTATGTATGTAATCTTTCTTGAGCAAATATAGCCTCAAGAACCAACTGACAAGTTCTGATTAACTGGTCTTGGTAGCCAGCATCGAGGTTTTGTTTTCATAACTCCCATACGATCAAGTTGTCAACCAGTTTTAAAGGTTCATGAAGAAATTTCAGGGCAAACAAAGTTATTCCTCATGCCTACGAGGACAGTGATGTCCCTTAAATCTAATTTTTGTAGTAGGTATCACTCCCTTTTGTATTCATTTCCATTTTTTTTATTGATTTATGATGTCCTGATGGTAATGCTCTAAAAGGCTTGTATCCCATAATGTTGTAACTCGATATGCCTTTTAGTGTAAGTTTTTTTGTTTTATTGCAGTGGAAATGCATTATTGTTGTCAACAGCATGTGGTTAAAAATATTCTCATGTCTAAAATTCCCTTTCAGTGGCAATGATACGAATTGAGTATAAGAAGCTGCAAGGATTACAGGTGAAATGATGCTGCAGATGCAGTATTTTTTTATTGTTTTAGCTGCAGGGAAACACATACGTTTGTAATAGTGAGGAATAAAAATTTAACACTTTTTTTGAGGGCAATGAATAGAAATCCGCACATAACTATTAAAAGGTTGGTGCGCTGAAATTGTGCCGATCAAATTTCTCAAGTCCAAGAATTAGTCAGAGTATCAAATATTGATTTATGATTTCGAGCTACAACTATATACGCTAAAAAAAAATAAATCTGAACCATATCAATCGGTTACTATATACCAGAGATCAGCAATGAGTATTCAAAACGATGAGGAGAATCGAATCATACTCATAATTTATGATACTTATATGCATTCATACTTATTTTAATATCATGCAACCTCTACTCATATTCAATGTTTGAAGTAGTCATCATATTCATACATAACAACACGTATGATGTTGTTAATTTCGACTCTCCATGACTCAACATATACCCGATACACAAAATAAGTATGAATCGCTTACGAACACTACAATACTTACTAGAAGGTAGGGTGCTTGCTCTGCTTGCTGCTATGGTTTTTTTGCCGTGGTCTAGTAGGTAGTGTGTTGGCTTATTAGACGTAAAAGCCAGTGTTCGAGCCACAGGCCAGACATCAAAACAAAATACAAAAAGTATTTCTTCGGTGACTTCCCCTCACTAGATTTCTGCCAACAACTCTGAGAGTAAATAAAATTGCAATGAAAAGTTTCTTAAAAATTTGTCGTTGGAAATCGACTTTAAACTGTAGGTCCCTTCACTCATGTATGAAATTAAGGCACACAACATAATTGGTGTGAGAAGCTAGCTTGTAATCCTGACTGAAGGGTTGTAATCGAGCATCCGAGTAAAATGTTTTTCTTTCATTATTCCGCTTAACAACACTTTTGTCCCATGCTGTGTGTGGGGGGGGGGGATGTTGAAAATAAAAGCATTTTCAATCATTCATCGAATATTTTTCGCTTGAAGTGATTTCACAGAACATGTGAACTAAAATTTTAGCATTCTTTAGAGTGTTTTTGTTTGTTTGTTTTTGATTACCAAATGCAATATATTTTGATTTCCTTTAGCGATTTTAAAACAAACGTCATGTCGTTTTGCATATTTTTGGTATATTTTTCTGCTTCTTTCTTATTTATTTGCAACATTCTGGCATTACAGTTGCAAGTCATCTGCAATTTTTAATGGCACTTAAGGCTGTTGGTGACAAACTGTAATGTAAACGTTATGAAATACCCAAAAAGAGAACATATTTTTTGTCAAAAATTGTTTCCATGTAAAAATGATTATTCCATTTGGAATTTTATAAGATAATCGAGTTGCAACTTGTAAGTTATAAGGACAACTTTTTATTGAGAAAGGTGTCAATAATTTCATTTCCTTGAATTGAATTTCTTGTAATAACACTTGAAGCAGAAATTATTTGCACAAAAACAAACTTTCATCTTTGGAAACATAATCTATAATTTAATTTGATGCCAGAATAATACAGCTTGAAAGTATAGGGTTATCCATTTCGTGGTTTCAAAAGTAAACGTAAATAAAACAAATATAAAATATTTTTTTCATGATATTTCTTTCTGTATTGTAAAGTTTGAACGTTGACATTATGTGTGAAACACTACATGATTTAAATGACCTCCACGAGAAGTGTTGCAAGCATTGATTCTTTTGAGGTAATTTTCAACCACTTTTTGTATACATATTGGGCGGTATCTCAGCTATAAGTTGGCGAATGTTGGTTTTTAAGTGCTCAAGAGTTGAAGGTTTATCTGCAAAAACACGGTCTTTTCATGTAGCCCCACTAAAAAGTCTAATGGTGTCAAATCGCATGATCTTGGTGGCCAGTTGATATTGCCACGACGAGAAATGACGCGGCCAGGAAATATCTCTTGCAATAAAGCCATATTCGCTCGAGTTGTGTGGCATGTAGCGCCGTCTTGTTGAAACCACATATTCTCCAAGTCGTATTCTTCAATAGCAGGCAAAAAAAAAGTCGGTTATCATATGACCATAACGCTCCGAATTGACGGTGACAGTCGTTCCATCGTCGTTTTCGAAGAAGTAAGGTCCAATCACACCTTCGAACCAAAGACCGCACCAAACAGTGACTTTTTCCAAATACGACAATTTTGTTTATTAGCATACCCACCGACTGTGAAATGTGCTTCATCGCTGACGAAAATTTTGTTCGAAAAATTGCCGTCCGCCGCCTGTTGTTCAAGCACCCATTCCATGTATCTACGACGTTGTGAATGGTCAACTGGCTTCAGTTGTTGCGTGAGCTGGACTTTATATGGATGTAGGTGTTGATCTAAATGCAAAATATGCCATAATGGGCCGTAAGATAGTCCTAATTCCTGAGAACGACGAGAAATCGACACATTCGGGTATTCGGCAACACTTTCACTTACAAAGCGATATTTTCAGCGGAACGAGCGAAACGATGATGCGCAGGCCTTTCAATATTTGTAACCACTCCAGTCTCTTCAAATTTCTTCACAATTTTGCCCAATTGCTTGCGTAGTTGGACAATTATGTAAATCATAATCTCCTCTTAAAGCAAGATATGTGGCTGTGGCCGAATCACCATTTTTGTTGTAGGTTTTGATAATTTTTATGCTTTGTGTGATAGTTAAGCGATCCATTTTAGTCAATGTCAGACTTTCAACTGAAAAGAAAAAAATTGGTTTCACAACTTAGTTTGACAGATGTCGAATTCCAGTCCCATACTTTTGAAACCACGAAATGGATAGCCCTTTAATATTAAGACAAGACAAAATATTGTTTTGAATTCATATAGGAGAACTTTCTTTACTTCAAACGAAAAACTTCTCTGTCTGCAGATGTGATAATAATGATGATAATTTTGTTTTACTACGGGTTTTTGTCAACGAGGATTATTGACGAATTGTGTATATGTTTTCATTGTCATCCCAATTTAGTACAAAATAAAGTAGGCACCTTACCAGTTCTAGGCAATAAAATCGAGGGTTTTTACTGTTTGCTATACGGTTACATTCTAGTAAGTGTACTAATCACAAAGAGTGCTATGGGGGGAGGATATCTCATAAACTAAAAGGACCATAAGGCTTTAATCACTTACCTACTAGACAACAGCGACTTCATGGTATTACTTTGTAAAATTCGATACATTTTCAATGGTTTTAGGAACTCTGTAATGGAGAATGAAAATGAACTAAACGCTGCACTGTTTACGTACATACATACATAATTGGTCTTTACAATCCTTCAGTCAGGATTATGGACCCAGTTTCTCACACCACCAATGTTGTGTGTGTTAATTTTTTTTTATACATGAGTGGCGGGACCTACAGTTGAAAGTCGACTTCGAACGACATATTTTTGAGAAGCTTTTTATGGCAATTTTATTTCACACTCAGAGTTTTTGTCAGAAATCTGCTGAGAGAAAGTCACCGAAGAAATATTTTTTTCATATTTTCGTTTTGATGTCAGACCTGGGGTTTGAACCGTGGCCACACTACCTACTAGTCTACGGCAACTTTGAACCGTTTACGTATGTAGATAAATTTTAGTTTGAACCCTTTCTGGTGGCAAGCTTAAGTTCTCATTTATGGTGGCTATTTCTTCATCAACCTGTCTTCTCCATGATTATGATCAATGACCACTCCTTAGGTTACTTTCTTATTGTTTCAAAATTTTTAAAGTTCAGTACGGCAGCACCATGAGGTAACCTTTACAAAAACGTAACAGCATGCAGCAACAACAGTTTGGGGCTAATGAAGTGTAGGGTGTAAAAAATCGACCAAGAAACGAGCGTCAAATGTCTCTTTTCAATTGGCGCTTATTTCTTCACCAATCTATGTGTCTGTGTCATCAGCATTGCATCAACAATATGCGAAATGACACAATAAACTTGAAACTTTGTTTTCTATATTCAATGGCATGTTTTTTCATTTTTTTTTTATCAAAAAGAGACTTAAAGGAATGCAAACATTTAATATTTTGAGCGCAATTTTATAAAATATTGTTACGAAAATGAAAAATCAAGATACTGGTGTTATGCTTTTATATCGTTTAACATTAAAATTATAAACAAAAGTTACAAAAACAAAATAATGCAAGTAAACTAACCTGTTTACAAATTGTCGCACTGCTTAATATAACAACAAACACCAGCGTAAAAAATGGTAAACAAGTAAAGAAAAATACGACAACAAACTCTACAAGAATAAGTGTAAACAACGATGTTTGCATTTATAGAGATTTCGAGAAGGCGGAGTCATGAACGTTCGCTTTCAAGACCATTCATCAGACTGTTTAAAGGCTAGGCAAAGCAGGCGACTTGGTCAGTGAAGTTCAGTGAGTCTTGTGTGAAGACGCTGTGTGTTTCAAGAGAATAATTGTGGTTGGAAGATCTCCGTTACACAGATCTGTCGAATAATTGTCTAGTAATTGTTATTGTTTATGCAAAGGGTATAAACAGAGGAATAACAAAGAAAAGCAATTGTTGTTGTTTACATCAAGTTGTAAACACTAGGCACACAGAATTGTACGAATAATACAGAATTTTAATTAAAACTAAAAACAATTTTATTTTTATTGTATTTGCAAGCTACGAACTCATATTTTAAACGTTTTTAAAAGTTCAAAGCGTAATAATATTTACTAGAGTCCAATTTCTAACATTGTATGTGAATTTCATGTTAGAATATGAAATTTAAATTCATAGTTTTCAATTTTTTGTTTTTGCAATGCATTTGAGAATAGTTTTTAACACTTAAACTGTAGAATTGCATGTTGGTTTGGCTAAATTGCATATGTTTTTCTTGTTGTTGTTATTGTTTAGAGTTTTGCTTTTCGAAAATAACGTCTCATAAAAACTTCAAGTTTGTTCAGAAATAACACATGAAAAAAAAAACAATCTTGAAGAGATGAAATTTCTTTTTTGTGGGCGACAGACAATGTTTTGTGTCTTTCCTGTATCCTGTTTATGTTTGTATAGTTTTTTGTTGTTGTATTCAATGTTTTTATTTTTCTAGAAAAATTTCTTTCACTCTCTCACAAGTTTTTAACTCGAATTTATTTTGCAAGTTTTTCTTTTCGTATAAAAACATGTTTATTTTTTTTCTCCTAAAACGGAAGAATTCTTCTTGCCACAGCTATATGACAATAAGAGTGTGTGTGTGTGTCTTTATGTGTGATTATATGTGTTCGGTTGCTTAGGAAGCAAAGTAAAGTAAAAGCAAAAAAAAAAAGGAACAAGAAACCTAACATATTCGATTGGTAATAACTGTAATAATAATAATAAAAACCAAAAACAAAGACAGCAACAACAACAACAAACTAAACATGTTTAAAAGTTTAAACCATAAATGGTTTGTTACGGATTTTTTTCTTTTTTTTTCGATTTTGTTTTTTTGCTAAGAAGATAAAATAAATTGTTTATATTTTATAAAATAATTGACTTGTTGTTTTTGGTAACTAAAGCAGATTAAAGTTAAAGTCAACAAAAAAAAAAGAAAAGAGAAGAAAATAATTTTTTAAAGAATTTTATTTTCGAAAATAAAATCGATTTTTAAAGGCCATACAAGAAAAAAAATTTTTGAAATGTTTTTAAAATAAATTTTCCTTAAAATTTAAAACATATGCTTGTGTGTGGTTTTGTTTTTAATATCTTGTCAATATTTTTTTTATTTTCTATTTCACACAGACGTAAATAATTGGATTTAATAAAGCTCTCTCCTCCTCCCTCTAGACAAATATTTGTGCACATAATACTTAAGTTAGGCTGCACTGGTAGTCTAGTGGGTAGTGTGCTAGACTATTAGCGTGAGGGTCGTGGGTTCGATTCCCACCAGAGAATCTGGTCTAGACACTATACCGAGCATATGGTCAAGTTACTCCGCTCGTATATAATTAGGATATAATTTGTAATTGTATTGTAATTAATAAATAAAATAAAATAAATAATACTTAAGAGTACTACAGAGCAGAGATCAGCAATGAATCGCTTTTCCGTTACTCATAAACACTCATGAAATTTTTAATATAAGTGAGTCAACAATATTGAAATTTAACTACGTACTCTGATTCATTCGTACACAGTACAACGTTGATTTATAACTACAGGTTGCAATGAGTATGCTTACAACGTTGACATCAAACTCATACCATTCGAAATATGTTTGATTCATAAGCCTACTCACTTAGATTGATAATTTTAGAAAAATACTTATAAATGATGCGAGTGACTCGAATAATTCATCAAAATTTATAGTCTTAGTTGTTGTTGCATTTACAAAAAAAGAAAACGACACATAAGCTAAAAGAGACAGAGCAGCAAGCAGACCAAACACACAATCTTTTAGTGAGTATTTTAGTGTTCGTACGCAAACCATATTTATTTTGTGCTTCGTGTATATGTTGAGTTATGGAGAGTCGAAATCAATAACATCACACGTGTTGTTAAGTATGAATATGATGAGTACTTCAAACTTTGAATATGAGTAAGAGGTTCTATGATATTAAAATAAGTATGAATGCGTATAAGGATCAGAAATTATGAGAATGATTCCATCCTACTTATCTTTTTGAATACTAATGGCTGATCTCTGGTCTTTACAATATTTTTTTATTTTCACACAGACAGAAATAACTGGACTAAATAGCATTCTCTCTGTCCCTCTATACAACTATTTGTGCACATAATACTTAGGAGTACTATGGAGTGGGCATAGAATAGAGGGCATAGGATAGAAAAAGTATTAAAAAAATAATTCAAACTAGCAAACTTTTAAATTTCTATTTCAATGAGTCTTTAGGAAAATGCGAAAAGCTATACAAGATCAGCGCTGCACATAAAAAAATGTCTTTTTTCTAAGAACATTTTTTGGTCCCACTGTGACATAGTCGTCGTAGTCTAATGGGTTGTGTGTCGGCTTATTAGACGTAGAGCCACGTTTCAAATCCTAGGTCAGACATCAAAACGAAAATATGAAAAAAAAATATTTCTTCGGCCACTGCCTCTAGAAGATTTCTGGCAATAAAATCTGAGAATAAATTAAATTGCCATGAAAAGTTTCTCAAAAATCTTACGTTCGGAATCGACTTTAAACTGTAGATCCCGCCACATACATACGGGACCTACAGTTTAAAGTCGACTCCGAACGACAGATTTTTTGAGGAACTTTTCATGGCAATTTTATTTTTACTCTCAGAATTTTTGCCAGAAATCTGCTGATAAGAAGTCGCCGAAGAAATTCTTTCTGTATTTTATTTTGATGTCTGGCCTGGGGCTCTAACCCTGGCTTTTCGTCTAATAAGCCGACACACTACCTACTAGACCACGGCGACTTCAGATCCCGCCACTCATGTATAAAAGTTAACACTAAGACAACATAAGTGGTGTGAGAAACTAGGTCGTAATCCTAACTGAAGGGTTGTAATGACCAATTATGTATGTATGTATGTGTGGCATATAAAGACAAAAAAACGAAATCATTTTCATGATTAAGTTGGTTGTATTATTTATAGTAAGAAAGATCGGGGCCTATAAGGCCTTACGAACAAGACGCAAACAACTTGTACTTCAAATAATTAAAATGCTACTTATTGGCAGCGTATAATTTATTGCCATAAAATGGAATACGTTTGAAACTACCAGAACCACTTAAATTGCATTTTTATCATTATCATTGCTTATCTGTAATCAAATTTAAATTTTAAATTTTGCGAGATAAAAATCTAAACGAAAATGTTTTAAATTTATTTCGAAAATAGTTTTCGGTTTTGATGTTTCAAGTTTTTAAAAAGTATTTGATACGGGTTGCCTTTATACCCTACACCATCATGTAAGGTAATGTTATATTGCCATTGAATTGGTGCCAGGAATGCCTTACATAAGTTCAATCTATATGGTCTGTAATAACAAAACATATGTCTAGCCCAAGGTAATATGGGACTAATCCATAGCTTCTTAAGACTCTCTGAATGGTTGAGGGATGCCAACCAAGAGCTATAGTAAGACGGCTAAATAGGTTATATTAGTGCCACAACGGTTGTTGTTAGTGAGGCGGTGGTCAGTTTAACTTAACTTAATCTATTTGTCAAACCGTCTAGGCTGTAAGCTGTTAAATATCTTTCATTTGTAGTGTTATTTATTTAGTTTCAGTTTTGAAGATTCAGCAAATTTCTTGGGTAATTCATTGCTCTCTCTTATAAGGAAGTATTTCAATATTAAGTATTGATTGTATAAGGCACCCTGAATTCTCTGTCTACCATCACTTTTGTGGCCTACTTGCACTTCTTTTTGTAATTTTTCAGAATTTTTTTCTCTTGATTTTACAAACAGGCCATGTGTTTTGTATCATGTTTTTGTGGTGAAACTAGAAAATTGCATTCTTTTTCATCCTTTTTTTTCATTTTTATGAAACTGAAACATACGTTTTTTTTGTAGCCTATTTTTGTGCGTCTTGGCCCTGGATTTTTCTGAATTTTTTTTTTTGTTCTGATGTGTAACAAAGTTTGTGTTTGTATTTGTAGTGTGGCTGTGTATATAGTTTTATTTAGTTTTCTAGCCTGCTATTTGTCTGTCTCTCCGTCTGTCTGTCCATCTGTCTGCATTGTTGTGTGTACGATGCGAATATTTTTTTTTTATTTTCGGTATTTGCAACAAATTCATGTTGCTTTATTGTACATGGGTTGCAACCACAAATACCAGCCCGTAACAATTGTCATTATTCATTTGAATTTTATACAATTTTCATGCCACCGTATACTGTACGTCGGCACGGTTTTACACGCTACAAACCTATTGTTAGGCTTGGAATGGAATGGCGTACGCGTATGGTACGCTTACCCCCCAATAAACGAGTCCAATAACCACTGCTTTTGAATACTAAATAAAAATAAAATTCCATTTTCTTTCTTTCCTTTGCTCTTTTCGGTCGGTTATTGTTATTGTTTTTAGCAATTTTTTTTTTGGGCAAATTGAAAACAATAAAAATAATTAATATTTGGTTGGTTGGCTGGTAAAAGAGGCCCTCTAGTTTGGCGCTAACAAAAGTAGACGCAAACAAAAAATATGTTTAAAAGAAATTTATAAAATATTTTAAATTTCATTTAAAGGCCTTAAACAAATTAATTGAACGAAATGCAATAAAGGGTCCGCCAAATAACTTTTTTTTTGAAAATGCTTTAAAAAAAACTACTGAATATTTTCTCAAATTTCTTTTTTTATTTGAAAGTACAATCCATCCGGTTAATAATGGAAAATAAATTCATTCAAATGGCTGCCTCGGCTGGCCATGCAGTAGCCTACACCAGAAGTTGCCGATTTTGGCAAAAAAAATCATCTTTTCAAATGAAGTTCATTTTGATCTTGGCGGGTATGTAAACAAGCAAAATTGTCGCATTTGGGGACAGAAAAAAACCCGCATGCATACATTGAAAAGCCGATGCACCCAAAACGAGTCACTGTTTGGTGCGGATTTTGGTCCAGAGGCATAATTGGGACATTTTTCCTCGAAAATGAGCAACGAATGGCCGTTACAGTCAATGGCGATCATTATCGGGCCATGTTGAACGAATTTTTGTTCACAAAAATTGAAGAGGAAGGTATTGGCAACATTGGGTTTCAACAGGACGGCGCTACATGCCACACACCCGAAGCAACACTCGATGTTTTGCGTCCTATTTTTGAAGATCGCATTATCAGCCGCAGAGCTGATGTCGTTTGGCCACCTTGGAGCTGCGATTTGATACCGTTGGACTATTATTTGTGGGGTGCCGTCAAAGATAAGTGTTACGCCGACAAGCCAGAGACAATTGACGCTTTAAAGGACAATATTCGTGAAGCCATTGGTGAAATACAGCTGCACACAATCGATAATGTGCTTAAGAATTGGACCGATCGTGTAGGCTACTGCATGGCCAGCCGAGCCAAACATTTGAATGAAATTATTTTCCATTATTAACCGGAAGGATTGTACTTCCAAATAAAAAAAAAGAAATTTGAGAAAATATTCAGTAGTTTTTTTAAAGCATTTTCTAAAAAAAAGTTATTTGGCGGACCCTTTAAAAATATGTACTCAACAGAGATCAGCAATGAGTTGTTTTTTCGCTACTCATAAGTACTCATGAAATTTTGAATATAAGTGAGACAACAATATTGAAGTTTAACTATGTACTCGGATTTATTCGTACTCACTACAACGTTGATTTATAAGTACAGGTTGCAATGAGTATGCGTACAACGTTGATATCAAACTCATACCATTCGAAATATGTTTGATTCATAAGCCTTTCAGCATTTAAATTCATACATACATACATACATAATTGGTCATTACAACCCCTCAGCCAGGATTACGACCTGGTTTCTCACGCCACTTATGTTGTGTGTGTTAATTTTATCATGAGTGACCTACAGTTTAAAGTCGACTCCGAACGACAGGTTTTTTTGAGAAACTATTCATGGCAATTTTATTTACTCTCAGAGTTTTTGCCAGAAATCTGCTGAGAGGAAGGCGCCGAAAAAATGCTTTTTGTATTTTATTTTGATGTCTGGCCTGGGGCTCGAACCCTGGCTTTTCGTCTAATAAGCCAACACACTACCTACTAGACCACGGCGACTACCATTTAGATTCACAACTTTAGAAAAATAGTTGTTGTTGTATTTACAAAAAAAGACACAAGGAGAGAGCAGCAAGCAGAGCAAACACACAAGCCTCTAGTAAATATTTTGGTGTTCGCACGCTAATCATACTTATTTTGTGCTTCGTGTATATATTGAGTTGTGGTTGAGTCGAAATCAATAACATCACACGTGTTGTTAAGCATGAATATGATGAGTTCTTCAAACTTTGAATATGAATAGAGGCTGCTTGATATTAAAATAAGTATGAATGCGTATAAGTATCAGAAATTATGAGTATGATTCAATTCTACTCATCTTTTTGAGTACTCATTGCTGATATTTGGTACTCAAGTTTGTAGTTAATTAAAGACTTAATCTTTTAAATGTAACGGTATGCTGTTTACCTTTTAAAAAAACATTTCAATATTTTATTAAGACATCCAGACCTACCTACACTCTCTCTGGCAATACTTTTGCAAGATTTAACATTCAATTCTTAATAAAACTTTCAATAAAAACAGAATTCTAGATGCCTCAGAAATTTCTAAAAGTCTTTATAAAACAACAAATTACTATAATTGTTGTTATCTAATCTAGTCTAAACTCCTGTCACCCCTCCTCTCCCTTCTTCTGTTTTTTATGTTCTCTCGTGCTACCAATGCTCCGCTGCTAACATATTTCATATTATCTTGCTTTTCAGGCATTATTTTCTCTCTCTGTGGGTTTATTTTCTCTCATTATTGTTATTTTTTTTCTTTGCTTAGTGTTTGAGCGCCTTAAAATATGTTGTTATTTTTGAACAAAAGCAAAACAATAGCAACAACAATAATTTGTAGGCTTAATACTCGTAAAAATAAAACGCCAAATTGACAGGGAGGAAGTACATTTATGCCCATTAAACTTATTTTCTTTGGGTAACTTTTAATTTCACAACACAACAACCAGTCGAGAATATCAGAAGAAAAACGTAAAAGACTCCGTCACAAAGCAACTGGAAAGACTGAGGCAAAAAGAAAAGCAACAAAACAAGACTACCAGATGGAGGAGGTCTGTTATGGAGGGAATGGAAGAATTTTAAATGAAACACTCTCTTAAGAGGATGAATTTAATGACAATCAATTAAGTTAATTAAGTGCGTTAAGTATGTCTCCCTCTTTATCATTTTTTTTCTTTTTCTTTCAATATTTTTCTGCTTTTTTTTTTGGCACAAAGTTGCTAAACCCGGCGTTGCTGGTTGTATAATGGAAAATTAAAAGAAAAAGCAACCGACCGACACTTTTTTTCGACAGCTTTTAATGAGGCAATATAACAGCCAAGTCGCCATAGTCTAAAGGGTCCGCCAATTAACTTTTTTTTTTTGGAAAATGCTTTCAGAAAAAAAACTACTGAATATTTTCTCAAATTTCTTTTTTTATTTGAAAGTACAATCCTTCCGGTTAATAATGGAAAATAATTTCATTCAAATGGCTGCCTCGGCTGGCCATGCAGTAGCCTATACACGATCGGTCCAATTTTTAAGCACATTATCGATTGTGTACAGCTGTATTTCACCAATGGCTTCACGAATATTGTCCTTTAAAGCATCAATTGTCTCTGGCTTGTCGGCGTAACACTTATCTTTGACGGCACCCCACAAATAATAGTCCAACGGTGTCAAATCGCAGCTCCGAGGTGGCAAAACGACATCAGCTCTGCGGCTGATAATGCGATCTTCAAAAACAGGTCGCAAAGCATCGAGTGTGGCACGTAGCGCCGTCCTGTTGAAACCGAATGTTGCCTCTTAAATTTTTGTGAACAAAAATTCGTTCAACATGGCTCGATAACGATCGCCATTGACTGTAACGGCCACTCCTTGCTCATTTTCGAAGAAAAATGGCCCGATTATGCCTCTGGACCAAAATCCGCACCAAAACAGTGACTCATTTTGGGTGCGTCGGCTTTTCAATGTAGGCGTGCGGGTGTTATGTGCCCCAAATGCGACAATTTTGCTTACATACCCGCCAAGATCAAAATGAGCTTCATCTGAAAAGATGATTTTTTTTTGCCAAAATCGTCATCTTCTGGTGTAGGCTACTGCATGGCCAGCCGAGGCAGTCATTTGAATGAAATTATTTTCCATTAACCGGAAGGATTGTACTTTCAAATAAAAAAAAGAAGTTTGAGAAAATATTCAGCAGTTTTTTTAAAGCATTTTCAAAAAGAAAAGTTATTTGGCGGACCCTTTAGTAGGTAGTGTGTTGTGTTATTAGACTTAAAACCAGGGTTCAAACTCCAGGTCAGACATTAAAGCGAAAATATGAAAAAATATTCCAACGGCGACTTTCTCTCAGCAGATTTCTGGCAAAAAAAACTCTGAGAGTAAAATAAAATTGCCATGAAAAGTTTCTCAAAAATCTGTCGTTCGGAATCGACTTTAAACTGTAGGTCCCATCACTCATATATAAAATTAACACACACAACATAAGTGGTGTAAGAAACTAAGTTGTAATCCTGATTGAAGGATTGTAATGACCAATTATGTATGTATGTACATAGGTATGTAATATTACAGCCAAGAGTTGATTTTCTCTTTTTGGTTTGAATATCCCTAAGACACCTCTTGTTGTTGTGTTTTGTGAATAATTTAAAAATAAAACAGAAATAAAAAACGATGAAATTAAATACAAAGAAATTTAATTGTGTATGGAAAGAAATAAAACCGCTTTTTTCTACTTGAAATGAACAAAATTTAAATATATTTACACTACGCTTCAAATGAATAAGGCAATGTGTAGCCAATAAAAATGAATTAAGATTTTTAATACTTTTATCAACTTTATTGCAAATAGTTTACTACCATAGGGCAGTTTTATCAGATCAAACAGCTGATGGTCACTTTAAATATGTTTTATGCGCAGGATTGTGCCGAAGAAATGATCGCACATCAGAGCTCAGAAATGAATCGTTTTTTTTCGCTACTCATAAGCACTCATGAAATTTTGAATATCAATGAGTCAACAATATTGAAATTTAACTATGTATTCTGATTCATTCATACTCACTACAACGTTGATTTATAAGTAGAGGTTGCAATGAGTATGAGTACAACATTGACATCAAACTCATACCATTCGAAATATGTTTGATTCATACGCCTAGTCATTCAGATTTATTACTTTAGAGAAATACTTATAAATAATTCGAGTGATTCGAATCATTCATTAAAATTTATAGTCTTAGTTCTTGTTGCATTTACAAAAAAATAAAAAGGACACATAAGCAAAAGAGACAGAGCAGCAAGCAGAGCAATCACAAAACCTTCTATTAAGTATTTTAGCGTTCGTACGCGAATCATGCTTATTTTGTGCTACGTGTATATGTTGAGTCATGGAGAGTCGAAATAAACAACATCATACGTGTTGTTTAGTATGAATATGATGAGTACTTCAAGCTTTGAATATGATTCCATGATATTAAAATAAGTATGAATGCGTATAAGTATCAGAAATTATGAGTATGATTCGATTCTATTCATCTTTTTGAATGCTCATTGTTGATCTTTGTCGCACATTACAAGGATTTCGTTTAGGAGCCCATGTTGAAGTATACGTGGAATACTTTGAAATGCTTATTGTAGTTGGAATAGCGCTTTATGATACATGAAATACTGCATTACTTATCTTGTGTCCCTTACTTACTTAATTGGCCATTAACAACCCGTTTAACGGATTTCGGCCTGTCGCACCACATCCTTCCAGGCGCCTCTGCTTCTTGCGCACCTACGCCAGTTGGTCACACCAATCGATGACAGGGCTTCGTCGAGTTGGTCCTTCCAACGGCTGCAAGGTCGTCCTCTCTGCCGACTTCCGCAGATTCCCGCATCAAATACCCGTCGCGCCGGAGCATTCTCCTCTATTCGAACGACTTGGCCGAGCCAGCTCAGCCGCTGGATATTAATACGCTGTACAACGTCTATGTCGTTAAGGAGCTTATACAGCTCACTGTTGGATCGGATGCGGAAATCATCGCCAACTCGTACAGGACCGAAGATCTTACGTAAGACTTTTCTCTCGAATAATCTCAAGACCGCTGCATCAGTACTTAATAGGGTCCATGCCTCTGCGCCATAAAGAAGCACGGGTAGGATGAGCATCGTGTAGAGTGTTAGTTTTGTCGTACGAGAGAGGTCTCTGCTACTCAATTGCCTATTGAGACCATAGTAGCACCTGTTGGCAAGAGTAATCCTGCGCTTGATCTCCAGACTGACATCATTTTTGGTGGTAACGGCGGAGCTAAGATAAATAAATTCTTTGACTGTATCAAAAGTATAGTTATCGGCCGTAATCTGAGAATCAATACGCCGCACGTCTTTACTTGTCGATAACATATACGTTGATTTGCCCTCATTTACTGCCATACCCATCTTAGTAGGCTCCCGTTCAATAGTGTGTCCCTGCAAATGTATATTTGTAAGAGAAAACTCAACTATGTGACTGTGACACTGTGTGAGCGCTCTGTCCAAAACTACCATTATATCTCTACCATTATGCTCTCCTTACTCAAATTTTTCGCCAATGTTTCCTGTGTCCCTACTCTTTCGTATTTTCTGTTCCGAATGAAAGTTTTCATATTGTTTTTGCTTTATTTGTCTGCTCTTGTGCGTGAGAGTGGGTGCGTAGTACGTACTGGGTGTATGTGTGTGTATGTGCATTGTGTCCGTTTTCTTTTTCTTTTAGGTTCAGTTGTAGTTTTTTTGTTTTTATTGTTGTTCTTGTATATTTTAAAACATCAATGTTAAGTGTTTTAATTTATTCATAAGCTTAAGGTCTTTAACATAAATTTTGTTGTTGTTCTCCCCTCTTCTTCTTCTTCTTATCGTTGTTGTTTTGTTTATTTCTCATTTTCATGTTTTTGTTTTTATTTTAATTTTTTTATTACATTTTTTACGCTTTTTTATTATTGTTAATAAAAGAATTTAATTGCTGAGAGAGAGAAAGGAAAAAATGGTTGTTTTTTTTGTGATTCTCCTCTTCTTTTCGCCTGTTTTGCATAATTTAAATGGAATTCTTTTTTCTTTTTCTCCTTTTTTTCTAAAAAATTAAACTAAGGAAACGAGATTAAACGCTACAATAAACTAAAATAATAAATATGTTCTCTGTTACTCTCTCTCTCTCTCCTTGTCTCTCTAACTCTTTCTCTTGTGTTTATAATTTAAGTTTTGCTACTGCCGTTGTTGCTTCCTTTGCATAGGATTGTATGTATGTATGGGAATTTTTTTCTCTCTTTTTATCCGTTTCATAAGGCACTCAAGTGTACACTTTTATATAATCACTCTCTCCTCCACCTTAATAACACTGCTGCTGCTGCTGCTGCTGATGATGATGATGTTGATGTTGATGATGAGGGCACTTGTAAAGTTTTTCATTAAACAAATTGACCATAAGTCAGTTAGTGAGTGACCCTTTTTTTGATGGCAACAACTTTATTTATGAAAATTATCTCTCTGCGGAGATTCACAATCTAATAATGAGAACGCGCACTAAAATTGCTTTGTGGGTTAAGTTTTAAGGCAAAATTTTCAAAATGAATTTTCTAAAAGACTTCAGATGTCATTAAGACAAGAAATTCGTGTGTTCAAGTGCTTAGAAATTAACAAGCTGTTGTGGCAAATCAGTAAGGGAACAGGAGGTATTTTTAAATTTTAAAATATAAAAATTGTGTTCAAACTATTTGCCATAGTGGCAGTATTTTGGCATTCTCTCTGTGGTTGACAGTTTTAAATTGGTTGCGTACAGTCATCTTTGATCTCATAACTGTGTGCGGTAAAAATCCCCCGTTATTGTCTGGTCCACGAAGGAGTATATTGTCTCTCTTTTTCTCTGTAATTTTTACAGGAAGTGCCTACAATGCTATATTTTTTAAATAATTAAACACGTATTTAAAAGCACACTGCATAGTTAGTTATAAAGGGTCCGCCAAATAATTTTTTTTTTTTTTTTGAAAATGCTTTAAAAACAAAAACTACTGAATATTTTCTCAAATTTCTTTTTTTATTTGAAAGTCCGGTTAATAATGGAAAATAATTTCATTCAAATGGCTGACTCGGCTGGCCATGCAGTAGCCTACACCAGAAGATGCCGATTTTGGCAAAAAAGTCATCTTTTCAGATGAAGCTCATTTTGATCTTGGCGGGTATGTAGACAAGCAAAATTGTCGCATTTGGGGCACAGAAAACCCTCACGCATACATTGAAAAGCCGACGCACCCAAAGCGAATCACTGTTTGATGCGGATTTCGCTCCAGAGGCATAATTGGGCCATTTTTCTTCGAAAATGAGCAAGGAGTGGCCGTTACAGTCAATGGCGATCGTTATCGGGCCATGTTGAACGAATTTTTGTTCACAAAAATTGAAGAGGAGGATATTGGCAACAGGACGGCGCTACGTGCCACACAGCCGAAGCTACACTCGATGTTTTGCGCCCTGTTTTTGAAGACCGCATTATCAGCCGCAGAGCTGATGTCGTTTGGCCACCTCGGAGCTACGATTTGACACCGTTGGACTATTATTTGTGGGGTGCCGTCAAAGATAAGTGTTACGCCGACAAGCCAGAGACAATTGACGCTTTAAAGGACAATATTCGTGAAGCCATTGGTGAAATACAGCTACACACAATCGATAATGTGCTAAAAATAAAAATTGTACCGATCGTGTAGGCTACTGCATGGCCAGCCGAGGCCGCCATTTGAATGAAATTATTTTCCATTATTAACCGGAAGGATTGTACTTTTAAATAAAAAAGAAATTTGAGAAAATATTCAGTATTTTTTTTTAAAGCATTATCAAAAAAAAAAATGTTATTTGGCGGACCCTTTATTTAAAATAAAAATTAAAATGAAAATTAATTCAATTAATTATCCTTTGGAATATAATGGCCATACCATAACAAAACGAAACCTTCATAAAAGTTTAGAATTCATTTATTTTTACTGACCGCAATAGATTGTAAGAAACCGCCCCGTCCCCCCTGCTGGTCTGTATGAAAAACTATATTTCTGTTGCTTATATTAAAGATTGCCTGCAATCAGCAGTATTTCTTTTATTTATGGCGGTAAAATTTAAATTAAAAACTATTATTCTAGCAACACGTAAGACACATAAAAGTAAATAAATTTCAATTTATGGTTAAATGCAAAGCGATAACATTTAAACAAAAACTAATGGCAACCAAGGCACAGAGAGAGAAACACAAAGGAACATAAGTTTCCTTAGCAATGCAAGCAAGCAATAGTACTTACAGTTTTACAATTAGACAATAAAGTGTGTAGAAAGGAAGAGAAAACAATGCTTTAGAGAGACAGTGACAATGAGAGAGAAAGAGAGAGAGAGGGAACAACAGAACAAACTGTTAGTAACAATAAAAATTTAATCAGCATAAAATTTTTATCGCCCTACTTTTTCATCAAATTTCCAACCGTCATTTAAAAATCGTAAAATATTTAACATAAATTCCCCTACCCCCCACCTCTCTCTGTCTTACTCTGTTATACTTGCTATGCTACTTGAAAAACACTTACGCATACATACATATTCACAAGCATATTTATTGTTTGCCAGGAGATGCTCTATTGTTATGCTGTTGATACACTAAAGCAACACAACAGCTGTTTGTTAAACATTTAAACTGTTAAGTGTGTATGAGAGTGTATGTGTAAGTGCATAATGAGTATTCCTCTGCTGCGCCATCAAACAATAATAGCAACAAAGCTTAGCATGCAGAGAGAAAGAGAGAGAGTGAGAGAATAAGACCTCTTTTCATCATTTTTATGTGCTCAAATATATTAAAATGTTATGGCGGTAATCACTCTCAGTCAAACTCCCACTCTCTCAGTTTGTTTACAATGGAAACTAAACAGTGACCCCCATCCAACACTAAAGCAACAATATACATACGTGTGTAAAACATAAAATACAGTAAATAAGTGAAAAAGTAAGACGATAACATAGCAGAAAAAGGGAACAACCTTTGCAAGAAGAGTAACATGGTAGTCTAATTTTCGGTGTGCTGTTGTTTGTATCGTACGTACATATGTGGGCCAATGTTTAACTTTATTTGGCTTTATTTTCCAATTCATAAATCCTTTATATTTCGTTTAGTTTTCCTTTTATTTTCTGTTTTTTTTTTGCTTTGTTTTGATGTATTGTGCTCCTACATTTGCTTTGAAGAGTAATAAAATCCCAACAAAAAAAAAATCCATAAAATCATAAAATATTACGAGTATAAAACTTTGCACAATAGTAATAATATTTTTTTTTGTTGTTGTATTTTATGAGGCCATGTTATGAAAATAAGCTTCTCAGCAAACATATTTGCAAGCACATATGTACACTCATTCAAACCTTTAGCTATGTATTCCTATATGGGCTCATGTGAAAGTTTATGAAAATGATTTGTTGCCAACAATAAAAAGAAAATAAAACCGGAAATAGAAAGAACACAAGAATACAAGAGTTTATAAATCTTTTCCTTCTTTCGTAAACCCTTCTCTTCTATAACATATTCATTATTGTGTCTCGAGATAAGCCCCAACAAACAGCAGCATAGGAGAAGCAACAGTTGTATGCAAAATCCTGAATTGTTTAGCAAATATTTAACAAAAGGATTTCAAGTGAACTCTTTTTCTTGTTTCTCTATTTGTTATGAAAAATTAAATTTACAAATTGTACCATAATGTATAGGACTGGAAAAAGTAAAAAAATTAAACAACAAAATCATCATTTAAAATCATCATTTATTGTGTTTGTGTTCAGTTTGTAGCAAGGCAAACAAATATCGTAAATGTTGATATAATCATAATGCATGTTGAGCAACATGTTGCTGAAACATTGAATTTTGTTTAATGAAGATTGAATACACAGCCCTGCAAATTTGGACTTTTTTTGTGCAAATAAGATGGCTTCAGCTGTTTTCGAAGGCATTTGGCGCGCTAAACACGAATCTGGTTTAAAAAATTTTCCATCACGTCAGGTTTTCGAGAAAAAGGGGGTTGAAAACCCTAAAAATAGCGTTTTTGGCCATTTTTGAAAATGTGTACAGCTAAACACTGACGTGCTAGAACCATCGCTATTGTCAGAAATTGACAATTGATCTTTGCTCTTTAAAGTGAGGCCAAAGCCAAATTGTTTGCATGCACCCTTAAAGAGAAAATGAAACACAATACGGAGGTCCTTAAAAATTAATCAGATTTACTTGAAAATTGTTACTCAGGGGTTTTTGGGGTCGTTGATTACAGATCTTCATTCAGATTTAAAAAATTCAAAATGGCGGATCCAATATGGCGGTCGAGGTTTATAAAAATTAATCAGATTTACTTGACCGCCATCAGCGACCCCAAAAACCCCTGAGTAACAATTTTCAAGTAAATCTGACTAATTTTTAAGGACCTCCGTAATGTGTTTCTTTTTCTTTTGCACCCCTTGACATAAACCCACCCCCTACTTTAAGTATGTATGCAAACAATTTGGCTTTGGGCTCATTTTACAGAGCAAAGATCAATTGTCAATTTCTGACAATAGCGATGGTTCTAGCACGTCAGTGTTAAGCTCTACAATGTTTCAAAAATGGCCGAAAACGCTATTTTTAGGGTTTTCAACCCCCTTTTTCTCGCAAACCTGACGTGATGGAAAATTTTTGAAACCAGATTCGTGTTTAGCGCACAAAATGCCTTCGAAAACACCTGAAGCCATCTTATTTGCAAAACCCATGCAGGGCTGTGATATTAATTGTGAAGTTTTATAAAATAATTGAGGATTTTTAAACGTTTTTAAAGAATAAGTGATATAAGATATAACTTTTTTTTTTAAAAAGGCTTTAAAAAAAACTACTGAATATTTTCTCAAATTTCTTTTTTTTATTTAAAAGTACAATTCTTCCGGTTAATAATGGAAAATAATTTCATTCAAATGGCTGCCTCGGCTGGCCATGCAGTAGCCTACATGATTGGTAGAATTTTTAAGCACATTATTGATTGTGTATAGCTTTATTCACCAATGGGTTCACGAATATTGTCCTTTAAAGCGTCAATTGTCTCTGGCTTGTCGGCGTAACACTTATCTTTGACGGCACCCCACAAATAATAGTCCAACGGTGTCAAATCGCAGCTCTGAGGTGGCCAAAGGACATCAGCTCTGCGGCTGATAATGCGATCTTCAAAAACAGGGCGCAAAACATCGAGTGTAGCTTCGGCTGTGTGGCACGTAGCGCCGTCCTGTTGAAACCAAATGTTGGCAATATCTTCCTCTTCAATTTTTGTGAACAAAAATTCGTTCAACATTGCCCGATAACGATCGCCATTGACTGTAACGGCCACTCCTTGCTCATTTTCGGAAAAAAATGGCCCAATTATGCCTCTGGACCAAAATCAGCACCAAAACAGTGTTTCGTTTTGGGTGCGTCGGCTTTTCAATGTATGCGTGCGGGTTTTCTGTGCCCCAAATGCGACAATTTTGCTTGTTTACATAGCCGCCAAGATCAAAATGAGCCTCATCTGAAATGATGATTTTTTTTGCCAAAATCGGCAACTTCTGGTGTAGGCTACTGCATGGCCAGCCGAGGCAGCCAAAAAAGAAATTTGAGAAAATACTCAGTAGTTTTTTTTAAAGCATTTTCCAAAAAAAGTTATTTGGCGGACCCTTTATTTGCACACGATCGATAATCATTTATTCGGTTGTTTATGAGATTTCCACTCGAAAAATTCAGATGTCATTTGTGTTACATTTTTTCCAGAAACACCTGCGTATTCTGGTATCTGAATATACTTGAAGGCCTTTGCCCTTATGATGATATAATGGAAAACTATCACTTTTATGACTGTAAGGCTATCTCTAATTTTCATTGTGCACTAGGAAAGTGGAACTATAATACGAAATGCTAATGTCTTTAGAGAAACACCCATTAATATCTCGCAATCTCTGTACTAATTTAGCTGAAACATGCCGGGAACACCCAAAAAAGGCATCATCTTCCAACAAGTCTGCAATAAAGATTCTTGTGTTTCTGCTACGGCAAGATAGGCTAGGTTTTTAACATTATTCAGCATAAAAATGACGGATTATGTGTTATGATATCGAAACCCAAGCCCAGCAATAGCTTTGGAAGAAGAATAGAACGGTTAAACTAGGAAAAACATATGAAATCAATCGTACATTAAGTTTCGTTTCGTTGATGTCTTGAATTACATGAAATAATTGGCCTTTTGTGAAGAAAATTATGAAATTTATGTATTTTGCTTAGCGATAATGTTCATTGCATAAGTTTTGGTAAAGATTGTATCACATGGTTTGGAACCTTGCAACTCAAACTCCTATAGAACATAGATTTGTCTGTATTACAAAAGTCTTTTGTCACTACGAACCCTTAGGCAGGATTACAACCTAGCTTCTCATGCTATTCATATTGTGCGTGTTAATTTAATCCATGAGCGACGGGAGCTACAGTTTAATGTTGAACTCCAACGACAGGTTAGGTTAGGTCTGAGTGGTAGCTCTGATATCACAAAGCTCACTTGAGCAAGCATAGCGGCCCGTTGTGATGCCACGGAAGAACGCAGTCCCTGTACTGACCAAGTTCCACCAAAATCAGGGAAGAGGAAGAAGTTGATGAGCGCAAGGGCTGCACATCAAAAGCACGACTATCCAATAATGGAAAACCAGCCAGAAGGTTTGATGAACGAAGCTATATCCTTGATATCAATAGATGATAGCTCAAGTCAAGCTGACAAGAAATGGAGAGCCAAATAACCTATATCTGCACCTCGCAAGAGATGGGCACTGACAAAGAAAGTGGATAACAGTTTCCTCTTCCTCAGCGGATCTGCATCCATGGCAGAAATCGTTAAAGGGGAGCCTCATTCTCTCCGCGTGTCTACCCATAACGCAATGACCTGTAAGCACGGCCACTGTGGTTGAGATGACGTCACGACCAAGACCAAGTAATTGTCCAACGACGGACTTTTGAGAAACTTTTTGTGGCAATTTGATTTTAATCTCAGAGTTTTTGAGAGGAAATTGTCGTATAAAATATTTTTTCCGCTTTGTTCGAGATTCTCTATGAGCCAACACACTACCTGCTAGACTGCGGCTAATTCAGGGGACTAAAGTTTGCTTTTCCAAAGAATTTAATTTTACTCTGTATGTGTTTTAATTTCCCATCATACATACATACATAATTAGTCACTACAACCCTTCAGTCAGGATTACGACCTAGGTTCTCACATCACTTATGTTGTGTGTGTTAATTTTGTACATGAGTGGCGGGACCTACAGTTTAAAATCGACTCTGAACTACAGATTTTTGACAAACCTTTCATGACAATTTTTATTTACTCTCAGAGTTTTTGCCAGAAATCTGCTGAGAGGAAGTTGCCGAAGAAATATTTTTTGTATTTTGTTTTGATGTCTGGCCCGGGGCTCGAACCCTGGCTTTACGTCTAATAAGCCAACACACTACCTACTAGACTACGGCGACTACTTTAATTTCCCATCAATTGCTTTAATTCTTCCACAGACAACGATGTATTAAATTGAACATAGTATTGCTTTCAGTCTTAAGATTTATAACTTTGAATATTAAAAATTGCGTCTTGTCTTGCCTTTCTTTGCTTTTCCTTTGTAAATCTTTTAAATTCCTTATTGCTTCACAAACTTTTGCACTTACATTGTGACACTCATAAAGGCATTTTAAATAAATCTTTTTCTACCAAAAGCTATTAAAACTTAAATGTTTATAAGTGTGTGTATGTATGTGCATGATTTTGTTTTTCCTTTAAAAGTTTATCAAAAATTGTGAAATAAATTATGGCAACTTAAAGTGACATTAACACCTTCTTGGCCATAAAATTATTATTTATGCACTGCACAAATGGGTTTTCCAATAAATAAATGCACAAGGCATAGACACACATGGTTTAAAGGATGTTTTAAGGCAAGCTTTATTTAATAAACAACAACAACAGCAATAATAAAATTTATAAAAAATTTTTATTAAAAAAAAAATTGCAAAAAGTAGAGAAAAAAAAACAAAATTTTTACTTTACACAGGCACTTAAGGTTAAAAGCAAGGAGTCTTAATCAAAATTAAAGATTTTATTACTTTGCTGTGGCCATGCTGTGAAAGGTCATGTTGATCATGAACATAAAATTTACTTGCAAGAAGCAGGGTGGGGGGCAGTGGTCTTAATTTCCAAATTTCTTTTTATTTTTTTTCTTTTTTTTTTTTTAGAAAATTATGGCAAAATACATGTTAAAATAAATGTTCCTTTGCTCTTTAGGAAATAAAATACAGAAGAAATATTGTAAAGGGTGTTTTTTATAGAGGTATAGAACTTTAAGTTGGCATTACTTTTCAAGATGACGACCGATTTAACAGCTGTCAAGTGATTTATTCTCAGTTTGGTTTGGCAATTCATCATGAAGAGACTCACGCCTGAACAACGCTTGCAAATAGTGCAATTTTATTTCGAAAATAATGGTTCTGTGCGGAAAACGTATCGCGCACTACGTTCATTTTATCGTCGACAAAATCGTCCATCAGAGCAGTTAACTCGATTAACCATGGAACGTTTTCGCACCACGTTTACTCTTATTGATAACTCGCATCCCCAGAGACGCTGTACGGTGCGTACAGAAGAAGCTATTGCTGCTGTAGAGCGTAGCATTGAGGAAGACCCGAATGAGGCCATCCGCCATCGAGCACAGGAATTGGATCTGTGGAAGATTTTGCGGAAGGATCTTGGTTTGCGTGCTTACAAAATCCAACTCGTGCAAGATTTGAAGCCAAACGATAATCAAGTAAGGCGTAGATTCGTCGAATGGGCCCAAAACGAGATTACCGTTGTTCCCGATTTTCATAAGCGAATTTTGTTTAGCGATGAAGCGCACTTCTGGTTGAATGGCTACGTCAACAAACAAAACTGCCGCATTTGGAGTGAAGGTAATCCTCAAGTGTATGTGGAAACACCGTTACATCCAGAAAAACTGACTGTTTGGTGTGCTTTATGGGCTGGTGGAATCATTGGTCCGTACTTTTTCAAAAACGATGGTGGCCAGAACATTACAGTCAATGGTGTTCGGTATAGAGCCATGATTACTAACTTTTCACATTCCTGAATTGAATAACCATGATGTCCAGGAGATGTGGTTTCAACAAGACGGCGCAACATGTCACACAGCTCGTGCCACAATAGATTTATTGAAAGACACATTTGGTGACCCCGTAATTTCACGTTTTGCACCTGTGAATTGGACTCCAAGATCTTGTGATTTAACACCGCTAGACTACTTTCTGTGGGGGCTATGTAAAGTCATTGGTCTATGCGGTAAAGCCACAAACGCTTGATCATTTGGAAGACAACATTCGCCGTATTATTGCCGATATACGGCCATAAATGTTGGAAAAAGTCATCGAAAATTGGACGTCCAGATTGGACTACATCCGCGCCAGGCGTGGCGGTCATATGGCAGAAATCATTGTAAAATGTAATGCCACAAGATTATCTTTCGGATAAATAAAATTCATGTCAATCGAATAATCCATCGTTGTTTTATTGCAACTTAAAGTTCTATACCTCTATAAAAAACACCCTTTACGTACATTGTGGGCACGAGAATGGGAGTATGAGCGATGTGAGTATTTAATTTCCGTTTAATATTAAACCATACGCCACCTGGTACTCACTCACTCATCAGTGTGTGTAATTGCTGCGTGTATGTGTTCATCACACATTGTTTGTTTGTTTGTTTGTAAATGAGGTCATCACATATAATATTATATTGAGCTCCTACTAATCATTAAAATAAGACCCATAATGCACATATTTTACTCTTATTAAGGGGGGCTTTATACTGGATTTAGCCGAAAATTACATTTAAACCCAAAAGCATATTCCGGTTACTGAAGGCACGCATGCATGCATGTGTAACAATTTTATATTATTCCCATCTCTGTAACAAATCATAAAAATGCACTAAAATTTCTAAAAAAAAGAAAAAAAATTAAATCGCAACGCATAAACAGTTGGAAACAGCATTTGCTAGCTACACTTGGCCGACATGACAATTTGGCATAAAATCATGGATTTTATTTGGTAATTCCAGAGAGCTTTATAGTAGCATACGCAATAAAATACACCTCATGCGTCATGACCAGAAGCATATAAATGCACACAATCGTACATACACTAACAGTGTTTATTTTCTGGCACATAAATGCTTAGAGAATTAATGTTGAGAGTAAAGTAGTAGTAGGGAAACCCAACATTTTCTATTTCTTATACCCTGTGTTACTTTAGATTTTCTTACCCGCAAAGTCTGTATCGCCTTATTCTTTAACCTTTAGGGGCAGCATACTTTTTTATTTTCTTAACATTTCCAGAAACAGAAAATTGGGTCATAAAACTCTGCTAAGAAATCCCTCCGTCCCCCCTCTGGCATTTTATTAATTCCTTTATAAACATGTGTGCCCATAAATGCATGCATGTGTGTGTATGTGTTTGTGTGTGTTTGAGCTGACAGTCTTTTAAAATGTCCTTAAAAAGTCCAGTGGGTTATGTGTGTGTGTATCGCATTATTTCTGGGTTTAATTTCGTTACAAGAATGTTAACAACTTTTAGTTCTACGCCAAGAAGTTCATTTACGAAACGACTTTAATAAACGAACTTAAAAAAAATTTTAAGAAACCCACTTTGGGAAGCAAATTTTTCTAACGTTTTTCAGAAACTTACTTTACCATATGGAAGACCCTTCAAAACCCCAAAATCAAATGAATCTGGTATTATTTCCGTTTCCGTTGTTATTTTTAACCAGGCACTTAGTGCCATAACTTAACAAATTGTCTTGAACTCCAATTTCAATTGTTTCCACTGCATACGTTATTATTTAAGGAACGTACAACAACTTCACACTACAACAACGATAAGAAACAATACCCAGCAACATATTGAATGGTCAACAATGTTAAAACAGCAGTCACCTGTCAATACAGTCACTATTTTACAATTTAACAACATTTTTATGTTCGTTGTTATTTTGTTTTTGTTGTTATATTGCTTTTTTCGCTTTTTCTGCCATTAAATACTTCCCCAGAGTCCCATACAGCGGCAGATAGTTTTTCAATTTTTTTTCTTTCTCTTTCTGTTTCTCTCTCTCAATTTTTATATTTTCCTTCTCCTTATTCTTTATTTCAATTGATATTTTTTTAAAGGAATATATTCGTCTTTTATTGTTGTTTTTGTAATTTAATTTTTTTTATTACAATACAAAACAATACTTGCAACTCTTTTACACACACATTCAAACACATGTTGTTTTATGGGTCATTTAGCAATTTTTCTCTATTAACGGAATATTCTGAAAATGAGAGCCAATGGAGTAAAGAAACTATGTATTAAACTACAACAACAAATTGAAACAATAATACAATTTCTCGTACTTTGTTATTATTGTTGGTGTTGCTGCTTTATTATTGTGACATGGCATGACCATTCTCAATATTGAGTGGAAAAAAAGAGAACAAGAAGAAAAAAATCAAATAGTTGGAGTAGAAAAGTAACATCATCATCATCATTATTACCATCAGTAAACATTTACACATACACACATACGTATACTCTAGCAAGCATATGCGCTCTCTTCCTACAAACACAAACATTTCACTGTTGATAGGTGACGGTCGTGGCTGCAGTTTAAATGGTCAACGAAGTTCATTTGGTTTTCAATTGATGTTTCTGTAGTCAATAACTATACGTGAGTGTCCATTGTGTAACAGTATATTTGACAAACACGACGTCACACATTCTATTTATAGTTGTGTTGTGTTCGTTTTTTCAACATGTTTAGATGGATTTTTGTTTTGTGTGTTTTTCATTCGCTCCAAATACATGTGATTTTTTTATAATTTTTTATTTTTTTTGTTATAGATATACCGTTATACAATATTTTTATCCTATTGTGAGGTGGTATTTGTTGTTGTTCAAGTATTTTTTTTATTAAATAAAACAAAAACAAGTGAAATTTTGTTTTGTTTTGTTTCCATCGAATCTGTATCTGGATTATTAGTGCTGCAGTGGTCTGTCTTATTGCATCATTGCTGTCTATTGTTAGAAACTGTATTTATTGCGGTTGTCGAGTTATTGTTGACTTTAATAAAATACCACTTTTAAGTTGAAAAATTGAATTGTAGTCGCTTAAACTGTAGTTCAGTTTGTTTTGTATTTTATTTAGAATTTCTTATCGATCTTAAAATGAAATTCTAATAGAAAACATAGAGAATTTCTTTTTTGTTTGCAGTTTTTAGAATTTAATTTGTATAATTTTTAATCTCCAGGTATTTGTTTGGCCTTCAAAAGCATGTATTTTAGTCAAACACACCAAAACCTATAATTTTTTCCTCACAATAAAAAGCCATTCTTTAATTCCTGGCCAAAAATTTAAAAAAAAATTTTAAGTGAATTAAAATTTTAAGCACATATTTTACATTTCCCAGCGTTGTAATAATTCCTTGAGATAAAATAAGAGAAACGAGAGGTGTTATTGGAAATACATTTGAAATGATTTTTAAAATGCCTTGAATGTTCATTGCCACACGGAAACTGAATACTGAATATGTAGCAAATATCAGCTAAACTATGGGACATACGTATACATACATAATTGGCCATTACAACCCTTCAGTCAGAATTACGGCCTAGCTTCTCACACTTATTTCATGTGTGTTAATTTTATACATGAGTGGCGGCACCTTCAGTTTAAAGTCGACTCTGAACGACAGATTTTTGTGAAAATTTTCATGGCAATTTTATTTTTACTCTCAAAGTTTTTGCCAGAAATCTGCTGAGAGGAAATCACTGAAGAAATATTTTTCATATTTCGTTTTGATGTCTGGCCTGGGGTTTGAACTTTGGCTTTACGTCTAATAAGCCAACACATTACCTACTAGACTACGGCGACTGCCATGGGACAAATCCACCACTTAAATGTGTTGCATAAACAATGTCGATTTCACTAGATAATTTCTGTCACCCATTTAACGACACATAATGGTGATATTTTTTCAAAAAAAGGCCGGTATTTATACATTAATTAACATAATTACCCGGCATTAAAATAAAATGCAAAAGTAGAATTAAAAAACAAACAACAACAATAACAGCAACAGCTAATTTAAATAAACCCACATTATTATTTATTTAAACAAATTTAAAAAATAAATTTCATTTATTTACTCATCACACGCCAACAAAATATAATTGTGGGAAATATTCATAATAAAAACCACATAATTTTTGAATAATTTTTTCCCCGTTACAATTACTCTCTCTCTCTCTGTCTGTCTCTCACTCTTTCCTTTTTTTCTTGTTTATTTATGAGAAAGAGAAAATGTTGCTCTAATACTCTTCGTATTAAATCAAGAGTTTTGCTTTAACATTTCAATGCTTGTATAAATAAATTCACCTATTTTTGTACACCAACACATACATATGTACATGCATATGATTTATATTAATATATGCTATAGTGTGCATGTATGTGTCTATAAATTTATGCATGCATGCATGTATGTGTATATGTACGTTTAGAATACGCACAATTACATTAAGTGGATTTTAATTAATTTACATTAAATGATGCTGAAAAAAATTATTTGTTTATCAAAATAGCAAAGCTCTCTTTTTGTTACCGTTACGGTATATTCATAGTGTTACACTCACATATTTATTTAATTGTTTACCTATACATGTACATGTACATGTAATATCCGCATATAATACACTGTGCAAAAATATGCGGGCAAGTAATTGTAATTAAATTTGGTTTTAATTGAATCACCATTTTCACATTCCAGTGAATTTATGTTTAATTTTTAATTTCTTTTTTTTTTTGTTTTTCATGTAAAATTCAACTCTCTTTCTCGCTGATTATAATGAAGTAGAAGAGTAATTAGTTAAACATGTAATGTTATTAATAATTTATTAGGTTAACATATGCAAAATACATTTATTTCCATGTGTACTATGGGAATTTTAAGCACTAAAGCAAATCAATGCCCGATGGTTAGAGATATGTATGTGAAATGTTTAAAGAATTTAATTAAAATTTGATCAGTAAAGTCTTCAAATTACTTAACTTGCGTGTTTACTTAATTGGTCATTACAACTCTTCAGCTAGGATTACGCCCTAGCTTCTTACACCGTCCATGTTGTGTGTCTCAGTTTTATACATGAGTGGAAGGACCTACAGATTAAAGTCGACTCCTAACGAAAGATTTTTTGAGAACCTTTTTACGCAGAACACTGCTGGAAAAACCTAGCCGAAGAATCATTTTTTTATACTTCATTTTGTTCGATATGTCTGACCTAGAGTTTGAACCACTGCCTAAACGAACAAACTACCAATTAGACTACGGTGATATTATCAACTTTCCAATGTCGAATAAATGTCTATTACGTTGTACGGATCAGAGATCAGCAATGAATCGTTTTTTCGCTACTCATAAGCACTCATGAAATTTTGAATATAAGTGAGTCAACAATATTGAAAGTTAACTATGTACTCAGATTCATTCATACTCACTACAACGTTGATTTATAAGTAAAGGTTGCAATGAGTATGCGTGCAACGTTGACATCAAACTCATACCATTCGAAACATGTTTGATTCATAAGCCTACTCATTTAGATTCATAACTTTAGGAAAATACTTATAATACTTGTAAATGATTCGAGGGACTCGACTTGACTTGCACAAGCAGAGCAAACATCCTACCTTCTAGTGAGTACTTTAATGTTCGTACGCGAATCATACTTATTTTGTGCTTAATATATATGTTGAGTTATGTTGAGTCGAAATCAACAACATTATACGTGTTGTTAAGTATGAATATGATGAGTACTTTAAACTTGGAATATGAGTGGAGGTTCCATGATATTAAAATCAGTTTGAGTATAAGTATCAGAAATTATGAGTATGATTCGATTCTACTCATCTTTTTGAATACTCATTGCTGACCTCTGGTATGGATATTATAAGGCTATTATTACGGTGAAATAGAAATAGTACACCATACAATCAATATGCAAATGGTAGTCCAGAGGGTGCTCTTCCCAACTGTGGTAGTGGAATACATACATAATTGATCATTACAACCCTTCAGTCAGGATTACGACCTAGTTTCTCACACCACTTATGTTGTGTGTGTTAATTTTATACATGAGTGATGGGACCTACAGTTTAAAGTCGACTCTGAACGACAGATTTTTGAGAAACTTTAAATGGCAATTTTATTTACTCAGAGTTTTTGCCAGAAATCTCTTGGGAGGAAGTCGCCGAAGAAATATTTTTTGTATTTTGTCTTGATGTCTGGCCTGGGGCTCGAACCCGGGCTTTACGTCTAATAAGCCAACACACTACCTCCTAGACCACGGCGACTGGCAGTGGGATAGATGAACTAACTTTGTGAGATTTTCAATTTTGAAATTTTTGGCCAAAAAATATATGACAATTCTCTAGAAGATCAGTAAGCATGCATGAGTGTAGCATGTTTGTCAAGGTATTTGTAATGAGCCACGGTACATGTGCCTGGTAGAGTCTATGTACGTGTAATAGTGTTAACAGTGTGGTTGTTTAGTGTTGTTGTTCAGTTTGTTGTATATATCTTACAACGATACTACTTTCACAGTTGTTGGCTTAGAATTGATAATGCCGTAATAGATTCCATTAACTACGTGCAAATTAGCGTAGTAAGTTTGCTCTGCTTGGTGGGCATTAGATTATCATGCGAGACGCACTAGTCTTGGCAGAGGCGAGCAATTAGATGAACAGTCTTTTCTTGAGCTGTGGAATAGAAGAGCCCAGCTTTATGTCTTAGGAGAAGAATCATCTGAGCAGGTAATCTCACTGATCTGTCATGGATGGTTATTGAGAGTTTGAATGGCATTGTCAGAAGCATTCGAATGCTTCTTGTGTTAGTGTCTTGTACATTGGGACATATGGCTATGCATCTGCTTTAAGTCTACCACCTTAATAAAATTGCATTCTTAAGATAGATTAAGATAGATTGTCTTATGAGTCCTTACTGGAATGGTTTTCTAGTTATCATTTCATTGAATTGTGGGAATGAATTTCTATACTTCTGCCGTTTTAGGAGTTTGATTGCTTGAATTGGTTTTATTACCAACAAACTATTCATTTTGAATTTCTTAATTAGAACTTCATTATTTTGAAATTTGCTTTCCTTATACAATAAGGAAGAATTTAGTGCTGTTGCGGGCATTAAAATTTCTTTTTTTTTTTAACATTTTAAAGCCTTTAAAATATTTTCGTAATCATTTTTCATTTGGAAAAAAAAAGGAAAGTATTTCGTTGTAAAATTTATAATTCTGTTGTAAACCGTACATCCCCTTTTTTGGATATGTTATTGCAAACAAAACTCTTTTTGGATTTCATTCTATCAGCAGCCTCATCATTTATCATTAAATCAAATGTCAAAAACGAAGAAAGTCATGCCAAAAGCAAATCAAAATGAAATGGAAAAAGGGCGGCATAAGAACAAAACTTAATCGAAAATCAACTTTTTAAAATAGGAATTGGAGATGGACCCAAAAACACAAAAACAAAAACAAAAACAAAAAAAAAGAGAAGAGAAGAAGAAGAAAGAAAAAAATGAAAAACCTAAAAAGTTATTTAATAAGAAAGGATTGGAAATTTTCAAAGAAACTCATTTATTATCGATATGGGGTTATGGACGGACAGTAAACGTTGTGTTGAAAAGAAATGAAAACAAAAACAAAAAACAAATAATAATCAGAAGATCGTATTCCATTTTGTTCGATATTTGGGTCAATCGATTCCATTTTGTTTACATTCTTAAGAATATTATTTTCGTATTTTATACTGGGTCCTCCCTCTATAGTCGTTGCAACATGGTGGCAGCAGCAGATAATTTTTCAATTGATTTTTCCTTTGCCGTTATTGCCTATTGTTGACGGTTTTTCTTTTTAATATTTTGACTTATTAATGATGTTCGCTCGTGTCTGAAGGAAATACTCTTTAAGCTCAAATGTATTGAATTTATTTTAAAAATTATTAACGTAAGAGAGATGAAGTTAGTTGATTTTATTCCTTTTCCTTTAGTTTTTGATTTTTGTTTTGTTGTGAAATCAACAGATCTTCTTTGAAAATCAAATCGTTGTGTTTTCCTTTCTAATAATTCTTGTATTTAAAGTTCATTTTCTTGGAAGTTTCATTGTCAATTTAGTGTGATTCTATGTGTTTAGCAACACCAGCTGTTTTACGCTGTTGTAATTATGCTACTTTGCCACACACTGTATGTAGAATATTACCGAGATTGTGGCAACAACTTTGTAACCCTGTCAGGAGTCATGCAGAGACAGTGTGTCTGCTTTATTTAGAGCAGAATGAATTTTAAACGAACAGTAGTAGGTCGGTAACTATTTATTAAAAAGTGAATATTGCGTACGGCTTATTAGATGTGAAGCCAGATATCAGCAATGAGTGCTCAAAAAGATGAGTAGAGTCGAATCATACTCATAATTTCTGATACTTCAGACTTATTTTAATATCATGGAACCTCTGTTTATATTCAAAGTTTGAAGTACTCATTATATTCATACTTAACAACACGTATGATGTTGTCGATTTCGAATCTCCAAAACTCAACATTTAAAATACTCACTAGAAGGTTGTGTGTTTACTCTGCTTACCAGAGGAATGGTAAGTTTTCAGCACTATATGTATTTATTCATTCCCCAATATTTCCCCTAATTCACTTGTCCACTTGTATAGCCAATACTTTATCTCGCGTTATCTTGATACTTATCAGAAATCAGCAATAAGTTTTTAAAAAGATGTGTATAATCGAATTATACTCATAATTTCTGATACTTATACGCATTCATACTTATCTTAATATCATTGAACCTCTACTCATGTTCAAAGTTTGAAGTACTCATCATATTCATATTTAACAACATGTATGATGTTGTTGATTTCGATTCTCCATAACTCAGCACATACACGAAGCACAAACTACATATGAATCGCGTTCGAAGACTAAAATACTCACTAGAAGGTTGTGTGTTTGCTCTGCTTGCTGCTCTGTCTTTTTGCTTATGTAACAATTCGAGTGGAAACATCTGTCAAGACAATATTCAGCAGGGATATTCAATATTCACTCTCTGATTCCAGGTAGGGATGACTGGAATCCTAATACGGTCGTCCCTCCGGAAGTCCTGGATATATATACCGACGGCTCTAAACTCGATAATGGGGTTGGAAGCGGTGTCTACTCTGAGTAACTGGATCTAAATATTTCCCTCCGTCTGTCGGACTACTGCAGTGTGTTTCAGGCGGAGGTGACGGCAATTTACCGGGCCGCTCAATGGATCCTCGTCAACGATGCTCTTTTCACCATCGTCTCGGTCTTTTCTGATAGTCAGGCCGCGATAAGATCTCTATCGCGTTTCGTGATTAACTCTATGATCGTTAGGGAATGTCGCCGATGTCTCGACCTTCTCTCGGGGCGCTTCACCAGTGTCTCTCTGGTGTGGGTCCCCGGGCACAGTGAAATACCGGGAAACTGTAGGGCCGACGAGCTCGCCAGAGCTGGTGCGCTCCTTCCGGAATCCTCTTCTGTTGAATTGGGTATGCCACTTGCCTCGGTCAAGTTGACCATTGCGCGGAGGTTTTTCGGGACGCCAACCCATCCTGGGTCCATGAGTACTCCTGCTCCACCGCTAGACTCACCTGGCCCAAGATGGATAGAAGGCGTACCAACCGATTACTTGGTCTTGATCGTGATGTCAGCTCGACTACAGTGACCGTGCTTACAGGTCATTGCGTTATGAGTAGACACGCGGAAAGAATGAGGCTCCCTTTCAACGACTTCTGCCGTGAATGCAGGTACACTGAGGAAGAGGAGACTGTCCACTTTCTTTGCCAGTACCCATCTCTTGCGAAGTGCAGATATAGGTTATTTGGCTCTCCATTTCTTGTCAGCTTGATAGAGGTATCATCAATTAATGTCAATGATATAGCTGCGTTTATCAAACTTTTTGGCTGGTTTTCCAGTATGGGGTACTGCTCTTGTTGTGCAGGCCTTGCGCTGACCAACTTCTTCCTTTTCCCTGATTATGGTGGAACTTGGTTAGTACAGGGACTGCGTTCACCCGTGGCATCACAACGGGCCGCTATGCGTGCTCAAGTGAGCTTTGTGATAACAGAGCTACCACAGCGACCTAACCTAACCTAACGATTCTAGTCACTCGAATCATTTATAAGTATTATAAGTATTTTACCAAAGTTATGAATCTAAATGAGTTGGCTTATGAATCAAACATATTTCGAATGGTATGAGTTTGATGTCAACGTTGTACGCATACTCATTGCAACCTGTACTTATAAATAATCGTTGTAGTGAGTATGAGAATGAATCAAAGTACATTTTTAAATTTCAATATTGTTGACTCACTTATATTCAAAATTTCATGAGTACTTATGAGTAGCGAAAAAATGATTCATTACTGACCTCTGGTTCAAACCCCAGTCTAGAAATCTCGAACAAAATTTCTTGCATATTTTAGAGGTTTATTGTGGCAAATATAACATCAGTTTCGAATACCATATTCATGTCAGTTGTGCTAAGGAAACTGACAGTTTTTACTTGGTCTTTTACTGGCTAATTTAGTGCCAACCTGATTTACTCTTAACTTTAAACTAAGGCGGGTGTCTGTATTTGAATAAATACAATTTTAAAAAAATCTTAAGAAAAAAACTTCATGTTTTAGCGGCCACCTTAATTGAAACTCCAAGCATTTGCATTCTTTTTTTTGCCGGCTTATTACGACCTCAACATGTCTTTGCCATAAAGATGAAATAATAAAAAAAAATCTTAAAAGAAATATAATTTAAACATAAGCCCCCCTGTAATTGTTTCTATTTTATATGACACCCCTCAGCTGTTCTATTTTCCACAAATACGTGTGAAGGATGCCTATAGTAAAGAACATCGTAGAAGAAAGTGTAAAAAGGCGACGTGCAACATACGCTCCAAAAAATTTATGCACAATAGGTGTTAATGTCACCCCAACACACACATATACACCCACATACATATATGCTATAATAAAAAATATTATGACACTTATAAAAAAAAATACTCTCTTACACACACTCTCTCTTGCTCTCTCTCTCCCTTTCGTTTGCTTATTTTGTTTCTTTTAACTTCTTGAAGTTAAATTATCCTTTACATCCGGCATCCTATCGTTGTTGTTGCGTTGAAGACTAAATAACTGCATAACTTTGTCAAGGTATTTGTAATGAGCCACAGTACATGTGCGTGGTGGAGTCTATGTACGTGTAATAGTGTTAACAGTATGATTGTTTAGTGTTGTTGTTGTTGTTGTTGTTGTTGTTGTGTCATCAGGCAATAATTCATATTAATTTAAGCTATGAAAAGTGAAAGTCTGACATTTTAATGGAATTCGTGAATTTTATTTCAATTTCTCACAACGGGAGGTAGGTTTTGTGTATAAGTATGTGTGTGTGAGAATATTGTAATACAACCACAACTACTTCTCTTGTTATTGGCATACCAGAAATTTATATTTTATTTTTACTTTACATTACTAAGGTCTTACATGAGGAAAAGACTTTTAAGTCTTAAAGAAATTTACAAAAAAAAAATTTTTTTTAGCCTTTTTGGAATTTTTAATAGAATTTGTGAAATTTTTGTTGAATTGCTTTAAAATTTATATTTTGCATAGGACAGGCAACAAGTATCATAATGTGATGACTTTAGAGCCTGTGGTGGTTCAAACTCTAGCTTAGACATCTCGAACAACTTTTGGCAAAAACTCTGTTGGTAAATATAATTGCTATGAAAAGTTTCTAAAATCTACATCATGTGCCCACGGCTAATAATCCAACCTACTACTCACTCGACTACAGCAACACAATCAAATCAACGTCAATCTAAATATGTCATGGCGTCCACGTAATGTCCTGTATTTTGCGGAATCAATACGGCTTCACTCATTGTGAATACGTGCTAATAAATAACGCATATATGCGATGGACACAATTAATTTAATTGAAACCAGCTTTGATCGAAAAATATTGGTGTCCGTAATCAGATACGCTGCCATAATATTGTTAGGAGAATGAAAAATCAAGAGACTGGTGTTTTGTTTTACATCAAACTCACCGCGTCTTCACACAAGACTGACTGAAATTCACTAACTCACTCGTCTGCGCTTTGCCTTGCCTTTTATATGGCAAAGTAAACAGTCTGATAAATGTTCTTGAAGGTGAATGTTCATGACTTTGCCTTCTCGAAATCTGTATAAATGCAAACATCGGTTATTTTCATTTGTTCTTCTAGCGTTGTTGTTGTATTTTTGTTTACTTTTGTACCATTTTTTATGATGGTGTCTGAGGGACATTACACACTAAAAAGTGGCGTGAGTGTGTGAGTGTTGTGAGGGTGTGCCCGGTGTGAGGAACAATACACACTAAAAAGTGGTGTGAGGGTGTGAGTGGTGTGAGGGACAACACTCACACCGTGCCCCTCACACCACTTTTTCGTGTCCCTCATGTCAATTCTTCGTGTACCTCACACCACTTTTTAGTGTGTGATATCCCTCATATCGCCGTGGTCTAGTAGGCAGCGTGTTGGTTTATTAGACGAAAAGCCAGGGTTCGAGCCCCAGGTCAGACATCAAAATAAAATACAAAAAATATTTCTTCGGCGACTTTCTCTCAGCAGATTTCTGGCAAAAACTCCTAGAGTGAAATAAAATTACCATGAAAAGTTTCTCAAAAAATTTGTCGTTCGGAATCGACTTTAAACTGTAGGTCCCGCCACTCATGTATAAATTTAACACACACAACATAAGTGGTGTGAGAAACTAGGTCCATAATCTTCACTGAAGGGTTGTAATGACCAATTATGTTTGTATGTATGTGATATCTCGCACACCACTCCTTCGTGTCTCCACACCACTCACATCCTCACACCCTCACACCACTTTTTCGTGTGTGTTGTCCCTCACACCACTGTTTAGCGTGCGTTGTCCCTCACACCACTTTTTCGTGTGTGTGTGGTCCTCACACCATTTTTTCGTGTGTGTTGTTCTTCACACCACTTTTTTCTGTGTTTTGTTTCTCTGGTTCTGTCGATTGATTGAAGTTAAAGGGACGTACAATGCTTTAAAAAGAATTTACTTTGTCAGCCCATGTTGTCCTGTTTTTCCACAAAAGGACCTCGAGTGGATTTTAAAATCTGAAATCTCAGAAAATTTAAAAATCTACTATCTACTTGGTCTGTTAAAGGTTCTAGCTATTGATTTAGTTAAGGGGACGTACAATGCTTTGAAAACAATTTACTTTGTCCGCAAATGTTGTCCTGCTTTATCCCTATATTGATTTATTTATCGGATTACATTAGCTTTCGGAAATGTGTGATTATCTGTTTATTGTAGTTGTCTTATTACGCAATATTTATTAACAGTGATTAAATATAGGAGTTATTTTATCAAATTTTCCTTTTTTGTTTCTTATTTCACCCAGGAATTTAATTAATTTTTTCTGTTTTTCTTTCCCAACATTAAATTAATTGTTTAACAGAGTTCCGTTAGTAACATAACAGAGCTCTGTTAACTGACTTGGTTTGCATCTGGGGAGATAGATTTTAAAATCTATCTTCATACACATCATGTTCTGTTTGCAATTTTTTTTTTAACGAAATATTGGTTTTCCCTTCTGCAGACTGCCATTTCTTTCAGTACAGCCTTTGGCGCACACTGGCATTGGCCCTTTCCCTGATTTGATGTCATAAATTTCGCTGAAGAAAAGAAAAAAACCATCATAAAAATAAAATAAAACTTCATTTTCACTCATGTCTATAAATATTTGAAATAAAAAGAACAAGAGGAAATCTACGCAATTGCGTTTCTATCTGTTACGCTTTAAATCATTTTTAATTTTATGATTCGCCTTTCTTTTTTTCTTCCTTTTTTTTAAACGAGTTTGGCTTTAGGAGATGTTTGAGAAAATTATGAATTTTTAAATTTTACGACAATTTTCTCTGGGTTTTTATGAGTCTCTAAAGTTTATCGAATGAGCTCAGGCCGAGTGGATGAATGAAATGAAATTTTACTTTCATTTATTTGTTCATTAACATTTAATTTTATGTTCATAAAATGTGTTGTTTGGCAAACAAAAAACAATGAAATAATAAAAGAAGAAACATAAAATCGTTCTTCAAATAGAATTATTTAATAATTTTGCTGGGGGGGGGGGGGGGGTGATGCGTATAAAAATAAAAAAAGTTTAAATGAAGAGAAGATCAATCCAATTAAAGTCAAATGAAATTTCAAGGCGTGACTTATTTTGTTTTTAAGCGCCAGACAGTTTAACAATTTTTATATTTTATTTGAAATTATAATTTCATTTCGTTTTTATTTATTTTTTTATTTCAGAAGATTTAAAATGCGGCATTATTGTGTTGCTTTTAGAAAAACATAAAATATTTTGAATTTCGAATTTTGTCAACAATTTTGTTTAATTTTAAATGAGAATTCCAAATTGTGTAAAATTTAATTTCTAGAACTTACTCCCAGAACTTACTAATGTTTTGAATCGTGTCATGTTATTTAGAAAATATAAAGACTGATAACTCAAAGATAAACGGAAATAGTGCAGGACAGTCAGTACTTTCAACTCGATTAAACGTACCCCGATATGACTGGATTTGCCCGACAAAGAAGTGAACTTCTTCTCTACAAAAATGATACAAAATATGTGTATCAGAGATCGGCAATGAGTATTCGGCTGTCGTCATGATGGATTCATGAGCGGACACACTTAGGCCGCACACAGGGCCCATTGTGATACCACAGTTCCTCATTTCCACTATTACAGGAACCATTCGGAGCTTCGGATGAAGCGACTAAGGCTGCCAATATCTATACATGACAGTTCATCCATATCCTCCATGTAGTAGACACCCATGTACCTCTTTCTCCTCCGACTAAGTACCGGACATGTGCACCATAAATGAAGAATATTCCCATCTTCCTCTTCATCTCCACAGCTTCTGCAAAAATCATTTGCAAGGTGTCTAAGACCAATGCGCCTCGCATGCGCTCCTATAATGCAATGCCCCGTAATAACCCCAATAACAGTGATGAGCCTACTCCTTGGAAGCTTAAGCAGAGTCGCCGTGCGCATCCTATCCAGCCTCGGCCAGATCTTTTGCGCCGCTTTGCCCTTATCCGAAGTTACCCACATTCTGTTGACAAGATCTACGGTTGCATTGTCAATTATAAGTTTGCAGGTCCCCAAAGGGATCCCCAACGTAGAGAATTCATCAGATAGTTCGATGGTCGTGCCGCTTCTGGCCAGTTCATACGCTCTGCATTTGCCAGGAATATCATTATGTCCCGGTACCCATGTGATACAAACATCATATCGGTTCGCCACCTCATTGAGATATCTGCGACAGTTGTACACCGTCTTGGAGTTTATTACACTGGAATCCAATGCCTTGATAGCCGCTTGGCTATCGGAAAGTATGATGATTTTCCGTCCGTGACCATTTTTGTCCACAATAATTTTCATCGCAGCCGGAATTGCTGACACCTCCGTCTAAAAGACGCTGCAATGATCTGGTAGCCTTATAGACTTGGATATTCCGATTGATTCCGAATAGATACCAATTCCAACGGCTCCTCCCAGTTTGGATATGTATTATAAGTATTTTTCTAAAGTCATGAATCTAAATGAGAAGGCTTATGAATCAAACATATTTCAAATGGCACGAGTTTGATGCCAACGTTGTACGCATACTCATTGCAACTTGTATTTATAAACCAACGTTGTAGTGAGTATGAATGAATCAGAGTACATAGTTAAATTTCAATATTGTTGACTCACTTATATTCAAAATTTCATGAGTGCTTATGAGTAGCGAAAAAAAAACGATTCCTTTTTTGTTTTATAATAAAAATATGTTGTTTTTATTTTGTTGTATTAAGGACATGCAACATTTCAAATTATAAATTCTTATTGTTTTAAAATTTTTATTGAAACATTCCTGCATGAATATTTAAATAACGATTTGATTGACATGCAACGAATGAAATATTATTCAACTTCGATTAAGAATGCCATGTGTTTTGTTAAATGGTTTTAAAAAATCAACAAAAACTCAGAAATTTTTTTTTTAAGAACAAATCCAACTGAAATTGAACATTTTATCACCTGCATAAATGGATTGTAAAACATAAAGGCAGGGAAAGGAAAAGAAATAAAAAACTGTTTCAATACTTTGGGGAATTTAAAATTTGCATTAAAAATGACAGAAAACGTACGAATAACGAACAGGGGGTACAGAGCAGAGTGCAGCAGTTAAACAATTCAGGCAAACACATGAAAATATGGAAATGAAGTCATACGACTCATACCATTGCCCGGGGTACTGGCCGGGTCCCTGAAATGTATATACGTATGCATATGTGCATGTGTGATTTTTCCTATTTTTATTATTATCGAATGATTTTTAGCAGTCATACGTAAAAATGTTTTATTTTTTATTTTTTTACTTTTCTTCTCTTCTTATTGGCCTTTTTGCTTGTAAAAGATTCGTATTTTTTTTGCGTTGGTTGGTTGTATGGTTGGTTGAATTTTTGTACATTTCTTTTATTATTTTCCTTTAGTTGTAGTTGTTGTTGTTGTTCATATTGTAGCAGCATATTCATGCTCTTAGTACGATTTGCATGTGTATGACTTCATAATGCCTTGTTGCTGCTGTTGTTGCTGTTGTTGTGTATATCAGATCATATGACAAACGCAAAATTTACACAAAGTATTTGTACTCGTATCTTGTTTGGGTTCGTGTTCGTGTTTCAGTTTGCCTTTGTATTTCATACGCACCGCAGTATACCGTTTTACCATACTACAAACGACGACGACTACACTTGTGTGTGAACATATTGTAGAAACCAAACATTTAGTTGCGTATGTATGTATGTATGGAGTAGATGTTAATATTAGTGTTATTGCATGTGTATATACGTAGGTAACACACAGTACATGGGGTATTTCTAACAATAATTCAAAATCTTTTTTTCTGTTGTTTTTTGTTTGTTTTTTTTTTTTAACTTTCAAAGCTTATGTATGACATGAAAAAACCATTATCGTCTCTATTACACACAAACAAGCCTTTCTATACTTACATTCTCATACCCATACATATACAGTTTATATTCACATGTAAAAATGAATTTCAATGCTCTTAATGCCAGTCGGCAGTCATTTAAAGGAATGAATTGAAAAAAAATGAAGATGGAAAGAATGATGACCAATCCTTGTATACTACAAAGACCTGTTAAAAAGTTTTCAATAGCATAAGTTACCGAGAAATCTGCAACGAAATTCCTTAAAACATGAAGGCCATTATATTTTCTGCTCTGTTTCCTCCGTAATGTCGACGTGGAAGATTGTAAAGATTTTTCCTTAAGGCAAACAAGTCCTTAAAAGCCTCTTCGAAGTCGCCGTAGTCTGGTAGGTAGTGTGTTGGATTATTAGACGTATAGCCAGGGTTCGAGCCCCAGGCCAGATATCAAAACAAAATACAAAAAAGTATTTCTTCGGTGACTTCCTCTCAGCTGATTTCTAGTAAAAACCCTGAGTGTGAAATAAAATTGTCATGAAAAAGTTTCTCAAAAATCTGTCGTTCGAAATCGACTTTAAACTGTAGGTCCCGCCACTCATGTATAAAATTAACACACACAACATAAGTGGTGTGAGAAACTATGGCGTTGTGCAATGGGTCAATTCGATCTCCGGGTACAGGTTTTAATTGACAAGTACACGTCTTCCAACCTAACATAACCCAACCTACTGTTCGTCTAAGATAAATTCACCAAATAATTAAACCACTCCTCGCCGTGTCTGACACACTTTTATATCATTTAATACGTACATCGCTTGCATGTTACACAAAGAAAAATCCCGGCTAAAAATTTCTCAAAAAGAAAGTAATATTATGGCAGAAAGAAAGAAAGAAAAAAAAGACTAACAAACTTGAAAACTGCAAAAGGACTCACAGAGAGGAATACAAAAAAAAACAAGCAGGAGAATTGCAAAAGAATAGCAGCAGTTGAGATGGATTATGGAGAATTTATGAACGAAATTGCTGTTCACAAGAATACATTTCTTTCCATTTTCCACTACGCGCTATGCAACGCTATTGTTATGATGAAGTGGGATTTTAGTGCAATTTCTCATTGCATTTAAGAGTGCATGGCTTCGTTTTGTTTTTCCAATAACTTGGCATTTACCAGTTAAAGCTGGCATACCGATGATGAAACTTTAGTTAAGGCTTTTGAAATGTTGGATAGTGACGACATCAAAGCACTTTCGAATCTAATCGATGAAATGTAATTCCTAAAGAAAATGTTTTATTGAGAGAAATCATCACAAGTTATTTTCGGTGAAAATATGTATGTCTTCACAAGTAATTGTCTTTGTTTAATACTGTTCTGTTTAGAATGTTCAATTTGTGCATTCCATGTCAATTTGCTTGGTTAAGTTTGATTTTCTCTTGATAACATGTCGTCTGACTATTCTAATAAACACAAGCGTTTGGAATAATTTATAAACTTTGCAATGAAAAACACACATACAGACAGTTTTAATTCTAAAGATAAATTCTAGACAGGGTGCGGCATTAAAAGAATGTATTTTATCATTCAAATTCAAAATTCATACTGTTACGTGTTTACCTTTTAAAAACATTTAAAATATGAGTTCGTAGATTGCAAATAAAATAAAAATAACTCTGTGTTTCGTTTTAATTATATTTTTTTATTATTCGCTCAATTCTATGTGCCACTGTTCACAACTTGATGTAAACAACAACAATTGCTTTTGTTTGTTATTCCTCTGTTTATACCCTTTGTATAAACAATGACAATTACTAGACAATTATTCGACAGATCTTTGTAACGGAGATCTTCAAACCACGATTACTCTCTTCGAACATACCGCGTCTTCACACAAGACTGACTGAACTTCACTAAATCACTCGCCTGTTTTGCCTTTTATATAGCACAGTAAACAGTCTGATAAGTGTTCTTGAAGGCGAATGTTCATGATTTCGCCTTCTCGAAATCGCTGTAGATGTAACCATCGTTGTTTACATTTATTCTTGTAGTGTTGTTTGTGGATTTTTGTTTACTTGTTTATCATTTTTTTATGCTGGTATTTGTTGTTGTATTTTTGTTTACTTGTGTACCATTTTTTATGCTAGTATTTGTTGTTGTATTTTTGTTTACTTGTTTACCGTTTTTTATTCTGGTGTTTGTTGTTGTATTTTTGTTTACTTGTGTACCATTTTTTATGCTAGTATTTGTTGTTGTATTTTTGTTTACTTGATTACCATTTTTTATACTAGTGTTTGTAAACAGGTTTGTTTACTGCATTGTTTTGTTTTTGTAGATTTTGTTTATAATTTTAATGTTAAGCTGATTTTTTAATTTTCGTAACAATATTGTTTTGTTCTACTTTAAACCAACTGTAATGAAATTTCTTTCAACACCCTGTATTGTTTAAAATGTAAACTTTCTCTATAATAATATGAAATTGATAGATACTATTATTACTATTCAGTTCAGTTCAGTTCTATTCAGTTCTCTTCTGTTATTTATTTACAAATACCCAAGTGAGTGCATAGAATTGTAAAAGAATAAAAGATTTTCGTTTTTTTTCTTCTTTCTGAATAATTTATAAATTATTATGAATAACTTTTCTAATGTATGTCTTTCTGCCTTCCTGTCTGCCTAACCGTCTGTCTGTCTATCATATAGAATGCCTCTTCATCAGACTCTTAATACAGACAGAATATTAAGGAGATCAAAAAGCTAACGAGCAACAATATGGATAATGTCATATAATTTACACTCTCTAATACCATCACCATCCCTTTCATTCCTCCCTCTACCTCTCTCTGTCTTTCAAGTAAATATTTTACAAAAGAAATGAAAATTAAAGAATAAAGTGGAGAGGAGAGGAAGAATGTTAGAAAATGAAAAGTAAGACGTTGTGTCTGTACGTGTAGTTTGTAGATTTACTGCATCTCCTGAAGAATGTTTCATTAAAATTCTTACAAGACCCCATAAGAAACAGCAGCAGCAGCAGTGGCAGCATCATCAGAGAAAAATTTCTTTTCATTTCACACCGACCAGACAGACCAGACACCATTGACCATTTCACCCATAAGACAAGACCACAACAAACATGATAAGCGACCTGCTAGGCCACCTGTTGTTGGCTTTCTTTTGATAACCAAACCACACAATAATAAGAGGCAGAGGATAAATCCTTTGCCTATGCTCCTACAGTGCTTCACACACCGGAAGGCTATAATTTTGTAAAAACATTCAAAAATTTGCTTCAAGGTTTGTTTGGTCAGAAATTTTTAATAAAAAGAACACAATCTTATTTGACTTTAAGAATACACACTGGCAAGATGAGAAAGGAATTGAAAATATTTTCGTATGTTAAGGAATGCTAAGGAATTAATTTCCTTTTTAAACAAAAGTCCGCATTTTTGTATTCAAAAATATGTCTTTGGCCATAAAATAGTTTCTCATCCACATAGCCATCAGAGAGAGTTGAAACAGTGGTCAGGTAAGCTGTATTGGTAGTGAAAGAGAAGTATTTTGTTTTAAAGAATGTTAGGTTTACATAATACAAAAGACTTATAGAAGGGAATGAAGTCATTGTATATACAGTGGAATTTATAAGGCTTTCATAGTATTTTTAATAGTAAGTAGTGAAATAATGGCATCTAATTTCTCTTGCATAAGTGATAATAAGCAAAGGCCGAACTCCTCTAGCTTCTCTAATTGCAGGCATCATCACTGTATCCAATACAGTATTAAAACCCACGGCAAACAGAGTATTCCCTCATGTGATTATATATCAAGTGCTTTCTGGAAGTCGATACTGATGATATTGCTACGAAAATGAAAAATCTAGATATTAGCGATACGATGTCGAACGCTTAACATTAAAATTATAAACAAAAGCTACAAAACAATGCAGTAAGCAAACCTGTTTACAAACTATCGTACTGCTTAATATAACAACAAACACTAGTATAACACAAATGGTAAACAAGTAAACAAAAATACAACAACAAACACTAGCATAAAAAATGGTAAACAAGTAAACAAAAATACAACAACAACATTACAAGAATAAATGTAAACAAAATACACAAACAACACTACAATAATGAATGTAAACAACGATGTTTACATTTATAGACATTTCGAGAAGGAGAAGTCATGAATATTCGCCTTCCAGAACATTCGTCAGACTGTTTACTCTGCCATATAAAAGTCAAACCAAAGCAGGCAAGTGAGTTAGTGAAGTTCAGTCAGTATTGAAGAGAGTAATCGTGGAATGAAGATCTCCGTTACAAAGATCTGTCAAATAATTGTCTAGTAATTGTTGTTGTTTATGCAAAGGGCATAAACAGAGGAATAACAAAAAAGCAATGTTTTTTGCATCAAGGTGTGAACAGTGGCACACAGAATTATGCGAATAATAACAATATAAATTGACGAACGCCATTCAAAATACTGCTCTACGATTATTATCTGCCAGCCAACGAAGTCATATTCAAGCCCTTAATCGTACATAATTCTGAGAAATATAGGGCGCTTCACGAATTCACTTTTTTTAGGTATTTTTAATTACAATTTACTTCTTAAGATCGTCAGACATTCGGAAGACAATCATTTAATCAAAATTCTCCAATTGGAGTCGCCGTAGTCCAGTAGATAGTGTGTCGCCTTATTAGACGTAAGACCACGGTTCTAATCCCAGGTCAGACATCAAGACAAAATACAAAAAGTATTTCTTCGGCGACTTCCTCTCAGCAGATTTCTGGCAAAAACTCTGCAAGTGAAATAAAATTGCCATGAAGAGCTTCTCGAAAATCTGTTGTTCGCAGTCGACTTTAAACTGTGGGTCCCGCTACTCATGTATATAAATTAACGCACACAACGTAAGTGGCCTGAGAAGCTAGGTCGTAATCCTGATTCATAATAACTTTGGCTCTTGTGCATGAGTCTGCATTTAGGAGTTCTGTATACATATGTGTCGAACCCAAGTACTTTATTGTTCTAGAGATCTGTTACTGACGCCACAATTTCCTACATCGTAGATGCATTGTAAATCCAACAATCCAGAATCCCGACAAACGAATTTCTAAGAATTTAAAATGTATTAGCCTTGCTAAGTGAACTTTTATTAAAAGAAGTGAATGGGGAGTTGTAGGTTAGATTATACCGTATAGAGAATAGCTGAAAAGCTCTTGTACTTCTGCTGCTCTTAGGTTAGGTTAGGTTAGACGACGTGTACTTGTCAATTAAGACAGGTACAGTACCCGGAGGTTGAATTGACCCATTGTACAACGTCCTAGTTTCTCACACCACTTATGTGTTAATGTTATACATGAGTGCTGGGACCTACAGTTTAAAGTCGGCTCCGAACTACAGATTTTTTGAGAAACTTTTTCATGGCAATTTTTATTTACTCTCAGAGTTTTTGCCAGAAATCTGCTGAGAGGAAGCTGCCGAAGAAATGCTTTTTGTATTTTTGTCTTGATGTCTGGCCTGGAGCTCGAACCCTGTCTTTACGTATAATAAGCCAACACACTACCTACTAGACTATGGCGACTTCATCTGCTGCTTTTGGAATCCTTAAACTCGTTCAAATCTCACACGTTTTCCTTACAACACTATTCCCTTTTAATAATTCAAATTTTAAATTTGAGTTTCCACAACAACAAGGACTTCTTTAAAGAGACAAAACCTTCGAAATTGATTTCCTGTGTTGTAATGCAAACACACAATTACTGTGGCTGTATATGTGTGTTCCCCAGTGGCATCCGTTTGCTTTCAACTCTACTAGTTCGGGCTTTTCTAATGATGAGTCGCCATAAATTGAAAAAAGGGTTTTTTATCCTTTAAGGATTAAAGAATATGACAAAGGGCGGCTCATATGTTTGTTTGATGATGACAAAAATGAAATGAAAATGAAAAGAAAACGTAAACTGTTGCCCCAAACAACTTTGAGTGTTCAAAACACTGGATCTCTATGGAAATTTCTTCTTGACAGAAACAGCAAGTGCAAGTGAAATACGTCTGCTTGGGGTCAGGTTGGGTTTGGTGGCTTCATAAATGTCAGTCAGGTGACATTTAGCACATGTGACAATATGTGTGTCTCTCTCTCTTATTGTTTTTCTAAAGGATGTTGTTGTTCACTTTTACTTTTCCTTTATTACATATTGTTTTTGTAGTTAATAATTTTTGTTTTTGTCTTAAATGCCAATCAAAATAAAAAATGAAATAATTACATGGGTTCTGTCGAGCCACATCAACATCAACATTAACTTTGAACTCAATGTCTGCCTCGTCTATATGTATGTGGGTATACGAGGCAATACAAAGGCAAACCCAAAAGGCAAATAATTGTTTAAACGTTTGAAAAGCATTTTACACCCTTTTTGGAGAGCCCATAAATACACACAAATATTTTCATTAAAATCTTCTTTATTTTGTGGATTAAAAAAGGTTTCACATCATCTCACCAAAAAAAAAATAGAAAGGAAATGCTTTAACACTGTGATTGAATTCCATTCGAGATTCTTTTTAAAAGAAGGTAGAAAATATGAAAGCTTCAGTAGGACAATTAAAGCAGTTTACACCATAACCTCTACTCTCTAGAGTAACTCTCCAACTAAAGGATGTTTTTTATAGAGGTATAGAACTTTAGGTTGGCATTACTTTTCAAGATGGCGACCGATTTAACAGCTGTCAAGTGATTTATTCTCAGTTTGGTTTGGCAATTCATCATGAATAGACTCACGCCTGAACAACGCTTCCAAAAGGTGCAATTTTATTTCGAAAATAATGGTTCTGTGCGGAATACGTATCGCGCACTACGTCCATTTTATCGTCGACAAAATCGTCCATCAGAGCAGTTAATTCGATTAACCATGGAACGTTTTCGCATCACGTTTACTCTTATTGATAACTCGCATCCCCAGAGACGCTGTACGGTGCGTACAGAAGAAGCTATTGCTGCTGTAGAGCGTAGCATTGAGGAAGACCCGAATGAGTCCATCCGCCATCGAGCACAGGAATTGGATCTGTGTCCATCCACTTTATGGACGATTTTGCGGAAGGATCTTGGTTTGCGTGCTTACAAAATCCAACTCGTGCAAGATTTAAAGCCAAACGATCATCAACTAAGGCGTAGATTCGTAGAATGGGCCCAAAACGAGCTTACCGTTGTTCCCGATTTTCATAAGCGAATTTTGTTTAGCGATGAAGCGCACTTCTGGTTGAATGGCATTTGGAGTGAAGGTAATCCTCAAGTGTATGTGGAAACACCGTTACATCGAGAAAAACTGACTGTTTGGTGCGCTTTATGGGCTGGTGGAATCATTGGTCCGTACTTTTTCAAAAACGATGGTGGCCAGAACGTTACAGTCAATGGTGATTGGTATAGAGCCCTGATTACTAACTTTTTCATTCCTGAATTGAATAACCATGATGTCCAGGAGATGTGGTTTCAACAAGACGGCGCAACATGTCACACAGCTCGTGCCACAATAGATTTATTGAAAGACACGTTTGGTGACCGCCTAATTTCACGTTTTGGACCTGTGAATTGGCCTCCAAGATCTTGTGATTTAACACCGCTAGACTACTTTCTGTGGGGCTATGTAAAGTCATTGGTCTATGCGGTAAAGCCACAAACGCTTGACCATTTGGAAGACAACATTCGCCGTATTATTGCCGATATACGGCCACAAATGTTGGAAAAAGTCATCGAAAATTGGACGTCCAGATTGGACTACATTCGCGCCAGCCGTGGCGGTCATATGCCAGAAATCATATTTAAAATGTAATGCCACAAGATTATCTTTCGGATAAATAAAATTCATGTCAATCGAATAATCCATCGTTGTTTTATTGTAACTTAAAGTTCTATACCTCTATAAAAAACACGCTTTACAAAGTTTTGTGTCCAATTTTTTTTTGTTTTACTTCGAAAAAATTAAAATAAAAGAGAGACACTATAATACAAAGAGAAGGCAAATGAATAATAGTCGTCTAACATCTAAGGCATAATGGACAGCAGCAGAGTATAAACGAAATACAAAAAGGAAAACGGAATCGTTGGAAAAGGTTCAACACTCTGTAAATGGTGGATGGCAGCTGGCAGGAATATCTTCTTCTAGTACATGTGGTAGTCTGGCTGAGGTATTAACTCATCAAATGACTAACGATGCGTTAATTTCCATAATGGGGAATCTGGCATTTAGACAACATTACATCAACATCAGCAACAACATCAGCAACAAACTCATCATCATCGTCAGTTCAGTAGCAGCAGTATTGGCATCAGCATCAACAACATCTCTGGCATTCACATGAAAAATACAACCAAAAAAATGGAAACAAATTTATTCACTTGGTATAGAGTTTAGAAAAAGAAGGAGAGTGGGAAAGAGATAGAGCGAGGGGAGAGAGCGAGTCAAGTACTTTTTCAAGCTAAAAAGTCAAATTGAAATTGTTCAAGCGAAATTTGAGTTACTACCTCTACATGTTTACTAAATACCTACTACGACTACAACAAACATTTTTAAAACAATTTATCTACCACTACTTTAGCACTTCTTACTCTACCCCTCACACTGACTCATATTGATATTGGATTTTAAATAAACCGAAAACGATGTGAACGTAAGTAAGTAAGGAACCTCAAAATCATGTGCTACTGCTACTGCTACTGCTGCATCTGCTCCTGCCTTCTGTCTAAATCAATACGGCATGGAATTGAATTGGAGAAAAATAAAAATCTCAGCATTTTCCATACGTTCTTTGTCAGACGGGATGACTTGTATGATATACCAGGCAGAGCCAGTAATTGTAGGAACAACAGAATAGAAAGAAAAAAACAAAAAATAATCGAAAAGCCGAAAACAAAACATTCATCTTTTACTGTGCATTCTTAGTAGATTTTGCAGTAAATTGATTAAATTAATTTCGTCAGGCATACAAGCATACAAGTCAAGAAGAGAAAGGGCTAGAGGGTGCGGTGTAATATTTGAAGTAAATGCGATAAGTGAAGACATGAGCGTGCTTACAAGAGACAATCTTTTCCCCTTAAATAATTTGTTTTTATAGTGCTAAAGTTTATCAAATCTTTTAAAGGGAATTGCAATGTGATTTAAGTCTACATAGGCGAGAAATTGATATTGTTACGTTTAAAATATAACCCCGTAGATTGCGAATAAAATAAAAATAAATTTATATTTAGTTTTAATTAGAATTCTTTATTATTTGCACAATTCTGTGTGCCACTGTTCACAACTTTATGTAAACAACAACAATTGCTTTTTCATTCCACTGTTTATAGCCTTTCCATAGACAGTAACAATTACTATTATTCGACAGATCTTTGTAACGCAGATCTTCAAACCACGATTGCTCTCTTCAAACGTACTGCATCTTCACACAAGCCTGACTGATTTTTACTAACTCACTCGCCTGCTTGGCCTTTCCTTTCATACGGCAGAGTAAACAGTCTGATATTCGTGGCTTCGCCTTCCCGAAATCTCTTTAAATGTAAACCCCGTTGCTTCATTATTGTTGTTTGTGTATTTTGTTTACATTTATTCTTGTAGTGTTTGTTGTTGTATTTTTGTTTACTTGTTTACTATTTTTTATGCTGGTGTTTGTTGTTATATTTTTGTTTACTAGTTTAGGATTTTTATGCTGGTGTTTGTTGTCTTATTTTTGTACACTTGTTTACCATTTTTTATGCTGATGTTTGTTATTGTATTTTTTGTTTATAATTTTAATATTAAGCGACGTAAAAGCAAAACACCAATATTTAAAGGTCCGCCAAATAAATTTTTTTTGAAAATGCTTTAAAAAAACTACTGAATATTTTTTCAAATTCCTTTTTTATTTAAAAGTACAATCCTTCCGATTAATAATGGAAAATAATTTCATTCAAATGGCTGCCTCGGCTGGCCATGCAGTAGCCTACACCAGAAGATGCCGATTTTGGCAAAAAAAAATCATATTTTCAGATGAAGTTCATTTTGATCTTGGCGGGTATGTAAACAAGCAAAATTGTCGCATTTGGGTCACAGAAAACCCGCACGCATACATTGAAAAGCCGACGCTTTTCACTGTTTGCTGCGGATTTTGGTCCAGAGGCATAATTGGGCCATTTTTCTTCGAAAATGAGCAAGGAGTGGCCGTTACAGTCAATGGCGATCGTTATCGGGTCATGTTGAACGAATTTTTGTTCACAAAAATTGAAGAGGAGGATATTGGCAACATTTGGTTTCAACAGGACGGCGCTACGTGCCACACAGCCGAAGCTATACTCGATGATTTGGGCCTTGTTTTTGAAGATCGCATTATCAGCCGCAGGGCTGATGTCGTTTGGCGACCTCGGAGCTGCAATTTGACACCGTTGGACTATTATTTGTGGGGTGCCGTCAAAGATAAGTGTTACGCCGACAAGCCCTAGACAATTGACGCTTTAAAGGACAATATTCTTGAAGCCATTGGTGAAATACAGCTGCACACAATCGATAATGTGCTTAAAAATTGAATCGAGTGTGTAGGCTACTGTATGGCCAGCCGAGGCAGCCATTTGAATGAAATTATTTTCTATTATTAACCGGAAGGATTGTACTTTCAAATAAAAAAAGAAATTTGAGAAAATATTCAGTAGTTTTTTTTTTGTAAAGCATTTTCAAAAAAAAAATTATTTGGCGGATCCTTTAAATTTTTCATTTTCGTAACAATATTTTTTATTTTGGTAGCAGCTGGATTTAAAATAAAGACGATTAAGCCATTTTAGGCTTTTTGACTAATTAATTAAACATCTTAGCTGTTGTGCTGCCCAAAAAACTCGATTTTTTTCTGTTAAGCAATGTGTTAGGTTAGGTTAGAGGACGTGTACTTGTCAATTAAGACAAGTACAGTACCCGGTGGTCGAATTGACCCATTGTACAACGTCCTAGTTTCTCATTTTGAGAAACTTTTTTCATGCCAATTTTATTTACTCTCAGAGTTTTTGCCAGAAATCTGCTGAGAGGAAGCCGCCGAAAAATACTTTTTGTATTTTGTCTTTGATGTCTGGCCTGGGGCTCGAACCCTGGCTTTGCGTCTAATAAGGCAACACACTACCTACTAGACTACGGCTACTTCCAATGTGTTACTTTCATTTGAAAATCATTTTCCCCCACAAGATGTGCTGATAGCTGCTCCAATTATGACTTTTACGGCAATCACTCAAAGCGTTCCGCCTTCTACGCCTCTGCTTTTTCATACGACAAAACAACTGTGTGTGTGTGTGGCATGTATGTTCATGCTACTGCTTCTACTGGTGATGCATGATGCAACACAACAATAAGCCTTAATTTTGCAAAATGTTCTTTTGTTATTGATTCTTTTGCAATAAACAAACGAACATATGCACATAGCCGGGACAGACAGACAGACAGACAGACAGTTATAAAGCAATTTAAAGTAATTTATTGTGCCCCATTTATCGATCAAAATTTGATTGAATATAAAACTTATTTTCCAATTGAAAGGATTTCTGAGAAACAACAAAGAAAAGAACAGAAAATAAATTTAAATATTCTATACAGTAAAAAAGAGTTTCTTTTATGCAAAGGAAAGCTGGAAATCATAGAAAAAAAAATTATAAAATAAAATAAAAATAAATAACTTGTGATAATTGTATGCAATTTAATTAAAAGGATTATAAAAATATTTACTAAACTAAATCAAAAAGAAATTTCAAATTCAATCAATTAAACAATTTTCTGCAAAAGAAAAGAAAAAAATTTCTAAAAGATAATTTAAATTCCTTTAAATGACTGTTTGACTTTCTTTAAAAACTTGCATTGTTTCGTTAATTTGTCATATCCCATCTACTATTGACACTGTTGCAGACAGCATATTGGAAACGTGTTAATTTAAATTCTGCTGCTCCTTTTTGTTTGCCGCCAAATCGTGTCAATTTGTTTAAAACACTACATATAATGCCTGCTGCTACACGCACAATATTCCTGGCCTTCGTTAGTATCGCCAATTGACATTTTCATTTTTAACATCCTGCACGCTCTTATCATCTTTATTATCATCAACACCGTCATATGACATCTATTTCCTTGCAAAACATGTTTGCAAGATAATTGGGTGATAACGTCGATCCATTCGCCGCCCAGAGACTGTCTATTTGTCTTTTAGCCTTAATGGACATTTTTTAAATTGCAAAATACAAAATTTGGTTTCTCTTTTTCAAATATTTTTATAAAGATTTGTTTTAAATCGTGTTATTTTTCTTATCCTATGGTTTTTTTAGTTGTTTTGTTTTGTTTTAAAAGAAATCCTTGATGAAATTTGTTGTAAACCAGAAAATTAAAAAATAAAATTTTTGTTGCATACTTTTGTGCACTCAATATGTGACACTCGACCAGAGGAACTCCAGAACTCCATTCACATTAAAATAAAATTTCAGTTTTTTTCTTGGTTTTAGTTTTCAGTTCATGCAACATAAAAACTATTTAAATAAACCACAAACACAACTAGATTTTTACATTTATATGGGGGTTAAATCCACAAGACCAGGCACACAGATATGGCAAACGAAATGTACGTGGTTGGTTTCATAATTTCGTTAAACTAATGGAAATGAAGTTAGAAATACATACATACATCCATAATTGGCCTTTACCACCCTTCAGTCAGGATTACGGCCTAGCTTCTCATATATAGATGCGAAAAATTTTTTCTTTTTAAAGGGTGTTTTTTATAGAGATATAGAACTTTAAGTTGGCATTACTTTTCAAGATGGCGACCGATTTAACAGCTGTCAAGTGATGTATTCTCAGTTTGGTTTGGCAATTCATCATGAATAGACTCACGCCTGAACAACGCTTGCAAAAGTTACAATTTTATTTCGAAAATAATGGTTCTGTGCGGAATACGTATCGCGCACTACGTCCATTTTATCGTCGACAAAATCGTCCATCAGAGCAGTTAATTCGATTAACCATGGAACGTTTTCGCACCACGTTTACTCTTATTGATAACTCGCATCCCCAGAGACGCTGTACGGTGCGTACAGAAGAAAAACTGACTGTTTGGTGCGCTTTATGGTCTGGTGGTATCATTGGTCCGTACTTTTTCAAAAACGATGGTGGCCAGAACGTTACAGTCAATGGTGATCGGTATAGAGCCATGATTACTAACTTTTTCATTCCTGAATTGAATAACCATGATGTCCAGGAGATGTGGTTTCAACAAGACGGCGCAACATGTCACACAGCTCGTGCCACAATAGACTTATTGAAAGAAACGTTTGGTGACCACCTAATTTCACGTTTTGGACCTGTGAATTGGCCTCCAAGATCTTGTGATTTAACACCGCTAGACTACTTTCTGTGGGGCTATGTAAAGTCATTGGTCTATGCGGTAAAGCCACAAACGCTTGACCATTTGGAAGACAACATTCGCCGTATTATTGCCGATATACGGCCACAAATGTTGGAAAAAGTCATCGAAAATTGGACGTCCAGATTGGACTACATCCGCGCCAGCCGTGGAGGTCATATGCCAGAAATCATATTTAAAATGTAATGTCACAAGATTATCTTTCGGATAAATAAAATTCATGTCAATCGAATAATCTATCGTTGTTTTATTGCAACTTAAAGTTCTATACCTCTATAAAAACACCCTTTATAAAATTATTGATTGTTTCTTTCAAGAGAGCAAAGGTAAGAAAAAGTTTCTTATTCTTCCTTGACTCCGCCTGCGAAAAAGGATGTTTTCAGCAACATTTTCACACGCTCTATTTTGTATTGTTACGTTTTTACCTTTGAAAAACGTTTGAAATGTGAGCTCGTAGATTGCAAATAAAATAAAAATAAATTTGTGTTTAGTTTTAATTAAAATTCTTTATTATTCGCACAATTCTGTGTGCCATTGTTCACAACTTGATGTAAACAACAACAATTGCTTTTCTTATTTATTCATAAGCTTATACCCTTTGCATAAATAATAACAATTAATAGACAATTATTCGACAGATCTTTGTAACAGAGATCTTTATACCACGATTACTCTCTTCAAACACACCTCGTCTTCACACAAGACTGACTGAACTTTACTGACACAGTCTCCTGCTTTGCCTTGCCTTTTAAAGGGTCCGCCAAATAACTTTTTTCTTTTTGAAAATGCTTTAAAAAAAATTACTGAATATTTTCTCAAATTTCTTGTTTTTATTTGAAAGTACAATCCTTCCGGTTAATAATGGAAAATAATTTCATTCAAATGGCTGCCTCGGCTGGCCATGCAGTAGCCTACACGATCGGTCCAATTTTTAAGCACATTATCGATTGTGTGCAGCTGTATTTCACCAATGGCTTCACGAATATTGTCCTTTAAAGCGTCAATTGTCTCTGGCTTGTCGGCGTAACACTTATCTTTGACGGCACCCCACGGCTCCGAGGTGGCCAAACGACATCAGCTCTGCGGCTGAGAATACGATCTTCAAAAGCAGGGCGCAAACCATAGAGTGTAGCTTCGGCTGTGTGGCACGTAGCGCCGTCCTGTTGAAATCAAATGTTGCCAATATCCTCCTCTTAAATTTTTGTGAACAAAAATTCGTTCAACATGGCCCGATAACGATCGCCATTGACTGTAACGGCCACTCCTTGCTCATTTTCGAAGAAAAATGGCTCGATTATGCCTCTGGGCCAAAATCCGCACCAAACAGTGACTCATTTTGGATGCGTCGGCTTTTCAATGTATGCGTGCGGGGTTTTCTGTGCCCCAAATGCGACAATTTTGCTTGTTTACATACCCGCTAAGATCAAAATGAGATTCATCTGAAAAGATGATTTTTTTTTGCCAAAATCGGCATCTTCTGGTGTAGGCTACTGCATGGCCAGCCGAGGCAGCCATTAGAATGAAATTATTTTCCATTATTAACCGGAAGGATTGTACTTTCAAATAAAAAAAAAAATTTGAGAAAAACGTTATTTGGCGGACCCTTTATATGGCAGTCTGATGAATGTTCTTTACCATTTGTTTTATGGTGGTGTTTGTTGTTCTATTTTTGTTTACTTGTTTAGCATTTTTTATGTTTGTTGTTATATTAAGCAGTACGATAGTTTGTAAACAGTTTTGTTTACTGCATTGTTTTGTTTTTACAGCTTTTGTTTATAATTTTAATTTTAATTTCTAGATTTCTCATTTTCGTAACAATATTCTGTAAAGCTTTTAAAATTTATTAAACTTCCTCATAAAGCGTGCCACGTAAATAGAAATAAAAAGAAGAGACTCATGCAAGTAGTCGTATATACATTTCCGTTTCCTGTTTACTAGAAATTAGTAACATTTTGTTGAAATACTAAAAGGAAATACAATTAAAAAGCAAAACATAGAAACAAAAATAGAAAATTTTCGAAAACAAAATAAACCGTAGCATATAATCTACATATGGAATGTTGTTGAATATTTCATTTCAATTTTTCTCTGCTGGCACTGGCACTGCCACTGTTACTGCCACTTCTCTAGACTCTACCTTGTCACTCACTCACTCACTTAGTGAAGAGGACCCGCATTTAAGCCATACGAAATAGAGGAAGTCAAGTAAAACTAAAACAAATATTTTGCATTGCCACAGTCCTACTATTTGGTCTTTTTTCTTCTTCTTCTTGTTTTTCTTTTGCTGCATGTGAATATTTTGTCAGAAATTTTGTTGAGAAAATAAGTACTTCAACGTAAAACGAGTATTCATTCGTTTGTTGGTTTGTTGAAGAGTTTCTGTGAAAAAAACGAAAAAAATTGTCGACTCAGTTGGTTGTTCCCCCCTTTAAATCGAATGTTGGATTCATTTTCATTTGCATAAACATTTGATTGTTTTACTTCTTAGTTGTTGTTCTCCTTGTTGTTGTTGTTCTCGTTTTAGTTTTTTAACATTAAAGTCTTCAAATGAAACAAAAATTTTTCGCAATCATTGCTTTTGCGGTTGTTGCAAGTTTGTGTGCCACATTGTTTTCTGTTGCAGTCAAATCGATCGTTGTTGTTTGGAAGAAAAAGTTTCGAATGTCATCATCTCATGTTGTTTGTTGCACTGAATTAATATTGTTGTTGTCGTTGTTGTTGTTATAAACTTTTTTGTTTTTGTTTTTAATGTTGCTTATAAATGACAAGTTTTAATAAGAAACCTCTTGAGGAATACATTTGCAGAAGGGTATGGAGAGGGGGATGGGGAGAAGAGTTTGAAAAGTTTGAATAATTTCTCCATTTTCTCCATTTTCTTGTTGTTGTTAAACGGATTAGATTGGGGTGTTTTGAAATAAATTTGCATGAATGGAGTTCAATATTCCATGAAATATTGTCAATTATGAACACAGTGACGACAGTTTTAGTTAAGTTCCTTAAAATACAACGAGAAAAACAAAAAATATTCTTTAAAAGATTTTTATCGTGTTAACATGCATGTTTACTGGTCAAAGGCCGGTGAACCCCTAGAATGAAAATAGAAAATTTTAAATTGAAGGCAATTTCTTTTAGATATTTCTGTCTGATTCTACATTTGATCGTAGTAGCACATCTAAGCCCGACTTTCTTGCTGATAAAGAGACTTAACTCCCGATAAGAAGAGTACATGTGCAGAAAAATGGAGATAGCATTGTAAAGAAGCTGAGGAAAACGTCTTAGCAAGTGATATCTGGTAGATATTGTTGCGTTAAGGGAAGGGCCTACTGCCCCAGTAATGCAAAAAAAAGCCTGGTATTAAAAGGCATCTCCAACAAAGCCATCAAAGGTTAATCAAAAGCAAAACCGGCTCTACTCGCCAACTTTTTCACTAAATGCTTACGTACATACATACATATATAATTCGTCATGACAACCCTTCAGTCAGGATTACGACCTAGTTTCTCACACCACTTATGTCGTGTGTGTTAATTTTTATACATGAGTGACTGTAGGTCCCAGTTTAAAATTGACTCCGAACGTTAGATTTTTGAGAAAATTTTCATGGCAATTATATTTATTCTCAGAGTTTTTGCTAGAAATCGGCTGAGAGGAAGTCGCCGAAGAAATACTTTTTGTATTTTGTTTTGATGTCTGGCCTGGGGCTCGAACCCTGGCTTTACGTCTAATCAGCCAACACACTACCTACTAGACTACGGCGACTTCGTGGTCTAACAGAAACAATTATTGTGGCGTCATAACGGAATTACGTGCCCGTGTTGGTCGATGCGAACTGTCCTTTATCAACTATGTGGTCATAATCATTGAGTCCTTTCTAAACCTTAAAACCTCTATGGATTATGCTTCTTAGAAAGCAACAAAAATTATAAAATCAGTAACCAGAGTGGCACTACATTCAAGGTGACCCAGGCAGATTAAAAAGTTTTTGCTGTCTAGAGTAATACAGAAGCTGCTTAAGAATTTGTAATTTATAGCGCACTATTGCTTCAGACGTGGCTATTGACATAGACGATTATAAGTCGCCGTTGTCTAGTAGGTAGTGTGTTGTTTAGTGTTCAAACCCCAGGTCAGACATCAAAAGGAAAATTTAAAAAAAATATTTCTTCGGTGACTTTCTCTCAGCAGATTTCTGGCAAAAACTCAGAGAGAGAAATAAAATTACCATGAAAAATTTTTCAAAAAATCTGTCGTTTGGTGTTGACTTTGAACTGTAGTTCCCGCCGCTCATGTATAAATTTGACACACACAACATAAATGGTGTGGGAAACTAGGTCCATAATCCTGACTGAAGGGTTGTAATGACCAATTATGTATGTATGTATGTATTGACATAGAAGGTATTATTATCGTAGATAAAATAGCAAAGAAACTTTTCCTTAATATTGTAAGGAAAAGCAAAAGGTCTCTTCAAAAATAACAAGAAAAATTAATCCATTAAATGGTCGATGATGTGATAAACTTATTCCACAGATATATGGATGGGTTAATCATTCCGATTAGATGTGTTTTGGAGATGCATTTTCATATAATGATTCTGTAAAAAGCAATTGTGGCGTGATCAACATATTTAGTAGAACTGTTTATAAAATTCATAATCATTACACAACCAAGGTTGTGTGAGGGAACAAATTCTTTAATTACCCACCTAAGTACATATATACATAATTGGCCATTACAACCCTTTAGTCAGGATTGCGGCCTAGCTTTTCACACCACTCATTTTGTGTGTGTTAATTTTATATACGAGTGGCGGGACCTACAGTTTAAAGTCGACTCCAAACGACAGATTTTGGAGAAACTTTTCATGGCAATTTTATTTTTACTCTAAGAATTTTTGCCAGAAATCTGCTGAGAAGAATTCGCCGAATGGCCTTACGTCTAATAAGCCAACACGCTATCTACTAGACTATGGCGACTTCAAGTTCGCTTTATAAAAAACGATTTCAAAACTTAACACTATAATTAAGCTTGTGTGGCTATAAAGATTACTGCATTCAAATTAATACATATCAATTCCTAAATTAAATAAATCTCCATATTAAATAACAATATTTAAATAACCATACGCAGTAGCTTGTTCTTTAGAATTTTTTCCGTTTCCTTTTTAATTTCTTACAAGTATTTGCATAATTTTTGGAGAATACGTTCTCAAGTGTGGAAGGAAAAGCAATGGAAAAACCTTTAATATCGGTTTGAGACACGTTTTGAGGAAATTGCAATTTCCTCATATGCAAACACGAAACGATATAATAAAAGCCACATGTGTAACATTTTATGCCATCGCTCTCTCTCTCTCTCTCGCTCTCACATATACTGCTTTGCAGTTCTTTTGTATTCACACGCTCGCCTATTATTTCTTACTGTCTTCGAAATTGGCAAAAAATAATAATGGATTTACAAGGAGAAAAAGTACGGAAAAAAGAAGAAAAAATAAAAAATAAAAAATAAACTGAAATATAAAATAAAATAATTTATTGTACCTTTTTTTTTGCTCTTCTTTGAAAAAGAAAAAAATGCATTATGGGTGCTGCTGGTGCTGCCATTCATTCATATGTGTACGAGAGTTTTATTATGGAAAGACACACACAACATGCATGTGTTTGCATGTATGTGTATGAGAGAGTAGCTACTTTCTTTTTTTTTAACTCGTAGAGACATTTATTTAAACAGACATTTAGCAGCTGTGACTTTTTCTCTTTTACTTGTTTTTTTTCTTTGTTTTTTATTTTTCACTGCGTGAGTAATTGTTGTTACTGCTTTTGTTCTGTTGTGAACAACAACAAGTACAATGACTCCATGTTGTTGTTGTTCTATGATTTTCTATTTCCAGTTTCATTTCGTTTGTTTCTCATTCAGAAATAAATTGTCATTGTTTTGCAATACCGACCCTGAATGTCATCTCTCTGGTGGTTATTTATTTCTACACTTTTCTTGTTTTGTTTCGTTTTGTGTTATGCTTTGCATACCCCTTGTTACCACGTGTTATTGTCGGTGTATGTGTGTGTGCAGCTAAAGAGTATACATAGGTGTTTACGTATGAGTATAACAAGAGAGTTTATAAAACTTCCTGTTGTTTCTTATTGTTGTTTAAATTTCAACACTTTTGATTTCATTCGGTTGTTGTGTTGAAAACCTAGTCTATCCTTTTCATTATTTGTGGGTGTAAGTCTGTTTGTTTGTATTGTTATTGCTGTTGCTACTGTTTTGAAAAAAATGGAAAAAATCATTAAACCGTTAAATCAGTTTTTATAGTTGTTTTGTTCGAATGCCAATAATTCTTTGCTTTATTCTTGAACAGGGAAAAAAATCACTTGTTCTTGAACAAACAGGGTGTGTCAAAAGAATATTGAAATTTACAAGATTTATTGCATAAATGCAATGAATTTGTAAAGGGTCCGCCAAATAACTTTTTTTTTTGAAAATGCTTAAAAAAAAACTACTGAATATTTTCTCAAATTTCTTTTTTTAATTGAAAGTACAATCCTTCCGGTTAATAATGGAAAATAATTTCATTCAAATGGCTGCCTCGGTTGGCCATGCAGTAGCCTACACCAGAAGATGCCGATTTTGGCAAAAAAAATGATCTTTTCAGATGAAGCTCATTTTGATCTTGGCGGGTATGTAAACAAGTAAAATTGTCACATTTGGGGCACAGAAAACCCGCACGCATACATTGAAAAGCCGACGCACCCAAAAGGAGTCACTGTTTGGTGCGGATTTTGGTCCAGAGGCATAATTGGGCCATTTTTCTTCGAAAATGAGCAAGGAGTGGCCGTTACAGTCAATGGCGATCGTTATCGGGACATGTTGAACGAATTTTTGTTCACAAAAATTGAAGAGGAGGATATTGGCAACATTTGGCTTCAACAGGATGGCGCCACGTGCCACACAGCCGAAGCTACACTCGATGTTTTGCGCCCTGTTTTTGAAGATCGCATTATCAGCCGCAGAGCTGATGTCGTTTGGCCACCTGGGAGCTACGATTTGACAACGTTGGACTATTATTTGTGGGGTGCCGTCAAAGATAAGTGTTACGCCGACAAGCCAGAGACATTTGACGCTTTAAAGGACAATATTCGTGAAGCCATTGATGAAATACAGCTGCACACAATCGATAATGTGCTTAAAAATTGGACCGATCGTGTAGGCTACTGCATGGCCAGGCGAGACAGCCATTTGAATGAAATTATTTTCCATTATTAACCGGAAGGATTGTACTTTCAAATAAAAAAAAGAAATTTGAGAAAATATTCAGTAGTTCTTTTTAAAGCATTTTCAAAAAAAAAAGTTATTTGGCGGACTCTTTAGCTTAAAATAAAGCATTTCTCCGTACTGAACCGCTTTTTGTGCCTTCGAGGGTATAAATGTATCCAAAAACTCAAATGCCATAAGCCCGTTCATTCGCAGAAAGTCATCATATTGGTAACATTTCTTTGGCCACACCCTGTATAACAATACAATATTGTTGATTCCTTTTTTTTAATAACATAACAGGGAACTTTTTCCATTTGTTATAATGTTTTGTTGTTGTCAACAAACAGCTGAGTCTCGAGTCGTATTATTCAAGGGTATGTGTCTGTCTGGGTATATGTAAGATTTAATACTTCATTCTTAACTGATTTCTTTCATTCTTATTCTTTTTCATCATCATCAATTTTATTTGTATTTTCTAACTGTTATTTTCTATTTTCTTTTTTTTTTTCTTCTAGGTATGGAAAACTGCAATTGTTTACAATGTTCAAAAAACGTGACGTAATGAAAAGGTATTTTGAATGCAATTTCGCTAGGCTATTCGGTATTGATTACTATTTTATAAGTATAATTGTGGTTAAAATTTAAGCTAAATTTTAATGACTTCAGCTCCAACTCCTTATAATTTGTCGCCAGAAATCCTTTTTAGCCCATAATTACTTACGAATTTAAAATCAAATAAATTTTCTTGTCTATTCGAAATCAAAGTAAAACAAATTGTTCCTCTTCTCAAACCTTAATAAGAAAAAAAGAAAAGAAAATAAAATGAAACGAAACGAATAGCTTAGCCACAAAAAGTTAAAACGAGAAATAAATTCATGCTGTCATCAAGAGTGTTTAATTTTGGACCAAAAGTTAGAGAAAATCTTTCTTATTGTCTCTGGTTAGTAAGGAGAAAGACAGAGAGAGTGAAAGAGAGAGTAGAAAAGAACCTCAAATTTTAATGGTTAAATAAGTGGTAAATTTGTTCTCCAAAATTCAACAATCATTGGATAAAGCAAAGCGTTTTTGCTCTCTGTCCTCTATACAAATATACAAAAAAAACACAATGACATTTAACAAGAGACAGAGAGAGACAGAGAGAGAGAGAATGTTAAGTAATCCAGTTATAAGTTTATATTGTTAAATATCGTTTTTATTGCAGTCTCCTCCTTCTCCTCCTTCTCCTCTTTTCAACACTTAATCCTTTTTGGTTTTATTTGCCACAAAAAGGAAAATAGAGAAGCAGTTAGAGGAAGTGACAAATGAAAGTGTATGTGTGTCGGTCTGTCTGGCTGTCTTTATTTGTTGTAAATTTAAATGAAACGGGTTTTTTTTATTTTTTTGACATCTTAAAAGAGAATTTCTTTTTTGTATTTAATATGAATATGGCTGAAGAATGAGACTCATTGTGATCACAAGGAATTGTGAAACTAATTGGCAATAATTATAGAATACTAGCTGTACCCTATGCGTGTTGCTGCGCCACCAACTAAAATTAATTTGAAGGAACGACATTACACAAATGCGCAATTAATTTTAAATCATTTTATTGATTTTGTTTCCCGTTGTCCTGATGACGGGCCTGAGTAGTACGCATTCGAACAGTTTCGAATCTCACTTCTCGTTGTTCAAGTGGTTTTAAGCGAACGGGTCTCAGCGGCATATACTCGAAGATTTTCCAGTCCCAATGCTCGTTTGATTCTGAGGCTCGTAATGGTGTTTTCTTCCGTGCTTGAGGTGTAGGTCGACCAATTGCTTGTCATTCATTTTGAATAATTTTCAGTGACGCCATCCATTGGAAATTAATCGCACCAACCTCCCGCGACTCAACAACTTTAACAACTTTGTTAAAGAATGCACAGTTTACGATTTAAATGATTTTAAGTAATTTTCAGTGGCGCCACCTGTCGGAAATTGGTCACACTAACTTAGAAACCTTCGTAGGCTCATGCGCAACAACTTTGTCAAAGATCATATCATGATAAAATGCACAGTTTACGATTTAATTGATTTTAAGTAATTTTCAGTGGCTCCACATGCCGGAAATTAGTCCGACCGACTTAGAAACCTTCGTTGGCTCATGCGCAACGACTCTGCTAAAGATCATAACATGATCAAATGCACAGTTTACGATTTAATTGATTTTAAGTAATTATCAGTGGCGCCACCTGTCGGAAATTAGTCAGACCGACTTAGAAACCTGCGTAGGCTGATGCGCAACAACTTTGCTAAAGATCATAACATGATCAAATGCACAGTTTACGATTTAATTGATTTTAAGTAATTATCAGTGGCGCCACCTGTCTGAAATTAGTCAGACCGACTTAGAAACCTGCGTAGGCTGATGCGCAACAACTTTGCTAAAGATCATAACATGATCAAATGCACAGTTTACGATTTAATTGATTTTAAGTAATTTTCAGTGGCGCCACCTGCCGGAAATTAGTCATACCAACTTAGAAACCTGCGTAGGCTGATGCGCAAAAACTTTGCATAAGATCTTAACATGATCAAATGCATAGTTTACGATTTAATTGATTTTAAGTAATTTTCAGTGGCGCCACCTGCCGGAAATTAGTCATACCAACTTAGAAACCTTCCCCGGCTGATGCGCGACAACTTTGCTAAGGATCATAACATGATCAAATGCATAGTTTACGATTTAATTGATTTTAAGTAATTTTCAGTGGCGCCACCTGCCGGAAATTAGTCACACCAACTTAGAAACCTTCCCCGGCTCATGCGCAACAACTTTGCTAAAGATCATAACATGATCAAATGCATAGTTTACGATTCTATAAGGTACATACAAACAAATATTCATTTTTATATATATAGACTATGGGAGGTGACACGCCCACTATAGCCAATCCGCCCATTTTGTTCATATATACGTCAAAGTACTCCATACAAAATTTGAGGGTTCTAGCTGTTGCAGTTTATGAGATAAGCGACATTAAATTTAATTTAAATTATTAAATACTTATTGGGTATGTGGGCGTGGCACCTCGCCTACTTAAAATTTTATAAATAAAAAGTAGCCTATAGTCCCTTCCAGACATACAGGAAGGTACTGTTAAAATTTCAAGAAAATCGGTCCAGCCGTTTAGCCGTCTATAGACTGCAAACAAACAAACAAAACCACAAACAAATAAACACACATTCATTTTTATATAGAAGAAGAAGAAGAAGAAGATATAGACGTAGTATTCCAATTACTGTCGTGTATAAAATATTACATAGAGCTGACTGGTGACGTATACGTAATATTTTGTTAGACACTAACACTCATACTTTTTTTATTTTATTTTATTTTATTTGCCTATTTCAACATAAAAAGTAGCCAATAACTCCTTCCAGACATACAGCAAGATACTGTGAAAATTTCAAGAAAATCGGTTCAGCCGTTTAGCCGTCTATAGACGTCAAACAAACTCAGAAACGAATAGACACACATTCATTTTTATATATAAGAAGATAACCGGGTTTATTTTTATTTGTAAGGCTTATGAATAGATTTAGTTTTTGAGATTCAAGAATACAGAAACTTGATCTGGATTATAAATAAACACAGCTGCAGCTGTTGAAAACTTGATCAATTCATTTGGCAATAAAGTTGTAGGATTTAAAATTAATTCAAAGGAAACAAAACAAGATTCCATTGTAGCAGAGGAAGTCTTGGTCTGATCAAAAGATAAATCTTTGATGGTTTTTATGATAACCATTTTAATAAAGCAGAGTTACAATAAACATACTTCGAACTGATGCAATATCTCGCTGGAAAGCCTAAAAATCATGTTGTATACTGAGTCGTACGCAGAAATTTTAGACAAAACTGTCTCAATTAATTCCAAGCTCATTTACTAACTTATTTGGTCATTACAACCCTTTAGTCAGGATTATGACCTAGCTTCTCACACCAATCATGTTGTGTGTGTTAATTTTATCCATGAGTGGTGGGACTTACAGTTTAAAGTCTACTCCAAACGATAAATCGAAATCAAAAGGTGGCAAAACTCCCTTCACACCCACAGAATTTCAATTCTATGCACCCAAGGAGAAACAATCACTGGGTACATTCATATAAAGGGTGTTTTTTATAGAGGTATAGAACTTTAAGTTGCAATAAAACAACGATGGATTATTCGATTGACATGAATTTTATTTATTCGAAAGATAATCTTGTGGCATTATATTTTAAATATGATTTCTGGCATATGGCCGCCACGGCTGGCGCGGATGTAGTCCAATCTGGACGTCCTATTTTCGATGACTTTTTCCAACATTTGTGGCCGTATATCGGCAATAATACGGCGAATGTTGTCTTCGAAATGGTCAAGCGTTTGTGGCTTTACCGCCTAGACCAATGACTTTACATAGCCCCACAGAAAGTAGTCTAGCGGTGTTAAATCACAAGATCTTGGAGGCCAATTCACAGGTCCAAAAGGTGAAATTAAGCGGTCACCAAATGTGTCTTTCAATAAATCTATTGTAGCACAAGCTGTGTGACATGTTGCGCCGTCTTGTTGAAACCACATCTCCTGGACATCATGGTTATTCAATTCAGGAATGAAAAAGTTAGTAATCATGGCTCTATACCGATCACCATTGACTGTAACGTTCTGGCCACCATCGTTTTTGAAAAAGTATGGACCAATGATTCCACCAGCCCATAAAGCGCACCAAACAGTCAGTTTTTCTGGATGTAGCGGCGTTTCCACATACACTTGAGGATTACCTTCACTCCAAATGCGGCAGTTTTGTTTGTTGACGTAGCCATTCAACCAGAAGTGCGCTTCATCGCTAAACAAAATTCGCTTATGAAAATCGGGAACAACGGTAATCTCGTTTTGGGCCCATTCGACGAATCTACGCCTTACTTGATGATCGTTTGGCTTCAAATCTTGCACGAGTTGGATTTTGTAAGCACGCAAACCAAGATCCTTCCGCAAAATCTTCCATAAAGTGGATGGACACAGATCCAATTCCTGTGCTCGCTGGCGGATGGACTCATTCGGGTCTTCCTCAATGCTACGCTCTACAGCAGCAATAGCTTCTTCTTTACGCACCGTACAGCGTCTCTGGGGATGCGAGTTATCAATAAAAGTAAACGTGGTGCGAAAACGTTCCATGGTTAATCGAATTAACTACTCTGATGGACGATTTTGTCGACGATAAAATGGACGTAGTGCGCGATACGTTTTCCGCACAGAACCATTATTTTCGAAATAAAATTGCGCTATTTGCAAGCGTTGTTCAGGCGTGAGTCTATTCATGATGAATTGCCAAACCAAACTGAGAATAAATCGCTTGACAGCTGTTAAATCGGTCGCCATCTTGAAAAGTAATGCCAACTTAAAGTTCTATACGTCTATAAAAAACACCCTTCAAAAACTATCCCAACCAAGGTTTTCCCGCATACTACTATCCCTACATCAATCAGCCTGGCTATTTGAGTCCCTTAATTGCTGTACTGTTTCTAAATATACCCAATGCCAAAATGATGAATATTGAATGCCGTGCCTGGCCGCGAAATATTATTTATAGCGGCAGTGTACGCGATCATAAAGGCTCTGTTACCTTCCAAACCTATATCGACTCTAAAGTTCAGAATTAATAAATATTTTCGATAGCCTCTTGGTTTATTAGTTCTAATAATAGTAAACAACTACGACCACTATGTTTGCCAACATAATGGGATGATGTTGCTCCCCAACACACCACAACCACAATTTTGCATTCATTATTAAATAAAATCAGTGACTCTAGACCTACATACATATGTACACATACACTCACAACTTTTAATGCCCTCAGTATCTTTATTAACCTTTAAAAAAAAAACAAAAATAACAAAAAACCGTTAACTTTATAAAGATTTTTATTGAACTGCATCGGTTCTGGTAGTTAATTATTAAGAGATTATGAGATTATTATCATCTATAAAACCTAGATTTTAAATAGAATTCAAGTTTCAATGATAATCGCAAAGGAGTGTTGAACAACATTATAAAACTAAATTCAACATTAAAACACGTTGTTCTAAAGGGTCCGCCAAATAACTTTTTTTTTTCTGAAAATGCTTTACAAAAAAACAACTGAAAATTTTCTCAAATTTCTCGTTTTTATTTGAAAGTACAATCCTTCCGGTTAATAATGGAAAATAATTTCATTTAAATGGCTGTCTCGGCTGGCCATGCAGTAACCTACACGATCGGTCCAATTTTTAAGCACATTATCGATTGTGTGCAGGTGTATTTCACCACGAATACTGTCCTTTAAAGCGTCAATTGTCTCTGACTTGTCGGCGTAACACTTATCTTTGACGGCACCCCATAAATAATAGTTCAACGGTGTCAAATCGCAGCTCCGAGGTGGCCAAACGACATCAGCTCTGCGGCTGATAATGCGATCTTCAAAAACAGGGTGCAAAACATCGAGTGTAGCTTCGGCTGTGTGGCACGTAGCGCCGTTCTGTTGAAACCAAATGTTGCCAATATTCTCCTCTTCAATTTTTGTGAACAAAAATTCGTTCAACATGGCCCGATAACGATCGCCATTGACTGTAATGGCCACTCCTTGCTCAATTTCGAAGAAAAATGGCCCAATTATGCCTCTGGACTAAAATCCGCACCAAACAGTGACTCATTTTGGGTGCGCCGGCTTTTCAATGTATGCGTGCGGGTTTTCTGTGCCCCAAATGCGACAATTTTGTTTGTGTACATACCCGCCAAGATCAAAATGAGCTTCATCTGAAAAGATGATTCTTTTTTTTGCCAAAATCGGCATCTTCTGGTGGAGGCTACTGCATGGCCAGCCGAGGCAGCCATTTGAATGAAATTATTTTCCATTATTAACCGGAAGGATTGTACTTTCAAATAAAAAAAAACAAATTTGAGAAAATATTCAGTAGTTTTTTTTAAGCATTTTCAAAAAAAAGTTATTTGGCGGACCCTTCACATTAAATCGAACTAAACAGTCCTTAAGCACAGTGTTTAAAACCCAAATTAAGTTCTGTGTAAAATATTTTGAAATCAGTACCATAAATTCTTATAAAATTACAATTCAAATCCCTAAACCACTTCTTCTTTTGCTTCTTCTCGTTTAAGTTGCCCTTAAAAAAGGGGGAATTTCACAGAAATCCCTCAGAAAAATTGCGGGCAATGAAAATCCACTTGAATTTCTGTGTAAAAACAGAGCAAAAACAATTCTTGTGGCTGAGAGTGGTACAAAAAAATTATATGTTTAACTACATATGTATTGGTAATATACGTACATATGTATGTATACATATATAAGTATGCCTGTGTGTGTTTCTTTTAACGATATCAAACAAAGTGTTGAAATTATAGTCGAGTATCGCTTGTTTGTAAATTCTTTCCAATTTTCCTTTGAACAAAACCAACAACAACAACAGAAGCAATAACAACAGCCATAAATTATAATTTAGAAAATTTTAACCCACACTGACACACATACACTTGTACACACACACTGTTTTATACACAATTGAGTATGCTTCACCACTGTGCCAAGTGCTTTGCTTGTCTTATTTAGTGGGTTTCTTAAACCAGTTTCTCTGTTTACCATCTTCCGTTGGCCCGATGGTCTCCTTTTCATACTCTTCTCGTATTTCTTCTTGAGAAAAGGACTCCCTTAGAATGAGTAACAAATTTGACACTTGTTTCAAACAACAACAACAACAACTACAACCACAATAAAAAAATTGAAGAAAAACAACAGAAAGCCAATAAAAAAAACGAAAACCAAGAGGGCAAAAGTTGTAAAGCAAAGTATAAACACTTGTTAAGTGTTGAAAGTCTTTAAAAGTGATTTGTTTATTAATAAATTGCAATCAAAATATAACAAAAACAACAACAACAAGAAAAATATTAGAAAAGAAGTAAATATTATGATTTATTACAGAGAATTTAGAAAATTGAGTAGGAAAATTATAAAAGACGGACTTTTTCTTCGTAAGTTTATTGAAAGAAAGAAAAAAAATGAAATACAAATTTAAACCAAAAACCCTGTCATATTGGTTTAAGAAAGTGTATTTTTAAATTTGTGACTTAAAAACCAGAAGAAGATGAATTAATAAATCGAAGAACATTTAAAAAGTCATTTACAACAGGAAGAACAATTTTGTTTCACAGCAATTTGATGTAAATTTTCACAATTTTGAAGCGTTGTTTTGCAATCAAATGATTCATATTCACTTTTCAAACGTTTTAGAACAGAAATTTCCACACATTTTGACATTCTTAACTGTCAAAACTGTATTTTGGTCCAGAGGCATAATTGGGCAATTTTTCTTCGAAAATGAGCAAGGAGTGGCCGTTACAGTCTATGGCGATCATTATCGGGCCATGTTGAACGAATTTTTGTTCACAAAAATTGAAGAGGAGGATATTGGCAACATTTGGTTTCAACAGGACGACGCTACGTGCCACACAGCCGAAGCTACACTCGATGTTTTGCGCCCTGTTTTCGAAGATCGCATTATCAGCCGCAGAGCTGATGTCGTTTGGCCACCTCGGAGCTGTGATTTGACACCGTTGGACTATTATTTGTGGGGTGCCGTCAAAGATAAGTGTTACGCCGACAAGCCAGAGACAATTGACGCTTTAAAGGACAATATTCGTGAAGCCATTGGTGAAATACAGCTGCACACAATCGATAATGTGCTTAAAAATTGCACCGATCGTGTAGGCTACTGCATGGCCAGCCGAGGCAGCCATTTGATTGAAATTATTTTCCAATATTAACCGGAAGGATTGTACTTTCAAATAAAAAAAGAAATTTGAGAAAATATTCAGTAGTTTTTTTTTAAAGCATTTTCAAAAAAAAAAGTTATTTGGCGGATCTCATGTGAACCGAGATCGTTTTTAATGGGTCAATGCTTTGAACTATTGTGAACTATTAGATGAAGCCTCACCCCACATAATAAGCTTTCTCGGCTAGAATAAAGATATTTGTATCTATCGGACATACGAATAGATCTACTTTGAAGTCATCATATCTCGCTGAAGCTCATTAAGCTTGTATTTCACGCCCTTATCGTAATTCTAACGTACTGTGCTCAATTGCTATACATTTGTGAATTTGTTTTTGAAAACAACGCTCGGCTTTCTGGAAGAAGAAATAGATATTGTTACGTTTTTACCTTTTAGAAACTTTAAAATATAAGCAAATAAAATAAAAATAAATTTCCTTTTAGTTTTAATTAAATTTTTTTATTATTCTTACAATTCTGTGTGCCACTGTTCACAACTTTATGTAAACAACAACAATTGCTTTTCTTTGTTATTCCTCTGTTTCTACATTTTGCATAAACAATAACAATTACTAGACAATTATTCGACAGATCTTTATAACGGAAATCTTCAAATCACGATTGCTCTCTTCAAACACACCGCGTCTTCACAGAAGACTCACTGAATTTCACTGACTCACTCGCCTGCTTTTCCTTACTTTTTATATGGCAGGGTAAACAGTCTGATGAATGTTCTTAAAGACGAGTGTTTATGACTTCGCCTTCTCCAAGTCTTTATAAATGTAAACATCGTTCTTTACATTTATTATTGTAGTGTTGTTGTTGTATTTTTGTTTACTTGTTTACCATTGGTTTTATCCTAGTGTTTGTTGTTATATTAAACAGTACGATAATTTGTAAACAGGTTTGTTTACTGCAGTGTTTTGTTTTTGTGGCTTTTGTTTGTAATTTTAATGTTAAGCGATGCAAAAGCAAAACACCAGTATCTAGATTTGTTATTTTCGTAATAATATGTTGTCTAGCGCTTAGAGATTAAGTACTTCATTACATAGTGAATTCGTATTCCATCCTGCCAAAGTTGTTTATGTCTTTCTGTTCCAAAATGTTGAGCTGCTTGAGTATTTATGAAACTAACCGTTATGATACCAACTGAGTTAAGGTGACCATATTTTTCTTAAAAGTTCCTTTTTTAAGAGAATTTGCAATTTAAAGCATAAAAAATGGCCGCCATATAGTACATATGCATTTCAGTAGTTGCCATTTACTTTTTCTCTTTAAATTTTCTGCTCCTTTTCTTTTAGCTAAAATTTATTTGAATTTCTTTTTGTTACTCTAAAACTGTCCCCTGTTATTTTGTTTTGTAAATTTTTTTTATTTATTTTAATTTTTTTTGTTGTCCACTGTAAGTTGTTTAATATTTTTGTTTTTGATGTTGTTGCGCTGTCTGCCAGACATTATTTATGGCCGGCAATGAAATGAAATGGAAATAGACGCTCATAAAAACCCGTCAACATTTATGGATTTCAATTAATTTAGTGAAGTGTCAACGAGTGTGAAAATGTGTCACAACAACCAACACTATTTTGCTGAATTTCACTAAATAAACACGAGGTTTTTTCAGCAACATTTTTTCTATTTTTGTTTGTTTCAAATGCGAAAATTTCAATGATTTTGTAAAAATACTTGTACATCAATATTTGTGTAGTAATACTACAGCATGTATCCCGTTCTAAAAAAATGAAATGTTTGTAGAAAGAATGAAAAAAAATTTAAATTTTTTTTATATTAAAGTCAGGCAACATTTAAAACTAAACGTACTTTTTGTCAGAATATAGATTTTGGGATATTATTTGGGGTATCGAAAATTTAATTTGCACCAATTTCGTTTCCAACCATGTCCTCTTATAATAGAGTTACTTTCGTGTATGGCCCATGCTAATGGCTGCATGGATATGAATGTGTATGTGTGTGTGTGTTTTTATGTTTGTTGGGAAGAACATTTTTGTGGAGTATGAAAATTGCTTGTTAATCCCGAAAATGTCTACTAACATGGTGTGGGTCCTTTTGCTCTGCTCTGGATTTAGTTGCACGCTACACCTCGAAGAATGGTGAGCTCATACGTGTGGCATTTCGCTGAAGTATTTAGCAGCTTAAATATGCTACCATAACTCTCTTCAAATCAGTAACTTCGCTTTGATAATCATTCTCAAGGGGACTAAATTCAGGTTCACTGTTGTTCAAAGCAACTAAATATGATGTAGAGACCAGAAATCAGCAATGAGTATTCAAAAAGATGAGTAGAATCGAATCATACTCATAATTTACTTACTGATACTAATACGCATTCATACCTGTTTTAATATCATGGAACTTCTACTCATATTCAAAGTTTGAAATACTCATGGTATTCATACTTAACAACCCGTATGATGTTATTGATTTCGACTCTCCATAACTCAACATATATACGAAGCACAAAATGAGTATGAATCGCTTACGAACACTAAAATACTTACTAGAAGGTTGTGTATTTGCTCTGCTTTCTGCTCTGTCTTTTTTGCTTATGTATCTTTTTTCTTTTTTTGTAAATGTAACAACAAATAAGACTGAGACAAATAATGAAACATATTTCGAATGGTATGAGTTTGATGTCAACGTTGTACGCATACTCATTGCAACCTGTATCTATAAATCAACGTTGTATTGAGTATGAATGAATCAGGGTACATAGTTAAATTTCAATATTGTTGACTCACTTATATTAAGAATTTTATGAGTGCTTATGAATAGCGAAAAAGACGATTCATTGCTGATTCTTTTATCAGAAGTACTTTAATTGTACATAAAATTTTTTTTTACGCTGAGGAGGAGTAAATGTACCTAACCGCACCATAGGGGAAGTCGTCACTATGCCCCGTGTGTGGGGCCCTCACCCACTAAATATCCCCCTCCTCTTTTGGGCTCTTTGTGCCCACTCCGAAACTACTGTGGTATTACATCGAAGTAGAGTCCGTCTGACCATTTGGCCCCTTTATATCCATATCCGCGTCCGGATTGCGCAACAAAATCCGAGAAGGTGTCTAAACATTCATTCTAATTCTCTTATCCAAGTCAATTTTCTTTGATTTCAGTAAGGCCTTAGTGTAACTGGCTATGCTGTTCCAATTCTCCTCGCTGTTTAGAATTACTTCGCAGAAGTTCTCGACAGTACAGACGCCGATTTTGGCCTCAAGATTCCTTCTTTCCAATCTCCATCTCTCACAATGAAAGAAAGTGTGTTAAGCATCATCAACCGACGCATCATCATAGATGCAATTTGGTCGTGTCATCTTCTCCATTTTAAACAGGTACTTACAAAAGTAACCGTGTCCGGATAACAGTTGTGTTAAATAGTAGTTAACCTCGCCAAATTTCCTCTCTATCCAGGGGGTAATACCGGGGAGAAGTTTTGCCGTCCATCTACCGCTCGTCTCAGTGTTCCATTTCTCTTGCCAGTGTTGTATGGTTCGCTTTCTGGCGTCGTCGACATTTACTGTCTCTCCGTGCACGTTTTTAGTCTCCCACACTTTCTTCCGTTCGCTTGCTTGTAGACGTATAGGTATCATAGCACTGGTTACCAGTATTGCTGACTTGGATACAGTTCTATACGCCGATGCTACTCTAAGTGCAGCGGTTCGTTATACCGATGATAAAATTTTCATCCTACAGTCGACCTTCAATTCAATAGCAGAATAGAGTCCGTTATTGCCATCATCAATCTGCGTCTGCTCTGTACAGGACCTCCAGTATTAGCCGTAAGCCTGCTAAGCAAGGAGGTGACCTTAGCGGCTTTGGTTGCAGCGTGTTCTATCTGAGCCCAGAACGTCAGTTTAGGGTCCAGTCGACTACCAAGTTAGTTGACTACTTTCCGCGTCGTCAGAGTGGTGTCGCATATTGTAACGTCGATTTCGAGCAGTATACGCTTCCTTGTAAGACGTATCAACTCTGCCTTCTCCGTTGCGAGTTTGAGTCCTCTGTCCTAGAGCCATGACTTCGTTCTTATTATTACCTGGTTGAACTTTCTTCTAGCCTCTTCGACATTCCGAGCCACAATTATGGCCGCAACGTCGTCTGCATATCCAACAAGATGCGCGCCATCTGGCATCTCCATGCGAAAGATGTCATCATATGTTACGTTCCATAGGCCAGAGCCAAGAATTGATCCTTGAGCAGCACCAGACATAACCTGTTTTCTGTTGTTTGTACAGACAAGGGCTACAAAGTACTTGGACTTGTAATGGCTTCATATAGTCGGATCTGACCTATTTGTTGTATCTGCCTTACTTACTTTATTTGTTCTCATTTTTTTTTCCACTCTCATATATAATAAAAAGGACAAGAGCAACAACAATAACTACAGCAATAGCAATAAGCCACCAACATATTGTTGTTGTTGTTGTGTGGCTTGTTTTGTAAATGTTTTGTCGGTCGGTCGTTTTTTACCTTTTTGTGTTGTTGTTCGGTTTTTTTCCCTTCATTTTCATTTGGGCTTAAATTCCAATTTAACTGGATTAACAGCCAAAATAGTTGAACATAAAAATATATATGGAGAGTGTGTTTGTGTGTGTATGAGAGAGAGAAAGAGAGAAAAGGAAAATAACAGCACAAGGATAATAATAAAGGAGAAGACAGTGCATATTTTATTCATTTAAATTCACATACAGAATTTGGTTATAAGATCGTTTTGCATCAGCACTTCAAGCCTTGAAATTTTATGCCAGACATTTTGATAAAGAAAAACTGATTGTGATTGCGTCGATGAAAGTTCTTTAATGAATTACGTTCTGTAATAAAAATGTTGTTGGGTGCCCTAGTAGTCTAGTGGGTAGTGTGCTAGACTATTAGCGTGAGGGTCGTGGGTTCGATTCCCACCAGAGACTCTGGTCTGTGACACTACACCGAGCACATAGTCAAGTTACTTCGCTCGTATATAATTAGGATATAATTTGTAATTGTATTGTAATTAATAAATAAATAAATAAATATAAATGTTGTTAAAATGAACATCAGTTTGGCAATAAAACCTAGAAGAAATTCACTTTCGTATGCAGGTTAAAAACAAAGATCTCTTTCGTTGAATCAACATCACATTGATGAAGACTGTGGTCCTGATATCCATATTGTTATATGGCACAGAGGTATGTGTAGCCAGTTATCACACATGAATACTAAAGGGTCCGCCAAATAACTTTTTTTTGAAAATGCTTTAAAAAAAACTACTGAATATTTTCTCAAATTTCTTTTTTTATTTGAAAGTACAATCCTTCCGGTTAATAATGGAAAATAATTTCATTCAAATGGCTGCCTCGGCTGGCCATGCAGTAGCCTACACCATCGGTTCAATTTTTAAGCACATTATCGATTGTGTGCAGCTGTATTTCACCAATGGCTTCACGAATATTGTCCTTTAAAGCGTCAATTGCCTCTGGCTTGTCGGCGTAACACTTATCTTTGAAGGCACCCCACAAATAATAGTCCAACGGTGTCAAATCGCAGCTCCCGGGTGGCCAAACGACATCAGCTCTGCGACTGATAATGCGATCTTCAAAAACAGGGCGCAAAACATCGAGTGTAGCTTCGGCTGTGTGGTACTTAGCACCGCCCTGTTGAAACCAAATGTTGCCAATATCCTCCTCTTTTCTTGTGAACAAAAATTCGTTCAACATGGCCCGATAACGATCCTCATTGACTGTAACGGCCACTCCTTGCTCATTTTTGAAGAAAAATGGCTCAATTATGCCTCTGGACCAAAATCCGCACCAAACAGTGACTCATTTTGCGTTCGTCGGCTTTTCAATGTATGCGTGCGGGTTTTCTGTGCCCCAAATGCGACAATTTTGCTTGTTTTGCATACCCGCCAAGATCAAAATGAGGTTCATATGAAAAGATGATTTTTTTTTGCCAAAATCGGCATCTTCTGTAAGTCGATCGCAGGCCCACTTAGCGAAGCGAAAACGCATTGGATGGTCAATTGGCTTCAACTCCCTTTGTATGGCGTCATACCAAGGTCTTTATGCAAAATTCGTCTCAATGATGTCTCCGAAATGTTCAATTGTTGAGAACGACGGTGAATTGATATTGATGGCGCTTCACGTACACTTTCTGCCACAGCAGCAATATGCTCGGGTGTACACACTGTTTTTGGCTTTTCACACTTTGATTTATCGATGAGGATGCCAGTTTCTTTCACTTTTTTCACAAGATAACGTACATACGGTGCTCCTCTTCTTCCAAAATCCGTACGCAATTTTCACACACATTCTGCGACATTACCATGATTTTCAAAGTAATGTCGCAATATTTCCCAGCGTTGTCAGCGAAAGGATAAAACTAATTATCTGTCAAATCAGACATGAGCTAAGTGTTGCCATTCACGAAATAAGCACTAGTTGAAAAAAAACGTTAGATGGCGGACCCTTTAATTCTCTTCAGAAATTTAATTGTAAATTTTCTAGAATTTAAATTTTAAATTATAATTTGAATGAAACTTATGTGGAAGCCTTAAATGAAATTCTTGCCAGAAATTTCTTAATTTTACAAACACACAAATAAGTTTATCTCATCGTATAGACATGATAACATAAAGTTAACATTTGTAATCCTTTTGTTATCCTTTTTTCTTTGCCTGTGCCTATTCTATTTTGGGTTTGTTTTTCATTAAAAGGCATTTTAACTAATCCCAGTTAATATTCTGTTTGTTTTATACATAATCTAACTGTATATGGAATAATATTACACATACAATTACAGGAAACTGGTAATTGTATTTGTACATGCATATATTGCTATGCATAACTGAGTATACAACAACACCAAGACATGTTTGTCTAGTTAATTTATCACGAAGTACCAAGCTTTTGTGATTTTGCATGAATTTATTTTTGATTGCGTTAAAAGAGTCTCAGATGTTTTATTATTTCAAGTGCTTATCGCTTTCGTTTTGTATTCCCTTAGAATTTATTGCATTCATAGAAATATTTCGTTTGTAAGGCGTTTTGTCTTTGTCTCTGTGTCTGTGTCTGTATCTGAGTCTGTGTCTTTGGCTATGTGTTAATTTATATTTTTGCAAACTTTTTTATTTTTGTTGTATTTCGATTCAAAATGATGTTCTAATCCTTAGAAAATTACCACGTTAATGCTATTTTGACATTTTTGGTTTAACTTGTTAAAAGCAAAGAAAATGAAAGAAAAAAACTGAAGCTTAAACTGAAACTGATAACGATGACAACAATACCAATAAAGACAAGAAGAAGCAGCGCAGTTAATGAAGAAGAGGCAAATGTATTCACTTCTGTTGAATGTTTAAAAAGTTTCCTTCTGTGCACAATATTTTCTGTTCTTTTAAAAATATTGAACACTTCTGTGATATGTTGCTGGAGTACCATCTACTATCCAAGAATGGTAGAGAAGTGTTGCCTCCATAAGCTCAGCATTCTTTGCGAATTTGTTACTCGGTTTCTGTTTTCATTTTTGCATGAAGACGTTCGGTTAAACGTTTGACCTTTCGATCGAATTTGTGAGCATCATTCCTACATCTGCACCACTCGCCTAACTCTCGTTCTCGCCATTCCTGCTCCATTGTCTTGCGTGTGAATCATGCGTTGGATATATTCTACGGTCATCGAACCCAAACCTCTTATACGGTGTTGCTTTCTGGTGGACTGCTCTGGACAGACAACACAACGTCGGACTTCTTGACATGGTCAGAAGGTCTGCGGCCATTTATATAACTGGCGCTCTGCGCACCACCCCCACGAAAGCCTTGTTCGAAATGCTCAACTGGCTTCCTACTGTGCTTCTCGCTAAGCAGGCGGCTAAGTTTGCTGCGACTAGACTTAATGCCCTGTCTCGTTGGCTCATTGTTTTTTCTGGTCACTGCACTATTCTGGAGGTTGATCCAGTGGGCCCCGTGAACATCGACTATCTCCCTGCTGAATACTGTCTCGATAGGGGTTTCCACTTTATGATTCCGAGTAGGGACGACTGGTATCCTAATACGGTTGTCCCTCCGGAAGTCCTGGATATATATACCGACGGCTCTAAAATCGATAATGGGGTTGGAACCGTTGTCCCTCCGGAAGTCCTAGATATATATACCGACGGTTCTAAACTCGATAAAGGGGTTGGAAGCGGTGTCTACTCTGGGAAGCTGGACCTGAACATTTCCTTCCGTCTGCCGGACTACTGCAGCGTGTTTCAGGCGGAGGTGATGACAATTTACCGGCTGCACAATGGATTCTCGTCAAAGGTGCTCCTTGCACTCGCGTCTCGGTCTTTTCTGATAGTCAGGCCGCGATAAGATCTCTATCGGGTTTCGTGAATAACTGTAGGATCGTTAGGAAATGTCGCCGCTGTCTCGACCTTCTTACTGGGAACTTCACCAGTGTCTTACTGGTGTGGGTTCCCGGACACAATAACAGTCCGGGAAACTGTAGGTCCGACGAGCTCGCCAGAGCTGGTGCGCTCCTTCCGGAATCCTCTTCAATTGAATTAGGTACGCCACTTGCCTCCGTCAAGTTGGACATTGCGCGGAAATTCTTTCGAGACGCCAACCTATCCTGGGTCAATGAGGAGTCCTGCTCCACCGCTAGACTGCCCTGGCCCTTAATGGATAGAAGGCGTACCAACCAATTACTTGGTCATGGTCGTGACGCCATCTCAACCACAGTGGCCGTGCTTACAGGTCATTGCGTTATGGGTAGACACGCGGAGAGAATGAGGCTCCCATTTAACGATTTCTGCCGTGGATGCAGATCCGTTGAGGAAGAGGAGACTGTTATCCACTTTCTTTGTCAGCTCCCGTCTCTTGCTAGGTGTAGATATAGGTTATTTGGCTCTCCATTTCTTGTCAGCTTGACGGAGCTATCATCCTATTGATATCAAGGATATAGCTTCGTTCATCAAACTTTCTGGCTGGTTTTCCAGTGTAGGGTACTCGTGCTTTTGATGTGCAGCCCTTGCACTCACCAACTTCTTTTTCTTCCCTGATTTTGGTGTAACTTGGTCAGTACAGGGCCTGCGTTCACCCGTGGCATCGCAACGGGCCGCTATGCGTGCTCAAGTGAGCTTTGTGATATCAGAGCTACCACTCCAACTTAACCTTGTGTCTGAAGAGGCGTCTCTTGTGCTTTCTCCTCTCTCTGTAGTTTTCAAGTTGGATTTTATCAAATCAAAATTAGTGACGTGATCATCGGTTCGGAAAACGGCGTAGCCTAGTAAGTAGTGTGTTCGCTTATTAGACTTAAAGCCCGGGTTCAAACTTCAGGTCAGACATCAAAACGAAAATATAAAAAAATATTTCTGCGGCGACTCTCAGCAGATTTCTGGCAAAAAGTCTGAGAATGAAATAAAATTGCCATGAAAAAGTTTCTCCAAAACCTGTCATTCGGAGTCGACGTTAAACTGTAGGTACCGCCACTCACGTATAAAATTAACACACACAACATGAGTGGTGTGAGGAGCTAGACTGCAATCCTGACTGAAGGGTTGTAATGGCTAATTATGTTCGTATGTATCATCGGTTCCTGAACCGGGCAAAAATCTTTTTCTGCTGTTAAACTCATTCTCCACATTGAATTCGTAACGTTGTGATTATACTGAGGGCGAGTAATTCAACTCCAAAGGCCAACTGTAAAGTGGGAATTTTAGTTGTCCGTCTTTTCTATTTAAATAATTCACGGGTTATTGATTTTTTTTAATTGTAATAATTTTACCATGTTTCGCAATGAGTATCTTCTAATTTAACGCTCAATACTAAACACCAGCTAGCTTTTTGTATTTGTTGTTTTTCACTTTTAAGCCATAAAGCTGATGCCAATACATACATACCAATGCTTTGCCAAATGAAAAGTGATAGAAAAAGATGTCAATTATTAAAGTTTAAAGTAAACTTGTGTGATGGGTTTCTTATCTGGCAGCGTGTTTTGAGAGTGTTTAAAATACAATTATTTAATGTCCCTCAAGGACCTTCACTCATTATGTTAATTTACTTTTCTACACAGTTTTCAGCAAATGCCTCTCACACTTCTCACACAATCAGACTACAAACAACAGAAACAACTAAGAACAGAAAGAAAGAGAAAACTCTCTTGATACACGAACAAAATAAAACTGTCAGACAAGTCAGTTGAAATGTTGGCTCCGGTTGCCTTAATGAAACCCTCCCTAATAAGTATAAGGAATAGGGGGTAGGAGTGGAGGAGTAGGAGTGATAGTGTTTTGTAGAGAGATAATATCGTAATTTAAGATTTATGTGACATTCAATGTTAATTGAGCCGATAAATTGTTAAATTTTTGCTTCCACATTTAAACTACAACCAGCAACACTACAGCAGTAACTGAACAGAACTGAACTGAAATGAATTGTATTGTATGAGAACAGCAATGTTGTGGGGGGGGGGGCATAAATTTCTACAATTTAATAGACTCAACAAATGTACCAGCATGCAACCGATCCCTATGCCGCCACCGCAACAAAGCATAGACGCTGCCAAAGTCTTATTTTTCCAGGTTTAGGTTCAGTTTCAGTTTCAGTTTCTTATTTACAGTCTCAGTTTCAGTTTCATTTTTATTATACGCGCAGTACAAGACTGTTCTTTCTATAATTTAATTACTTTTTAAGTTAAGCCATAAATTAGCTTTAGACTCTCCTTTCTTCTCGTTTTTTTTCCTTATTTTTGCAATTCGTTTCCTTGGCTCCTCTCTATTGTATTTAGTTGGGAAAGTATTTAAATTTCATTTTATTTAGTCTTTCGCTTCATTTTCATTTATTTAAATGCCATTTGGCATTAACTAAACGCTAAGAGAGGCAAAATCAATGCCGCTATGCAAGTTTTCCTAGATTTATTTCATGAGCTGGAGTCTGGTATTTTCCTCTATTTCTTGTTGTGTCTACTTTTAGAGGATTTTCTTTGTATTTTTCTTAATATATTTACTTTTGCAAGGCAAAAAGTCTAGAAAAACAAAGACAAAAACTGGGGAAAATATTTCTGAAGTTTGTCTTCCTTAAGAAAATAGTCTTCGGTTTGCTTTGCTTTTCTTTTTTCATTTTATTACCGATCCACCAACGGCCAACAGGCCAGCTTTAACAAAGACCTTAATATAGGGACTCTCTGTTTCAATAGAAGTTTTTAAATTATGCACTCGTTTACAGGCATTCTATTACACGTTGACTTTGACTCTGTTTTCTTTAGACAATGTTTTGTGGCAGGAATACACTTACACACAGAGAGCAAGAGAGAGAGAGAGAGGAAGTAAATAATAGCATTAAACGTTTGCATAGTGTTGAACCTCAAGAGGCATTTATTTTTATCTACATAAACTTGGTATCGAATACAGACCAGAATACACAATCGCAAGAGAGTCACTGAGAAGAAGAATATTTTTGCATTCACTTTTAGAATTCAGAGAGAGAGAGCGAGAGAGAAAGACCAAATGAAATTACAACAAAAGATTTAAATTTTACATACGAACGCATTGCACACACTGCACACGAATACAATAGAAAACACGATAAGAGTGCTTCTTAAAGGACATCTTTGCCTTACATTTCCTGCACGTGTTGATTTTTTCTTATTTTACAAAATAATACGAAACAAAATTTATTATTAAAATCCTTTCAAAGTGAATATTTTAATTAAACAGAATATGTTATTAAATATTTAGGGAGCCCTCTATTGTTCGCTCTCCTTAGATAAACATACGAATTGAAGTATTTGTAAGAATTACTTTCAATACTTTGTAAAATGCTTGAACTGATAAAGTCTAGCTTAGGTTAGGTTAGGTCGGAGTGGTAGCTCTGATATCACAAAGTTCACTTGAGCACGCATAGCGGCCCGTTGTGATGCCACAGGTGAACGCAGTCCCTGTACTGACCAAGTTCCATCAAAATCAGGGAAGAGCAAAAAGTTGGTCAGCGCAAGGGCTGCACATCAAAAGCACGATTACCATACACTGGAAAACCAGCCAGAAAGTTTGATGAACGAAGCTGTATCCTTGACATCAATGGATGATAGCTCCGTCAAGCTGACAAAAAATGGAGAACCAAATAACCTAGTATATCTACATCTATCAAGAAACGGGAACTGACAAATAAAGTGAATAACAGTCTCCTCTTCCTCAGCGGATCTGCATCCACGGCAGAAGTCGTTAAACGGGAGCCTCATTGTCTCTGCGTGTCTACCCATAACGCAATGACCTGTAAGCACGGCCACTGTGGTTGAGATGACGTCACGACCAAGACCAAGTAATTGTTTGGTAAGCCTTCTATCCATCAAGGGCCAGGTGAGTGTAGCGGTGGAGCAGGACTCTTCATTGACCCAGGATAGGTTGGCGTCCCGAAAGAATTTCCGCGCAATGATAAAGTCTAACTGTGTGAACTATTTTCGAAACAAGTGGGCTCAGTAAATAAACTCCATTGGTCTCTGTTGGAAGTTATTTTTATTACTTTGCTATGTAGTTTACGTGTTGTTACGGTGTGAATGTTGTTGAATATTCGTAGCAGCTGAAATCGCAGTACCGCTCTAGCAATCTTCTTTTTTGATTCATGCTAATTGGATACATGGGTTGAATATGATGTAGAGACCAGAGAACAACAATTTCTACACAAAAAGATGAGCAGAATCGAATCATTTTCATAATTTCTGATACTTATACGCCTTCATACTTATTTTAATATCACGGAACCTCTACTCATATTCAAAGTTTTAAGTACTCATCGTATTCATACATAACAACGCGTATAATGTTGTCGATTTCAGCTCTCCATGACTCAACATATACACGAATCACAAAATAAGTATGATTCGAGGAAGAAAACTATAATACTCACTAAGAGCATGTGTTTTTACTCTACTTGCTGCTCTGTCCTTTTTGCTTATACGTCTTTTTTCTTTTTTTGTAAATGTAACAATAACTAAGAGTGTAAATTTTAATGAATGATTCGAGTCACTCTATGAATCATTTATAAGTATTAAAAATATTTTTCTAAAGTTATGAATCTAAATGAGTAGGCTTATGAATCAAACATATTTATTTAGTTTTATTTTATTTGCAATCTATTTTATCAATTTAAAATAAATAAAAAAGAATTTATGATTGGCTTTGTTAGTATTTATGAATTGAGTTACCATACCCATATGTAAAGTAAAGATACGATAATAATATGCTGTGTACCTAACTTCCTTTTTTTCTATTAAGCGTAGATCCTTTAGAACTTTTTCTATATAATGTCCTTTATGTGATTGTCTTTAAGGTTTCAGAGCAATCCTGCTTAACTAACATTATAATTGCATGCAGTTGAGGTAGTTCGGTTGTGTTTACCAGGAAAGTTCGAAGTGATTTTTCAGTTTCATCGATTGTACTCTCGAAGGGTAGAATACAGTGGAGTGGAAGCAAAAGCGATTGTCAGTCATAATAAAAATTTTATAAATTATACAAGACTGTTGGAGGAAAAGAAACTGCTTGGCCCGATTCATACTTGTGCTGTATTTGTAGGAGCGATTCTGTTGTCCATTTCATTGTGCAATACTGAACGATGAATTTTGTAACCTTATGTATTACTTTTGATTAGTCCCATTGGTTTCTTGAGCATACGTCCGAGCTGGTTTACAATACTTTAACGCAAGCTAATGGAGAGCTATATTTACTTACTTAATTAGTCATTACAAACCTTTAGTCAGAATTATGGACCTAGTTTCTCACACCACTTATGTTGTGTGTGTTAATTTTATACATGAGTGGTGGGACCTACAGTTTAAAGTCGACTCCGAACGACAGATTTTTGAGAGACTTTTCATGGCAATTTTTATTTTACTCCCTGAATTTTTGCCAAAAATCTGCTGAGAAGAAGTCGCCGAAGAAATATTTTTTTACATTTTCGTTTGATGTCTGGCCTGGGGCTCGAACCCTGGCTTTACGTCTAATAAACCAACACACTAGCTACAAGACTACGGCGACTTCGACGACTATACATTTAATCTAATTTAGCCTTTAACACTTGGTCGTGAAAGTTCGTTTTGAAATAAATTATTATCCAAAATCTTACAACTTTAGCCATCTAGCCTGTCTGTCTATTGCTTCCTAGTATTTCTGGCTTTTTCCTGCCCATATTGTCTGCCAAACGATATTTGCTAAGAAATATTGTTAAACTTTAAGAAGTAAAACTGAAATCGAAATTGCAATCGAAATCAGATTTAAAAACAAAGTTTAACTTCAATAATATCGCACACACATGTACATAAATACAATTTAACGCTTGAACAGATGATTTCTATGCCAATGAATTCAATGACCAAAACACGTGACTTAAATAAATGGAAAAATATAAAAAGAAGAAGAACAAAAAGAAATCCAAAGACTTAAGCACATACACACATATTCTAAGTGTGTGATGTGAACTTGTAGTGTAACGGTATGTTTAAAGAAAGAGTCCTTGCATGTCGTTCATCCTCAAATAACCATTAAAATTGCCAACAACATTTATAATCTGACTGACCAGGAATAAACTTACTTATACATACATATGTATGTCTATGTGTGCGTGTAGGTGTATTTGTATTGGCTTTTTTGGTTTGGCTTTAGAATAAATTAGTCAATTTATTTTAAGCCTAGAAAAGAAAATCTAAAACCAAAAGAAGAAAGAAAACGAAGCAGAAGGAAAGAAAAGAAAAACACATCAGATCATGATATGCATACTCATGATATAAAGAAAATTGAGTATCCTTATCCTTATGTTTCGATATGACGATACCCCGTCATGGTGTTTATCAACAAAAAGTTTGTTTTCTCTTCTTTTTCTTCTGCTTTTATAACTTGATTTTACGGTGGCTATTAAGAATAAATAGCAATGCGTGATAAGAAAACGCAACCAGTTCGATTTGCTCTACTACCACTAGCCTAAGAGATGTGTTGCGAGGAGGGATGTCGAAAGGAATTCAATGCAGAACAAGTTTAACTTCTAACCCCCCACCACAGCCTATAGGTATGCTACACAAAACATTGTTTAACATAAAAAAACAACAACTACAGGATATTGGTGGAAAATAGAGAGAGTGAAAGAGAGAGAGAAAGATTGTTGTTGGTGTACGTGCTTTAGCTATAACATGCATTAGAAAACAGTGTGTATATGTATGTATGAATGTATCGGCATGCGTGTAAGTGTTTTTATGTATTTAACGATTATTTGCCTCAGTATGTGTCAGGTGTTAGTGATAGATTTGTCAATGTTTGAACATTAAATAGAAAACAAAAGAGGAAAAAAGAAACACACACACTCTACAAACAAAGAACCTGTTCAATTTCTATTGTTGGTTTTCAATGTTTATTACGAAAATCATAAAACAAAAGTAGCTGATGTCTTTAATAGCATTTACAATAGAATAATAGAAGACGTTTTGAATACATACAAACACACACACACATACACACTAATACATAATATTTATTTTGTCTGTATTTCTTTTGTATACTTAAGTTACATAAATTTACTTTGCGTAAGAAAAATAAATATCATGGAAGTTATATTAGATTGTATTTGTATTTAAGACTTTAAATATTGGCTAAGGAAGTAAGGAATTACGATTAAAAAGTTTAGTTTTTTTTGTTTGTTTTTTAAATTAATGTACCAACAAATACTTTAAACAACAATAAATAGTTTAAGGTATCAATTGTTTTATTTATGAAAATGAAATTCTCTTTAATTCCATGCTTAGGCAACATGTAGGAAATAAAGGTTCCGCCAAATAACTTTTTTTTTTGAAAATGCTTTAAAAAAAACTACTGAATATTTACTCAAATTTCTTTTTTTATTTGAAAGTACAATCCTTCCGGTTAATAATGGAAAATAATTTCATTCAAATGGCTGCCTCGACTGGCCATGTAGTAGCCTATACGATCGGTCCAATTTTTAAGCACATTATCGATTGTGTGCAGCCGTATTTCACCAATGGCTTCACGAATATTGTCCTTTAAAGCGTCAATTATCTCTGGCTTGTCGGCGTAACACTTATCTTTGACAGCACCCCACAAATAATAGTCCAACGGTGTCAAATCGCAGCTCCGAGGTGGCCAAACGACATCAGCTCAGCGGCTGATAATGCGATCTTCAAAAACAGGGCGCAAAACATCGAGTGTAACTTCGGCTGTGTGGCACGTAGCGCCGTCCTGTTGAAACAAAATGTTGCCAATATCCTCCTCTTCAATTTTTGTGAACAAAAGTTCGTTCAACATGGCCCGATAACGATCGCCAATGACTGTAACGGCCACTCTTTACTTATTTTCGAAGAAAAATGGCCCAATTATGCCTCTGGACCAAAATCCGCACCAAACAGTGATTCGTTTTGGGTGCGTCGGTTTTTCAATGTACGCGTGCGGGGTTTCTGTGCCCCAAATGCGACAATTTTGCTTGTTTACATACCCGCCAAGATCAAAATGAGCTTCATCTGAAAAGATGATTTTTTTTCCAAAACCTGCATCTTCTGGTGTAGGCTACCGAGGCAGCCATTTGAATGAAATTATTTTCCATTATTAACTGGAAGGATTGTACTTTCAAATAAAAAAAAAGAAATTTGAGAAAATATTCAGTAGTTTTTTTTTAAGTATTTTCAAAAAAAGAAAGTTATTTGGCGGACCCTTTATTAGAAAGTATTTGTATTTAAGACTTTAAATATTGGCTAAGGAAGTAAGGAATTACGATTAAAAAGTATAGGTTTTCCTACGCAGGTTTTTGTTTTTTAAATTAATGTATCAACAACAATAAATAGTTTAAGATGTCAATTGTTTTATTTATGAAAATGAAATTCTCTTTAATTCCATGCTTAGGCAACATGTAGGAAATATATCCTTAATAGAACACGTCCGTATGGATATACGCAGATAATGCTAACAGCAGTGAAAGCAATGACGAAGAACACATGCATGAAAAAACGGAGTACAAAAGTTCGCGTTTAAACAAGGATATTGACTTTAGTAAACAAGGTGAAACGCCTTAAAATAGTCTTCAATATAATAAAGAGAATCTAATCATTTGGTTTAAGTTTTTAAAATGATGACAAGTATTTACACACAAAGAAAAACGCTGCTAAAATGAATTCCTTTCAGTTTGCAAAAGCATCTCGAGGGTAATTTGGTTAAATTTTTTAAAGTGAACGTATAATTTTCGAGCTTTCCACAGCAAATTGAATGGAGGTTTTTCTAGCCCTTAAAGCTAGGCAACTGCATTCCAAATTTTTTATTTATACATGCATTTCATCATTGTTATTTATGCACTTCAAAAAGCACTTCAATCCATACTATTGCATGGAGAGTTCATATGGCAAGTACTGCGAAATGCAGGAGAGAGAATTTTAATTTCTGCTTAACCCGTTGGGTCTTCGCACATACGAGAATCTGAATGTGTTTTATTTGGCCTCTTTGCATAAATAATCAGGGTAATCCCTCACTATTCAATTAGAGGCTTCAGTTGAAAGGCTTTCAGAGATGTTGTTATGATGTACAGTAAGAGAAAAAGTTCTCTTATCAATGCAGCAGAATATTAATCATTAAATTAATGAAAGCTTCTAATTTATTTCTCTGTATTCAACTGGAGTGACCGGCACCTTCGTTTACAAATCAAAATTAAAAATTAAAAAATAAATATTAAAAATAAAAGACAGTCAAAGAGAGAAAGAAATTATTACAAAAACAACAAAAATATAAAAAAAAAACACCAAAACATAACCTCAACACAATACAAAAAATATTAAAAAGCAGTCTTTAAAAATATTTCTTTAAAATCATTTCAAATTGATAAAAAAATAAATCCATTTTAGCTTTATCAATGGCCTCCTTAAAGATAGGTATGCACTTTGTCTCACTATGCCAAAGGCATTCAAATCAATCTCTTTGAGTTCTTTGAATTTGGCCAAATTTATCTTCTTAAACGAATGCTGGTATTTTGTCATTTTAATTGTTTTTAAAATCTTCTCCACAGTCAAGGCATTATTTCTATTTTTATTGTCCGATGCTTTAATAGGCTCACTTGGTCTGCGTGCCAATGCAGATTTGGCTATATGGACTTGCAAAAAGCCTATAAATTCTTGAGCTTTTAGTACGAAAATGAATCAAGATACTGGTGTTTTGCTTTTACATCGCTTAACATTAAAATTATTAACAAAAGCTACAAAAACAAAACAATGCATGTAACCAAACCTGTTTACAAATTATCGTACTGCTTAATATAACAACAAACACTAGCATAAAAAATGGTAAACAAGTAAACAAAACTATACCAACAACACTACAATAATAAACGTACACAACGATGTTTACAATTATATAGATTTTGAGAAGGCGAAGCCATGAATGTACGCCTTCAGGAACATTCTTCAGACTGTTTACTCTGCCATATAAAAAGCAAGGCAAAGCAGGCGACAAAGTTAGTGAAGTTCAGTCAGTCTTGTGTGAAGACGCTGTGCATTTGAGGAGAGTAATCGTGGTTTAAAGATTTCCGTTACAAAGATTTGTCGAACAATTGCCTAGTAATTGTTATTGTTTATGCAAAGAGTGTAAATAGAGGAATACGAGAGAAAAGCAATTGTTGTTGTTTACTTCAAGTAGAGAACAGTGGCACATAGAATTGTGCGTATAATAAGGAATTTTATTTAAAACTAAACACAAATTTATTTTTATTTTATTTGCTATGAATTTAAACGTTTTTAAAAAGATAAAAACGTAACATATTTTATATTTTCATCGTAATTGTTTAACTTTTTTCTTTGAGTGCAGTTTAATATGAATTGAAAAATATTTCAAATACATGCGTAAAATGTCGGACGTGACCGAAAAGAATGTTCAATATTGGAAGTATTAGAAATAGAATTCCATTTTACTTTACAAAAAAAAAATGTATATCCTATTAACTGTTGTAAGGATACGGTTTAAAGTATTCATTTAGTTTGGAAAAGAATATAAAAAAGCACGTTGTAAGCAATTCTAGTGATAGGCATAATAAAAAGTAAGCGCCCTAAACTATTATTTCGCTAGTAAAACATTCTAAGGACATTTCTAAGATTATGTCAGTGTGATAAGTTAAATAAATACCATCACATTACATTGCAATGCAAACATATGGCAGCGTATAACAGTACCATTTTGCTCTCAATATTAAAAACAAAAAATTCCTTTTTCTAAATTTCCTTTTTTCTAAATTTTTGTAAAGTAAGTAACAACTCGAACTCGTTCTTAATGACTGTTACACAATGACACACTTGTCGCCCTCTTTTGCAGCAGCGGCAACATTAGTGTGGAGCATTTAGCAGAAATGACAGAGTATGAGAATGGTTTGTACATTGCAATACAGAGAAAAGTATTGCATGTCATGACAAAAGGTAATAAACTTAACTGAAAACATAACATACACATATACACGGACACGTATATGTACACGTACAACATATACTCAATCAAATGCTTCTTAAAGTGTATGATGAACATTATTTAAGTGCATACGTACGTGCGTATATTTTCCCTGTATTTTACTCTCAATTCGTATTGCTTGCTACTGGTATGTGTTTAGTGTGTCCAAAATTGCTATGCATTGGTTGTGTACATTACTGTTTCTGTATGTAAGTATATATGCATGCATGTGTGTGTATGAATGTTCATAAAGTATTTAGTCTAGTTTTGATATATGCACCCTTCATGTTTATCTTGTTGTCATTTTTTTCCTTCGTTAACATTTACCCCCTCACCCCCCTTCCATCCATTCATTGCTAGAAAAAATGCGTTGCATTGCGTTGCAGTATGAGTGATTGTAATCCAAAACCCATCATCATACGTCATTGAAATGAATCCTTCATGACTATGCCTGAGATGTCCTTTTCATATTCGTTTGTTTGTTTGTTTGCATTTGCAATGTGTTGAAAAAAGGGGTCATTTACAGACACATTTCCGAACCATTAATTTACAAATAAACCTTGTCAGTCTATTTCATGCGAGCAACAATACAACAACAACAACAACAACAGCACCAACAACAACTATGGATTTGAAAATTTTAAATAAGAACGAGAAGAGTTAGAAAATGTTGTATAACGGTTGTAAATACTGGGAGAATGTATTCTGTAATGACAACTGAAATGAAGAGAGTGATTAAGTATTCCACAAAAAGAAAAATCCATTTGAAATAGACTGCTTCAATCATTTTGAAGAAACATGAGAGCATTTGACAATAGAGAAGCTTTGAAAGTGTTAAGGCCATCAATCAAAAGCTATAAGTAAACAATTTTAAGAGCATTTTAATAACATTTTAAAACTTAAAAGATTGCCCTTTTATTTATTTGGTTTGATTTTGTTTATTATTATTTTTCTTTTGTTATTATTTTAATTTAATTTTTTAATTGATAATGCATAGATACGCTCAGCCACAAAAGTGTACATACGGATAACAAATTTCAGAAATTTTTTAACTAATTAGTTTTCGTTGAAAATCTTTTTAATTGTCTGACATCTTTCTTCGATTTTAAGACGGTCTTTTGCATTGGTTCAGAAATTTGTGAAATTTGTTAATCGGATGTATACTCTTGTGGCTGAATGTATATGGCCTGTGCAGGACCACAATTCAGTTCAATTTTAGAAATTTTTTAATCAATGCAAAAGACCGCCTTAACATCAAGGAAACTATAAAGATTTTCAACGAAAACGGATTAGTTAAAAAATTTCGGCAATTTTTTAACCGTATGTATACTTTAGTAACTGTGTGTATGTGGACTAGTTTTAATACTATGATGATAAAGATCTCTCAGTTTTTCTTCAGTTTTCCTTTTTCACATGAAAAGTCAAATATGACCACAGCGAAATGAGGTTAGATTCTGTTCTTAAATTGGCTATAAAAAGGCCACAGTTCTGAAAACCGTGGTAATTACACAGACAACAAGTCTTATTGCATACACCTACCTTTTTATCAACCTTCTGAAGAGGACCATATTCGTGTTTGGATATGTATGTTACTTATAGTCGCCGTAGTCTAGTAGGTAGTGTGTTGTCTTATTAGACGCGAGGCCTCGGTTCAGACCCCATGTCAGGCATCTCCAACTGAACGAAATATGAAAAAATATTTCTTCGGTGAGAATTTCAATTTCTGCTTAACCTGTTGGGTCTTCGGCCACATGAGAACGTGAATGTGTTTCATGTGGCCTCTTGGCATAATAAATAATCAGGGTAACCGGTTACTATTCAATTAGAGGCTTTAATTGAAAGGCTGAACGAAATATGAAAAAATATTTTTTCGTTGACTTCCTCTCAGCGAATTTCTGGCAAAAACTCTGGGAGCAAAATAAAATTGTTATGAAAATTTTCTCAAAAAAATCTGTCATTCGCAGTCGACTTTAAACTGTAGTAAAAAAGTGGTGGGACACTTATGTATAAAAATTAATGTACACAAGATAGGTGGTATGAGAAACTAGGTCGTAATCCTAACTAAAGGGTTGTAATGACCAATCATGTATGTTACTTAACGATTAAAATACTTCTTTGTCATCTCTTTCCAAGATGATACTATTCAGGTTTGCCTTGCGGCTTATTCGACCCCTTGATCAGCATTTTAATAGTTTGATCAGCATCTGGATTATAGTCACACTCAAACCTCTAAAACTATGTCCTACATTTTCTATACTCCATTAAAAATAATGTGTTTAAATAAAGGGTTATCCATTTCGTGGATTCAAAAGTAAACGTAAATAAAACACATATAAAATATTTTTTTCATGATATTTCTTTTTGTATTTCGTTTGAACGTTGACATTATGTGTGAAACACTACATCATTTAAATGATCTCCACGCGAAGTGTTGCAAGCATTGATCCTTTTGAGGTAATTTTCGACCACTTTTTGACACTTATTGGGCGGTATCTCAGCCATAACCTGACGAATGTTGGTTTTTAAGTGCTCAAGAGTTGAAGGTTTATCTGCATAAACACGGTCTTTCGCGTAGCCTCACAAAAAAGTCTAATGGTGTCAAATGGCATGATCTTGGTGGCCAGTTGATATCGCCACGACGAAAAATTACGCGGCCAGGAAATGTCTCTTGCAATAAAGCCATATTCGCTCGAGTTGTGTGGCATGTGGCAGCGTCTTGTTGAAACCACATATTCTCCAAGTCGTATTCTTCAATAGCAGGCAAAAAAAAAGTCGATTATCATATGACCATAACGCTTCGAATTGACGGTGACAGTCGTTTCATCGTCGTTTTCGAAGAAGTAAGATCCAATCACACCTTCGGACCAAAGAGCGCACCAAACAGTGACTTTTTCTGGATGTAATGGCCTCTCGTCAATTACTTGAGGATTCTCAGAACCCCAAATACGACAATTTTGTTTATTAACATACCCACCGAGTGTGAAAAGTGCTTCATTGCTGAAGAAAATTTTGTTCGATACGTGGCTGTGGCAGAATCACAATTTTTGTTGTAGATTTTGATAATTTTTATACGTTGTGTGATAGTTAAGCGATCCATTTTCGTCAATGTCAGACTTTCAACTGAAAAGAAAAAAATTGGTTTGACAACTTAGTTCGACAGATATCGAATTCCGGTCCCATACTTTTGAAACCACGAAATGGATAACCCTTTATAAAAATTCGCCATTACAAGCCAAAGACGCAAATCCACACTTTTAGCAGCGCCACTTCTTGCCTCTAACAGGGTAATCTTTGCTATTAACAGAGCACTGTTAACTATTTAACAGTGGCAATAAGTTGATTAGTTTTCTATTTTGCAATTATTGTAGACTATTAACATAAAGTTTAATTCTCCTTATGATCACTATTATTTGGGAACAAAAGTGTTGAAATGTAAAGGATGGTTGGTGGGGATGAAAGGGGCAAATTTTCTCAACTCTCAAAACGGTTCGAAAGAGGACCCTCTGTACTACCATTTGCATATAGTCTGTATGGTGTACTATTTCTTATATGTTCTAAAATGGCCACTGATCTTCTAGAGAATTTTCAAGCAAAAAATTTATATTTTCAAAGCCAATTTTCTCAATACCATATCACTTTATATGCTGATTATATTTAAAGGCCTTGTAACCTTCCTTTGTGTATGATATGGTACTCATAGACCTAGTATTGTCCTAAAATTAGCTTCAAATATTCTTGTTCAGATGTATACTGTTAAATAGCTAACAGTGCTCTGTTAAGGGCAAATTTTGTTCTGTTAAGAGAAAATTTTGCTCTGTTAATGCCAAATGTGGCTCTGCTAAAATTTATGGATTGCGTCTTGGATTTTCAAATTCGAATTTATCTTCACACACATTTAAAAATAGATTCGGATTTAGAAATATTTCTTAAGTCTCTGATACATTCAATTATCTATTTCACTGATAATGTGAGGAAGTCTGTTATAGTCTTTCTGAAACTTAAATTTATTCTCTGATATTTTCGTAAGTAAGAACTCAACGAATTACGTATATTCTTTATCGAAATTGCTGTTCGAAAAGGTAACCAAGACTTGAATATTTCAGAATCTTTAAATTTCCTACAATCATGTGAATTTTTAAATCGAATTTAATACCTGTTAACTGAATTTATAGACTCATTATTAGTCAACTCCCTCATTATTGCTATTTAGATTTTAGTATTCGTTGCAATAGCATACTTATCATATACTCGTACGTCTTGTATGAATGTATGTATGATATCGAATGAAATTTTCCTATTTTCATAAATATTTGAAAACTCTATTAAAACTATTTCCTGACCTATCAAAACAGATAAAAAAATAAATTTTTCACTTATGGCACTCCATCTGTACATACACACCCGCTCAAACACTCACATTGTATATGTACTCACATTCAAACTCAACACTTGTGATATTTTTTTCGGTATGAAGAAAAAAAAAAAAGAAAAAATTGAAGAGCGAGAGACAGACGATAAACGAAGTAAGAGAACAAAATGTTTTTATCTGTCAATTATAATAACGGAAATTGTTTTTAAATTGAGAAGAAATGAGTTGAGTTTTCTTTTACTCTCTTTTTTCTGTTTGCTAAATAGTAGTGTGAGTGCTGGTGGTGTGATGGAGAGCGAGAAAGGTTCTCACGATAAATGTTCACTTGTCACGTAATGCAAATTAACACATACACGCACATGCTTGTGTATGTAAAAAGTACATTTTTTGTTGCTGTATTTTAATACACAACAAACATTTTTGATTGGGTTTCTGGGTGCAGAACTTTACTTTCTTTTTATCAAATTGGCAATGATTTTTTATTGATGAATTGTCCAATTTTTTTTGGAAGTCGCCATAGTCTAGTAGGTAGTGGGTTGGCTTATTAAATGGGAGATCACAGTTCAAATCCCAAAAAAGTATTACTTCTGGCAAAAGCTTTGTTATTACCATGAAAAATTTCTCAAAAAACTATCGTTTGGAGTCGTTTTTAAATTGTAGGTCCCGCTACTCATGGATAAAATTAACACACACAGCAAAGATGGTGTGAGAAAATAGATTGTAATCCTGATTAAAGGGTTGTAATGACCAATTATGTATGTATAATAAAAAGAACGAACTGTTTAACTTCATGATCAAAGAACGAATGATTTATTGTAACTCGTTTTCATATTTCTTAACCTACTTTGCTTATACTACGCTTATTATTCTATTTCTACTACTAATTAATGGTTGTACCAAAAGGGTACACATCAGTGATGGTATTTTAATTATTTACATTATTTACTATGTTATATATACCATTACACCTCCCTTTTCTCTTAAAAAAAAAGAATTTGTATAACAATATTTTCTCAAGAAAATATTAAGATAATAATAGAAAATTCTCTTTTTTTTCAATATCCTAGTATTGTACAATATTAAACCTATAATTCTTAATACTAACAATTTATATAAGTAATATTGAACAATTTCATAACATTATCATTTATATCCAATATATTTAGTATTAATAGTAAAGTATTGACTGAATTAATATACAAATATTGACAGTATGGTGTTTCCTCCCTTTCTTCAAAAAGAAGAGTATCTATTTATTCTTCTTCAAAAACATTCATTTTTTTTTTTTTTTTTTTTTTTTTTTTTTATATATGATAAAACAAAACAATGAAATAATCAAGTTGATCAGGCTTGGTTATTTCACATTTTATTTATTTATTTATTTTCAATCCAATTCATATTCATATTCAAATGTATTTCAATTACTCTTATCTTTCACTGTGCTCTCAATATTTGTATATTTTGTTATATGTACATTAAATTTCAATTCTTAAAATAATTTTCTTCGTATTTTCTAGTATTTCAGGTTTTTCTTCCCCTTTTTAATTAATAAATTCATAAAATATATATATACCTCTTTCATTTCTTTATTTTCTTAATCTGTTCTTATGGACAACATTCTCTTTTTTTGTTTTCTCGTCAAATATTATTGCATTGACTCCTTCCAACCCTTTAATAATGAAAGGTCCATCATAGATATTGCTATGTTTGTCATACGGCTGTTTCTGTAAATAGACAGTGTCTTTCACCTGTAATTGGATTGGTTTTGCAAATCTGTCATAAAATGCCTTATTTCGTTGTTTATACCTGTCTATTAGTTGTCTAGCTAATATATTCGTTTTCTGTAGCCTATATTTCACTTCCTTGCTATAATTCTGAATATTATAAACAGGATCTAAATTTGTCTTTGTCTCATTGGGCATGGTAGCATTTCTGCCGAATACTAACTCAAAGGGTGTGTACTTGTTCTCAAAAACTGAGTTTGGTGTGGTATTATGGTAAAATGTAAAATATTTAATGTAAGTGTCCCAATCATTCCTGTTCTCACCTACATATGCCCTAATGTATTCATTAAAAACTCGGTGATTGCGTTCCACTGTGCCTACCGTCTGGTGGTGATAACTCGTAGAAAATTTTAAGTCAATATCTAACAATTTACAAAGTTCAGTTAGGACCTCATTTTTAAACTCAGTTCCTGAATCTGATTTTATAGTTTGCATTCTCCCATATATCAAAATAAAACTCTCAAAAATCGCTTTGGCCACAGTGGGAGCCGATTTGTCCGGAATAGGAATCGAAACCAAATATTTCGTCAGATCGCACATCAGTGTCAACGCATACTTATTCCCATGAATTGATTGGGGTAACGGACCTATTGTATCCATAACTATGATGTCAAAAGCCTTAACGGGAGTAGGTGTAAGAACTAGTTTCTCTATGTTGGATGGTCTGACTTTGTTTAGCCTGCACTGTGGACAATTTTTTACAAATCTCGCTATATCTTTAGTCATCCTCTTCCAATAATATTTAGTTCTCAGTTTAGCGTACAACTTTTTCTGTCCGCAGTGTCCTCCTAATAACGCGTCATTATGGTAAATCCGCATCAATTTTTGTTTCTCATCCTCATTTCCTATTATAGCTATCGGTTCAGTAAGAATCAGCTCCAAAGTTTCCAGTGTTTTATTACCATGTTCTCTCAAGTCTTGAATTTTAAAAATTCTAAAAAATGGATCATCTTTCCTCCATTCTGCTCTGTAGATTTTGCATTTGTTAGCCTCCTTTTGCAGCTTCGAAAGCAAACAGTCTAATCCATCTGTTTCGTTAACAAATTCAAAATCCACTGATAGCAGTTTACTGCATTTCCTATGAAAATGTATGCGCAATTTAATATAATGTTCATTATGATCTATTATTTCCGTTTTAATCCTGGTAATATTCCTACTGAATTGATGAGAAAATTTGTCGTAGACCTGCAATGTGTCATAATCTAAAGCAGGTTTCACTTGCTCGATCTGCTTAATAAGCTTACTTTTTGATTTAGAACGCGTCGTGACGGCCAACACTTGATTGTCCTTAACCTTAAGGTCACTTATTGAAATTCTGGAGAGTGCATCAGCACCAACATTGTCTCTACCCCTAATGTATTCGACGTTAAAATTGTATTCTGATAGCTCTAATCTAATACGGGATAATTTTGATGATGGGTCTTTCAGATTAAAAAGATAGACTAGCGGTCGATGATCCGATCGCACCGTAAAAGATGTTCCGTAAACGTAGGGACGAAATTGCTTGATAGCGAAATGTATTGCCAACAGTTCTAATTCTATAATAGGTTTCTTCTGTTCCGATTCAGTAAAACATTTAGACGCATAATAAATTGGAAGGTCATCTCCATTGAAATTTTGACTCAAAATGGCTCCACATCCATATTTGGATGCGTCTACTGTTATTATAAAAGGTTTTGATAGATCCGGATATTGTAAAATTCTAGGACTCATTAATGCAAGTCTCAATTTGTCAAAAGACTCTTGACATTTGTCATTCCATGTAAACTCTACGTTCTTCCTTGTCAGTTTATTGAGAGGGGCTGCCATTACAGCGAAATTTGGAATGAAGCGTCTGTAATAATTTGCGAAAGCAACAAATCTTCTAACCGAGTCCTTGTCAACCGGGGTAGGATAATTTTTTATGGCCTCAATCTTCCTATCGTCCGGCAGAAGACCTCTTGCCGTACACTTGTGGCCCAGAAAAGTAACCTCGGATCGAAAAAAATCACATTTATAGGGATTTATTCTCAAATTATGGGACCTCATTATATCAAAAACTTCCTTCAAATTTCTCAAATGGTGATTTTTACTACAACCCGTGATAATTACATCGTCAATATATAAGAATGCCTTGTTAGGTTCCAGACCAGAAAATGCAATCGACATCATTCTTGAGAAGGAGTTTGGTGCAACACTCAAACCAAATGGGAGAACTTTCCACCTAAAGGAACCTTTGTCAGTACTGAATGCCGTTATGTCACGTGAATTCGGATGTATTGGGACTTGATGGAAACCGGAAAATAAATCAATAACCGAAAAATGTTTTGCCCGACCTAAATTGTCCAATATGTCGTCGATCCGTGGCAAGGGAAATTTGTCTGCAATCAGCTTCCTGTTCACTGCTCGGTAATCCACACACATCCTGTAAGCCTTTTCGTTATTTATACTCTTTTTAGGGACTAGGATCAATGGGCTGTTAAAATTCGAAGTACTGGGTTCAATCAGGTCGTTATCCAGCAAATTTTGGACCTGCCTATTTATTTCATCCTTTTGAGTATGAGGAAGTCTATAATTTTTCACATATACGGGAGACGAATCGACCATTCTGAATTTTTGCTCATAAAAGTTGTTAACGGACATCTTGTCGTCCTTAAGAGCGAAAATGTCAGCGTAAGATAAGCATAATGGCATTAAATCATTCTGAACGTCAAGTGGCATCTGGTCAACAAGTATAGCCCTCAGTTTCTCGATACGTTCCTTGTGTATGTCATTGTGATTCACTGAGTATACATTAAAATGTCGAAGTTTTTCGAGTTTAATTCGATCATTTTTGACACATTTCACCTGATCAGTCGTGTTAACTATACGCAAAATAGGGTTGTCCGAATCTATAATCCCTTTACCGATAAAGACTCCTTCAGATATTTCCTGGCAATCTACAAACATGGGTTCCCTAATGCCATGCAAATTGAACATTCTGTAAACCTCACACCTGGGTGGAATTATGCAAGTAAAGTTTTTTGGACCTTGAAATATTGGAATTTGAAGCCGTGCCTCTCTAACAAAAATTGTAATGTCCATATTCTCATAGTCTATCCTACATTTGTTGTCCCTGAGAAAATCCTTTCCCAGTATGCCATCGGATGGTATATTGAAATCGTTACTCACAACATGAAGAACAATGGGAATCATGAAATTAGAAACAATTAAATTGGTACAAATTGTGCCCAAGGTGGGAACCGTCTCGGAGGTGACACCAGTTATGTTGATAATATTATTCCGGTTAAAAATCATTTCAGGGTTTAAACAAGATATTTTGATTAGCGATATGTCCGCTTGAGTGTCCACAAGGAAGCTAGAAGGTCCTTTAGTATCAGTGCAATTTAATTTTATGAAATCTGTGTAATTAAGATTGAGACAATAAACGGCTCTTAATTCCGATTCTCCTCCTCCCTCAACAGTACCTGCTGAGGGGCCTCCGAGTTTAAAGTCCTCACTGATGCGTTACGTCCATTTCCTCGACCCCTATTTGGTCTGTTATCTCTGGTCCGATTATTATGATTATCCGTAGGAATACTAGCTCTACTTCCATATGAACCATTAATATTCGACCTATACCCGTATTTACTCTTGTTGCGGCGGTAAAATGTATCATTTCGCGGATCTCGGTGTGGAAAACTATTTTGGTGTTCAAAATTGTTCCTATGTTCAAAGTTATTCCTGTTATATCTCATAGAGAAGACATGTGCTTGCCCACTAGTACTAGATTCCTCCAAAATTAATTTTGCAACAACATCTTTAGGTTCCTTAAAAGTGCTTGACGCCAATATAGCCTTTACCATATCCGACTTTGCGTTGCTCCTACATACACTAACCGTTTGTTCTATACTCATTTCGTGCGCTTTTTCTCTGGTAATACCCTCTATGACTAGTGATCTCTCCAAGGAATCCGCTAGATCTTCCACATTCTTCGCGAAATCGGCATAATTATTGTCCTTAATACTTAAGGCTGTAATCCTTCCAGCCACCACCTTCGAGCTATCAGGCCGAATTCTATTTCTCAATGCTTCCTTGATCTGACTAATACTAGTGACTTCATCAGGTAACACTTCCCTGGCTTTGCCGTCCAATTTAGATTTTATGAATGAGATGAAACAACTTTCCAAGTTATCGGACATGATTTCCGTCACTAAATTTACTTTGTCAATAAAGGAATTCAATGTAAGTGGGTCTCCACCATAATTCTCGCGAATAATATTCGAACACATCGAAATAAATTTGGTTTTTTCCTCTATTGACGCCATTTTCAATCTGCAAACTTCTTTAGTTTCCTCAAATATCTGCCCTAGATTTAAATTTCCCTTAGCTTCGACCTCGGTATCCGAATCACTCCTATTTGCCTCTGTATCGAACACAGACTCTATCAATATTCTCCTATCCACTCTATCAAATAGATTGTCGCCGAATGGGACTTTGATTTTGCAGTCTAATTTACAAAAACATTTAAATAAAATTTCCCTACAATGTGTGATTCTACCATATATTTCCCTCTGCAAAGCTGGCTGTATTTGGTCGAAAAATTGTTCCGTATAAGTCAAAATATTATTAAAAGATTCCACCAACAAATCTATATATTCCTTCCTTTTACCTTCGTTACTAGTTATCGGTCTATTCTGAATGATTCTCTTTTTCACGGTGTTAAACTTGGACAATAATCCACTAAAATTATCGCTGTCAAATTGACCCGAAGACATTTAGTAGAACATTATTAAGCCCATGCAATAATATTTAATCAATGCAATAATATTTAATTAAAACAATTATTAAGTAGTATTAATAAGTAGTACTAATTAGATCAAGTATATACACATTTTATGAAATCCAAATTTATTAATTTTTATATTTATATAAATTTAATATAAGTAGTTAATATTTATTTTTGTTTTTCTTTTTTTTTTTTCTTTTTAATATAATATTCAGTATTTTTTTTTATATATAATATATAGTAATATAATAGTAGTATTAAATAATATCTAGTAATATTTGATTAAATTGTAGTAATATTATATATTATAATAGTAGTATTAAATATCTAGTAATATTTGATTAAATTGTAGTAATATTATATATTATAATAGTAGTATTAAATAATATCTAGTAATATTTGATTAAATTGTAGTAATATTATATATTATAATAGTAGTATTAAATAATATCTAGTAATATTTGATTAAATTGTAATAATATTATATATTATACTAAATTTATTTATGTACATAAAATTAAGTAAAAGTATATATTTGATTCTTTATTTTTTTTTTAGTATATATTTTGAGAAATAATGTTTGCTGGGATATAGTGTTGATTTATTTGTACATCACCTTCTATGTTGATTGTTTTTGTTGTCTTCTTCCGAACCAGTTGCTTGTTGTATTATAGTTGTAATGTTGTTGTAATGTTGATCTTTTCGTTGTCTATTGATTTTTGGTTTTATTGTTGTTGTTTTCATGTTTTTTTTTTTCTTTTACTTCTTTTTCTCTTTTGCTTGTATGTTGGATATGCTGTTTGTATATTGTGCCAGTAGTTTATTGTTGTAATTTATTTCAGTTGTTTTATTTGTAGGTTTTAAGTTTTTTTTTTTTTTAGAAAGAAATGTGTGTTCATTGTTTTAAATTCAATTTTTTTCAATAGTTATTATATTTATTTAATAATATCATAGTTTTTCTTTTTGTTTTTATTAGTTTGCAAGATAATTTTTTCGGTATGATTATTTGCTCATTTGTTAATTTTTTTCACCTTGGTTTGAAATTTTATATATACATATATATTTTGGTTGCTGCCGTTATTATTGTTGTAGTATTGTTTGGTTCGGTGTTGTTTGCTTTTGTTTGTTTAGTTGTTGCTTTTATTGCTTTTGTGTTATTGGATGTTTAATTTTTATTTGTTTGAAAGGACGTTCTATTTTGTTGTCTACTGTACTGTTTTTCAAAATGTAACGGCATATTTTTCTACCGTTGTGCTGTTTTCAAGGTCTATTTTGCCAATTTCTTTTATCACTCTCGTTTTTGCAATTTTAGTTAATACCGTTATATATGTATATATGTGGATATATATGGTCTTTTTCCAATATTAACGGTTTATATTTATTTTATTGTTGTTTTAGTAAAATCTGTTAGGCAGTCTTTTTTTTTATTATTTTTTTTTTTTTTATTTTAATATATACAATACAATTTTTATGAAAAAAAAAAAAATTTTTTTTCACTGCCACTATAAATTTAAAGTTTAACACTCTTGTTTTTGCAATTTCAGTTAATACCGTTATATATTTATATATATAGATATATATTGTTTTTTTTTTTTTTTTTTTTATATAATAACGGTTTCTATTTATTTTATTGATGTTTTAGAAAAATCTTTTAAGCAATCTTTTTTTTTTTTATCTTTTTTTTTTTTTGTTTTCGAAAGTTACACAATTTTTATGAAAAACTCTTTTTTTATTTCACTGCCACTATAAATTTAAAGTTTAGCACTCTTGTTTTTGCAATTTCAGTTAATACCGTTATATATTTATATATGTAGATATATATTGTTTTTTTTTTATAATAACGGTTTCTATTTATTTTATTGATGTTTCAGAAAAATCTTTTAAGCAGTCTTTTTTTTTTATATATATATCTTTTTTAAAAGTTTTAGAAGGTTATACAATTTTTCTGAAAAACTCTTTTTTTTTTTTCCACTGCCACTATAAATTTAAAGTTTCTCTTTTTTTTTAACTTTTGATTTTTATTATATTTTATTGTCCAAAGTTTTAATTTTTTTATTTGTATGTACGTTTATTTAAAGTTTTTTTTTTTTTTTTATTTTTTTTAACTTTTGATTTTTATTATATTTTATTGTCCAAAGATGTAATTTTTTTTTTTTTATTTGTATGTACGTTTATATTATATATATACACTTAATATGAAAATTTTTTTTAACTGTTTCTTTTTTTTTTTTTATATATATACATGTAGACACACAGTCAGGGATCAGGGTCACGGTCGCCATATAATAAAAAGAACGAACTGTTTAACTTCATGATCAAAGAACGAATGATTTATTGTAACTCGTTTTCATATTTCTTAACCTACTTTGCTTATACTACGCTTATTATTCTATTTCTACTACTAATTAATGGTTGTACCAAAAGGGTACACATCAGTGATGGTATTTTAATTATTTACATTATTTACTATGTTATATATACCATTACATATGTAACGGGTGATTTTTTAGCTATTATCTTTTTTGGCAACACTGGTTTAAACAGCTCACGCACGTTTCGTGTTTTGTTTCACTGTCAGACATCTTCAGTTTGGTCTATAATTTAACCATGAATCGTCTTACAAACGAACAACGCTTGCGAATCATTGAATTTTATTATCGAAATGCGTGCTGTGTTAAGAAAGCTCATCGCGCGCTTCTTCCATTTTATGGTCAGTTTAATCGACCCACTGAAGCGGCTATTCGGGCTATTGTGACTAAATTTCGCACCAAATTTACATTGTTGGACATTAAACCACCAACACGCTTACGAAGAGTGCGAACTGAAGAAAATATCGCAGCTGTATCGGCCAGTGTTAATGATGACCATCAATTATCGATTCGTCGCCGTTCGCAGCAATTGGGCCACTGTTACTCAACAACGTGGAAAATTTTGCGGAAGGATTTAGGTGTGAAGCCTTTCAAAATACAGCTGGTGGAAGAATTGAAGCCGAACGACCTACCTCAACGCAGAATTTTTGGTGAATGGGCTCTTGGAAAGTTGGCCGAAGATCCACTTCTTTATCGAAAAATTGTGTTCAGCGACGAAGCTCATTTTTGACTCAATCGATACGTAAATATGCAGAATTGTCGATTTTGGAGTGAAGATCAGCCAGAAGCATTGCAAAAGCTACCAATGCATCTAGAAAAAGTCACAGTTTGGTGCGGTTTATGGGCTGGTGGCATCAAAGATGCTGCGAATCGTAACGTAACTATGAATGGTGAGCGCTACCGTGAGATGATATCCAACTTTTTTTGCCCAAAATGCAAGAGCTTGACTTGCATGACATGTGGTTTAAACAAGACGGTGCCACATGCCACACAGCACGCGTAACAATGGACTTATTGGGAGGCGAGTTCGGTGAACATTTTGTTTCACGTTCGGGACCGGTCAATTGGCCGCCTAGATCGTGCGATTTAATGCCTTTTGACTCTTTTTTGTGGGGCTATGTTAAAGCTCATAACTATACAGACAAGCCCGCTTCAATTGACGCATTGGAAGAACCCATTGAAGAATTTATTCGTGAGATACCGGCCGAAATGTTGGAAAGAGTATGCCAAAATTGGACTAAGCGGATGGACAATTTGAGGCGCAGTCGCGGTCAACATTTGCATGAAATAATTTTCAAACATTAAATTATATGGACCGTACTATCGATTCAAATAAAGATTTCATGGATTTTTCTGAATTTTATGTGTTTTTTTTGAAAAATTTTCCTATAGCTCTTAAAAAATCACCCATTATAAGGGAGCATCCTATAATAATTATTGTTTGTTGTAATTTTTGACTCATTGGTGGCTTGTTGTGGTAAGAAAGTACCACAGAAGACCTAGAACAATGAATTTTAAACACTTTCATTATGGCGAATCCTTTCTGTACAAATGTTTATGGGGTTGTGCTGGCAATTGTGTTAGTAGTGGAGGGTGATGGTATGCCAAATACATGTAAAAATTTGAAATTTAATTGAAGTTGGAATTCCATGTCAAATATTCAACATTTTAGAAAAATTTCTCAACAAATGTAACCAAATTAGTTTATGGCCTGCAAAGAATGTTTAGGAAAATTAGAAAATTTTTCTAAATAAATCTGTGTCAGCATGGAACGAACACTTGTTTACATAAGTTTGATTTAAAACTGAAGATATTAAATTAAAAATAGTGTGTTGTTAAGAATTTCCTTTTCATGGCATTATGCCTGTATTGTATTTCTTTTTATTGGTTGTTTAATTACAAGGAAAATACAAAATGTCTTGGGCCACAAGATTCTTAAAGGAATTCTAAAACAAACAAATATTGTTCTCAACTGCTTTCATTACAGCATTTACTTTGCTGCCTAGTGTACTTCAACTTATAAAGTTTAAAACATATTTTTATAAAATATTTTAATTTTTTTTTTTAAATTTAACTTCTGTGCTGGCATTCGTTATTAATTTGTTAATGGCTTCCGGTCATGCCAAATATTGACGCAATTAGATTCAATAAAATGTATAATGAAGGCATTGGTTTAAGGTGTACTGTGCTGTATTATGCTGTATTAAAATTAAAATCAGAATTTATAAAATTTCCGAAATAAGAAGAAGAACAACTTCTTCAACATGATATTCATTAGAGTCCATAATAACATTAATGCATTCATCAGCATGAGTTATTATCACATGCCATTTGGTTGCAGGCATAATAATTTCCATAAATGTGATATACAAAACGAAGCGAGGGTTGTTTCAAAAGTATTGTACCGAAAACAATTATCAAATATGTATGTATCAATAATTGAATCGTTTGGAAAGATTTTATTGTAGGCAATTTTAGTAAATTTCCATACACGAGTATAAGCAATAAGCCTTAATTGATAACAAATGTAAGATTATTTGATCGCATTGTTGCGTTTTTACCTTTTAAAAACGTTTAAAATATGAGCTCGTAGATTGCATTTAAAATAAAAAAATTCGTGTTTAGTTTTAATTAAAATTCTTTATTATACGCACAATTCTGTGTGCCACTGTTCACAACTTGATGTAAACAACAACAATTGCTTTTCTTTGTCATTCCTCTGCTTATACATACATACATACATAATTGGTCAATGCAACCCTTCAGTCAGGGTTACGACCTAGTTTCTCACACCACTTATGTTGTGTGTGTTAATTTTGTACATGAGTGGCGGAACCTCCACTTTAAAGTCGACTTCGAACGACAGATTTTTTGAGAAACTTTTCATGGCAATTTTTTTTATTTACTCTCAGAGTTTTTGCCAGAAATCTGCTGAGGAAGTTGCCGAAGAAATACTTTTTGTATTTTATTGTGATGTCTGGCCTGGGATGTGAACCCTGTCTCTACGTCTAACAAGCCAACACACTATCTACTAGACCACGCCGACCTCTGCTTATACCCTTTGCATAAACAATAACAATTACTAGACAATTATTCTACAGAGCTTTATAACGGAAATCTTCAAACCACGATTACTCTCTTCAAACATACCGCGTCTTTACACAAGACTGACTGAATTTCACTAACTCACTCGCCTGCTTTGCCTTGCCTGTTATATGGCAAAGTAAACTGTCTGATGAATGTTCTTGAAGGCGAACGCTCATGATTTCGCCTTCTCTAAATCTCTATAAATGTAAGCGACGTTGTTTACATTTATTATTGTAGTGTTGTTGGTATATTTTCGTTTATTTGTTTACCATTCCTTTTTGTGCTGGTGTTTGTTGTTGTATTTTTGTTTACTTGTTTACCATTTTTTGTGCTGGTGTTTGTTGTTGTATTTTTGTTTACTTGTTTACCATTTTTTTTAGACTGTGGTTTGTTGTTATATTAAGCAGTACAATAATTTGTAAACATGCTTGTTTACTGCATTGTTTTGTTTTTGTAGCTTTTGTTTATAATTTTAATGTTAAGCGATGTAAAAGCAAAACACCAGTATCTTGATTTGTCATATTTGTAACAGTATTTTAATGAGAATAACCTTCTAACCTATTTCATGCTCTGTCAATTGTGGTGGCAGACAAATTTTAGTTAACTTTGAATGGTTGAACCTTTATTTACAAGTTCTGTCGTAGGCAGTTCGGTTAATTTTTTTTTTATATTTAAATTATCACTGGTGCCTCGCATCTGTTTAATATGCATTAAAAATTTGTTCTTGTTAGAAGTTTTTGTAAACAAAACACATACAAATACATACAAGGGATATTTTCAGTTCATTTTCCTTTAAGAATGAATGAATAATTCGTAATTCCCTGCAGTAGGAATTTTCTGGTAAACAAAGAGTCAAAAAGTTTTACAAACGAAATACACATTTGCTCTCTCATCTCTATTACATTAAATTATACTATGTATGCTTGTACATATACTCTACATACTTACATACATATTTTTACATATGTACTTTAGATTTAAACAGCAAAATATAAAATATTTCTGGAAATATTTTTAAAAATAAATATTTGTTCTTATTGTTGTTGTTGTTGATGTTATTGTATCCTTCGAGTTCAGCTTTGGATTTTGGAGGAGAAAGCAAAAATTATTATGCAATACACAACCCATTGAGATCCCTAGGAATACACACGCACGCATCTACTCTCATACACATGTTGAACATAAATTTCGTGGCATGCTGTAGTTGTAAGTGAAGAGAAAGAGAGAGAGAGAGAGAGTAAAGGAAGCAGCTTATATGATTGAATATGCAGAAATGAAACTGTTTACAGTAAACCTTGAAACTCAAAGACTTAAAGAAATCACTCTTCATGCATGCCTAAGAGTTACCCACTCACACACTTGTATTTTCCTCCAAAAATTGGTACAAGAAATGTCAATATGTAGTGCGACATCTAAGACACTGATGTCTGCTTAGAGGGGTATTGGTATCCTATACACGACTACATAAACATTTCTTACGTTCTTCTTATTTTCCCTCTATTCTGCTGCTCAATATTAGAATATTCAAAACATTTGTCATCATCTACGACATACAACGTGTTTTACTTCATCTGTCACTGTTTCGCTTCAGAGAAAAATCTTAAGACAGTCAAGCCCAAAGGTGGCATTGAAATGATACCACATTTTAGTACTTTATTATGCAAATTTGGTACCATTTTTGCAAAGTGAGGGTAATTAATGTCTTAAACAAGGAAAAGAAGAAATATTGGCTTCAAAATTTTTCTAAAACCTTGGTACTATTGTTGCTAAGAGACGGGCCCTTTAGTGTGTACCTATATACCATCACTTGCTTGTGTATTTATTTCATTGTATTTATTTCTGTTGTGTTCTTTAAGTAATAAATCATCGACGGAATACGGAATGATGCTGAAATACAATCTAACGATTGGGATTTGCAGTAAGAAATTTGAATGGAATTTCAAATGCGAATACGAATTTGAAAAATTAAATTTACTTCATGCGTCGAAGTAGAAAAAAAAAACGAAATTTATATCAAAAACACGTCCTTAAAAATTTCAAAAACATATGGCATATTATTGTTGCGTTTTCATACTAAATGAGACACAGAACGAAGGCTTTACCGGCTGCATATGAATTCTTCCATTGTTTCAGAAGCTATGGCTTAAGATTGAATCACAAACGGGTTCAAGTTCAAGAATAATTGATCTTTGAACCAAAAGGAATAAAACTAGAATGATGATGATGGCAAATATTAATCGAAAATAATTTTTTTCTATTCAAGGAACATTCAAATGGAACTAGAAAAATGGCTTATGAGAGGAAATGGTGTTTTTGGATATACGATTTGGATATTGTATGCAGCATGGACCATATGGGATTAGTACTGATCATGCGAATAAACTTCGGAAACCAATAGAAAGTAACAATGTAGGATGATAACTATCCTCATTAATAGATATACGATCAATGCGAAATAAAGAAGAAATACTTGGATCCTCTAAAAATACAAGATCCAAAATTCTAACCATTGAATTCAATACACCATTAACCTGGAAAAGACCCAGGTAACACATAGCGGACAGAATTTCATCATAGAATGGATCTGAAGAACATGGCACCAATGAGCCAGTCTCAGGTGAAAAATTCCAAGATGTATGCGGAAGATTAAAATCACCAAGGACTACTATAATCCCTTCTTGCCCCATTGAATCAATTATTTTAGAAATCAAATCGAAGTGAGCCCTATAAATATGAATGTCAGAACAGGGAGGAATATACGAGCAAGTAATGTATACAGACTTTCCACGATTATAGACCCTAAGGCAAATAAACTCAGTGTCCTCAATCAATTCAGAGTATTTGGTATTTAGAGTAAATGGAAATAAGAACACCACCACCATTTTTAGACTTCCTATCCCGTCTATAAATATTAAAATTACTAGACATATTCTCAGAATAAAAAATATTACAGTTCAGCCAAGTTTCAGTAAAGCAATTCCATCAAATTCAAAATCAAAGCTACTATTATAAAGCGAAGAGAGTTTAGACCTAAGTCCGCGAACATTCTAATAAGCAATTTTGAAATTAAAAGACGATTTCGAAGATAGTTTTTTTGAAGAATAGGATCAGGCAAATTAGCACCATTCCTACGATGACCCAGCCTGAATACGAATTCCCGTACCAATGCACCCTGTGGCCAAAACGCATGGGTAACAATTTCACCAAATCTTTCATCGGCAACATATAATTTAAACGAAGAAATACTGCTATCCAAAGACGGCCTCATCTTATAGCAACCAAACTCAAAAGGTTCCTTAATCTTCGATTTAACGAAACATTTTATATCATTGACTTGGAGCAGAAGTATCTAAACTAGCGGACACTACAGATGAATACGAAACAGAAGACGAAGATGCTTGAGAAGTGACATCACCTAGAGGTAAAGGTAAAGGAGTTAGAGTAGACTTTGGACTCAGTTCAACTAAATTTGCAGACTTCAGTATAGAACTGATATCTGGGTTATCGGCAATAGATGGACAAATGTCCACAATAGGAGTAACAGTGGCCAATGTATTGATTGTCGCAGTTTCCCCTGGCACAGAAACTTGCACTTGAATGCTTCATTCAATACTACAAAAATGTGCTGGTTCCAGTAAAAGTTGAATTGCATTTTAAGTTCAGAACGTAATGGAGTTGGAAATGGTACAGAAACATGCGGTAGCCCAGAATATATCTTGAATCCATCTAAAGAGATCCTAGCTATAACATAACGAATAGCATACTTCTTAAGGAATCTTCACATAAGTCAAGGGAACTAAATTCTGACACTGAAAGCAATAAGATACGAGAAAACTGCGTTGTGCCACACTATGCTTTGGCAGCTTCTGTTTCCAACGTTTAGCAAGTAAAGTCACAAAGCAAACAATTTAATAGAGTTTGCGAAGACGGTCACTGTTCAAATAGCTTATCTCTGAATAATGAATGTATAGCTCTTGACGGTGGAAAAAATTGCTTTTAAGTAGTAGGTTTCATGGCATCATTATCAGCATCAGGAAGAATGGAAAAATTCTGTCACTATACGAAGTGTGGAAAGGGTTAACTAGTGTTACGTTTTGACCTTTTAAAAACATTTCTAATATGAGCTCGTAGTTTGCAAATCAAATAACAATAAATTTGTGTTTAATTTTAATTAAAATTCTTTATTATTCGCACAATTCTGTATGCCACAGTTCACAACTTGATGTAAACAACAACAATTGCTTTTCTATGTTATTTTTCTGTTTATATCCTTTGCATAAACAATAACAATTACTAGACAATTATTCTACAGATCTTTGTAACGGAGATCTTTAAACCGCGATTACTCTCTTCAAACAAACCGCATCTTCACACAAGACTATCTGAACTTCACTAACTCAGTCGCCTGCTCTGTCTTGCATTTTATATGGCAGGGTAAACAGTCTGATGAATGTTCTTGAAGGCAAATATTCATGACTTCGCCTTCTCAAAATCTCTATAAATGTAAACAGCGTTGTTGGTATATTTTTGTTTACATTTATGCTTGTGGTGTTTTTTGTTTACTTGTTTACCATTTTTTATGCTGGTATTTGTTGTTGTATTTTTGTTTACTGGTGTTTGTTGTTATATTAAGCAGTACGATAATTTGTAAACATGTTTGTTTACGGCATTGGTTTGTTTTTGTAGCTTTTGTTTATAATTTTAATGTTAAGCATTGTATATACCAGTATTTTGATTCATTTTCTTAACAATATGATACACATTGAAGACCAATTTTTCTTATTTTTTCAATTGTTAATTTGCATTTGAATAGAATTGGTGGTCTTCTATTAAGTACCCTTTTTAAGTTCATTCAACTTAACTTAAATCCTTCCATCAATTGCTATTGATTGACTGGTTTTATATATTCTAATCCTTTAAACAGCAATTTATTTTTAAAAACTTTTCGTTATACTCACACACATGATAGCATTTGATGATAGTTGCTGAACAAAATACCCTTGTTCCCCTTCTCTTTTTATCAGTCATCATTATTATAAGCGGCTTAACTAGTATTACCGCATATGAAATTATAAGAATGCCAGGCATTGTTAATATTTTCCAGAAATAACTTCAAGATAAGCTGTGTGGTGGATCCTTTTGTCAACCCAAAAAGCCAACAAGAATATGCCAAAAGAACCTTAAAAATGTAGTAGAAAAGAAAAGCAAAAGAATTATGGCGTTGTAATAACGACATACTGTTGCATGACACAATAAACAGCGATAAAGCGACCATAAATTGCATGATTATGATTTAACAGTGGCGGCTAACAACAACAACCACAGTGAACGTATGAAGTATGCTATACACCTTCGATATGAAGGAAAAAAAGAATGCCAAGTATTTCATACAAAAACTAAGTATAATAGAAGAGTAGAGAGAGAGAGAGCGAAAGAGAATTTGTTGCTACAAATAAGTAACAAAAGGATTTACTTCTACTTCTTTTTTTGTTTGGTCTGAAATAAATGTAACACAATATAAACGATTGTGCATTAAATTTTTGACTTTGGAATATAATAAATGATACAAATTCGTTTATATGACAATGGCCAGAGAAAAAAAACCGGGAATACCTGCTCCCTTGCCATACACTTAATACTGCTTGCTGCATGCTTTTCAAGGACTCGCTAAATAAGCCACCAAATAAACAAAATTTTTTTTATATCAGGACTCAGCTAAAGCAAATTGAAAATTTACTTGACATGGAATTAATACCAACAGTATGTGAAAGAAATTTGAAATTGGCCCTCGTTAATTTATAATACAACGAGGAGTGTGTGTAATAAGTAATGAAAAATTTGTGTAACACCACAATATGAAACAATCTAAAGTGGTTGTTCATTCCTCTTATACTATGTATGTGACTCAAAAGAAATAAAGAAAAATGAAAATGTATACGTATTCATACAGAAATATTTGTAGAAAATATTAAAAAAAAGAAAAGGAAAATGAGAGAAAAATTGCGGCAAGTGTGGTGTAGGCAAGTAGCCTGACTGCTGACTGCTACCTTTAATGGAAATGGCTTTAAATCACGCTAACAATGTAAATAATCTCAAAAGCAAAGATACTTAAAATAAAACAAAACTTTACTCCTCCTACTCACAAGCCTGTCATGAATTTCTCCTGTTATAGGTTGGGTTGCTCATATTATGTCTTTTGTTGTTTTTTTGTTGTTTGTTTGTGTTTTAATTTTTTATGATTCCTGGCAAACATATAAAACACATAATTAGTGGCACGATTTTCAGACCGCACACGATATCTGGTTATTCTTTTAAATTTCCAAAAATAACGAGAGTACGTACAAAAAAAAACAAAAAAAGAAAGAGAAAGAAAAACAATACATAAGTAAGCGAAAGAGGCAAAAAAAAAAGGAATGCAAGCCGGATTTAATGAAAATTAAGTGAAAAGTCGCGCCAGACACATTAAATACATCGTATTACACCGTTATACTCTGAATATACAAGCAGTTTAAGAGATACTGTGTCTCTCTCTCGTAAATACTCTCACATATGCTCAGGTACGCGAGTATGCATGCACGTTTGTATTATATGAGTAGTTGTGCCTGCAGTCATACATGCTTTACTCTTATTATAGTCGCCATAATCGTATGTCCTCCTTGTATTCATACTTTAATACGAAACACTAGTATGTATATGTGCTTGCGTTGTTGTGTATATGTGTGTGTGTAATTTTGTGAAATCCCATAACCATCATAAAGTTTAATATTAGCCGCTATTTGTTACATTTTTTATATAAAATACTCGTCATTAAAATACAAAAAAAGATGGAAAAATACGGAAAATTTTTAAATTTTTTAAGAGAAGAAAAAGCAAAAGAATTTAATTGAGTTCAGTTCAGTTGAGTTCAGTTCAGTAGGAACGTTCTTATAAACACTGACATTTAAAGTGTGACACATTTTTTGCCAGGTTAAAGTGTAAATGGATTAAAACAAACCAGAATGAATTGGTATTTTAAGACTTTTAATAATTTTTTATATCCCAAAATATACTAAGTATGAGGTAAATCAATAGCTGGTTGTATATTGTTTCATAGTATCCTATCTTACATAATTATTTCTACTGAGAGTTTGGCATTCTCTGAAACGACCGCTTACTTATTTATTTATTTGCCCATTACAACCCTTTAATAAAGAATGATGGCTTAAATGAGCGGCTTGACCTACAGTTTAGAGCCGTTGCCGAACGACAGATTTCTTAAGAAGATTTTAATGGCAATTTTATTTATTCTCAAAGTTTTTACCAAGAGACTGCTAACAGGAAGTCGCCAAAGGAAAATGTTTTTCATATTTCGTTTTTGTACAAGATATTTTTGAGCCAGTGTTTTAACCACGGGCTCTTTTCTAATAAGACAACTCTCTACCTATGATACGTATGTATATGCTGTGTGTGTATATTTTGAATTCAGGAACGAAAAGTAAAAGATATGGAAGAGATACCTTGCAAAAGACCTTGATTCCCTTCAGAGATCAGCAATGAATCGTTTTTTCGCTACTCATAAGCACTTATGAAATTTCGAATATAAGTGAGTCAACAATATTGAAATTTAACTATGTACCCTGATTCATTTGTACTCACTACAATGTTGATTTATAAGTCTAGGTTGCAATGCGTATGAGTACAACGTTGATATCAAAATCATACCATTCGAAATATGTTTGATTCATAAGCCTACTCATTTAGATTCATAAATTTAGAAAATTTGCATTTGCAAAAACTGGAAAGAGGCACTTAAGCAAAAAAGGAGAGAGCAGCAAGCAGAACAAACACACCACCTTCTAGTGATCATTTTAGTGTTCGTACGTGAATCATATTTATTTTGTGATGCTTGTAAATCAGAGCTCGGCATTTCCTATGCACGCGTGCATTTCAGCTATTACTAAATTTACAACAACGTACTCACACGTATTAAAAACACTCTCAGTCTCGTTTGAGCATTCATTGAAAGATCGTTTGGCAAGCGCTGCAGCAACGACGTATGAAGCTTTCCTTTTTAATGAAAGATCATCTTTATTTTGAGATTCGTAATCTAAAACAAATTTTTCAAAGAATTTTTTTTTTAAATCTAAAATAAGACAATTTCTTGCGTCACCTGTAATAATTACATATTCGCTATGACATGTAAGATAATGTCTTTCTACATAAAATTTGTGAATTCGTGCCATCGTCCGTTTACAAATCATACACTCGGGTTTGCCAAAAAAATTTTCGGCAAACAAGAAATTGTTTTCCCATTCTGCATTAAACATTTTTTATGTGTGTCTCTAGCATCAAGCGTAAAACAAACCTCACTGCATGAAAGCTCGAGCGAGACTGATCGATTTTGTTTGTTTTTATACATTTTGTGAGTACAGTATAAATTTCACAGAAAGTTTTCTATTAAATATGTATATTTCCAAAAATAAAAACAAATTTTAATCTAAAATGCTTTCTGAAATAGATATAATCAAAGAAGTCTAAACGAATTTTACAAATTTAAAAATTAACATTTTCCATGCCTGTATTGTAGTGAATGTGAGAGCATACATTTTTCTCTTTTCTTAGTTTTCGCTCTCGCAACAACTGACCAATAGCAAGTGTTGCCTGGCTCTGTTGTAAATGTTGAGTTATGGAGAGTCGAAATCAACAACATCATACGTGTTGTTAAGTATGAATATTGTTAAGTTTTTATCTTTTTAAAAACGTTTAAAATATGAGTTCGTTGATTGCAAACAAAATAAAAACATATACTCGTATGTGTTTAGTTTCAATTAAACTCTTAATTGTTCGCACTACTTTTGTATGCCACCGTTTACAACTTGATGAATCTAAAAATAAGTTGCTTTATTCGTTATTCTTCTTTACACTTCTGTTCTCGTAAGCACTAACAACCGTTCGGTAGATCTTTACAACGGCGATGTTTAAATCACGACTGTTTTCTTCACACACAACACGTCTTCACACAAGACTGACTGAATTCTTACTACTCGTTGCCTGTTTGTCTTGCTTTTTTTATATGCTCACCTAATTATTATTATGAAATCGCCGTAGTCTAGTAGGTAGTGTGTTGGCTTATTAAAATACAAAAAGTATTTCTTCGGCGACTTTCTCTCAGAAGATTTCTGGCAAAAACTCTGAGAGTGAAATAAAATTGCCATGAAAAGTTTCTCAAAAATCTGTCGTTCGGAGTCGACTTTAAACTGTAGGTCCCACCACTCATGCATATAAATTAACGCACACAACATAAGTGTTGTGAGAAACTAGGTCGTAATCCTGACTGAAGGGTTGTAATGACCAACTATGTATGTATGTATATAATTATTATGATTAAGGTTCTTGAAGAGGAACGTTCGGGGTTTCGCCTTCAAGAGAACTCTATTGCAACTTCATTGTTGCTTGTGTATTTTGTTCACATTGCTTGTTGTTACGTTCTCGCTTACTTGCCTATCCCCTTATTTCATACCGATGTTGTTGGTTTACTTGCAACAAGTTCACCGTATTTGTTTGTGTAGCTTTTGCTCATTTCAAACGATGTATACCGTTTCCATTTTCGTAACAATATGATGACAACTTCAAACTTAGCATATGAGTAGAGGTTACATGATATTAAAATAAGTATGAATGCGTATAAGTATCTGAAATTATGAGTATGATTCGATTCTACTCATCTTTTTGGATACTCATTGCTGATCTCTGGTATGTATATTTTGCCTTCAGCAATGAAATGTATACAAAAATAATCCACGAGGAAGCGTTAAAAGATATGGAAGAAATACCTTATGAAAGAGTTAACTTCCCTTAAAGGACATAAATTTTATAAAATATTGTAACATGTGAAGTCGCCGTAGTCTAGTGTAGTAGTGTGTTTGCTTATTAGACATAAAGCCAGGGTTCGAGCCCCAGGCCAGACATCAAAATAAAATACAAAAAGTATTTCTTTGGCGTCTTCCTCTCAGCAGATTTCTGGCAAAAACTCTGAGAGTGAAATAAAATTGCCATGAAAAGTTTCTCAAAAATCTGTCGTTCGGAGTCGACTTTAAACTGTAGGTCCCGTAGGTCATGTATAAAATTAACACACACAACATAAGTGGTGTGAGAAACTAGGGTTGTAATGACCAATTATGTAATGTATGTGTATTGTAACATAAGCATCCAGCAAATGCTAGAGTATGAAACACTTCTAACCAGTTTGTCAAGTCTTTTATTTGAAAACTGTTGCATACATTATTATTAGAACACATTACTTTAGGACCCGGTTAGCAGATTGGAACATCCTTACCTCATGCAAAGTACTATATAGGATGCTCTAAAGTTGACAAATTCTGAGAAGACATTGGAGTTATAAAATTGTATACGTTTTTGGAACACGGCTAACGTGAATACTAATTACAAAGAAAAAAAAAAAAACGCTGGCATTAGCTAACCAGATGAGTACATAATATTTCTATTTTTTTCCTTACTTCGGAATTTCAAAGTCAGAGTGTTATTACAAGTTTTTCTTTTTCTTTATTTCTGTTTAAAATATCGATTAATTTTGAAATTATTACACACATAAAATTCTTAAAGTAATTTCTTACTACACAGGCAGTTTTTTAAGGCTGTTTGATCTACTTTCTATGAAAAAAAAACCACAAGAACAACAACAAAATTGAGTGTTTTTATTTTGTTTGCCAGAAACCCTTTTTAAAGGCAGAATTTTATGTTTGAATCGCATGTGAATTGGCAGTTTCTGTTTCAAATATTTTATTTCACTTTAAATGGAATTAAATTCAGCACTTTTGTTTCTATTGTTTGTTATTATTTGTTGTTGTATTATAAAGGCAAATAATTTGTTTGGCATTGTTTGTTGAATTGTTATTAAAAAAAAAAATAAAATAAAAAGCGGGACCACATGTAATACTACATACTCGTACAATACATATAATACATGAGCATTTATTTATTTATTTGCTGTTATTGTTGTAGTTGTTGTTCATTTATACATAGAAAATAAAAAGTATGCAAGCAATTATAATGACGACAGCAAAGCAGGCGACAATAAAAACCATAATTGAGGGGCCATTATTAATGCCATTGCAGTTGTTTTTTTATTTTTTATTTTCAAAGGAAGAAAAAGGGATCTGCTATTTAATTGTACTGCCATTTAATTATAATGATTAATACGACATGCTTTAATGCTAATATGGGCACAACGTTCGTTAAACAGGCAATTGATTGTATGAACAAAAGGCATTGACGTGTATTTGGATCTATGGATTCCTAAGGAAATATGTTCTTATGGCATCAGAATGTGACTTATACGAGGTATGAACAAATTTTATCGAATTGGCTATTTTATATTGGTATGTTTTTACCTTTTTAAAAAGGTTTAAAATATGAGCTCGTCGATTGCAAATAAAATGAAAATAAATTTATGTTTAGTTTTAATTAAAACTCGTTATTATTCGCATAATTCTGTGTGCCAATGTTCACAACTTGATGTAAACAACAACAATTGCTCTTTTCTTTGTTATTCCTCTGTTTATACCCTTTGCATAAACAATAACAATTACTAGACAATTATTCGACAGATCTTTGTAACTGAGATCTTCAAACCACGATTACTCTCTTGAAACACACAGCATTTTCACACAAGACTGACTGAACTTCCCTCACTCAGTTGCCTGCTTTGCCTTGCCTTTTATATGGCAGAACAAACAGTCTGATGCATGTTCTTGGAGGCGAATGTTAGTGGCTTCGACTTCTCGAAATCTCTATAAATGTAAACATCATTGTTTCATTATTGTTGTTTGTGTATTTTGTTTACATTTGGTGTTTGTTACATGTAGTGTTTGTTGTTGTATCGGGTCCGCCATCTAACGTTTTTTTTCTAGTGCCTATTGCGTGAATGGTAACACTTAGCTCATGTCAGATTTGACTGATAATTAGTTTTATCCTTCCGCTGAACGAATATTGACCATCCAATGCGTTTTCGCTTCGCTAAGTGGGCCTGCGATCGACTTACAGAAGATGCCGATTTTTGCAAAAAAAAATCATCTTTTCAGATGAAGCTCATTTTGATCTTGGCGGGTATATAAACAGGCAAAATTGTCGCATTTGGGGCACAGAAAACCCGCACGCATACATTGAAAACCACCCAAAACAAGTCACTGTTTGGTGCGGATTTTGATCCAGAGGCATAATTGGGCCATTTTTCTTCGAAAATGACGATCGTTATCGGGCCATGTTGAACGAATTTTTGTTCACAAAAATTGAAGAGGAGGTTATTGGCAATATTTGGTTACAACAGGACGGCGCTACGTGCCACACAGCCGAAGCTACACTCGATGTTTTGCGCCCTGTTTTTGAAGATCGCATTATCAGCCGCAGAGCTGATGTCGTTTGGCCACCTCGGAGCTGCGATTTGACACCGTTGGACTATTATTTGTGGGGTGCCGTCAAAGATAAGTGTTACGCTGACAAGCCAGAGACAATTCACGCTTTAAAGGACAATATTCGTGAAGCCATTGGTGAAATACAGCTGCATACAATCGATAATGTGTTTAAAAATTTGACCGATCGTTTAGGCTACTACATGGCCAGCCGAGCCAGCCATTTGAATGAAATTATTTTCCATTATTAACCGGAAGGATTGCACTTTCAAATAAAAAAAGAAATTTGAGAAAATATTCTGTAGTTTTTTTTGTAAAGCATTTTCAAAAAAAAAAATAAAAATGTTATTTGGCGGACCCTTTAGATTCTTCATTTTTGTAACACACTCATAATTCTGCTCGTGTATAATTAATTTTGTCAAATAGAGAACTTTGATAAATACAATGACTTCATTTGCGTTTGTGCATTTAATTTTACGTTTAAAAAGAATCTTTCAAAAATGCGTTCTGGTTAAACCTAAATTTGAAATCTGAAAGGTCCTCTAATAATAGTTATAAACTGTATAAGAAAAAAACAAACGTACAGATCATTTTCAATTTGATACGGATTTTAGTTATTTTTACATTCATCAGTATTAAGTTTTTTTTTTCATGAAGGACAAAATAAAGTCTCCAGAAATAAAAATGAAACTCTCCTTTAAAGTTTTATTAACAAAAAAATACCTAAACTTCGTTGCTTTTACATTTTGTATGAAACAATATGAAACGATTTTAAAATAAATTCCTTTTGAGGACATAAAATATGATTTTTTTTTGTTGGTTTGCTTAACCCCACACAGTAACCATAACATGTCGTACAAAAAGTTACGCAATAAAAATGATTTAAATTTGAAGAGGAGGCTTAGAGAAGTTTTGAAAGTATTTTCCAGTAGAAACCTCAAACTCACTCGAAAGTAGCCAAACTTGAGCACGTATTTCATTAGCATTTTTACTATTTATTTAAACAGACATAATTTACCTACACTTTCCTTTCCTTCCTCTCTCCACACTGCCACACTCTTATTTTACATTTGAATTTAACAATGGTGGATACAAGTTTATGACTATGGCCGACCCTACCTCGGCATGCACCTGTTTTAATAGGTTGAGGGGGGGGGGGATGCAGGGTAGTCCAGGTATTAAATCAAATACCGTAAAATTGTTTTGTTTGCTTTAAACGGTTTTCTTTTGTGCCTTTTTCTTTTTTATGCTTCACATAGAAATCCTATATTTTAATAAAAAAAAAAGAAAGAAAAAACTTAACAGAGATGAAAATCTGAATGTGAATGTGAATGTGTGTGAATGTAATAGAAATCGTAAAAATTTTTCTGGCTCATAGAGAAGACAAAAAAGAACAGAAAATCTGATTCCACTTAAAAACGAGATCTAATTTACGAGATAAACAAATGAAAAACGAAGAAACTAGAGGGGAGAGGGGAGGAGAGCAGCGACAAACGTAACGAAACGAAATTTATATTTACTGGAGGAAAATCATTTTCCATCATTTTTATGTGGTCCATAGAATAAATTTTCTCTGCTCCAGATAACAACCAAAAACATTTCATTTTGTATGACGACTTGTTTTGAGGTGAAACATATTTACATGACTTCACATACATATATTTAAAGGTATTAAATCTTTAAATATGATTATGAATACAATATGGCCTAAGGCAATATATTGTAATTCAATAGTACGATTAACAATCCAAGTTTGTTTTGAAAATGGTTCATTTGAACCACAAGGCCTGTTATATAACCATCGTAGTTTTCCAAAAAAGTCATAGTTCTTGCTAGCCAGGGTAAGGATAAGATTATGTCATCGAAATCTAAGCATCCCCTTATATATAAAAATGAATGTGTTTGTGGGTTTGAAGTCTATAGACGGCTAAACCGCTGAACCGATTTTCTTAAAATTTTAACGGTACCTTCCTGTATGTCTGGAAGGAACTATAGGCTAGTTTTTATTTTAAAATTTCAAGTAGGCAAGGTACCACGCCCACATACTCAATAAGTATTTAATGTCGCATATCTCATAAACTGCAACAACTAGAGTCCTCAAATTTTGTATGGACGACTTTAACGTATATATGAACAAAATGGGCGGATTGGCTATACTGGGCGTGTTACCTCCCATAGTCTATATATATAAAAATGTATGTACCTTATAGAATCGTAAGCTATGCATTTGATCATGTTATGATTTTTAGCAAAGTTGTTGCGCATGAGCCGATGAAGGTTTCTAAGTTGGTATGACCAATTTCCGACAGGTGACGCCACTGAAAATTACTTAAAGTGCTTTCTTTAACAAAATTGTTGCGCATGAGTCGACGGAGGTTGTTACGATTAATTTCCGATGGATGGCGTCACTGAAAATTATTCAAAATGAATGACAAGCAATTGGTCGACCTACACCTCAAGCACGGAAGAAAAGAGCATTACGAGCCTCAGAATCAGACGAGCATTGTGACTGGAAAATCTTCGGGTATATGCCGCTGAGACCCGTTCGCTTAAAACCACTTGAACAACGAGAAGTGAGATTCGAAACTGTTCGAATGCGTACTACTCAGAGGCCCGTTCATCTGAATCATCAGGGCAATGGGAAACAAAATCAATAAAATGATTCAAAATTAATTGGACATTTGTGTAATGTCTTCCCTTCAAATTTATTTTAGTTGGTGGCGCAGCAACACGCGCAGTGTACATCTAGTAATAGTCATACAGGAAGGTTTGAGAACACTTAGTTTAAATTGTTTTACGATTCGGAATAACGATTAATGTATGGTAGAATGACTTGTTATCTCAAAAAGGGATTCCTAAAATTCCTTGATTAAGAGGGAAGGGCAGGAAAGTTGATGAGTTTACTTTTTATATCACAAAAGAAGAAGTGCAACAAAGTCATGCATTTGTAGAGGTATGAATTCGCCTTAGACTAGTAGGTAGTGTGTTGACTTATTAGGCTTAAGCGCTCGGTTCAAACTCCATGTCAGACATCAACATGAAAATATGAAAATATTTCTTAGGCGACTTCCTCTCAGCACGAAGTCGCCGTAGTCTAGTAAGTAGAGTGTTGGCTTATTAGACGTAACGCCAGTGTTCGAGCCCTAGGCCAGACATCAAAACAAAATACAAAAAGTATTCCTTCGGCGACTTCGTCTCAGCAGATTTCTGGCAAAAAGTCTGAGAGTGAAATAAAATTGCCATGATAAAGTTTCTCAAAAATCTGTCGTTCGGAGTCGACTTTAAACTGTAGGTCCCGTCACTTAACGGCGGGCACTACAGCACTTATGTGTTGAGAATCTAGGTCGTAATCCTGACTGAAGGGTTGTAATGACCAATTATATGGGTGTTGTGAGAAGTAACTAAGTATCACTGTTGATCACTTTTACAATTTTATGTCTCTGACTTGTTTGATTAAAAACAATACCATCGCAAGGCATCAGTTAACCTGTAAGTCTGTCCCACCACTCATGTATAAAATTAATACACACAACATAAGTGGTGTGAGAAACACGGACGTTGTTCAATGGGTGAATTCGACCTCCGGGTACTGTAGTTGTGTTAATTGACAAGTACACGTCCTCTAACCTAACCTAACCTTACCTTCTCTCAGCACGAAGTCGCCGTAGTCTAGTAGGTAGAGTGTTGGCTTATTAGACGTAATGCCAGGGTTCGAGCACTAGGCCAGGCATCAAGACAAAATATAAAAAGTGTTTCTGCGGTGACTTCGTCTCAGCAGATTTCTGGCAAAATCTCTAAAAATGAAATAAAATTGCCATGAAAAGTTTCTCAAAAATCTGTCGTTCGGAGTCGACTTAAAACTGTAGGTCCCACCACTCATGTATAATAATACGGTGCTACAGTGAAAATACGCCCGAGTAACTACATAGGCTAAGTTATTCACTTCGTTGAGTAGAACTCAAAAATACTTTTTCTTTTTCTCGAACCCTTCAAACTTGTTTTATTTGACAAAAACGGTTTTTTTGATCTTTTCACACAAAATTATTGATTACCAAAATATGTTTGAACCTATTTTAAAAATCCAAGGTTTTTTAGAAAGGGGGAAGATTAGTCTTTGAAACATTATACGTCAACGTTTTGTTCAAACTTATATGTTTTGAGTTTTGATGGGGTAAACTTGGAAAATACAATTTTTTTCATATTTTTTCAAGTTTGTCAGTTCATAGTAGCAAACTTTAATTAAAAAATATGAAATAAGTGATAACGTTCTGAAAGTGCATTATCTTGTGAAGAGATTGACACTTCGTTTGGTCAAGTCGGACAAAAATTACCGCAGTTATTATTTAAAGAGTCTAACAGTCAAGCTATATTTTTCATATCTAAATTACAAGGAAAGTATTTGAATGAATATCCGAATTTGTTTATTTCAATTGTAAAATAAATTCCTTTAAATATTCGCTCCATACAACCAATTACCGATTTATAAGCATATTTTAAGCTGTTGATCCATTTTCTTTTTGGCTGCACAGTCATAAATTCAACTTCAGTTAACTGATGCCAAGTCAATGGAAATGAACGCATACAAATTTAATAGTTTTTCTCAAATTTTCTCTGTTTTTTGGTTTTGTGTTTAAAAATCTTTACTGATTATGAAAATTTCCTTTTACTTGCGTACAGCTATTGTTCAATTATTTTCAAACGTGGTTTCATTTACAACAAAAATATATGTACTCATGATGATTCTTCATTATCGTTGGAGCCAAAGAGTGAAAGAATAAAAGAATGAAGGAAAATAGTTCATGGCATGAAAAATATGTACCAGCAACAGTTTTCCATTCATTCCCCTCTCACTCTCTCTCTCATTTATAGTTTTTGTTGCTTTTGTTTAGTTTGTTGTGCTCATTTAGAAAATGAGGGTTTAAGAGCTGCTCATTTGCATAATTTAATCCACATCGATAAGCACGAAATATATTGTATTTCGCAAAGAATTGGAAATATTTTCACAGTCTTTTTTCATTTTCATTTTCATTTTGTGATGAGAAACATTTTTACCAGCTGGTCGTATGATTTATGTCACGTATGGAGATATGAAAACAATTATTGGGTGTCTCCTCCTATTTCCTTTTACATTTTTTGGGTTTTCCCTTTTGCAACATTAACTTTTTAAATTAAACGTGGCTACATTCTTAACGTTTTACGTTGTTCAACAATATTGTCGCCACCATATTTAATATGACCAGAACAGTGAACGAAATTCTCACAATAAAAATATTCCATAACACAGCGACAATGAAAAGACAGTGCGGGTAAAAGAAGAGAGAGCGAGAGCGAGCAATCCAATGAATTTCTCCTTGGTGTACCATAAAAATAGTTTTTCATTATTTATGATCGCAGAACGTATGTATTTCTTTTTCTTCTTCTACTTTATAATACATATTCAGACAAAAAATTAAGAAGAGAACAAAAAATTACAGGGAGAGCGGAGAGGGAGAGCAAAAATTATGGAGAACAAACGTATGCGGTTTGTTATAAAATCCGCAGTAATAATATTTTAAAATAAAAAAAAAGAAAACGCAACTTTAGTACTTGTATTCGTGTACTCGACAACATTCCAGCACTCCAACTGGTTTGGAATTGAAACAATGTTCGTGTATCTTCACGAATAAAATTTAAATTTTATATTCATGCAGGCGAGACAAGTGCCAGTGGAGTTACCAGTGTGTACGTATAGTGTTTGAAAAGTTATCGGGTGCTTTACAATACGATACGATACGAGTGTGAGTGGATTGATTTTTATTTTCTTGAATGAAAGTGGAACCTGGCTCCTGTTTAAATCGGCACATAGGAGGCTTCTGCGTGTATGGGAGAGAAGGCGGAATAAAGAGAATTTCATCTCTTCAGCCTATGGTGTGGTGAATGGAAAGAAATTTGTGATTAAACTAAAAACTAAAATAATGCATTCAGAAAAGATAAACCATGCCGAAATGATCCTTCCTTAACGTAGTAAATGTTCATAAGACCGATGTGTTGTTGTTGTAACAGTTCGGCTGTTATCTCCGGCAGCTTCTCCCTGTCACATAGCCGAATTTGAGGCACAGAAACCCCGCACGCATACATTGAAAAGCCGACGCGCCCAAAACGAGTCACTGTTTGGTGCGGATTTTGATTCAGAGGCATAATTGGGTCATTTTTCTTCGAAAATGAGCAAAGAGTGGCAGTTACAGTCAATGGCGATCGTTATCGGGCCATGTTGAACGAATTTTTGTTCACAAAAATTAAAGAGGAGGATATCGGCAACATTTGGTTTCAACAGGACGGAGCTACGTGCCAAACAGCCGAAGCTACACTCGATGTTTTGCGCCCTGTTTTTGAAGATCGTATTGTCAGCCGCAGAGCTGATGTCGTTTGGCCACCTCAGAGCTGCGATTTGACAACGTTGGACTATTATTTGTGGGGTGCCGTCAGAGATAAGTGTTACGCCGACAAGCCGGAGACAAGTCATTCTTTAAGGGACAGTATTCGTGAAGCCATTGGTGAAATACAGCTGCACACAAACGATAATGTGCTTAAAAATTGAACCGATCGTGTATAGGCTACTGCATGGCCAGCCGAGGCAGCCATTTGAATGAAATTATTTTCCATTATTTACCGGAAGGATTGTAGTTTCAAATAAAAAAAGAAATTTGAGCAAATATTCAGTAGTTTTTTTTTAAAGCATTTTCAAAAACAAAAAGTTATTTGGCGGACCCTTTAGGTGGTGGATGTCGATTAATGACCCTGTTGTGGCTGAGCTCGTCTCTAGCCGTCGTAACAGTCGTTTTGTGCCTCCCTTACATACTGTGGGCGCACTATTGAGGGTAAGAGGTTGGTGATGTCTGAGTTTTAATTTGTTCAGTCTTGTCTTATGCGGCGAGAAGGGGGAACGTTCATGACAATGTGGTGGTTTGAATGGGTAGGCAGGTAGCAAGCTGTGAGATATCGCATAGTCAGTAGCTCATTGTGTTTCCTAACTGTCAGCATTTTGGACTCATTGTGGAGGTGGTCTATACTGGACATCTTTACACATCCGGTCGCTATTCGTAGGGCGTTATTCTGTGCCGTCTGTAGTGCCCGCCATTGTGTATCACTCAAGAGTGATGTCCAAATTGGAGCAGCATAATTGAGGAGTGACCGTCCGTTAGCCTTATAAGTGGTGCTGATGGTTTCCTTGTTCATTCCCCATGTAGAGCCTGCTAGTATGTATCAACGGGAACGATGTGAAGTTTGGAGTGGTAGCTTTGATACCAAAAACTCACTTGAGCACGCATATCAGCCAGTTGTCCCGCCATAGGTAGACTGATGTGTACTCATTAGAGATCAGCAATGAATCGTTTTTTCGCTACTCATAAGCACTCATGAAATTTAGAATATAAGTGAGCACAAGCATCAATATTGAAATTTAATTATGTACTCACTACAACGTTGATTTATAAGTACAGGTTGTAATGAGTATGCATACAACATTGACATCAAACTCATACCATTCGAAATATGTTTGATTCATAAGCCAACTCATTTAGATTCATACATACATACATAACATAATTGGTCATTACAACCCTATAGTCACGGATTATGGACTTAGTTTCTCACAACACTTATGTTGTGTGTGTTAATTTTATACATGAGTGGCGGGAGCTACAGTTTAAAGTCGACTCCGAACGACAGATTTTTTTGAGAAACTTTTCATTGCAATTTTATTTTTACTCTCAGAGTTTTTGGCAGAAATCTGCTGAGAGGAAGTCGCCGAAGAAATACTTTTGGTATTTTGTTTTGATGCCTGGCCTGGGGTTTGAACCGTGACCTTACGTCTAATAAGCCAACACACTACCTACTAGACCACGTCGACTTCATACGATCCATTCGTACTCACTACAACGTTGATTTATAAGTCCAGGTTGCAATGAGTACGAGTACAACGTTGACATCAAACTCATACCATTCGAAATATATTTCATTCATAAGCCTACACATTTAGATTCATAACTTTAGAGAAATACTTATAATACTTTTAAATGATTCCCCTGACCCGAATCATTCATCAAAATTTGCAGTCGAAGTTGTTGTTACATTTACAAAAAAAGAAAAAAAAATACACTTAAGCAAGAAAGACAGAGCAGCTGGCAGATCAATTACACAACCTTTTAGTGACTATTTTAGTGTTTGTTCGCAAATCATACTTATTTTGTGATTCTTGTAAATGTTGAGTTATGGAGAGTCGAAATCAACAACATCATACGTGTCGTTAAGTATGAATATTGTTACGTTTTTACCTTTTTAAAAACGTTTAAAGTATGAGCTCTTTGATTGCAAACAAAATAAAAACAAATATGTGTTTAGTTTCAATTAAACTCTTTATTGTTCGCACTACTTTTGTGTGCCACCGTTTACAACTTGATGAATCTAACAATAATTTGCTTTATTCGTTATTCTTCTTTACACTTCTGTTCGCGGAAGCACTAACAACCGTTCGGTAGATCTTTATTATGGCGATCTTCAAGCCACGACTGTTTTCTTCACAAGCAATGCGTCTTCAAACAAGACTTACTGAATTTTTACTACTCGTTGCCTCCTTTATCTTGCTTTTTTATATGCCCACGTAATCATTCTGATGAAGGTTCTTAATGTCAAACGTTCGGGGTTTTGCCTTCTCGACAACTCTATCGCAACTTCATTGTTGTTTGTGTATTTTGTTCACATTGCATGTTGTTGCTTTCTCGCTTACTTGTCTATCCCCTTTTCTTTCATACAGATGTTGTTGGTTTACTTGTAACAAGTACGTTGTATTTGTTTGTGTAGCTTTTGCTCATTTCAAACGATGTATACCGTTTCCATTTTCGTACCAAAATGATGACAACTTCAAACTTTGAATATAAGTATGAGTGAGTATAAGTATCAGAAATTATGAGTGTGATACGATTCTACTCATCTTTTTGAATACTCATTTCTGATCTCTTATACTTATCTTACTTTTACGTACTTACTGCTTTCCTGTCTGAATAACAATCATTGGTAAAGACATTAATCGGCTGCCTTCCAAAATGTATCAATACAAAGTTTGTATGCAGTTCTGCTACGGTATATAAACAATGTAGATATGCAAAGTAACCAAACAATGCATCAACTATAAATCCGATGCCTGATTGCTTTTTGACTGCGTTAAAAATACACATTGACGACGTTTTGAAATAGTATACATTGTATATATTTTGTACGGCGGCATTATGAAACACGATACTTTGTTCAAACATAAAGCAACTAACATTGTGGAAGGCAGCCATCTTCTTGAAAACAACGACTATTGTCTTGCGACCACTTTTAAAACAACTGTCGTATTTAAATATATGTACGCGTATGATAAATGTGTTAAACCACACACCATTTAACACGGAGATAAAATATGAGAAAAAAACGTACATATTGGACCAAGAACCATGCCTTACCATGCCACGATATTTTATTCTTTAATTCTGGTTTTTTTCTGGTTGGTCTTCTTCTCCATTCGATTCTTTTTTGTGAAATACAATAAAAGGTGTGACAATTTAACAATTTGTTTCGTTTGCGGGTTTATTCTTTTAAGAGAAAAATCGGAAAACAAGTCTTTTTTTTAAATAGAAAAATAAGAAAAAAATAATAGAAAATATTTCTGTAAATACATATGTAAATACATATGTACGTGGAAATGTAGACAATATCTGATGACAATTTTTTATAATTTTTTTTCGAATGTCAATAACGATTTATGTGAGCATATGAATGCAAAAAATAAAAATAAATTTCCCAACCCAGTAATTTCAAATCATAAATAATAATGCGGTTTAAAAAAAAGCCATGGAAATGTTAATAAAATGGCTGAATTTGAATTAAATTTTTAAATTTACTGAATTAAACAATAAAGCTTGTAAAGCCATGGGGTATAGTTGTCACTTACCATGTCAATGATGATGATGATGATGAATAAAGTCGTTGCATTAATGCAATTGCGTACATACATACATGTGTATAAATGTCTGCATGAATGTATTTGTGAATTTAGTTTTGCGCTCGATTATTATCTGTGACATTTGACATGTAAACGATGCAGAAGAAAATTTTAAAACTAAAATTTTAACCACAACACGTCATTGTGCGGCTGACCACATAAAAATCAAAATCACAACCCATCCACCATGTACGACAATTGCAGCGTATCCTGTTGGTTTGTTTTGATGATATCCTCTGTGTTTTTTTTCCTCTCTATTTTAAGCATTCTGATCTTTGTTCGTTTATTTAAATACTGACTGACTTAATGACATTTATGTTGATGTATGACACATATGCTAAGCCCTCTTTCTCTCTCTCTCTCTCTCTCTGTCTTTTACCCTTCAATTCCAATTGTATTTGCCTTTACGTTTACCGTTTTTGAATATCAATTTGAATTTTATTATGATATCCTTTCATTTCATTTTTCATATTCAAATTAAGGGAACCCCCCACATGCCATATTTACACCCCCTACACACATGGCTTTAAGCGAAGGGGAAATATTTAATCGTAATTATTTCGTTCTTTTTTCTTTCTGTTTCTGTTTCTGGTTTTCTATGGCATTGTGTGGTGTAGCGTGGTGTAGCGTGGTGTAGTGTGTTATGATGTATGTATGTGACCAGAACCACTGATAATGATGACGTGCTGATGATGTGTTGCATGTCTATTAAATATGAAAACAAAAAAAAAATTTTTTTTTGCAGGAACAAATCCCCTTTCGCAGAAACGTATGTATTTAATAAACCGAATATTTGACTGAGTGACTGACTCTAACTGACTTATTGTATGTGTCATGCAGTTAAATTTAATTGAAACCAATAAAGTTGGCTTGTGAGCAAAAGTAAATTAAAAATTCAGAAAATCAAAAATGTTCAAAAAAAAAATCTGAATTTGAAATCAACTACTCTATGTGTATGTACATATATAGTGTGGTTAAATCAACAATAACTTGGTGATGTCAAACAAAACAAATGTTTGTGTTAATCAAGTATTATTTACACTCCAGTAAGTAGATACATACATACGTATTCAAATTAACACACACAACAATTTTGTTTATTAGTAATGACAGAGGGAAGTAATGCTAACTAAATTGTCATTACATTTTTACCCTTTTAAAAATGATTATTTCTTGTGGATTTGATAACCGAATTACTTACTTTTATTGATTGTTTATTTTGTTTATTTATAAATCCTTTATTTATTTAAATTGTTAACAGACTTTAGTTGACAACACTGCATTATCAATTTTTTTTGCGAGTATAATACAAAAATAAAAGTTCATTGTGCTTTTTATTATAATGCTCTGGCTGTTGGCAAGCTTTTCTATCGCTTTAGGTTAGGTAAGGTTAGGTTAGGTTAGGTTAGGTTAGGTTAAGTTAAGTGGTGGACCTGTTTGAAGGAAGAGGTCCTACTGCGACCAGTATTTAGGCTCATTATTATACCACAATTTAATTCTATCCTACTAGAAGTCGCCGTAGTCTAGTAGGTAGTTATTAGCCGTAAGGCCACGGTTCAAACCCCAGACTTCAGTGACTCCCTTTCAGCATATTTCTGGCAAAAACTCTGAAAGTAAATAAAATTGCCATTAAAAGTTTCTCAAAAATCTGTCGTTCGGAGCATAGTTGCCAGATTTGACGATTTATCGTCATTTTGACGATTTTGAGCTCCAAAAATATCATATTGACGATTTGACGATTTATTTCCTTATTTTGACGATTTTTGGAAATTAAAAATTTACAACATATTCTTTAATTTAGTACATTAAAAGCCACTTTAAGCTTTGTATTTACATTGCAATTGTTACTATTGGAAATTTATGTTAGTAAAAACAAGGAGTAAAGTATTATATTTTTAAGTTACTTTCGAATACCTGTGATGATTTTTCTGTATTTTATTCCTTTTTAACCCCTTAAAAGCCAAAAAATTACAACTTCTAAATAACCTCGTAATTGAGACAAATTTATCACTTGTCGTTGCAGACAATTTTAAAAATTCGAGTAAAGCTTCTAATATTGCCATCGGAAGACAAAGGCAAGCGGCGTTATTTTTTTCTTCGTACGACCAACACTCAGGGGATGGATGGCACTGCACTTGGAACTATGTTATGAGAAGAAGGAAAGAGAGAACAGTGTTTTTGGACACTAGGCTTGTATATTTTTATACCATAAGTAACAGGAAAGATCTCTGCAGGAATTGAGTTCCATATACGGATAGTCCGACTAAAAAACGTATTTTTACTGTAATGCAGTGTGCGATCCACTGGCCAATCGACCACATACGGCTGGGACGAGCGTTATGTAGAAATATATGATTTTCGGGAAAAAGTCCCCTTATTTCGTTCGAGCAAAATCCTTTTGTCGAAGTGATAGAACAGTGAAACGCAAACCACATTGCAACGATGTACCAATGATTCAATGGAGTTGGATACACTATCGTCATTAACGAGCTACTACGGCCTCTCCTGTACATGGTCGAGAAACCGCAAAATAGACTTTAAGGCACCAAGCCATATATGAGAGTTGTATACCATTCTTTGTCGGTTATAAACGGTGGAAATAGTAAGATCAGATGATAAGATCTTAAGAAGGAACTGAAAAATGTGTCAGCATTACACTGAATTTTCATGCTCAGAATGTCAAGAGCTTCTGACTCTTTAATATTAACACCACCCATAGATTAAGATGATCCAATATTATTGCTGCGCTTATGTGTCAATAAACAACACTGGGATAGATTGTTTTCTCCTTAAACAATTTTTTCCTGAAAATGATATAAAATTTCTTCATTTTTGAAAAAAAAGTTTATAAATGAAGATGAGGGACGCTAGCCTTTAATTTCTAACAAATTATTTTTAAATGTTTTATTTTTGAACTCAGATATGTACATACATTGACTTTATATGTTTTATTACAATAGAAATAATTTTGGTTTTCAAAAATTTTTAATTAATTTATTTATTTTTTCTGACAATTTAAATAAACGTCTTTGACAATTTTTTTCTCAAATATTTGACAATTTGTTGCTTCATTTATCTGGCAGCTATGGTTCGGAGTCGGCTTTAAACTGTACGTTCCGCCACTCATGTATAAAATTGAGACACACACCATAAGGGGTGTGAGAAGCTAGGTTGTCGTAATCCTGACTGAAGGGTTGTAATGGCCATTTATGTATGTAGAGGGCGTAGAGCACATCATTCCGAGTGCAAAATAAATCTTGCTATTACTGTAATCTCCACTTTAGAAAACTTGATCAAAGATGTCAAAAATTGAGAGAAGAACAGGGCACTGCCATAAAACATGAAGGACTGTCTCTTCATCTTCCTCTTCCTCAGACCCACAGCTCTTGCATAAATCATTAGTTGGATTCCTAATCTATCGGCATGCCTGCCAAAAGGACAGTGGCTCCTAAGTACTGCCTGACCAGCACATCGGTAATGCAGTTTCCAAAGATATCCCTATGTGTTGCGACCCATACAAGAGTTGCATTTGAATGATTCGAAATTTCCTTGCATTCATCGAAAAGTGTAACGTTAAACACTAGGTTCGTTAGGGATTCAATTGCAACCTACATACATAGCTATACGAGTAAATCAAAAGATTTTCAAGGAAAATCCCTCCACTCAACAAGCATTGCGACGCTATCAAAATTCCCATGATGTTTGCTTGGGAAATACTGCAGTGGTCAGGCAGCCAGCCTATAAGAAAGTTTAATATCATAACCTTTAATAAATATACCACCAGATGACCCTGTCACTTACAATCTTTAAGCCATCAGTGTAAACTTCAAGTTAATTGGTTTTCTGGTAAGTTCGAGAAGTTAATGTTGATATTTGTTATTGTATTTTGATCTTTGTTTGTCCCTTGTCACATTATTTCGTTGTACTTTTGTTATTGTAATTCCTTGTTACCGTAGTTTTTTGTTGTTTTATTGTTGTTTGCTTGTCTTCTCTGTAGTAGGGAGCTGTAGGTAGCGAGTTAGACGTAAGGCCACGGTTCAAATCCCAGGTCAGACATCAAAACGGAAATATGAAAAAATATTTCTTCGGCGACTGTCTCACAGCAGATTTCTGGCAAAAACTCTGAGAGTGAATTAAAAATTACCATCAAAAGTTTCTCAAAAATCTGTCGTTCGGAGTCGACTTTAAACTGTAGGTCCCGCCACTCATGTATAAAATTAACACACACAACATGAGTGGTGTGTGGTGACAAGGCCATTGCCTTGTCTTTCTTGTCACATTCTTGTTTATATCTTCACAACAATACCTAAATCTTGGCTAAGGGGTTACCTTCCCTTTTCCATGTATTTAAAATAAAACATTTCCAGTAAATTACTTACTGTTTCCATATTAATTTCTTTACCCCTTTGCCTTGTTTTACATGCCGCAGATCATCCACAAGCTTAGCCAAGTATTTTCCTATTTAGAATTTAGAATTCGAAAGGTCGTATTGCCCCGCCTGCACACATTCAATTCGTTTTTTTAATTTTTATTCCACCTTCAAACTGTAATTGTAATTCAATATCTCTGTGCGAAGGTTTCAAATTCTTTTTTTTTAATTTTTTAATTCCGTTTTAAAATGAAATTGTTTTTAGCGTTAAAACACATGTCAAATCAATGATACGATTAACCTTTAAAACAACAAATTTCATATGGTTTCTCTCCCCTTCCTACGCTCTTGTTTTTTTTTTTTTTTGTTACAAGTTTAAGGTTTCTAATCATTAAGAGTATTTCAGTGTTTTTTCTTTTTCTTTTAAAGTTTTTAATTCAAGTTCTTGATTTCATGCGAGTATAATAACAGCAACAAAAACAATCGTTTCTATCCACTGAATTAGAAACTTTCTTGGAAAATTGTTTTCTTGTGGTTTCGTTTTAAGGGGAAAATTTTTTGTGGTTTTATGTTTTCCCCAAAAAAAAAAGAAAACTACGGGAATTGTTATTTTTCTTAGTAATTGTAATAAAAAAGGAAGAAAAAACACGGTTATTTCTTCAACGAACACATTTATTAGGTTTACTGTGTACGCATAAGACTAAGCTAAAATTTAAGATTTTTGCAGCATAATTTAAACTGGAAATGATCTCAGTACTGTCAAATACTTGAGGCTTGTGCCATTGAATTTATTTCATTACAACTGTAGTTTTATCACCTCCATTATTGTAGATTAAGTGGATTCTTCTTGGACAGGAAGAAGAAAGCCTTACTTCTGCCTTAAATTACATGGCCATACATCGCAGTAGTAGGCATACCGTAAGATTTTGGCATTCCTACATATGACTTCTGCAGAAACTGGGGGTCTGAGGAGGAAAAGACTGTCTTTTAACTCAAGTCTCAGGGCTGTGCTGTTGCCACAAGGAAACGCCGATCGGTAATTTTGTGAGATTAGCAAAGGAAAGCAAAAGAAGACTCGCACTTATATTCCATAAAGGAGTTCATCGAAAGACGTGGTCAATTCAATAACAAATAAAAGGCCGGATGTGGCAATAACATCTGACTGTCAGGCTGAGCACTCTGCTCCTTGAGTTTAACTCAAAAATATCGTAGGACTGTCTGTTAGAGGTTACTCTCTGCTGTGGTCATGTGAAAATTCTTCGCTGTGAGCAAGCAGACGAGGAGTTGCCGTAGTGTAGTAGGTAATGTGTTGGCTTATTAGACGTAAAGCCAGGGTTCGAGCCCCAAGTCAGACATCAAGACAAAATACAAAAAGTATTTCCTTGGGGACTTCCTCTCAGCAGATTTCTGGCAAAAACTCTTGAGAGCGAAATAAAATTGCCATGAAAAAGTTTCTCAAAAATATGTCGTTCGGAGTAGACTTTAAACTGTAGGTCCCATCACTCATGTATAAAATTAACATACACAACATAAGTGGTGTGAGAAACTAGGTCGTAATCCTGACTAAAGGGCTGTAATGACCAATTATGTATGTATGTGAGCAAGCAGACGCAGCCAGAATCTTCCTATGGGAAGTGGGAAGCGAAGTTTGTATGTGTATACTCGACGAAAGGAAAGATAAAGCGTGACGTAATATCACCTAATTTGTGAAAACTACAGTCGGGCACTGCTTTACTTTAAAAAGCACGACTTCATTAACAGCCAATAAAATTTTTTTAGGCAGGATTATGGCCGTGCTTCTCGTGTTGTATGTGTTGTTTTCTCTTCTGTTAATCTAAATGCCTAGTCTATAGTATAGAGAATAAATTCTGTAGGCTCCTTGATATAAGTTTAAAGTAATTCGGCAAATGAAATATAAGCTCTTGTGATACTTTTGTTCTACAGCCCTGCTGTTGCCATAAGGAGACGGAGGTCAGTAATTTTGTGACATAATTAACTAAGGTTCCTAATAAAAAGATTGCTGCAATAGCTCAAGATGGTTTCCTAAAGAGAATGTTAGACCTCCATGAAGAAATGCATACCAATGGGTCTACTTTCAAAGACGATTAGATTGGGCCGGTGGATATAGCATTTAGAAAACGTGCTAAAAAATTCCAGAAATTATGCTGTAGAGATCGGGCATTTCTTCTCAATGCCATCTTTAGTTATACTTACTAACCTTCGCCTTCCAACGGATACAAGGTTGTCCTCTTCGCCGACTTCCGCAGATTCCCGCATCAAATACCCGTCTCGCCGGAGCACCCTCCTCCATTCGAACGACATGGCCGAGCCAGCGCAGCCGCTGGATATTAATACGCTGCACAACGTCAATGTCGTTGAGGAGCTCATACAGCTCACTGTTGTATCGGATACGGAAATCATCGCCAACTCGTACAGGACCGAAGATCTTACGTAGGACTTTTCTCTCGAACACTCTCAAGGCTGCTGCATCAGTTCTTAATAGGGTCCATGCCTCTGCGCCATAAAGAAGCACGGGTAGGATGAGTGTGTTGTAGAGTGTTAGTTTTGTCGTACGAGAGAGGTCTCTGCTAATCAATTGCCTATTGAGACCAGAGTGGCACCTGTTGGCAAGAGTGATCCTGCGCTTGATCTCCAGACTGACATCATTTTTGGTGGTAACGGCGGAGCCAAGATAAATAAATTACTTGACTGTGTCAAAAGTTTAGTTATCGGCCGTAATCTGAGAATCAATACGCCGCACGTCTCTACTTGTCGATAACATATACTTTGTTTTTTGCTCTCATTTACTTCATTTACTTTAGTTATAGGTATTCTAAATACTAAGGACTGGCAAGTATTGCAAAGTGGTCCAGTGTTTGCGCAAAACTTACAGTTAGGAGTTAAAAGGACAGTTAATGACGTTAGGCGCTGATAAGTTTTACCAAAGTGTTGAACATGTAGAGAATCGAAGTAATATTGATTTGTATCGACAAGTTCAATAAATTTCTCTACTATGCTTGTGGTACAGTTTCTGTTAAAACACTTTCAAAATTGTTCCCATCACATCTACCGATGGTCACTCTACTATAAAGAATCATTTAAAAATTCTTTTAAATATTCGGCATTAAAAAACTTTACTTTGCTGGTGTATTTATTTGTTGCTCGGTTTAATGCTTTTAAACTACTTTTCTAACAACTTTTGGAATTTTTTTTTATTCCTGTTGCTGTTGCTCTTGCTTATAAAACTTTTTCTTTGGAGTTTGAATAGAATGAAAGGTTGTTGCATTTAATGGATACCAAAACTAATTATATTTTATTCATTCATTCACTCACTCATGCAGTCGTTTGTTCGTTCATTCCATTCATTCATTCATTCACTCGTTCATTCATTTATGCATTCATTTAAACTTAAACCGCTGCCATCAAATTAAGAATAAAAGTTTTTGAAATGAATCCGCAAGAGAGAGAGTGAGATGGAAACTTTAAGTCACACTTTCAAATGCTGTGTTAAAGACTACACACAGAATACGTAAGACGTACATAATGGAGATGAAAATAGATTCGACAAAGTTGTTCGCATTTATTGTTGCTGTTGCTGTTGTTGCTTGTGTTTCGTGGAAAACAACTTCAATTAAGAGAAATTCATTTTATTTTGCAAATGATTCAGATTTCAAGTGCAAAATATCCGCGTGTTGTTGCTGGTGCCTCCTTATAAAATAAAAAATCAGAATCAGAATCACAATCAGAATCAAAGGAGCAACAAATTGTTGCTACAACAACAGATCTACGATGAATTGTAAAACACCTTACAATTCCTATATAATGTTTTCATTCTTTTAATACGTGTGTTGAGTGTGATAGTCGCCGTAGTTTAGTAGGTAGTGTGTTGATTTATTAGACGTAAGACTTGTACCGTGTTGTTTAGTATGAATATGATGGGTATTTCAAACTTTGAATATGGGTAGAGGCTCCATGATATTAAAATAAATATGAATGCGTAGACTAGTCGCCGTAGTCTAGAAGGTAGTGTGTTGGCTTCTTACACGTAAGGCCACGGTTCAAACCCTAGGTCAGACACCAAAACGAAATATGGAAAAATACTTCTTCGTCGACTTCCTCTCAGCAGATTTCTGCCAACAACTCTGAGAGTGAAATAAAATTGCCATGAAAAAGTGTCTCAAAAATCTGTCGTTCGGAGTCGATTTTAAACTGAAGGTCCCGCCACACACAACATAAGTGGTGTGAGAAACTAGGTCCATAATCCTGACTGAAAGTTTGTAATGACCGATTATGTAAGAGTGTGTGTGTGATAGAATACAATTTTCTGTGTACCCTACTCTAAAGGTTATGGGAAAACAGCAACAAACTTGAATCAGCCAACATAAAAGACTGTAAATAGGCAAATAAGGCTGTTAAGAAGAGAGTAAGACATAGCAGCAGCAGCAGCAACAGCAGCAGCAACAGCACATCTGCTCAAAACAACAACAATAACAATGTCATTGTATGAACAATAAGTCTAGGCTTTGAGTACTTGAACATGTTTCTTGCATACCCTCTATTTAACTAACATGGCATATAATTGCAAAACAATAGTAAAGAGTGGCATAGAAGGGGAAGGCGAATCTGTATGGAGGAATAGAAGAATAAAGAAATTATTTTTATCATAGACCCGTACACATATACGCACATACACATTTACATTTATACAAGACAAGGATATACTGAAGAGATTCTTAGGCAGGCACTTTTAATTCATGAACAATCACTTTAACACACACACACATACACGCCCATTCTCATACTTACACTCTTAGACAAATCGAAACTAAAACTTTAAATAAAACTATTCCGAGTCTCCGAGCTGTAGCAGTGTTCTGTTTTGTTCCATTTTTATTCTATTTGCGTGTGTTGTTGTTGCTTTCGCCTTTGAATATGTCTACCACGTGTTGGTAAAGAGGAAAATGTCTGCCGAACGGATGAATGCAAGCAACTACAATATGTTAAACAACATTAACAGGGCATAAGTACAGTGGGCGCAGAAAGCAATTATTTTCAATTCTTAATAAATGGGTTTCCAATTGGTAAAAGTGCTCGGGACTTATACAGCCTAAGAAGATTAAAAATTTAACTGGAGTTACAAAGATTTGCTTTGGCCAAATGAAAAATGATTTAGGAAAATATTTGCTCAAATAATAATGTAACTAGTTCTAGTGTCATGTTGAGGACGAATGTGTCAAATTGTCAATTCGAGCGTGTAAAAGATTAGTTTATAAAGAAGATATGTAGAAGAGTAGGTATCAGAATCCATGGAAAAGTTGGTAAAGAAGAGGCAAATGGACAGAATAGCATAGGCCACGCATGCATCTGACTTATGTCGTAAATAATAATACTGTTATGTTTTTACCTTTTAAAAACGTTTAAAATATGAGTTCGTAGATTACAAATAAAATAAAAATAAATTTGTATTTAGTTTTAATTAAAATTCTTTATTATTTGCACAATTCTGTGTGCCAATGTTCTCTACTTGATGTAAACAACAACAATTGCTTTGCTTGTTATTCCTCTGTTTTAGATATCCAAACCACGATTACTCTCTTCAAACACACTGCGTCTTTACACAAGACTGGTTGAACTTTTACTGACTCACTCGCCTGCTTTGCCTTGCCTATTATATGGCAGGGTAAACAGTCTGATGAATGTTCTTGAAGGCGGATGTTCGTGGCTTCATACATAACATACATAATTGGCCATTACAACCTTTCAGTCAGTATTACTGACGACCTAGCTTCTCACACCACTTATGTTGTGTGTGTTAATTTTATACATGAGTGGCGGGACCTACAGTTTTAAAGTCGACTCCGAACGACATATTTTTGAGAAACTTTTCATGACAATTTTTATTTACTCTCAGAGTTTCTGCCAGAAATCGGATGAGAAGTCGCCGAGGAAATACTTTTTGTATTTTGTTTTGATGTCTTGCCTGGGGCTCGAAACCTGGCTTTACGCCTAATAAGCCAACACACTGCCTACTAGACTATGGCGACTTCATAGAATTCTGTAATAAAATGTCCATGTATGTTGTGCCATGCTATATCAGTCTCTTGTTCGCTTCCTTAGGTCCGATATTACAAGTTTATGGTCAACAGCCTGAATCATAATGGAATGTTAAGCGTTTGCGCTCTTTCTCCAAATATTGACAGCAACCGTTGTAAGATAGTCTGCTGCCTGATCTTTTCATTGGAAGCTGTCCTTTTCTCTATGTTCCTCTGGTAAATCCCGTAGTCGCCGTAGTCTAGTAGTTAGTGTGTTGGCTTATTATACGTAAAGCCACGGTTCAAATCCCAGGACAGACATCAAAACGAAAATATGAAAAACTATTTTTCTTCGGTGACTTCCTTTCAGCAGATTTCTGGCATAAACTCGGAGAGTAAAAATAAAATTGCCATGTAAAGTTTCTCAAACATGTGTCATTCGGAGTCGACTTAAAACTTTAGGTCCCACCACTCATGTATAAAATTAACACACACAACATAAGTGGTGTGAGAAACTAGGTCGTAATCCTGACTGAAGGTTTGTAATGACTAATTATGTATGTAAGTTGTGCCATGCGTCTCTTGTTCACTTCCTTAGTTGCAATATTATAACTCTATGCGGTCCTTAGCCTGAATCATAATAAAATGTTAAGCGTTTGCGCTCTTTCTTCAAATATTCACAACAAGCTTGTAAGATCATCTGCTGCCTGATCTTTTCATTGGTATCTAGGTTGTCCTTTTCTCTATTTTAATCGGGTAAAACTCGTTAAATCTTTTTTCTAAAGCATTTCCATTCATTCGCACGGTATTTTTAATTCAACGTAGGCATTGTAGTTTAATATGACTAACAACCTCGACATCGGCATAAAACGCATACAGTTCCGATGCCTATACTAGTTGTCAACGTGGTCAGGTTTCTATATTTCTCTGAAAACTTTTCACATTTTGTTTTAATTATTTTAAATAAGGTTCCTAATCGAAGTGCTAATCCACATCGTTGCTTATTAACTAATTTCGTTATCTTTCATAATAAATTTCCTATAACCAGGGCCACAGTGCTCTTTACTGGCTATGAGGATGACGACGACGACAGCGCTAAGGACTAAAACACGTTTGTTTTGTCTGCAGTGAAATTGAAGAGGCACAGAAAAAAAATCAAAAAAAAAATGAAAGAGAATACAGAGACAAAACAAAATAAAATAAAACTACAAAAACAGAACGAAATGAAAAACAAAAAACAAAAAAATTACATTCAAGTCTAGAACAACGACAACATTGTCAAGTTTCATGTAAATGTAAATGTCATAACAGGTTACCTTTCACTTTTTTCTATTACCACTACTAGTGTACTACTATGACGTATTATTGTTGTTGTTGTTATAATAGTTGAAATTGCAATTGCTCTCAGGTTTGCCTTGGCATCCTTAAATGTCCTTTTTGCCGGCAAAACAACTTTGCACACGCTTATAGTACAACATCAACAATGGCATTAAACGAAAGAAAAACAAAGAAAGGAAAATGAAACAAAATGTTTTCGTATTTAAATAAAATAATTAAACAAAATTTATTTAAATAGAGAGAGAGAGAGAGCACACACAACTAAAAGAAAGAAATATCATTGGAAAAATGGCATCACTTTTATTTTTTTTTTATTAAAGAAAAAAAGCGGAAAAGAGCCATTCATACGTACATTTCCTTTGAAAGTTTAAATGTGTTGCAGCGTTAATGTTTCTAATTAAAAATGTTGGCGATGCCATAGAATTATAAAATAGAAAAAAAATACTCTTTGAGCTACAGCACACACATACACTCTCATATTTATACATACATTCACATACAAATTTAGAATTCTAAGCAAGTACTACACATACTCGTACACATACACTCCACTCCATTGTATGTAAACAAAGGAAATACTTATTGAAAGTGGTACATAAAGAGAGAGAGAGAGAGAGAGAGAGAGAGAGAGAGAAAGCGAGTGAAATCAGTAGGTATTGTAAGCCCTTTTGGAATTTTAAAACATTTTTAGAGGACCAAAATTTTTAGGGCTTCTTAGGCTACTGGTCTGGCGGTTTTTGTTATTATGGATTCAGTTTCGCCTCTAATTTTGTGGTTTCACTTCCCTTTCTCTTTGACAGTTTGTTGAGTCTTTATTCCTGTGAGTTTTAGTAACAATTCTTTCCATTCATTTCTAATTTTTTTTGGCTTTTTTTTGGTTGCCTTCTGCTTCTTCTTCTTCAATTTTAACGATTTTTTTTCTCCTGCCTGTGAATGTATTTGTTTTTGTGGTTGCATCATGACTTTTCATATAATTTCCGCATCATAAAGCTGTGAAAGTAATTTTCCACTTGAAATGCTGTTTTTTATACGACTATGACTGACGACTGCTGCTGTTTCTCTTGTAAGTCGGCATAATAATGTAAGGCAAGCAGAAAAGAGCAATCAAAACAAAAAAATACGTCGTTTTTAAGGCTAAAGAAACCAGTGCCAAGTTCTGTTTTTGTTGTAAAGCGTTGATTTGTTCTTTTTCGTTGACTTTGTCCTCTGAATACCTAGAGAACAGCTGCTTTTGAAAGACCAAAACTGAGAAAATCAACTTTTTAAAGTAAAATTTAAGTCCAAAAAGTTTTCTTTCTTTTTTGTTTTCGCATTTCGCCTTTTGGTTTTTTGCTTTTTTTGGTAACCATGATTTTGTATGAAACATTCGTAATTGTTACTGTTTTGAAGTGAAAGCACACTTGAAGGTAGAAATTTTTGTTCACATTGTTTTTTTTTTCTTTCGTATTTTAATTTCCATTAGTGAAGGTATTTATTTGTAAAAGGAATTTAATAAAAATGTCAAATTGTATTCAGAACTTTAATACCCCAGAGTAATTAAAAGCATAAGATTTATTTGATTTCCTTATTATATGTGGCGAAAGAAAATCAAGAAAAAAAAACGAAAAACACAATAATTAGGTGTAACAAAGAGAGAGAGAGAGAGAGAGAAAGAGAGAGAGAGGAGAGAGTTTTTAAAAGAAAACATTAAAAATGTGAGCTCGTAGATTGCAAATAAAATAAAAATAAATTTGTGCTTAATTTTAATTAAAATTCTTGATTATTCGTACAAATCTGTGTGCCACTGTCCACAACTTGATGTAAACAACAACAATTGCTTAGTTTGTTATTCCTCTGTTTATAATAAGTTTTATAATAATAATTACTAGGCAATTATACGACAGATCTTTGTAACGCAGATCTTCAAACCACGATTACTTTCTTCAAGCACACCGCGCCTTCATACAAGACTGATTAAACTGATTAAACACTAATTTCTGTCACCTGCTTTGCCTTGCCTTTTATATGGCAGTCTGATGAATGTTCATGAGTTCGCCTTCTCAAAATCTTTTTTTGTTTATATTTTTAATGTTAAGCGATGTAAAAGCAAAACATCAGTATCCAGATTCTTCATTTTCGTTGACAACAATAAGTATATAAATACGATTTTTTCTTTTTAAATCAAAATTATACGAAAATTATGTTTAAAAACGAGAAATGTTGGTTTTCAGAAAGATCTGTTGGAATTATGACTCTTTGTGTTTATGATTGCAGATTAAATGCTTTCTAGGTACAAACTTGAACTTAAATTGAATAAGCTTCTCTTGAACAGAACACATATACATACTTTTACGTTTTTACCCTTTTAAAACCGTTTAAAATATGAGTTCGTAGATTGCAAATAAAATGAAAATAAATTTGTGTTCAGTTTTAAATCAATCCTTTATTGTTCGCACAATTCCGTGTCACCTTTGGTAACTTGAATTAGGTTAGGTTAGGTTAGGTTAGAGGACGTGTACTTGTCAATTAAGACAAGTACAGTACCCGGAGGTCGAATTGACCCATTGTACAACGTCCTAATTTCTAACACCACTTATGTTGTGTGTGTTAATTTTTATACATGAGCGGCAGGATCTACAGTTTAAAGACGACTCCGAGAGAAACTTTTCATGGCAATTTTTATTTACTCTCAGAATTTTTGCCAGAAATCTACTGAGAGGTAGTCCACGAAAAAATACTTTTTGTATTTTTGTCTTTGATACCTGGCCTGGGGCTCGAACCCAGGCTTCTGAATTTGAATTAAACAACAACAATTTAGATTCGTTAGATCTTTACAACGGAGTTCTTCAAACTACAATAATTATCTTCACACGCAACGCGTCTTCGCACAAGACTGACTGAATTCTTTCTGATCCCGTTGCCTGCTTTGTCTTGCTTTTCATATCGCAGGGTAAACAGTCTGATGAATGCTCTTGAAGGAGAATAACTTTGCCTTCGCGAAGTCTCTATAAATATAAACATGTTGTTTTCGTTATTGTTGTTTGTGTATTATGTTTATGTTTACGTTTGTCCTTGCAGTGTTTGTTGTTGCCTGTTTGTTTACTTTGCTTATCCCCTTTTTTATTCTGATGTTGTTGCTATATTTTTGTTTATTCGTTGATCATGTAAACAAGTCCATTGTTTTGTTTTTGTAGCTTTTGTTTATCGTAACTGCAGAGCAGATGAACTGGCCAGAAGGGGCATAACCATTGAACTCTCTGATGAATTCTCTACATTAGGGATTCCTTTGGGTACCCGCAAGCTAATAATTGACAATGCAATCGCGAACCTTGTCAACAGAAGATAGGCAGCTGCAGAACGACGCAGAACATCTGGCCTAAGCTGGATAAGAGGCGCGTGGCTGTTCGACTTAAACTATAAAGATGTAAGGTCAGCACTGTTCTCGGGGTTATTACGGGGCATTGTGTTATAGGAAAGCATGCGAGGGGTATTGGTCTTGTAGACCTTGCATTTGATTTTTGCAGCAGCTGTGGAGATGAGGAAGAGGATGAGACTGTTCTTCACCTAATTTGTACATGACCGGCACTTGGTCGGAGGAGAAAGAGGTGCCTACTACATGGAGGATCTGGGTTGAACTGTCATGCATGGATATTGGCAGTCTAAGCCGCTTCATCGAAAGCTTCGAGTGCTTCCTGGTCTAAGGAAGAATATGAAACTGTGGTATCACAATGGGCTCTGTGTGCGACCTAAGTCTGTCCGCCCATACCTCCATCGAAGGGACAGCCACTTCTGGCTACCTACCTACCATTACTGATGATATTAATGAAGATATTAACAGATGTGTACATCTGGAGCATGGACCTTTCAGTTGTCAGGCAATGTTCAAAACCAAGGTGCCTGAAGTCGTAAATAAATCTACTAATGTGTAGGCGAAAAGTCGCCGTAGTTTAGTAGGTAGTGTGTTGGCTTATTAGACGTAAAGCCACGGTTCAAACCCCAGGTCAAACATCAAAACGAAATATGAAAAAATATTTCTTCGGCGGCTTTCTCTCAACAGATTTCTAGTAAAAACTCTGAGTGTGAAATAAAATTGCCATGAAAAGTTTCTCAAAAAATCTGGCGTTCGGAGTCGACTTTAAACTGTAGGTCCCGCCGTGGAGTAAAAAAATTATTTTTATTTTCATCAACATTCCTTTCATATTCTGTTAGAAATTCCGTTTCAAATTTGTAATTCCATTTCTCTTTTGGCAAATATAAGGAAAAACCCAAATTGATTTCCGTTTAATATTTTTTTTTGGGATTGCAAATGTAAAACCAGTTTGAAATTTTTTTTTTACTTTTGACTTAGCAAATCAGTGGCATTAAAATTTCTTTCTTTCTCTTCTTTAAACTATGCCTTCTCCTTAAGAAAAAACGCACTACCGACAAGGCATAGTAAACGGAATTACATTCAGTATGTAATTTAAAATTTGTCAAGTTTAGTGCCTACGAAAAAGAATCAAGAAAAAAACTGTTAAGAGGTCTAAGAAAACTTTCTTTCTTACTTTCTTTATCGTGTGCTTTTGCTAGCAAACGAAAGAAAATTTTAACAAACAACAACGACATCTCCTTGAACAGTCAACAAAGTTGACAAAAAAACAAACAACAAATTTTTTAGAAAAATAACCTTCCGACAACAACTTTATAATCTACGTGCACGTTAAAGAAAAAAACGAAAATTTTTCAAAGCCAAAGTAAAGGACGTGAAACGTGAGAAAAAAAGAAACGAAATTTTAACATAAAAATTGGGATAAGCTGTGTACACAGTCAGTCACTTTATTTTGGTGGGGCTCCATTAGGATACTGGTGTTGTTGCCTAAAATGAAATATCCCCTGCACGACCGACTGAAACGAAAACACAAAGACTACAAAACTTAAATAGAAAAATAAGAAAAGAAATGAAAAGAAAAAAAAACCGAGGAGAAGAAATTTCTGAAATTTAGCCACCTAACCAGCCAACCTGCTGCTGTTGCTCCTCTGGCACTTTGGGAAACTTTGAAGGAACCTAATCAACACACACGAACGACAAAACTTGTTGTTGTAAAACTTATTTAACTGTGTTGTTATTGTATTGTAAGAGATGTTTTTGTGTGTATGTATTGGTAAACGTATTTGATCAATGGTTCTTATGCACAGCACGTACGAGACAAGCAAATTTAGTTTGTAAAAGAAAAAAGAAAAAATAGGGGAGCGGTAGTAGTCAGCAATACGTATACAGGGAAATTGCCTTCCTTCTTAATCGTCTAAAACGAATCTTAAATATGCTTTTCAAATCCATTGTGCCTGTTATGCTGGAAATATGAATTTCTTGGTATTTTTCTTCTTCATAAAACCACGCCCACTTTTAGGATGCTGCTCCAAATGATGAAATATTGAAATAATTCTGTAATAAATTAAGTCGTGCTTAAATCGCAATTGAATTAATCGGATAATATGTATCGGAGTTATAATTTGAAATCAGTCTTCAGCAGCACAAGTTCATTGAATTCGTAATGAAGTTGGGCATCGGAATTGTTAAGGAAAAATTAATGGAGTTGTCTGATTGCATAAAAAAATTCTCGCATTGTGTCTCCGAATCGGTGCCTCATTAACCTACTTTATACTGATGTTAATTAGGAAATCTGTTTAGATATTTGAATATTGAGTTCTTGTCTTTACAGCTAATTTTGTTATTGAAATATTCTTGGCTTCTTTAACAGAGTTTCCATTACTTGTTAGTCTTTGTAGTGAATAGATGTTACTGCTATCTTTAGTGCTATTGAACGGGAGTCTAGTATGATAGGTCCGGCAGTAAATGAGGGCAAAACAAAGTATATGTTATCGACAAGTAGAGACGCGCATAATATTGAATCTCAAATTACGGCCCATAACTATACTTTTGATACGGTCAAGGAATTCATCTATTTTGGCTCTCGCCGTTTCCACCAGAAATGATGTCAGTCTGGAGATCAAGCGCAGAATCACTCTTGCCAACAGGTACTACTATGGTCTCAACAGGCAATTGAGTAGCAGAGACCTCTCTCGTACGACAAAACTAACACTCTACAAGGCGCTCATCCTACCCGTGCTTCTTTATGGCTTAGAGGCATGGACCCTATTAAGTACTGATACAGCAGCCCTGAGAGTGTTCGAGAGAAAAGTACTGCGGTCCAGTACGAGTTGGCGATGATTTCCGTATCCGATACAACAGTGAGCTGTATGAGCTCCTCAACGGCATAGACGTTGTACAGCGTATTAATATCCAGCGGCTGCGCTGGCTCGGCCATGTCGTTCGAATGGAGGAGGATGCTCCGGCGAGACGGGTATTTGATACGGGAATCTGCGGAAGTCGGCGAAGAGGACGACCTTTCATCCGCCGTGACCAACTGGCGTAGGCGCGCACGAAGCAGAGACGTCTGGAAGGATGTGTTGCGGCAGACCGAAATCCGTTAAACGGGTTGTTATGGCCAATTAAGTAAGTAAGTAAGTGAATATGGTCACTACATTACGTTTGTTTTTTGGGATACCGATTCCTTATTTTTTATTTCCCAATTGGTTGCAACTGTGCCTTCAAGAGGAGTGTAGATAGGTAGGCGGTTAGGAGCGTATAGGTTACTATTTCCGAAACCGGTAGTAGCTTGCTATGAATCGACTTAGACTGCCAATATGTCAATGCATGACAGTTCATTTACATTTTCATATAGCAGGCACCCTATTGCATCTTATTCCTAACACATAGTGACGGGCATGTACTCAGTAGGTAAAAAACAGTCTCATCCTCCTTGTCTTCTCCATAGCTTCTACAGGAATCATTGACGAGGTGTTCAAGACCATTGTACCTCGCATGCGTGCGCATGGTCATAACAATACATATGTATATACATAATTAGTCATTACAACAATGTCCTATGAGGATTACGACCTAGTCTCTCACACCACTTATGTTGTGTGTGTTTTATTATTATACATGCGTGGCGGGACGTATAGTTTAAAGTCGACTCCGAACGACAGATTTTTGAGAAACTTTTCATGACAATTTTATTTACTCTCAGAGTTTATGCCAGAAATCTTCTGAGACGCAGTCGCCGAAGAAATACTTTTTGCATTTTGTCTTGATGTCTGACCTGGGGCTTGAACCCTGGCTTTACGTCTAATAAGCCAACACACTACCTACCAGACTACGGCGACTTCAATGGTCATAACAATACTGAGTTTGTTTCTTTGGAATTTAATCAGAGTTGCTTGTCTCCCTCCATACAGCCTTTGGTAGATTTTTCGGGCCTTTCTGTCCGAGACCTATTGTTGGCGGTGTGAATTGAATAATTTGTTGAATTATAGAAATCGACTCGAGTTGGTTAAAAAAATTCATGTGTATATATATTCGAATTTAAAAACCAAAGACACAAACCCACACTTTTAGCAGTGCCACTTCTTGCCTCTAACAGGGTAAACTTTGCTGTTAACAGAAGTCGCCGTAGTCTCGTAAGTAGTGTGGTGACTTATTAGACGTAAAGCCAGGGTTCGAGCTCCAGGCCAGGCATCAAAACAAAATACAAAAAATATTTCTTCGGCGACTTTCTGCAGGTTTCTGGCAAAAACTCTGAGAGTAAATAAAATTGCCATGAAAAAGTTTCTCAAAAATCTGTCGTTCGGAGTCGACTTTAAACTGTAGGTCCCGCAACTCACGTATAAAATTAATACACACAACATAAGTGGTGTGAGAAACTAGGTCGTAATCCTGACTGAAGGTTGTAATGACCAATTATGTATGTATGTATGTATTAACAGAGCACTGTTTAACTGTTTAACAGTGGCAATAAGTAGATTAGTCTTCTATTTTGCAATTATTGCAGACTATTGCCATAAAGTTTAATTCTCCTTATGATCATTGTTATTTGTGAACAAAAATGTTGAAATGTAAAAGATGTTGGGTGGGTATGAATGACGGAAATTTTCAAGAAATTGTTCCCACTACCACAGTGCGAAAGAGTATCCTCTGGGCTACCAATTGCATATAGTCTGTATGGTGTAGCATTTCTTATATGTTCCAAAATTGGCCACTGATCTTCTAGAGAATTATCAATTAAAAAATTGCTAGTTTTAAGGCCAATTTTCTCAATACCATATCACTTTATATGGGACTTTTTTGCTGATTATATTAAGAGGCCTTGGAAACTTCCTTTGGATATAGTATGGTACTCATAGACCTAGAGTATTTCCTAAAATTAGCTTCTAAACAAGTGGGCTTGTTCAGATGGATACTGTTAAAGAGCTAACAGTGCTCTGTTAAGAGCAAATTTTGTTCTGTTAACGCAAAATGTGGCGCAGCTTAAATGTATGGATTGCGTCTTGGATTTTCTAATTCGATTTTATCTTCACACACATAAAACATTTTGGGTTTTGTTTCATTCCGACTGAATTCTTTAGTTGCACACGATACAATTCGTATTTTGCCAAAATGAAAATAAAATAAATATACCTGCTTTTTTAAAAAGGATTGAATAAAAAACAATTTTGTGTTTAAAAAGAAATTTAAGTGCCAAAGAAGGTCATTCTCACGAAATTATTTTTTTTAACGAAATTTCAATTTTAATTCTTCTTTTTCGCTTTGGCTTTTAATGTCTTCTTCAACAATTTCATTATTTTCGATTTCATTTTTAATTTTTGCATAATTTTTCGCTTTTTCTTCTTCTTCTCTTCTCTTCTTTTTTTTTTTTTTGCCAATTTTTGGCAATATTTTCGATAGTCAATCATCTATAAACAGTTGGCCCCCTAATCGCACACTCTCCCTCTCTCTCTCTCTCTCTCTCTTTCTCCCTCCACTGTTATTCACACATAACGGGATTTAAACATTAAACATTTCCATGTATTGGTTATGCTTTTAGATACAAGCCCAGAATCGATATTATTGCTTCTGGCTTTTATTTATGTTTCTGTATGCGTCAGTATAAGTATGTATGTATGTGCTGTGTGTTGTGCGTGTGCATGTTCATGTGAATGTCATGTTATGCGCGAAATTAAAATGTCATTTTGTCGGGTAAAATCTGGCTTATGCCAGAATATAGTAAATCTTGCTTCAAGGCAAAGTCTGTTTCATATTGTATTTACACATGGCGAAACTGCAAGTGCGATTGTATGTGTGAGTGTGTATGAGCAATAGACTTAGTTGGCTGTAGTGTATGGCATGTATGTATATATGCTTGTTTGGTAAATTTCGTTGTGATGCGATTTACGAGGTTAAATTTTCATACGCATTAATAACCCATTTAAAGTTCAATTTAATAACACTAAACGAAACGCTTTGAATTTAATTCTTTTTGCTTATGGTTGTTATTGTTATTTACATAGTTTTGTTGTTGTTGTAATTAAAATTTAAAATATTTGGTTCAATAAATTAAATAAAGTTACGAATCAAAGCTTTAAAGAATGCAATCCAAAAAACCAAAACCATGGTTCAAAATTCATGTGCTGGAGGAATGATTCCATTAACTTAGAAAAAAATCTTTATTTTGCATAAATGAACTTAAATGTTATATGCAGAGGAAATACCAATCTATTCTACTCAACATCGACATTGATTTCTTGTTGATTCAGATAGTTTTCTATTGAATGAAATAATTTGCAAGAAAAGCAAGTTAAAAATCAAATTCTAATCGGATTTGGGTTTTATATTTACCAGAACATTGTAGTCGAAGTCGCCGTGCTCTAATAGGTAGTATGTTGGCTTATTAGACGTAAGGCCTAGGTTCAAACCCCAGCTCAGACATCAGAACGAAAATATGAAAAAAATATTTCTTCGACGACTTCCTCTCAGCATATTACTGGCAAAAACTCTGAAAGTAAATAAAATTGCCATGAAAAAGTTTCTCAAAAATCTGTCGTTCGGAATCGACTTTAAACTTTAAACCACTCAAGTATAAAAATGAACGCACACAGCATAAGTGGTACAGAAACTTTTCAACTTTTTGTGAACAAAAATTCGTTCAAAATGGCCCGATAACGATCGCCATTGACTGTGACGGCCACTCCTTGCGCACTTTCGAAGAAAAATGGCCCAATTATGCCTCTGGACCAATATCCGCACCAAACAGTGACTCGTTTTGGGAGCGTCGGCGTTTCAGTGTATGCGTGCGGGTTTTCTGTGCCCCAAATGCGACAATTTTGCTTGTTTACATACCCGCCAAGATCAAAATAATGCGAAAGGCTGCTGTTTTCCAAAAGCATTCAATAATTTCTTCAACTTCTTCACACCAGGACTGCACATTAACATTGTGTCCATATGTCTTCGAAGAAAATGTTTCACTTTTAAATTCTTTTTTTTATTTTCGAAAGGGTTAACGACTGGCGGTATATAAAATTTTTCTGCTTTCATTAAAATGAACACAATCTGTTGGTGTCTTAAAATTTTTTTTTCGAAAAATTTTTTAGAAAACAAGTGCGACCATTGTCATCATCATTATCGTCAAAATCTTTATGCTTATGATACTTTTGCTGCCTCAGTCGATACTGTTAGCATCTATTCGGTTATTATAATCATAAAAAATAAAGAAAACAAAATGTTTCCAACATAAAGGTAAACCGGCTTACGCTAGCATCTTAATAATAAAAAAGGCAAAAACAACAATGACAGCAACAGTAAGAGTAACAGCAACCGGGAAAGGTTCTTTGGTATTCGATTTCTTTGCGGCAATTTGGCAAGAAAAATTCTTCATGGCGGGTGGATGATATGAATAGAAACCACGAAAATACAACAACAAAATTAAAGTAAAACCCCCCAGTATTTTGTAGGCTCTTTATAACGCCGCTTCGTAGACAATAAATGATTGGATAGACGATGCCATGAAACTTTTATGCCGCTGTGTGTGTGCTGATGGCCCGCCTGTGTTAAACAGCAGGACAAAGTGAGTGATGAACCCCAAGACAAAAGTAGAATATAAAGATAAAACGGTAGGTGTATGTGTACACCGAATGTGTATTGTAATTTATACAAGTTATTGCTATTGTTGTTGTTGTTGTTGTTAATAAACGTGACTTTGTTGCTTTATTAATATGATGATGATGATCATAAAAATTGTTTAACACTTTTGACGTGTCAGTATTTATTATTAATAATAAAAATAGGCTCATATCCACTGATTGTGTTTCTTTCTCTCTCTTCTACGTTTACTTTTCTACTTCACATACAAACACATTCTCTTGCCACATACATACATGCGTAACTTCTCTTTTGCGAACTTTTTGCAAGCGTTGTTTCTACACGGGGTTTATGTGTGCATGCCTGTGTGGGGGTGTGCATATGTGTGTCCTTAAGGAAAAAGTATCATCAAATAGGCATACATATATACATACATACGATTACATATTTCGTAATACAACATGTGTTTAATGTGTAACGTATTTATTGTTATTGCAGTTGCTGTTGTTGTTGTTTTTGCTGTTGTCATTAAATAAAAAATAATGTTGCCATTTATATTTCTTAGTTGTTGTTGCTATTGTTAAATGTTAGCACGTGTTTTAAGCATAAATCAACCAAATTGTACTATCAACCTCTCACCCCCCATTAACATTCCAATAAACATTCAGAAATATTGGAAAAAATCATTTATTTTTTGTTGTTATATTTGCAACATGATGAATTTAATGAATCTTTTTTGTTTTTCTTTCTCTTTTTTTGTATTGAAAATTAATATTTTCAAGACTTTTTAAAGGATATTCTTTTAAGCAATTCAATATTTTATAAAATGTAAACGTGAAATATTACAATAGAGTACAGTAATCCCTTGATTTACGTCGCAGTTGGTTCCAAAATAGGCGACGTAAATCGAAACGGCGTAAATCGGTTTTCATATTGCTCATACTACTAAGTAGTATGTTTTTAACAATGAACTTAAAAAAGTCTCCTTCGATTTACGTCGCAGTTGGTTCCAAAAAAGGAAACCTAAATCGAATGACGACGCGAATTGAAGTTAGAAGGAACAAAAAATTTGACGACGTAAATCGAAACAACGTTAATCGAAGCGACGTAAATCGTGGGACTACTGTACTCCATTTTCATTGCATTTAATTTCAGTTTAATAATCACAGGTTTTTTGGTTGGAAAGACATTTCTAAACCCATGAACTCATCACATACTAAGTAATGAGAATAGAAACACTGATGGCTTTTAACCCTGACAAACGCTATTCTGTAAGAGTTCATCAATTTGTTTCTGTAATAAATTTGTTATTATGTACGAGAAATAGCAGAAGCGAGTACTGCAGAAGTTCTGGCCTATATGGGTGCCTAAATTGAAAATAGTAAAGTGTCTACAAGTCGCCGTAGTCTAGTAGGTAGTGTGTTGGCTTATTAGACGTGAGGCCTCAAACCTCAGGTCAGGCATCTCCAACTGAACGAAAATATGAAAAAATATTTCTTCGTCGACTTCCTCTCAGCAGATTTCTGGCAAAAATCTTTCTGCCAAAAACTCTGACTGTGAAATAAAATTGCCATGTAAAGTTCCTCAAAAAACTCTGTCGTTCGGAATCGACTTTAAACTGTAGGTCCCTCCACTCATGTATAAAAATTAACGCACACAACATAAGTGGTGTAAGAAACTAGGTCGTAATCCTGACTGAAGGGTTGTAATGACCAATTACGTCTGTATGTATGTATGTGTGCCGTATATTTCACCACAGTCATTGCATAAGAAATCTTGAAGTTTTTAAGAATTTTCTTTCTACGAAAAAGGAAAATTTTGCCATTTTTCGTAAGAAATATTTTTCAAAAGTTTTCTTTCACAATAATTTACCGCCGCCGTCTTTTCGAATTTATGAATACTTTAAAGATAAAACAGGCAAATAAATGGCCATAATGCAATAACAACTGAAAATGGTCAAAACAATGGCATTTGCATTCCAATAAAACGAAAAATTTTTGTCTGCAATTCAAACCCAGAACGGTAGACTCTGGCAGAAAAGGAAAAATGCATTCAAGAAAGAAAAAGAGGCAAAAACTAGAAGAAAGCACTTATAAATGATAAACTTTTTTAAGTTTAATGTCTCTTCTTACCTATGGCTCTAGGCTTCCCCCTTTTTTTTCTTTTTTTGGGCCATCTGTTGTTCTGTGTTTTATAGGTTCTTCCGGTCGGTCATGTATAAAATTAACATACACAACATAAGTGGTGTGAGAAGCTAGGTCGTGACCCTGACTGAAGGGTATGTATGTATGTTTGAAGAGCCTACAATAACAACAATATCAATTATTATCAATTTGATCACTTAAGATTGGCTTTAATTAAGTCAGAAGTAATAAAATTCCTTTGATACAACAAAAAAAATCACTACGGAACTCCTTTCGCAAACGAATATAGTGGAATGTAGATTTCAAGGTCGACATTTCAATGACTGCATTGCACCCTGGCAAGGTACATTACTTACTGAATTAGTCATTACAATCCTTTAGTCTGGACAACGACCTAGTTTCTTACACCACCCATGTTGTGTATGTTAACTTTATCCATAAGCGGAGAACCTAAAGTTTAAAATCGACTTGGGACGAAAGATTTTTGAGAAACTTTTCATGGCAATTTCACTTAGTCTCAGAGTCTTTGCCAGAATACTGCTGAGAGATAGTCGACGAAGAAAAAATTTTTCAAATTTCTTTTTGTACGAGTGGTTTGCACCACAACCTTACATCTAATAAGCCAACACGCTACCAACTAGACAAAAGCTACTTCGAAGACCTACTATAGCGTATAAATAAACCTGCTTCTAAGCCAAACAACAAATACAATTGAAAAAAAAAAAATTTGCAAATAAAAATTCGACCGTTTAAACAGAGTCCAACAAATTTCTATGTATGTAACTACCTATGCCACCGCCTAACATTATTATATTCAAATCAAAATCAAATGCAATCCAAAAAAACCAAATCGTTTGAAAAAATCTTGTATGAAAGAAAGTTGAAAGAAATCCCATTTAAACTTGGGCACACGTAAACGTCATAAAAATCAAAATACTGCACTTAAAATAATACACATAAAAACAATAACAACAGCAGCAGCAGCAGCAACAGCAACAAACATTTGCACAAATCTGTGTAAAAGTATGTGTGCGTGTGCAGGAGTTGTAATATTTTTCATTATTTTCTCTTTCACTCCCACTTCTTGAATTGCTGCTGAAGCAATCTCTTTAACTCATTCTGTTCAAGTTCTGCAAAAGTTATGCTCCGTAAAGTATGCTTCATACTTTCTCTTGCTCACTGTTATTACTGTTACTGTGTTTGTTTCTTTTTTCACTTGTGTTATTAAACTGGTATGTGTGCGTGTTTAACAAAGAATTTGTTGCCTTAAAGAGTATACCCCCTTGTGTAGCATCAAAATAAGATGACTTTTTGATGACACTTGGCGAAGATTTTTATGGTACCCCAAGTTCACAATGTTGTAAAGAAAAATTTAAGAAAAATTATTCGTTTTTTTTTTTGGTTGGTTGGTTGGTTGGCTGGTTGGTTCGTCTTATAAAACGCAGAACAACAGATGGCCCAAAAAAAGAAAAAAAAGGGAAGCCTAGAGCCATAGGTAAGAAGAGACATTAAACTTAAAAAAGTTTATCATTTATGAGTGCTTTCCTCTAGTTTTTGCCTCTTTTTCTTTCTTGAATGCATTTTGCCTTTTCAACTAGAGTCTGCCATTCTGGGTTTGAATTGCAGACAAAAATTGTTCGTTTTATTGGAATGCAAATGCCATTGTTTTGACCATTTTCAGTTGTTATTGCATTATGGCCATCTATTTGCCTGTTTTATCTTTAAAGTATTCATAAATTCCAAAAGACGGCAGTAAATTATTGTGAAAGAAAACTTTTGTAAAATATTTCTTATGAAAAATGGCAAAATTTTCCTTTTTCGTAGAAAGAAAATTCTTAAAAAATTTAAGATTTGCTAGGCAATGACTGTGGTGAAATATACGGCACACATACATACATAAAGACATAATTGGTCGTTACATGCCTTCAGTCAGGATTACGACCTAGCTTCTCACACCACTTATGTTGTGTGTGTTAATTTTGTTCATAAGTGAAGGGAGCTACAATTTAAAGTCGACTTCGAACAACAGATTTTTAAGAAACTTTTCATGGCAATTTTATTTCGCACTCAGAGTTTTTGCCAGAAATTTGCTGTGAGGAAGTCGCCGAAGAAATATTTTTTTTATATTTTCGTTTTGATGTCTGAGTTGGGATTTAAACCCGGGCCTTATGTCCAATGAGCCAACACACTACCTATGATGCGGTACATTAATTCAGCAATAGTTCCACAGAAATTATTCAATCGGCTGATATGAAACGAAGTCTAGGTTTCAACCTCTACTGTTAGGTTGGGTTAGGTTAGGTTACAGGACGTGTACTTGTCAATTAAGACAAGTACAGTACCAGGAGGTCGAATTGACCCATTGTACAACGTCCTAGTTTCTCACAACACTTATGTTGTGTGTGTTAATTTTTGTACATGAGTGGCGGGACCTACAGTTTAACGTCGACTCCGAACGACAGATTTTTGAGAAACTTTTTCATGGCAATTTTAATTGCTTTCAGAGTTTTTGCCAGAAATCTGCTGAGAGGAAGTCGCCGGAAAAATACTTTTTGTATTTTGTCTTGATGTCTGGCCTGGAGCTCAAATCCTGGCTTTTACGTCTAATAAGACAACACACTACCTACTAGACTATGGTGACTTCAACCTCTACTGTTATTTGCTGGAGTAGGGAAAAAATTATAAGACTTTCGTCTGAATAAGACGATTCGTTAATAAATTGATTGGAAAATTAAGACATCAATTAGCATCTGTAATGCGCACTGTGCTTAGTCTTAAAATGGTGTGGATTGGTGCGGTCAATAAAGGCTTAGAGGCGGATGCAGATGAACTGAATTGTAGTTGCATGAGAGCAACCCAAGTCCACTTAATTTTAAGACATTTTTCAATTTCAAAGTGTTTAAAGATGCACTCACTTTGTATTTGAAGACAAACAATCAATTTGATTTCGTTTTTTGCCTTGAAGAAGATTTTTTAAACGAATTAAACTTTCAATTTCTTTTGTTAAACCAACCAAAACATTTTTATTTTCACTCTTATCTTCAGTTTTTTATTTCTTTTTTTCTTGTTGGCTTAACGATCAATTGAAAATGCATTATCGTTAGAGGAATGTACGTATGTACGTACGTACCGTTGGTTATAAATTTAGAAAAAAAATTTGTCAAAGGAAATGTTAAGAAACTGAAATGAAATCATGAATGGTCGTCAGACGAAAACAATTCAATTCTATGAAAATGGAAATGAAAATGAAAATCAACCAATGACTTGACTATGAAAAGTGCCTTAACACGCCAAAGTGACAAATGCGACGAGACGTTTTGCAATATTTCCAGTTTCATTCAAACGTTTTTATTTTCTTTTTAATTTTATTTGATTTATAGACGGTAATTTAAACATAAGCAAAAAAAAGGAAAAATTCTGTTTACAAATGTATTTGAAGTCGAAAAAAGGAAAGGAAATGAAAAAACGAAATTCAAAGTAACAACATGGACAAGTTCAAGGAACTAAACTTATTTCAAAGATGTTTGAATGTTTTTTTTTATTGTAAATATTTCGTATGAAAATCAAAAAGCATAAAATCATAAAGTTTGCCACATTAATTTTATTACCGGCAATTATTTCAAATTATTTACTGTGAACACTGGAAAATTAAAGCAAAAAACCAAGAAAAAAATCCAATAAAAGTTTACTTGCCTCACTGCCACTGCCACTAGCACTAGGACTGCTAACATCTTTGCTAATAAACGGAGTGGAATATTAAGTTGTTGATATTGCTACTGTTGTTATTGTTATTCTTGTTGTTGTTGTTAGAACTCATATTTCCTTGTCATTAATAACAATTAATTTATGAATGAGGTTAAAAACACTGACACATGGCTGGAGCTAACGGATAGATAGAAATGAAATGAAGATGTTCCATTTATATTCCCTACATTATCTATACATATACATACATACATACATTCATGTCGTCTTCATTACATGTATCAAGGTGTGAGTGAAAGTAATGTAACGTATACATGTGTGTAGAAGTTATTGGCTAGGGAGTGCAAACATAGAAAGTCTGTTTATCAAATGATTGATTAGAACACAACATGCCAAGGCGGATACATTCATGCTTCTTTCCTTCAAATTTTTTTTTCTTCCTTTTCACATAAGCAAAGAGAAATAGTTCTTTCAATAAGACAAAACGAAATTGAATTTTTTCTTTCGATGTCGATTGTTACCTGCTTCTGAATGCAAAACTTCGTTTTTTAGGAAACTCACTTTTTCCCTGATCTAATGCGACTTTAATAATAAATTACTTCTTTATTCTACTTGCAACATCTATTAAGTATGTACGTACATATATCAACTAATTGTTCATCAAAATTTAATGAAGACTGAGAAAAGTCATGGTATTTTGTTGCCAGGATATTGTGCAGTCGTAGTTAATTAAGAAATTTTTAAAATCTTACCACAACTGTTGTCAACATTTGTATCTTGAATGTCGAAAGAAAAAATCATTCGTATTTATTTATTTAAAGAAGATTTTCAATGTAATTTTGGCAAAAGAAAAAAGGAGAATGTGCGTTTTGCGGCATCATGCCACTCTTCATCATTTCGTAAGTGTCCGTTTTTACGACCAGCGGTGGTATTGTGGGGGGCCATAAAATTGTAAAAGTGATCAACAGTGATACTTAGTTACTTAGTTGGTCATTTCAACGATTGGCCATTAGGATTACAACTTAGCTTCTCACATCACCCATATGGTGTGTGTTATTTGAATGGCTTTTCATAGCAATTTTATTAAATTTTTGTTTTTGTTCGAAGATTGTTAAGATAAAGTCTTAGGTTAGGTTAGGTTAGAGGACGTGTATCAATTATGACAAGTACAGTACCCGGAGGTCGAATTAACCCATTGTACAACGTCCTAGATTCTCACACCACTTCTGTTGTGTGCGTCAATTTTTATACATGAGTTTCGGAACCTACACTTTAAAGTCGACTCCGAACGACAGATTTTTGAGAAATTTTTCATGGCAATTTTTTATTTACTCTCAGAGTTTTTACCAGAAATCTGCTGAGAGGAATTCACCGAAGAAATACTTTTTGTATTTTGTCTGGCCTGGGGCTCGAACCCTGGCTTTACGTTTAATAAGCCTACCTACTAGACCACGGCGACTACAAGATGAAGTCTTAGAAATTTAAGGATTCAACTCACAAATTCTAAGCATTTGTTCTCATGATTTGTTCACATCATTATAGAATCCACATGTTGCCTTCCATAAAGTGTACTTTGAGCCTACAGTGCCTTGAAAAAGGTCAATCATCTTCTACTTACCTGATTCAGCTTCCATAAACAGTATAATACTGTCCCAAAAGATATGAGTGTTCGGTTTGCGGCTTGACTGTCAGCTAGTACAGCAATACTACCCGTTCCGTCCTTTATATCTCTTAACCAAGATGAATTCATCACATCTTTCGATGGCAAGGGCTACGGAAATACTCGCGTGTTTCCTAATGTCTTCACAATATTTCTTTCTGGAATCAAAAACTAGCACTCCTGTCCCAATATACGTTCATGGTCCGTCTGTTTGCCATTAAAGCCTTATAAGTATGGTCATGTACGTAAAAATAAAAAGGAATGCTTAGGGCAAGTGATTGTATTTAAACCTTAAGCGCATTTTCTTGCACCAGATCATTTCAAAATCCAAACCAATGCAATGCATTTAAGGGTTGTTTAATAGACAACATGTTGAAATCAATTTGAAATTTTTGCTTAACAGAGACCGAAATTTTGTAGTTACGTTTTTACCTTTTTAAAAACGTTTAAAATATGAGTTTGTAGATTGCAAATAAAATAAAAATAAATCTGTGTTTAGTTTTAATTAAAATTCTATTTTATTTGCACAATTCTGTGTGCCACTGTTTACAACTTAATGTAAACAACAACAATTGGTTTTCTTTGTTATTCCTCTCTTTATAGCCTTTGTATAAACAATAACAATTACTAGACAATTATTCGACAGATCTTTGTAACGGAGATCTTCAAACCACGATTACTGTCTTCAAACGCACCGCGTCTTCATACAAGACTGACTGAACCTCACTAACTCACTCGCCTGCTTTGCCTGCCTTTTATATGGCAGTGTAAACAGTCTGATGAATGTTCTTGTAGGTGGATGTTCATGACTTCGCTTTCTCGAAATCTCTATAAATGTAAACATCGTTATTTACATTTATTCTTGTAGTGTTGTTTGTGGATTTTTGTTTACCATTTTTTATGGTGTTGTTTATTGTTGTATTAAGCAGTACGATAATTTGTAAACAGGTTTTTTCTTCTGTTTTTGTAGCTTTTGTTTATAATTTTAATGTTAAGCGATGTAAAAACAAAACACCAGTATCTAGATTTTTCATTTTTGTAACAATATAAAGTTTACGTAATCATATTTTAGTTTCAATTTGAAACTGCATTTAAGAGCACAAAATTAAATTAAATTTGCTGCAATAAGTTCATTGGGAAATGAAAAATATTTTATTTTTAAGAAATTTTTAAATTTGAAAATGGTTTTTAAAAGTCCATATAAAATTCATACCTTGATTCCTTTTTGTTTTGTTTTTTTTGTTGGTTTTGTTTTCTAACAATTATTCGTATTTTATTCAATACTTGACCAGCATTTATAATTATCGAAAATTATTCTCGACTTTACACTTTAATTAAATATTTCAATTGTTTTTTGCTCTTCTTTTTCTATTACTTTTCTTTCCATTCTTCTTCTTGTTCTTCTTCTTTATGGTTTCCATTTATTTCAATTCAATTTTTTTTGCTGCAATTCCAAGTCAACTTCATTATAAAATCTTCCTTTACACATTCACACAGGATATCTTTAAAACCGTGAAGTATTTATAAAAAAGAAGAGTGTTTTTGTAAACTTATGAGTGTATATGTATGTGTAACTATGTATGTGAGGACTTTTGTTCCATATTAAAAAAAACCTCTGGCCCACCTTCATTTTCCCGAGTTATTCTTTATTATTGCTGTTGTTGTTGTTGTTGTTTTACACTTTTTTGTTTTTCATTTCTATTCCAACATCTAAAATTATATGAGAAAAGGAATTAAACTTGCCAGGCACGTTGCAAGACAAACATTCTAGTCGTGATGGCATTGCGGTGGGTTTTCTCTTTGAAACTCTGTGTGTGACTGGCTGTATTAGCGCTGCTGCTGCTACTGGTGTAGGTCTCTCTCTCTCTCTCTCGCTTTATTTCTCTTGCCTTTTGTCTCTCTGTATGGACTCGTAGAGTTTTGTAGATTGAATGTAACTAATTATTAAGCAGGATTAAAATGTTATACAATATACTGCATAAGCACATTTATACTTACATACATACATATATTTGTTTTTCTCCCGCTCTCTTTCTTGCTATACTTTTTATATTATTTGAACATATATGTATGTATGTATGTGTACGTGTAAGTGAAAGATGAAGAAAAAACAGCAGTAGCAGTGGCAGTAGCAGAAGAGGATATTTCATATTGAGTACATGATAAGTGAAAACATATGGCAGCAAAATTTAATTTATTTTTGTGGTTTATGAAGAGAAGAAAATATTAAAAAAAGAAATAAATAAAGAAGAAGAAAAAGAAATAATTCCCTTCCATACAATACCATACCATACCATATACATATGTATGTACATATTTATGTAGTGTATGTCTGTATTAATAAGTATCACTATAGTTTCATTCTGTATATATGTATTGTATAAATTAAATTTATATTTTGGGATTTTTTTGCATTTAAATATTGTAGGCATTGCCTGCCGTACTCTTATAGTTCTCATTGCACATTACTAAAGTTGTGCGTTGGTCAGATGAGTGTAAGAGTTTAAGCCAAAATATGTTTTTCTCATTGTACAACTGGACGTATGATTGATGCCATAAACTATTTGCCTTAATTTGTGTTTTTCTACAATAGTTTTGTGGTTTTTTAAGCTGCTATTGAATTACAGTGTTAATGTTTTCTTCTTTTTTTTTGCAGTTAAAATGCTATTCTACAGACAGATTTAATTTATAAAAATAATTTGTGGATTAAAAGTGTAAATTGAATAACTTTTCTTTGTGAATTTGTTGTTGTATTAGTTTTATTTTATTTTAATTTTCTTTATTTTATTGAATTACATTATAGTTGCAAGAAATTTTGCGAACTTTAATGAATTTTGTACGTCCATATTAAGGAGTTTTCTACTCATTTGTTCAAAATCTATTTTTTATTGTACTTTTTATTTTCCATGGAGTTAAAATATCATGGTGCACTTATTTAAGACTGATTAGAAATCCCAACAGAAGCTTCCTTCTAATGGTTGATAGAAAAGCTTTGGTTAGTATATTGTTACGTTTTTACATTTTAAAAACATTTATAATATTATAAATTTCTGTTTAATTTTAATTAAAATTCACAACTTGATGTAAACAACAACAATTGCTTTTCTTTGTTATTCCTCTGTTTATACCCTTTGCATAAACAATAACAATTACTAGACAATTATTCGACAGATCTTTGTAACGGAGATCTTCAAACCACTATTACCCTCTTCAAATGCACAGCGTCTTACACAAGACTGACAGAACTTCACTATGGCAGGGTTAACAGTCTGATGAATCTTCTTGAACGCGAATTTTCGTGGCTTTATACATAATTGGTCATTACAACCCTTTAGTCAGTATTATGGACCTAGTTTCTCACACCACTTATGTTGTGTGTGTTAATTTTATACATCAGTGGCAGGACCTACAGTTTAAAGCGGACTTTGAACGACAGATTTTTTGAGAAACTTTTCATGGCAATTTTATTTTACACTCAGAGTTTTTGCCAGGCATCTGCTGAGAGCAACTCACCGAAGAAATATTTTTTTTATATTTTCGTTTTGATGTCTGACCTGGAGTTTGAACCGAGGCCTCACGTCTAACAAGCCAACACTCTACCTACTAGACCACGGCGACTTTAAACCACGATTACTCTCTTCAAATGCACAGCGTCTTCACACAAGACTGACTGAACTTCACTAACTCACTCGCCTGCGTTGCCTTGCCTTTTATATGGCATTGCAGGGTTAACAGTCTGATGAATTTTCTTGAAGGCGAATATTGGTTGCTTCGCCTTCACGAAATCTCTATAAATGTAAAAATTGTTGTTTCATTATTGTTGTTTGTGTATTTTGTTTACATTTATTTTTGTAGTGTTTGTTGTTGTATTTTTGTTTACTTGTTTATCATCTTTTTATGCTGGTGTTTGTTGCTGTTGCGGTAGGTCGTCGTAGTCTACTAGGTAGTGTATTTTCTTATTAGACGTAAGGCCAGGGTTCGAGCCCCAGGCCAGACATTAAAACAAAAATACAAAAAGTATTTCTTCGGCGACGTACTCTCAGCAGATTTGTGGCAAAAATTCTGAGATTAAATAAAAATTGCCATGAAAAGTTTATCAAAAATCTGTCGTTCGGAGTCGACTTTAAACTGCGGGTTCCGCCACTCATGTATAAAATTAACACACACACATCATGAGTGGTGTGAGAAACTAGGTCGTAATCCTAACTGAAGGGTTGTAATGACCAATTATGTATGTATGTGTGTATTTTGTTTGCATTTATTCTTGTAGTGTTTGTTGTTGTATTTTTGTTTACTTGTTTATCTTTTTATGCTGGTGTTTGTTGCTGTATTTTTGTTTTGTTTACTTGTTGTTTACCATTTTAATGTTAAGTAATGTAAAAGCAAAACATCGGTAGATTCTTCGTTTTCGTAGCCATATTAAATCTGTGCCTTTGAGTTCCAGGGCGAAAACACAACGAATTCGATCGTTGCAAAATCATCTTCATCTAAGGAATGCTTATGTCTAGCTTTAGCCAGAAGAAGTCTTACTAAGGAACTTCAAGTTTTGATCATGGCGGTCTAGAGGTTTAAAAATTTCTTTTATTTCGCCATAGAATGTGTGATCCTTAACTAATCAAACGATTTAAACAAGTAACTGATAGGAGGTTTTACACTTTTGACTTCTGTTTTTAATTCTATGGCCAGTTCCTTTATTATTTATTTATTTTATTAATTACAATACAATTAGAAATTATATTCTAATTATATAAAAGCGGGCTAACTTGACTATATGCTCGGTGTAGTGTCACAGACCAGAGTCTCTGGTGGGAATCGAATCCACGACCCTCATGCTAATAGTCTAGCACACTACCCACTAGACCACTAGGGCACCCAAACCAGTTCCTTTAAAATATCAAAAAGGTGTTGAATCTAATCCGTACACGGGTCAATATTTGATTTGATACGTTGATATGTACGTTCGATATAAAATTATTTAGAAACTGCTTGCCGTACTCTTTAAGATTTCTTTAGTTTATATTGCGGATTTCACAAATTGTTTTTGTCATCCTAGACAAACTCACAAATGTCAATTTCATTTTGAATTGGAATTTTATATACATATGTTTGTATAAAAACATAGTCTCTACAAAATAAGAAACTTAAATTATCAAACAAGAAGAAAAAAATATATGTATTCTTGCAAATGCATTCTGTTTTAATGTCTAACAAACTTAAGAAGACTCTACGCGGAAAAAAAAACAACAAACAAAAGTCTCGACACGAATAGCACGTGAAGAATTTTGATGAACTTTTAATACAAAAACTTACATTTTCAGAAAATTATAGGAACGTTCAATAAAAGAAGAGAAATTTCCAAAAAATAAAAGAATGTGATATGCACTTGAAATTTCAGAAAATTATAGGAACGTTCAATGCAAGACTCGAAGAGAAATTTCCACAAAAAAAGGTTGTGATAGTTCACAATGCAATCATGGAAATAGATCATGAAAAAAAGTAAAAGTTTTCAAATAAATTTTCTCTTAAAAACTGAAATTAAATTTTAAATTTTCATAATAAAACATTTCTAGGATACAGAAGAGTAGAAAGTAGAAGTCCGAACGGGACATAAACAAAATGTCTAATTGCACATTTCCAAGTCAATAAACCCCAGAAAAAAAACCAAAGAAAAAGAAAACCAAAGAGATGAGAAAATAGAAAAAGGGACAAAGACAGGAAATAAAGATGTTTTATTACATTTAAGGGATTTCTACTAAAGTCTACTACTTAGTATCTACTTAATATGGCATAAAACTATGCATACATACATATACACACTAATAAACACACACGCACACATTCATTCAAAAACAAGAATATATGTAAGTACGCCTATGTATTTGTGTGACAATAAAACAAACATTATTGGCGAAAGTAAAACTATTTATTTAATGATGTTTATATGGCTGTGTGTGTGTGTGCTTACATGTATTCATACTTTGTTTATATCCTGGGGATTTCAAGCAATATTCCTTCACACATAAAGGCAGCAGAGACACACACAGAGAATACAAAATGGGATAATATATGGTGCGACCATAAAATAATTGTAATAAAATAGTTGTAAAGTTTTCTCACTGTCCCTTACACTCACACTCACACAGAGCCAGTGGACTCTCCTTTTCTTATTTATTTTATTGTAAACCCATGTAACATCCTTTCGCTCGCATTTAAGTAAAGAAATATAAATTCTTTCTTGACCAGATTTTTTCTATTTTTTATTTTTTTTTATGAATAAGATTTGTCTTTCTTATGTATTTGTGTTAGGGACTATTTTTTGTGTAACATAATTTTTATTTACTTTAAAAAGTTAAAAAAAACACATAAAAATGTAGCAGCTGTTGTTCTACATTAAAGACTGTACGAATAGCGATTATCGGCAATTTTTTCTAAATTGGAAACAATAACTTAAGTCGTTAGTACACTTTCTAACTGTCTTTCATCGATTTTTTAAGATACATTTATTTAAACAATTGAATCTTTCTATATGTTACAGGGGACCTTTAATTATGTGTGTGAAGATAAATTGGAATTTAAAACCCAAAGACGCAAACCCACACTTTTAGCAGCGTCACTTCTTGCCTCTAACAGGGTAAACTTTGCTATTAACAGAGCACTGTTAATTGTTTAACAGTGGCTATAGTGGATTATTCTGCTACTTTATTGCAGACTATTGACATAAATTAACGGGTGATTTTTTTGGTATTATCTTTTTGGCAACACTGGTTTAAACAGCTCACGCACGTTTCGTGTTTTGTTTCACTGTCAAACATCTTCAGTTTGGTCTATAATTTAACCATGAATCGTCTTACAAACGAACAACACTTGCAAATCATTGAATTTTATTATCAAAATGCGTGCCCTGTTAAGAAAGTTCATCGCGTGCTTCATCCATTTTATGGTCAGTTTAATCGACCCACTGAAGCGGCTATTCGGGCTATTGTGACTAAATTTCACAACAAATTTACATTGTTGGACATTAAACCACCAACACGCTTACGTAGAGTGCGAACTGAAGAAAATATCGCAGCTGTATCGGCCAGTGTTAATGATGACCATCAATTATCGATTCGTCGCCGTTCGCAGCAATTGGGCCTCTGTTACTCAACAATGTGGAAAATTTTGCGGAAGGATTTAGGAGTGAAGCCTTTCAAAATACAGCTGGTGCAAGAATTGAAGCCCAGCGACCTACCGCAACGCAGAATTTTTGGTGACTGGGCTCTTGGAAAGTTGGCCGAAGATCCACTTCTTTATCGAAAAATTGTGTTCAGCGACGAAGTTCATTTTTGGCTCAATGGATACATAAATAAGCAGAATTGTCGATTTTGGAGTGAAGATCAGCCAGAAGCATTGCAAAAGCTATCAATGCATCCAGAAAAAGTCACAGTTTGGTACGGTTTATGGGCTGTTGGCATCATTGGACCGTACTTCTTTAAAGATGGTGCGAATCGTAACGTAACTGTGAATGGCGAGCGCTACCGTGAGATGATATCCAACTTTTTTTGCCCAAAATGCAAGAGCTTGACTTGAAAGACATGAGGTTTCAACAAGACGGTGCCACATGCCACACAGCACGCGTAACAATGGACTTATTGAGAGGCGAGTTCGGTGAACATTTTATGTCACTTTCGGGACCGGTCAATTGGCCGCCTAAATCGTGCGATTTAACGCCTTTAGACTATTCCAATTCTCATTACGATCATTATTATTTGTGAACGAAAGTGTTGAAATGGAGGGGATGGTTGGTGGGGATGGAAGGGGCAAATTTTCTCAACTTATTCCAGCTATCGCATTACCACGGTTCAAAAGAGGACCCTCTGGACTACCATTTGCATATAGTCGGTTTGGTGTACTATTTTTTATAGATTCCAAAATGGCCACTGATCTTCGAGATAAATTTCAAGCAAAAAATTGATATTTTCAAAGCCAATTTTCTCAATACCATATCACTTTTATATGGGACTTTTTTGCTGATTATATTAAGAGGCCTTGGAACCTTCCTTTGGGCATAGACCTAGTATTTGTCCTAAAATTAGCTTCTAAACAAGTGGGCTTGTTCAGATGGATGCTGTTAAATAGCTAACAGTGCTCTGTTAAGGGCAAATTTTGTCTCTGTTAACGCCAAATGTGGCGCTGCTTAAATGTATGGATTGCGTCTTGGATTTTCAAATTCGAATTTATCTTCACACACCACATCATTTGATTGTTTATAAAAAAAAAAAAAATTTTTTTCGATTATAGTGAATCGCAGTGATGGCACGGTATCCTGAAGAGGGTCTTAAACCCTCGCGTTTAAGTTGCCTGCACTTGGGCGGGTTACACTATTTTGCGTTTTTATATTTCTCCACGTATTGTTTAGGGGAAAAGAAGATATCTACCTTCATTCTATGGCTCTAAGGTAACTAAAATCGTGCTTAAATCGGTTTTTTTTTGAAAATTAGAAAGTATTCAAGCCCCTTTCAGAAAGGATTTCAGTCAGGATTACGACCTAGTTTCTTACACCACTTATGTTGTGTGTGTTAATTTTTATACATGTGTGGTGGGATCTACCGTTTAAAGTCGACTCCGAATGACAGATTTTTGAGAAACTTTTTCATGGCAATTTTATTTTGTTCTCAGAGTATTTGCGCCAGAAATCTGCTGAGAGGAAGTCACCGAAGAAATATTTTTTTTCATATTTTCGTTTGATGTCTGGCCTAGGATTTGAACCCTGGCTTTACGTCTAATAAGCCAACACACTACCTACTAGACTACGGCTAACTAAAACCGTGAATAAATCGGTTTTTTTTGAAAATTAGGAAGCGTACTAACCACTTCAGAAAAACGTTGCGTTTTTTAATCTGATGTCTAGCATTAGTGCCTTGCCTCTCAAATTCGAATATCGTTTTTAATTAATTTTAGAAAAAAACTAAGACAGCGAATGCATTGTTTTGTATAAATTATAGTAGAATAAGCACTCAAGCCTAAGAATATTAAAAAATTCTTTAAAATTTAATTTTAAGGCGTTATTTCTTGGCTCGTTAATAATTTTTTTTTCTTCAAATCCCCTTAAGGCATCAACTGTTCCAGATAAGAAATTATTTTCGCTTCCATTTGTTAGTTGTTGTTGTTGTTGTTTTTTCTATTTCTTATGAAAAAAGTAATTTAAATGTGAGCATTAGAGTGCATTGCAGCACTTTATCTCTCGCAGGATTTTGTAGGAGGGGGAAAAAAGAATGCAATTTTATCGATAAAAAAAGCAAAAATAAAAATAATAAAATATGCACAGACAAAAATAAAAGAAGCAACAGGAAGAAAATTAAGATGTAGGGAGGGGGGGGGGGGTTCTCAACCCTTAAAACAAGATTTAATGTGTTCCTATGCCCAGCATAAACAGCCCATCATAGCAAAAAGAAACAGGGGGAAATATGCCGACGCATTTTAATATTATTAAAGCATAAATTAAGCATAATTTCTTTTCATATTTTAATTCTAAAAATAAATTTTCATACGAAGTAAAATAAATGCTAAGGACATGAGCAAAAACACTGAGCCACACTGTTATAGGAGACAAATCTTTAAACAGACATAGTAGCAATGAAAAGACAATTTTATGCCATAAGCCAGGCACTTTCTTAAGGAGGCAAAGAAGAACTCCTTTACGACTCCTGTTTCATGCAATAATTCCTTAGAGATGCGAAATAATTTTCAACTTAAATGGCAGAAAAATAAAAACAGAAAATGAAAAAGAAAAGAAATTAAGAGAGTGTCGATGGTGGCGTAGAAGTGTGTGTGTGTGTGTGTGAGAGAGAGAGAGAGCAACAAGGACAAGACAATTTAAACAATGTTTTCTGGGCTTAAGAAAAAACTCATAAAACTCACTTTGGGGAGCCGCAAATCAACTTGAAATATTTTCCCAACAATTTAAATTCAGAAAAACATTAAGAGAGTCAGAGACAATCAAACACATGAACGCAAAGCATATTTAAATATTCAAAAACATTTAATCGCTCTGAGAAAAAAGTTCAAGGCGAACTGGTAACATAAACGAGAGGAACGACAAAAAGGCCATTTTGATTGTGAAGAAAAATTTTCAAAATATTTTCAAATTTATTGCAAATGAAGGAATTAAAAGTTAAACACTAAATAAACTAAGTTGTCATTAAAAATATATTTCCGTACAAGAATCTCTTTGCTGAAAAGGATACTATTTTACGATTTTTAAAGTTGTAGAAAAAATTTCAACAGAAAGAACTTCTAATTTCAGACAGCATACATCTGTTGATGAATGCATTTGAAAAGATCTGCTGGAAATTCTTCTTTCGAAAATATTTTTAAAAATTTTTTATTAGAAGAAGGAAAAGGATGTACGAACTGTACCAATGAAGTATACGAACTCAATTGAAGTCGGATTCACTTGAGGCTCACTCAAGTGCTCGTAAGTTTTACCTTCTTCCTCTTCTAAGTCTATTGGGAAACGAACATAGAGTCTCGATACAAGACATCAACACGAAATAAAAGAGATGAGCCAACATAAACAAGAAGTTGGCTTCTAAAGGTAGAGCCACACGTGAGTGAGTAGATACTGATGGTTCGATCTTTTCTTATAAAAATTCAGAACGCCATTCCGGGAAACGAGTCTGCCCAGAAGAGGAGGAAAGACTACTTTACTGGATATGTCTTACAATACAGCTGATGACGATGATTGTGTGTTTGAAAGCATTTTAAACTCTGCCTGAAACATTAAAAAAATATCCTGTTACAGAATTCCCGCCATAAGCGGTAGTCATACACTTTGTTACAACGTTATTATGCTTCAGGAGTTTCTCCAACGTTATGTTCCCATAGAACATAAGGCCACAGCTCTTAGTGCAACCTGACTGTGTCATACCATGCCAAACGATATTTTTTGTTTTCAACGCATTTGTACATCAGTTTTCCAATAAATGCCTCAGTGTTATTTGCTTTAAAACCTTACGTTACGTTACGGATTATATTGAAGACTTAACCTCGTAGATGATATGCCTTATCGGTATTCAGTTGTGTCCATTTTTGGGTCTAAAAACAGCATTCTGGACTTGTAATTTATTTTATTACAAAGCCTAGAATTCTACTTACAAAGCTTACGAACAACAATAAAGACTTACAGCACATTGTTGTAACACTACTTCTAATGTAATAAAATGATTATGAGGACAGCAGCTAGACAATCAACGCAACAAAAACGTCATAATTATCAACAGCATTATCTTCATCGTTTAACACAACGTGGCTATGCCAAGTTAAACTATTATTGTCACGCTTTAGGTGTTACGAAAACGAGAATTAAATTCAAATTATAAACAAAAGCTACAAAAACAAAACATTGCAGTAAACAAACCTGTTTACAAATTATCGTACTCCTTAGTATAACAACAAACAACAGCATAAAAGAAATGGTAAACAAGTAAACAAAAATCCACAAACAACATTACAAGAATAAATGTAAACACAAACACAAACTACACCACAATAGTAAATGTATAATAAAGGTATTTATTATTGTAAGACTAGATAGACTAATAGAAATTTCGAGAAGGCAAAGTCATGAAAATTCGCCTTCAAGAACATTCATCAGACTGTTTATCCTGCCATACAAAAGGTAAGGCAAAGCAATCGAGTGAGTTTGTGAAGTTCAGTCAGTCTTGAAGGGAGTAATTATGGTTTAAAGATCTCCGTTACAAAGATCTGTCGAACAATTGTCTAGTAATTGTTATTGTTTATGCAAAGGCTATAAACTGAGGAATAACAAAGAAAAGCAGTTGTTGTTGTTTACATCAAGTTGTAAACAGTGGCACACAGAAAAATTTTAATTAAAACTAAACATAAATTTTTTTTTATTTTATTTGCAATCTACCAGCTTATATTTTAAAAGGTAAAAACTTAACAATACTAATTAAGAGATTGGCGGGTTCGCAGAGTTATTTTCTTAGATTTTTACTTCCAGTTCCAGTGGTAATCTTACCATTTGCGATGTTTTAATACAGAATTCATGTATTGCGGCATAAAAATTTCCATGAAAACGAATCGTTTTCTTCTTCATCCCATGAATATTAAACATTCCCGTAATGGGTTAAGACAACTGCATGTTTATCGTCGATAAATTACTTGCTTTCGGTGCCATGCTGTTTGCATTTGGTTTTTCATTTTTCTTTTTGTTGTTTTTTGGTTTTAGTCCAGCTTTCCTGGATAATTTTTCATTTTTTTCGGTAACAAAATATTTCAAGGCTAAAGGGTAACAACAAGAACAACCAGAACAACAACAAGCTCAAGTCATAATTTGTTTAAGAAAGATCGCCTGTTTTCTATTCATTTTTCTCTCTACCGAAAGAAAAACAAATTGTTTTGGCAAATTCTGAAGAAATACAAGAAGAAGAAGAAGAAATTCAACAAAAGCATTGTTAATGCCATTATTTCAAATATAACGAACAACAACAACAACAACAACAGCAGCAGCATAAAATGTTGAAATGTTGCAATATTCGAAATGAATAAAAAACAATAAATTTCAACGTCATACAGGCTATTGCATGTTGCTGTTTTATATCGAAATGCAAGTCGGTCTGCTGTTGAACATAAAAATTAATGCCATTTGCTGTTGCTGTTGCCGGTAGTGTTGTGTTGCTCATGTTGCTGTTGCTGTTTTGTTGTTATTTATGGAGTGCGCATTTTCTTGTTATCCATAATGTCTTCATTTTGAAATTTTTTTTCGTTTTGTTGTTCTTGTTCTTGTTCGGTTTTCTTCCTTAATATTCCAAGACATTGTTTCGTTGTTTTCTGGTTATTGTTTTGGTCATGTTGTTGTTTGTTGTTGTGTGGCTCAGTTGTCTTGTTTTTCGCCACAAAACTTTGTGGTTCAACAACTACAAAAATAATAACACATTTAAACTAGTTTTATGGCTTAGTCTCATCCATAGATGTTGTGGGCATTATAACTAGTCTTCCGCTTCCATTCCATACCACTCCGTTGTTCCTTTTGGTCATGGCTGCATGATGATATTGTTTGCTATACAAAGCTACTATGGTTCGTGGTTTATGTTCATTAGATTACTGCTCTGTTGTGTTTATTTTTTTAATAATATTTCGAAATATTTTTTCACTTTCATTTTGCTTTAATATCTCCTTCAGTATACTCTAAGAATAATACAGAATTTTGTTTAAAATCCGAGGCAAAAAAGCGCAATTTGTATTAGAAAAGAAGTCCTTTTTTCCCAGAAACATTTTGCACCCGTTCAGTTGTCTTTTGTCCACGTACATATGTAAAGGGTCCGCCAAATAACTTTTTTTTTTTTTTTGAAAATGCTTTAAAAAAAAAACTACTGAATATTTTCTCAAATTTCTTTTTTTATTTGAAAGTACAATCCTTTCGGTTAATAATGGAAAATAATTTCATTCAAATGGCTGCCCTGGGCTGGCCATGCAGTAGCCTACACGATCGGTCCAATTTTTAAGCACATTATCGATTGTGTGCAGCTGTATTTCACCAATGGCTTCACGAATATTGTCCTTTAAAGCGTTAACTGTCTTGGCTTGTCGGCGTAACACTTATCTTTGACGGCACCCCACAAATTATAGTCCAACTGTGTCAAATCGCAGCTCCGAGGTGGCCAAACGACATCAGCTTTGCGGCTGATAATGCGATCTTCAAAAACAGGGCGCAAAACATCGAGTGTAGCTTCGGCTGTGTGGCACGTAGCGCCGTCCTGTTGAAATCAAATGTTGCCAATATCCTCCTCTTCAGTTTTTGTGAACAAAAAATCGTTCAAAATGGCCCGATAACGATCGCCATTGACTGTAACGGCCATTCCTTGCTCAATTTCGAAGAAAAATGGCCCAATTATGCCAATTATGGACCAAAATCCGCACCAAACAGTGACTCGTTTTGAATGCGTCGGCTTTTCTATGTATGCGTGCGGATTTTCTGTGCCTCAAATGCGACAATTTTGTTTGTATACATACCCGCCAAGATCAAAATGAGCTTTATCTGAAAAGATGATTTTTTTTTTGCCAAAATCGTCATCTTCTGGTGTAGGCTACTGCATGGCCAGCCGAGACAGCCATTTGAATGAAATTATTTTCCATTATTAACCGGAAGGATTGTACTTTCAAATAAAAAAAGAAATTTGAAAAAATATTCAGTAGTTTTTTTAAAGCATTTTCAAAAAAAAAAAGTTATTTGGCGGACCCTTTATCATGTGGTGATAATCAGTGACTGCATTATCCACCTTTATAAACAAAAAAAAAAAACGCTAAAGAAAGGAGAAAGAGTGTCATTAAAATAAAATATGAAATGAACAAAATGACAACGCTTTAGTATAACTTCGAGTACCATTAACGGCAGCACATATATTATACATACATATGTACATATGTATACTACTTGAATTGGAATCAAATCGAAATGCATTTTCCATACTTTAATTTATTTACCGAATGTAGATTTAGTTCTTTGGGGTATTCATTTCTATGCTGTGGCTGTTGTTGTTGTTGTTTTTAGCTGTGATGGTAGTGGTTGTGGTTGTGATAAATACTTGTACGATTATTTCTTTACTTTAGTTTTGTGTTGAAGAGAAATCCTTAATCCAGAAAAACATAGAAAATCCATTAACACAAGTTTGTTTCCCCCTGCCCTTCCTCTTCCGCTGTTTTATTTGCATTTCAGTTGTACTTACAGATTTTAAAATATTTTTCTTCTATTTAATAGAATGAGAAATTATATTTCCATAGAAAAAAAAACTGAAAACATTTAAATCTTGAGAAAGAAGTTCCTTGATTGCTCGAAAATGTATTCTGGGAATAATCCGAACTAAGCGGCGAAATGTATATGAAGCCGCCGCAGTCTAGTAGGTAGTGTGTTGGCTTATTAGACGTAAACCCAGGGTTTGATATCCAGGCCAGACATCAAAATAAAATACAAAAATATTTCTTCAGCAACTTCCTCTCAGCAGATTTCTGGCAAAAACTCTGAGAGTGAAATAAAATCGCCATGAAAGAGTTTCTCAAAAATCTGTCGTTCGGAGTCGACTTTAAACTATAGGTCCCGCCACTCATGGATAAAATTAACACACACTCATGTTGGTGTGAGAAGCTAGGTCATAATCCTAATTCTTGCCCTTTTTAAACTGTGACTACATTTCTTGATTTGGGAGTATTATTGGACATGAAACTGTGTTTTATTGATCATATTAATATGATGATTGGCAAGGCTCGGGCTGTTCTTGGTTTTGTGAAAAGATAGGCTAGGGAATTCATTGATCCTTATATAACAAGACTGCTATACATTTCACTTGTTAGACCTATTTTTTGGAGTATGCGTTTATTATTTGGAATCCATACTATTGTTGTCATAGTGATTCAATAGAGTCTATGCAGAAGCAGTTTTTATTATTCTGTTTGCGTGGCTTAGGATGGGATTGTGCCAATGGGTTGTGCCGTCATATGCGGCTGGATTAGGTTTGATAAAACTTCCAACTTTAGAACGTAGAAGGGCTGTTTTAGGGGTTTGTTTTGTTTTTAATCTGTTTAAAGGTGATATCGATTCTGTGTTTTTGCTTTGTAACCTGAATTTCAGTATTCCAGCAAGATTTTCACGGCACTATCGTCATCGTCCTCTTTCTTTAGATTTTTATAGAACGAACTATGGATGTAATTTTCCTTTTCGTAGATGTTATGTAATGATTTTAACTTATATTATGATTTTATTGATTTTAATTGTAGTGTTTGTAGTCTAAAACGTAGCTTATATGCTGGCATTAATTTGTAAATTATTATATAAAAATGTATTTTCGTTTCTTGTCATCGGTAGTAGTTCCTGTTTATTGTTACTTTATTCAGCTTGTGATTAAGTTCTGTAGCTGATTTATGTTCTCGTTGCCATTACTTTTCCCTTACCCGCTACAGTCCGGACTGTAGTGTGTACGTGTCCCCACGTAATGGGGACGAGCCCTCCGCGGTCGGGTGAGGGTGGGTGAGGCGTTAAAAAAAAGGCCACAAAATCAAGTTCAATTTAGTTTAGATAGGCTAGGTAGCATCACCACATGCTAGCAGATGAGGCGCCAACTTAAGCTAAACTATTAAGCGTAACATAGCGTGTATTCTCGCAAACACTGGGCGTCTTCCTCTTGCGAGGAGTTTTAAGTTCTGCAGAAATTACAGGAAAGAACGTCTAACAGCTATTTGTCAGTGTTTCCCACAGACAATCGCCTTATTGATGTTAGAAGTCAGAATTAACACATAAACAGGAACCTGCAAAGTTAACAACAGTAAAATCTTAATGTGTGTGAAGGAAGATAAATTCGAATTTAAAAACCAAAGACGCAAACCCACACTTTTAGCAGCGCCACTTCTTGTCTCTAACAAGGTAAACTTTGTTATTAACAGAGCACTGTTAACTGTTTAACAGTGGCAATAATGGATTATTTTACTACTTTGCATTATTTCAGACTATTGACATAAAGTTTAATTCTCATTATGATCATTATTATTTGTGAATAATAATAGTGTTGAAATGTAAAAGATGGTTGGTGGGGGGTGAAGGGGGATACTTTTCTCAACTCTATTCCAGCTATCCCACTACCACGGTTCGAAAGAAGACCCTGTGGACTATCAATTTTATATAGTCTGTATGGTGTATTATTTCTTATATGTTCCCAAAGGGCCACTGATCTTCTAGAGAACTTTTAATCAAAAAATTGACAATTTCTAAGCCAATTTTCTCAATACCATATCACTTTTATATGGGACTTTTTTGCTGATTATATTAAGAGACCTTGGAACCTTCCTTTGAGCATGACATGGTACTCATAGACCTAGTATTTGTCCGAAAATTAGCTTCTAAACAAGTGGGCATGTTCAGATGTATGCTGTTAAACAGCTAACAGTGCTGTGTTAAGTGCAAATTTTGTCTCTGTTAAGAGCAAAATACTATGAAAGTAGACCATAGGATGTTGCAATGTTATAGCCTGAGGTACTGATATTGGTTTTTACTTTGCTAAGCCATCTATTACATGAATTTTATAAAATATTTTCTATATTTTAGCCGTGCCAATGACGTGCCAATCTAACTAATTGGTCTTCATGACTTTTCTTCAAAAGTAAAATTGTATTTGAAAAGCTTTACCATTCACCTTGTGCTGGGTAGTAGGTTAGGTTAGGTAAGAGGACGTGTACTTGTCAATTAAGACAAGTACAGTACCCGGAGGTCGACCCATAATACGTGCTGGGTAATAAGTTCATTTTTTCATTTCTCTGTTATTCGTTACTGAATAGTCTATCACATCTATTTCATCGTTTAAATTAGATTTTGCTGTATCGTTGAGTATCTATGATCTGAGGGCGAATTTTATAAAAAAAATAAAATTATTTGCCATGTGATTAAAGACATGAGACAAAATCGATTTGGTTTTTTTTATTTTTTTGTTGTTGTTTTCCACATTTAAATCTAATACAGTAATCCTTCGATTTACGTCGCCTCGATTAACGTTGTTTCGATTTACGTCGTCAAATTTTTTGTTCCATCTAACTTCAATTCGCGTCCTCATTAGATTTACGTCGCTATTTTGGAACCAACTGCGACGTAAATCGAGGAATTACTGTACTCAAGCAATATTTATTGAATTCATTTATAAATAAACCTCAAACCTTTTAATTCGTTTTTTTTTTGCTAATTTTCATTTAAAAACTAATCCCACAGACAAAAAACAAATTTCCTAAAAATTTTAAAACACATAATTGCACACAATAACAAAAACAACAAAAACAAAAGAGAAAATATTGTAATTAAAATTGTTGCACCTCAGATTGTATGAGGAGTGTTAATAAAACACTCATACGTACTGGTACACCATACAAGTGTTTGCTTCGCATAAACAGTTAAAAACAACAACAGCAACAAGAAGGAGAAAGAGAACCACAGCAATTATTTGATTGTTATGCTGGATAAAAAGCAAATTACTTACTGCAGTAAAATTACGAAAATTTTTTGTAAATGATGGCGATAATGATTGCGATCATCGCCACCACCATCGCCATCATCATCATCATCGTTGTGCTGCCTTTTGCCGAATGGTATTCGGTGGTAATGGTGGTGGTGTGCGGTAATAAAACATGAAAAAAATTAAAACAAAACCATTCAGACCTCAAAAAAACAAACCCCAAATAACCAAGCAGATGTTTAATTTTAACATTTTATTTAAACGCATACACACACATACAGCTTGTGCTTGTTTGTTTTATTACTGACAACGACTGACTGACTGACAATAACCACTACAACCAGAGATTTTGCAGTAAACCATTATTACAGAGCATTACTGCTCATTGCTGCTGCTAAATTTAATGCAAAATTTTAAATTATTTTTAATAATCTCTGTGGCCATATTTAAAGTAATTTTGTTTGTTTAGTTTGGTTGGTTTGTACCATATATCTTCTCTCTGTCTCTCTCTCTTTTTGTAGGTATGTATACCACATAAACATTTTAATTTGCCTGTTTTGGTTTTTTCTTATTGTTGTTGTTGTTGGTGTTTAAATATTGTTTAATAAAATTCGCATTGAACTTAATTTCTGTTTTTGCCTCTGGTAGTTTTGTAAATTGTTTAAATTTTTGAATAAATTATTGGAAAATTATTAATTAGAAATCCGTGGAAATTTTGGCAAATTATTGCAAATTTATAATAATTTTTAAATACACAAAATAATTGGAAATATTTTTAGGCAAAGCAGATTGAAGACTGTATAGATACATACTTACAGATGGTAAATGAAACGCAAAAAAATAAATTGAATTCAATTTAAACGATTTGTGGCTTAACAAAGTTTACATTTTATTTGGAACGTATTGTTACGTATTTTACCTTTGAAAAACGTTTAAAATATGAGCTCGTAGATTGCAAATAAAATAGAAATAAATTCGTGTTTAGTTTTAATTAAAATTCTTTATTATTCGTACAATTCTGTGGGCCACTGTTCACAACTTGATGTAAACAACAACAATTGCTTTGTTGGCACCCTTTGCATAAACAGTAACAATTACAATAAACGAGTTCAAGAATAATTGATCTTTGAACCAAAAGGAATAAAACTGGAATGATGATGATGGTAAATATTAATCGAAAATAATTTTTTTATATTCAAAGAACATTCTAAAGGCACTAGCAAAATGGGTTATGGGAGGAAATCGTATTTTTGGATATTCGATTTGGATATTGTATGCAGCATGTGACCATATGGGATTAGTCCAGATCATGCGAATAAACTTCGGAAACCCATGCACATGAATGCTTCATTCAATATTAGAAAAATGTGCTACTACCAGTAAAAGTTGCATTGAATTTTAAGACCAGAATGTAATGGAGTTGGAAATGGTGCAGGACCATGTGGTAGCCCAGAATTTATTTTGAATCCATCTAAAGAGATACCAGCTATAACATAACGAATAGTATGCTTCTTGAGAAATCTTCACATAAGTTAAGAGAAGTAACTTCTGACACTGAAAGCAATAAAATTCGTCAAAACTGCATTGTACCACACTATGATTTGGCAGCTTCTGTTTCCAACGTTCAGCAAGTAACGTCACAAAGCAAAGAATTTAATGGAGTTCGCGAAAACTGTCTCTATTCAAATGGCTTATCTCTGAATAATGCATGAATAGCTTGGATAGACGGTGGAAAAAAATTGCTTCTAAGTAGTAGGTTTCACGGCATCATTATCAGCATCAGGAAGAATGGAAAAATACTGTCACTATACGAAGCGTGGAAAAGGTTAACTAGTGGAAAATATTGTTAGGTTTTTACCTTTTAAAAACGTTTATAATATGAGCCCGTAGATTGCAAATGAAATAAATATAAATAAATTTGTGCTTAGTTTTAATTAAAATTCTTTATTATTCGCACATTTACCTTTTTTTCCTCTGTTTATAAATTTTGTATAAACGATAACAATTACTAGACAACTATTCGACAGGTTTTTGTAACGGAGATCTTCAAACCTCGATTACTCTCATCAAACACACCACGTTTTCACACAAGACTGACTGAACTTTACTCACTCAGTTGCCTGCTTTGCCTTGCCTTTTATATGGCAAAGTACTAGTTTACTGAATGTTCTTGAAGGAGAATGTTAATGACTTTGCCTTCTCGAAATCTCAAATAAATGTAAACTGTAGTGTTGCTTAGGTATTTTGTTTACATTTATTCTTGTAGTGTTGTTTGCGGATTTTTGTTTACTTGTTTACCATTTTTTATGCTGGTGTTTGTTATTGTATTTTTGTTTACTTGTTTACCATTTGTTTTATGCTTGTCTTTGTTGTTATATCAAGCACTACGATAATTTGTAAACAGGTTTGTTTACTGCATTTGTTTTGGTTTTGTAGCTTTTGTTTATAATTTTAATGTTAAGCAATGTAAAAGCAGAATATTGATTTTTCATTTTCGTAACTGTGTGTATGTCTCTATGACTGGCATTATGTGCAAAATTTAAAAATCATTTAAACAACTTCAACTACAATTAAGTTACAATAGGTGCGTAGTCAAGTAGGTAGTGTGTTGGCTTATTAAACGTAAAGCAAGGGTTCGAGCCCCAGCCCAGACATCAAAACAAAATACAAAAACTATTTCTTCGACGACTTCCTCTCAGCAGATTTCTGGCAAAAACTCCGAGAGTAAAATAAAAATTGCCATGAAAAGTTTCTCAAAAATCTGTCGTTCGGAGTCGACGTTAAACTGTAGGTCCCACCACTCATGTATAAAATTGGCGCACACAACATAAGTGATGTGAGAAACTAGGTCGTAATCCTGGCTGAAGGGTTGTAATGACCAATTATGTATGTTTGTAGGTGCGACAAGTATGATAGCGACAAGTGATCCTAGTATTCAGCTTTAGATAATGATCCTTAACCATATTTATTCACACGTTGTTTAAAGACGTCCGAGTTATTTATATTTTAAAAGTTAGAAAGTAATTCTACAAAAGAAAAATCTTTAAATTTTTTAATTTTCCGTACTTTACTCACAGTCATATTAGAAAATTTGCATATCATGACCATTTGACATTAAAATGATTGCATCTTGGCCAAGTTAATAATTCAAATGAATGGTGTTTTCTTTTCTTTTATCTTGAAAACATTTAAAAATAAATTTAATTTGAGAAATTTATTTTATTTTATTACAAACCATACTAGGCAGGAGCACTAGCAACAAAGACAATACAACCTACCTCACCTCACGTCATGTCATTTAAACTTTGGTCAACAATCATGTCATGTGGGCAACAATAAATAAAACTCACCACAGATAATGATTATGAAAAATTAATGCAGAATGATAAAAAAGAAAAGAAAACGATAAAGATAAGATAAGAGACACTGGGACAACATGGATAATGATGTCTTCATGCTAATTTTGCCCTCGCATACACTCTCAACAAATATACACAGTCTTACACCCATCCACACACATAAATATGAAGAGCAGAGTTTGTTTGATAAACGTTTTCTTGATGTAAATAATTTTTCTTGTGCGTATGTGTGTACGTGAGTGTGTTTGTATATGAAAACAAATACTAAAGTTTGTTCTTATCGTCTCTCGTTGGATGATGCCAGCAACAATAATTTTATTCGCATCACAATAATTTATTTCCCATTTTAGTTTTTGTTTTTGTATGCGTATATAAATGAAATCTTTAATAGAATTTCAAAGTTAAGGCAGGAAAATGACCTTTTGTCCTAATTTTCTGTTTGTAAATTCAACTTCATTTGTTATTTTTAATGGCAAAATAATACAGAAGTTCTTCGCTTTGTGACACTTGCCAGTCACTTTGATATCCCTTGAGATGGCACTTATTATTTTGGGTCACGATTTTTTTTTTTTTTGATATTTTTCCAGTGATGGAAATTGCTTTAAAAATGAATGAAAATTCTTAATGTAACATTGTACGACTACAGGTGATTGTCAGCTGGGCTAAAAAACAAATCGTATGGGTATTGTGTTTTGTATTACAAGTTACACCATTTGCATATGAAAATATATCACGCTAAAATGTTTTTCTCATCACTTATGTTGTGTGCGTTAATTTTTATACATGAGTAGCGTACCTTCAGCTTAAAGTCGACTCCGAACGACAGATTTTTGAGAAACTTTTCATGGCAATTTTTATTTTACCCTCAGAGTTTTTTGACAGAAACCTGCTGAGAGGAAGTCGACGAAGAAATATTTTTTCATATTTCGTTCAGTTGGAGATGCCTGACCTGGGGTTTGAACCAGGGCCTCACATCTAATACTCCAACACACTACCTACTAGACCACGGTGACCAACGTTAGATTTTAATAAAAAATTTAAGTATTAACAGTGTATTCTGAATTTCTTTTAGTTTGCTCCAACCTCTATCCAAGTTTCGTGTCCTGTGTGATCCTATAAGTAGGTAGGTTGAAGGAGTTGAGACTAACCAAGGGTCTCGTGCCTATTGTTATATACGTAAGACATTAACAGGCTAGTTATGCACTCACCATTAAGGGATGACAACCAAACTGCCTTAACTTTCTTCAGTTCACCTCTCAGAAACGAGTTGCATATGGGTGGACTGGCAAATAACCACTTAAAGTGTTCCATTGTTTCCATCTCTTCAACACAAGCCTGCAATCAACACTTTCCACTACGCCAATAAACCCATTAGTGTACTCAAGTCGTTGTACAAATACAGTCTTAAAGTACACATGTTTTTGCCCACAATGGTATCGCCACAGAGTGCTCTACTGTGCCATTGTTTTCCTATAGTAGAGGCTAAGTTACTGCCCACTTTCATAGCTTGAAGAACATTTTGCTATACTCTGACCCAATTCGCTTTCTTATTACCAACCCATATTGACATATCGTTCCATGCCTGAAGCCTAGTAGAATTGTTAATCGGACTTTTACATTTCAATACGGTCCTTGATACCATATCCCTGATTTTGTATCATAATGTTACGTTTTTAGCCTTTTTAAAAACGTTTTAAATTTACCTTTTTAAAAACGTTTAGTACTCGTATATGAGTTCGTTGATTGCAAACAAAGTAAAAACAAATATGCGTTTTGTTTCAATTAAACTCTTTATTGTTCGCAATACTTTTTTATTACCACTGTTAGAACTTGATGTATCCAACAATAATTTCTTGTTCACTATTCTACTTTATACTTCCGTTCGCGCAAACACTAACAACTCTGCGATAGATCTTCACAACAGCGATCTTCAAACCACGACAGTTTACTTCGCACGCAACCCGTCTTCACACAAGACTGACTGAACTCTTATGGTGTTTTCTTTGCTACCAAAAATGTGCATTTTATTTAAAAAAAATGCAAGTTTGTGTTTGTTTCTTAAAAATGTTTCGCCCTCTAAAAGGGTAGTATGTTTTATTCTAAATAATTCGCACTTGCCAAGGCTGGAGGGCATTGCATTTTATGCCCTGTATAAATCGAGAGTGCTGATAATGCCCTGTAAAGCAGATGACTTTTGTTTGTTTATAGGGCTAACAGATGAAATTTAAAAAACGTCGCCTGGTATCGTTATCCAATTTTGAAGTTAATTTTTTCATTGTTTTGTGGAGTAACCTTAAGGAAACATTATATTATTAAAGCTACAATGTTGGTCAGCAATTTTTTAATGCACCTTGTAAGAGGGTGACATTTTCTTTGTAGAAAGGGAAACACCAATACTACTCGTTGTCTGCTTTGTCTTGCCTTTTTAAATGTCCACAAAATCAGTCTGATGAATGATCTTGAAGTAGAAGGTTCATGTTTTCGCCTTCTCGTGAATTCTATCGCGATTGCATTGTTGTTTCTAACTTGTCTTTCTCCCTTTTCTTTCACACTGTTGTTGTTGGTATTTGCAACCAAGTTCGTTGTATTTGTTTGTGTGGCTTTTGTTTATCGTTAATGTTAAACGATGTTTTCATTATCGTCACAATAAGTTGACGGTGGCAATAAAAAAGAATTTTTTTCATTTTGTTTTTTCCCTTCCAGTAGAACAATTGAATCTCAAAACTTCATTAAAATTACTTTGGGTTCAAATTAAATACGAATTTGATCTCCAAGATATTTTAAATAATATTAACATAACATTTTAAGTAATTTGTTTACTACAAATGCAATTTCTTGAAATAAAATTTTGAATAATTTCTTCTTATTAAATTGTATTTGCAAATTCATAACATGACCACATTTCATGGGAATCGGGTGGGTATTGTTGCGAAAGTAAATTAATTCGTTTCGTTGTAAAATATGTTTTCCAATAAATATTACACAATATTTTTGAAAGCATATTTCAAATGTGCGGTTTATTTTCATAAATTTTACAAAAATTTTTTTCTTTTTTCCAAAAAATGTGGGTAATTTTGAAAAGATTTTATTTAACAAAAGCCAACCAACGAACCAACCAAACAGGCAGCCAACATGTTGAAAAACACTTCTGTGATGATAAATTATGCTCTTCACAATGTGTAGCAACAATCATACGTATTTGTATGAGCATGAGTATGAGTGTGAGTATCAAACTATATTTTGAAATATTTTAATAATATGTGAGTATACAACGCACACTACTCCCTACCATAAGAAGTAATGTAAGCTGAATGAACAAACGAACAGTGATAATGACAGAACATTTTTCGCATGAGAGAAGGATAGAGAGAGTGAGAGAGAGTAGTAGCGAAGCGATATGCAAAGAATTTCATATGCAAAAACATTGCCTTTATCAAAATAGACTCGTTAGTTAAAAACATTAAAATTTGAAGTTCAATTCAAAAATACAAAAAATTTAAATTCGTTTCAAATTTAAAAAATGGAATGCTATTAGTGAAGGCTTTCCTAACAACAAAATGTTTATCAATGACTTCCCCTCAGATGTTTTGCGTTCTAAGGTACTGATATACATATGCTGACGACGTTAAAATATTTAACACTTATAACGATGATAATGGATTCGATCTACTTTGTGCTGACTTTTGCAGTTTCTATAAGTGGTGCAAATTGAATTTATTGGAATTAAATATTAAAAAGTGTAAACACATGACATTTTTTAGACACTCACAGATTAATACCTTCTAGTACATTGTTAATGCTGTTTTGAATAAATTTAGAACTATTTTGGACCTTGGTATACTACTGGATCACAGGCTCAACTTTCGGGATAACATATCCATGATCGTGAATAAAGATTGTGGCATGCTTGGATATATGAAACGCTGGTCTAAGGAATTTGTTGATCTTTATTTAACAAAATTGTTATTTATATCTGTCGTCCATTCATTCCTGGAGTATGGTTCCATCATATGGGACCCTCTTGTTATGCAGTTCATATCAATAGCATTAAGTCAGCGCAAAAATAATTTTTAATTTATTGTTTACGAAGCCTTGGTTGGAACTCCTATGAATTACCACCATATCGCGGTAGACCAGCTCTAATTAAACTGCCCACACTTGAAAATCGTCGTTCCTTAATGAGTACTCTGTTTACTCTGGAACTAATACGAGGCGATGTTGATTCGGAGTTCCTGCTCAGTCGATTGAAATTTAATGTTCCTGTGCAACCTACACCTAATTTTGAACTGCTATCACTGAAATACTACAGATCAGACTACGAAAATAATGATTCCTTTAGAAGAGCCTGTAAATCCTTTAATGAATGCTACCATATACCATTGATTTCTCTGTGGCTAAAGATGTTTTAAGAAAAAATCTTACCATATTTTTAAATTCTTAATTAAAGTTCTTGTTGAATTGATGTTTAACTGTTATTGTATATATTGCATATAGCCAGTAAGGATAAATTTATGTATCGACATTAAAAATAAAAAATGTAACGAAAAGATGCATTCGTGAGAACTAGAGATCAGTTTGGAACAGAAATAAAGCTTGATAACTATCCTCTTCAAAACTTAAGGGGTTAGTATACTACTTCCTAAGAGACTTTTTACGATATTGTTTTAAAGTAAATTTATTCAAACAAATGAATCTTCTTTTGTTTAAAGATACATTTAATATACATACATAATTGGCCATTACAACCCTTCAGTAAGGATTACGACCTAGTTTCTCACACCACTTATGATGTGTGCGATAACTTTATACATGAGTGGCTTGACCTACAGTTTAAAGTCGACTCCGATCGACAGATTTTTAAGAAACCTTTCACGGCAATTTTATTTACTCTCAGAGTTTTTGCCAGAAATCTGCTGAGAGAAAGTCGCCTAAGAAATACTTTTTGTACTTTGTCTTGATGCCTGGCCTGGGGCTCGAACCCTGGCTTTTCGTCTAATAAGCCAACACACTACCTACTAGACTACGGCGACTTCAAGAGGACATTGATTATAACTAAATCCCTTAATATGTTGTGTTAGGGTTCTTAAAATAAATCAGAGGAGAAAGTAAACTCCTCGTCAGTTTACGATTCAATGAATAGATTCCCTTTAAGTTCTTCTAAAAGGAAAACTATTGCCAGCTGTTCTTAAAAAATTATTTACAAATTTCTCTACAAATGAAATTCCCCATATTCCAATATAAAATTCCATAAAATGAGAGTATGTATGGGAGGTGTGAGTGTGTGTGTGTATGTGTGTTCATAGAGTTAAGCTTTTGTTTACATATGAGGAAAATTAAGGGTTACATGGTAAATAAATTTTAGAGGTTTAATTAAAGTGAGAGTGGGTGTGGTTGTTTGTATTGTGCTATGTTGTCTTGGTTGTTTCAATGTTGTTGTATAAGTGGTTGATGAACTATTTTGTAAATCTTTTTTCTTCACAACAACAACAATAACAAATCAAAAGCTAGTTTAAAAACAAAGGAAAATAAAATATCACTTCATTCTCTTTAACATTAAACTGAAAGAAAAGAGATTTTGAAGAAAACTTATGTGTAGTATACGTCACGTATACGTGTTATTAATGCCAAGGAATCCATCAGCAGTATGAAAAACTTAACTCCATAATGGAAATATATTTTCTTGAATATAAAATAAAGAAAATTAAATTTAAAATTCACTTCATATTTGTTTAAATTATTCTTCTCCTTTACAATTTCTAGTCATTCATTGACTGGTTCAAGTTTTATTTACAATTGTTGTTATTGTTGTTGTATTTTTCATATTTTTTTTCATTTTTGAAGTCTGAAAATTTATTTACCCGAAGGTATTATAAATTACCGTCACCTTGTAATCGATATTATTTGCGGCAATGCATTCAAACACACACCCAATCATTTATTTGTGTTTTCTGTTCTACACTCCCTCTCTCTCACTTTACACGTACTACACTTGCTCTCTTGCAATGAGAAAATAATCAAACAAACTCTGGCAAAGACAATGAAGTATGAACAGTCATTTATTGTTGTTGTTTGTTTGATTGCATTGTCATTATTATTGTTATTTGTGCATTTTCAAATGCACACACACAAGCAGTTGCATTTGCATTTGTATTTGTATATTATTCAAATCAATATATGTATGTAGATATGGCTATGTTAGTGTATATGTATGTAGCTGTAGCATATATTTTATGGTGTATTCGTTTGCTAGAATCATAACTTATGCAAAAAAAAAAACAAAAAACGAAGAAAACAAAAAACACAAATAATTCTTGTGCCATTATGGTGTATATCTATTACGAAAGGAGAGGGTTAGTGCGTGTGTCTGTGGGTGTGTAACAGACAGGGTGAGAATGTTTAATACAAACGCACACTATAAAATGCATGTTTTAAATTGCAATAACACTGCATTGCGAATAAATGTCAGTCGTTTGGCATTTGAATGCAGGTGCGAATAAATGAATCGAAAGAGCACCAGCACAAAAGGGCCTTGCAAAAGACTATAATATGCATCGTACAATGCCAAGGTCTGATGTTGATGATTGAAGAACTTAAGCAAATAGTGATTGAGAATCATTACTTCATTTGCCAATAAAAATTAGGGCAATACATACATACATACATACATAATTACTTACTTACTTACTTAATTGGCCATAACAACACGATTAACGGATTTCGGTCTGTCGCAACACATCCTTTCAGGCGCCTCTGCTTCTTGTGCGCCTACGCCAGTTGGTCACACCACTCGATGACAGGGCTTCCTCGATTTGGTCCTTCCAACGGATACAAGGTCGTCCTCTTCGCCGACTTCCGCAGATCTCCGCATCAAATACCTGTCTCGCTGGAGCATCCTCCTCCATTCGAACGACATGGCCGAGCCAGCGCAGCCGCTGGATATTAATACGCTGTACAACGTCCATGTCGTTGAGGAGCTCATACAGCTCACTGTTGTATCGAATACGGAAATCATCGCCAATTCGTACTGGACCGAAGATCTTACTTTTCTCTCGAACACTCTCAAGGCTGCTGCATCAGTACTTAATAGGGTTCATGCCTCTGCGCCATAAAGTAGCGCGGGTAGAATGACTGTCTTGTAGAGTGTTAGTTTTGTCGTACGAGAGAGGTCTCTGCTACTCAATTGCCTATTGAGACCATAGCAGCACCTGTTGGCAAGTGTGATCCTGCGCTTGACCTCCAGACTGACATCATTTGTGTTGGTAACGGCGGAGTCAAGATAAATAAATTCCTTGACTGTATCAAAAGTATAGTTATCGGCCGTAATCTGAGTATCAATTGGTCATTACATTTCTTCAGTCAGGATTACGACCTAGCTTCTCACTTCACTTACGTTGTGTGTGTTAATTTTATACATTAGTGGCGTGGCCTACAGTTTAAAGTCGACTCCGGACGACAGATTTTTGAGAAACTTTTCATGGCAATTTTATTTCACTCTCAGAGTTTTTGCCAGAAATCTGCTGAGAGGAAGTCGCCGAAGAAATATTTTCATTTTTTCGTTTTGATGTCTGACCTGGGGTTTGAAACGCGACCTTCCTAATACAACTATCGTTCTGTCAACGAGCGGTTTTCCTTTCATGGAATGGAGTACTCCATTATAACCGAGTTGCACTGATAATCTGTTGCATTAAGATGATTGAAGAGAACAATATTAATGAACGCAGTGATTAGATGACCACCAGTTTGGCTGCTTTCCAAAATGTTAGTTGCTTTGTGTTTGAACAAAGTATCGTGTTTCATAATGCCACTGTACAAAATACTTATATACAATGTATTCTATTTCAAAATATCGTCAATGTGTATTTTTAACGCAGACAAAAAGCATTCAGGCATCGGATTTATAGTTGATGCATTGTTTGGTGACTTTGCATATCTACGTAGTTTATATACCGTAGTAGAACTGCATACAAACTTTGTATTGATACATTTTGAAAGTAAGCCAATATCTCTAGGATCCATGAATCTGTAAGAAACCGTAGCTTCTCTGGAATTAATAAATTTTCTTCAAAAATTCTATAAAAATCTCTTTCTTTAATCAATCGAAAGAAAACAACATTTGTTGCTTAGAATAGATTCCTAAATGGAAGGTGATGTGCAACTTTTGCGTAGTACTCAAGGCTAAACCAGAGGATGTTTGTCTGAAGTTTTTTAAGATTGAAAACAGTGTTAATGAAATGCAACAATACCATCTTTTTTTGCCAAATGCTCACTTTTTACAATTAATTTTGCTGTCATAAGTAGTAAATAACTCAGAATCAAACCGGACAATATCGAAAAACTGTTTAAAATTCACGTACATATGCTGACCACACTTGGAATACCACAAAATTTAGTCACAGAACAAAATTTTAACTCCTTAGTTACTTGTAAAGATTATTTGCTATTGAAGTCGCCGAAGTTTGGTAGGTAGTGTGTTGGCTTATTGGACGTAAAGCCAGGGTTCGTGCCCCAGGCCAGATATCAAAACAAAAATACAAAAAGTATTTCTTCGGCGACTCATTCTCAGCAGATTTCTGGCAAAAACTCTGAGAGTAAATAAAAACTGCCATGAAAAGTTTCTCAAAAATCTGTCGTTCGTAGTCGACTTTAAACTGTAGGTCTCGCCACTCATGTATAAAATTAACACACACAACATAAGTGGTGTGCAAAACTAGGACGTTGTACAATGGGTCAATTCGACCTCCGGGTATTGTACTTGTCTTAATTGACAAGGACACGTTCTCTAACCTAACCTAACCTTATCAATCGAAAGAAAACAAAATTTGTTGCTTAGAATAGATTCGTAAATGGAAGCTCACTTGCGTAGAACTCAAGGCAAAATCAGAAGTTCTAAGATTGAAGACAGTGCCTGATAACAAAAAGGAAAGAAAATTAGGTAATAGGGATCAAGTATTTGAATAACAAAGTCTTAAGAGAGAGTGTATATACTAGTTTACCTTTTTATTTGTAGGCCCTAAATGGCAAATGGCGGTTAAATGAAACCCAAATCTGTTACAAATATTCATGTGCCCAGTGGTATTTTGTAACGGCCTTCTGTCTTTTCTTTTATTTTAATTTTTTGCTTTGTAGCATATGCCGCTTATTTTGTCGTAGACACACTTTCTGAATTTAAATAAATTCCGGTTTTTTTTGGCCATTTAAATGCATTATAGAAGCGTTTTATAGATTTTGTGGATTTCATTACGTTTAAATGCCAAAAATATGCAAATTATTGTTGCTTTATTGCTGCTAAAACTTGAATGCTTTCGTTTAGCATTGTCAATGCGACGACAACAACGGCAATAACAATAACAAGTCAATAATAACTGAGTAAGTCCAAGTATAAGAGGCATGAGCCATGAAGAAATGTTAATGTTTATGGCCTACACTGTACATATAGGCATTGCATACCTATTTTTGTGAATATAATTGTGATATTTACATTAAAAACAAAAACAAATTAAAGGAAATAAATGAAATTATAATCAATATGCTGCTGTTAATGGCCATTTATTCATGCTCTTCCTCCAACAGGCGCCAGTCTTAAGTGTTAATTTGCAGATTTTTGACAGCGACTATAATTCAGTGCGGTAATACACAGACAACATGGTTACCATATCCAGACATGCATTTGTCCACCTCTACTCTATAAACGGATTGCATTGTTTTACCAGCTTCATTACCGTTTACCAGTTGTTACCAGCGTATATATAAATTGGAGGGGGGGAGGGGGTCCTTTAAATGCAGTTCAATTGAATTGATATTCATTTAGGGTTTCGAAAAGCAAATTCATGGTCAAAACTACTCTAGCGAAAGCCAATGCAAATGCGGGCTCATGACTATCGGCTACGTTCGCTAACAAGTATGGGGGCAAATATTAATTCACAATTGCTTTCGTTTATTATTTGCTTGTTGTGCGCTGTTTCCCGTGTTTATTTTTTAGTAAAATTTATTCATTTCATTTGTGCAATTTTCGATTTGTTATCGCCATTAATAATCGGACTACCAGCAAATGATTGAGTGCCGCTGTTGCAGCAGCAATAATTATTGCAATACCGCACTCACATATTAATTTTTAGCTTTTGCCGTGTGTACTTTAATAATTTCAGTAAATTGTTCATATAAATTTTATTTTCTTCTCCTCCAACACACCTTTGTCTTTTGACTGATTTATAATACAGCCCAGATATAAATTTTATGTGTGTGTGCATGTGTACTTTTGTCAGGTGATATTATTTTAATCGTTTTAAATTGAATTATTTTTTTGAAAATTTCTTAAAGTGAAGTATAGAATGCTAATCAATAATGAAAATTGTTATCCGTTTACATAGTTAACAGAGACATTTTTAAAATAAAGCGGTGTATGAATAAAAAAAATGCCCCTCAAGTTGCATGCATATGTATCATAGATCATCAATGAGCATTTAAAACGATGAGTATAATCGAATCATACTCATAATTTCTGATACGTACAAGTTTCATACTTATTTCAATATCACGGAACCTCTACTCATATTCAAAGTTTGAAATACTTACTTACTTCATTGGCCATAACAACCCGTTTAACGGATTTCGGCCTGCCGCAACACATCCTTCCAGGCGCCTCTGCTCTTGCACGCCTACGCCAGTTGGTCACACCAATCGATGACAGGGTTTCCTCGATTTGGTCCTTCCAACGGATGCAAGGTCGTCCTCTTCGCCGACTTCCGCAGATTCCCGCATCATATACCCGTCTCGCCGGAGCACCCTCCTCTATTCGACCGACATGGCCGAGCCAGCGCAGCCGCTGGATATTAATACGCTGTACAACGTCCATGTCGTTGAGGAGCTCATACAGCTCACTGTTGTATCGGATACGGAAATCATCGTCAACTCGCACTGGACTGCAGATCTTACGTAGGACTTTTCTCTCGAACACTCTCAAGGCCGCAGATGCAGCATCTGTACTTAATAGGGTCCATGCCTCTACTCATCATATTCATACTAAACAACACGTATGATGTTCTTGATTTCGACTCTTCATAACTCAACATATACACGAATCACAAAATAAGTATGAATCGCATGCGAATACTAAAATACTCACTAGAAGGTTGTATGTTTGCTCTGCTTGCTGCTCTGCCTTTTTTGTTTATGAGTCTTTTTTTTCTTTTGTTGTAATTGCAACAACAACTAAGACTGTAAATTTTGTTGAATGATTCGAGTCACACGAATCATTATGAGCATTACAAGTTTCTTTCTAACGTTATGAATCTAAATGAGTAGGCTTATGAATCAAACATATTTCGAATGGTATGAGTTTGATGTCAACGTTGTACGCATACTGATTGCAACCTGTACTTATAAATCAACGTCGTAATGAGTATGAATGAATCCGAATACATAGTTAAATTTCAATATTGTTGACTCACTTATATTCAAAATCTCATGAGTGCTTATGAGTAGCGAAAAAACTATTCATTGCTGATCTCTGATAAGTATGTATAATTCGCTTCACATTCCAGGTTGACTAGTAAAAATTATTTTGCTTGATCTGCAGTGGCATCACATTAAGAACAGATTATTTGGTAATTAATTTCATTTTAAATAATTCCTAATAGACCTATGAATACTTATGATAAATAACTTGAATGACTTCTACACCCACCTACCCACTGAAAAGAATCTTATCACCATTAAACCATTATGGACATTAAGAGTTTTTTTTTTAATTCAATTCAATGCAATTAATTTTTGCGTGTCGCCATATCTAAAGAAAAACTAATTTAAGCCATAAATTCAGTTCATTCGCTCACTCATTCAAATCACTTCCCAAAATGACAGAAACACGTCATATAGTCACACAGTCACATAGTAACACAGTCAGACAGTCACTTAGTCCGGCAGGCAACCTGTCATCCTCCTCCTACACATTTGAATTTCCATTAAAATTCGGTGGCATTTTGAGCACAAGTCAAAACAAGTCAGAAACACGAGACTTTTTTTTTTATCAAATCTACCGGCAAAGTGAAGTGGTGACGAGTGTTGAAGAGAGGAGTGCAGAGAGGCAAAGAGAAGAATTTATGTGAATTTTGAAAGAAAAAAAGGAAATGTTTTCCATAAAGAAAACACACTTAAAACAAATGAGAAGAAAGGATATTTAAAGGCAGAATGAAATTTAATGCCCCATAACATGCAACACGCTCGAGGCAAAACAATAAAAACAAAAATAAATGGCGCACTTTAATTAAAGTTTCTTTAAACGTAAACGTAAACGTTTCTTTTTTAACGTAAATTTCAATGTGAAAAAATGAATTTTTAATTTAAAATTTTAAATATTTTAACGTATGGCTTTAAGAACTGAACAAGTGTAGAAGAAATCATCTTATCCTGTTAAGAAAACATTTTTTTTGTTAAGTTTTGAAAATAATAAACTTTTAATCGACAATTTTATTTCACTCTGAGTGTTTTTGCCAGAAATCTGCTGAGAGGAAGCCACTGAAGAAATATTTTTTTTTCGTATTTCATTTTGATGTCTGACCTGGGGCTTGAACCGTGGCCTTACGTCTAATAAGCCTACTAGACTACGGCGACTTCATACTAAGTATGATCGTTTGATTGCTCTTTTTGCTCTTTGGTTTTTGTCTACACTAATTCAATACTTAAGAGCTTTGCAAGTGCTCGAATAAACAACATTTTGTCCGATTATTTGTTGTTATTTTGCAGGTAAATTTCATTATGACGCCGAAACAATGTGGGGCATATTTCCAGCTCATGAAATTCAACAAGAGTTACTTGCTTATAATGATTGTACTGATAAGTATCAGAGATTAGCAATGAATCGTTTTTTCGCTACTCATAAGCACTCATGAAATTTTGAATATAAGTGATAAGTAAGAAAAAAGACACATAAGCAAAAAAGGAGAGAGCAGCAAGCAGAGCAAACACACAACCTTCTATTGAGTATTTTAATGTTCGTACGCGATTCATACTTAATTTTTGTGATTCTTGTATATGTTGAGTTATGGATAGTCGAAATCAACAACATCTTACATGGTGTTCAGTATGAACATGATGAGTATTTCAAAATTTGAATATGAGTAGAGCTTCCATGATATTAAAATAAGTATGAATGCGTAGACTAGTCGCCTTAGTCCAGAAGGTAGTGTGTTGGCTTATTAAACGTAAGGCCACGGTTCAAACCCCAGGTCAGATATCAAATGGAAAATATAAAAAAATATTGTTTGGGCGACTTCTTCTCAGCAGATTTCTGGCAAAACCTCTGAGAGCAAATAAAAATTGCCATGAAAAGTTTCTCAAAAATCTGTCCTTCGGAAATAACTTTAAACTGGAGGCCCCGTCACCCATGTATTAAAATTAACACACATGACATAAGTGGTGTGAGAAACTAGGTCCATAATACTGACTGAAGGGTTGTAGTGACCAACTATGTTATGTATGTATGAATGCGTATAAGTATTAGAAATTATGAGTATGATTCGATTCTACTCATCTTTTTGAATAATCATTGCTAATCTCTGATAAGTATCAAGATAACGCGAGATAAAGTATTGGCTATACAAGTAGACAAGTGGATCAGGGGAGATATTGGCGAATGAACAAATATTTTGCGGAAAACTTACCATTCCTCTGGTAAGCAGAGCAAACACCCAACCATTTAGTGAGTATTTTAGTATTCGTACGCGAATTATATTTATTTTGTGATTCTTGTAAATGTTGAGTTAAGTATGAATATGATGAGTATTTCAAACTTTGAATATGAGTAGAGGTTCCATGATATTAAAATAAGCATGAATGCGTATAAATATCAGAAATTATGAGTATGATTCGATGCTACTCATCTTTTTGAATACGCATTGCTGATCTCTGATAAGTATGAAGATAACGCGAGATAAAGTATTGTCTATACAAGTGAATTAGATAGAATCAGAGGAGATATTTGCGAATAAAGAGTTTGCGGAAAACTTACCATTACTTCTGCTTTTTGTTTTTTAAAGTAAAACTTTCTTGGTTTTTTATACGGTTTCATGTTTATATTTTTTTTATTTTATTTTGTTTTGTTGTTTTATTTTTTTATTTATAATTTATATAAAATTGTTTCATTTAGTTTATAGTATGTAATCATAATAATAATTATAATTATAATATTAATAATAATAGTACATACTATTTAATATAATTTATTCATAACTATTTACACGATTTTTTTCTATGTTTTTCTTTTTCAGAATACAAAAGTGTTATAAAATAAAGATTAAATGAAATAAAAAAAGTAAATTAAAATCAAGAAATCATCTGCCAAATGGTAAAAAATTAAATTCAATTAAAAGGTAATTAAATAAACAAATAAGCAAACTATTTAAGGTTGATTAAAATAACAATGATGATGTTTATTATGTCACTTCCTTCACTATACTATTTTAATATTGTTAAGATAGTTTAATTTTTTTTTGTTTTAGAATAGCATTTATTATTTATTATTATTTGTTTATTTATGTGTGATTGATTAATTTAATTTAATTTAATTTAAATAATATTTTATTTATTTTATAATTTTGTAGCTGTTTTGTTGCATTTGGTATAAATACTTACAATATTTTACTTTTAATCCTCGGTTTTAAATCATTTTTTTCTTTGTTTTTGTAATAAATTTTATTTATTATAATACGATAATTATTATAATTGTTGTATTTATTAATTAATAATTAGTTTTTAATTTAATTTCTTTTTTTTTTAATAGGTTTGTGGATTAGTTATGTTAGTTGTTTTGTTTTTTGCTAATTAATTATACAATAATTATACTTTTAATAAATCGTTAACATAGTTTAAATAGGCAAAACTGGCAACAAAATTTTTATACTTTTTATACTTTTTTTCCTCCTTTTTTTTTTTATTATAATATTTATTAATTTATATTTTATTTATATTCATACGGTTTCTCAAACTTAAACTAATAGTTTGTGTAGCTTTTTTTATTTTTTATTTATTTTTTTTCGTCTTCAAAACACTCAATCTGTTTGGCTTTTTAAAGGGTCCACCAAATTTTTGTTTTTTTTTCTTTTTGAAAATGTTTTAAAAAAAAAACTTCTGAATATTTTCTCAAATTTCTTTTTTTTTTTATTTGAAAGTACAATCCTTCTGGTTAATAATGGAAAATAATTTCATTCAAATGGCTGCCTCGGCAGGCCATGCAGTAGCCTACACCAGAAGATGCTGATTTTGGCAAAAAAAATTATCTTTTCAGATGAAGCTCATTTTGATCTTGGCGGGTATGTAAACAAGCAAAATTGTCGCATATTGGGGCACAGAAAATCCGCACGCATACATTGAAAAACCGACGCACCCAAAACGAGTCACTGTTTGGTGCGGATTTTAGTCCAGAGGCATAATTGGGCCATTTTTCTTCGAAAATGAGCAAGCAGTGGCCGTTACAGTCAATGGCGATCGTTATAGGGCCATGTTGAATGAATTTTTGTTCACAAAAATTGAAGAGAAGGATATTGGCAACATTTGGTTTCAACAGGACGGCGCTACGTGCCACACAGCCGAAGCTACACTCGATGTTTTGCGCCCTGTTTTTGAAGATCGCATTATCAGCCGCAGAGCTGATGTCGTTTCGCCACCTCGGACTATTATTTGTGGGGTGCCGTCAAAGATAAATGTTACGCCGACAAGCCAGAGACAATTGACGCTTTAAAGGACAATATTCGTGAAGCCATTGGTGAAATACAGCGGCACACAATCGATAATGTGCTTAAAAATTGGAACGAACGTGTAGGCTACTGCATGGCCAGCCGAGGCGGCCATTTGAATGAAATTATTTTCCATTATTAACCGGAAGGATTGTACTTTCAAATAAAAAAAGAAATTTGAGAAAATATGCACAGTATTTTTGTTTTAAAGCATTTTCAAAAAAAAAAGTTATTTGGCGGATCCTTTACAAAAAAAAAAAAATAAATAAAAAAATTAAATTAAAAAAAAACGTAAATAAAATTAAAATTTATTATTCGTTTAGCTAATACATGTTAACAACAATAAAAATATTAAAAATGAAAGTTTTTTTTTAATTAAAAATAAATTATAAAGGGAGAATTAACCGAACATAATGGACGTAGCGGAACGTACAAAGTATGTACGTTCGGCTAATTCTCCCTTTACTATCTTTATATCTCAAAACTTACGGCCACAATTAGAACATAAGGAGCGGATAAAGAAAGCTTTTTTTCTGTCATAATTATTAAGGCTGTTAGAAAAGGATTGTTTCGTTACGTTAGAAGCTGGGGCAATGCAAATAAATTTGTATGAAATTATAAATTTGAATTGGAATTTTTAGGATCCATTTTATATTGTATTGGAATAACGTTTAGTTTTAGGTTTAAAGCTTGAGCACTAAGCTTTAAGCTTGTAATATATAAAAGCTTCAAATATATTTTCTGCATATTTAAAGCACAACAATATGTTTCTCATTTTTTTTCGTTTCAATATTCTTATTCCCATTTATAGTCTATTAATTTATTAATTAATTAATTAATATTTAATTTTTTTTTTATCATTTTTATCTAATTTTATAAAAAAAACACTCACAAGATCGAAATAAACTTTTAAAATAATGTCAGTCATCTGGTATTTCCTTAATTTTTTTTTCTGTTTTTTTTTATCAAATTCTTTAAAATTTTAAAAATTTGGCCTTTGGGGTTGAATTTCTCAATTCTGTTAATTTTTTTAGTTTTTCTGTATTTTTTTAAGTTAATAAATGCTTAAAACTTTCCTTTAATAAATTTCTTGGTGGGTTATCTCTTCATTCCATTTAAAAAAAACTTCGTTAATTTTTCTTTAAAAATCGCTAATTTCGCCTTCAGTCTCTGGATAAGTGCAAGTGAATGGATTGATGAGCCAAGTACACAAACCTTTATCGGGACGTTTTTTCTTAACCGTTATGCGATTGTGATGTTCTTTGGACAGTCCTGACGTAAAGCTACTCTCGTCACTATCCCTGGCTGTTGCCACACTGTGATAACCACTTTCGGCACGTCTAGAGATGCCCGAATGTTTTGAAGTTCTCGGTGTGGATGAGTCATGGCCACTGTCGTAGGCTTCAGAAGAGGTATTTAAGGGTAGTAGAGGTAATTGGGACTGATTGGTTATGGGTAGAGAGGTGTTTATTTGTGTAAGTATCACATCGTCGTTTTCGTCTTCATTCTCCAGCGAAGAGCGTTTGGAGGGCGACAACAAAGCCGACTTTTCATCGACTTCACATATGTTTTCGTGTTCCAAAACAAAAGGTTTCTCGATTTTGGGTAAATTAGGATCGGATGCACCATCCGGATGGCGTAAGGAGGCATATTGTTCCATGCCCGCTATTTGCATAATGCCATTTAGGCTGGGTAAACTACCTTGGCTGGGACTTCTAGAAGGCTGCTGTCTACAACAGAGGAAAATGATACACAAAATATTCATTTTAAAAATAGATTTTAATAAACTTTCCTTTCCTCATAAAAGACAAAAACAACAAATAAAAAGCAAAATTGTCCAGCCTATACTCTACTTACCTTGGGCTAGGTGATCGATACGGTGGTTCACTGCATACACTACCGGGTCCAGTGTTAAAACGATACGCTGGCTCGCTATACACACTGCCCACATCACAACCGCTGCGAAATACTGGCGTAACTTCAGCCATGGCTAGCTGTGAGGTGAAAATCTCACGTAAACGCGCTAATTGGTCAAATTGGTTCCTATTTAAAGCACAAATAAGAACAAAAAAATTCTCTCTCACACGCAAAAATTACCTCCCCCCCCAAACTTACCTCGTTCTTTCACCCATGGCACAGTCGCTAAACGCATCGCCAGCCATATTGAAACTCGATACAACGGACATATTCTCCACCTGACTTAAAGCGGCCAAAGGATGGTCTCTACAAGTAAGGGGGCCCAGATTTATTAGATTCCTTTACTCTTCTCCTGCAAACTTTACTTACCCCACACCCATAGTGCGTGCAATTTCCTCTTCTGTCACCTGTTGGCCACAATCGGACATTTGCATACTCTGTTGCGAGAAATGATGTGAAGATTGTCTAGATAGCTGACGTTGAACCAATTGTTCTTCATGTCTTCTTATCTCGTGCTGCTGCTGCTGGTACAAGGATTCACGTGACACATGCCTTGACAGAATGCGATGCAAACTTTCATGCGATATTTCACGTGACCCAAGAGGTTCAATTAAAGGTAAAGCTGGTGGCACTTCTGAGGGGCCACTATCCTGATCCTCATCACAATCGCCTTGACGTTCAATGGGTACATTTGAATCTGAGGCAGAAGTCGGTGGCAGATGTGTAACAGCATGCTGATGTCCAAGAGAGCCGTAGCCATTCATATTGGCATGCGAATGTAACGAATGTAAATCAGTCTCTTCAGGGTGATACGTTGACTCGGTGTGGTTTAAATGATTTGAGCTTAAAGGTAATGGTTGAGAATGGCCGGAATTTTGACGATAATGATGGGCTTCCCTGATTTCTGCTGGGGCTGAAGCATTAGTAGTGTCCATATTGTTTATGAGCCCTGGCCCAATAGGATTCACCAGTTCTAGTTGACTGCTGCGCAATGAGTGTTGATCTCCTGCCGTTGGATGCTGTTGCTGTTGTCGAGTACTGGTGGCATACAAGTCTTCGGGATTATCCAGAGATTTTTGCTTAAGCTGTGACATGTGGTAGGTAATGTTACGCAAATGCTGGGCCTGTTGTTCCCGATGCGTATGTGTAGGTGAGGAGCCAGCCGAAGCAGTTTGGAAGACTTGAGACGTTTGATATTCTACCCACTGACGTATCATGGATTTCTTGTGAGAGTCCATGAAACCATAACCCTGTACCTGGGAAGCTGCTATAGGAAGATTGCCTGCTGTTAAGGAACGACTGGACTGTGATTTGGGACCATCTATCCACGTTTCGCATTGCTTGACATGATTGACTTCACGCAACAAATGACGTGCCTCTGCTACTTTGGCTCTGGAAACTCTTGGACCATCTATCCACTGCTCCTCGGTAATTTTACGCATGGGACTGCCTGGACATTCTGATGAATCGTTGGGTGCCACTGCAGCACCACCCACACCGGGTCTTCTTAGAGGAGAGCCTTTGGGCGTAGGAACATTTGAGGCTTTTGTACACATCATAGTCATGCCAGGGTGTCTTAAGGCACCCGCTACTATTTTGGGCGATGAGGCAGAATTCGGTAGAGTTTTAACGCTGTGTACAGGCGAATAAAATAGGGGCTGTTCACACAAAACCTGGCCTGAGTTTGGATTCGTACTACTCTGTGCAGTTGTATTAGCGGCGTGCGCAGAACGTTTCAGACTGCCAGTGCGGCCTGCTGCCACAGGACTTTGTGGTGTCTTTTGCGAAGCCACCACCTTTTTAGCTGAACCTGGTAATTTTGAAGGACTGGGTTGTTGTTTTTCTGCTGCACTACCTTTTAATGCTTTACTCATGACTCCCCTTTGGTCGCCACAGCTCAATGATGGTAAATAAACGGGAGGATGTTCACCATCTGTGGCATCATCGCTGGGCCCCATATAAATGACTGTGTCTGCTGACAGCTCTGAACTAGAAGGGTCAGCACCAGAACCAGCAGATGAACCTGTAGATTGATGACCTTCATATAAACACAAACATACACACACACACACATAGATATAAGAGAAAAATAATGAGACAATATGAGTAAGGAAGGTGAAGGTGCATGACAAACATTTATCGTTTTAATGTGCGAATTAATCTCCAAACTAAACACACTTACCAGCAGCATTCAGGCCATTAGTTAGGCCACCCACACCTGACTTATCAGCACCACCGCCACCACCTCCACCCAAAGGAAAACGATGCTTTCGCCTTCGCAAGCGATGTATCCGGGAGGCCAGTTGAATAGTCGTTAAGGCATCCGTATGTGACTACAATTCAAATAAAACCCAAGAGGAAAATGGGGGAGAGAAATATTCATTCAAATGATGTCAAATAAGGTTCTATTAAATCAAAGAATTCCTCTATCTAAGATGAGGAGCAAGAGGAGGAGAGGAAATAAATTGTTTTAAGGAAATGCATTCAATGCATTGTCTATTCATAAATTGTCATAGGCAAACAAACAAACATAGGCGACTGGCATTACAATACCGATTAAGAATTCATTAACACGTACATATACTACGTGTGTCCTCCTCTCTGTGTCACCTTTTGCGTGGCAGAGGGTTTCAGTTAAAGAACTTACCTGGGTGTGCATAACATGAGCCATTATGGCGACATGACATGTCAATGGAGCAAGACAGTCTTTCAATAGCGGCGTCAATGGATGATCTTTATTGGGTGGATGACGCTGACCACTCAATATGGCCAACAGAATATTACCAATGCCGGATAAAGGAAGACCACCACTACGATTGGCACAGCCACCCAAATCGATAAGATGCAAACGACTTCGACCACCAGCCACTGCAATAAACACGGCATTTTAAATGTAATAAGAAGCAGAAGAAGAAATAAAAAAAAAAATATTGAAATTATCCTCAGGAATAAACTCAACATTTTCATTGTAAATGCAACAACAGCAGGAACTTTTATGCTAAAGGCAGCCATAATGTGTGTGTGTAACTCACCTCCTCCTTTGCGTGATAAACTGTATTGATAGACATGCAGGGTAAATATCATGGCAGGTTCAAGACCACCTTGTGGTCTTCCAGCTAAAGCAGCATCAAGGAACAAGGCAGCACGTTCAGCGGTGGGGGCACGCAACTCTGTAGGGCCACCCAGGAAATCGTCACGCAAATAAACCCCAGGAGAGTCATCAGAGTCTATTTTGTTTTTTATTTTGTGCCGGGAAAAGCAAGCATACAAAAGAAGGATAAAGAAGAAGAAAATAAGAGAATACAAGAATAAGTAGATGGTATGGCAGGGTATTTAAAACAATGTAAAATTAAATGTTCCCCATCCAGTGAGAGAGAGAGAGAGACAAAGAGAGAGAGAGAGAGGTGAAGAAGTGTACATGCATTTGCATTAATGCAAATACATAATGATAGGGGAACGAGAAAAATCCAAAGGACATTATGAATACTTATGTATATTTGTGTTTATCCCCTACTTGGTATAGTCTCTCTCTCTCTCTCTCCCTCTCTCTCTCTCTCTCTCTCGTTTCATTCGTATTTATTTTGCCATTGGGAAAGACTATTAACTTATAGGGAGTTTTACTCGAAATATGAGTGTGTTGCTAAGTATTCTTAAGCTTTTGAATGTGTGTGCTCCCATTATGACTGGATTATCCCAAGAGAATGAGAGCGTTCTTCTTGATGGCAGTATGTCGGTATGAATGACGCTTAAATGCTTGTAATGTTTGTGCACTTAAAAGGTAGCTGAATAGACGGTATAAGTACCAATTTAATGACACACAAATGACCCAAAATCATAATGTGAAGACTGAAAGGTGAAAACTAATAATACAGGTGGCAACATTTAAACTTTTCAAATAGAAATCTATTGGAAGATTAAAATGCAGTTTGCTGTCTAATTCGTTTATATATATGAAGCTACTGAAGCTATGGACCAGAGATCTGCAATGAGTATTCAAAACGATGAGTAGATTCGAATCATACTTATAACTTCTGATACTTATACGCATTCATACTTATTTTAATGTCATACTCATACTACTCATATTCAAAGTTTGAAATACTCATGGTATTCATACGAAACAATACGCATGATGTTATTGATTTCGATTCTCCATGACTCATCGTATACGCGAATCACAAAATAAGTATGATTCGCGTACGAACACTACAATACTCACTAGAAGGTTGTGTGTTTTCTCTGCTTGCTGCTCAGTCTTTTTTGCTTATGTGCTCTTTTTCAACTAGGACTGTGAATTTTAATGAATGATTCGAGTCTTTCGAGTCATTTAAAAGTATTTTTCTAAAGTTATGAATCTAAATGAGTAGGCTTATGAATCAAACATATTTCGAATGGTATGAGTTTGATGTCAACGTTGTACACATACTCATTGCAACCTGTACTTATAAATCAACGTTGTAGTGAGTACAAATGAATCAGAGTACATAGTTAAATTTCAATATTGTTGACTCACTCATATAACAAAATTTCATGAGTACTTATGAGTAACGAAAAAGCGATTCATTGCTGATCTCTGCTATGGACTAAGTACAGATATGTTATGATATTGGAAATATCCTCAGGCTAAATAATCATGAACTTATTAAACCCATCACATTTGACTAAGTGTGTGATTAAAACGAGTAAAAAGAGCAAAAATTAAAAATATTGTGCTTCATTGTCGGGTCCGCCATCTAACGTTTTTTTTCAACTAGTGCTTATTTCGTGAATGTTAACACTTAGCTCGTGTCTGATTTGACCGATAATTAGTTTTATCCTTCCTCTGAACGAATATGGTTGTGTACACGCTTGAACAACGCTGGAATATATTGCGACATTACTTTGAAAATCATGGTAATGTTGCAGAATGTGTGCGAAAATTGCGTACGGATTTTGGAAGAAGAGAAGCACTGTCAGCTCCGTATGTTCGTTATCTTGTAAAAAACAGTGAAAGAAACTGGCATCCTCATCGATAAACCAGAGCGTGAAAAGCCAAAAACAGTGCATGCACCTGAGAATATTGCTGTTGGGGCAGAAAGTGTGCCTGAAGCGCCATCAACATCAATTCACCGTCGTTATCAACAATTGAACATTTCGGAGACGAATTTTGCATAAAGACCTTGGTATGACGCCATACAAAGTCCAATTGGTTCAGGAGTTGAAGCCAATTGACCATCCAATGCGTTTTCGCTTCGCTAAGTGGGCCTGCGATCGACTTACAGAAGATGCCGATTTTGGCAAAAAAAATCAGCTTTTCAGATGAAGCTCATTTTGAACCCGCACGCATTCATTGAAAAGCCGACGCACCCAAAAGGAGTCGCTGTTTGGTGCGGATTTTGGTCCAGAGGTATAATTGGGCCATTTTTCTTCGAAAATGAGCAAAGAGTATCCGTTACAGTCAATGACGATCGTTATCGGGCCATGTTGAACGAATTTTTGTTCACAAAAATTGAAGTGGAGGATATTGGCAACATTTGGTTTCAACAGGATGGCGCTACGTGCCACACAGCCGATGCTACACTCGATGTTTTGTGCCCTGTTTTTGAAGATCGCATTATCAGCCACAGAGCTGATGTCGTTTGGCCACCTCGACGGTGCGATTTGACACCGTTGGACTATTATTTATGGGGTGCCGTCAAAGATAAGTGTTACGCCGACAAGCCAGAGACAATTGACGCTTTAAAGGACAATATTCGTGAAGCCATTGATGAAATACAGCTGCACACAATCGATAATGTGCTTAAAAATTGGACCGATCGTGTAGGCTACTGCATGGCCAGTCGAGGTAGCCATTTGAATGAAATTATTTTCCATTATTAAACGGAAGGATTGTACTTTCAAATAAAAAAAAAGAAATTTGAGAAAATATTCAGTCGTTTTTTTTAAAGCATTTTCAAAAAAAAAGTTATTTGGCGGACCCTTCAAATACACAATAATTCCTCTTAAATCATTTGAATTGAAAAATTATAAGAATTTCTTGTAGAATTCTTTGCATACGGCTTTATCAATATCAAACTGAAATTATTTTCCTTTTTCTTGAAAACAAAAATTCAAAAAACAAGAAGAAGAAGAAGAGAAAAAAAAAACAACGAAACTTACCGGTTGCATGAGCTGCTAACAAATCCTTGGACGTTGAATCTGGTTTTGTGGCACTCACGCCCAAAGCACTGACACGCACCGAAAAACGTGCACCGCTTTTTTGACGACGTTCGTTAATGCCCTTGTACAGCCAAGAAATGGCACACGGTATGGCGCCTAATTCAGTGGGTGGATTAACACCGCCCAGCATTGTTTTCGATTGGCCTGTGTATAGCAAAATGAAATTAAACGAAACCAAATGAAAACAGAACAGAAGAGAACAGAATAGAACAGAAAGTCAACATAAATTAAACAAAACGTTAACAAGGCAAGTATATACACGTATGTACATATGTATGCCAGATTATACACAGTAAAAGAAGAAGAATTTATTGCAATTTCCTTTGGCCAAAGGAAATGAATACAAATGATAGGAAAGTAAATAAGAAGACAACTTACCGGAACTTGGATAACCAATAGTGAGAAGACAGCCATCGGAACCTTCTAAAACGGCAGGGATTACTTCAGACAAGGCAGATGCACAAACATCAGACTGAAAAAAATACCATCAATTCCGTATAAGGGGTGGGTATCATTTTGGTTTTTAGGAAACGGAAATTAAATTAAGAAATAAATTAACAATTCAATTCAATTCAATTTTCAATATTCCCAGAAGAGGGTGGTTGTTGTTGTGAGTTGTTAAAAAGAAAAAAAAATTTTTATTTCTTCCATAACTCACCTGTTGATCTTCTGCCGTAAATAGACTATCAAAGGCAAACATTTTCGGAGCAGCCACCATTGGCCCTCTTTCCTGTGACGTGGAGGCAGCAACATTTGAAGCAGCCGCTGGATCTGTTAAGGTTACCTGCCTTTTTTTCTTATCCACCGTCATAAAATGGCTTTGTTCAGTATCCGTATGGGTATCGGACACTCTTAGCATAACTTTAACCTAAAATTTGTACAATTTTTATATGAAAAATTCCCCATAAAGGGCCATCGTTTTTTATGCTAAACTGTTTCATGATTGATTGTTGTTTCTTAAGATACTGGGAAGAGAAATTGTTGTCGAAACTTACCTTGCCAATGCCATAGTTTTCTTTGTTGGCTAAACGTCTTGCCAGTCCCGGTGGCATGGGTGGTGGTGCCCTTTGCAGTGCACCACAAAAGCCACCATTGCGTGCGGAAGTATTTGTCATATCGCTGGTGCGTGTTGACGACTTTGTCGCTGTACCTTGTGCAAGTTTTTGTGCCGCTCTGTAAAACGGAAAATATTTGTACGAACGGGTTAATATTTGTACAACCATTAGACGTACATACATAATTTATATATTTTTTAAAATGCTACACAAATCTAATGGATTTGAAAGCTGTCGGCAGTAACACAGGCATGAACATGTTCATGTATGTTTTGAAAAAAAATAACGTAAAACAAGAAATTAGGGGGGCCATAAAAGCTTTTTAAAACATTAACTGCATTTAGAAATAACGTGATTAAAAATATGATTTATTGTTATCCATACTCTACTTAATGTTAATGTTTATAATTTCTTACTTACTAATGTATTCAAATTGATTTCTTTCTTAATTTTTCTTTATACATTTCATCAGGTGTTGTAATAAATATTAACTGTAAGTAAATCTACATTGTAAATTTGAAATTGCCCCTAGTTGCCAAAAGTCTTCAAAGAAAAACTTGACTTGACGGTGAGTTGAAACTTCGCAAAATGATATTGTTACGTTTTTAGCTTTTTTAAACCGTATAAAATATGGACACGTAGATTGCATATAAAATAAAAATAAATTTCTGTTTAATTTTAATTAAAATTCTTTATTATTTGCACAACAACAATTGCTTTTCTTTGCTATTCCTCTGTTTATAGCCTTTGCATAAACAAAAACAATTATTCGAACGTCTCCGGCCTTACACTAATCCACTCTCACCCGACCGCGGAGGGCTCGTCCCCATTACGTAGGGACACGTACACACTACAGTCCGGACTGTAGCGGGTAAGGGAAAAGTAATGGCAACGAGAACATAAATCAGCACAGAACTTAATCACAAGCTGAATAAAGTAACGATAAACAGGAACTACTACCGATGACAAGAACGAAAATACATTCTTATATAATAATTTACAAATTAATGCCAGCATATAAGCTACGTTTTATATTACAAACACTACAATTAAAATCAATAAAATCATAATACAAGTTAAAATCAGAATCGATATCACGTTTAACCAAATTAAAAACAAAACAAACCCCTAAAACATTCCTTCTACGTTCTAAAGTTGGAAGTTTTATCAGAATAATAAAAACTGCTTCTGCACAGACCCTACTGAATCACTATGACAACAATAGTATGGATTCCAAATAATAGACGCATACTCCAAAATAGATCTAACAAGTGAAATGTATAGCAGTCTTGTTATATAAGGATCAATGAATTCCTTAGCCCATCTTTTCACAAAACCAAGAACAGCCCGAGCCTTGCCAATCAACACACTAATATGATCAATAAAAGACAGTTTCATATCCAATAATACTCCCAAATCAAGAAATGTTATCACAGTTTCCAACGGGTAAGAAATAATCACATAAGTGGACGAAATTACGCATCCGCGAGAGAAAACCATGCATTTTTTCAAATTAAGATCCATTAAATTAATTCTGCACCAAGTTACAATCAAATCAATATTTCGCTGAAGAACAGCCTGACCATTGTCATCATCAAAAGTATAAAAAATTACTAGACAATTATTCGACAGATCTTTGTAACGGAGATTTTCAAACCACGATTACTCTATTCAAACGCATTGCGTTTCCATACAAGACTGACTGAATTTTACTAACTCACTCGCCTGCTTTGCCTTGCCTTTTATATGGTCCGATGAATGCTCTTAAAGGCGAATATTCGTAAATTGTAATTGTAAATGTAAACATCGTTCTTTACATTTATTCTTGTGGTGTTTGTCGTTGTATTTTTGTTTACTTGTTTACCATTTTCTTAACGCTGGTATTTGTTGTTATATGTATTAAGCAGTACGATAATTTGTAAACAGGTTTGTTTATTGCATTGTTTTGTTCTTGTAGCTTTTGTTTATAATTTTAATGTTAAGCGATGTAAAAGTAAAACACTAGTCTCTTGATTTTTCATTTTCATAACAATATGTTCACGAAAACGGTGCTGGTTTATGGTCTATTCTGCCAAGTTAAGACTACTAGAATTCAATACTAATTTTCGCTATAACGGTTTCCATTTACGGTCTTTATTTCAAAACATTTTATTCTGATGCTTTTTACTAAAATTTCTGTAATCCTTGTAAAGACAAAGAAGAGAAGCAACATTTTTTTCCATTGCACCTCTTGGCGGCATATGTCTTTCACGAAGTAATGCTATCTTATATATGTACATACATACATAATTGGTCATTACAACCCTTCAGTCAGGATTACGACCTAGTTTCTCACACCACTTATTTTGTGTGCGTTAATTTTTATACATGAGTGGCGGGACCTACAGCTTAAGGTCGACTCCGAACGACAGATTTTTGAGAAACTTTTCATGGCAATTCTTTATTTACTCCCAGAGTTTTTGCCAGAAATCTGCTGAGAGGAAGTCGCCGAAGAAATATTTTTTGTATTTTGTTTTGATGTCTGGCCCTGGCTCTACGTCTAATAAGCCAACACACTACCTTCTAGACTACGGTGACTTCTTATATAGTATGCTGTTGTTATTTTTCCTTTTTTGTAGTAAGTTTGCACTGTCCTAGACCATGCAGTAACGAACGTTTCCAAATGTTCCTTGGTCGGCCATGGATTCTTGAGCCTTCAAGTGCCATTCTTGTCCTGCTATCAGAATTCCTTGTGTAAAATTCAACCCTCTTTTTAAATTTACCGTTATAACGTTAATAACAAATCATTTTATTTTTTGTACATTAACTTGGTTGGCAGTTTTTATGAAACACAAAATATTCAATATTTACGATCATAAAAAAAATATTTACGACATTTTGTTTTTTGATGACTTTAGCGTAAATCAGTGGCTGTGGCGGAGAACGTAAAAATATTTTGCAATTTATTAAAACCATAAAATAAAAAATCATTAAATTGATACTGTGTTATAAAAATATTTGAAATTATGAAAATAATATATTCTCTCTCTCTCTTTCTTTATCTTACTCTACCATATTGTTTATAAACATTTGCCGTGTAATTTTGTTTAGCAGTTGACAATATGACAGTGACAAGGGCTTGCTACTGTTGTTGCTGTACTGCAGTTGATACAAAATTAATGTCAGAAAAAAAGTTTTTCATTCCCTCTTCTCCTCCTATTCAATAACTGAGAGTACAACAACAACAACAACAAAAATAAAAGGAAGGTAATAAAAAAATACCAAAAATTTCACTTTTCATTAAATATTTATTCAGTTTTAAAAGTGCAAAATCATATTCTGAAAAAAGGTTAAAAACGTAATGTTTTGTTTAAAACAAAGACAACAGAAAACAAACAACGAATTTTCCAGCAAATTTTCTTTTTTTTTTAATTTTTTTCCTGCCGGTATTTTTTGATTATTTTGCCTTAGTTTTCCATTGCTAAAGCTACTCTTGCTGCTGCTGCTGCTGCTACTGTTTGTGGTTCATGATGTGTCAAGTTGATGTGGAAAATGCTGTGCTGCTCGTTGCTTTTTCGTGTGAAATATAAGACAGCTGTCAGTTTTTGTTTTCATTCTGTTCTGTTCTATTCTATTTGTATTTTTTTTCTTCCTTTTGTTGGCTTTTGTCTGTCATTGTTTTTAATATTAATAAAAGCCTCTGTTGCCACAGAAACAGGCTTTAACTTTAACAAATTTCCCCAAATTATTCTCCTTATGTTCGTTTTTTGCCTCAGTTTCTTTGTTAAAAGAACACAGGATTTATTAATGTTGCCGGTATTGTGTTACACGTATCAGATGTCAAGTTTGTTTTTGTTTTCATGTCTTTGTTTTTACTCGCTCTCTGTCTCGCTCTACAGATGTCACTGCTGTCATATTGAAAACAATGCTGCTAATTGATTTGGAAACTTTGAACTTTTCTTTTCTAATTATACTCACGGCTAATAGAAATAAATTCAAATAAAAATATTTTCTTTTTTTTTTTTTGCTTTTCAATCAACAATTTCGCATAATCGCAGGAGATTAAGTTTATAAATATTTAAATGCGGCTTTAAGACGAGATCTTTTTAATTTTTGTAACCTTAAGCTCTAGCTACTTTCCTATCGTGTAGTCCATCAGTGGCGATATTCGAAAGAGATGTAAACAAAACAGATACTTTGGGAATTCCATGCTTAGTTTAGGTTAGGTTAGAGGACGTGTACTTGGCAATTAAGACAAGTACCGTACCCGGAGGTCGAATTGACCCATTGTACAACGTCCTAGTTTCTTACACCACTTATGTTGCGTGTGTTAATTTTTATACATGAGTGGTGGAACCTACAGTTTAAAGTCGACTCCGAACGACAGTTTTTTAAGAAACTTTTTCATGGCAATTTTATTTAACACTCAGAGTTTTTGCCAGACCTACTAGACTACGGCGACTTCATTCCATGCTTCCTGTGAACAAAAATCACGAAGAGCATTAAATTCTAACAACTATTTTGTTGACTTTGAGATGTTCTCTTTTTCTGTGCTAATATCCTCTCCAATTATCATTAAAAGGTCATTCTTTTGCACTGTAATGGTTCTGAAGAACTCTATACCGCTCAATACAAAACCAAGTGGATGGTTAAAAACGATTGTCCATTACGATATTATAATATCTGCAACGAAACTGCTTAATTACTAATGTAATCGATATATTAAAACTCATACAATATAATCAACTTCCACCTGTGTTTAGCAAGATAAATTCGAATTTGAAAATCCAAGACGCAATCCATAAATTTTAGCAGCGCCACATTTGGCGTTATCAGAGCAAAATTTGCTCTTAACAGAGCCCTGTTAGCTGTTTAACAGCATCCATCTGAATAAGATCACTTGTTTAGGAGCTAATTTAGGACATATACTACATCCATGAGTACCAAATCATACTCAAAGCAGTGTTCCAAAGCCTCGTAATACAGTCAGCAATATAGTCGCATATAAAGTGATATGGTATTGAGAAAATTGGCTTTGAAAATATTAATTTTATGCTTGAAAATTCTCTAGAAGATCAATGGCCAATTTTGGAACATATAAGAAATAGTACACCAACCAAACTATATGAAATGGTAGTCCAGAGGGACCTCATTCGAACCGTGGTAGTGGGATACCTGGAATAATTGTAAAAGTTTGAGAAAATTTGCCCCTTTCGCCACCACCAACCATCCTTTACATTTCAACACTTTTGTTCACGAATAATAATGATCATAATGAGAATTGAACTTTATGTCAATAGTTCGTAATAATTGCAAAATAGAAGATTAATCTACTTATTGCCACTGTTAAACAGTTAACAGTGCTCTGTGAATAGCAAATTTTGCTCTGCTAACGCCAAATGTGGCGCTGATAAAATTTTTGGATTGCGTCTTGGATTTTCAAATTCGAATTGATCTTCACACACATCCTTCAAGCTTTAGAAAGTCAGGACCCAAAGAGTGGCAACACTACATGCTTATGGATCAGAGATCAGCAATGATTATTCAAAAAGATGAGTAGAATTGAATCATACTCATAATTTCTGATATTTATACGAATTCATAATTATTTTAATATCATGGAACCTCTACTCATATTCAAAGTTTGAAGTACTCATCATATTCATACTTAACAACACATTTAATGTTGTTGACTACGACTCTCCAATACTCAACATTTACAAGAATCACAAAATAAGTATGATTTGCGTACAAACACTAAAATACTCACTAAAAGTTTGTGTGTCGAATCATTTATAAGTATTATAAGTATTTTTCTAAAGTTCCAAAGTGAATGTGTGAGTAGGCTTATGAATCAAACATATTTCGAATGGCAAGAGTTTGATGTCAACGTTGTACTCATACTCATTGCAACCTGTACTTATAAATCAACGTTGTAGTGAGTATGAATGAATCAGAGTACATAGTTAAATTTCAATATTGTTGACACACTTATATTCAAAATTACATGAGTGCTTATGAGTAGGGAAGAAGCGATTCATTGCTAATCTCTGTTATGAATGATGGAGGGATGAATCTGTTAAAGTTTTCGTTTTAAGAGTGCGAATATTGACTAAAAATGTGGGTGTTAGGAGTCGTCGTAGTCTAGTAGGTAGTGTGTTGGCTTATTAGACGTAAGGCCTGGGTTTAAACCACAGGTCAGACATCAAAACGAAAATATGAAAATATTTCTTCGGCGACTTCCTCTTAACATACTTATTTCTGGCAAAAACTCTGAGAGTAAATGAAACTGCTATGCAAAGTTTCTCAAAAATCTGTCGTGCGGAACGGAGTTTAAACTGTAGGTTCCGCCACTCACGTATAAAATTAACGCACACAACATGAGTGGTGTGAGAAGCTAGGTCGTAACCCTGACCGAAGTGTTGTAATGGCCAATTATGTATGTATGTTAGGAGAAGTAATTATGGACAATAAGCTTAAAGCGATATTATTTGGTTTGATAGTGACAGAAGTTATATTCACGTTCCAATTATATACTGTAGAGTGCTACAAGCGCGTGATTTATATACTTCAGATAGTAGGTGCTAAATTGTGTTAATGAAATGAAAACCCAAAAATAGAAAAAAAATAAATTTGAAGCCCACTGTTAAGGTAATTTTAAAAAATAAATATTAAAAATGAAAAGAAAATTTAGCACCTCATAAAAATCTATAAATACACACGCATAGCATTCCTTTTCCTTAATATTCGTTTTCTAATGTTCAATCCGAAACATTCATGTTTAAATGTCTGCCACAATTTCTAATAAATTTCAATGGCTCTACCAAGGCAGCTAGAGAGAGAGAGAGACAGAGAGAGAGAGAGAGAGTAAAACAAACTTTATGTCTTCACAGTAATAAAATCAAATATTGAGACAGAGATTATGTCAAGGAACCCTGTGTGAGTGAGTAACTTGGGGATGATGAGGATGCATGTTGTGTTTACTGCTTACTTATACACACCCTAACACTTGAGTGACATTCTTATGCTGAAGTGTATTTGTATGTGCGTACCCGTGTGTAAGTATGTGTGTATGGATCGTAAAAAAGGCATTTTCTTAATGAAATTTTACTTTTTAATAAACGTCATTAAACGTCAACTGCTCAAGTCAACAGCTCAAGTGCAAGTGAATTTTTAATTTTCATTTACGAGACGTAAGAAACAAACGACAGCACCATTACACAGAAGCAGACGGCAAGCATTTCTTAAAACAGGGCACGGGACTAGAAAAAAAATTGAAAACCATTCAAATTGTAGGTTAAATGGTTTCCTTAAGCTTCAATGAATTTTATCTGTTTTCTCTATTTTTCTCGTTTTATTTTTTTGTCGTTGATTTTTAATTATTAAAGTGATTGCGATGGCGTTGGCGTTGACGTTGCCAGTGTGGCATTTGCGGTGGTGGTTTGTAAAAAATCAACCATAAAAACTGGAAAATTGTAAAAAATAATCTTTCGCTATTCCGCTATAAAAATGGTACGCAAGAGTTTTCAATTTATTTGAGCAGATAAATGGGAATGAGATTTTAAAGACTTTTCAATGTAAAGTTTGAACATTTTTCTTTCATTTAAAATTCGTTCACTTTAAAGACAATCGAGTTTAACTATTGACTTTTGATGCAAGCCATGTATGTACTACCAATTCCCTTTTCCCATTTTATTTGGCTTTTATTTCTAAATTCATTCTATTCATTCATTAAGACAGAAATATTACCACACCACCTACCATAGAAATGTAGATTAGGTTGGTGTGTATAGCAAGTAGCATATCCTTATACAGCAACTGCACATACATCCATACATATATATATTTAATCCATACATACATGTGTGTATTTGTGTAATCTTTTTAAATGAATTAAAATTTTCTACACTGCGGTCATGTTTTTTACTACTGGCGTAGACAGTCTCATACCAAACCGAATTCATATAAATTCTAATAAAATATAAAGAGAGAGAGAGAGAGAAATACAATATGACTTGTTGTTGGTTTTTAAAAACACATGCAGACACATACACATGCAGATGTATACATATATAAAGTCATATGAGTATTTATAATATGGATGAGAGACAAAAAAGAGTGTGTGTGTAAGTAATGGGTCCGCCATCTAACGTTTTTTTCCAACTAGTGCTTATTTCGTGAATGGTAACACTTAGCTCATGTCTGATTTGACAGATAATTGGTTTTATCCTTCCGCTGAACGAATATGGTTGTGTATACGCTTGAACAACGCTGGAATATATTGCGACATTACTTTGAAAATCATGGTAATGTTGCAGAATGTGTACGAAAATTGCGTACGGATTTTGGAAGAAGAGAAACACTGTCAGCTCCGTATGTTCGTTATCTTGTGAAAAAAGTGAAAGAAACTGGCATCCTCATCGATAAACCAAAGCGTGAAAAGCCAAAAACAGTGCGTACACCCGAGAATATTGTTGCAGTGGCAGAAAGTGTGCGTGAAGCGCCATCAACATCAATTCACCGTCGTTCTCAGCAATTGAACATTTCGGAGACATCATTGAGACGAATTTTGCCTAAAGACCTTGGTATGACGCCATACAAAGTCCAATTGGTTCAGGAGTTGAAGCCAATTGACCATCCAAAGCGTTTTCGTTTCGCTAAGTGGGCCAGGGATCGACTTACAGAAGATGCCGATTTTGGCAAAAAAAGCATCTTTTCAGATGAAGCTCATTTTGATCTTGGCGGATATGTAAACAAGCAAAATTCTCGTATTTGGGGCACAGAAAACCCGCACGCATACAGTGAAAAGCCGACGCACCCAAAACGAGTCACTGTTTTGGTGCGGATTTTGGTCCAGAGGCATAATTGGGCCATTTTTCTTCGGTAATAAGCAAGGAGTGGTCGTTACAGTCAATGGCGATCGTTATCGGGCCATGTTGAACGAATTTTTATTCACAAAAATTTAAGAGGAGGATATTGGCAACATTTGGTTTCAACAGGACGGCGCTACGTGCCACACAGCCGCAGCTACACTTGATGTTTTGCGCCCAGTTTTTGAAGATCTGATGCCGTTTGACCACCCCGGAGCTGCGATTTGACACCGTTGGACTATTATTTGTGGGTTGCCGTCAAAGATAAGTGTTACGCCGACAAGCCAGAGACAATTGACGCTTTAGAGGACAATATTCGTGAAGCCATTGGTGAAATACAGCTGCACACAATCGATAATGTGCTTAAAAATTGTACCGATCGTGTATAGACTACTGCATGGCCAGCCGAGGCAGCCATTTTAATGAAATTATTTTCCATTATTAACCGGAAGGATTGAACTTACAAATAAAAAAAAGAAATTTGAGAAAATATTCAGTAGTTTTTTTTTAAAGCATTTTCAAAAAAAAAGTTGTTTGGCGGACCCTTTATAATATAGATGAGAGACAAAAAGGGTGTGTGTGTGTGAGTAGTAATGTAGAGAATACAAATAGACATGGTTTTTATTCTACCAATCTAATGTTATTTTGTTGTTTTATTTGCAAAGTTATAACATGACTATAATATCCTTAACAAACATTCACATTCGCATTCACATACACTTTGCACATTCATACCTTTTTACTTCCTTTAATTTTTTTTTGTGTGTGTATACTGTTGTTAATTAACGTATTAACAACATGTCTGATACTGTTATTATAAATGTTCATTTGTGTTTTACTTTTTTTTTAACATACTCTCTCCGTCTCCCGCTCATTCTCTCTGTTTTGTTTTGTTATTGCGGCGTAATTATAGTCTCTATTCTTTGCTTAACTTTTATTTTCAAGGATTTGTTTTAAGTTTTTTTTTGTAAAGCATTTTTTGCTGCTCTTTCTCTTAATTTATGTAATGTTGCTTTTGCTTTCTCTATTTTTGTCTCTCTTTCTGTTTGTTTTTTTTTTGTCTATCAAACATTTTTTCCCACCTCTTTGGGGGATTTGCAGGTGTAGACTTTTTTGTACCCTCCTATCCTCGCCGTTTTTCCTTAGCAGGACCATTTAAACAATATGAAATCGTTTGTATACAACAACATACTCGTAAATGGACTCAAATAAATTTGTATTAATTTTGTTATTGTTTTTGTTTGTTGTTCGTTGTTCGTTGTTTGTTTCTGGACATTTTGGTGAAATAATTTTGGCTTAAAAAGGCTTTTTTCGTAAAAGTTTCGTAACAAATATGGACAGAAAAAAAGTTTAAAATTTATGTTTGTTGCTGCAGAATTGTTTTTTGATAAAAATTTAAAATTTGTTGAGGACCACACATACAGAAGAGGCTTTAAGAGCAACATTCAAATGGAATAATTCATAAAAATATGCTACAAAACCCTTTAAAGTTTTTACTATCTTTACCACAGGCAATGGATAAAGTTGCACACAATATGTTGTTATAGTTTATATGGATTCAGGCAACACAATTACTCTTTCGAACATATATTACAGTACTAATCTCATGAACCATGCCATTCAGTTTTCATTAATCTCAAATTCTAATAAATCTTCTGCTTCCAAGAGAATTTCAAACAATTGCATCCTAAATGTGTCCAAAAAGGTCTTCTTGAAACATATTCTTAAATATTCTCTTTGAAATTTCGTTACAGATTGGTGTATTGCCCATGAAGTCGCCGTAGTCTAGTAGGTAGTGTGTTGGCTTATTAGACGTAAAAGCCAGGGTTCGAACCCCAGGCCAGACATCAAGAGAAAATACAAAAAGTATTTCTTTGGCGACTTCCTCCCAGCAGATTTCTGGTAAAAACTTGGAGAGTAAATAAAAATTGCCATGAAAAGTTTCCCAAAAATCTGTCGTTCGGAGTCGACTTTAAACTGTTGTTCCACCCACTCATGTATAAAGTTAACACACACAACATACGTGATGTGAGAAACTAGGACGTTGTACAATGGGTCAGTTCGACCTCCGGATACTGTACTTGTCTTAATTGACAAGTACACGTCCTCTAACCTAACCTAGCCTTGCTGTATTGCCCCTGCTATTTATCAGAGGTTTCTATTGGAAACTTTGTTAGACATCGTTCACAGCTTTTCCCATATAATTGTTAGCTTACCAAAGCAAAACACGTCCATTTGTTTTGTTTACCACGTCTGACAGCCTATACGCCTGATTAAATTTGTTAAAAAATTTTAATATTCTCTGAAGTATACTTTAAGATTTGAAAGTGCATAGTGGCCTATTAAGCAATGAAATTGTTGCCTTAATTTAATCCATAGGTATGTTTATTACCATTAAGATACTAAGGGCCATTATAACAACTTCCCGTTAAAGTTGAGTATAGTTAAAGGTAACTTTAGCTAAAGTGAACTTTAAGTCAACTTTAGCTAAAGTGAACTTTAAAGTCAGCTTTAACTTATTTTCGTTATTACAACCTACAGATAAAATAAAGTTAACTTTTTCAAAAATATGGCAGTGCCAGAGCAATGTTATCGATAACATTGCTCAATTAAACCAATTTTTTTAACGCAGTGGCAACGACGTGCTTCTTTTTTATTGTATTTATTTATTTTGTTTATATTTGAAGTTGCCATAATGAAAATAATATATATGTAATATGGCAAGTTCAAACATAAAGTGACCTTTAAATGTTAAAGGTAGGATGATCCTCCCTTTAGCTTAACGATCACTTCTATCTTATTGGGTACTCATAATAACGAAAAACAATTTATCTGCCAGTTAAAATCCTCCCTTTATTTAACGGGAAGTTGTAATAATGTCCCTTAGGGCCGTTAAAGTTGAGTTTAGTTAAAGGTAACTTTAGCTAAAGTGAACTTTAAGTCAATTTTAGCTAAAGTGAACTTTAAAGTCACCTTTAACTTCTTTTCGTTATTACAACCTACAGAGAATATAAAGTTAACTTTTTCAAAAATATGGCAGTGCCGGAGCAATGCCGATGAAACTGCTCAAATTAAATAAGTTTTATTTAAACGCAGTGGCAACGAAGGACCTCTTGTTGTTGTGGTGGTATTTGCTTATTTTGTTTATATTTGAAGTTTTTTTTTAATAATATGGCAAGTTCAGACATAAACTTAACTTTAAAAGTTACCGTCAGGATGAGCCTCCCTTTAGCTTAGCGCCTTCTTCTACATTATCGTCCACTTATAAAAATGAAAAACAATTTATCTGCCCGTTAAAATCGTCCCTTTAGTTAACGGCAAGTTGTAATAATGAGGTCGCCGTAGTCTAGTAGGTAGCGTGTTGGCTTATTAGACATAAAGGCCACGGTTCAAACCCCAGGACAGACAACTCGAACAAAACGATATATGAAAAAATATTCCTTTGGCGACTTCCTCTCAGCAGATTTCTGGCAAGAACTCTGAGAGTAAATAAAATTGCCATGAAAAAGTTTCTCAAAAATCTGTCGTTCGGAGTCGACTTTAAACTGTAGATCCCGCCACTCATGTATAAAAGTTAACACACACAACATAAGTTGCGTGAAAAGCTAGGTTGTAATCTTGGCTGAAGGATTGTAATAACCAATTAGGTACGCAGGCCTTGAGATAGATTTAAATTCTTTTTAGTCAATCAGTTTTTCATTTTTCTGTCATTGTTAAAATACTGCAAACAATTCAATATAAAAACTTGACGAACTCTGGAGCGTTTCTAGCAACTGCACTGGAAAATATTTGCACGTCAGCCTCCTTACTATTGAATTCTACTTAAAACTGTTCGTATATTATCACCACAGAATGTTTTAATATGAAATACATTTTTTTTTTTTGATTTATAAAACCTTTAAAGAATGTTTAGTTTTTTCTTCTTTCTTTTTTATTTCAAATAAAATTTAAAAACATTTCCATATCCCTCCCTATGCTTTAGAACACATGAATGGTTTAATATTCAACTCATTTTTATAGAATATTTGTGGTATTTGCTTAGGTCCATTTAAGCCACGACGAATAATATTTCATGTCCTTGTTGTTATTCCTCTCGACGTACATACATCGAAACAACATATTTCTATGCTGTCCGATTCACTAAGCCAATGTAGGAATTTCATATTCAAATAGTGTCACCTCAAATTGTAAGAAATCCTATGTTTTTTTTCGGATTCTTTATCCCTAAAATATGATTATTTTTTTCCTTTTTTTGTTTTGCAGAGAAAAAGGGCATAATAAGGTGAGAGGAAGGCTGGACAGGCTGTGTTTTCTTTTTGCTCCTTGAAAAAAATGTTAAAATTTCAACCTTTGGGCTGTTTTCGCTTTGCCTTTTTTTTTGGTTTTTAATTTCTTATTTTGTGGATTTATTACTTATTTTAACCAGAAATAACAACAACAAACATACATACATATATGTATGTATGTGTGTATATTTGAAAAAAACAAAAAAATTTAAAGAAAGGACCTTTATTTGACATTTTAGTTTGAGGTTTCGGTTTCGGTTTCTTTTTTCTTTTTTTCGTTTTCATTTTGGTGAAAAATAAATTGAATTTCTTGTTAATTTTTTCCCAGGCTCCAATTTTTATTTTTCCTTCACTGAAATTGACATTCAGAACGCAAACAAACACGTCAAAAGAAATATGCGGGTTCAAGAATTTTATTAAAATTCACTTCAAAAAAAGAAATCTTATTTATATACGAATATTTTCCTTCTTTTTTTAATTTTAATTTTAATTTTCGAACTGAACTGAACAGAACGTAAATTGGTAGTATTTAACTCATATAGTGGCTATTAATCTAGTCAATGCTGTTGTAAATTAAGTGCAATGCTGTAAATTTGCAACAGATTTCTTTTTTCTTTTTTTTGTTTGTGTTTTTAATTTTATTTTTATTTCATTTATTTATTTTACCGTCGTTTTTATTTGCAAAATAAATAAATTTTAAGTGGCTTGATTACCACTATCACACATGTTAACCAACATCAATGCGATTAAGCCAAATAAAATTGACAGCAGAAATTTTTGCATTTAAATTCCAATGCAAATTTGCAAAAATTGAGAAGAAAAAAATGCTTAAATACAGTATATTCGCCTATGTACATATTATGTATACATCAATAAATTAAAAAAAAGAATTCTAATAATAATATAAAATAGATTTAAACAGTGAAAATATTTGAAGTTTTAAAATAAATTTTAAAATTTAAAATGCCTTGAACAAAAATGGAAAAAAATAAGATGCACTAAACTAGAAGTCGCCGTAGTCTTGTAGGTAGTGTGTTGGCTTGTTAGACGTAAAGCCAGGGTTCGATCCCCAGGCCAGACATCAAATCGAAAATATGAAAAAAAATATTTCTTCGGCGACTTTGTCTCAGCAGATATCTGGCAAAAACTCTGAGAATGAAATAAACTCGCCAGGAAAAGTTTCTCAAAAATCTGTCGCTCGGAGTCGCCTTTAAACTGTAGGTTCCGCCACTCATGTATAAAATTAACGCACACAACATAAGTGGTGTGAGAAACTAGGTCGTAATTCTGACTGAATGGTTGTAATTACCAATTAAACTAAACTAGCATCATATTTGTCTTGGTTAACATTTTCTTTTTACAATAGATTCATAACATTTCCAATTTATTATACAGTTTTACTTAGCTGGGGTGAACATTTTTTCATCAGTTCAATAAAGAACGAAAGTTTTCAGGAGAAATGAATGTCATTTCTTTAGTGAGTATCAGAGATTGGCAATGAGTATTCAAAAAGTTGTATAGAATAGAATCATACTCATAATTTCTGATACTTATACGCATTCACTCTTATTTTAATATCATGGAACCTTTACTCATATTCAAAGTTTGAGGTGCTCATCATATTCATACTTAACAACACGTATGATGTCCATAACTCAACATATACACGAATCACAAAATAAGTATGAATATCGTACGAACACTAAAATACTCACTAAATGCTCTGTCTTTTTTGCTTAGACGTCTTTTTTCTTTTTTTGTAAATGCAACAACAAATAAGACTAAATTTTTCGAGTGATTCTAGTCATTTATAAGTATTATAAGTATTTTTCTAAAGTTATAAATCTTAATGTGTACGCTTATGAATCAAACATACTTCGAATTGTATGAGTTTGATGTCAACGTTGTACTCATACCCGTTGCAACCTGTACTTATAAATCCACATTGTAGTGAGTACGAATGAATCAGGGTACATAGTTAAATTTCAATACTGTTGACTCACTCACTTATATTCAAAATTTCATGAGTGGTTATGAGTAGCGAAAAAACGATTCATTGCTGACCTCTGGTGAGTATATCATTTTTTTCCGATATAATGGATAATAAAAAATAAATGGATCTGATCCTGATTTCCCTACTTAATACTGGCCTCTCCTGCACAAGATTCAGCCCTGCGTTAGTGCCATAATATCACTTAAATTCCTGTCAACAAAAAGGAATAACATCAAGCACGCTCCTCAGTCAAAATAAATTGTATTTTTCTTGTGATCCTTCAAAGTTCTTTTGAGTGAAATGACTATATAAGCTAGATATCGTGAAAAGCACAAGAAAATTTCAAAATCAGTAGATCGTAAACCACAGTTGCCTCTCTCAGACTCTAGTCGAACGTTTTTATCTTTGTTTTCTTTAAGATATTGTAGGTTAGTTAAACAACAGTTCAGCAAATCTATTATTGTTACAGCCAAGTTCATTCTGTTCAAATTCTTCAAAGCAGTGCTATCTATCCGTTCTTCTTCCATGTATTACACTGTGGAATGTAATATTTAGTTAAAGTGCTCGGCTACTAACCCTAGTAATACATGTTCAAATTAAGTGGGAAGCAAAAAAATTTCACCCTGATCCGGCTGCAGACCAGAACGTTATTGAAATAAAAAGTGAAACTAATTTACCAAAAAAAAAGTTCATCAGCACTGCACAGATTATATTGTTGGTCTCATGTAGAAAGGCCCTAACTCACATTTTTTTCGAAATTGATTTTTTTTGTGATTCCAATGCATTTAACACAAATACACATTGGAATCACAAAAAAATCAATTTCGAAAAAAGTGTGAGTTAGGGCCTTTCTACATGAGACCAACGATATGTTGAAACAGAGCAACGAATGATGGACCTGATGTCCTCGCAAGACTTGCAAATCATTTTCAAAAAGAGGAAATCATCTCCCAACATTCTGATGTTCATTAAAAGCAACGAAAGCAAACAAAATATGTGTTCTAGTCCATGGACACTATAGATTTTGTATCGATTTAGTTGTTAATCTTTCAGGGTGTGGCAATTAATAGCACCTAGAAGAAGATTAAGCAGGTGGAGCTATTGGCGAAATTTCTATAACAACGCTACATAAGGTGAAAAGAGGTCAAGAATAAGAAAGGAAGTTAGTTTAATGCTTTGCCTTAAAAGCGCAGAAATACAACAGGAAACTTAAAAAGAAAACAATTTAAATGCAAAATTTTCTTCGTGAACTCCATTTAATGAATAAAATTTTCTTCACATATGTACACAACCTAGCTTCTCACACCACTCATGTTGTGTGTGTCAATTTTATATATGAGTGAAGTGACCTACAAATTAAAGTCAACTCCGAACGACAGATTTTTGAGAAGCTTTTCTTGGCATATTTATTTATTCTCAGAGTTTTTGCAGAGTTTCTCAGAAATCTGCTGAGAGGAAGTCGCCAAAGAATTATTTTTTCATATTTCGTTTTCATGTCTGACCTGGGGTTTGAAACTTGGACTTTCGTCTAATAAGCGAACAGACTACCTACTAGACTTCGGCGATTTCTGCAGAGTTTTTGCCACAAATCTCCTGAGAGAGGACGTCGCCGAAGAAATATTTTTTCATATTTCGTTCTGTTGGAGTTGTCTGACCTGGGGTTTCAAGGCGTGGCCTCATGTGTAATGAACCAACACACTACCTACTAGACTACGGCGACTTCTGTAGAGTTTTTGCCACATATCTGCTAAGAGAGGAAGTCGCCGAAGAAATATTTTTTTATATTCTATTTTGTTCGAGATGTCTGACCCGGGGTTTAAACCGTGGCCTCATATCAAATATGCCAACACACTACCTACTAGACTACACACGTGAAATCAAAAAGAAATTTTTTTCAGTGAGTAATGAAAACACAAAAGGGATTTTAATTTTAAAATTATTGTTTTACTGTTCTGGCTTTTCTCTCTCTCTCTCTCGCTCTCTCTCCCTCTCACTGTCTCTCTCCTATGCTGTTCGTATTAAATTTTTTTGGCTTCTAGGATTTTTGCTTGACTATTCGTTAATGGATTTTCCTGAATTTGTATGGCCATGTAAGCCAGGTTTTGTTCTTTTCTTTTTTTGCTATTGTTGTTGTTGTTGTAGTTGTACACATGTAATTACATTTTATTATCATTACTATTTTCATTGTTATAATTGTTGTTGTTTCCATAAAATTAATACAGAAAAAAAGTTTGGCGTTGCATTCATAAAAAACGAAAAGCAACAAGAGAAGAAAAACTGACTCCTGGTTTTTATGAAGACTTTTCTGAATCATAAAAAATAATAAAAAAAAAAGAAATGAAAAATAATTTTTAATTTTTCCAACAGGAAATCCATAAATGTTTAAACCATTTAGAGGTTCTTTTTTCGTGTGCATGTTAAAGTACTTTTTTTTTTGGTACTTTTTTCCATTTGTTTTGTTTTCTCTGGTTTAAATGCATGCGATTGAATGCATTGCTATACGAATGAATGAATTTGTTGGCATTTTAATATTTGAATTGTTTTAATGTCGATGCCGATGTCCATATTGAAGTTGTTGTTCTTTTTCTTTGTTTTTGTTGTGATGATTGTTGTTGTTGTAGATTTAATGCATTTTATTTAAATTTTTTTCCCAGCAGTTATTTTCAATTTTATTATGATTTTTCCTTTTTTATTTTTAATATTAAATTTATACGTTATTATCACATTACAAATCAATATTGTGCTGGTATTGTATAAAAAAAAAAACAGACGGACAGACAGACAGTGTTTTAACACTTATAGACACGTACTTCACAATATCAGTTTTTAGGAGAAATATTCCGACAACAATATGAATATAAAAAATACATTTGTGTTTAGTGCAACGACTCGGCCAACAATAGTATTTAAGTGAATTTATTTATTTAAAAATTCCTCATTTAAAATATTGCCGTTATAAAAGGCTTCAGTGTTTAGTTTTATGGCTTAATTCATATGTTATGTTACCATAGTTTATTTTATTTATTCATGTGCCATCGCATTAATGCATTTTTAAAAGTGCTTAATTAATGTTTATTAATTACTTCATTATTATCATGTCAATTCGTATTTCTTTTTCTGTTGCCTGCTGCCTGCTTCGTTTGTCACATTTTTTTTATAATTTTTTTTTTCGAAATTAATCACCTTAAAATTTATATTTTTTTTCATTTTCACATGAATTCATTATTTTTTTGAATTAAAAATATTTTTTATTTTTAATTTTATTTTTGAATTATTTTTTTTTATTTTTTGAAATTTAAATTAAAATATCGAATGCCTCTAGCAAATGAAATTTTATTGATGCGACAAAAAACAGATAAAATTTATTTAGTGCTATAAAAAAAAACAAAAAACTTTAATAGAATTTTAATTTGTTAATAGACGAATAGGTTTTTTATGTTCTCTGGTTTATTTATTTATTTGTTATTGAAAAACCAAAAAGTCATATTTCTGAGCTCTAAAAAAAGCAATTCATCGGAAAATTTCATTCGATAAATTCTATAAGCCATCAAAACAATTTAAACTGAGAATGGAAATCTTGTCTACTTACGTCGCATCACGTTTGCGCGTGCTGATTGCTAAATTATAGTCCTTTATACGTTTACGGTGGTCTAAACTTTATGGGGAGATATTTTTAATTTTTTTCTTCTTTTGTTTTTCCATATACAGCCTTTTTTTCCACAATTTCCTTCCTTACTGTCTTTAACGGATGCCAAAGGCATTCTATGTAGGTGACTTTACGAGCAGAAATATGCAAGAATCGGTCTAAATTCTATCAAAGTTAAAATAGGTCGAGGTGTTATTGGTTGCCCGAAGTCGCCGTAGTCTAGTAGGTAGTGTGTTGGCTTATTATACGTAAGGCCACGGTTCAAACCCCATGTCAGACATCAACACGAAAAATATGAAAAAAAATATTTCTTCGGTGACTTCCTCTCAGCAGATCTCTGGCAAAAACACTGAGTATGAAATAAAATTGCCATGAAAAGATTCTCACAACACAACATAAGTGGTGTGAGAAACTAGGTCCATAATTCTGATTGAAGGATTGTAATGACCAATTATGTACAGTGGTGGCCTTATAATTAGAAACGACTTAGCAACATGTATGTTTGTTAATTTGTTTTACAGTTTTCACTGTGTACCTGGGATCAAAGGCTTTGTTTGTAGGACGTCTTACATATGTTTTTCCATCAGATTGAGACAAATTAAACTTAGATCCGTCACTCCAGAGAACTCTGTTCCAGAAACATCGTTTCTAATTATAAGGCCACCACTGTATGTACGTTATTGGGTGCCCAATGGGTGAAAGGGTTATTCTGAGCCCATGAGCTAGGATTATTGTTTCCGCACTCTAAAGAAATTACAAATTTACGCAGTGAAAACAAAAATAAAAACTTAAAGCAAAACGTAACAAAAGTGAACACTAATTATGTATAGGCGAAGAAGTACTGTGTATGCAATGTGCCCCGTATGGTTCAACCTCTGGCTCAAATATCTCGAACTTAAAGAAATATGAACAAAATATTGGCTTTGGTGACTTCCTCTCTGCAGTCTCCTGACAAAAATTCTGTGAATAAAATAAAAAAGCCATGTAAAGCTTCTCAAATCTGTCGTTTAAAATCGACATTAAACTGTAGGTCCCACCACTTAGGGATAAAATTAACACACACAACATGGGTAGTGTAGGAAGGTAGGTTGTAATCCTGAATGAAAGGTACAAAGGATAGAAGAATCCTTAATTTCTTCACTTATGTACATTTCAGACTTCTCATAGTGAAAATCATTTTCGCTATCAATTGTTACAAAAGGTCTTTGATTTAAGAGGACTGATTTGATTCTAATTAAAGACAATGGCAGCCAAATTCTTTATATGGGTGATATAAGGCAAGTCTTAGATAAACTACGTAGATGTCTGTCCGCATTTTTATCATTATTTTCACACAAACCTAGATTAACAATTGACAGCGGAATAGTTTAAATAAAATCTGCAGTTTTTGATGACGTCAGTAATAGAGATCAGCAATGAGAATATTCAAAAAGATGAGTAGAATTGAATGATACTCATAATTTCTGATACTTATACGCATTCACACTTATTTTAATATCATGGAACCTCTCTACTCATATTCAAAGTTTGAAGTACTCATCAGATTTAAACTTAGCAACACGTATGATGTTGTTGATTTCGACTCTAAATGACTCAACATTTACACGAATCACAAAATAAGTATGATTCGCTTACGAACACTAAAATACTCACTGGAAGGTTGTGTGTTTGCTTTGCTGGCTGCTCCGTCGTTTTTGCTTGTGTGTATTCTTTCTTTTGTTGTAAACGCAACAAAAACTAAGATTGTAAATTTTGATGAATGATTCGAATCACTCGGCAGTCGTAAGACCGCTGTTCAAATCCCAGGTTAGACATCAAAACGAAAATATGAAAAAAATATTTCTTCAGCGACTACCTCTCAGCAGATTTCTGGCAAAAAAAAAAAACTCTGAGGGTAAAATAAAAATTGTTATGAAAAGTTTCTCAAAAATCTGCCGTTCGGAGTCGACTTTTTTCCTGCCACTCATATATAAAATTAACGCACACAACATAAGTGGTGTGAGAAACTAGGTCGTAATAACGACTGAAGGGTTGTAATGACCTTTTATGTATGTATGATTCGAATCACTCGAATCATTTACAAGTATATATTTATCTAAAGTTATGCCTACTCATTTAGGCTTATGAATCAAACATATTTCGAATGGTATGACTTTGATGTCAACGTTGTACGCATACTCATTGCAGCATGTACTTATAAATCAACGTTGTAGTGAGTACGAATGAATCAGGGTACATAGTTAAATTTCAATATTGTTGACTCACTTATATTCAAAATTTCATGAGTACTTATGAGTAGCGAAAAAACGATTCATTGCTGATCTCTGGTAAATATCCTGGTTGAGTGATAAAGGAGCAGAGCTCCTTCAAAAACTAACAAATCGACTAACAATTCAATTGCAAGTGATGAACAACTATATATTAAAAGTTCGTATTGTAAAGTTTCTAAATAAATGACCTTAATTACTAAACTTTCCTAACCTTATACGTAATCAGTGCCTATTTCCCTTCACTTCAATTCTTTACTTTCTTAAGTATTTTTATGTCCTTTTGTCCCAAACAAACGACAGTCAAAGTAAATATTTTGATAGTTTTTTTTGCATCCTTTGAAAAGGATTTTTATAAAAATAAAATAAAACGAATATCTACAGACGATTATTGATTTTATTTGCCAATTCAAAACATTTTTTAATGACAATATTTAAGTAGACAATGACAAATTTCCAAAAAAAAACAATATTTTTAACAATCGATTGGAGGAAATGTTTTAATTATAAACAATAAAAATAAAAGAAAGGAATTTAAAATAAGAAATGAAAAACGAATGCAAAAAAAACATGCAATCTTTGATCTAAAAATTTTTGGTACATTTTATAAGGAAAACAACATAAGGTTTCTTCCTTTCTTCGTTTTTTTAAATGGAATTTCAGCAGATTTTTGCAAGAAAATAAAAAATTAAACCTTTAAGCAGCAGTATTTGTGAATCTTTTATAGAGTCTTGGCAACATTTTCTTCTACGCCTGTTTTTTTTCGAAAGAATTTTTACGAGTTTTAAATCACCAGCATAAGTTTTATATGGCCAAACGAGTCTTTCTTACTGGAAGGGTCTAGTCTTGTAAAATTTTTTTCTTTTTTTTCCAAACGAAGGATAAAAAAAATCATCAAAAAGGGTCAAATCACAGTTTTCTTTCTAGTTTTTTTTGTCCTTTTTCTTTGGATTCATTATAAATGAGCTGAAGTTTCGTTCTTTGTTGGTTTCTTATTTTTTCTTTTATTTTGGTCATTCAAATAATTTTTTTTTATGTTTTCCATTCCCTTCATGCGTAAAATTGCTTCTCCCGGTTTTTCCATTTTCTTTTCTTGTCTTTTTCTTTCTTACCTTCAAAAGAAGTTCTTTTATTTTCTTAAATATTTTGTGATTTTTTTGTTTGTCCTTCTCAAAGGCTTTACGCCATCCATGCCTAAGAGGAGTGCTACGAATTGGCAATTGTGTGTCAATAAAGAAATCGATTTCGTTGCCAAGAAATGTTCTTCTTTCTATCAAATGAAATATTAAATCTGTTCTAGGTTTTTTAATTTTCTTTCTTTTCATTTTGGGCATTTCGGAAGGTGAGTGTAATTTAAAGTTCAAAAAGAGGGCGAAGGAAAGAATTTTTATTTCCTTATTATACCAAGAATAATAAAAAAGAAATACAAAGGCCAGGCCAGGCCAATTGTATTTAAAGAATCGAAGACTTTTTAAACCTGATTAAAGTTTATTTACTTTAATACACTCTACAACTCTAGTTAAACTCTTAGTCCAAGGCATTGACCCAAAGAAATAAAAGGAAATACAAAGGCTGGTACATACCGTATGTATTTACAGGAAGACTTTAATGGTATTTTAAATGAAATATTTCGGTTTTTCTTTTTCTATTGAATTGTAATTTGAACATTGAAATGAAATTAAAGCTTTAGAAACTAAAGATCTGATTTCGATATACAATTTTAACACTTCTCAGTTCCACTGAAAGTAATCTGGTAAGGCAAGCAGTTTGGATTGAAAGTAAGGAGGCAGAAGAAATAGTTAATGAGAGGTTGCAATAATTCCATTAGATTACTTTTGCAACACAGTGTATATCCATACATACATACATTATTGCTCATTATAACCCTTCAGTCACGATTATGGACCTAGTTTCTCACACCACATATGTTGTGTGCGTGTTAATTTTGTACATGAGTGGCGTCACCTACAGTTTAAAGTCGACTCCGAACGACAGATTTTTTGACAAACTTTTCATGGCAATTTTATTTCACACTCAGAGTTTTTGCTAGAAATCTGCTGAGAGGAAGTCACCGAAGAATTATTTTTTTCACATTTTTCGTTTTGAACCGTGGCCTTACGTCTAAGAAGCCAACACACTACCTACTAGACTACGGCGACCTCACACAGTGTTTATACTGAACATAGAGGCAGGGTATCGACCTGATGCGCAGCTTAATGGAACATATTTCAGAGTACAATTTTCCTTTAAATCAGCGCTTAAAATCCAATACCATGACATTGAAGATTGGCACGTTAATCTCCTTGTCAGTCATATGTGTCTGACGCTAAGAAGTTCTACATGAGCCATGTCAGACATACAGTGATGTGAAAAATAATAAGGACAGTACCCACCCAAACTTACATTATAGTTAAAAAACTGAAAAATTTTTTCTTGTTTAAACGACTTATTTTTTCTTAAACGGTAAACTAAAGATTAAAAACAAAATTTTTGCTTTTCCTATAATATATTTTGATTTTTGTCTGATTTTGTATGAATGTATGTAGTTTAAGGTGTGAAAAGAAAATAAGGACACTTCATGAAATCTTAAAGTTATAACTAACCTAAGTAAAACTAAATAGATATTTATACTGAATATTGCTGCATGAAGCCTTAGTGCCACATTAGTACTTTGTTGCGGATCCTTTGTTATCCAGAACAGCAGCACAGCTTCTAGGCATTGAGTCGACCAAATTTTGACAAACATGCAGGGGTATTGAGTTCCAAGCATCCTGTATAACATTCCAAAGCTCGTCGCAATTTGTTGGACACTTTCCCCTAACTGCCCTTTTAACTTCGTTCCACAAATTTTCTATTGGATTCAAATCAGTGGACTGTGCTGGCCATTCTAAAACATTAATTTTTTTGTCCTGGAACCACTTCTTTGTGTACTTTGCCGTATGCTTTGGGTCATTATCCTGCTGGAAGACCCATTTGGGTGGCATATTTTCTTCGGCATACGCAGCATTTTATTTTTCAAAATTTCGGTGTAATCAGCCGATTTCATGACATTCTGGATACGATATAGAGGACCCACACCATAATAAGAGAATGACACCCATACCATGATGCTACCACCATCCTGCTTTACCGTCTTTAAATTATATTTTGGATTGAATTCTTACATCGTCCCATGTAACAAGACCTATCCATCAAGAATCAAGGGTGGGTACTGTCCTTATTATTTTTCACATCACTGTACATACATATATGTCTGACATTTTATTTATAAAGAAATAGTCACAGTAACAAGGTGTTATTCGGTAAATGCTACACGTACCACTGATTCCTACACAATGAGTTTAACGTTGTGTTCAAAACAACAGGATGTGTCAGACATATAAGACTGACACGGCTGGTCGAGCAGAAAATTTTAATATGGGGCCATGTCAGTCATATATGTGAGACATAAAAAATAGTGTTTTACCGGGAATTTCGGTAAAAAAAAATACATACATAATACATTAAGTTTCCTTGATACATTTTTAATTAAATTATCTAATAAAGTTACCATGGCCCATATGAAAATTTTTCTGATATTATCGTGGCGATTAACGTGTTAGGATTAAAAAATGAGCCTTTACGGTGAAATGTATCAAAGCAGGGTTAACCTCGTAAGTCATTTTAATGATACAAATAATTTCGTTTTAATTGTTTTTTTTCCGATTTCAAATCTTTAAAAATTCCCTAATGTTTGCATTTTTCCACGGTAGCCGCATAAGCTTCATTGCAGAGCTTTACATTGAAAAGTAAATTTCAATTGAAAAAATTTCTTGCCAGACATTATTTACAGAAACTTTTCCATTAAAAAAAAATTTGATTTAAAATTGAATATTTACTGGCTGTAATACGATACGAATCACAGTTAAAAGCCTACAAATAAATGCCACCAACATCCCCCCTTTACCTACCTATCATTTCTTAGTACCACTTAGGCAAAGTTACAAATGTGTTGCTGCCAACACTTGTTTAACCAACAGACAAATTGACAGAAAGACAGACAGACAGGCAGACAGATATACACGGTCGTTCTCTCTTCTGGCTGACATTGCTAAGGAAAATTATTTGAAATTCCATTCATTTGGAAAAAAAAGAATTAAAAGTGTTTTGGGGGGAAACATGACAGTGGCTGTGGCAAAAATGTCTGCAACGAAGGAAAATTATTTTGTCATCTTATCTTATCGATTATCGTAGAGAAAAGAAGAAAAAAGAACATCCACCAAAATGTCAAAATGCTTGTCAATTTAAATATTCATTCAAATTAAGGGACGACTGTGTGTGTGACCTTCTTTACTCACTCCTTGACCTGGTTCGTTCACTTGTTAAATGAGTTTGACTCTCAGACCCCCAAATAACAACAAAATTCCATTAGATGTGAACAGAGTTTTGTTTTTCGTGTTTAATATTGGGGGGGGGGGGGAAAACCTTCCATTAATTCTTAATTTTATTTGTTAATCTTTTAACACAATATTCTGTTGAACAACATGATGATGAGTATCATGATGACAACATTTTTCCTCTGCAATCATGGACATTTTAAAATTGTTCGGGTATTTTAATTACGTTAAAATGACTGGCAAAATGTACATAGGAAGAGGGGTATTCCCAGAAAAAAAAACAAAAAATTCCAGACAAGAAAAATTGTTTTTTTTTTTTTAATTTTTCCCCCCTTTTTTTCGCATAGAAAGTGAAATTTTTACAATTTTTCGTTATTTACAAATTCTAACGGCGTCAAAAATCTGTCTGAGTGTCTGTCTAGCATCAGTAAAAACTGCAAAAATTTTAAAACTGATTTCTGCAAATCATCGCAACTTAAAAGTGAAATTAAATTTAATGAACTTTTTTGCCGGCAAATAAACTTTGTGGAAAATAGTGGAAAACTTTCACTTCTTCATAGCATAAATACTGTAAATCACTGGCGATGATTTCCAAATTAATTCAAGCAGTTTCTATGAAACATCAGAAAAAACAATACGAAGAAATTAAACTATTAAAGGAAGCGGAAAAATTGCGGAAATTAAAATAAAAAAAGAGAAAAACTTTAGGAGAGAAAACATAGCTTAACCCATTAACATAACCAATCGATAAGGAATTAGGGCCTTATCAGACTTTACAAAGATATTCACATCTTTGCGTAGGCAACACTGTAAGTTTGTTTTGTAAATTCAAAATGAAATGAAACAACAGTTGCGATTGCATTCTGTTTCTGTAAGAAGAATGGTTTCAGGCGAACGTCTACAACGTCTACGTATTAATGTTGTTTGAGCTCCCCACTACATTTTATATTTTTGTATTCTAAGCAGATTTCTGTCAAACTTTTCATTGCAATTTTTTTTATTCTTCAAGTTTTTGTTAAGAGTAAATCGCCTAGGAAGTATTTTTTTCGTATTTCATTTTTTCCCAGATGTCTGGGCTGGCTTGACATACGGCCTCGCGTCTAATAACCCAACACTCTACATACTAAACTATGTCGACTTCGACCCCAGGTAGTACAAATTATTTGGTTGTTCGGAAAGTAATTTAGTTTTTTTCTCTACAGAGGGTTTAATTGTATTTTTTTGCACAAATTTAAGAGCCTCTCAAAAAAGAAGAATTTTCAAATGATTCCACCTAATCAATAGAGTGTGGATACAAAGAAGTGATTTTTTACTAAAGTTTTGTTCTCAAAAAATAAACTATGCTTGACAAAATATACTAAAGTCTCTAAGATCCATTAATGACGTGAAAAGTGTTAAATTTGTTGGATGTCTAGACAATCTGCTTTGCATTTATCATTTTACATCAAGCCAATACAGTTCAGATGAGTACACACACGTGTAGTATATTCAAGCCACTCTATTTTGCCACTGAAAAGTAATTGAGTAGTCGCCGTAGTCTAGTAGGTAGTGTGTTGGCTTATTAGACGTAAAGCCAGGGTTCGAGCCCCAGGCCAGACATCAAAAAGAAAATACAAAAAGTATTTCTTCGGTGACTTCGCGAAATCGGTAGAAAAATCGGACGAAGTCATAATGTGCTAATGAATTACATAAAACATCGTGAAACATGTAATAAAAATTACAAAGGAGGTACTTAGACAGCTCTAACACCACAATACAAGCGAAAAATTCTTCGAATTGCCTCAAATTCAGCCCATTCTACCTCTAAAATTAAGCATTTAGCAGAAGTTAAGGCAAGTAAATCAACAGTTCGTCGCGCTATTTTAAGCAGTGAACATTTACAACTCCGAAAACTAAGCAAAAAATCTGCATTAAATGCAATCCGTCAACAACAGCGCCTTCAGTTTGCTAAAGATCATATGGCATGGGACCTTCAAAGACAATTAAGCGAAAACGATTGGCGAAAAGTAATTTTTTCTGATGAAAAAAATTTCATCTGGATGGCCCGATGGCTATAACTTTTATTTTCACGATATGCGTAAGTACGAACAATTTCTGAGCTGCCATCACAACAGAGAGGGGGCATTATACAATTGATGCCACGGTCCAGACCCCCGAAAAACGAAATATTAAAAAAAATTTCTCCCGCAACTTCCTCGCAGCAGATTTCTGGCAAAAACTCTGAGAGTGAAATAAGATTGTCATGAAAAGTTCCTCAAAGATTTGGCGTTCGCAGTCGACTTTAAACTGTACGTCCCACCATTCATGTAAAAAAATTAACACACACAACATAACTGGTGTGAGAAACTAGGACGTTGTTTAATAGGTCAAATCGACCTCCGGGTACTGTACTTGTCTTAATTGACAAGTACACGTCCTCTAACCTAACCTAACCTAACCAACCTAAGCTTATGTAGGTATCGTAGCCTGGTGCAATAGAAGATCACATAAGTCTTTTACAAAATATTTAACACAGAGTCGTAATGAATCAACATAATATTGTTTTATTATCACTCTAGTTCATCAGATTAAGGGCCATTATTACAACTTGCCGTTAACTAAAGGGAGGATTTTAACGGGCAGATAAATTGTTTTTCATTATTATGAGTACCCCATGAGATAGAAGTGAGCGGTAAGCTAAAGGGAGGATCGTCCTAACTTTAACTTTTAAAGTTAAGTTTATTTTTTAACTTAACATATTATATATATTATTTTCAATATGGCACTGCGTTTCACTGCGTTTAAAAAAAAAACTTTTTTAAATGAGCATTGTTACCGACATTGCTCCGGCACTGCCATATTTTTGAAAAAGTTAACTTTATTTTATCTGTAGGTTGTAATAACAAAAAAAAGTTAAAGTTGACTTTAAAGCCGCCGTAGTCTAGTAGGTAGTGTGTTGGCTTATTAAACGAAAAAAGCCAGCGTTCGAGCCCCCCCAGGCCAGACATCAAAACAAAATACAAAAACGATTTCTTCGGCGACTTCATCTCAGCAGATTTCTGGCAAAAACTCTGAGAGTAAATAAAAATTGCTATGAAAAGTTTCTCAAAAATCTGTCGTTCGGAGTCGACTTTAAACTGTAGGTCCCGCCACTCATGTATAAAACTAACACACACAACATAAGTGGTGGGAGAAACTATGACGTACAATGGGTCAATTTGACTTAACGTCCTCTAACCTAACCTAACCTAACCTACCTAAGCTTATATAGCTATCGTAGCTTGATGCAATAGAACATCACGTAAGTCTTTTACAAAATATTTTACACACAGAGTCGTAATGAATTAACATAATATTGTTTTATTATCACTCTAGTTCATCAGATTAAGGGCCATTATTACAACTTGCCATTAACTAAAGGGAGGATTTTAACGGGCAGATAAATTGTTTTTCATTATTATGAGTACGCCATAAGATAGAGGTGAGCGTTCAACTAGAGGGAGGATCATCTTAACTTTAACTTTTAAAGTTAAGTTTATGTTAGAACTTAACATATTATGTATATGTATATTATTATCAATATGGCAACTTTAAATTTAAACAAAATGAGCATATACACTGCGTTTAAAAAAAAACTTTTTAAATGAGCATTGTTAACGACATTGCTCCGGCACTTCCATATTTTTGAAAAAGTTAACTTTATTTTATCTGTGTAGGTTGTAATAACAAAAAGAAGTTAAAGGTGACTTTAAAATTCACTTTTGCTAAAGTTAAAGGTGACTTTAAAGTTCACTTTAGCTAAAGTTAAAGGTGACTTTAAAGTTCAGTTTAGTTAAAGTTATAGGTGACTTTAAAGTTCACTTTAGCTAAAGTTAATGGTGACTTTAGAGTTCACTTTAGATAAAGTTAAAGGTGACTTTAAAGTTCACTTCAGCTAAAGTTACCTTTAACTAAACCCAACTTTAACGGTAAGTCGTAATAATGGCTCTGTCTTTAAAACCAGCACTGAATTTAATCTTTGGAAATTTTGTTGAAAGTAAGAAGCCATATAGATTTAATAAGAACTTATTAAGAAATATTCGCATAATCGGCGGAGTTTATTTATATCATTCTAAGATTGAATTTTTTTGTAAATATGGATTGCAAAAAAACTACTGGAATTTTCTTCAGTAGCCTTTTATTTTCCTTATTATTAGTATTTTTTATTATTCTTTACATCTTCCATTAATTGAATACCATCGTTTAATCAATAAAACAAAAATAAATTACAACAAATGAAAATCAAACACTTGAAACATAATAATTTTTATGAAACTTTAGTTTTTATTACGATGACTGTAATATGGAAATCAATTAAACACAGACTGCCGCCTTAAGACTAATCGCATACAAATTACGTACAATCTTTAAACAGAAATACCAGAAAAGAAAGCACTTGACACGGCGTAAATCACAGCGGAACGGAATAAAATAAAAACATAGACAAAGAAGAATTCAATTAAGAAATATTCCCACAATTAGTCAAAATTTAGATACAAAAAAAGAAAAGAAATGCCGAAATAAACAAAAAGAACCTCCTCTAAATTTATCATACAAATGGGCAGTCATAAAGACAAGACAGTCATTCATATACAGGAAATTCACTCATAAGGCAAGTTAATGCTGGCAATCATACTAATAAACTGTCATTTTGGGCTTATTATACTGATAGACTGACAGTAAATTCATTAATTTCCATTCTCATTCCTCATTCCTCATTCATTCATTCATGTCTAGTGTTAGTTGTAATAAGTGGTGGTAGTTGTTGTTGTATTTGTGATATAAAATCCATTTACAATTCATTAACAGAGAGAGAGAGAGAGATATGCTTGCATGTAAATAATACTCACATTGTGTACGATTATGTGTGTCTATGTATGTGTGTTAGTGTGTGTTAGTATTAGCGATAATATAATTCTATTTATTCATGTTAATAGAACGTTTTTATTATTAATAACAATAACAATAATAAATAATAATAAAAATAAAACAAATAAATACAATTACCAACAACAATAACCATACAGTGGCTATTCACAACAATAACAACAGCAACAACAGCAACCATTGGAATACTTATGAAGAGCAATAAAAAAAAATTACAATAAAAACAATGAAACAATACAGATGACGACTTGTGATAATATTACACTCACACTCTCTCTATCTCTCTCTCTCGCTCTCTGTCTTTACTTCAATTGTTTTTTTCTTTTCCTTTTTATAAGTCTGGTTCACAAATTATAGAGTCATCAGCACAATATTATAACGGTTAAAAGGAGAAACTACAATAAAAACTGTAAATGAAATGAAACATCAAAAAAAAAAGAAAACAATACGAAGAAATTAAACTATTAAAGGGAGCGGAAAAATTGTGGAAATTAAAGTAAAAAAAGAGAGAAAACAATTTTGGAGAGAAAACATAGCTTAACCCATTAACAACTACCGACAAAAAAATTAGGGCCTTATTAGATTTTACAAGGATATTCACATCTTTGTGTAGGCAACACTATAAGTTTGTTTTGTAAATTCAAAATGAATCGAAACAACAGTTGCGATGGAAGCGCGTTGGGTCAAGTTAGAATGAAAAGATTTCGTTTTGACGAGTTCTTTGACAGTTTTGCGATGGCATGATTTTGGGCCTGTTTCTGTAAAAAGAATGGTTTCAGACGGATGTCTGTTTGTATGGAAAACACAAATAAAATTGAGCGTTGAATGCAAACCACACTTCTCTACTCTAAAATGCTGTAAAATCAGTGGTGTTGTCGAGCCGGAATGCTCCGGAACGTCGTTCCTGTACTTCCTTTTTGGACAGGAACGCGTTCCGGAACTAAAGATGATTTCTGATAACGAGAATTGGCTGACGTTTTGAAAAAAAAATAATTGCTGATTTTTTTTCTAATTTTTGGCGAATTATTATATGTATTTTTATAAAAATTGGGGGAAATCACCCTCTCCCCGTCGTCAAATTTGGGACATATGACCTAAAAAAACGCCGTCGCCAGGATTATCATGGAAAATTACCCCCGTCGTTAAATTTGAGACCGCACAGAGCGGCCGCTATATAATTTTATATACGCGTTCCGGTAAAAAAAATTTGCACAACACCACGTTGTAAAATGGAACGAATATTCAAGACTATTACAACCTAGTAGTCTAGTAGGTGGTGTGTTGGCTTATTAGACGAAAAGCCAGGGTTCAAAACAGGCCAGACATTAAAACAAAATACAAAAATTATTTCTTCGGCGACTTTCTCTCAGCAGATTTCTGGCAAAAATTCTAAAAGAAAATAAAATTGCCATGAAAAGTTTCTCAAAAATCTGTCGTTCGGAGTCGACTTTAAACTGTAGGTCCCACCACTCATGTATAAAATTAACACACACAAGATAAGTGGTGTGAGAAACTAGGTCCATAATCCTGACTGAAGGCTTTTAATGACCAATTATGTTATGTTATGTACATATTACAACCAATTTTGTCAATATCAGGCATCGGAAGTAAAGAATTTTATTGTTTTTGCGATTGGAGAATAAAATAAGTTCCATCAGGAAATCTCAGGACAACCTAGCTTCTCGCACCACTCATGTTGTACGTATTAGTGTTAAACAAGAGTGTATTTATAGTTTAAAGTCCGAACGACAGATTTTTGACAAACTTTTCATGGCAATTTCATATTATTCGCAGAGTTTTTCAAAGAAAGAAGTCACCAAGGAAGTATTTTTTCGAATTTCGTTTTGTTCCAGATGTCTTGGCTGGTTTGACCTACGGCTTCACGTCTAAGAACCCAACACACTACATACTAGCCTATGTCGACCTCTAAAGTAATTTAGTTTTTTTATCGACAGAGGGTTTAATTGTATTTTTTTGCACCCAACTTCACACTTAAGCCGTATAATTTTTATATGCTTTGATTGCTTATATAGCAAGGCTTGTGTGTGAAAAATTGCAATTAATTCCACGCACTAGTTTTTGGTTGGTGCCCTTTTAAATATGGAGAGCGATAAGCAGCATTTTCTACATATCTTACTGTTTTATTACAGAAAAGGTAAAAATGCTGATCAAGCCGATGTGTATGGAGAAGGTGTGTGCCAGAACTGGTTCGCTAAATTTCGATCCGGCAATTTCGATGTTGAAGATGCACCACGTTCGGGAAGGCCGGTTAAAGCTGGTAAAGACGCAAAAAGGGGGATCGAATTGAGTTTAAATTTATCAAATTCAACAGTTTATGACCACTTGATTGATATTATACGAAAACTGCCTTTCATTACCAAAAACAAAAAAACACGAAATAACTTTCCAAACAACCCAATATAATAATTCTATTAATCTGTCTTTAATTTTTAAATATCTTGTATTAAATTCCATTCTCTTTAGAAATTTTAATTTACACACACATAAACATTTTTTGATTTGTTTTTAAAGTAATTTGATTTAAATTTATAAATTACACATCAAACATGAAAAACCATTCTCTTAATGGGTTAATATTCATACAAAAAAATGAACACACTGGCAAAGCAATTAGTCACTTAACAAGTGAGAAACAATGACTCATTATTGCAAATGATTTTTCGTTTTTGTTTTCTACGCCACGCTTTCATTGCATTTCGGCAAACATAATTTGTAAATAAAAATGCGAAAATTGTAAAGGATATTGTCGAATACAAGTTGTTCGTTTCTTTTTTTCACGCACCCCCCAACATCTGCTCTCCCGCTTAGCAATTAAATTGTATTGTTTTTATTTGTGAACCAACGTATTGGAGAGACTGTGTTGTGTAATTTAATAAATATAAAAGGATTGTTGTGGTTGTATTGTATTGCATTTTATTATTGCATTTGTTTTGTTACTGCTCTCTTTCTCTCGCATTTTCTTGCTGTGTTGTACAAAAACAAAAACAAAAAAATAAATTTGTTGCATGCTGACAGCATCAGCAACAAAAACATCAACACATCATATGAAGAAAAAACAGCAAAGAATGAGAGACTGACTGAGTGATTGTTTGTTTGCTTTTACAGTATGAGTGTAATTTTGTTCGTTCTATAGAAGTGTGTGTATGTGTGCGTATTTATGTGTGCTTATGTTGTTGGTTGGTGTTGTGCGTACAAAAAACAAGTGCATTCGGTGGTTTTTGTCAAGGGTTGTTGAAAATAAAATGAAAAGCACTTAAAAATTCTTGAATTATTAATCAAGCCGACTGGCCACTTTAACAGCAACATTTTTTATTGTTGTATGTGTGTGTTTATACGTATATAATATACATATATAAAATGAAATATGCAATAAACGCAATACAGTGGCTAAAATGGAATATGTTTTGTAAATGATACACATTTTTTTCAGTTTATTGTCAAAGCATTTGTTTATAAAGAGAACACAAATTTGGATTGATTTCAATTGTCTATCAATAGAAAGAAAATTACATTTTTACTTTTGATTTCTTGAATTTTTAAGAATTTAAAAATTACGAAAATAACTTGATCAAGCAAGTGACAAACAGTTCAAGAAGAGCGCTAGAGACGACATAAAAAATGCGGTTGTTACTCTGCCATAAAAACGTAGCAACAGCGATATGTCAATTGAAAACAACTTCGGAAAAGCAGTAGCAAGGAAGCAACAGACAAGTCGATCATTACTTCTATCAATCACCTCCTTGCTAGCGATTTAGACTAGCGTGGCAGCAGAAACCACTCTATGTCTATTGATTGGCCCGATATTCAGGAAATTAAAGAAGTCATCAAGGCATTCTAAGAACATTTAGGTCAGATAATATAAACAACCTTTCCAAGTTGTTGCTGTAGAGGCAATTATGCGAAAGAAATGGAAATGAATTGAAGCATAAGAAGAGAATACCAAGTACGATTAAATGGTTAGTACACTTCCTAAGAGTGTCGCCGTAGTCCAGTAAGTAGTGTGTTAGTTTAGTAGACGTAAAGACAGGGTTCAAATCCCAGGTCAGACATCAAAACGAAATGCAAAAAAGTATTTCTTCGGCGTCTGCCTCTCAGCAGATTTCTGACAAAAACTCTGAGTGTGAAATAAAATTGCCATGAAAAGTTTCTCAAAAAAATCTGGCGTTCGGAGTCGACTTTAAACTGTAGGTCCCGCCACTCATGTATAAAATTAACACACACAACATGAGTGATGTGAGGAGCTAGGCCGTAATCCTGACTGAAGGGTTGTAATGGCCAATTATGTATGTACACTTCCTAAGAGTCTATTGTTTAAGTCGTCTTATTTTTAAGATAAATTTATTTAAACAAATGAATTCTTTTTAAATATTAAAGAGGACATTTGATTGTGGTAGTCGCCATAGCCTAGTAGGTAGTGTGTTGGCTTTATTAGACGTAAATCCCAGGTCAGACATCAAAATGAAAATATGAAAAAAATATTTCTTCGGCGTCTTCCTCTCAGCGGATTTCTGGCAAAAGCTCTGAGAGTAAATAAAAACTGCCATGAAAAGTTTCTCAAAAATCTGTCGTTCGGAGTCAACTTTAAACTTTAGGTCCCGCTACTCATGCATAAAATTAACACACACAACAGCTAGGTCAGACATTAAAAACGAAAATATGAAAATATTGCTTTGGGTACTGCCTCGCAGCAGATTTCTGGCAAAAATTGCCATGAAAAGTTTCTCAAAGATCTGTCGTTCGGAGTCCAGTTTAAACTGTAAGTCCCGCCACTCTTGTATAAGCAAAATTAACATTCACAACATAAGTGGTGTGGGGAACTAGGTCCATAATCCTGACCAATTGTGTAATATATGTATGTATTAGGGATGCCAAACGGGATCGATTTTTAAAAATCCCGGGATTCGGGATTTCGAAATCCCGATCCCGAAATCCCGGGATTTTTCGGGACAATTCGGGATCGAAAAATCTAGAAATATCCCGGGATTTCCCGAAATATCCCGGGATTTCCCGAAATATCCCGGGATTTCGGGATTTTCTCTTAATAAAAAGAGCGAAAAACAATTGTATTATTAAAAATTTTATTAATTTTTGATCTTTATCACAATACCCATGTTTTGAAATAAAAAAAAAAAAAAACAGAATAAAAAGTAACAAAAATAAAAATAATTCATCCGTGTCTCCATACATACATATATGTATGTATAGACACATTAGTGAAGAAACAAATACCTACCCTTTTAAGAACACTATTCAGTGTCCAAAATATATATTAATTATATTAATTGTTTTAAGTAATTTTTTTAAAAGATCAAAGACTAATATTTCTTGCCTTAATTTTGATGCAAACAAAAACACATTTCGCTGAAAAACAATCTACACTTGTGGGTAAAATGGTTTCAAGATAGCTATATGCAGCAAATAACCATTCACCTCTAACACCTCGTGATTCAATCAAATCTATTTCTTTAGAAAGTTGATTGTCTAAACCATCAGCTGTATTAGCAGATTTTATTGGACTTCGAGGGCAACGTTTAACTTTTTAACAATGGAAGTTGAGTTCTAATTCGATGTCGAGTGATATAGGATATTCACTTAATTGTTGCATGATACACTTGAAAAACTACAGGCGTGTTATTTAATGTAATATTAAATAAAAAACAATGCTAAGACTCAATATTTTTCTTACTTTATGAAGTTTACAAGTATGAATTTACAATCCCGAAAATTCCCGGGATAAGTTTTAAAAAATCCCGGGATTCGGGATTTGGGAATCCCGAAAATCCCGGGATTTTGTGAATCGGGATTTCCCGATTGGCATCCCTAGTATGTATAGCAGCTTAAAAAGGGGAATCTCAAAATCTGGCGACCATGATTTGAGGAGTTAGGAGTGTCTGAAAGCAAAAATCGTACTCTTTTGTGTTTTTCTGCTTCTTATTGTATTATTTGGAACAAAAGATAATTTTTATTTTAAATCAATGTCTCTAAAATAACTAAAACCATAAACAAAATCAATTTTGTGAAAATTAGGAAGTATATTAACGCCTTAAAGAAAGAATATGGGTCGTATTATATTCTTTCTTTTCTGTTCTCAGGCATCATTGAAATACATACATACATAAATAATTGCTCATTACAACCCTTCAGTCAGGATTACGACCTAGTTTCTCACACCACTTATGTTCATACATGAGTGGCGGGACCTACAGTTTAAAGTCGAGTCCGAATGACAGATTTTTAAGAAACTGTTCATTGCAATTTACTCTCATAGTTTTTGCCAGAAATCTGCTGAGAGGAAGTCGCCTAAGAAATATTTTTATATTTTCGTTTGATGTCTGGCCTGGGCTTTGAACCCTGGCTTTACGTCTAATAAGCAACACACTACCTACTAGACTACGGCGACCACCATCATTGAAATAACAATTACGAAGTTCGTGCTACCCATGAGTTAATATTTCCACCATCAACACCACGGTGCTTAAGAACATTTTTTTTGCATTTCTGTGCTGTTTAAACATGCCTTTGCTCACTTGGCCTAACGACATTTAATTGCAGGAAAAATTTTCACGAATAAAATTTATATTAAATTAACACCTTTTTTTACCACAAAAATGCGTTTCTTTTCCTTTAAGCAGCTGCTATTTTTAATTAAAATTTTGTATCTTTATGGAGAAGTTTTCTGAGCCACATTTAATTGTCGCCATGACAAAGTGAACAAAGTAAACAAACAACAAAACATGCCAAAGTAAAAAATTCTAACGAAAATAAATTGAAATTTTTAATTTCATTTCGCGTTAGCAATACGTTTTGTTGCGGTTATGAAAATCCTTAAGGATTTAATTCTTATGACCCAATTTCCTATTTTTTTTCATTAATATAACAGCAGTTTCCCTTTATTTACACTCTGAACAACACTCAAGCAAGCGTACTTATACCCGCGCATAATTTACTTGTATTGGTAAGGCGAATAAAAAAAAAGAATTGAAATTATTTTAAAAAAACCAAAAACAAAAGAAAAAACAATAAAGTTTCAATGAACTTGAGAAGCGAAAATATTTTGATTTAATTGCGTCTACCATGCAAAACCAATTTTAACACACCAATAAACACACACACACCCTTGCCAGTCAGCCACTCGTAATTGAACGACTACTTGGACTGTGCTCTACACATCGTATCCTTCCTTTGCCTCTTGAACGCACACACACATTCAATCCAATACGGCCGCACATTTATATTTAATGAACCCTTGTTACTAAAGAAATGGTCAGAGAGAGAGAGAGTAGAGTTGAGAGTTTTTAACCTTTAAGGTGGCTGGCCTACGCACTCTTCTTTTGTCTTGCCTTTCCTTTACTTAATCACCACTTCACCCCATGCCACATGACGTTGTTCGTTGTTTTCAATTATTTCTGCTGGTATTCCAAATCGTAACACAATGTTACATAACGTAACGTAACATAACATTGCGTTTATTGACTTCATTCTCAACGCACAATGAATTTTACTGGGGTACTTGGGAGCTGGAAATTTTATTTTATTTTTTTTCAAATTTTTTTTCGTATTTTTTTTGTTTCATTTGTGGCTTTGCTTTGCAAGCCAAAGAGAATTGCTTTTTTTTGTACGTACGTATGAATATCGTATAGAAAGCAAAAATAATTGTAAACGTAGGTCAGAATAAATGTTGATTTAATGTTGTTGTAGGTTTAAAGCCATCCAGGAATGATTATTTGTTTAGAAAATATTTGCTTTTAACCAAATTCTTTGCAAGGAGGTGGGGAAGGTCAAAGAATTTATTTTAGTAGAGAAAAAAACAACAACATTTTCATTAAAAAGAAGCAAAAAAAACAAGAAAAAAAATAAAAATAAAAATAAATTCTACAGAATACAAGAGAAATTTTTTGCAAAATATTTATGGACATACAATGGCAAGAAATAACATGTTAATAGCATAATAGATACACATACATATGTGAGTTTAATAAAATTAAATGCTATTTACGACAATGTTCCCGTAATGAAGAAAAAAAAACTTATTGGAAATTAATGTCACAGAGCCTAAAAATTTCTAAAATTTTGTGAAAACGTTGCCTAGAAATTTTTTTGAAAATAAAATTCCAAAGAATTTTAAACAAAATTAAACCATTTCAGCAGTTTCTAAAAAAAAACGGTTGAATATTTGGAACAAAAAAATTCTTTTAATTCCCGGATACAAATTTTTTTAATGTGCAACTTATTTCAATAATTTTATTGAAAAATTATAAGAAAATAGATTTTAATCGCAAGCAACGAACAGTAGCTACAGGCTCAAACATAAGAATCAGTTGATCGTTTAAGATTCGCAGTATGACAGTATGGCACGTACAATAAATATCACAACAAACCTGAAGTTAAAGCATTATCCGTAAGGATCTTGTGCAAAGTCGCCGTAGTCTAATAGGTAATGTGTTGTAATGACGTAAGGGTTCGTATCCCAGGTCAGACATCAAAACGTAATACAAAAAGTATTTCTTCAGCGACTTCCTCTCAGCAGATTTCTGGCAAAAACTCTGAGAGTAAAAACAAAATTGCTATGAAAAGTTTCTCAAAAATCTGTCGTTCGGAGTCGACGTTTAACTGTAGACCACGCCACTCACGTGTAAAATTAACGCACACAACATAAGTGGTGTGAGAAGCTAGGCCGTAATCCTGACTGAAGGGTTGTAATGGCCAATTATTTACGTAAGTATGTATGTATGCAAATATCAGGCGTTAATTCACACATTATTGGTTATTACAATTCCTTTAGTCAAGATTACGAATTAGTTACTCACATCTCACTCTACACTCAATTTTGTTTGTGTTTTAATATTTTCCATGGTCAAGTATGTTGTGTGTTAGCTTATTAGAAGTGAGGCCTCGTTTCAAACCCCAGGTCAGACATCAAAACGAAAATATGAAAAAAAAAATATTTTTTCCGCGACTTCCTCTCAGCAGATTTCTGGCAAAAACTCTGAGAGTAAATAAATTTGCCATGAAAAGTTTCTCAAAAATTTGTCATTCGGAGTCGACTTTAAACTGCCACTCATGTATAAAAATTAACGCACACAACATAAGTGGTGTGAGAAACTAGGTGACTAAAAGGGTTGTAAAGACAAACTATGTAATGTATTTTCCATACAAACAGACGTTCCTCTGAAACCCTTTGTCTTACAGAAACAGGCCCTAAGTCTTTTATACATCCGTTTGTATTGTTTTTCCCCTTCTATTGATTCCGCTTGAAACATCTTTTTGAGAATAAAAAAATTATTAATTTTGTAAATCGCTCCACTGTACATACATAATTGGTCATTACAACCCTTTAGTCAGGATTACGACCTAGCTTCTCACACCACTTATGTTGTGTGTGTTAATTTTATACATGAGTGGCGGGACCTACAGTTTATGGTCGACTCTGAACGACAGATTTTTTGGGAAAATGTTCATGGCAATTTTTATTTCACACTCAGAGTTTTTGCCAGAAATCTGCTGAGAGGAAGTCACCGAAGAAATACTTTTTGTATTTTGTATTTATATGTCTGGCCTGGGGCTCGAACCCTAGCTTTACGTCTAATAAGCCAACAATCTACCTACTAGACTACGGCGACTTCATCGCTCCACTGTGCCTTATTAAATTTATGTTTGGCATCTCATTTACCACAAAAGTTTAAAGTTTTTCTTCTATTATACGACTGTAACCACAAATATTTCAATGTTTTTTGAATTTAAAGTATCCTAAACACACTCACATACACAGACGCACATACACATACACACACTTATATTTTTTCTATACAAAGCTATTACGCAATGATTTAAACAAATTTACGAACTAATTGGCATTTTAAACATATTTGTTTGAGTTTTTCAAATGAAACAAAAGCAAAAACATGAAATGAAATGAAATGAAAGAAAGAGAAAAGAGAGAAGAGAAAACACTCTTTTAATAGAAAAGTTATAAATTAAATGGAATTGAATGGAGTTCGATTACAGAGAGAGAGAGAGAGACTCTAAAATTGAATGGAAATCATTTGAATTGAATTGAATTCGAATACCAATTGAATGGCATTAAATAGAGAGTTACAGACAAAAGTTACTCAATTAAGAACTATCATCAGAGTCAGTATCAGAGTTAGCATCAGTATCATCACAGTATCATCATGTCATTACAACTACCAAATAGAGTCATAAATGAATAATAAAATAACAACAACAATAACAATAACAATAAAGACAATATCAAACAACAACAGCAACTCCGGAAAAAAACCTCAAAATTATAACGACAATATTGAAATTTATCTCATGTCTGTCTCTCTCTCTCTGTGCTCTTGTATTCCAGTATTTTCTATGCTTTTTGTTTTTTGCAATTATTGTTGTTGTTGTTAATCTTCTATTTTGTTTTTGTTTTGCTGATGAAAAGACTCTAATAAATGCTATTATTTTTGTTGTTATTGTTGCTGGTGCTGCTGCAACCAGTTATTAGATTGTCAGGCACAAACAAAAAAAAAAATAAAAGAGAAAACCGTATTCTATAAATGAATGTGTATGAGTGTGTGTGTGTTGTTTGGTATGTGAAAAATATTTAACAAACAAAAACAAAAAAGAAAATTGCGAATATAAAAACCGGAAGAAAAATAACAAAAAAAAGTGAAAAAATTAAAAAAAGAAAGAATATAAAGAGACCTCGAGAAGGAGAGTAATAATATGACAATACCAGCTTACTTAGTACTTAATACGGCTCATAACAAAACACACACAAGCACACACACTCGTTTATGCACACTTGAACACATTTCCACTTTAGCTTATGCTTCTTGTTTATTCCTTGTATCATGACATTGCTTGCCATGAAGATTGTTACTTTTTGTTCTCAATGTGTTGTTTTCTTCATATGCACTCTTACACTCTATTCTCTCTCTTTCACTTCGTTTTAAATGCTCTGCAATGTTTAATTTTTTGTTGTTGATTTTCTTTTCATACATAACAGTACTCTTTCTCTCATATGTAACGAAGTTTTTTCATATTTCTCGTATTTCTGTTCTTTTTTTAATACAAAACCAACAACAACAAAAACAAAAAAGTGTTGTTTTTGTTTTTTTGCTTGAAGTTTTTATTTACTTTCTGGTTTCATTGTTGTTTTCTTGTTTGCTTTCTTTTTTACCATTGTTTGTTGACTACAACCATATGAGAGAGTGTGTGGGTATGTGTGTGTGAGAGTGTGAGTTTGTGTTAAAGGGGTGTTAAAAAGTGGGTGTTTAAAGGCATTGCTGATTATTTATACCCAGTGCCACAACAACAACAACAAGTAGTACTTTAGTCCTTTATGCTTATGCTGTGCTAAAGTAAGTCAACTGACTGACTGAGTGACTGACTGACTGTGTTACTGACACCGCCAGCAATTTATGCAAGAAGGGGGAAAACAACCAAAAGATGTATGATTTAAATATTACCCACAGTAATAACAACTGGTACGGTTTTTCTTGTTGTTATTGTTGTTATTGTAGCTGCTACAATAACACAGTGACAAAATTAATTATTTTCAACAGCTTTTGTTTTCTACATTTTTATTTCATTTAGTGTCATTGTTGTTGTTCTTGTTGTTTCTGTTGTTGTAGTTGTTGTTATAGCTGCTATTAATGTCTCTCCGCGTTGTGTTTAATAAAATCTTTTTTTTTTTGATTTTTCACACAATTTGCTGTACTTCAAAGAAAAGAGAAAAAAAAAGTGAAGAAAAAACCCAACAATAACTGCAGTTGGACAACCCCCCAACCAATAGCATTCCATGAAAATCTACAGGACGTTAGAATTCATTTATTTTTGAAAGCGGCTTTCACTTTCCTTCCTGTTTTTTAAGTTAGTGGCCGCTGTTTGAAAACTATTCACATGAAGAGTTTTCAAATGAATTTCGAGCAACCGAAACCAGAAAAAAAAATTATATTTAATTAGAAATCGTTTGACCACTTGGAAAGACTCATTTATTTGTAATTTTAGCATTAAAGGACATGGACACATGGCATTTCTTTTTTAGCTTATTGTAAAATTGTATTGAAAACTGGTTTCAAAAAATTAATAACATTTGATCATGTTTCAAATTTAATGGCAAAATAATATTTCAATTAATTAAATCAGATTAGTCAGTCAGGATTACGGCCTAGCTTGGCTGCCTACCAAAATGTATCAAAAAGTTTGTATGTAGTTCTACTACGGTATATAAACTCTGTAGATATGCAAAGTAACCAAACAATGCATCAACTATAAATCCGATGCCTGATTGCTTTTTGACTGCGTTAAAACTACAAATTAACGACGTTTTGAACTGGAATACATTGTATATATTTTGTACAGCGGCATTATGAAACACGATACTTTGTTCAAACACAAAGCAACTAACATTTTGGAAGGCAGCCCTTCTCACACCACTCATGTTGTGTGCGTTAATTTTATACATGAGTGGTGGGACCTACAGTTTACAGTCGACTCCGAATGACAGAATTTTGAGAATCTTTTTCAAGGCAATTTTATTTCACTCTCCGAGTTTTTGTCAGAAATCTGGTAGGAGGAAGTAGGAAATATTTCTTTTTCATATTTTCGTTTTGATGTCTGGCCTGGTATACGAACCCGGGCTTTACGTCTAATAAGCCAACACACTACCTACTAGACTACGGCGACTTCATGAACAATTTTTGTCCGATATTAATAGCGTTCTGTTGCTTTAGATATTCGATTATTTATTTAAAAATATGTTGTTTTTCTTTCGATACGTTAATCCGTACCTTTTATTGTTAATTTACAGAAGCAGTTCTAATTTCTTAATTTTCCTCTTTTCTTCCGATAAAAGGATATTAATACACACATAATTGGTCATTACAACCCTTCAGTCAGGATCATGGAGCTAGTTTTTCACACCACTTATGTTGTGTTTGTTAATTCTTATACATGAGTGCCATGAAGTCGACTCCGAACGACAGATTATTGAGAAACTTTTCATGGCAATTTTTTATTTCACTCTCAGAGTTTTTGCCAGAAATCTGCTGAGAAACAGTCGCCGAAGAAATATTTTTTTGATATTTTTTGTTCTGATGTCCGATTTGGGGTTTGAACCATGGCCTTACGTCTAAGAAGCCAACAAACTACCCACTAGACTACGGCGACTTCTTTTTTATTTTATTATATTTTGTTGTAAATTCGATTCATTTGGACTCTGACGAAACGCAGTTGCTGTAGCCTAGTAGGTATTGCGTAGGCTTATTAAACATAAGGCCGTGGTTTAAAATCCAATCCAGACCTCTCGAACAGCACGGTATATGAAATAAAAATTTCTTCGGCTACTTCTCCTCAACAGTCTTTTTGCAAAAACTCGGACAGTGAAATAAAATTTCCATGAGGAATTTTACAAAAATTTTTCATTCGGAATCGACTTTAAACTGCCGCCACTCACTAATGGATAATAGTAACGCACAGACAACATAGGTGACGTGAGAAGCTAGGTTGTAATCCCGACTGAAGGGTTGTAATGATCAATTCAGTAAATTAATTAAAGAAGTCGCCGTAGTCTAGTAGGTAGTATGTTGGCTTATTAGACATAAAGCCAGGGTTCGAGCCCCAGGCCAGACATCAAAAGAAAATACAAAAAGTATTTCTTCGGCGACTGGCTCAGATTTCTGGTGTTAATTTTTATACATGAGTGGCGGGCTCTACAGTTTATAGTCGACTCCGAACGACAGATTTTTGAGAAACTTTTCATGGCAATTATTATTTACTCTCAGAGTTTTTGCCAGAAATCTGCTGAGAGGAATTCGCCGAAGAAATATTTTTTTCATATTTCGTTCAGTTGGAAATGCCTAATCTGGGGCTTGAAACGAGGTCTCACGTCTAATAAGCCAATACACTACCTACTAGACCGCAGCGACTACCTAGTTTCAAAGTATACTAAAATTTTTCGCGAGCATTCCTTAATTTTAAACGATATACAAGCCAAAATTCTATTTCGTATGCTTGCAATTGAAGACAATTTGTTTGCTGACTGATTAATGCTACTTGGGCAAAAATTGTTTTCTTTTTTCTTTCAAAAATCTGACATCGAAACAACGGATATTTGAAAATACTTTGAAAATTCAAATTGATTTACTTTAGAAGGTTCGTAATATTAAAAAAACATTTATCAATGAAATTCAGAGAAGCACATCTATAATAATTATTGACAGAAAAAAGGAACATATTTTGAATAAAATTTTTCATGCTGCATTTTATGAATCATCTGTAGATGTTCGATTTTAAATAAAATATTTTATTTTATTTTATTTCATATTTTTTTTTGTTCATTTGAATGCATGTGCTTCTGTTATTTTTTTTCAATATATAATCCTTAAATTATTTGCAGACCAAAATAATCCCTTCAAACGAATTTATGCCTCTTTTTTTTGTTAAAATATCACAACTTTAATGCAAATTTATTAAAATTTAATCGCACAATATGGCCAGTCAGAGTCTATGTTGTAAATTCCCACCTTTTATCCATTTCGGTTGAAGGAAATCCTTTAAATTATCCAGTTGTTCCAGTTGATTAAATTGTTGTACGATAGGATAGTTGAATGCACTGCAATGGTGATGATGATGATGACGATGATGACGATGATAATGATGAAAACGTGCAATGATGATAATGTTGGCAAACTTTTATAAAGAATTTTAATTTATAAACAAAACATTTTCACAATTTTAATTATTTCTTAACTCAGCACAATTATAATTATTTTCTTCTTTAGATTCTTATTTCTTTTTCTTCTTTTTTTTTGTATTAATTTTATGGATTTAAAATTTTCATTTTTTTTTAAATTAAGATTTTATTAAATTTTTTTCATTTCAATTTCTTTTTTAATATTTTTCTTTTAATTTTTATTAGAAATTTTAATTTCTTTCAAAAGACTCATCTTTAAACACATCATTTTCATTTGAATTTTTTATTTTGAATATCAACACACGTTTCTTTATTTTGCCGTTATTCAAGTTCCGCTTCCGTCAACGTTTCATTTGTTACTGAACAACTTCATTCAAATTGGGGGCTGAGCTCTGCCACTGCATTGAAACGACAACGCCTCGTCTGCAGCGAAAGCCAACAAGAAACACACACAAACACATACACTTGATAATTCTATAGGAATCGTAGAGTCCCCCATTTAGCCATTCATAGCAACATGTTTCAGCAACATATGCTTATGTAGTTTCATATGGCAATGCTGTATTTTCTTTTTACTCTCTTATGTTTACAATATTCTCTCTACACTATTCACTGGAGTTGTTGTTTATCGTAATTTCACAAGTATTTTGTTGATGCCATAGAATATAGAAATTTTTGTTTACATCTGTTTGTAGGTGTTTACATTGTTTTTGTTTTGATTTCATTGAATTGCTCGTAACACGTGGGTGTTTTTTGTGTGTGTATAAAGCTTACGAAAACTTTTACACAAATTGAATGTTTTGATAGGCAGGCAGGCAGCAGTGTTTAATCAACAAAAGTTGACAAACTTATGCGCTAATGTTTACAAAACAGAACCACAACAAATTATTTTTGAAATTTTGTTGTTTTTCTTTGACGGTGTAATACGAAATTAGGTTTTTTTGATTTGAAAAATATTTTAAATTCATAAACAATAATAATAACAGTAATATTGAGCAACTTAAGAAAACTATAACCTTTGTAAGTGAACATTAATGAGCCAATATTTCGATTTTTAAATCGTGGAAAAAATTCTTTTAATTAATAACCCAAAAGACACTCCTTTTAATACAAAACATCGTAGACGTTTTTGCATACCCTGTCACTTTGTTTCTTTAAAATTTGTAATAAAAAAATCGCGCCAATTTGACAGACATTTTGGCATTGCTTTGTCTGCAACAATTAAATGGCACTTTCATACTAAAATATATATGTATTTACGCTCATACATACACACATACGTTTATAAATGTATGTAAATGCGTGTGTGTGTGTTAGTTTTAATAAGCAATTGTATTTAAAGAGAACATGTATGAAGGGATGTGTAAGTGCAATAGTAGTTGCTTTTGTCTATCAATGGCGTATTTTATTGTGTATGTGTGTGTGATGTAATTATTGTTGTTATAATTGTTTGTATAGAATTATTTAAAACATTGGGCGTACGTCTATTCATGTATTGTGGTTATAATGTTTAACGGAATTTTACAAATACAATACAATGGCATTTACAATTCGTACAGATGGATGTATGAGTGAAAGTGTTTATGTATGTGTATGGCAGTGATTTAATGCAAAAGAGAGTTGGAGACAGTATCACTGCCTGCTACAATTGCAATGGTATGTTTATGTACACTTCATTATCAATATTACAGAATGAGCATAGAGATTTAATGTTTGTGGAATTTTAATAATTACTCACACATACACACACACACAAAAGAAAAACTAAAATGTAATAAATGAAAGTAATAAAGAATAGAATGAAATAAAACCATAATTAAAGGTTTTTTATTTTTCCGCAAATAAATTTTTTTAACTCTTTCCTAAGAAATGAATTCAATATTGTGCAGCAACTTTCCTTCCACAATTTTTTTTATTCAGAAGTTTGTCTATCAAGCTGGTGTAATACAGTATTTGTGGAACATGAAATACCTACTTATCTGCCTTCTTAATATTGCTCACTTACTTGTATTCATTGTAGAAAATCAAATTCGGAGTCCCTAAGTTTACTTCACGTATACAAGTGGTTGAAACTTTTCATAAAATAACAAAAAGCGGTCAATACATACATATATAAAGGGTCCGCCAAATAACTTTTTTTTTTTGAAAATGCTTTAAAAAAAAACCTACTGAATATTTTCTCAAATTTCTTTTTTTATTTGAAAGTACAATCCTTCCGGTTAATAATGGAAAATAATTTCATTCAAATGGCTGCCTCGGCTGGCCATGCAGTAGCCTACACGATCGGTCCAATTTTTAAGCACATTATCGATTGTGTGCAGCTTTATTTCACCAAGGGCTTCACGAACATTGTCCTTTAAAGCGTCAATTGTCTCTGGCTTGTCGGCGTAACACTTATCTTTGACGGCACCCCACAAATAATAGTCCAACGGTGTCAAATCGCAGTTCCGAGGTGGACAAACGACATCAGATCTGCTGCTGATAATGCGATCTTCAAAAACAGGGCGCAAAACATCGAGTGTAGCTTCGGTTGTGTGGCACGTAGCGGCGTCCTATTGAAACCAAATGTTGCCAATATCTTCCTCATCAATTTTTGTGAACAAAAATTCGTTCAACATGGCCGATAACGATCGCCATTGACTGTAACAGCCACTCCTTGCTAATTTTCGAAGAAAAATGGCCCAATTATGCCTCTGGACCAAAATCAGCACCAAACAGTGACTCGTTTTGGGTGCGCCGGCTTTTCAATGTATGCGTGCGGGTTTTCTGTGCTTCAAATGCGACAATTTTGCTTGTTTACATACCCGCCAAGATCAAAATGAGCTTCATCTGAAAAGATGATTTTTTTGCCAAAATCGGCACCTTCTGGTGTAGGCTACTGCATGGCAGCCGAGGCAGCCATTTGAATGAAATTATTTTCCATTATTAACCGGAAGGACTGTACTTTCAAATAAAAAAAGAAAATATTGAGATAATGTTCAGTAGTTTTTTTTAAAGCATTTTTAAAAAAAAGCGGACCCTTTACATATCTAATTGGTCATTACAACACTTCAGTCAGGATTACAACCTAGCTTCTCACACCACTGATATTGAGTGTGTTAATTTTATACATGAGTGGCGGTATCTACAGTTTAAAGTCGACTCCGAACGACAGATTTTAGAGAAACTTTTCATGGCAATTTTATTTCACTCTCAGAGTTTTTGCCAAAAATCTGCTGAGAGGAAGTCTCTAAAGAAATATTTTTCATTTTTTGTTTTGATGTCTGACCTGAGGTTTGAACGGTGGCCTTAAGTCCACACCCTACCTACTAGACCAGGGCGAATACAAAATAGTTAATAACGAGCCTAATTCGTTGGAACTTCTAATCCTTATGAATCCTTTCAAAATTCTGACATTTTAAGCTAATTTCGAGAAGATGGGAATTGGAAGCATAACTTAAAAAGCGATCATTTACGTTAGATGGTACCACTTATGCTTATGTGCTTATGAACAATTCTGTCAAACTCAGACAACACTACTTGGTTTGATTGTGCACATCAGAACTTTATTTCACGATGGAAAGTCTTTTAAACTCTCAAAATAGCACAATTTGCTAAAAATTTTGTTGGGCCCCTTAGCAAGCCTGAATTGCTGTTTAATCGCATCAAAATGGATTCGATATCTCTAAGTGCAAGAAATCATATATATAAAAAGCGCGAACGAAGAGTAAAATCTACGTCAAAGCAAAATATCCATTCTGCCAAGGAAATGATTTGTTTTTATTATGATGAGAAAAGAGGGAACCATCAAGAGCTGCAAAAACTGGATCACAGGTGACCTGTACAGATATAAATTAAGCACAACGTTCGGCCAAATAATGCAGAGCAAAAATGAATTAGAAAATATTGTAGTTTAGACAGTTTGAAGTCGCCGTAGTCTAGTAGGTTGCGTGTTGGCTTATTAGACGTAAGGCCACGGTTCAAACCCCCGGTCAGACATCAAAACGAAATAATAAAAAAAATTTTCTTCAGCGACTTTAACTCAGCAGATTTCTGGCAAAACTCGGAGAGTGTAATAAAATTGCCATGAAGAGTTTTTCAAAATCCTGTCGTTCGGAGTCGACTTCAAAACTGTAGGTCCCACCACTCATGTATAAAATTAACACACACAACATGAGTGGTGTGAGAAGCTAGGCCGTAATCCTGACTGGAGGATTGTAATGATCAATTATGTATGTATGCATGTATGTGTATGTAGTTTAGACAGACTTATTCCCTTCTAACTACCATTTGTTTCGATCGATGCAGACCATTGTCACTGGTATACTGTTCAGTTTATAGCAGGCTATCACAGACGAGCAGTTTCTTGAAACAGAATCCATAAATTGATAAAAAGATAATTCCTTGTCTGACTTGTTCTTTCATAAAAACAATATTAACGAAGGATTTGTTTGTAATCGATTTTTATGTTGTGTTATCAACTTTTATCCTAAATCTTCCATTGGATATTGCAAATTATTAGTATTTAAGGTGGAAGAGAGTCTAATAAAATAATTTTTAATTAAATTCTTAGAAATACTTCTCATTTGTGAATTGTGAATTGAAAAAAAAAAAAGTACAAATAATTTATAATTTTCGAAAGTGAAACAATTTGAAAAGAAAGAGAGGATAAGTGTACATATTGACTGTCAAAAAAAAAAACATGAAACAATGACAACAACACGTGATTACCACTGCCAAAGTAATTTTAATGAAATGGAACTGTCAAACGTAAAAGTTGACTGGCATTGCCTGGGAGGAGGGAAAACTGATTAAAATTGCTTAAGTTTGTGTTGCCAAGACATTTAAAATTAAAAAAAATTAATATTTTATATTCGTTTGTGGTTTCGTTTCTTTTCTTCTTTTATGAAATAAAAATGATGAGGAGTAGTGGCGCCCACAATACATAAAATTTTTTTTTGCTTTTCATTGAAGTTGTTGTTATTTTTGGAAGGAAATAGTCAAGTGTTAAATGATTGGCTGCGGTTTTGTATAGGAAATCAAGAAAAAGGGAGCAAAATTAACCAGAAAATATAACATAAAAGATAAATATACAGTGGAGGGGCATTAATATTTTGAGCAACATTTTTCATCATATTACTTCATACGTATGAATGTATGCTCACAGTTACTCTTGCACACACTTACATTTACATTCAAATTCACATACAATTGCAGTTTTTTTTTGTTTCTAAGCATTTATGCTGTTGAATTGAAAATTTTACATCAAGTTTATAAGAAAAACATGTGCTATTCACTCTATTCTATGCAGTAGGGGTGTCAAGTGATTTATGTCTGCCTTAATGACAGATTGATCGTGAGTTGTTGAGAAAAAATTTTGGAAAAACTTTTTTTTATTGTTTTTCTTTGCATTTCAAATCTTTATGTTTTGTATGCCTTGTGATCGTTAATAATTATGACATTTTGCCACACGCCTTCACTTAAAATTCAACGAATTTTTTTCGAAATTTTTCAAATTTTTTTTTGTTTTTTTTTTAGAAAGAATCTAAGAATACTTGCGTGAAATTTAAAGAAAAATATAAAACGAACTTAATTTTCCAATGCAATAAAATGAAATTGATTTTTAATTTTCTTGTTCCTTCACAGCCTACTCAACTTTGACCCGTGGGCTTTAGATTTCTAGGAAATATCTATGTATGTAAAGGGTCCGTCAAAAACCTTTTTTTTTTAAATGCTTTAAAAAAAAAACTACTGAATATTTTTTCAAATTTCTTTTTTTATTTGAAAGTACAATCCTTCCGGTTAATAATGGAAAATAATTTCATTCAAATGGCTGCCTCGGCTGGCCATGCAGTAGCCTACACGCTCGATTCAATTTTTAAGTACATTATCGATTGTGTGCAGCTGTATTTCACCAATGGCTTCAAGAATATTGTCTTTTGAAGCGTGAATTGTCTCTGGCTTGTCGGCGTAACACTTATATTTGACGGCACCCCACAAATAATAGTCCAACGGTGTCAAATCGCAGCTCCGAGGTGGCCAAACGATATCAGCTCTGCGGCTGATAACGCGATCTTCAAAAACAGGGCGCAAAACATCGAGTGTCGTTTCCGCTGTGTGGCACGTTGCGCCGTACTGTTTAAACCAAATGTTGCCAATATCTTCCTCTTCAATTTTTGTGAAGCTCGTTAAACATGGCCCGATAACGATCGCCTTTGACTGTAACGGCCACTCCTTGCTCATTTTCGAAGAATAATGTCCCAATTATGCCTCTGGACCAAAATCCGCACCAAAACAGTGACTCGTTTTGGGTGCGTCGGCTTTTCAATGTATGTGTGCGGGTTTTTTGCGCCCCAAATGCTACAATTTTGCTTATCTACATACCCGCCAAGATCAAAATGAGCTTCATCTGAAAAGATGACTTTTTTGCCAAAATCGGCATCTTCTGGTGTAGGCTACTGTATGGCCAGCCGAGGCAGTCATTTGAATGAAATTATTTTCCATTATTAACCGGAAGGATTGTACTTTCAAATAAAAAAAAGAAATTTAAGAAAATATTCAGTATTTTTTTTAAAGCATTTAAAAAAAAAGTTATTTGACGGACCCTTTACTTGGAATGTGTGAAAATATTTAATTATGCTTCATTCATTCTCATTCATTCATTCATTCATTCCCAATATTGTTTTGGTTAAAACTTTTCAAATATAATTTGAAGAGTGATTAATCGTTTACGGAATGTAGGGCGTTAATAATGTTTCGTTTGTTTTTTTATTTTTGAAAACATTTTTCGTTTTCTGCTCAATCTTTTTTTGTTTCCGTTCCATTGTCGATGTAAATAAATGAAGTGAAATTCAAATAAATTATGCCGAGAATTGTTATGAATGATAAATAAGTTTGTGAAACGAAATTTAACGAAACAAATCTGTTGCTAGAATGTATTGATCATGTCATAATTAATCTTTGGAAAATTATTCCTTAGCACTTGTAATCTCTACATTTTGAAGATTTTGTTTCGATTGATTTAAATTCTTTTCTTTTCAATTTGCTTTATTAATTGATTTTTTACTTTTTTTCTATTGTTTTTCGGTTTTTTATTTTCCATCAATTCTTACCACAAATAATTCGCTTGTATCCTTTAATATCCTTAGAGAAATTAGAATTTATCAAAATGCAAATTTAGTTGCCCTTTTCTTATTCTCTTGCTCTTGCTCTCTCTCTCTCTCTCAGTAACAACACTTGCTTGTTGTGCTTCGATATCAATTCTTAAGGAATTCCCCAAATTCATCAGGTTTTTTTTTTTTGTGTTAAAGAAAAAGTAAGGAAAAAAAATCAAAAAAACTCCAATGTTCGTTAAGAAGAAAAGGGAAAAGAACACAAAAGAAAAAAAAACATGGCAAAATCATTGCAACATAAAGGGTCCGCCAAATAACTTTTTTGTTTTGAAAATGCTTTAAAAAAAAAAACTACTGAATATTTTCTCAAATTTGTTTTTTTATTTGAAAGTACAATCCTTCCGGTTAATAATGGAAAATAATTTCATTCAAATGGCTGCCTCGGCCTACACCAGAAGATGCCGATTTTGGCAAAAAAAATCATCTTTTCAGATGAAGCTCATTTTGATCTTGGCGGGTATGTAAACAAGCAAAATTCTCGCATTTGGGGCACAGAAAACCCGCACGCGTACATTGAAAAGCCGAGGCACCCAAAACGAGTCACTGTTTGGTGCGGATTTTGGTCCAGAGACATAATTGTGAAATTTTTCTTCAAAAATAAGCAAGGAGTGGTTGTTACAGTCAATGGCGATCGCTATCGGGCCATGTTGAACGAATTTTTGTTCACAAAAATCTCGTCGGAGCATCCTCCTCCATTCGAACGACATGGCAGAGCCAGCGCAGTCGCTGGATATTAATACGCTGCACAACGTCTTTGTCGTTGAGGAGCTCATACAGCTCACTGTTGGATCGGATGCGGAAATTATCGTCAACTCGCACTGGACCGAAGGTTGTGATTACAATCGTTTTAAATCAACAAAAGCTAGAATATTAGCCGATCAGTTCAGAATATATTAGGGATGACAATACATCATAAATAACTCGTCTCAGACAAGTGGAAGTAAGCTAATGGTGAGCAAACAACAATTGAAGCCGAACGACCTAGCGCAACGCAGAATTATTGGTGAATCGGCTCCTGGAAAGTTGGCCGAAGATCCACTTCTTTATCAAAAAATTGTGTTCAGCGACGAAGCTCATTTTTGGCTCAATGGATACGTAAATAAGCAGAATTGCCGATTTTGGAGTGAAGATCAACCAGAAGCATTGCAAAAGCTACCAATGCATCCAGAAAAAGTCACAGTTTTTCTTCAAAGATGCTGCGAATCGTAACGTAACTGTGAATGGTGAGCGCTACCGTGAGATGATATCCAACTTTTTTTGCCCAAAAGGCAAGAGCTTGACTTGCATGACATGTGCTTTCAACAAGACGGTACCACATGCCACACAGCACGCGTAACAATGGACTTATTGAGAGGCGAGTTCGGTGAACATTTTATTTCACGTTCGGGACCGGTCAATTGGCCGCCTAGATCGTGCGATTTAACGCCTTTAGACTCTTGTTTTTGTGGGGTTATGTTAAAGCTCATGTCTATACAGACAAGCCCGTTTCAATTGACGCATTGGAAGACAACATTGAAGCATTTATTCGTGAGATACCGGCCGAAATGTTGGAAAGAGTATGCCAAAATTGGACTAAGCGGATGGACCATTTGAGGCGCAATCGCGGTCAACATTTGCATGAAATAATCTTCAAACATTAAATTATATGGACCGTACTATCGATTCAAATAAAGATTTCATGGATTTTTCTGAATTTTATGTGTTATTTTTTTGAAAATTTTCCTGTAGCTCTTAAAAAATCACCCATTACCTACAAGACTACGGCGATTCCATGCCGATGGACAAGAGACTCTTAATATCTTCAACCTACCTAACTATCTGCCTTTTCTCTCATTTGTTATTCACATTATTTTAGTAATAGAGACAATATTCCAACGGTGACATCGGCAGTCTCTGGATGTTAACGCACTGCATAACGTCCGTGTCGTTGACGATCTCATAACACAACATAATTGGTCATTACAACCCTTTAGTCTGAATTACGACCTAGATTCTTACACCACTGATGTTGTGAGCGTTAATTTTTATACATGGGTGGTGGGACCTACAGTTTAAGGTCGATTCCGAACGCCAGATTTTTTTGAGAAACTTTTTCATGGCAATTTTATTTCACTCTCGGAGTTTTTTCCCGAAATTTGCTGAGAGGAAATCGCCGAAGAAATTTTTTTTTCATATTTTCGTTTTGATGTCTGTTATATATGTATGTATGTTGTGTATGTGTACGTGCATGTAGTTTAGACGGACTTATTCCCTTCTAACTACCATTCGTTTCGATCGATGCAGAATATTCTCACTGGTATACTCTTCAGTTCATAGCAGGCTATCAGAAATACGTTGAAATAATTCTCATTTGTAAATTGGAAATGAAAAAAGAAACAAATGTAAAGTAAATTGACCTGTGGTTTGAACCATGGCCTTAAGTCTAATAAGCCAACATACTACCTACTAGACCACGACGAGGATCTCATACAGCTTATTATTAAGTGGGATGAGGAAATCTAATTTAGGATCCGATACGGCGCATTTCCCTACTTTTCTACAGCATATACTTCATTTTGTCCTCCTTGACTGCCAGACCCAAGTTGTTAGACCCCCGTAACCAAATACTTTTGGCCATTAACGTAAGCACACCGCTAAAGTCTAATCAGCAGCACTAGCAATAGAAAATTCTCTTCTTTGTGGTGTTCAAAGTTCAGCCGATTTTACAAAAACTTTCTATTTGCCAGTCTCTAGATAAAGTTTAAACGAAATGTGGCCAACTGGGTTGCAATATTTGTTCACTTAGTCCTATACATACATACATACATACATACATTTTCTTTGAATTTTGTAAAGGATTGTTTAGTTTTTTTGTTCGATTTTTCTTTCCCTCTCTCTCTCTCTCTTTCTCTTGCTGTCTTAACAACATTCATCAATTGTTATCCCTTAAAGAAATTAAATGAGGGTAAAAGCGCGAATAAATAAAAAAGAAGCAAAGTGCTGTGTTATAATATTGTTATTGTTGTTGTTTAAGATGATTCTCTTTCCTTAGTTGCAATGTTTAAGTGTTTCTCTTGTAGTTGCTGTCAGTTTTTTCTTTTTTGCTGTCCTTTAGTATGACTATGACTGCTGCTGTTATTGTTGCTCTTTTTTCTGCCCGAGTGTTGTGTCTCCATTAACTGTGTTTAAATAGAAATCATTCACACAAATTTTTAGCAAAAAAAAAAAGAAAAAAAAAACATGTTGATTATGAAGTGCTTTTTAAAGTTTTTAGTCTTCCTTTTTAAACTTTGTTGTTGAGATTTCTGCTGTCAGTTGATGTTCTTAAAGCCCGTTTTTTCTTTCTTTCATGTGACAAAAAATTTGGATTTCTTTCATTCAAGTTTCCTGTGTTTTTTTCTCGCCGTTTTTTTGTTTTCTTTCACTTTTCTTAAGTTGTTTATATTTTAATGTGATTCTTTTTTAAATAAACATTGCAATTCGTTCTCTTTCCCTCCTTTTCCCTCTTTTTTTGCTTCTCTTTTCCTTGTTTTTCCATGTAGTTGTAGGACAAGAGTTTACTTATGTTTATGTCTGTCTCTCTGTCTGTCTCCTTGGCTGTAATCGTTATGTATGCATTGTTTATGTATTTGCAGGTTTTTCATCATCATTCTCCTTGTTAAAATCATCTTTTCTTTGATTGTGTATCGTTTTGAAAACCATTTTTATCACAAGTGATGAATAAGACTTCAGTAAAATATCAAAATATTGTTCTGTTTAAAGAACTTAAAGTGAGTTTAATAAAACTGAATTGACAAAATACATATCAAAAGCAAGCAAAAAGAAAATATTAATCTATTAAGAAGATATCACTTTATAATTCCTATTTCCGGTCGCCTTTTTGTCTCATCAAGATAAGGCAATCACGGAATAACAATCATTGAATAACAACAGCAATAACAAATAAAAAAGGGAAGGAAAACAAATATTTATGCTGATATAATAAGGAAATAATAGTCATTAATTATTAAGATAAACGATAATCAAAAAGCATTTTGTTTTTAACCCTTTTTCTTCTCTCACTCTCATTCTATTTACACAAACACAACAATGCAACATGGCAACACTTTGTTGCTTCAATAATTCAATTAAGAATGCATTCATTAACTATAGTACACCACAACACACCAACACTACAACAATAAAACAAAAACAAATATTTGATATTTGATGTCAAAACAAAAACACACATTAAATGCCATACGATTACAAAAATTATTTTGATTCACACGCACACGTACACACACAGATTTTCTTATCAATTTGAAGGCATCTTATATTTAAAGGCTGGCATCAAAAATTATCAAACAACCCCCTCCCCTCCCCCCTCTTAACAATTTTTAACTCCATAAACACGCATTCATAATTGATGAGTGTGGAGAGAGAAAAACTTCCCCAAACTTTAACTCACCACACACAAGCGCTATATCTCATACTCTTTTATTATTTATTGTTGGCCGCTGTTGTTGTTGTTGTAGGTTTTTTTCTCGTTTTCGTTTAATATTGTTAAAAAGTGTCAGTTAATTTGACAAGTTAAAATGTTTATTTGTTGGTAAGCAACGGACACGAAGAGAAAATCAAAACAACAACAACAACAACAATAGCAACAGCAAACAGCAACAGAATTATTCATACATTTGTATGTATGTGTGCTCACTTTTGGCGTATGCAACATTGAAACCACCACAAAGCCTTAAAGCCAACATTATTGACACATTCCATAGCCGAAAAATGCTCATGAAAACGAAATGAAGAAGAAAAAAAAATGAAAAAAATAACAAAAACAAATAAATGAAATTGACACCCTCTATCTACTATACTGCTTACAAAATTCAGTTTTTCTCTCCCACATTCACTCATACATGCATACGTACACTTTAACACTTACATTAGCAACCACTCTCAGTATGATATTGACCTTTGGGTTTTGCCTGAATGTAGCCAACGTTAGAGTGGAGTTGGAAAGAAAAAAAATGTATTTTTTTTCAAACAAAATTTCTGTCAAACTTCAAACACTTGCAGGGGATGTCAAACGTTATGACGCCGGGGTGCCAATAGTAAGCACATAATTTTATTGATGTATTGCAAGTTGGGACACGTGACTTTGCTAAGGACAGAAAGCCAACAAAAAAAAAAACAAAAATTTTTAAAAGTAATGAGAAATACTTCGCAACATAAAAAATGTTTCCTTTCTTTTCTTTTCTTTTCTGTTCTTTTCTCAAAGTCTGTTTATTAAGGAGACAAATTACTGAAAAATACTCAAAATTTTCGAGAGGTAAAGGGTCCACCAAATAACTTTTTTTTTTGAAATGCTTTAAAAGAAAAACTACTGAATATTTTCTGAAATTTCTTTTTTTATTTGAAAGTACAATCCTTCCGGTTAATAATGGAAAATAATTTCATTTAAATGGCTGCCTCGGCTGGCCGTGCAGTAGCCTACACCAGAAGATGCCGATTTTGGCCAAAAAAAATCATCTTTTCAAATCAAGCTCATTTTGATATTGGCGGGTATGTAAACAAGCAAAATTGTCGCATTTGGGGCACAGAAAACCCGCACGCATACATTGAAAAGCCGACGCACCCAAAACGAGTCACTGTTTGATGCGGATTTTGGTCCACAGGCATAATTGGGCCATTTTTCTTCGAAAAGGAGCAAGGAGTGCCGGTTACAGTCAATGACGATCGTTATCGGGCCATGTTGAACGAATTTTTGTTCACAAAAATTGAAGAGGAGGATATTGGCAACATTTGGTTTCAACAGGACGGCGCTACGTGCCACATAGCCGAAGCTACACTCGATGTTTTGAGCCCTGTTTTTGATGATCGCATTATCAGCCGCAAAGCAGATGTCGTTTGGCCACCTCGGAGCTGCCATTTGACACCGTTGGACTATTATTTGTGGGGTGCCGTCAAAGATAAGTGTTACGCAGACAAGCCAGCGACAATTGACGCTTTAAAGGACAATATTCGTGAAGCCATTGGTGAAATACAGCCGCACACAATCGATAATGTGCTTAAAAATTGGACCGATCGTGTAGGCTACTACATGGTCAGCCGAGGCAGCCATTTGAATGAAATTATTTTCCATTATTAACCGGAAGGATTGTACTTTCAAATAAAAAAAAGAAATTTGAGAAAATATTCAGTAGTTTTTTTTTAAAGCATTTTCCAAAAAAAAAAACTAATTTGGCGGACCCTTTGATATTAAAATCGCTTCGAATCGTGATAAATTTTACACAAAACGTTTGCATCAATGTATACATACATAATTGGCCATTACAAAACTTCAGTCAGGATTATGGACCTAGTTTCTGACATCACTGATATTGTGTGTGTTAATTTTTATACATGAATGGCAGGACCTACAGTTTAAAGTCGATTCCGAACGGCAGATTTCTGAGAAACTTTTCATGGCAATTTTAATTTTACTCTCAGAGTTTTTGTCAGAAATCTGTTGAGAGGAAGTCGCCGAAGAAATATCTTTTTTTCATATTTTTTTGTTTTGATGTCTGGCCTGTGGTTTGAACCCTGGCTTTACGTCTAATAAGCCAACACACTACCTACTAAACTACGGCGACTAAAACTGTGAACATTTGTTCATAAAAATTACTTTCAGGGGCCATGAATTTCTCTTTGCTGGATTTTCTGTTACAGAGCATAAATATTGTGCGGGTGTGTTTACAGAAAAGTAGTTGTTGTAGTTAAATAATCATCATTGAGAAGGGTATCTTTGCCGTGGTCTATCTCTTTCCTACTCTTTCTCTTTTCCCACTCTCCTCTCTCTCTCGCTCTCTGTAATAGAATTTTTGAAAAACATATTCTCTTCTCTGATATGTTTATATGCCAGTCACAAATTGGCCTAATTTGACTTTTGTAACGTCGTTTGGCGTTTAATGTTGAAGCATTATTGTTGTTATTGTTATTGTTGTTGTTGTTATTATTGTTGTAGTTGATAATGTCTGTCTCATTGTTGTTGTTATTCGATAAGTACGTTATTATTTCAAACTGTCATTGTGCGGATATAAACGTTTATCTGGCCGTTTATTATTTTTGACTCTTCTTTCTGTTTTTTTTTCTTTTTTTTTTTTCTTTTGACTGGGGCTTATGAAAGAGCAAGAATTCAAGGATTTCAAATAGTAAGTGAGAACAGAATGTGGTAGTGCATTAAGGACTTGTGTGATGGTGGTGGTGATGGTGTGGGTGAGGGAAAAGTCCCGTACATAATTTGTAAACAAATTTATGCCGACGCCTTATGTGACAAGCACTTGACAGTTGTACATGTCAAAATAGAATAACAAAAACAAAAAAAGAGCAAGAAACGATAGAAAGTAGAAGTAATCCTGCAGTAAAAAACGAAAATCTGTGTATTTATTGAATAAAACAAAAAAAAAAAACAAGAAATTTGTTTTAAAAAGGGAGAAAAAAGGTTTTTTTTTGTAAAACAATTACAAATAAAATGGAATTTTAGGAAATTAATTAAATTCAATATTATTTTAAGACTGTTTCTATAATTTATGAACTTATCCTCATGTTTTATTTATTCTTTCTATTTTTAGGTTCCTGCTACTGCCAGTATTCAAGGTAAGAGGCCATCACTTTTTTTTTTTAACTTCTCCCCACTTTTTGCCTGTTAAGCTTTACAAAATCCATCCCCATTTACATTACATAATCCCGCTTTGTCTTAAGACAACAGCATTCCCCACGTGAGTGGATGGATATGCCAAGTCTGCTTAAATTTTTGCCTCCATTTTTTTTTTCTTTTAAAAAAACCGTAATAATGCCAATCCTCTGCTCATGTCTCATTTCACCACATGTGGCATATTAAACCGTGAAATTTAATGTAAAAAAAAAGAAAAGAAATTCAAGCACCAACGTTGCTTATTTTTTTTTTTTGATAATGTCGGTAATAATTCCGCGTGTTGATGCGAACGATAATGATGTTGATGATAACAACTTAAGAAGACAGATTCACGTGCTTTTCAAGGAAGACATTATTTTACGAGGTATTTTGTTTTCCTTTTATTCTTTTCTGTGAAAATATTTTCCAAACATAAAGTCATAAAAATCAAGCGTGTGTACATATGTGGGAAGATTATTAATGACCTTTAATATGTGAAATGTTATAAAAGATTTGTTGTTGTTGTTGCTCTGCTTTTTAAATTTTAATATAGGAAATATTATCATAATAAATAAAGAAATCTTGTGCATATTGTATATGAAAATAATCAATAGATTTAATGTAAATATACATACATACGTGTACAGTCATGTAACATTTTGCTTTAAGCATTAGAGAACGAATAACGAAAATAAATACAACTTTAGCATTCTTTTTCGTTCCATGCATAAAAATTATTGTTATGAATATGAGGGAATGCATACCTCATTACCCTGAAAACTATTCATTATTGCATACATATCCACATATGTACATACATACATAATTGGCCATTACAATCCTTCATTCAGGATTATGGACCTAGTTTCTCACACCACTTACAATGTGTGCGTTAATTTTTATACATGAGTGGCGCGACCAACAGTTTTAAAGTCGACTCCGAACCACAGATTTTTGAGAAACTTTTCATGGCAATTTTATTTCACTCTCCGAGTTTTTGTCAGAAATCTGCTGAGAGGCGACGAAATATTTTTTCATATTTTTTGTTTTGATGTCCTACTAGACTACGGCGACTACAACTTTCCACACTTTATCTAATTCTCAAAGACCTAATAATTATGTACAAGCATTTGCCAAGTAAAACATGAGAATACGATGGTTAGAAGACCCAATTTGCATGCTTTTGCAGATCTCTATAGCTTTGCGAAAAGGAAACCGACTCAAAAAAGAATGCGTGATTGTGGTATGGGTTTTTCCAAACAAGTCAATTCTTAATAACGATGGAGAACTTGTGATAATTCCATCATAGATTCCTGCACCTATACTCGATTGCTAACGCGTTGGTAGTGAGGTAGAAATGGCTATACCCTCGATGGAGTCATGAGCGGACAGACTTAGTCAGCGCCAAAGATCAGCAATGAATCGCTTTTTCGCTACTCATAAGTACTAATGAAATATTGAGTATGAGTGAGTCAACAGTATTCAAATCCAACTACTCTGATTCATTCGTACTCAGTACAACATTGATTTATAAGTACAAGTTGCAATGAGTATGCGTACAACGTTGACATCAAACTCATAACATTCGAAATATGTTTGATTCATAAGCCTACTCATTTAGATTCATAACTTTTGAAAAATACTTATAATACTCCTAAATGATTCGAGTGGTTCGAATCATTCGTCAAAATTTACAGTCTTAGTTGTTGTTGCATTTACACAAAAAAGAAAAAAGGCACATAAACAAAAAAGACAAAGACAGCAAGCAGAGCAAACATACAACCTTCTAGTGAGTATTTTAGTGTTCGTATGCGAACCATACTTATTTTGCGATTCGTGTATACGATGAGTCATGGAGAGTCGAAACCAATAACATCATACGTATTGTTAAGTATGAGTACCATGAGTATTTCAAACTTTGAATATGAGTAGTATGAGTATGACATTAAAATAAGTATGAATGCGTATACGTATCAGAAATTCTGATTATGATTCGATTCTACTCATCGTTTTGAATACTCATTGCTTTACTCTGGGCAGCACACAGGGCCCATTGTGATACCACAATTTCACATTCTCCCCTAGTCCAGAAAACACTCGGAGCTTCCGATGAAGCGGCTCAGACTATCAATATCCATGCATGACAGTTCATCCAGAATCTCCATGTACTAGGCACTCAGGTGCCTCTTTTTCCTTTGACCAAGTGCCGGTCAAGTGCATAGTAGATGAAGAACAGTCTCATTCTCCTCCTCATCTCCACAGCTTCTGCAGAAATCATTTGCAAGGTGTCCAAGACCAATACGCCTCGCATGCGTTCCTGGCGTTCATTACATTAGAATCCAATGCTCTGATAGCTTGGATTGGCTATCGAAAAGTATGGTGATTTTCCTCCTGTGAACATATTTGTCCACAATAACTTTTACCGCAGCCTTGATTTCCCGCGCATCCGCTTGAAAGACAGTGCAGTGATTCGGTAGCCTTATAGATCGGGATATTCCGATTGATTCCGAATAAATTCCAAGGGCTCCTTCCTGTTTGGAGCCGTCGGTGTAATATTGTATTTGTATGGTACGGAGTCCTAGGCAATACTTCATGGAATTACTTTGCAAGATGCTAATTCTTCTGGATTCCATGTAAACTTCTGTTTAACCCATTCGCTGCCAAGGACGAGTATACTCGTCTTTGACAGAGTATCCCGCACTGCCAAGACGAGTATACTCGTCCTACTTTAAATATATTATAACATGCAGGCTTTTGAATTAGCACATTTTTTTTGGCACAAACATAATATAAATATGTAAAAAACTTGAAAAATACTACAAATAAATTTTTTTTACAAAAATAATACTTTATTTCTTATAGAGAATGATATTTCACGCAAAAATCAACTTCATTGTGTATTTATAACGAAATTTTATATTTTGATACCTTGTCTTCATGATAGGATTTGTAACAAAGTCCAATACATAATGAAGTCCAATACATAAATGGCAATGTGAATGACTTCATATAATTTAGGCTTGGCAGCGAATGGGTTAAAGTACGTTTTACTTTATCTGAATTTTTTTACTATCAATTCACTACAAAACAAAATTTCTTATCCACTCAGTATTTGATCACATTGGTAAAGAAAAGTAGTTGCAGGATTTTTTGCAAGTGTTTTCTCATTTTCTGAGCATCGAGATTTTAGAGTATACATAGTAAATTATTTTGCTTCTATACATAAATGATAATTCCCTTATGTAAGCCTTTCCTTTTCTGTCGTTCGATTGGATTGAAATGAGTGGAAAAAAATACTCTAAGAGTTTAAACTGTTATTCAGCAATTTATTGAAAATGACAAAAAATTCTATGAATTTTCCTTTACAGGGAATTGACCCACATATTATTGAAACGTTTAATAGTATTACCCACATTCACATATAATATTCACATGCAATAAGCATGCATTTACACATGCTACACTAATACAACAGCAATATACCACTCTAATCATATTTATGAAAATCTTTCAAATTTTATTTTCTTACTCGTATTATGATGTATTCTCTTAAAAAGAAAATACGTTTTCAGTGTGCAAATATTTTTGCAACAATTTGTTAAAAAAAAACACTCAAACGCTCACACTCACACTCTCACAAGTGACTGTTCAAAAACATACGAGTATGCATACGACAAAGATGTGTGTGAGAATATGTGTTTGAACAAGAATTAAGTGAGAAAAAGAGAAAACTGTCAAATGCATAAATGTCGTTGTCATTGTTGTTGTTGTTGTTAACTTTTTACATTGACTTTAAGTATCTGCATAAATTTACTTAAAGCAACAACCAACAACAATAACAGAGTAAACATAGGGAAGAGAAAACCAAACTGTATTAACTCGTTCCCACACACACATGCACGCATACATACATATGCTTAGGAGTTCAAATTGCAAATCATAAGAGTACGTAGCTCACTTATAAGTTGTAAACAAAATCATTTCAAATTTTTCTCTCTCTCACACATTATTTCTTTCTCTCTCTCTTCTATACCTTAAATGTGTTAGTCAACAATCGAACATTATCTCACCAAGTAACAGTCGTCAGTGGATTGTTTAGAAACAAAATCTTCCAGTAGCTTTGTCATCATCATCAGCAGCACTCTAGCATCGTTTTTATAAATTTAAGCACAAATATTGTAATAAAAAAGAAAAACTTCTCTCTTCCATCAATTTATTTTATTTTTTTTTTTTTGGAAATTTTGTGTAGGGCTTTAAATCGGGACGAAGGGTAGGGGGTGTTCTATAAAAAAATAAACCTTTTTCCCCGTTATTTTTTATTTTTTTTGTGTGTTGATATTCTTTATTATTCTTTAATGTTTTTGTTGTTCTCTGTTGTTGTCGTTTATGTAACAGTTAAACATCCCTTTTAACTCAAGTGCAGTTGGCATAAGAGGATTATCTTTGGCAACAGCAGCAGCAACGGCAGCAACAACAATAAAGATAATAATGGTTTGAAGTGTTGAAAAGTTTAAGTGTTACAAACGCAGAAACAAGAAAAAAAATGGAAAAAAATTTAAATCTCGAAAAGCGTTTGAAAATTTATTTTCGACATATTCTTTTTTCTTCTTGTTTTTCTGCATTAAGTGTTGTTGTAAACTGTGTTGATAACAAAAAAAAAGTTGCTTTACTACATAGTGCTATACAGTCTGGGGTTGGGTTTGTGCAAATTATTGCCAATTCAAGTTTATTTTTCGTTATAAAAATTGAAGGGAATTTTTATTTTGGAAAATAATTGCAAAACAATGAATGAATATGAATAAATTTGAATTTCTAAAGGATAAAACAAAATTATAAAAATAAAAACTGGAATATTATGCAATTTTAAAAAACACAAACACTTAATTAAAAAAGTCAGTTTCCATCCCTAGCATTATACATACATATAGCGATGCCATTTGCCAATTTTTCCCTTTTTTTCCAAGTTTTTTGAGATGCGAAAAAGTTTTCTGACAAAACAAGTCTTTTCGAAAAATTCAAAATTTCAATAAATTCAACAATAACCCGAAATATTTACATTTTTTAATAAAATATTATGTATTTTATTAGTCCCGGGCAAAAGTAGCAGGGCACCGGTTTCCGGTGTTTCCTTTAAAAATGTTGATACTTTTGTAGAAAACAAGTTTTTTGTAAATAAAGTTTTTTTCCCTGAATTAAAAGTCTCCGTGGTCTAGTAGGTAGTGTTTTGGCTTATTAAACGAAAAGCCAGGGTTCGAGCCCCAGGCTAGATATCAAAATAAAATACAAAAACGATTTCTTCGACGACTTCCTCTCAGCAGATTTCTGGCAAAAACTCTGGGCGTAAATAAAATTGCCATGGAAAGTTTCTCAAAAAATCTGTCGTTCGGAGGCGACTTTAAACTGTAGGTCCCGCCACTCATGTATAAAATTAACACACACAACATAAGTGGTGTGGGAAACTAGGTCGTAATCGTGACTGAAGGGTTGTTGTGACCAATTATGTATGTATGTACGTAAAAAGTTCTTTAAAAAAAATTACTGGCAACGCTGCATACATACCAGAGATCAGCAATGAGTATTCAAAGAGATGAGTAGAATCGAATCATACTCATAATTTCTGATACTTATACGCATTCATATTTATTTTAATATCATGCAACCTCTACTTATATTCAAAGTTCGAAGTACTCATCATATTCATACTTAACAATACGTATGGTGTTGTTGATTTTGACTCTCCATAACTCAACATTTACAAGAATCACAAAATAAATATGATTCGCGTACGAAAACTAAAATACTCACTAAATGGTTGGGTGTTTGCTCTGCTTGCCGCTCAGTATTTTTTTCTTATGGGTCTTTTTCAACTAAGACTGCGAATTTTGATGAATGATTCTTGTCACTCGTATCATTTGTAAGTATTTTTCTAAAGTTATGAATCTAAATGAGTAGGCTTATGAATCAAACATATTTCGAATGGTTTGAGTTTGATGTTAACGCTGTGCGCATACTCATTGCAGCCTGTACTTATAAATCAACGTTGTAGTGAGTACGAATGAAGCAGAGTACATAGTTAAATATCAATATTGTTGACTCACTTATATTCAAAATTTCATGAGTGCTTATGAGTAGCGAAAAAACGATTTATTGCTGAATTCTGAAGGTCTTTTGCAAGGTATCTCTTCCATATCTTTTACTTTTCGTTCCTGAATGCAAAATATACACACATAGCATATATGTGTCATAGGTAGGGAGTTGTCTGATTAGAAAAGAGCCCGTGGTTCAAATCCTGGCTCAAATATCTTGTACAAAAACGAAATATGAAAGAAATTTTCCTTTGTCAACTTCCTGTTAACAGTCTCTTTGTAAAAACTTTGGGAATAAATAAATTTGGCATTAAAATCTTCTTAAAAAAAATCTGTCGTTCGGCAACGACTCTAAACTGTAGGTCAAGCCTCCCATTTAAGCCATCATTCTTTATTAAAGGGTTGTAATGGCCAAAGAAATAAGTAAGTAATCGTTTCATAGAATGCCAAACTTTCAGTTGATATAAATAAGACAGGATACTATGAAACAACATACATACAACAACATAGCAACCCGTAGTTATAGATCAACGTTTTAGTGAGTACGAATGAATCAGAGTACATTGTTAAATTTCAATATCGTTGACTCACTTATATTCAAAATTTCATGAGTGCTTATGAGTAGCGAAAAAGTGATTCATTGCTGATCTCTGACACATACATATATGTATGTATATATACATATAAAATTAAACAGATGCAAAATATCTTTTTTAATGCGAGCATCTTTTGATTCTTCTCTTATTTAATTTCCTATTTTTTGCGCAATTTCTCTATTAAAATAGCAACATTTTTGCTTGGCATTAACATGCCTTATTTTATTAAAAAAAAATACAACAATTTCTGTTTTTGTATACAAAATAAAACAAAGAAATCCTTACATTTCATAATTTCATATTCCACTGACTGACTGACTGACTGACTGTCAGATGTCAATTTCCTACAAAGGATTTCCACGATTTCTTTCGTTTTTGTTCTCTTATTTCCACACACGTCATATGGAAAGAGTAAAAAAAAAATAAATATTGGGAGCATAAGTACGGTTGTATTTCTTTCCTTTTTTTACATCTTTATTGGCTGTTCTTAAGGTCATTGATTTTCTTAAAAAAAAAAAATCCAACAAAAGGCAAGAAAATCTTTACAACGAATTGATTATTTATGACAAGAGAACACGTATTCCGTATGTTTCATATTAACGACCTACTTTGCAGACACACTCTGCTGCTACACATATGCATCACGCTGCTCTTGCCTTTGATGTAGTGCGAGCAACATAAGGAGAGAAGGTGTACATATATGTGTGTGTGTGTGTAAAGTAATGATATTTTCAAAGTGTTGACAGCTGTTAACAGATGTCAATATGACATGCAAAGGCAGAAATGAAGAAAAATGAAAAAGAAATTGAATTTGAAATGAATGATAAAAATTATGTGTTTGGCTTGGGTTTTCTCCGTAATAGGCAGCAAGGAAATTTCTTTCATTTTAAAGGTTAAATACCGTACTTCCCTTAACGTTTTTATACGCTTTAACGTTTTTTTTTTAAGTCAACTCACTTGATGTGGACAATGTTGGAAATATGAAGCACAGAGTTGCTGGAGCAGCAACTGAAATTGTGTTGAATTTTGTGTTGTAAATAAAAATCCTGCTTATCCGACGATTTCTTTTGCTGTAGTAATCTTTGTTCAAGTTAAGCATTTTCCTACTGCCTTGTTTTATGCTTCATTTAACAATTCCTTGGTTTTTTTTGCTTTTTAAAGGGTCCACCAAATAACTTTTTTTTTTTTGAAAATGTTTTAAAAGAAAAACTACCGAATATTTTCTTAAATTTCTTGTTTTTATTTGAAAGTACAATCCTTCCGGTTAATAATTGAAAATAATTTCATTCAAATGGCTGCCTCGGCTGGCCATGCAGTAGCCTAAACCAGAAGATGCCGATTTTGGCAAAAAAAAATCATCTTTTCAGATGAAGCTCATTTTGATCTTGGCGGGTATGTAAACAAGCAAAATTGGAGCACAGAAAACCCGCACGCATACATTGAAAAGCCGACGCACCCAAAACGAGCCACTGTTTGGTGCGAATTTTGGTCCAGAGGCATAATTGGGCCATTTATCTTCGAAAATGAGCAAGGAGTGGACGTTACAGTCAATGGCGATCGTTATCGGGCCATGTCGAACGAATTTTTGTTCACAACAATTGAAGAGGAGGATATTGGCAACATTTGGTTTCAACAGGACGGCGCTACGTGCCACACAGCCGAAGCTACACTCGATGTTTTGCGCCCTGTTTTTGAAGATTGCATTATCAGCCGCAGAGCTGATGTCGTTTGGCCACCTCGGAGCTGCGATTTGACACCGTTGGACTATTATTTGTGGGGTGCCGTCAAAGATAAGGTTACGCCGACAAGCCAGAGACAATTGACTCTTTAAAGGATAATATTCGTGAAGCCATTGGTGAAATACAGCTGCACACAATCGATAAAGTGTGTAATGATAAATTGTACCGATCGTGTAGGCTACTGCATGGCCATCCGAGGCAGCCATTTGGAAGGATTGTACTTTCAAATAAAAAAAAGAAATTTGAGAAAATATTCAGTAGTTTTTTCTTTAAAGCATTTTCAAAAAAAAAGTTATTTGGCGGACCCTTTACTTCAGTTTGCAATTCTTGTTTACGCCTGCATAAAATAGTCCTGAATCGCTTGATTTTGTCGGTAACAAACAATGGAATTTTTTCCCCCACAATAATAATGCTGGCCTGTCTGGCCATATAAAAAAAGACCGTAAACGGCATCATAAACACACCTTTATGTGTGTATGGTATACGGCAATGGATCAATAATCAATAGTTTAAGGCAGGGCTGTAGTTTAAAGTAATATTTCTGGGAGTTTTTGAAAAGAAGAAACTCAAACAAATTGCCTTTTTAAGCCATTTTGAATGATATATCAAGATGGGTCTGACAGCAAATGAGGGAAAAACCAAGTATATTGTTACTAATAATCGTTTAATAATATCGTTTAACAATAAAAAACGATAAACAAAAGCTACCAGCTACACCAACCCAATACACATGAGACAAATACACACTAACACTACGAATACAATGAACGTGTTGATTATCTAAACTTTAGATTCTAAAGCTGCACACACACACATATGTACGACGAACCTGGTTGCGCCTGGTACCAACAACAACATGTATGTGACAAAAAGAGAAAGACAACATAAGCAAAGTCCACAAACAACAATGTATTAGCAATAGAGCTCTCTAGAAGGCAAGATCACGAACCTTCCACTTCAAGAATGTTCGTTAGACTGGTTGTGTCGGACTATAAAAGGGCTGGACAAAGCAGGCAGCAGTCAGTAAGAATTCAGTCAGCCTTGTGTGAAGTTACGTGTGAATAAAATAAGTCGTGGTTGTAAAGATCCAGTGAATACTTGTGTGAACTAGTAAAGTGAATAAACAGATTATTATTGTTGTATCGTTAAGTTGTATACGGTGGCACACAAAAGTAGTGTAATTAATAAAGAGAGTTTAACGGAAATTAAACACATTTGTTTTTACTTTGTTTGCAATTAACGAACTCATATTTAAACGTTTTTCAAAAAGGTAAAAACGTAACAATATGTATGTTGTCGACAAGTAGGTACATGCAGGCGTATAGGATCCCAGATTATGGACGATAACTATACTTTCGTCACATGTATGCTCACTCTTGCCAACAGTTGTTACTATGGTATCAATAGGTAATTGACTCGTGGAGCCTCTCTCGTACGGCGAAACTTATACTCTACAAGTTACTTATCCTTCCCATAATTCTTTAAGGCGCAGGGGCATGGACACTATTACGCACTGATGCAGCAGTCTTGAGGGTATCCGAGAGGTTAATTCCTACGTAAGATTATCGGCCCAGTGTGAGGTGGCAATGATTTTTGCATTCGATCTAATAACGAGCTGTATGAGGACCTTAATGACATGGACGTTATGCAGGACATTAACATCCAGCGGATTTGCTGACTCGGCCACGTTGTTCGGAAAGAAGAGGACGTTCCCGTGAGACGGGTATTTCATGTGGGAATTAAGGGAAGGCGATCTTTATTGAGCTTTCTTAGCAAAGATGACTGTTAATTAATCTTGAATTATGTCTTCTCCCTACAGCTGCAACGCTGCTGCTTTGAATTTTCTCTCTCTATTCTCTTAAGGTCAAGTATTACTACGATATTATTATTACTCTTGTGCTGTTACCAGTTCATTTATGCTTTAATAAATACAAAACCAGCTTATTTCTAAAGAACTATTGTAGCGAAACAGAAAAGGAAACAAAAAATACCTGCAAATATATTTATGGCTGGAGGTACATACATATAAATGTTTATATAGTGAAAGCAGGTTTCAATGTTCATTTTATTATTACTACAGGATATTCACAGCAATGTACAGCAATGGTTTACAATGGCTATTTGGCCGGTAGTAACACATTTCCATGATTATTATTATTTTCATCTCAAAAAAATAATTTCTATTACAACTGGCAGTCTCGTATAAGTTTGTTTATTTATTTAATAAAACGCTAGTGAATGAATGGTCTTAATGGCCAAACAACAAACGCTGGTCATCGTAAAGTTAATTACATATGAGGCGTAAATAAACTGAACACGGTGTTTACAACAAAAAAATAAATTCAATTCAAAGAATTTATGTCCTCTACACCAGGGTCTTGCAAATTAAATTCTTTAAATTTTTAATCACACACATGACATATTTTCAAATACATACATATGTACGTAATTGGTCATTACAAACTTTCAGTCAGGATTACGACCTAGTTTCTCACACCCCTTATGTTGTGTGTGTTAATTTTATACATGAGTGGCGGGGACCTACAGTTTAAAGTCGACTCCGAACGACAGATTTTTGAGAAACTTTTCATGGCAATTTTATTTTTACTCTCAGAGTTTTTGCCAGAAATCTACTGAGAGGAAGTTGCCGAAGAAATAGTTTTTCATATTTCGTTTTGATATCTGGCCTGGGGCTCGAACCCTGGCTTTACACGCACACTACTTACAGGGTGGCTGATATATAATGCAACAAAGTAAAGCGCTATATTTTTTAATTTCATTGTTCAAAAGCAAAAAATGTTGGAAATAACATCAAATTTTACAATCAGTTTAGATTTGTTCGAATTGGCCACCTTTGGTACGAATTATGGCCTTCAAACGGCCAACAAAGCCATCACAGGCTGCACGAAAGTGGCTCTGCGGTATTTTGGCCCATTCCCGGCGAAGCGCCGTCTTGAGATGATCGATACTTTGGTATTTTTTAGTGAGAACCTTACTCTCCAAAATGCCCCAGGCGCAAAAGTCCAACGGATTGAGATCCGGAGATTTTGGTGGCCCTTGTGCGGTAGAAATGAAGCGAGGAACCTCCTTTTTAAGCCATTCTTGGTTGACGCGTGCTGAGTGCGGTGTTGCTGAGTCCTTTTGGAATGTCCATGGTCTGCGGCCGAAATGTTTGTTTGCCCAGGACTTCAATACTGTCTTTAAAACACTTTCCCGATAATATTCGGCATTTATTTTGACCCCACGGTCGATGAATACGAGTGGGGAGCGACCATCGGCCGTTACGGCGGCCCACACCATTACCATCGGCGGCGCTTGAGTTCTGGTGGCCAATCGAAGGCGTAAATTTTCAGCTGACCTCTTTGGCAAGTAAACCCGATCATTTTGTTTGTTCACAAACTGCTCAATTTGGAATGGCTTCTCTTCGGAGAAAACCAAATTCCGTAACTGGCCACTTTCGTGCAAGCGAAGTAACTCCTTGGCTCTTTCCAGTCTAACTTTTTTTTGTCCATCGGTGAGCTCTTGCACTTTTTGGAACTTCAATGGCTTTAGTCCAAGCTCATTTTTCAATATGTGTTGCATCCGTTCTCGCGATATGTTCAGCTCACGAGCAATTTTTCTACCACTGCGGCGTGGATTTTGATCAAATCTGGCCTTCACTTTTCGCATCATTTGTGGTGTTGTTACCGTTTTTTCCGTCCACTTTTTGGACGCGATGCAACACTGCCAGTATCACGATAACGAGCAATGGTACGAGAAACAAAAGATTTATTCACATTTAAATGCTGGAGGGCTCTAACGATTGCCACCTGTGGTTTTCCAGCCAAATATAAAGCAATCACACTATCACGCTTGAATTCCATCACGAATAACTTTTTTTTCTGAATGCAATAGATCAAAATGCTTTTGTAAGCTTGTAAATAATAAAATGAACTGTCACTGGAATAAATCTGTCAGCTGTCAGACGAGCGGTTTACAAATGATAACAACCTGAAGTTGGTTGCAATACATATCAGCCACCCTGTACTAGACTACGGCGACTTTAACATTTTCTAATACCCACAAATAATATCTTTCCTTTTGTATTACCTTTGGTATTCTTTTATGGCAAAGAGGTAGGGCAAGGGGAAGGGCGTTTGTCAAATATCATATTGTTTTGTTAAAATTTAATACAATTACGGCATAAATTTGCCTTAAAAAGTCATCTTATGATTAAATAAAATGATAAGAACGACAACAAAACAACAATAACAACAACAAACAGCAACAAAATAAAATACAAGAAAGAAAAACACAATCAGTCTGTGACATCTTAATAAGTAGAAATTATAGGCGAAAACAACATGTTACACTGTGCGGCATTAAATATTAAAGGAACTCCAACAAACTCACAAAAAAAAACTGGAACAGTGCAGCCAACATAAAATGGGCATAACATTGTGAAAATTATAGAAAACTCTAACGAGTCTCCACTGTTTCTATCGATACAAATCGACCATATGCTTTTATTTCTTTCACTTTTTTGTTGTTGTTGTTGTCACTACATGAACATATGCACTGGCATTATTGTTACGTGCTATTCTCCTAGAGAAAGAGAGAGAGAGAGGAAAATAAGGTAATAATATTACCAAACATATACAGCCATACACATGCATATACGTGTACATTCAAAGAAAATAACGGTACGTGCATGTCTTCCCCTTCACTTCTACTGTCACACTTTCATTTAAAAAAGAAGACTTAAATAAACGCTCATAAATCTTTGAAACACTTTGTCCAACAACTTTTAACGAAAAAGGAACAAACAAAACGAAACAAAACGAAAATAAGAGCTTAAGCAGTCACACACTCGCGCACACACAATTTCATTGTGTTGTAATAATAAAGCATTGATTTCTTATTATGTTTGTTGCTGTATTTGTTATTGAGTGTACCGTAATAGCATAAGTGTATGGCTTTGTTCCTCTCCCTTGCCAAAATTGGTAGAAAATTGTTTGCCAATCTATTTAGAAAAACTAGACAAAAAAAAAGAATACAACAAAAACAACAGATCAACAAAAATAAAATCGTTTAAGGCATCGTTTAAATAAACAAAACAATACAACAACAATTTTATAATATTGCCAATAACGACAGATTTTTATCAAAAAAAAACGAAAAACGAAGAAAACAGATATGCCGAGCCACAGTAAGAAAATAATGAAATTGTTACACGAGAAAAATAAAATTTATTCCAGAATTAAGGCTCCACTCCACTTTTGGTATACAGTCTCACACACTCGTGAATTTAATGCATTGTTGTTAAGGCAAGTTCTGGAAAGGAATGTTTTCCTTTTAGTTTTAAGAAATCTTGATAGAAACGCTGTTATTAACTGCTGTAGGGAAAATGCATTACAAACAAGGCCACACAATTTTGAAAAGAAGAAAAGGAAAAAAGTAGACTTAAATGGTCAAAAAGAAATTAAAAACGTGGCCATTTATTTGTTATATGAGGACCTTTTCAAAATATTGTCACGTTTTTACCTTTTTAAAAACATTTAAAATATGAGTTGATTGCAAATAAAATAAAAATAAATTTGTGTTTAGTTTTAATTAAAATTCGTTATTATCCGCACAATTCCGTGTGCAACTGTTCGCAACTTGATTTGAACAACAACAATTTGCTTTATTTGTTATTCTTCTTTACACTTCTGTAAGCACTAACAACTGTTCCGTAGAACTTTATAACGGCGACCTTTAAACCACGACAGCCCTTTTCACACGCAACACGTCTTCACACAAGACTGACTGTGTGACTGTTACTACTCTTTGCCTACTTTGTCTTGCCTTTTTGTATGCCCACGTAAACAGTCTGATAAAGGTTCTTGAAGTCGAACGTTCGGGGTTTTGCCTTCTCGAGAATTCTATCGCGACCTCATTGTTGTTGTTGTATTTTGTTCACATTGTAACAAGTTCGTCGTATTGTTTGTGTAGCTTTTGTTACATGATGTTAAACGATGTTACACCGTTTCAATTTTCGTACATACATATATAATAGGTCATTACAACCCTTCAGCCAGGATTACGTCCTAGTTTCTCACACCACTTATGTTGTGTGTGTTAATTTTTTACATGAGCGGCGCGGCCTACAGTTTAAAGTCGACTCCGAACGACAGATTTTTGAGAAACTTATTCATGGCAGTTTTTATTTCACACTCACAGTTTTTGCCAGAAGTCTGCTGAGAGGATGTCGTCGAAGAAATATTTTTTCATATTTTCGTTTTGATGTCTGATCTGGGGTCAGAACTCTGGCTTTACGTCTAATAAGCCAACACACTACCTATTAGACTACGCTGGCTTTAGACACTCTTTTTTTTGTCCAATACCCCACTAGGGATCATATGGCTTCCACAAAGCTTCTCTATCTGACACGATTCTCCGCTGTTGTTTTTGCGCCTTCCCATGTCAGGTCATTAAGCCTTAGTTCTTTTTTGTTCTGCCACTGTTTCTTGAGCCTTGGGGATTCCACCCTAGCGCCATTCTTGTAATACTGTCAGGCTTCTTCCACAATGTATGGTCAATCCACCCCCATTTTTCCTTTTTGATCTGCTTCTGTATGGGTTCCTTCTCTGTGAGAGTCCAGAGGTCTGCGTTGCTGATGGTGTTCGGCCAGAATATTCTACATATGATTCTTAGGCATTTATTGATGAATACCTGAAGCTTTTGCGTGATGGTGTTAGATATAAGCCAAGTTACACTACTATATAGTAACGTTGACTTTACATAAGCGTTGTAAAGACGCTCCTTACTCCTCAGATTATGGTTGCCGAATTTTGATATGACCCTTCTGATATGGTTGGCAATGTTGTAATATGTCTTCTGTGGAAACGTTTTTTTATTGACAGGCCAAGATTAAGTCCAATATTACTTGTTAAAATGTCCAGATATTCTTGTTATGCTTGTGTGTAGGAACTCTTGTACAACAGCCGATATGCACATTACATTCTTTTAAGCTTCTGCTTTCGATATTTGAAAATGTCAAAATTTCCTTAAACAAATATTGTATGCCACTCAATAGCAATTTTGTCTCGACATATTGAAAGTTTTTGCAACAAAATATGTATGAGAGGCGCTCTTAATTTTATTTTAAAGTACAACACGTTTGTTAAACGTAAATTCTCAGCGACAGTTTTTAAGATAAAAAGAGATACACTGACAATAACAACAACAATAATAATAAAATAAAGAAATTGTATCTGCTTGAAACGAAAAATTCTATTCTAAAATGAAAAATACAATAAAATTTCAAGTTTAGAACACAATCAAATATGGGAAACAGGTGGAAGTGTAATATGATAATATCAAGTGGGGCTGCTGTAAACACTTACTAGACACACACTCGTATGAGTCACAGTGGAGACAGTGGAGAGCACGTGACACAAAAATTGTTGCAATTTTAAGCCAACAATTATTACATTTCACGAGACAAAAATCCCCCAAACCATAGTCTCTCCCTCTTCAATACAATGTTTCATACACAACGAAAGTATAATGTTTGAATGTAAAACGCTGGCGGCTATAACTCTACGATAAACAAACACACCAGCCAGCTAAGAGAGCAAACTGGTAGACTCTTCGTATGTCTTCGATTTTATTTCGGTAATGTGATCTGCTCTTTACATGCTATGCTGCTGCTGCTTCTCTAAAAATATACTTTATGAGACCATAGAACAGATGATTACCATAAAAAAACTGTCACACATACACACACACACACACATTCTATTCCATTACTTTCTCTGGTATTCATTCCTTGGCTACGAAAACAAGTGTGTTCGTTCGTTTTTTTTTTTATAAAATAGTGTGTCGCACTGTTTTTGTAATTTGTTGGCGACAATCTCTTGTTCTCCTCCTGTTGTTTTCTTCGTATTTTTAACGTTTTAATGAAAAACGGAAGTCGTAAATTTGTCTCAACCAACAAAACAAACAAAAAAAAATTGAATTTTTTTTCTGTTTGAATAACTGAAGTTTAAAACCGGGATACTGTTTCGCTTTTCATACATTCACTGGCGGGTTTTTGAAGTCACGAATTTATGAGAGATGAGACGATTATTAATCTTACCTAAAATGATACAAAAGAAAAAACGAAAATTATGATGAATTTCTTGGGAAAATGATGAATTGATAACAGCATAGAATTTCAAAAAAAAAAACAAACAAAAACAAAAAATTAAAATTTAATGAGAATTTAAACGAATAGCGAGGGTGTAATTAAAAGCTTGGAAAACACATTTTGGGTTAAAAAAAATTTAATTTGTTGAAATTTCGTTCAAAATGCTTTATTTACTTCAACAAATCAAAGAGTTTATCAAGCGTTTGATGAAAAACGAAACATATACCTGAATAGATTGTAAAGGCCCCGGCGGGTCAGAACTTTTCTCTTACAAATTGATGCATATTAGCTTGGTATTAAACTCAGAATATTGTCATCTCTTTCAAAGTTTAGAAACTTATTGCCTACCAAACCCTTGTAATTTTAGGCTGCCAATCCAGCCTCTTATTAACACAGGATATGAGATTTCCTTACTTACTTACTTACTTAATTGGCCATACTTACTTACTTACTTAATTGGCCATAACAACCCGTTTAACGGATTTCGGCCTGCCGCAACACTTCCTTCCAGGCGCCTCTGCTTCGTGCGCGCCTACGCCAGTTGGTCACACCAATCGATGACAGGGCTTCCTCGATTTGGTCCTTCCAACGGCTGCAAGGTCGTCCTCTTCGCCGACTTCCGCAGATTCCCGCATCAAATACCCGTTTTGCCGGCGCATCCTCCTCCATTCGAACGACATGGCCGAGCCAGCGCAGCCGCTGGATATTAATACGCTGTACAACGTCCATGTCGTTGAGGAGCTCATACAGCTCACTGTTGTATCGGATACGGAAATCATCGCCAACTCGCACTGGACCGAAGATCTTGCGCAGTACTTTTCTCTCGAACACTCTCAAGGCCGCTGCATCTGTACTTAATAGGGTCCATGCCTCTGCGCCATAAAGAAGCACGGGTAGGATGAGTGTCTTGTAGAGTGTTAGTTTTGTCGTACGAGAGAGGTCTCTGCTACTCAATTGCCTATTGAGACCATAGTAGCATCTGTGGGCAAGAGTGATCCTGCGCTTGATCTCCAGACTGACATCATTTTTTAGTGGTAACGGCGGAGCCAAGATAAACAAATTCCTTGACCGTATCAAAAGTATAGTTATCGGCCGTAATCTGAGAATCAATACGCCGCGCGTCACTACTCGTCGATAACATATACTTTGTCTTTTGCCCTCATTTACTGCCAAACCAATCCTACTAGACTCCCGTTCAATAGCACTAAAGGCAGCACTAACATCTCGCTTGGTACGCCCTATGATGTCAATGTCGTGAGCGTACGCAAGAAACTGGACACTTTTTTGAAAAATAGACTTCCTCTACTGCCAAAAAAAAGGACACTGAGAGTTAATGAAGTCGTCGTTGGAAGTCAACTTTAAACTGTGTTGGTACCGCTACTCGTGGATAAAATTAACACACTAAACATGGGTGCTGTGAGAAACCAGCCTAACAAAGTGTTTTAACCCTTTTGTACATTAAGGATACTCATCGTTGAATCGATGAACATTTTAACCCTAAAAGGTTACTGTTCGTCGAAGCGACGAAGTTCATTTACTCTTTATCATATTTTTTTTTTATGATTGGCCAAATTTCGCTCTTTTTTTTAATAACTTTAGTTGATAACGAAATCCTGCAGTGAGTAAACGTACGCTAGCCACCCATTTATTCAACCCTGGTTGGTCATTTTTGTCCAGAAAGATTACTCTTCGTTGAATCGTCGAACAATTAAAAAAAAAATTTTTTAACGTCTTCTCACTGCAAGCTTTCATTATCAACTAAAGTTGTTGATAAAAGAGCGAAATTTGGTCAAAGATAAAAGAATTATATGATAAAGAGTAAATGATCTTCGTCGATTCGACGAACAGTAACTGTCCAGGGTTAAACTGTGTTGGTACCGCTACTCATGGATAAAATTAACACACAAAACATGGGTGCTAGAAGAAACTAGGCTATAATCCTACCAAATAATGAATTAAGTAAGTAAGCAAGTTTTCACTAAAATGGATTATTTCCAGCAACAAAGTTGCCATTGGAACAACTATACGATCTTTAATATAAAGGGTCCGCCAAATAACTTTCTTTTTTGAAAATGCTTTAAGAAAAAACTACTGAATATTTTCTCAAATTTCTTTTTTTTTATTTGAAAGTACAATCCTTCCGGTTAATAATGGAAAATAATTTCATTCAAATGGCTGTGTCGGCTGGCCATGCAGTAGCCTACACGATCGGTCCAATTTTTAAGCACATTATCGATTGCGTGCAGCTGTATTTCACCAATGGCTTCACGAATATTGTCCTTTAAAGCGTCAATTGTCTCGGGCTTGTCGGCGTAACACTTATCTTTGACGGCACCCCACAAATAATAGTCCAACGGTGTCAAATCGCAGCTCCGTGGTGGCCAAACGACATCAGATCTGCGGCTGATAATGCGATCTTCAAAAACAGGGCGCAAAACATCGAGTGTAGCTTCGGCTGTGTGGCACGTAGCGCCGTCCTGTTGAAACCAAATGTTGCCAATATCCTCCTCTTCAATTTTTTGTGAACAAAAATTCGTTCAACATGGCCCGATAACCATCGCCATTGACTGTAAAGGCAACTTCTTGCTTATTTTCGAAGAAATTTGATCCAATTATGCCTCTGGACCAAAATCCGCACTAAACAGTGACTCGTTTTGGGTGCGTCGGCTTTTCAATGTATGCGTGCGGGTTTTCTGTGCCCCAATTTTGCTTGTTTACATACCCGCCAAGATCAAAATGAGCTTCATCTGAAAAGATGATTGTCGACAACATACATATTGTTACGTTTTTACCTTTTTAAAAACGTTTAAATATGAGTTCGTTAATTATAAACAAAGTAAAAACAAATATGTGTTTAATTTAATTTCAGTTAAACTCTCTTTATTCTTTACACTACTTTTGTGTGCCACTGTATACAACTTAACGATACAACAATAATAATCTGTTTATTCACTTTACTAGTTCACACAAGTATTCACTGGATCTTTACAACCACGACTTATTTTATTCACACGCAACTTCACACAAGGCTGGCTGAATTCTTACTGACTGCTGTCTGCTTTGTCCAGCCCTTTTATAGTCCGACACAACCAGTCTAACGAACATTCTTGAAGCGGAAGGTTCGTGATCTCGCCTTCTAGAGAGCTCTATTGCTAATACATTGTTGTTTGTGGACTTTGCTTATGTTGTATATCCCCTTTTTTCATATACATGTTGTTGTTGGTACCAGGCGCAACCAGGTTCGTCGTACATATATGTGTGTGTGCAGCTTTAGAATCTAAAGTTTAGATAATCAACACGTTCATTGTATTCGTAGTGTTAGTGTGTATTTGTATCGTGATTTTGTTTATCGTTTTTATTGTTAAACGATATTAGGACGTTTCGATTTATATAACTATATACTTGGTTTTTCCCTCATTTGCTGTCAGACCCATCTTGATATATCATTCAAAATGGCTTAAAAAGGCAATTTGTTTGAGTTTCTTCTTTTCAAATACTCCCAGAAATATTACTTTAAACTACACCCCTGCCTTAAGCTATTGATTATTGATCCATTGCCGTATACCATATACACATAAAGGTGTGTTTATGATGCCGTTTACAGTCTTATTTATATGGCCAGACAGGCCAGCATTATTATTGTGGGAGAAAAAATTCCATTGTTTGTTACCGACAATCAAGCGATTCAGGACTATTTTATGCAGGCGTAAACAAGAATTGCAAACTGAAGTAAAGGGTCCGCCAAATAACTTTTTTTTTTGAAAATGCTTTAAAGAAAAAACTACTGAATATTTTCTCAAATTTATTTTTTTTATTTGAAAGTACAATCCTTCCAAATGGCTGCCTCGGCTGGCCATGCAGTAGCCTACACGATCAGTCCAATTTTTAAGCACATTATCGATTGTGTGCAGCTGTATTTCACCAATGGCTTCACGAATATTGTCCTTTAAAGCGTCAATTGTCTCGGGCTTGTCGGCGTAACACTTATCTTTGACGGCACCCCACAAATAATAGTCCAACGGTGTCAAATCGCAGCTCCTAGGTGGCCAAACGACATCAGTTCTGCGGCTGATAATACGATCTTCAAAAACAGGGCGCAAAACATCGAGTATAGCTTCGGCTGTGTGACACATAGCGCCGTCCTGTTGAAAGCAAATGTTGCCAATATCCTCCTCTTCAATTTATGTGAACAAAAATTCGTTCAACATGGCCCGATAACGATCGCCATTGACTGTAACGGCCAGTCCTTGCTCATTTTCGAAGAAAAATGGCCCAATTATGCCTCTGGACCATAATCCGCACCAAAACAGTGACTCGTTTTGGGTGCGTCGGCTTTTCAATGTATGCGTGCGGGTTTTCTGTGCCCCAAATGCCACAATTTTGCTTGTTTACATACCCGCCAAGATCAAAATGAGCTTCATCTGAAAAGATGATTTTTTTTGCCAAAATCGGCATCTTCTGGTGTAGGCTACTGCATGGCCAGCCGAGGCAGCCATTTGAATGAAATTATTTTCCATTATTAACCGGAAGGATTGTACTTTCAAATAAAAAAAGAAATTTGAGAAAATATTCAGGATTTTCTTTTAAGGCATTTAAAAAAAAAGTTATTTGGCAGACCCTTTATGATTCTTAAATTGATACTTATGAATATGTAATAAGAGCAGAAGTAGTCTGTAAGTAAATTTTTTTTCACAAGATTTGAAAATGGATTGTGTTTTACTAGCCAGCAAGCCAATCTGTTTATATGAACAACATGGCTGTTCATGCGCTCTTTTTACATCATACCCCGGTTATAAATCATTCAATAAAACAAAGCATGCGAACTCAATAAAATTCAATTTAAAAACGTTTTTTCATTTGTCCCAAACACATGCAGATATTTTCTTATGAAAACAAGTTTCGAATTCAGAATGCAGATCCCGAATGATGGCATTGAAAAGTGATTTATTGTGTGTAACTTTATTAAATGGCGCTTAAATAATGCAACTTACTGTTTGAAATAAACTGAGCGCCAAAAGTGAGTAAACACCACAGAAATAATTCATTTTCTTAGGATAGCGAGAAAAGTAAATGAGAATAGTCGAATAAATTTCCAAAAATAAAAAAGTTTATTTATTATAAGTAAACAAAAACAACAATTCATTATAAAGGAACTTTTTTTATACTTAAGAACAAAAGTGTTGACTCACTTATGGCGCTCAGTGTATAATTTTGTTTGCAATCACATTCAAATGAATCCATTCAAGTGCTGCAATAAGTAACGAGCAAGTCAGTCCCCCTAAAAAAACGGCCTTAAATTTAACCAAAAACAAAAAGAAAAAAATAACATTTTAGGGCGATCGTAATTCAATTTCTGTTATAAAAACAACAGAAACAAATACAAAAAATATTTCAAAAGAACGCCACATTTAGACTTTGAACTTGAATTTAATTATTTTAATTGCTTACACAAACAAGTAAACAAATGCGCTGAAATGCTAATGTTCCTCTTAAATGACACTTGAACGGCAACAACAACAGCAACAGCAATAATAATAACAATTTCATTAGAAAAGATTGTCATAGAAAATGTACAATAAATGAAAGGAAAACTACAAATGAAATCATCCAAAAACTGTGTTTAATAATCATAAAATAAATGGCAAATGCTCGCCATTCATTCATTCATTGACTTTTTAACTCTCCTGCCTGACTGCCTGCCTGTCTGCCCTGTAACAAAAGGACAACATTGCCATTTAACATGAATATCATGTGCACAATACCCTTGCTGATGACACTATGTGTACATTTAAACGTTTAATGCAATTAAAACACTTGTTGGCCACAGCAGAAATTACCCTCTAAATTGGCAAACACAAGCAGTTGCGAAAAAATTTGAACGAAAAAAATTTTTTTTAAATTGAATTGAAAACAATCATCAGCAACCATTTCTAAATGAAATTAATAACAAACAGCAAACAAATAGCCGAGCATTTCCATTACAGTCCTTTTTTCCCTCCAAACCAAACAACACTCATACTTTTTTTTATTATTGGGTGGAAATGATATCATCATTGCCGCCATCATCATTGCAAGCTGTGCTGAGATTTAACAAAAAAAAAAAAAAAAAAAAAAACATCGAAGGAAACCCAAACGAAATTGTTTCGTATTTGATAAGCCACATTTAAACGTGTTATTGTTGTTGCTTTTGTATAATAAAATTTTTAGATTGACCATCATCATGCCATTCCATATCTGGTGTAGCATTACATATTGAAGTGTTACAGTGTTACTTAAGGGATGCATTAAATCGAACATACAACAGAATTATCAAAAATCTTAAACTCCCCATTGGCAACAAACCTCTCCATAAAATAAAAGAAATTTTACAAAGAAAATCTCAAAAAAAATGAGAATATCTTCAGGAATTTCAAGAAAATGTGATTTTAATTGATGTCTTTACATACATTTGTACATAATTTATCATTACTACCCTTTAGTCAGCTTGATGGACCTAGTTTCTCACACCACTTATGTTGTGTGTGTTAATTTTACACATGAGTGGCGGGACCTACAGTTTAAAGTCGACTCCGAACGACAGATTTTTTTTTACTCTCAGAGTTTTTGCTGGAAATCTGCTGACAGGAAGCCACCGAAGAAATATTTTTTTTTTCATATTTTCGGTTTGAACCGTGGCCTTGTGTCTAATAAGCCAACACACTATCTACTAAACTACAGTGACTTTCTGTCTTTACTATCTGACTGTCTTTACATAGACGGTACTTTTCTATCTGCTATTCAAGATAATTTTAGTTTTAATTCCTACAAAGGGTTAGTATATCAGAATTCCTTGTCTTCAGTAAGTTGTTTCATTGCTTCCAGCTCTTGATACTTCCATCACATTGTCATTCCTGTGGCTAATTGTTTTGAATTTGGTATTCTCGAGAACAGAAGTCGACGTAATCTAGTACGTAGTGTGTTGGCTTATTAGACGTAAAGCCAGGGTTCAAACCCCAGGCCAGACATCAAAACAAAATACAAAAAGTATTTCATCGGCAACTTCCTCTCAGCAGATTTCTGGCGCAAAAACTCTGAGAACAAAATAAAATTCCCATGAAAAGTTTCTCAAAAATCTGTCGTTCAGAGTCGACTTTAAACTCTAGGTCCCGCCACTAATCTATAAAATTAACACACTCAACATAAGTGGCGTGAGAAACTAGGTCGTAATCCTGACTGTAGAGTTGTAATCACCAACTATGTATGTATACTCGAGAACAATTGGGGTTCTCGTAAAAAATTTAAAATTCTAGGTTTCTGCTCTTTTACCCAAAGATATGTATGTTTAAAAGTCTTGTTATGTTTATAACTTTTAAAAAGCGTTTAAAATATAAGCTCGTAGATTGCAAATAAAATAAAAATAATGATTAGTTTTAATTAAAATTCTTCTGTGTGCCACTGTTCACAACTTTATGTAAACAACAACAATTGCTTTGTTTGTTATTCCTCTGTTTATACCCCTTTGCATAAACAATAACAATTACTAGACAATTATTCGAGAGATCTTTGTAACGAAGATCTTCAAACCACGATTACTCTCTTTAAACACACCGTGTCTTTACACAAGACTGACTGAACTTTACTCACTCAGTCGTATGCATTGCCTGGCCTTTTATATGGCTGAGTAAACAGTCTGATGAATGTTCTTGTAGGCGAATGTGCATGACTTCGCCTTTTCGTAATCTCTATCAATGTAAACATCGTTGTTTACATTTATTATTATAGTGGCATTGGTGTATTTTTGTTTACATTTATTCTTGTAGTGTTTTTGGTTTATTTTTGTTTACTTGTTTACCATATTTTACTTTTATGCTGATGTTTGTTGTTATATTAAGCAGTACGATAATTTGTAAACAGTTTTGTTTACTGCATTGTTTTGTTTTTGAAGCTTTTATTTCTAATTTTAATGTTAAGTGATGTAAAAGCAAAACACCAGTATCTTGATTTTTCATTTTCGTAACATTATTCTATAGAAGTCGCCGTAGTCTAGTAGGTAGTGTGTTGGCTTTTTAGACGTAAAGCTAGGGTTCAAACCCCGGACCAGACATCAAAACAAAATACAAAAAGTATTTCTTCGGCGACTTTCTCTCAGCAGATTTCTGGCAAAAATTCTGAGAATGAAATAAACCTGCCTTGAAAAGTTTCTCAAAAAAATCTATCGTTCGGAGTCGACTTTAAACTGTAGGTCCCGCCACTCATGTATAGAAATTAACACACACAACATAAGTGGTGTTGAGAAGCTAGGCCGTAATCCTGACTGAAGGGTTGTAATGGTCAATTATGTTATGTTATGTAATACTATTCTTGTAAGTGGACTCACTGTATTGTGATACCATTCTTGGTTAATCTCCTACAGGCTAACTAGAGCATCATGAACATATGATGCTAAATTTCTGAACAATGGCACCATAATGAATCAAACAATTTAGTGAGTAGCTTGCCGTTTATTTGTAAGCTCACTTGGTAGGCATATGGCCCATTGTGGCCCAAATAACTTATTGAAGTTTTTTTTTTACAATAATTATTTCGTACTTCATTTCGTACTTCATGCACATCTTGCATTTACCCAACATTTTAGAGCCGAGATTAATGTCAGGATGCCATTTTATTAGCGTTTGTATTGATGTAACGGTAATTCAAATGGTAAGCATCATTTGTAGGACATGGAAGTGTATGTACTGCCATCACATTTTTTATAAAATGGGCAATAAAATCTCTGTTCTCCTCTTATAATTAAATTTAAAACTTCAACTGAAAAACTGTTTACAAAATCGTAGAATTCAAGTTGTTCTTGTAGTTTCTCTCTCTCTCTCTCTCTCTCTCTCTCTCTGTACAATATTTGCGGTTTAACAGACACGAAATAATAAAACTTTTCTAATGCGACACTTTTTAAGCACTTTAAAAACATTAAAAGTAACTAAAATGTTGAAGGGGGGTGGTGGTATGGTGAGGGAGGGGGAGTGAGAAAAACATGGCATAAAACATTTATTATCGCAATTGCGTAAAGAAAAGTTTCGCATTAAAATTAAACAAGAGAGATACGAAACAACATACACAACAACATACACTAGGATGAATTTGCAATAAAAGTTTAAACTTTTTAAAAGGCTTCTCTAAATCAAAGTTGAATTGCGAGAAAAAAACTAAAAACAAAAACAAAAATAGAGAAGATAACTTAAGGAAAGAGAACAAAATAGATGGGAAGTAGAACTCGGGGGTATTTTAAAATGTAAACGCATTACAAAATAAAATTCGTTGGTGGATTGGCGGTGGCAATAGTATTGATGGCAGTGGTGATGGTGTTGGTTTAAAGGTTTGTGGTCTTTTGGTATTAGAATATGCAATACCATTACCGGCAACAACAACAACAACAACAACACAAATAAAACGGAAATTAAACTTGTTTTCCTTGAATTTTATAGCATCCTTCAGAATGAAGTAAAACAAGTTGAAAACAACTGAAACTCTCTCCCTCCCTCTCTCTCTCCCTCTCTCTCTCTCTCTCTCTTTCTCTCTGTGTACTTTTTAACACTATTAACTCGATAGTGAGCCAAGAAAGAAAAAAAGGAAAGAAAAGTAGCAGGAAGTAAACAGTTATGCTAACGCCAATGCCACTGCCAACGAAAAGAAAAGTTTAACCGTTAACTGTGAATTATTGATGGCATCCAGCAGATGTTACATTTCCCAAATAGAAATCAAAGCAGAAGAACAAGAATGCTTGCAACTAAAACTATAAAAAAGAAAAAGAGAAAATCACAGTTTCTTCTCTCTGTCTCTCTTTCCTTTTCCTTGGCATCGATTTCTTGCCACTGTCAATGGTGAGAACAACGAGTCAATTCGAAGACATTAGCCAAGTTCAAGTTGTCAATTGATTTCGTAATACGAAACCCCATTTAAGATTTGTGGCCCGGCTAATGGAAGTGAAGTGTAGTGCTTAAAATTGATGCCAGTGCATGCGTGTGTGTGTGTGTATTATACTTGAAAAGTTTTTCAATTCTCTAGAGTTCCTTCCCCGCTCTCCTGTGCTTTATAAAGCATTGCATTGAAGAGGGTGGGTGTATGCATGCATGTATGTATACGGTTAAGGATATGGCAAATGAGTATTTGTTGTTGTTATACAATATGTTGCATTTAGCGCACGTGTCTAAATGCACGTGTTGCATATTAGCGTTGATGTGATGCTGATGCCACTCTTAATGCTTTTGATTTCCTATATAAACATGGGAATAGCAGTGAAATAAAAACATTTTAAAAGAAAAAATCTTAGAATTCTTAATAATTTTAAGGATCACGGATACTTTTCTTAAAAAAAAAATTGAAAAATAAAATTACATTTGCGTAAATTCTTAAGTGGGGCTAATTGTCACATGCTGTCCTACTTGAGTGGCTTTTTAAAGTAAACCACAATGCACTCACATTAAATAAATACTTGAAATGGAACTTAGGATAATGCATTCAGGAATTTAGAAGTGTTTCAATTGCTTCATTTGAAATAAAAGTTTCAATGTGTAAACTGTATTAAAATTTAATTAATTGGTCATTATTGCAACCTTTTAGTCAGGATTATGACTTAGCTTCTCATGCCACCCCTGTTGTGTGCGTAAATTTTATACATGAGTATCGTAGGCCTGCAGTTAAAAGTCGACTACGAACGACAGATTTCTTTTAAGAAAATTGCATGGCAATTTTATTTCATTCTCAAAGTTTTCGCTTAGAAATCTGCTGGAATTCATAATTTGTCTAATAGATGGCATCTCGCGTTACTTAAGTGTGATTGCATCAGATCAGCTTGTGATTAAGTTCTGTAGCTGATTTATGTTCTCGTTGCCATTACTTTTCCCTTACCCGCTACAGTCCGGACTGTAGTGTGTACATGTCCCTACGTAATGGAGACGAGCCCTCCGCGGTCGGGTGAGGGTGGGTTGGTGTGAGGCCGGGGAGGTTCGAAATAAAAAAAAATCAGATATGCACCTTTATTGCGTAAATCGCAATAAACGCCATTATTGAGCTCAATATTTCATATAAAGTTTCAATTAATTATACGCAAATTGTTATAATATTGAGTAAAACTTAAAATGCAGCACTGTTATAAGTATATTCAGTAGGCATATTACAATTTTCCGAACACTTTCTCTTGATATTTGACAACTCAAATGCCAACAACGATAAATAAAAAGAAAATAAAATAAAAACAATGTTATTGAAACAATCAGATGTCAAAAGAATATTGAATAAGCAGCTGAACTGCGTATATTATTATGCCTGAACACTTAAAATATTATACTCAATAAACCGAATATTGACTCAATATAAGTGCATAGTAAAAGTTATGTTAGAATGATAAGCCATGCAGTAGCCTACACGATCGGTCCAATTTTTAAGCACATTATCTATTGTGTGCAGCTGTATTTCACCAATGGCTTCACGAATATTGTCCTTTAAAGCGTCAATTGTCTCTGGCTTGTCGGCGTAACACTTATCTTTGACGGCACCACACAAATAATAGTCCAACGGTGTCATATCGCTGCTCCGAGGTGGCCAAACGACATCAGCTCTGCGGCTGATAATGCTATCTTCAAAAACAGGGCGCAAAACATCGAGTATAGCTTCGGCTGTGTGGCACGTAGCGCCGTCCTGTTGAAACCAAATGTTGCCAATATCCTCCTCTTGAATTTTTGTGAACAAAAATTCGTTCAACATGGCCCGATAACGATCGCCATTGACTGTAACGGCGACTTCTTGCTCATTTTCGAAGAAAAATGGCCCAATTATGCCTCTGGACTAAAATCCGCACCAAACAGTGACTCGTTTTGGGTGCGTCGGCTTTTCAATGTATGCGTGCGGGGTTTGTGTGCCCCAAATGCGACAATTTTGCTTGTTTACATACCCGCCAAGATCAAAATGAGCTTCATTTGAAAACATAATTTTTTTTTGCCAAAATCGGCATCTTCTGTAAGTCGATCGCAGGCCCACTTAGCGAAGCGAAAACGCATTGGATGGTCAATTGGCTTCAACTATTGAACCAATTGGACTTTTTATGGCGTCATACTAAGGTCTTTATGCAAAATTTGTCTCAATGATGTCTCCGAAATGTTCAAATTGTTGAGAACGACGGTGAATTGATGTTGATGGCGCTTCACGCACTTTTTCTGCCACAGCAGCAATATTCTCGGGTGTACGCACTGTTTTTGGCTTTTCACGCTTTGGTTTATCGATGAGGATGCCAGTTTCTTTCACTTTTTTCACAAGATAACGAACATACGGAGCTGACGGTGCTCTTCTCTTCTTCCAAAATCCGTACGCAATTTTCGCACACATTCTGCAACATTACCATGATTTTCAAAGTAATGTCGCAATATTTCCCAGCGTTGTTCAAGCGTATACACAACCATATTCGTTCATCGGAAGGATAAAACCAATTATCTGTCAAATCAGACATTAGCTAAGTGTTACCATTCACGAAATAAGCAGTAGTTGAAAAAAAAACGTTAGATGGTGGACCCGTATTTATTTTTATTTTGTTTACAATCAACGAACTCATATTTTAAACGTTTTGAAAAAGGTAAAAAACGTAACAATATTTAGAGAATCGAAAGCAGAAGCTAACAACACTTTATTGTAGAAAAAAGTATATGTTTCGTGTGAAACTTTGATTCTCTTCTGATCATTAAATTAGCAGAGAATATAATTTAAATTGTAAAACTAACACAATAAATAAATTGCCAATAAATATCTAAAATTTTATAAAACTCTTTAAGAAACTTTCACTTTTCGAATCATAATTCCAATCCATTTAATCTCTTGTAAAATAAATAACAAGAGTGTGTTTAAAAAAAATCAAAGAAAAACATGAAAAATATGGAATTTGTCATACAAAATCTATACTAAAACTGATATGCATACTTGTGTATGTATGTGCATATGTACGTGCATGTGATAATGTTTAAAATATTTAAGAAAACATTTCAAATCCATGAACGAGTACGTACAATATACGATGACACTACAGAAGAAAGGTCATGTGTTTACAAATGCAGCGATTGGATGTCGAAAAACAAAACTTATGACATTTCATTGTGCATTTCGATGGATTTTAATTTGAAATATTTTTTCTTTTTTTTTTTATAAAAATAAAGTCAAAAATTAAATTCCAAATCATGTGTACATAGTACGCTCCATTCGATTAGAAATTATGATGTTAAACATCTGTGATGCCATAAATTCGTTGTTATAACATAAATCTGCTTGCATTTCAATTCAAACTGATGGTTAAAATCGTTTAAATCGTTTCTCTTTTGCGTTTGTCTGTCCTCTTTGTTCACTAAATTACAGATAGTGAGTGAATATTGATCTGTCTGTCTGTCTGTCTGTCTGACGTCCACCCCTCTTTGTGCTGCACTTAACCACTGTTATTCCTTTGAAACTGAAAGATATTTTTATACCCTGTACTTACACTCATACGTTCACGTATTTGAATGCATTTTCCTGGGTCCTCGACCCTTCCCTCCCTCCGTATGTATTAAATTCCATTAAAATTTCTTCAATTTTTATCTCTGCATTGTGAGCGAGTATCGTTCATGTAACTTCATTTGCAGCCTTGAAAAACTGTTCGTTCGGTTTGGTTGCCGTTGCTGATGATAGTGGTAGTGGTAGTGGTGATGGTGTGTTGTTGGTGTTGTTGTTGTATTAATTTGTTGGGTGCAATGTTTTCAAAATAAAATATTATGTGGACTTAAGGCTTTAATTCCCCAGCGCTGGGATTGTTTAATTTTCTCAATTTTCCCTGTGTGTTTTTTTTGTTTGATTTTATTTCTCCTGTTGGTTTTTTGTTTGTTATTTTCTATTGGATTAAATTGTTATAAAATGATTTAAAAAGAGATTTTTGTGGAGAATAAGAAATATTTTGTTTTGTTTTTATAAAAAAAAAATTAAAACAAGTCCTGGGGTATTTTCCCTTACATGCATGCCAACGTGTCATGACGCTGGGCCTTACTGTTGTATTGTGATAATTCAGTTTCTGGGAAACTTAAACAGCTGCATTACACTGTTGCAACAAATAATCTACGATGTCTTAAATTATCAAGATAGCGATCAATTTATGAAACAAATAACAAACGAAAGAGAAATGTGGCATTTAAAACTTGTTGTAAATATCTGTGTTTAAGTGGCAATCATTCTCTAATCCCACTTAATCCAGTCGTATATTTTATTTGAAAATATTTTGTTTTCATTTCCAAAGTAAATATACATACGTAGACAAAATTTGTTCGATCATAAATTTAATTGTATTTCAAAAGGTGAGAAAATTTCTTGGAAACGTTTAAATGCGATCCCATTAAGCACTTAAGGGTGTTTCAAAGCCATTAAACAAGAAATTTTATTTTATGAAACGAAATCAATTAAGAAAACATTTGCGGACATTTATGCAACCCCCTATCACTATCTGTATTACAACATACCTGCATTCAACTGAAGTCGCCGTAGTCTAGTAGGTAGTGTGTTGGCTTATTAGACGTGAGGCCTCGGTTCAAACCCCAGACCGCAGAAAAAACAAATAAAAACGCACAAAGCCATGTGTTTCCCCGTTTTTCGCAAATGTTGAAACGAAGTTTTCGTTTTCTGTAAACGCATATGAGAAAAAAGTGTTGCTCTTCCCACCGTGTGTGTGAGTATGTGTTGGCTTATTAGACGTAAGGCCTCGGTTCAAACCCCAGGTCAGGCATCTCCAACTGAACGAAATAAAAAATAGAAATATTTTCTTCGGCGACTTCCTCTCAGCAGATTTCTAGCAAAAACTCTGAGATTAAATAAAATTGTCATGAACAGTTTCTCAGGAATCTGTCGTTCGGAATCGACTTTAAACTGTAGGTCGCGTCACTCATATGTAAAATTAACGCACACAACATAAATGGTTTGAGAAACTAGGTCGTAATCTTGACTAAAGGGTTGTAATGACCAATTATGTATGCATTCAACTGTAGGGCACACCAAATGCTGTTTGGAAGTTTGGAATCGAATATCTATCTTGAGCTCCGTAATGGATCTGTTAACGGCAAGAGCTCTTCATCACAGTGACCATGCTTACAGGTCATTGTGTTATGGGTAGACACGCGGAAAGGATGCGGCTCCCATTTAACGACTTCTGACGTGGATACAGATCCGCTGAGGAAGAGGAGACTGTTATTCACTTTCTTTGTCAGTGCCCATCTCTTGCGAGATGCAGACAAAGGTTATTTGGTTCTCCATTTCATGTCAGCTTGACTTGAGCTATCATCTATTGATGTCAAGGATATAGCTTCGTTTCGTTTATCAAACTTTCTGGCAGGTTTTCCAGCGTGGAATAGTCGTGATTTTGATGAGCAGCCTTTGCGCTGACCAACATCTTCCTCTTCCCTGATTTTGTTAGAACTTGGTCAGTGCAGAGACTGCGTTCGTCTGTGGCATCACAACGGCCTGCTATTTGTGCTCAAGTTAGCTTTTTGATATCAGAGCTACCACTCCGACCTAACCTAACCTAACAAAGTTGAGTTAAAGTTCAATATTGTTGACTCACTTATATTCAAAATTTCATGAGTGCTTATGCGTAGCGAAAAAACGATTCATTGCTGATCTTACGATCTTAATTTGGTAAACAGAACGAAATACTGATGCTTACTTCGTCTAATAGAATGCAATCGAATGAATGAGCGAGTTCAGTAAGAATAGAAACGAAAGTGCAGCTTAACGCAATCTGAATAGCCTAGATATCACAAGAGGTTTATAAAATTTAGAGGGTACTATATGAGGAGACTCTAAATACATACGTGCATAATTGGTCATTACAACCCTTAAGTCAGGATTACGACCTAGTTTCACACACCACTTATGTTGTGTGTGTTAATTTTATACATGAGTGGCGGGACCTACAGTTCGAAGTCGACTCCGAACGACAGATTTTTTGAGAAACTTTTTCATGGCAATTTTTTATTTACCCTCAGAGTTTTTGCCAGAAATCTGCTGAGAGGAAGTCGCCAAATAAATACTTTTTGCATTTTGTTTTGATGTCTGGCCTGGGGCTCGAACTTTGACTTTACGTCTAATAAGCCAACACACTACCTACTAGACTACGGCGATATCAGAGCTACCCCTGCGACCTAACCTAACCTAAGAGCTCTTCGTAAGATATGCCGATTTGAACCGACAAATTTTATATGGCAAGTGAAGTATTTTGTAGGTTTTTAAAAAACTTTTTCACAACTTTATTGCATAATTGTAAATTCATTCAAATCACATAAGGCCAGTAGTCTCTGTGACAACCACATCCCATTATCAAAGCCAAACACGTAACAGCCGAGAACCTTTCATATTAAATCAGCTGTATTAACCTAATGAACCAACATTTTTCTCTTATTTCGGTTCCTCTTTTTTTTCGCCCAATATTCTGGCATAACAAATTGAAGTTTCATCATCAAGCAACGGCTCCATGTCATCATTTGTTAAAGGAACCAAAAAAGAAAAAAAAAAAAGAAAAAGAGAACAAGAGGGGGGCCTTACCTAAAAGTTCCTACAAATAATAACAAACAAATATACGTCGTAACAATTTGTGGCAACAAAAACAAATTACTTAATCCACTTACAACACAAAACTTTACAAATTGAAGAAAATCTGTGTAATGAAAACAAAAACAACAAAAACAACAAAAACAACAACAACATCTATAACTACAAAACAAAACAATATTAAAATATGTCAACAACAAAAAACAAACAAACAAAATTAAATGAAATAAAATTAAAAAAAAAAAAAAAACGAAAATAAAAGAGACGAACAATTCTAAGCAAAAAAACATCATTTCATCAACTAAATGACTTGCCATGCCATACAGCTGCTTTGCTGCTACAGGAACATGGCAAGCAAAAATGTCATTGAAACACATCAAAAAAAATTTTTGTTGAGGTAATACACAACGACAACAACAACAGCAACAATTACAATAAAAACTAAAACAAAAAAATATAAAGAAATCCCTTACAAATCAAACAACAAAGAAAAAAAAGAAGAATTTGTGAAAACCAAACCAAAATAAATTAAAAAAAAAACAAATATTGGAAGAGTATCCCCAGAAAAAAACCAAAAAAAGAATGAAAATGTGTTCTGATGTTGATTCCATTGCTAAAATAATACGAAAAAAAATTGGAAAATCATGCAACAAACGAAATGAATGATGATTTCCAACACATTTTTTCTTTTCTTCATCTACTTCTTCTATGTCTTCTTCTTCTTTTTCTGCTATCAAATAGAGATAAATGAACGAATGACCGGAGCGGCTATGACATGATGGACCGACAATCTGTAATAAATCTGCAAAAATTCATAAACATTACATTGATTACAACAAAACCAATAAATACAACAACAAGTACAAACTGAAATCCAAATATAAACACATTGTCAAGGTTCCTTGCAATAAACGAAAAACAGACTCGAAATGAACATTTGAGGCTCATCTCTATCTAAGCGATATTGAACGTTTCATTTTACAGACTGCAGGGGTAAAATTAATTTTTTTGTGTCTTTTATTTTGCCTGACGTCTGCAGAAAAACCCACAATTGGAATTTGAAAAGTGGCAACAATTGTTCTCCACTAAACATTCATTCGAAGTATTCAAAGTATTCCAAGTAGAAATTGTAAAAGAAATTGATCAAATCATTTACATTATTCTACAATAAGAAGTGATTGAGCAAACGAAATATTATTACACTCAACGAAAACGCTCAGTTAACGAAGCAAATATCTCACAAAAGAAAAGAAATCATTTTGTGCAAGTTTTGACATTTTAAAACCTACAGAGATCTGGTTTCCATAAAACGTTCAAAAGACCAATCAACTTGCACCCTCTATTCACCAATTAATACGTAGTTGGACAGCTCGGTACAGAGCAATGCCTTACATTGATTCTTTACATTTGAGCTTAGTTTTCTTGCAAATAAAAAACATCTGCAATATATTCCTTTCTGGGCGCTGCCTGTTAGGACACGGCATTCAGCTTTGGGGCAGTGCTTGCGCGTCTAACGTTTTGAAATTACAAAGAAGACAGTCCAAGCTTTTACGACAAATTGTCTGCGCTCCATGGTATATTCGTAACGACAATATCCATAGCGATCTCAACATTCCTACAATTCAGGAAGAAATTAAAAAATTCGGCATAAAATACGTCGGTAAACTAACGATTCACCCCAACGCATTGGCAAGGGACCTGCTTCGATTCGACGGCCATCAGAGGTTAAAACGAACTGACACATTGAGTCTCCCTCGACGGCTGCACTGACCCTAACTTTTAATGTAGTATTATTATAAGATTTGAATACAATATATAGTTAACACGCTGGTGCTAACTATTAACCTTTAAAACTAGCTTTAAGATTTGAAAACTATTCTAAATTTCTTTAGGAAAGATTCAATAATAATAATAAAAAAAAGCCTGTTAGGAAAGACGTGTATTAAAATCACCAGCAGCATTTTTAGACATCTGTAACATACTGTTTGCTCAACATCTCTGCTTTCCAAACAAATCTTCATAGTCTTGAATTATAAGCTTTCTGCTGACAATCAAATATAACAATCCGCAAGTACATACAAGCCTTCAGTCAGGATTACAACCTAGTTTCTCACACCACTTATGTTGTGTGTGTTAATTTTATACATGAGTTGTGGGACCTACAGTTTAAAGTCGATTCCGAACGACAGATGTTTGAGAAACTTTTCATGGCAATTTACTCTCAGAGTTTTTGCCAGAAATCTGCTGAGAGGAAGTCGCCGAAGAAATACTTTTTTTGTATTTCCGTTTTGATGTCTGGCCTGGGTTTTGAACATTGGCTTTACGTCTAAAAAGCCTACACACTACACACTAGACTACGGCGACGTCCGTTATGTTATTTGAACGACATAATAATGAAATATAAGCAATGAATATATTAAATAAATTACTGCTTCCAGTGCTGGAGGAAAAGTACTCGAATATAATTTAAGGCACCTCTTGCGCTGCATGTATTTTATATAATAATGAAACGTATTATACGAGAACTTAATGTCGAAATAATCAAATGTCTAACGGATTTAAATATTGCGATTGCATTGGTTTCCGCACACATGGCGCATAGAAAGCACTGCTCCACATTAGAGATCAGCAATGAGTATTCAAAAAGATGAGATGAGTATGAATCGAATCATACTCATAATTTCTGATATTTATACGCATTCATAAATATGTTATTATCATGGAACATCAACTTATATTCCAAGTTTGAAGTACTCATCATATTGGCTGCCTTAAAAAATGTATCAATACAAAGTTTGTATGCAGTTCTACTACGGTATATAAACTAAGTAGATATGCCAAGTAACCAAACAATGCATCAACTATAAATCCGATGCCTGATTGCTTTTTGACTGCGTTAGAAGTACACATTGACAACGTTTTGAAATAGAATACATTGTATATAAGTATTTTGTACAGCGGCATTATGAAACACGATACTTTGTTCAAACACAAAGCAACTAACATTTTGGGAGACAGCCATTCATACTTAACAACACGTATGATGTTGTTGATTTCGACTCTCTATGACGCAACATATACACGAATCACAAAATAAGTATGATTCGCTTACGAACACTAAAATACTCACTAGACGGTTGTGTGTTTGCTCTGCTTGCTGCTGTGGCTTTTTTGTTTATGTGCTGTAAAATTTTTATGAAAGATTCAACTCACTCGAATCATTTATAAGAATTATGAGTATTTTTCTAAAGTTATGAATCTTTAATAAGTAGGCTTATGAATCAAACATATTTCGAATATTATGAGTTTGATGTCAACGTTCTACGCATACTCATTGCAACCTGTACTTATAAATGAACGTTGTAGTGAGTATGAATAAATCAGAGTACATAGTTAAATTTCAATATTGTTGACTCATTTATATTCAAAATTTACTGAGTGCTTATGAGTAGCGAAAAAGGATTCATTGCTGATATCTGATTGACGTCATACTCAACTCTGCTTAAGAAAAAAAAACTGTTGAGGTAGCATTGCAAAAGGCCGTGAAAAAGAAAATTGAGTGCTTATGAGTAGTGAGAAAAACGATTCATCGCTGATCCATAAAATTTTTTCTTCACAAGCTCGTACGTTTTTCGTAAACTGTAATGAATAATGAAGTCGCCGTGGTCTAGTAGGTAGTGTGTTGGCTTATTAGACGTAAAAGCCAGGGTTCAAACCCCAGGCCAGACATCAAAACTATTTTTTCGGCGACTTCCTCTCAGCAAATATCTGGCAAAAACTCTGAGTGTGAAATAAAATTGCCAGGAAAAGTTTCTCAAAAAACCGTTCGTTAGGAGTCGACTTTAAACTGTAGGTCACGCCACTCATGTAAAAAATTATCGCACACAATATAAGTGGTGAAACTAGAAACTAGGTCGTAATCCTGACTAAAGGGTTGTTAATGACCAATTATGTATGTATGTGTGTATGTATTGATCCCCATTAAGGCCGTGTAGCCTTTTGATAAGAATTTCTAGCCCAGAATCAACGTTCTGAACATCTACGGCAGCTTATATGTATAAATCTTTATTACCGCTGATGCGATATACAGATTCCACTTCGTGTAAAACATTTACAAAAATTGCCAGACTTCTTTAGGCCGGGATTCGGCGATCATCCTTTATCAGTTTATTTACTACTTCAAGGTTTTCAATTGTAAGCTATTTTAAGTAGGTTGTCCATATAGGGTTTCGTCATTACAATCTTCTCGGCAGTTTTAAAAATTTATTTGTTTTGGGACTACCACAGTTTCAAATTTTTTTAATTTGCAACAAATTGTCGAGCCTTTTTTACAACAGCGCAAAGAAACAAACAAAAGGTGCTCTTGGTGGCAGGAATAGTGATCAAATATGCGAAAAAAAATTCGTTTTGCTTTTTAAAAACTTCTCGTACACTTTCAGATGAAATAATTTCTTCCAGTGTAGCCCGATAAAAGTCAAATCAATTTATTCATTTGCCAAAACAAAAAAACCCCTCTCGATGACATTGAATGCCTGCCTGGTAACTGCGTTGTTTTCAACTTCTTCAGTTGCTTTGATGACTTGTTCTGAAGTCAATTGTAAATTCGTTGATATTTTTTTTGATGTCCTTCTAATAAATGTTGCAACAATAAAAAGACGAAAAAAAATTTGAAAAGAGGTGACAACAACAGTAGTTACGGCAATCGCTTCTTCTGCTTTAACCTGCTGCTGTATCATGCACATTTTTTATTCCATCTCCTTCACTTTATCCAAGTCATCAAGAGTCATTTCGAGTCATTCCTTGTTATTCTTGCTCTAAATTGAGTCCATTTTTTGATTTCGTTTTTTTCTTTTTCTCTTGTTTCTTTTGTTTTTGATGTCACAGTTGATCTTTGGCCACTTTTCACATTCAGTCATTGAATATAGTTCCGTTCATTTACTTAGTTTTACTACTTTTTTGTTGTTGTTGTTGTTGTTCTTTTGCTTGTTGATTTTTTTCCGATAGTTTTTCATCATTTTGGCCATCTTTATGGACCATTTTCTACCTTTAAGTAACGAACGAATTGATTTGTTTGCCATTCTCCGATAAATGAATTCAATTTGTTTACAATTTTTTTCTTTTCATTTTTTAAAAATTTTTATTTTTTTACATTTTCGATGTCCTTTAGACAAAAAGGACCAAGAACAACAACAGCAACAACTTTTGATTTTTATTATTGTTTTGTGGTTTTTGCTTGTTTTGCCATCGATACCAACGACTTTAATTGAGTGATTTTCAGTCCTTTTGTTCTATTTTTGTTGTTGTTTTTGGCTCAATAAGTTGTAATTGTTTATTTTTTTCTGAATTGTATGCGTCCCCTCTGCTTTTCCAGCATTTGATGGAAAAATTTTTCAACGAACCTCGATTTTATTTTATTTATAAATAAAATACGGATTTAAGTGTGGAAGGAAAATCAATATTTTTGTTGGTAAACCAAATAGAATTTTAATGACGATTTTAATAAAAATTCAGGCAGAAAAGAGTAGGCTTTTCTAAACTCTAGAAAAAATCTTTGTGAACTGAAGAGAAGAACTTAAATTGTGACAAGAACAACTTTTGTTCTACCTGTGATTGATTTTCCATCGCCGTAGTGTAGTAGGTAGTGTGTTGGCTTATTAGACGTAAAGCCAGTGTTCGAGCCCCAGGCCAGACATCAAAACAAAATACAAAAAATATTTCTTCGGCGACTTCCTCTCAGCAGATTTCTGGCAAAAACTCTGAGAGTAAATATTGCCATGAAAAGTTTCTCAAAACATCTGTCTTTCGGAATTGATTTTAAGCTGTAGGTCCCACCAGTCATGTATAAAATTAACACACACAACATAAGTGTTGTGAGAAACTAGGACGTGGTACAATGGGTCAATTCGACCTCCAGGTACTGTACTTGTCTTAATTGACAAGTACACGTCCTCTAACCTAACCTAACCTAAGCTAACCTACTGCTTTCAGTGCTGGAGTAAAAGTACTCCCATATTATTAAAGGCACCTCTTGCGCTGCATGTATTCTGCATAATAAAGAAACGTATTATAAGAGAACTTAATGTCGTATTATAAGAGTCAAATGTCTAACCTAACCTAACCTACATGGACCAAGTGAGAAGCTATGTTGTAATTCAATTGTAAGTAAGTATGTTGCATATATGTGAGGACTTTTTAATATAATACGGCACCTGCAGTCAACTAACTTCCTACTCGTTATCAATATGCATATGATGATCACATTTTCAGCTACATGTGTGTAGTATTGCTATGCGATCTGGCATTTTTTTCAAAGGAACAAAAAAGCTTTTGCTTTGCTTTGAAAAACAAATAAAAAATATCTCATCTGTATAGAGGATTACAGCTCATATCGCTCTTATATTTTCCCATGGGCTTGAAATGAATTTGTTATCTTAACTCCATCAATCATTAGGATCTTAATTATCGGACATAATATTGTTACGTTTTTAGCTTTTTATAAACGTTTAAATATGAGTTCGTTAATTGCAAACCAAGTAAAAACAAATATGTGTTTATTTTCTCTTAAACGCTCTTTACTCTTTACACTACTTTTGTGTGCCACCGTATACAAATTAACGATACAACAATAATTCCCTTGTATACTATTCTATTTCACACTTATGTCCGCATTACAACCTTTTTGCAAGCAATACCACTTGTACGTTCCAACCGCAACGCGTCTTCACACAAGGCTGACTGCTGCCTGCTTTGTCCAGCCCTTTTATAGTCCGACACAACCAGTCTAACGAACATTCTTGAAGTGGTAGTGATCTCGCCTTCTCTACAGCTCTATTGCTAATACATTGTTGTTTGTGGACTTTGCTTATGTTGTCTATCCCTTTTTGTCACATACATGTTGTTGTTGGTACAAGACGCAACCAGGTTCGTCGTACATATGTGTGTGTGTGCAGCTTTAGATAATCAACACGTTCATTGTATTCTTAGTGTTAGTGAGTATTTGTATCGTGTGTATTGTGTTGGTGTAGCTGGTGGCTTTTGTTTATCGTTTTTATTGTTAAACGCTATTAGGTCGTTTCGATTTATGTAACAATATATTAGAACGGTGTTAATATAATAACGTTTAAAGGCAAACACCTTTAATATTTGCCTTCTAAAATCATGTCATTATTAGTATTACCATTAGGCATCCCCTAAGACAAGATGTTTAAAACAAAAAACCGAAAAGCTTTGAAAATATTTTCAAATTGTCTAATTTTATTACTTATTTCTGCCACCATACAACTCCTTTTTAGACCAAACGAAGCAGACTCATTGAAAAAACTTTATTTTTGAGAGTCATAAAGTTTATGGCCGCTGTTAACTAAATATGCCATGCTATTCTATGCGATGTTCTTAGGAAAACTTTCGAAATGTTTAAAATTGTGTACGTGTCTAATTGTTTATTTAGCAGGCCAAAATAGAGAAGGCAATACAATACATAAAAAAAATTTGGGAAAGAGAAAGAAAAAAAATTCAACAATATTTACATGTTAAATACTCGGGGGTACAATTTACAAAATTTAATGGCAAACAAAATATCAAAAAAAAAAGGAAAACTGATGTTAAATACTGCTTAAAGGACCTCCTTCCCACTCAGTTCTAATTATTTGATGCCACACAACAACATGTAAGCACAGGAATCAAGAGAGCAGAAGGAATTGTGAAAACTTTTGAAACGAAATTTTTAAATTTACAACGAATCTACAGCGAAATGGAATGAAATGAAACGACAATGTAGAAATGTTTGTTGGAGAACAACAAAAACTAAATAATTGTCATTTAAAGCAATCAGTAGTACCCACCCAGCCAGCCAGTAGTTGTTGGCTAAGATGTAACACAACTAAACTCGTAAATTTCAAATTACTTTTCACAACAGCAGCCATTACAAGCAACTGTCATTCGGAGGCAAAAACAAATTTTTTTCTTTCTTCATTTTAAGAGGACTCTTTCAGAAGTTGTAAGTCAATGACGATGAGATGTTAATGCCACTGATGCTGGCAAAAGATGCCACTTAAACAAGAACCAAAAACAAAACAAAACAAAAAAAGGAAAGAAATATTTTATGAGTGTTAAAAAAGGCACTGCGCTTCATTAAACGCCAGAAACACCCAACAACAAAAATATCAAAAAAAAAAATGTATTCCTAAAGAGATACTCATGTACAATCTACAATAAATTTATAAATTATCCAACAATTTTGTTTTTTTGTTTTTTGCTGCCTATTGCCACATCTTCTAGAATGGATTTTACAACATAAATCGTTAAATCGTTCCATAGACTTGTTAATGTTTTCAATGACTGACTGAAAGTATGAATAAATGGCTGGCTGTCAGTTTTCTTACTTTTTTTGTTTGGTTTTGCCTTTTAAGGTGCCTTTAAAAATCAACAGCTCCCCATCACTATGCAATATAAGTTCTTTGTGGAGTTGTTTGTCTACTGGCTCCGCTGTTTATCTCTAAAACAGCCTGTCAAGCCTGTTATTAATTAAAAATTTTTTCTTTTCAATTTTCACGCAAAACACTTTTCCCTGCTTTTATTATTTATGATATTTGGAGAGCTAGTAAAACGAGAGAGAGAGAGAGAGAGACAGCTCTTTGAACACTCATCATCTTCAATAGCAACAGCATCGACATCAAACATCAAACATCAGACATCATCATCATCCTCATCTCTATCATAATAATCGTTTGATGAAATTTATTTCCATTTTTTAGGCAGGGCCAACCAACACATACTACAGCCCGTGTAATTTTCAAGTGTGAAATTGTTGTTGACAACATGATTTACAAACGTGGCATAAAATGCTTCTCTGCGAGTCAATAATTAAAAATTATTTCTTTTTGCCCTTTTTATCGATAATCTAATCAAATATGTATGTATGTGAGGGGGAATTTTCTATTTTGCTTTTCCTTAATTTTCCTTACTTTCCTTTTGCGTTTATTTTTTATGTTTTCATTTTGTTAATGTTCCATAAAATTTTAATAACGCGTTGCTTTTTAAAGCATACAAAATCGATTAATGATGGGGGCATACGCATACATAATGCACAGCTATTTTCGGAAGCACTTTAATTTAATAACCCGCTAAGCAAATCGAATACAGAAATCGAAATAATTTACGGTACTAGTATGTGGATGTGTTGTTATCGATTACTTGCACAAAAGTTGTACATATGTTTCCAAAAAAAATAAAATCAATTCAAACGTTAATATTTTTTAAACATTTTCTATTCATTCCATCTTCTCAGGCAAACCTTTCAAGATTTTTTCACCATAAAATACCATGAAATAGCGCAAGTTATCGAAATACCATGAAATAGTGCAAGTTATCGAAATACCATGAAATAGTGCAAGTTATCGAAATACCATGAAATAGTGCAAGTTATCGAAATTGCCTTTAAAGTGAGAATATTTTAATGACAACAAGACGAAACACTGCTCAATTTCAACAATTCATTCCATCTTCTCAGGCAAATGTTTAAAGATTCTTTCAACATAAAATACCATGAAATAGTGCAAGTTATCGAAATACTATGAAATAGTGCAAGTTATCGAAATACCATGAAATAGTGCAAGTTATCGAAATACCATAAAATAGTGCAAGTTATCGAAATTGCCTTTAAAGTGAGAATATTTTAATGACAACAAGACGAAACACTGCTCAATTTCAACAATTCATTCCATCTTCTCAGGCAAATCTTTAAAGATTCTTTCAACATAAAATACCATGAAATAGTGCAAGTTATCGAAATACCATGAAATAGTGCAAGTTATCGAAGTTGCCTTTAAAGTGAGAATATTTTAATGACAACAAGACGAAACACTGCTCAATTTCAACAAGAGAACAAGTAAGGTACTCATCTAAATTACAACCTTTCAGTTAGGATTACGACCTAGCTGCTCACACCCATATTGTCTGTGTTAATTTTATACATGAATGGCGGAACCTTTAGTTTAAAGTCGACTCCGTATGACAGATTTTTAAGAAACTTTTCATGGAAATTTTATTTCACACTCAGAGTTTTTGTTAGAAATCTGCTGTGAGAAAGTCGCTGAAGACATATTCTTTTCATATTTCATTTCGAGATGTCTGACCTGGGGGTTCAAACCTTGGCCTTACGGTCTAATAAGCCAACACACTACCTAATAGACTATGGCTTGACTTGAGAAATATTGGATTTTCGTTTAATTATGTTTTCTGTTTAAAAATGTTGGGAAACCCTTTCACCATAAAATACCATGAAATAGTGCAAGTTATCGAAACTGTCTTTAAAGTGAGAATATTTTAATGATAACCAAACAAAACACTGCTCAATTTCAATCAGAGATTACGTAAGGTACTGTCCTAAAGCTGTTAGATAGGTAGGTAGGTAGAGCTGGCTGCCCATTCAAGAAAAATTTTTGGATGGACACACTTAGGCCGCATTGTGCTACCACAGTCATCCGTCATCCCCTAGTCCTGAAACCATTCGGAGCTCCTGATGAAACGATTCAGGCTGCCAATGTCAATCCCTGACAATTCCTCCAGATCATCCATGTAGTAAATACCCAAGTATACTTCCTTCTCCTTTGGCATAGAACCGGGCATGTACCCAGCAGATGAGGGACAGTGTGCTCTTCCTTCTCATCTCTGCAGCTTCTGCAGAAGTCGTTAGCAATGTGTCCAAGACCAATGCGCCTAGCAAAATCAACAGCTCCCATCACTATGCAATATAAGTTCTTTGTGGAGTTGTTTGTCTACTGGCTCCGCTGTTTATCTCTAAAACAGCCTGTCAAGCCTGTTATTAATTAAAATTTTTTCTTTTCAATTTTCACGCAAATACTTTTCCCTGCTTTTTTACCCATAATGCAATGCCCCGTAATGACACCGACAACTACACTGAGCGCGCCTCTTTGGAGTTTAGGTAGAGTCATTGTGCGCCCCTCATCCAGCCTTGGCCAGATTTTTGCGAGCCGTTCTATCCGTGTCCGAGGCCGCCCACATGTCGTTGACGGAATCGACGATCGCATTATCCATTATGAGCTTGCAGGTCCTCATAGGTATGCCTGGATTCGAGAACTCAGCGGTGAGTTCAATGATCGTGCCCCGCCTGGCAAGTTCATCAGTTACCCGGAATACCACTGTGCCCCGGTACCCATACGATATGGATGTCATATCGTCCTAAAGCTGTTAATAATTAAAGATTTCAAATCTTTTTGTTTTGGCCTTAAAAATTGTTTTTTTTCAACTCCTCTCTGCCCAATTTAAAAACAATACCAAAAGCGGTGTCTTTGTAAGGTACATTGTCAGGCAAGAGCAATAAATTCTTAATGCTCCGCGCTCGCTCGTTCTATGCTTCTGCCGCCAATTAATGAAACTTTTTTACGTAAAACATACATACGGCGAGAATTTAATCTTCACTTAACGTCACTACAAATTTTGCCAATTTTTTTGTTTTTAGTTTTTGTTCTGGTCCTTGTAACTTTGAAAATTTACTTCCTTTACTTTACAAGGCTGTAAGGGAAATGGACGGACAGACTTACATACATTGCCTTGCTTGCTATTCATTCATCAATTTTTATTTACAACGAACGGTTTTTGTGTTGCTTTCTAGACTCTATTGTCTTATCAACTATTCAACGAGGATAACAAAAGAATTTTTGTAAAATGGCGCTGTTGTTAGTTGCTGCTAATCCTTGTCTATCTTCTATTTTAACACAGCCATGGGAGTTATTCATACCACTTACATCCCTTAGCTGCAGAATAATATGATGGAGGAGGCAAAATTGGTGGAGAAAAAAAAAACATTTCAAAACTTTTAACAACTCCTCTCTATTGCACTTAATTAACGGGGCTGTAACGTTTAACCCCTTTATATAACGCCCCTCTTGCTTATGGACGGTCATTTGGAATTCTCGTTTGGGCCTTTAGGATGCCAGTTTAACTTTCACTAGAGAACTTAACATCACATCACGACAGAGTGCTGTTCGGATGGTAATTGTTACAGAAATCTAATTAAAACGTTTCACTCCGTGATGGAAAGTCACCTCCCACCATCACTGTATTGTTTAGAAATTGTGGCTTGATGTGTTGCCCTGTCCGTGGCCGTGGTTTGAATTTGTAACGAGGCTAGCTTGATAATGTCACTGAAATTGCTGTAGGGTTGTTAGTTGTTGTTCAAGACAATTTTTTTCAAATATGTAGGTTTCAGTATAAATATTGCCTTACATATGGACTTACATTGACTTTTGAAACCACCCTCTTATGTTTAAAATGAAAACAAACAAAAAAAAACCCAAACTTTATAAGGAAACTACCACTTACCTGGCATAATAGGCCGCTGCTGCCATAGCCTGAGCCGTTTCAAGGCTCACTTCGATTTTTTTGCCATGACGATACGGCAATTTTGCCGTGCCATCGTGTTCGAGCACTAAAACATCCTGGAATTCCCCGGTATCCTCTTCGAATACGATGGGCAAGGCGGATGGTCTATTATGGCGATTGTTATTGTTGTTGTTATTGTTGTTGCTGCTGCTGGTGCTGCTGTTATTCATATTGTTAATTGGCACAGAGGTAATGCAGGAATTGGTGGGCAGTAGGCCGGCTTGTTGCAAAGTATGTTCCACCGAAAGTGGGGCATCATGCTCGTCTAGTGGTGAATCCTCGGATGTTACAATAGCACAGCCAAGAACGGAGGTGGCATTGCTGGAGGAGCTAATGTTGTTGTTGTTGTTTTTGTTATTATTTTCCATGGCTGTTGAGGAAACATTTGAAAGTTTTTCATCATGGGCCCCTAAAGGATGTTCACGTGTGCACTGTTGCTGTTGTTTGTTGCCAGTTGCTAACTCCACTTGCTGTTGTTGTTGTTTTTGTTGTTCTTTTTCGTTACCCTCATTTGCCGCCATTGTTCTGCTTTGTTGCAATTGTTGTTGCTGTTTTAGATTTTGTTCCCTCAATTGTTGATACAAAATACTACGATGTTCTCCATCCGCTTTGGTTCTTTGTTGCAAACTGTAGGGATATTGAGCTGGTGTTTTACTTGCCGCACTTGCCACTAAGGGTGGCGGTGCTATATAGGCCGGTGGTTGCATATGCAACATTTTATTGTGAGCTCTCGTCTCTCCATCCTTCTCATGGGACGTTTTCTTATGGGATTTATGGGGTCTTGAGTTGGATGCTGCCGCTGCCATCAGTTTCTTTTTCAAAAGCCGTGAAGGAGGCAATGGCGGTGGTGGTTGTTGACTGTTTTGATTGCGCTCAGGCGGTGGTGGTGGCATGGCTGGCCTTTCTTTAATAGTTTCGTAGACATGATTTAATGGAGCCGGCGGTGGTGGTGGCTGATGATTATGGGCATCGAATAAAAAGTGTTTTTTAGTATCCACTGGATCCACATAAGAATCGGAGAGATGGAATAGCGCCTGTTGTTCAGCTTGTGGCGGTGGTGGTGGAGGCAATTTCATGGAATGTATTTGAGCTTTTGTTGTTTTATGCAGCCATACTGTATTGGAGTTTTGTAAATGCGCAGGCAATGATATTTGAGCTCGGCTTAGGGTTTTCTGTTGTTGCGGTAGGTGTTGTGCAGTGAATTGTAGCTGCTGCTGCTGTTGTTGTTGTTCTTTATCCATGAAAGTTGTCTGATTCAACAAGTTGCGCTCGTAGATATCATTCAATAAGTTTGTGGCATTTTTTGAAATTTGATTAAATGATGTTTGTTGCTGCTGCAACTGCTGTTGTTGTTGCTGCTGTTGACGCGGTATTGTTATCTTTTGATGTTGCACTGGTATGCGGGATTTGTTAGAATGTTGCTGCTGCTGCTGTAGTTGTTGTATTTGACCCATACTTAGACGATGCGTAACTCCATTTGTACTTGACATGGCATTTGGCAAATACTGGCCATGATTCATGGCATGTTGCTGCATTTGTAGTTGTTGTTGTTGTTGTTGCTGCTGTTGTTGCAATTGCATTTCATGCAGTGTGCCCTTGGGTTTTTGGAATTTCTGTTGCTGTTGTTGCTGAGGCTGTAGCTGGCCATTCATTTGTGCATTTTCAACTTGAACTACTTGATATGGCTGCTGTTGTAGATGCATTTGCTTGTGTAAGTCCTGTTGCTGTTGTTGCTGATGTTGTTGTTGTTGAAATTGTATTCTCCTTTGCTGCTGATATTGCTGATAAGTTGGCCTTTGCAACGCCATTGCATTATTCCCTGTGGTATGTTGTTGCATGTTGATGGCTGCTGTAGTTCCGCCGTTTGTTGCGGCATTGTTGGTGGCATGACTGTTGCCTGCTGCAGTGCTATTTTCATTTCGTTTTATGCCCACATGTCTAGGACGATGGACAGAAGCCTGAAAAAAAAAATGCAGAAATGAAAACAACGGAAAATTGTAAAAATTTTCGTTCATCATAAATTTTTGTACATGAAGGTGAACGTAAAGAGAGAATAAATTTTTGTAAATCGTGTTTTAAAGAACACTATAATCGAGTTTATTTAATAGCTGAGAAGAGAAAACCATGTACCCATTGAATATCGATTTGTTGAACTTTTCCATGTCGTTTTTCATTGTCTTATCGGTTCTAAGCATATGTAGTGTCTCAAAATAAATTCGTCATTCAACAGCACACACTTTTGTTGCATGCTTTCATCATTATTTCAGAGGAATGAACACATGTTTGGCTGTTCGAAAAATGTTATTTTGTGGCAGCTCCCCTTTAATTGCCAATGTCATGAACATCGACTCTTCAAATTATTTCCCCATTAAATCGCCTTCAATTAGCATTAATCACTCAAACAGATTCTTCACATTCCGGCCCTCCCCCTCCCTCAATAGCATCACTAGCCGACAACAATAAAAAAGTATGGTGTTCACAATAAAGTTTCAAAAACAAAAAAAAGACGAACATTTTTTCGAAACACATTTGAAAAATATTTTCATTTTTCTGTAATAAAAATTAATTGCTTACGATCCTCATAATCAAACCATCATACAACCCCGGACATAACATAAAAAATATCTCAAAAAAAAAGAGAGAAACTCAAGAACTAAAATTCTTAAGACCAATAAAACGAAGGCGAAAATACTTAAAAAAAATGTTAAATCGTCGTCATGTAGTTTTATGATTGACTGGAAGTGTCATGACATGAGATTTTTAAAAATAAAACGAAACGGGAGGAGGAAAAAAACTTCCCAAAAATAACGACACGCACACGCCTCCAAATACAATATTTTTCTCTTGACAAGTTGACATTTAAAATCAACAGTAATAACAACAACAAATAAGGAAAAATACAAATTTTATAATGACTGTCTTACAGCATCATCCTCATCGTCCTCATGTTGCACTTGTCATAAAACGCAGCATTTACATGAGGCATCATCGTCAGCATGTTAAGCGGTGCATGTTTTCTGGTTGCACAAGAAAACAAGCAGCAGCAGTGGATAGAATATTTCAAAATCATAAAGAATTACAAGTAAAAAGATTTGACGATTTTCGAACAATAAAATGGAACAAATGGTCTCCTTAATAACACACGGATATTCAAAGTTTTTTTTTTGTTGGGGTTCAACTGCACACAATGACGATTGATGGATATCTCTTGTGGGATTACAAAATACAGTTGATAGCTCATAGCAAAAGTGTATGCACTTCTGAGGCACATTCCATCATCAAGGCATGTAGAAATTTTCCGCTGATGTATCGACAAGTCTAGCCACGTCAGGGAAGCTTTTCACACAACTCTGGCATTGACATTTTCCTTTCTGCATGTTACTATCATAGAAATCATTATTGCATCTCCATTGTACCACATACATTATTTCCGTAATTGCTGCCTCAACCTGTACTGGTCCAGAACGTATCGCTTTAAAAGTTTTAGGTCTGATGGCCTATAGAGCTTAAAAACCGTTTGGCCTGATGCTGATACTGCAGTCATACCAAAAAGTAGGGAATTTTCTTTCCACCACTACCAAGTACTTCATTGCTGTGGCTTCTTTATAAGTCTACGGTATGACTCAAAGCGAATTAGAGGGCAATTAATACTTATGGATGAAGCCCCAACATAATTTTCGAATTACATTTCAGTGTTGAAAACTTTATTCTTTTTCATCGGATGCTGCAACATTTATTTGCAAAAAAATAATTCTTACGCTTCAAAAGTCGCCGTAGTCTAGTAGGTAGTGTGTTGGCTTACTTAAAGCCAGGGTTTGTAAAGCCAGGGTTCGAGCCTCAGGCCAGACATCAAGACAAAATACAAAAAGTATTTCTTCGGCGTCTTCCTCTCAGGAGATTTCTGGCAAAACTCTGAGTGTGAAAGAAAATTGCCATGAAAAAGTTTCTCAAAAATCTGTCGTTCGGAGGCGACTTTAGCACGATTTTTATGCGAGATTTGAAGCTTCAGCATCAACTTAACTTCAGCTTCAACTAGAATTAAAATTAAAACATTGGCTTAAATAGTTTTTTTCTTTTCGTAAATGAAATATTGTTGAATTGAATTGCAAGAGGCCTTGTCTGCCCTCATCATTATCATCATCATCGTAGTGAATGCTGCTGTTGCAGGATTGCCTGGCTAGTCAACCTCAATAACGAACTGGAGCAGGCATTAGGCAAAAAAAATCAATTCCTTAGCTCGGTGAGCGCTACAATAATCGATGGAAACTCAAAAGTATTTCTGTGTCTACCACTGATACACTTTTTGAAGTCGCCTACTACACTACGGTAGTATGTTGGCTTATTAGACGCAAAACCAGGATTCGAGCCCCAGGCCAGACATCGAAATAAAATATGAGAAAATATTTCTTATGCGACTTCCTCTCAGCAGATTTCTGGCAAAAACTCTGAGAGTAAAAATAAAATTGCCATGAAAAAGTTTCTCAAAAATCTGTCGTTCGGAGTCGACTTTAAACTGCTGGTCCCGCCACTCATGTATAAAATTAACACACACAACATAAGTGGTGTGAGAAACTAGGACGTTGTACAATGGATCAATTCGACGTCCGGGTACTGTACTTGTCTTAATTGGCAAGTACACGTCCTCTAACCTAACCTACCCTACGCTTCAAAATAGGAATCATAGGACATTAAACGACATTTTCTTTTTCACTGCCTTTATTTTGCAATTCTGCCCTTTTTTTCTTAACCAGCGTTGAGTATGGTGTCAATCAGAGATCAGCAATGAATCGATTTTTCGCTACTCATAAGCACTCATGAGATTTTAAATATAAGTGAGTCATTAATATTGAAATTTAACTATGTACTCTGATTCATTCATACTCACTACAACGTTGACTTATACTACAGGTTGCAATGAGTATGCTTACAACATTGACATCGAACTCATACCATTCGAAATATGTTTGATTCATAAGCCTTTGAGTGACTTAACTCGTGTTAAGTATGAATATGATGAGTACTTCAAACTTTGAATATGAGTAGAGGTTCCATGATATTAAAATAAGTATGAATGCGTATAAGTATCAGATATTATGAGTATGATTCGATTCTACTCACTTTTTTGAATACTCATTGTTGATCTCTGGTGTCATTGAGTGATTGTTCTTTGATTTCGAAAAACGTTAATTAAATCAACTCTAAAAGGCAACCTAATTGGAATGTTTAATTTTAATCAACAGAATGTTAATACTTACGAAAACAGGACCACCAGTTATGGAAGATTGTGAAGAATCATCATCACTGCACCTACGGATAGAAATAAAAAATATTTTAAGATTGGAAGGGAAAGTTTTATTTTTGATTGATTTTATTCACACATTAAATAAAAAATAATAAAATCAAAAATAATTTAAAGAGAAGAAAACCCTAATATTGTTACGAATATGAAGAATCTTAATACTGGTGTTTTGCTTTTACATCGTTTAACATTAAAATTATAAACAAAAATACAACAGCAAACTCCAACATAAAAAAATGGTAAACAAGTAAACAAAAATATACCAAAAAACATTACAAGAATAAATGTAAATAAAATACACAAACAACAATAATGAAACAACAATGTTTACATTTATAGATATTTCGAGAAGGTGAAGCCACGAACGTTCATCAGACTGTGGACTCTGCCATATAAAAGCCAAGGAAAAGCAGGCGAGTGAGTGAGTGAAGTTCAAACAGTCTTGTGTGAACACGTGGTGTGTTTAAAAAGAGTAATCGTGTTTTAAAGGTCTCCGTTACAAAGATCTGCCGAACAATTATCTAGTAATTGTTATTGTTTATGCAAAGGGTGTAAACAGTGGAATAACAAACATAGCAATTGTTGTTGTTTACATCAAGTTGTGAACAGTGGCACACAGAATTGTGCAAATAATACAGAATTTTAATTAAAATTAAACAGAAATTTATTTTTATTTTATTTGCAATCTACGAGCTCATATTTTAAACGTTTTTAAAAGGTAAAACACGTAACCAATATGGTTACCAAATTAATTCAAATTAATTAACATTGTTTTGTTCAAACAAATGGAATTTCGCTCGAAAACTATCACGGCTTAAAATAAGAAACAGCTGGCATTCCAGAGGAAATTGATCGTTTAATTTGTCATATTTGGCATAAACTCTAGTGTAATAAAAATAATTAAAAAGTGTGAATGAATGAATTGCCAAGTCACAATCGGACAATGAAAATCGAAATTGAAACGTATGTCAATTAACAGGTGCGGTGTATCCGTAATAAATACAATGAATATGTATGTACGTATACTGTAGTAGTTGTAGTTGTAAAAAATAATTATTAAATTAATCACATACGTTTCTTTTTTTGAAGAAATTTCTGGCAAATAATTGTCCAAAAATATACTCATAATAATTCGTAACGTTTCAACTGCTTCCATGATACGTTAACATGCGGGGAAGAATGAATTAATAAGTTGGGCTTCTATTTTGTTGTTTAGTTTCGTACGTTTATTCTAAGCTTGTGTTTATAATAAATTGAAAATCTCATTAATTTGACCCAAAAGTGGCACTTTATTGTTATTCTCCATTCAGAGAGACTTATTTAGGTTGAGAGAGAGACTTATTTGAAGTCACCGTGGTCTAGTAGGTAGTGCTTTGGGTTATTAGACATAAGACTACGGTTCAAACCCCAGATCAGACATCACAACGAAAAATATGAAAAAATATTTCATCGGCGACTTTCTCTCAGCAGATTTCTGGCAAAAATTCTGAGAGTAAATGAAATTGCCATGAAAAGTTTCTCAAAAATCTTTTGTTCGGAGTCGACTTTTAAACGTTAGGTCCCGTCACTCATATATAATATTAACACACACAACACACTTACGGCCTTCGCCTTAAGTACTGTATGTTCTGTCCTCTCTGATAGCATTATTTGCCTTTATTTGTTCAATGAATGTCTTCTCCCTCCTTAATAGAACAATTGTGTGGTCGTGTTGCTCTAACTTCTGGCTACCATTTTAAAAATAATTATGAAATCATAGTCAAAACTCTAGTTTCGCTCTAGTTTTGCTTTAAATGCTTTAAGATTTCATCGATGAACTCATTCAATTTGATAAAAAATCTTTTAGAATTTTACTGATTGTTGAATACATTATTTTTTTACGTTCAAATACGTGTGCTGCCTATAAATCCAATGAAAAAATTCCATTGCAATTTTGTACGATTTATTTTTATAACAGTTATAATTAGTGAGACTCTACTGTATTGAATTCCTTAGACACAAACAAATTTAAAAAACATTGGCTTTATATTCGGTGAGACGTTTGACACTGATTAACACACCACAATGCTGTTACCTTGTATTCAACTGAGCGCTGTGGCCCTCTATATATCAGGAAAACACAATGTTGGAATTATATGTTACAATGTATTTTATAAGTAGCGGTTTGAATTTTAAAATATAGAGGTCTCCTTCGTCTGCTTTTTGTCTGTGAAAAATATTTATTTTCTCTAATTCAATAATTCCGCTAGTTGAGGTGAAATTTATTTATTTCAGACACAAACCGTACAATTCACCATTAATGGTGCGGTGAAACCATGGCAGTGCCTCTATGTCGGTAATGTCATGTATTTTTTAAATAACGGAACTTGTGGTTTTAATTCACCACTGTGCAGAAATTTGCTACGTTGCCGAAAACACACCTTTCTCATACTCGAAAAACTCACCACACCTTCGGTACAAAAAAGTCTATTCGGATATTGTTTGGTCATGGAGGTGGTTGCGCTCCGTTATCCCCAAATGAATATGTGGTGAATTGTCATCACACACCCCACTAATACGAACATTTCAGACACAAACCAAACCATACAACCTACACACACCTATTCACGTGTCGATTTCTTTAAAAATAAGGAACTTAATTTCTATTTAGACAAACCAGACTTGGAAAAAGAAAGTGCGAATTACAAACTTCAGGGGTTTTGAATTGAAAATTGCATAATACATAATCGGTCATTACAACCCTTCAGTCAGGAGTACGACCTAGCTACTCCCACCACTTGTGTTGTGTGTGTTAATTTTATCCATGAGTGGTGGGACCTACATTTTAAAGTCGACTCCGAACGAGAGATTTTTGAGAAACTACTCATGGCAATTTTATTTACTCTCAGAGTTTTTGCCAGAAATGTGCTGAGAGGAAGTCGCCGAAGAAATACTTTTTGTATTTTGTTTTAGTTGGAGATGTCTGACCTGGAGTTTGAACCGTGGCCTTACGTCTAATAAGCCAACGCACTACCTACTAGAATACGGTGACAATGGACAATTGCAACAATTGTAATTGGATTGAGGGGTGGAGGTACCAATTAAATTAATTCATTTAATAATTAGTTGGCTTGTGTGTTAGTGTCAACGCCACTATGAATGGTGTATATCCGTTCTTACCACAAATTTACACCATTAACGCGGTTTTTTCTTTATTTCTTTGAAATTCTTGAAATAAATTGAAATTTAATTTTGGCTAGGAATTAAGGACATGTTGTTAATGTATGTATTTATTACTCACCTCTTGTCCTCAACTGGTTCCAAACGGGCTTGATGTTGGTGCTGCGCTGTTTTACTATTGCTAGCACCTGCACTACGAGCTGAGTTTCTTCTACTCGCTCTTTGTGAACGATTCGATTTGGAGCGTTTTAACATGCTGACATTAATTTTTTTCAAATTTCTTTTCCCCGCGGTCTATTCTTTTGGCATTTATTTGTCAATATTTTTACAGCATTTTGTTCTTCTCGACAATAATTTTATTGCGAAAAGTGCGTGTTGCTGCGCTGCTATTTGTTAATGTAACAGTCTAACTTTTATTGGGGGAATTATTTTTTCTTCTATGCTTTGTTGTTTGTTATCATTGTAATAATCAACAAATTTTTTTAATTATTTTTTTTCCTTTTCGTGCTTCGTTCACATTTCGTCAGCAAAGTGCTCCTCCACTTTTTCAAAATTTTATCTAAAAACGAAACCAAATGAAAAATAAAATTAAAAAAAACATGATTTTGTTTTTTTAAAGACAAATAATTACGACAGCGAGTGATTTCGTTGATGGTTTTTGGTTGTTGTTGTTTTTACAAAAAGTTTACAAAAGAAATTTCATTAAAAAAAATGCGTAACATTGAATGAACGGATCTGATTGATTGACGTTTTGATTAGAATTGTCAGCGATAGTTTATGATTTTTTTTTTTTTTAGCGAAATTAAAAGATATTTCTTTTTACTACACACAATCCATTTATTGCGTTCGTTAGGCAGGTTAAAAATTAAAATAATATTTTTTATATTGAGGAAGTCTGAAAACCTATTTCTTTTCGTTAGAGTGACAATATTTTCTAAACCACTGGAAGGAAATTGTCGGTGAATCAAAATCAAAATAAATTTTTTATTTATTTATTTGGTATTCCAGTTGACCTAAGTAAGGTGAGTAAGTATCAGAGATCAGCAATGAGTATTCAAAAAGATGAGTAGAATCGAATAATACTCATAATTTCTGATACTTATAGGCATTCATACTTATTTTAATATCATGGAACCTCTACTCATATTCAAAGTTTGAAGTTGTCATCATATTCATACTTAATAACACGTATGATGTTGTTGATTGCGACTCACCATGGCTCAACATTTACAAGTATCACGAAATATGTATGATTCGCGTAAGAACACTAAAATACTCACTGGGGGGTTGTGAGTTTGCTCTGCTTACTGCTATGTTTCTTCTGCTTATGCGTCTTTTTTTCTTTTTTTATAAATGCAACAGCAACTGAGACTGTAAATTTTGATGAATGATTCGAGTCAGTAATAAGTATCTCTCTAACGCAGTCAGTTATAAGTAAGAAGTCGCCGTAGTCTAGTAGGTAATTTGTTGGCTTATTAGACCTAAAGCCAGGGTTCGAGCCCCAGGCCAGACATCAAGACAAAATACAAAAAGTATTTTCTTCGGCGACTTAATCTCAGCAGATTTCTGGCAGAAACTCTTAGAGCAAATAAAATTGCCATGAAAAGTTTCTCAAAAAATCTGTCGTTCAGAGTCGACTTTAAACTGTAGGTCCCACCACTCATGTATAAAAATTAACACACACAACATAAGTGGTGTGAGAAACTAGGACGTTGTACAATGGGTCAATTCGACCTCCGGGTACTGTACTTGTGTTAATTGACAAGTACACATCCTCTAACCTAACCTAACCTAACCTATCTTTCTAACGTTACGAATCTCAATGAGTAGGCTTATGAATGTCAACGTTGTACGCATACTTATTGCAACCTGTACTAATAAATCAACGTTGTAGTGAGTATGAATGAATCAGAGTACATAGTTAAAATTCAATATTATTAACTCACTTATATTGAAAATCTCATGAGTGCTTACGAGTAGCGAAAAAACGATTCATTGCTGATTTCTGGTGGGTATGCTGGGCATTAGACTTATGGTGGTAACCTCAAAAGGAACGGCCCCACCTTCTGTCCATGAGATAGCTTACATATGTACTGTTTCTGTACTATAAACGGTTTTGAGACGAACGTCTGTTTGTTTGAAAAATACAAACAAAATTGAAACCCTAAGAGTCCAACCAAATATCACATTTTAAATAATTGGGAAAGATTAGGGTGCCCTTCACAACAAGCCAGTCAGTCTCCCGAACCTATTGTTTTAAAGAATTGAAGAATTTAAAAATTCTGATAGAATTGTGGCTCTCTACTTATAGTGAATGTGAAACACATGCTCCTATTTTCATTTGTTCTTGTGATTTATCTCATTAATCTTCATTTGTATTTCTACCGCAGAAAATAAAATTCTACGTGTCTGACTTTTCTCAAACTCCTTTCATCTTCTTCGTTTTCTTCCTTTATATTCAAACAATGAATTGAAAATTACCAGCTCATTTCACAATTAACGATTGATTAATCCATTCAATTAATTCAATTTAAATTCCACAACCAGGCCTACAATTAATCAATTCCACAACAGATCATGACTGTAATCTTTGATCTCCTTTTTTTGAATTTTTTTTTGTTCTTTCATTTTCAAATTGCCAAACATTCGATATCAATTCGACTTCCAATTGCAATTGCTACTGCAATTGATCGGATCTCATGCAATTTTAAGATCAAACACAACAGCAAACAATTGGTAAACCAATGACGGACGTAAAGAATTTAAAACAGCAGAGCAGCAAAAACATTTAACCTCCCAATAACAGGTGCACGTTTGCTCATGTAAACGTACGTTGAGTTGAAAATGTGAGAATGCTCAGTCGCCACTACAATTTAAAGATTTTGATTACGAATTATTAATAATTTTAAGATTTTTTTTCATATTAAACTTCCACTTCCAACACGCGAGATCGTTTGAAATGAGGCAAAAACGAATGAATTTACAACACATACATATATTTTGCTGTTGTCGTTCTCTATTCTTTTTTTTTTTGTTTTCCTGATGCTTTGAATAACAAGTTTAATTTGATTTCATTGATTAGTTTCTAAGTTTTTAGTTGTTTTCCTAAATGAAAATGTCGATTTTGAAATTGCCTGTAAGAAGTTATCACTACAGCAGGCATTATACGACTTAGGGTCATTATTACAACTTGCCGTTAACTAAAGGGAGGGCAGACAACTTGATTTTCATTATTATGAGTACGCAATAAGATAAAAGTGAGCGTTAAACTAAAGGGAAGATCATCCTAACTTTAACTTTTAAAGTTTACTTTATCTTGCCATATTATTTTCAATATGGCAACTTCAAATATAAACAAAATAAGAAAATACAACAAAAAAGAAGCCCGTCGTTGCCACTGAGTTTAAAAAAAAAACTTGTTTAATTGAGTAGTGTTATCGACATTGAGCACTGCCACATTTTGAAAAAGTTAACTTTATTTTATCTGTAGGTTGTAATAACGAAAACAAGTTAAAGTTGACTTTAAAGTTCACTTTAGCTAAAGTTACCTTTAACTAAACCCAACTTTAACGGCAAGTTATAATACTGGCCCTTAATAGTAGAATTTAAGTTGAAACGCAAAAAAAAATAATTGCGAGAAGCCTTTCATTTGCGTGTACACCCAGAGACATAGAGAATAGACGGAGCACCTCTGGAAAAGATTCTCATGGGGAAACCTACTTTCAATCCTTATCTAGCATACTCTGCAGGTATCTGTACGAAGATAGTCTGTCGGTATTCAAATCCATCACATTTCCGTTGGCTTAGATTTTCGTCGGGAAAAAACTGAATGGCTTTTTGGCTCAGAAATAGTTTTTGTTTTAAGAAACGGTATCAAGAACACAAAGCTCGCAAAGCAGAAGATGAGCCAATCTTGCCAATAGTGGAAACCATCGATGATTCATTACTCTTCGAATGGTAATAGTCGTGCATTATTTTACTTTGGAGTGTTTCGGTCACCGGACAGCGTTCTTAGCATCGAGAACATGTCGAATCCTCACTGATTCTTGTTTCTGCGTAAACATATTTGTATAGGTTAGGTTAGGTTAGAGGACGTGTACTTGTCAATTAAGACAAGTACAGTACCCGGAGGTCGAATTGGCCCATTGTACAACGACCTAGTTTCTCACACCACTTATGTTGTGTGTGTTACTTTTATACATGAGTGGTGGGACCTACAGTTTAAAGTCGACTCCGAACGACAGATTTTTAAGAAACTTTTCAAGGCAATTTTATTTCACACTCAGAGTTTTTCCAGAAATCTGCTGAGAGGAAGTCGCCGAAGAAATATTATTTTTTTCATATTTTAGTTTTGATGTCTGGCCTGGGGCTCGAACCCTGGTTTTACGGCTAATAAGCCAACATACTACCTACTAGAATACGGCGACTTACAAATCATATCAATATTGGTCTATCAAGAGTGGTAGATACAAAAATACTTTTGAGTTTCCATCGATTATTGTAGCGCTCACCAAGCTAAGGAATTGATTTTTTTCGCCTAATGCCTGCTCCAGTTCGTTATTGAGGTTGATCAGCCAGGCAATCATGCAACAGCAACTACATTCACTGCGATGATGATGATAATGATGAGGGCAGACAAGGCCTCTTGCAAATCATTTCAACAATATTTCGTTTACGAAAAAAAGAAAACAATTTGAGCCAGTGTTTTAATTTTAATTCTAGTTAAAGCCGAAGTTGATGCTGAAGCTTCAAATCTTTCATAAAAATCGTGCTTAAGAAATCATACAAGAAAGAAAAATTTTATAATTTGAAGAGAAACAAAAAACCAGAAACACAAAATTGTTGAAAGCATTTAACACATGTTTGTTGTTTTGGCAGCAAGCATGTTGCAATTGCAATAGTTGGTTGGTATGTTGGTATGCTGTTGCTGATACCACCAATGTAAAGTAGAACCCCAGCAATTATTATTAAAATCATAAACATAATGTTGCTGTTCTTGCACAAAACGCTTACAAGTGCTGTGCTCTACAAATGTTTTCTTTTTTTTATTTCTCTCATGTTGCTGTGTTAGATGCACACACCACTAATCCATGCCACTAACAATAGATGGCGAATACAAAACCAACAAGATCGTTGGTTGCATTCAAATGAAGTGAATTAAATTATGAGGCGAGAGGAATAAAAGAAGTCGTTGTAAAAATATGGCAAATTTTTGTAATTTGTATTATGGAGATATTAACAGAGGCAACAACAAAAACAAGCATAAAATATGGTTGAATGCATTAAAGAAGGCCAGTCCTAACGACGACACTAATTCTCTGCGTCATTTATTTTTTTCTTTTATTCTTCTCACTTAGATACTCGGTTGTCATTCAGATGGAATGTGGCCAGCGTATTTTGAACCTATGTTTGGTTAGGTATCACGGCCAGAACGAAATAGTCAACAGCAGGAGTTCTTCTTCGATTTTATAGTATGATGTGTAGATCAGAAATCAGCAATGCGATTAGTCAAAAAGATAAGTAGAATCGAATCATACTCATAATTTCATACTTATTTTAATATCATGGAACCTCTACTCATATTCAAAGTTTGAAGTTGTCATCATATCGAGTCACTCGAATCCTTTATAAGTATTTTTCTAAACTTATGAATCCAAATAAGTAGGCTTATGAATCAAACATATTTCGAATGGTATGAGTTTGATGTCAACGTTGTACGCATACTCATTGCAACCTGTACTTATAAAACAGCGTCGTATAGAGTACGAATGAATCAGTTCTTAGGTTTAGGTTTAGGTCGGAGTGGTAGCTCTGATATCACAAAGCTCACTTGAGCACGCATAGCGGCCCGTTGTGATACCACGGGTGAACGCAGTCCCTGTACTGACCAAGTTCCGCCAAAATCAGGGAAGAGGAAGAAGTTGGTCAGCGCAAGGGCTGCACATCAAAAGCACGACTACCCTACACTGGAAAACCAGCCAGAAAGTTTGATAAACGAGGCTATATCCTTGATATCAACAGGATGATAGCTCCGTCAAGCTGACAAGAAATGGAGAGCCAAATAACCCATATCTGGAACTCGCAAGAGACGAGCACTGACAAAGAAAGTGAATAACAGTCTCCTCTTCCTCAGCGGATCTGCATCCACGGCAGAAGTCGTTAAACGGGAGCCTCATTCTCTCCGCGTGTCTACCCATAACGCAATGACCTGTAAGCACGGTCGCTGTGGTTGAGATGACGTCACGACCAAGACCAAGTAATTGGTTGGTACGCCTTCTATCCATCAAGGGCCAGGTGAGTCTAGCGGTGGACCATTGGCCCAGGATAGGTTGGCGTCCCGAGAGAATTTCCGCGCAATGTCCAACTTGACCGAGGCAAGTGGCATACCCAGTTCAATTGAAGAGTATTCCGGAAGGAGCGCACCAGCTCTGGCAAGCTCGTCGGCCCTACAGTTTCCTGGAATGTTACTGTTTCCGGGGACTCACACCAGTGAGACACTGGTGAAGCGCCCAGAAAGAAGGTCGCGACAGCGGCGACATTCCCTAACGATCCTAGAGTTATTCACGAAACACGATAGAGATCTTATCGCGGGCAGACTATCAGAAAAGACCGAGACGCGAGTTAAAGGTTCATTGTCATTCGAGTTAAACACAATCTTATCCATGTCATGATATATAATGGTCAGCCATTAGAGATCGTAATGAATTTAGGCAATATCAATATGAGTAATACTCACTTACTTTGTATAAGGTCCAGTAGATTTTTTTCCTATTAATTATTATCTTATTAATGGTTTCAATGCCATGCACTTTTATTAACAATTCTTATTAGAAGCTGAATAAATGTCTGGTTACATTACGAATGTTGCATGCTTTTCGCTGATCTTTATTTCATTTGTTTCTTTTTCTCATCAACATTTTTTCTATTCAATGTGGCGCTTAACAACACTACACATATGATCCACATACATACTCGTATGTATGTATACATAGCCAACAAACAATCTGTTGTAATCGCAATGTTTCTCGCTTTCATTATGACTATTTTTTAAGAATCTTTTAGCAAAACGATGACTTTAATTACTGAAAAACACGCTTATCCATCCTTATACTCCACTCTTGCATTTTTTTTTGTTCCTTTTTCTACAGTGTGGATGACAGGTTTTATTGTGAATTTTTTTTTAATTTGTTTTGCGTTTGGAATTCTTAGCCATTATTCACAATCTCTGTGTAGTTGTTGTTGTTGTTGTTCTTGACAGTGTGGCACGTTTGTCTATCTATGCAGCCCCACAAAATAATGCATTAGGGCAGGTGTTACTTAGTCAAAGATTTGTTACGAAAATGTTGTTGAAAACCCTCTGCATGTATCACGTTCTATTATACATGAAAACAAAAAAAAAGAAACAACACAAAATGAATACATGCAATTATTTAAAAGAGCCACATGAAAACACCAACAACAACAACAACAATAACAGCAGCAACAGCAGTAACGACATCTATGTAGTCATGTTAAACCTTTAATAGAAATGTTAGAAGAACATGTAGACCCAATAGGAAATTCAATTTAAAATAAAATGCCCGTGAAGCAAGCAATCGTACACTTTCTGTTCCCGATACTGAATTCTAATGAATGATTTTCTTTTTCTTCTTTATTGATGTGTAAGTGGGATTCTCTACAATAGAAAATTACCAGAAAATGTAGACGTTGATCGCGGTAATGCCAAAGTTGGTTTATGCGTTAAAATTTTTACATCTTTTCCTACATTTCTGTCGGGATCCCCACAATACATACATAATTGGACATTACAATACTTTAGTCAGGATTAGGACCTAGTGTTTCACACCACTTATATTGTGTGTGTTAATTCTTATCCATGAGTGGCGGTACCTACAGATTAAAGTCGCCTCCGAACGAGAGGAACTTTGAGGACCTTTTCATGGCAATTTTATTTCACTCTCAGAGTTTTTGCCTCCTTCCGGAATCCTCTTCGATTGAACTGGGTATGCCACTTGCCTCGGTCAAGTTGGACATTGCACGGAAATTCTCTCGGGACGCCAACCTATCCTGGGTCAACGAGGAGTCCTGCTCCACCGCTAGACTCACCTGGCCCTTGATGGATAGAAGGCGTACCAACCAATTATTTGGTATTGGTCGTGACGTCATCTCAACCACAGTGGCCGTGCTTACAGGTCATTGCGTTATGGGTAGACACGCGGAGAGAATGAGGCTCCCAATTAACGACTTCTGCCATGAATGGAGATCCACTGAGGAAGAGGAGACTGTTATCCACTTTCTTTGTCAGTGCCCATCTCTTGCGAGGTGCAGATATAGATTATTTCGCTCTCCATTTCTTGTCAGCTTGACGGAGCTATCATCTATTGATGTCAAGGATACAGCTTCATTTATCAAACTTTCTGACTGGTTTACCAGTCAGTCGTGCTTTTAATGTGCAGCCCTTGCGCTGACCAACTTCTCCCTCTTCCCTAAATTTAATTTTTTTTTTTTGTGGAACTTGGTCAGTACAGGGACTGCGTTCACCCGTGGTATTACAATGGGCCGCTATGCGTGCTCAAGTGAGCTTTGCGAAATCAGTGCTACCACTCAGACCTAACCTAACCAGAGTTTTTGCCAGAAATCTGCTGAGAGGAAGTCGCCGAAGAGATATTTTTTTCATATTTCGTTTAGTTAGAAATGTCTGCACTGGGGTTTGAACCGAGACCTCACGTGTAATAAGCTAACACACTAGCTACTAGACCATGGTGACTTCTGGCATTTCCACAATGGCAGCTCGATTTATGGCGGGCTTGTACACAAGAGTCGCCGTAGTTTAGTAGCTTGTGTTTTGGATTATTAGACGTGACATCAAAACGAAAATATGAAAAAATATTTCGTCGGCGACTTCCTCTTAGCAGATTTCTGGCAAAAATCTCTGAGAGTAAATAAAAATTGCCATGAAAAGTTTCTCAAAAATCTGTCGATCGGAATCGACTTTAAACTGTAGGTCTTGCCACTCATGTATAAAATTAACGCACATAACATAAGTGGTGTGAGAAGCTAAGCCGTAATTCTGACTGAAGGATTGTAATGGCCAATTATGTGTGCATGTATGTATGTTGTACACGAGAGGCTTCATGTATCCATACTGCTCCTAAACCTCAGACTTGATCAGTTTTAAAGGCCAACGACAGTATATTTTTCATATACAACTATTTTTCCTACTGGGTATTCTATTTGCACATTTTTACAAAATAAATCTTTAATTAAAGAGAATTGTTGTTAATTTTTCAACAACTTTTTATAGCATTTTTGTTGTTGTTGTTGTTGTTTTTGTCCACACTTGGTAGACAATTGACGAACGTTGACCCAATAATTTATGGCGCGACGCGAGTATTGCTTGCGAAGGCAAAACACACAGCTGAACAGCGAACAACATTCATTCAGCATCAGTCAAAATAGCAATAAAAACAACAGCTACAACAATAACGAAAAAAAGCACAAAAATTATTCTTCATTTAAACATGAGAGATCAATTTCCATAAACAAAAAAAAGAAGAAAAACAACAACAACCGATTCAATCAACAATGTACACGATGAAAGGAAGCCAAAAACAAAACAAAATTACTAAGAATGCATGGATGTTTGTTGAATGGGGACTGGTCTTGAAGCTTTTCATCTTGTTGCACACATTCATTTCAGTTAAAAAACTTGCAACAACAAACACGGCCATTATTATTAAAGTGAATTACAGAAGAAACAACAACAACAATAACTAAAAAAATAACAATAAAATTGTAATTGAACCAACGAAAACAACAACAACAATAGCAAACAGCCTAATGAAAATATAAAAAGATTTTGATCGTTTTTAATTTAAAAAAATCAACATTTTTGATCGTAAAACTCATGACGCATGGATGCCAGATAAGTTTGCTATAAAATGTTCTTAAAATTGTTCTAAATATTGCCAGTGATTGGTTTGCACAGACATAAGTATATGGCATTAGGGAAAGTGTATCCAATGGATCCAGGGTGGATAAATGTAAAGAAACTGATGATGATCAACAAGTAAAGTATCCGTCTGCCTTACAAAATGTATCAATACAAAGTTTGTATGCAGTTCTACTACGGTATATAAACTATGTCGATATGCAAAGTAATCAAACAATGCATCAACTATAAATCCGATGCCTGATTGCTTTTTATCTGCGTTAAAAATACACATTGACGACGTTTTGAAATAGTATACATTGTAAACATTTTGTACAGCGGCATTATGAAACACGATACTTTGTTCAAACACAAAGCAACTAACATGTTGGAAGGCAGCCTCCGCCTGTGGTCGAAATGAAGTCAACAAAATTCTGCACTCTATTGAGATCTTTCGAAAGATTCCCCCGTCAAATGGTTACAATGGTTAGATAAGGCATTGCCCGGATAATGGATCAAAGTGAAGGTGAATGGAAGATGAATTTCTGAAAAAAAATTTGGAAATCTTTCCATTGGGCTCCTGTGAAGTCTAGGCTTAATGCGAATAAATTGAAAACAACATCCGATTTAAACACAGAGTTGAAACACCTGTGGTCTAGTAGGTAGAGTGTTGCCTTATTAGGCCCCGGTTTAAATCCCCGATAAGAAATCAAAACGAAAATATGAAAAAAATATTTCTTCCGCGGCTTCCTCTCAGCAGAAGTTGTGGCAAAAACTTTGAGAGTAAATAAAAATTTCCATGAAAAGTTTCTCATAAATCTGTCGTTCGGAGTCGACTTTAAACTGTAGGTACCGCCACTCATGTATAAAAAGTAAACCAAAACAACATAAGTGGTGTGAGAAGCTAGGTCCATGATCCTGACCAAAGGCTTGTAATGACCAATTCTGTTATATGTTATGTTGGAACACCAAAATCTCTTTTAATTATTTTGGAAAGTTTACAATTCATAAAGAAACTATTTTTAAAACTAAAAATCTGGCAACAATGCTTGCCTCACAAAAAGTGAGCGTCAACAGTCAAATGACGCGACATTTGTTGTCAATTAATAAAGACAAATAAAAACAACACACAATGAAATTTTGTATAAAGACAGACATAGACAGACGTCTTGTGTTTTCTTTTTTTTCGTTTAAAACTGTGTTTATAATTTGAGTTACAAACAAATAATAAAATTCGTTTGTTTTTGTATGTTGACGTCTCTCTGTCCTTAAGTGAAAAAGATCCAAATTGCACGTTTTTAACCCTTTTTATACGTTACAATTCGTTCGTTTATTTTCATTTCTTTATTCATGTTAAACATGCAACACTGACAGCAGCAACAAACGTTTTTACAACTCGTTATTGTTGTATTGCTAGTGTACATACATACATATTTATTTAATCCATTAATGCGTGCCAAGCATAGTGAATCAATACATTACAACATGTTGTAATTGTCTATTGTTGTTATTTTTGTTGTAAAATTCTTATTCTTGTCATTTATTTATTCATACTCCTTCACTCTTTGTGGTATTTTATTCTGTTCTCAGAGGATTTTTGGTTAATTTTATTACTCTGATGTTATTATAAAGTCACGCCTAACTCATTATACGGAATTACCTTTCGACAACGTCATTATAAAAAAAAATATTCAATTTCATACACATTTTTGAGTACCCTACCTACCTATCTACCTACCAGAGGTCAGCAATGCTTATTCAAAAAGATGAGTAGAATCGAATCATACACATAATTTCTGATACTTAAAACGCATTCATACTTATTTTAATAACATGGAACCTCTACTCATATTCATAGTTTGAAGTGTTCATCATATTCATTCACTTAACAACACGTATGAGGTTGTTGATTTCGACTTTCCATAACTCAACATATGCAGGAAGCACAAAATAAATATGATTCGCGTACGAATACTGAAATACTCACTAAATGGTTGGGTGTTTGCTCTGCTTGCTGCTCAGTATTTTTTGATTACAAGTCTCTTTTCTTTTGTTGTAAATGCAACAACAAATAAGATTGTAAATTTTGACGAATGATTCGAGTCACTCGAATCATTTAAGTATTTAAGTATTGTAAGTATTTATCTAAAGTTATGAATCTAAATGTTACCTAGGCAGCATAATAAGGCCAGGCAAGCTTACGGTCAATTAAAACACATATGGAAGTCCCCCCATATCTCAAAGCGCACCAAAATCAACATCTTCAACAGTTGCGTAAAATCAGTTGCGCTTTACAGATGCGAATACTGGAACTCAAACCAATGCGATATTAATCCCTTACAAATATTCATCAACCGTTGTTTACGACGCATACTGAAAATGTTCTGGCCAAACACCATCACAAACGAACGCTTATGAGCCGAGCGCGAACAAACACGAGTTGAAGTAGAAATCCGGAAACGAAAATGGAGGTGGATTGGGCATGCCTTGCGTAGACCTCAAACCGACACCACCAGAAACGCAATAGACTGGAATCCACAAGGCAGCCGCAGGAGAGGTCGGCCGAGGCACACCTGGCGTCGACAATTAGATATCGAAGCAGCCAAAGTCAACAAAACGTGGAACGAGCTGAAGATCGTAGCAGCAGATAAACATGAATGGAACAAAATCGTTAAGGCCCTATGCTCCTTATAGGAACAACATAAGGAGCATGATTCATTTATATGAATCTAAATGAGTGGACTTATGAATCAAACATATTTCGAATGGTATGAGTTTGATGTCAACTTTGTACGCATACTCATTGCAACTTGTATTTATAAATCAACGTTGTAGTGAGTACGAATGAATCAGAGTACATAGTTAAAATTCAATATTGTTGACTCATTTATATTCAAAATTTCATGTGTGCTTATGAGTAGCGAAAAAACGAATCATTTTATCTCTGCCACATACCTACCTACATACACAAATACCTAATTAGTCATTGCAACCCTTCAGTGAGGATTACGGCCTAGCTTCTCACACCACTTACGTTGTGTGTGTAATTTTATACATGAGTTACGGCGGGACCTACAGTTTAAAGTCGACTCCGAACGACATATTTTTTGAGAAACTTTTCATGGCAATTTTATTTCACTCTCCGGGTTTTTGCCAGAAATCTGCTGAGAGGAAGTCATCGGAGAAATATTTTTTCATATTTTCGTTTTGATGTCTGACCTGGGATTCGAACCGAGGCCTTACTTTTAATAAACCAACACACTACCTACTAGACTATAGTGATAGTATAGTGGTCAGTATCCCCGCCTGTCACCTACCTGCCTACAGTTGCCTAAAAGGCGATTGAAGATGGTAGATGTTGTGTAGAGAGACTATCATAATTTAAACCATCATTCCAGTAATACAACATAATTTGATTTTTGAACCTGTGGTTAATTCACTCCTTGGGATGAAAATTGGCTCCACACGACGCCTCCATTCTATAACATTCTAAGTACATTTTTAATGTTCTTGCATTTTTAAATTCTACGTTCTCTAACTTAAATACTGTCAAAATTTGGTTAAGATGCGCCGATCCGTTCCGAAGTTATAGGGAAAAATCTTCTTAGAATACAAATACAGACGTATATCGCGTGAAAACTTTGAGAGCTCATAACTCAAAACAGACTTTTTCGACTTAGAATGTTATAGAACGGAGGTGTCGATATGTATATGCTGGTGTTGTAAGTAACACATTTTTTAACATCCCTAAATAGTTATGTCAGAAGCATCTAAAACTTCTGGCGGATCTGTCACGGACTCAACACGTGTCATATACATATACGGGTATTCCAAGAACTAATGCCTTGAAGATGCAAAGGTGTATCGAGAAAATGATTGGTTGACTATAACCACATGTAGAATCTTTTAATTCGAAAAAGACAGGGCACTTGTTGAGCTTAGTTGACAATAATTCAGTACAATTAATCTACAATTTTGAATGACAGTGGTTGTAAAAACTATCTTGATGAAAAGGCAAGGAGTCTATATCGACTTCTTCTGTAAATATCAGACTCATCATCAAATAAAGAAGTATAGGATTTCATGCGATATTTATAAATACTGGTTGGTTCCTCATTAGGCTTGAACCCCTTTTTTCTATGACTTTCATAAGCGATATTCTGCTATTTGCCTAAATCTGTGCTAATGGATGGCAAATTAATTAAATGAACCTTCCGAGTATCCGTTATGCCACTAATTATTCTTGTCATTTGAAAGTGAATTTGATCTCCTGTATCTCCTGTAGAGAAGTTTAGACATATCGCATCTGTATAGGATATCATTAAGTCTCTTTAAACCATCCATAAAAATTTATTTTTCTTTTATTTCTACGAAAAAAAAATTATTATTGAATGGAATGATGAACAAACGAAAGAAATTTTTCAGAAGAAACTTTTTTTCTGATCTTTTATGGTTAAAAGGCCAAAAAGATCACAACCAAAAGAACTAAAAAAAATGATACCATAATGGAAGAGACTAACAACATAAGAATCCTTAACAAGTGAGCGGGGTGATGGTGGTCGCGATGATACTTGCGATTTTTGATTGCTTTGCTGATTATGATGGTGTTCATAATTGACAAGTCATGTCTATTTAATGCCATTCAACTCTCCCACAGGAGATGAAGTCTACAACGAAAGGGTCTTAAACCTGTCCGAACTATTATGGTTGCATCACATTTTCATCACAGAAGAATAAAAAATCATAAAGAATTCTTTACTTAAGAATTGTTTGTTTTTTTGTATTGAAAAAATTTTTTTCTTCCTACTTAAACTGTTAAAGAAGTATTGCCTCATAACTGTCTGTCTATGTGTCACTTCTTTTGACATTTCGGTATGGAAAAATGACACAAAATTATTTTATTTCAAGCTAACAAAAGAGTCAATTAGCAACTCACTCACTCACTCACTCACTCTCATACCAGTCAGTGGTTGGCGGTTGGTGGTTGATTGTTTATGAAATCTCTTGGAGGTCAAATGGAATTAACCAGTCATTTTAAATTGTCTTTCCTTTGGCTTTACTTTGTCGGACAATTGGTATGACTAGCAAGTTTTTGTGGGTGTTCACAAACAATTTGTTTAAACAATAAATTAGCGTTGAGTAAATGTCAAATTAAATCATTCGAATTTTGGAAATGATCTGCAGCTTAAAAAGGTCAGGTTGTCGGTTGTTGAAAAGCTAATAAAATAAAAAATAAAATCGAAATTAATGGTTAAGAAAACCAAAGGCAGGTAATTATCGTCAGTACATATGTACATAGCAGAGATCAGCAATGAATTGTTTTTTCGCTACTCATAAGCACTCATGAAATTTTGAATATAAGTGAGTCAACAATATTGAAATTTAACTATGCACTCTGATTCACTCGTACTCACTACAAGGTTGATTTATAAGTACAGGTTGCAATTAGTATGCATGCAACGTTGAGATCAAACTCATACTATTCGAAATATGTTTGATACATACCCCTACACATTTACATTCATAACTTTAGAAAAATACTTATAATGCTTATAAATGATAAGAGTAATTCGAATCATTCAACAAAATTTACAGTTTTATTTGTTGTTGCATTTACAACAAAAGAAAAAAGACAGAGCAGCAAGCAGAGCAAACACACAACCTTCTAGTGAGTATTTTAGTGTTCGTATGCGGTTCATACTTATTTTGTGATTCTTGTAAATGTTGAGTCATGGAGAGTCGAAATCAATAACATCATACATGTTGTTAAGTATGAATATGATGAGTACATCAAACTTTAAATATGAATAGAGTTTCCATGTTATTAAAATAAGTATGAATGCGTATAAGTATCACAATAATGAGTATGATTCGATTCTACTCATCTTTTTGAATACTCATTGCTGACCTCTGATACATAGCAAGAGACTTATGAAGACATTATAATTTATAGCACCTCCCGGTTGCTTGCTAATAAAGAAATCTTTAGTATTACTATTTAAGGAGAGTCAATGAATGGCAAAATACTGTTAATTTTCTTAACAGAATGCCTATTTAAGTAAGAGAAAATACGAAAAGTCACTTCTAAAGTTGATTGGAAGCCTAATTAGAATTTGATTCGAATTTAAATTATATAAAGAAGTCGCCGTAGTCTGGTAGGTAGTGTGTTGGCTTATTAGATGTAAAGCCATGGTTCGAGCCCCATGCCAGACATCAAAATAAAATACAAAAAGTATTTCTTCGGCGACTTCCTCTCAGCAGATTTCTGGCAAAAACTCTGAGAGTGAAATAAAATTGCCATGAAAAGTTTCTCAAAAATCTGTCGTTCGAAGTCGACTTTAAACTGTAGGTCCCGCCACTCATGTATAAAAGTTAACACACACAACATAAGTGGTGTGGGAAACTAGGTCGTAATCCTAACTGAAGGGTTGTAACGACCAATTATGTATGTATGTATGTAAAGACTACTTCTGCTTATCTACTTTGTATTTCCTTATACAGTCTATTCACATTTGAAGCCAAGCCTACACGATCCGATGGTAAAAACTTCCAAAAAGTCTACGCCATGCTAATTGAAGAGAAAAGTGATGGTTTTGTATTGACTACGGCTGCTTTTTGTGACCCTTTTGGGCAAATGTGTTGTAATTCAATAATTCTTTAACGAATTAATAAGTTTCGGAATAAACATTGCTTCCTTCATGCCCAAATCGAACGCTTCTCTGTACATACGTACATAACTGGTCACTCCAACCCTTTAGTCAGGATTACGACCTAGCTTCTCAACACCACTCATGTTGTATTTGTTAATTTTATACATGAGTGGCGGTACCAACAGGTTTAAATTCTACTCCGAACAGGTTTTTGAGAAACTTTTCATGGCAATTTTTATTTACTCTTAGAGTTTATGCCAGAAATCTGCTGAGAGGAAGTCGCCGAAGAAATATTTTTTTTCATATTTTCGTTTTAGGGTACCCTGGTAGTCTAGTGGGTAGTGTGCTAGACTATTAGCGTGAGGGTCGTGTGTTCGATTCCCACCAGAGACTCTGGTCTGTGCCACTACACCGGGCATACGGTCAATTACTCCGCTCGTATATAATTAGGATATAATTTGTCATTGTATTGGAATTAATAAATAAATAAATAAATATTTTTTACTAGACTAGGACGACTTCAGTATGCTTCCCTGTACATATTTGCTTTAATTCTGCAGCACTTTTCTTTATTTGCTGAGTCCTTGCTATCTTGAAAGGATTATAACCCCTTGAAAGTGAATTTTTGGTTCCCTACTGCAGACAATCTAATACTACCTACTATTTGTAATTCAATTGATAATTTGAGGACTTGAATGCCAATTTTAAATGCAAAACTTTATAGAATTAAATTAATTTATTCTGTATTTCAAATTTAATTCCTTCGTTTCTAGATTTACATTTGAATTCCTTTGGAGTGTTCTTGCATGCCCTTACTGAACATAGAAAATCGTCAGAACAGTTGGTAAAACTCCTCCTCCATTAAATTGTGTGTTAAATTCTCATTTATATTCTCAAGATTTCCAAAGCAAAAGGATTTCTAAGAAGGAATTTAAGTTCCTTTTTTATGGGTTTCCGTTTATGTGAAATGATTTTTATTCGTATTCGTGTGCTTTAATAATTCACATTTAATATCAACAGTTTATGGCACACGTTCGTCAATTGTTCCTTTTTGGATTTCTTTATATTTTTTTCCATTATTTTTTCTTTATTTTTTGATTCTTTTTCTGTATTTTCTTTCTCTCACATATATTTCTAAGAAGTTGATGTATTTCGTTTTCATTTTTTTCATGTATTTTATGATTGCATGCTTCTGTTTTTATTCGTCATTTAATTTCACCTGCAGCATATTTTGATACCCTCGTTTCTGAAATAATTTTTATTCAACGACTACTACGACAACGCGTCAACACTCAACGTTACCGCTAAACGCCAGCGCTACCGTCATTTACGAGTGCTTTGCTCTCTCCCTCTATTGCTAAGCACCACCACAACAATTCTTATCAAAAATTTTAAATCTTAAACATAAAAAGAAAAAAATGAAACGAAACAACAACAAAAAATGTGAATAAAAAATTTGCAAAAAAAAAAGAAATGGGAATTACAGTCAAGTGTATCATATCATTACATACAGGATAGTTATTGTAGAGGGAGTATCTCGGTACACCTTCGAAACAACAATAAAATGTGCATTCATGGAGAATATCAGATTGAATGTAAATTTAGTGCAAAAACACATTTAAACACATTTAAGTGCCACAACTTTTATTGCCTACTGTATGTATGTATGTATTACTTTGATTTCGTTATTTATTTATGCTTTCCCATCTCTCTCTCTCTCTTTGCTAGAAAATATTCTCATTTTACTTGAATAGTTTCATTTCATTTCTTGATCCTCTATGGGTTATGATTTCTTTTGTGTTGTTGTTGTTGTTGTAGCCAAAAGTAAATTCAAATATTTTGTGAATGCAAAAATTATTTACGCTATTCGGTCTTTAGCCTCAGGAACTCAAAGCGAATGAATCCAATTGTATTTTCATACATTTAAAGAAAATATCAAAAAAAACCAAAAAAACTGCAATTTTAATATGAACTCATCGTATATACTACTCGTATGTATGTATGTACATACATATCGTATATGATGAAGGGAGAAGAATCTCTTTCTTCGCTAGATCTCATCTCTATTTAAATACCGGAAATAGTAAAAAGTATTTTGGATGTTTATCGTTTCCATTTTAAGTGGATATGAATTATTGGCATGTAAAAGGAAAGTAAATGCTGAATGAAGAACGAATGTATGGAGTGTATACGAGTACTAAATAAACTTGTAAACAAACAGATTTGTAATGTTTATAAATAAAACTGTTAAGGGGGATACAAATAATTTTTGGAATACAAAAATTGGGGAAACTACTGAGAACATATATAGATATGTATGCATATGAGTATGTATGTCAACATAAAAGGGTTGATAGATTTTTGGGCCGGTGTTTAATTAATATAACTAATATGGTGTATATAGTGTATTGGCTTATTAGACGAGAGACCTAGGTTTAAATCCCAGGTCACACAACTCCAACAAAACGAAATATGAAAAATATTTTTTCGGCGACTTCCTCTCAGCAGATTTCTGGCAAAAATTCTGAAAGAAAATAAAATTTGCCATGAAGAGTTTCTCAAAAATCTATTGATCGGAGTCGACTTTAAACTTTACGCCACTCATGTATAAAATTAACACACGCAACGCAAGTGGTGTGAGAAACTAGGTGGTAATCTTGCCAAAAAGGTTGCAATGACCAAACATGTACTATCACTTCAATGTGATAGAAAACTTGAATTACCGAATTTTGTAATCAAAGCGCTGAGGATAATTTAATGCGGATTATTAAAATGTCAGCAATATAACAATATACGCCTGACGAACATGTCCAGAAGAGCCTAGCAATATTGCACGTACCTTTTCGCTGCCAACAAGAGTGGATTGCCCGTAATACGAGAGTACCCAAATTAAGTGAGGCAATTGGAATACCTATGCCCTGTAATATGTCGGAGATTGCTAGCGCCCTATCGAGAGCCCTAACCAGCTCATCGGCAATGCAATATCCAATGATATTCCTACGTCGCGGAACCCATATAGGCGTGACCTCTTAAGGATCCGAAATTTCTCTGAGAATTCCTTGCCATTCATGGACAAGGGCGAGCTTAATTGCAGCCTGACTATCCGAGTAAATCAAAAGATAAAAAAAGTCTACTACTCAACAAGCATTGAGCCGCTTTCGTAATTGTCATGATCTCTGTTTGGAAAACTTTGCAGCGGGCAGCCTATAAGATACTTTAATTTCAGAACTCTTAAAAAAGTATACTACAACCCGCCCTGTTATTCAGCAGTCATAACGCAATGCTATATACTCTAGATTACATTAACAGTGTTTATAAGCGAAAAATTAAGCATTTGGTTGAGTGCTTAGAGCAATCTCGACTTAATAAAGACATCATCCGGAAATGTGTTGCCTTATTCGATTCCTGTATTGTACGCAGCATGCTGTTAACATCAGCTTCAAGCCTAAAGCCTTAAATGGTTTCCTTCAATATCTCGTTGATTTATTTATAAAAAAAAGTTCCGGTTTTATTTGAACACAGTTGGATATCATATGGTATTCAAACATGGTTTCAGCAGTTAATTAAACATCTTCAGCTGACTGACATAGTGAGAGCAAAAAGCGGTGGTATATTGTGTTTCCGAATCAAATTTAAGGCTTTTAAATTTTTTCATATGTTTTCATGGCATTTAATTATAAAATCTTATATTCGCAACAGTGTTTTGAACAAACTCATGATTTTCTTTACATGAAATATGATGATTAAATGAAACTATTTTGCAGTGTTTTTGTTTCGTCTATAGTTAGTTAGTTAGTTAGTCACTGTTATTAAATATTTCAGAATATTCCTGTCTTTTTTTCTTGTTTTTATGATTTTAATAGAAAACACTTGTATTACATCCTCTAATCCTAACAACAGGACATGAAATCTAAGCTTTAGGAACAAAATACATGGAGAAAATAAATGAACACATCAAATCAGAATATTAAAAGTATTAAATCATTATATAAAAATAAGAATTCAAGTTGGAATGACAATCAAAGTGGATAACTTTCTTTAAGGGGGCTATTATGCACGTAGCAAAATTAAGTATAAGTAGCATAGGTGCTATTAATCTATACATACATACATACATAATTGGCCATTACAAGCCTTCAGTCAGGATTACGGCCTAGCTTCTCACACCACTTATGTTGAGTGTGTTAATTTTATACGTTAGTGGCGGGACCCTCAGTTTAAAGTCGACTCCGAATGACAGATTTTTGAGAAATTTTTTCATGGCAGGTTTATTTTGTTCTCAGAGTTTTTGCGCCAGAAATCTGCTGAAAGGGAGTCGCCGAAGAAATATTTTTTTTCATATTTTTCGTTTTGATGTCTGACCTGAGATACGAACCCTACCTAGCTACTAGACTACGGCGACTTCTTATTAATCTATACCCCTGCTATATTATGATCGATAAAAGAATTCATTCTTTACTACCACTGGCTGTTAGCTTTAAAATAGAAAATCCTTGCCAACTAAAACAAAAATATCAAAAAAAAGGCCATCAAATAAAAAACTTTATTAAAAAATCTACCAACAATACTGGCTGTTTTTTGGTTTATAAAAATTTGCTTTTTTCTCTCTATTTTATTTTGTTTTTGGAATATTTAAACTATAAAAACCGTTTGAGATTTTGACATTTTTTATGATATAAAATCATGACTTTTATGTTGATTCCACTTAAATGAGGTGTGATAAAGATCTTGACGTTAAGTACGAAAAAACAAAAAAAGAAAAACGCTCTCGTCACATGTGAATTTTTACTGCAAATGGAAAAATCTGGCTGTGAACGATGACGAGGAGTGTATGAGAATTGTTAAGAAAATTCATTTAAAAAAAAACCATAATATATGGAAGAGAAAACAGCAACAACATTTAACGTTAAAATTAGTTCGTTACTGTTGTTGCTGTCATAAATTTGTAGCGAATTTATGGTTTATTACGCAAACAGTTCACGTTTTATATGAAGTTGCCGCTGCCTGCATCGTAACTTCGTCAATTTCTGTTTTCAAGTGTTAATTATGGGGTTGTGTGTACCGCTTTATTTAGTTTTTCTGCCACAAAACATACTGTATGCTTAGCAGCAAAGGCAAAGCGCCTTTAATTTATTCTTCAATTTTTATTTTCTGTTTTTTTTTTATTCCAATACACAAGGCAATACAGGCGGCATTTTTCACAGTATGCGGCTAAAATATAAACTCACAAGGCAATCTAAGAAACTTAAACTATTTTCAGTTGTTCAGTCTACGAATAAACTTAAAATGTATGCCAATAATCAATGGAAATGATAACATAAACGTCTCTTGCAATACGAAATTGTTTGTAATGAATGACAAATTATGACTACAAATTGATTATTAAATTGGTTCAAACATACATACATATATACATGCCGCCATCGCCAGATAATTAAAGGAATTGTATCGTTAACCCAAACGAATTGAATTTATTCACAAGTTTTGACAAAGCGAAAGCAATCTTCTGTTAGTTTCTAAACAAATTTCTTTTTAGAAAAAAAACAACAAGCATTAAGAGGCCTAATTATTACAATAAAATTTTATTCATGTTATGAGTACATACATGGGAAATATGAGTTACAAATGCTAAGCACGTAAGACTTTATCATTACCGAAACTTCTTTATGTTTACCGACTTGGCATTATAAATTATAAAAAATTCCTTTTAAATATTCTTATTTACTGAAAAACAATCGAAAACAAATGAAAACCATATGGGCTGACTTCCAAAATGTTAGCTGCTTTGTGTTTGAACAAAGTATAGTGTTTCATAATGCCGCTGTACAAAATATATACAATGTATTCTATTTCGAAACGTCGTCAATGTGTATTTTTAACGCAGTCAAAAAGCAATCAGGCATTGGATTTATAGTTGATGCATTGTTTGATAACTTTGCATATCTGCATAATTTATATACAGTAGTAGAACTGCATACAAACTTTGTATTGATACATTTTTTTGCTTTGTATTGTGTAGGCACAGTAAAAGAGGTTATTTTAATTGGGGTACCTTATGCAGAGGAGTTTTTTTCAAACGGATACCTATCCTATGCGACAGATTTATTCGTTATTATTGAGCAATTAAAATTTACAGTAAAACCTTGAGCGAACTTGATCATCTTTACATACCGACGAATCGTTTGGGTTTTATAATATATTCTTAAGTTTAAGCGGATTTCAGTCAACTCTCAAAGTGATATTGACTCGGTTGGGTTCTATAATATCTTCTTAGACATAGGCGGATGTCAGTCAACTCTGATGGTCACGCAACTGCTATAATTACTAGGGCCCCATATAGCGTTTTAATTCCAAGGTCTACAAATGCAGTACAACCACGGAACAAAGTACCGGGTAAGGTATATTAAAAGTATTGTTACGTTTTTAACTTTTAAAAACCTTTAAAATATGAGCGCGCAGATTGCAAACAAAATAAAAATAAATTTGTGTTTAGTTTTAATTAAAATTCTTTATTATTCGCACAACTCAGTGTGCCACTGTTTACAATTTTATGTAAACAGCAACAATTGCTTTGTTTGTTATTCCACTGTTTACATTCTTTGCATAAACAATAACAATTACTAGACAATTGTTCGGCAGATCTTTAAACCACTATTACTCTCTTCAAACATACTGTGTTTTCACGCTAGACTGACTGAACTTTTACTGAATCTGTCGCCTGCTTTGTCTTTCCTTTAATATGACAAAGTAAACAGTATGATGAATTTTGTTGAAGGCGAATGCTTGTGGCTTCGCCTTTTCGAGTTCTCGATAAATGTAAACATTATTGTTTCGTTATTGTTGTTTGTGTATTTTGTTTACATTTATTCTTGTAGTGTTTGTTGTTGTATTTTTGTTTACTAGTTTACCATTTTTGTATGCTGGTTGTTGTTGTTATATTACAAAGTGCAATAATTTGTAAACAAGTTCATTTTTTTTGTTTTTGTAGCTTTTGTTTGCAATTTTAATGTTAAACGATGTAAAAGCAAAACACCAGAACATTTCGGTTCGGCACAAGTTGCAGCAAATCATTGCAACAAATGACCTGTTAATAGTAATCGCACAAAATAGAAGAAGTATATTGAGTACTTGCCTTGTATACATACATAATTGGTCATTACAACCCTTCAGTTGGGATTACGACCTAGTTTCTCACAGCACTTATGTTGTGTGTGTTAATTTCATACATGTGTGGCAGGACCTTTAGTTTAAAGTCGACTCCGAACGACAGATTTTAAAGAAACTTTTCGTGGTAATTTAATTTACTCTCAGAGTTTTTGCCAGAAATCTGCTGAGAGAAAGTCGCCGAAGAAATACATTTTGTATTTTTGTTTTGATGTTTGACCTGGGATTTGAGCTCGGGCCTTACGTCTAATAAACCAACACACTAGCTACTACACTACGGCAACAGTATTAATACGTCCTGTCTATTTGAAATTTCTCTTTTAATTTTAAATTCCTGATGTTTTATTTCTTTAAAGGAAAACTTTATTGATTTTAAAATCCCTTAAGAATATTGCATTCATTTTTTCCTTTCAAATTTGTTGTCAATTTTTTTAATTAATTTCTACAATTGAAAGGAGTTTTCTTTTTTTTCTCCCCACTTGCAATTCTTTACTCTTGTGAATATTGACACAAGAGTAACGAAATGTGAGTTTTTGTTTTGTTTTCTGCTTTTTAAATCAAAAATCTCCTGCCAGGATTTTTATAGTTTTACTTACTTTGGACTTAAAGACGAACAAAAGATTTTTTTGTAAAAATTTTTTTCATTTTTTTTGTAAATCTTTTGTTTGCTTTTTTTTTTCAATGAATGAAAAGAAAGTTGTTGCTTTTATTACTTTTTTATTTTCTTTTTTTGTTGTTGTTTTGTTTTCAGATGAAAATACTCACCCTTTAAATTCTCAAGTTTTTCTAACAATTGAAATTTGTTTTTACCGCCCCCTTTTCTCTTTTCAACTGGCATTGAACGTAAGTTTTTTCATTTTTTGGCAAAAATCTCAGTTAGAATAGAAGAAAAACTCATGCTGTGTAGCAAACTACAATAGATAGTGAATGAAACAATTCGGAATGTAAAAAAAACCTTCCATCAAGCCAACCATCCAGCCAACCAGCCACCCAGGCAACAATGGTCATGTCCATTAAGATGCATTAAGTTCTGAGGCAAAAAAAAAAACTTCTAAAGCCCTGGGAAACGAGATGATGGGGATATTCTTGATTTCTCTTTTGTGTCTTCTTTTCTTTACGATTTTACTCGTTATCTGTGGAGTGAATAATTTTAAATAGAAAGTCAGTGAGTGAGACGGACGGACGACAGATAGAGAAGACGTTAAACGGCCTAAAAACGGAAGTTAAGTGGGAGGTTACTTAATCCTGGAGAGACGTTTAACTATTTACAAATAAAATAAAATGTACTGCCTCCATGACAACAAGAATAACACTAACACTAACAAATACCCGAGACTAATGGCGATAATGAGCCAAAACGTTGCCAACAAGACAATGACGGAGAATGAATGAATGAACGAATGAGTGAATGAGATACAGTAGAGAAGGCTTAGGAATTATGGAAATAATGACTGGAATATAATCATTTCCATTCTCAAGTTTAAAATTATAAAACAAAGAACAAAAATAAAACTGAAATAATTTCTATAACGATCTCTGCTGTATTTTTGTTTTTTGTTCTTCTTTCCTTACTGGCGACCTTGTAGAGAAAAAGTTTTTGCATAATCTTTTAAGTGTAATAAGAGGGAAAAGTGAATATTATATAGACGCACAAGGAGAATGATGAAGAAGATGAAGTTATAAACGTTCCATTTATTCATTTTAATGATTTATTAAGTTGTGCCAAGTTCTGCCAAGTTATGCTGTTTTTTTGTAATTGAAATAATTAAAATTTTTAACTGTAATGCTTACACAATTAATTTAATTTTGCAATAAATTCTCGCCAACAAAATCCAGGGAGTCCTTATTGACATTTACACCTTGCAACACTGGCTTTTTGTTTAGAAAATCATAACTGATAGTCGTCTTTTGAGATGTACTTTACAAAAGTCGAAATAACTCATGGCATAAAACAATCATGTCGCATATCTCATACAGGAAATTACATTATTTAGTAGCGCTGTTGTCCCTACGCAAATTAAAATCAAACGTATATGTTTTCTGAATCCTTAAAGATATTTTTCTAGTACAAATCAGAGCTCAGCAATGAGTGTTCAAAGAGATGAGTAGAATCGAATCATACTCATAATTTCTGATACTTATACGCATTCATACTTATTTTAATATTAGGAAACCTCTACTCATATTCAAAGTTTGAAGTTCTCTGCATATTCATACTTAACAACACGTATGTTGTTGTGTGCAACTCAACATATGTACAAAATAAGTATGAATCGCGTACGTACACTAAAATACTTACTAGGTCTGCCTTCCATATTCAAAGTTTCAAGTACTCATCATATTCATTCAGTTAACAACACGTATGATGTTGTTGGCTCCTTAACTCAACATATACAAGAATGACAAAATAAATATGATTCGCGTACGAACATTAAAATACTCACTAGGAGGAAGTGTGTTTGATCTGCTTGTAGCTCTGTCTTTTTCCTTTTTATTTTAAATGGAACAACAACGAATTCTGTAAACAACTCGAATCATTTCTAAGTATTATAAGTATTTTTCTAAAGTTATGAATCTAAATGAGTTGGCTTATGAATCAAACATACTTCAAATGGTATGAGTTTGATGTCAACGTTGCATGCATACTCATTGCAACCTGTACTTATAAATCAACGTTGTAGTGAGTATGAATGAATCAGGGTACAGAGTTAAATTTCAATATTGCTGACTCACTTATATTCAAAATTTCTTAAGTGCTTATGAGTAGCGAAAAAACAATTCATTGCTGACCTCTGGTGCCAATCAAACGCACTGCGCGCCGTGCATTATACTCTTAGTGTTCGATCACTGTTTTGAGTGAGTTTTCCATCGTAAGAAAAACAAACAATGGGAATAACTTCGTTGAAAGCAGAGATCATTTCTATAATTTTGATTGTCAGTCTATGAGCAATAGATGATGAAATAACCAAGCTTTGAAAACTTTGTCTTGTCATATATTTTGAATGGAAATGATCGAAATTAGATTCAGGGTATTGTCAAGCCTGTTTCAGAACTGTGTTGTTGACAAGATAACGGAAGGCAACTAGAAATTAAAAAGTAGAGTACAAAATAGTCGTAGTCTAGTAGGTAGTGTGTTGGCTTATTAGACGTAAAGCCAGAGATCAAGCCCCAGGCCAGTCTTCAAAACAAAAATACAAAAAATATTTCTTCTGGCAAAAATTCTGAGAGTGAAATAAAATTGCCATGAAAAAGTTTCTCAAAAATCTGTCGTTCAGAGTCGACTTTAAGCAGCTGTAAGTCCCATCACTAATGTATAAAATTAACACACACACAACATGAGAGGTGTGAGAAGCTAGGCTGTAATCCTGACTGAAGGGTTGTAATGGCCAATTATGTATGTATGTATGCAAGAGAAGAGTTTGTGCCTTTTGAGTTTGAATATTTATTTTACACGCTCCAGTCGTGTAAAATGTTAAGCTTTCGAAAATATAAAATTCATTCATTGTAATTCTGATGGATGACCAGGCTTACATAAAACGTGGTTAACATCATACAATTCTTATGTTGATTGACGACCAATTCTTTTATGATTAAAATTTGATTCACATGCTACAGTTTATTTCGATTCAAAATGGAAATTGTAATGTATGCCTTATAGACCGGAATGTATAAGTAATTTGACTGAATTTGATCAAACTTAGTCTCAATTGAGTTTTCGATTAAAGTTTTTAAAGTTAAATTTAAAGAAAATCTTAAATATTTTACTTTCCAATGTTTTCAAAAATATTTCAATACAACTCAATCCAACTGGATTTGATAAGTTTTTCTTATGCAGCACAGACTTTTGTCAAAACAATTCCGATCATTTATCATACACTCATCAAAATGAGTTTCTTATTTATTTGATGTGAAAAACAAAATGCATTCAAAATGAAATTCAAAAGCAAACGAAAATGCACAGTCGGATTTAACACGGCCAACGTTCACAACGTTCCACAAAGAAAATCACAGCATGTTGCAAAAAGTTTTCCCAAAAAAATAAAAGAAAAAAGAACAAAGAATACATCAAGAATTTAAGAGGAATGTTGAATCATAAATTAAAACAGAAATGAAAGAATGTGGAGGAGATAATTTAACCCCAATTACATTTGAACTCATGCTCCCATGCCATCATTTTAGCAACATGCTTCCAGTTATTCTATACATTTTGTTAATTTCATCAAGTAATGACGGCGCGATAATCTATTGTAGACAAACCGACAGCTTTCTATACAGCCAGCAACTACCCGCTTACTTTTCCATTAGTTTGACAGTGTCGGAAGAGTTTGGCAGACGAAATTCTCAGACTTGGTGAAGTTGTGTGCACCCCCACATCATTAATTTCCATTTTCCACCTGAAGCCTTTGTTAGCGCACAACATTAACAATTAATCTTATGGGCCAACAACAACAACCACATTAAAGATTCATTTCATTAGCACACCACACCACACCAGTCAGTCAGTTAGTTTTCCAGCACAGGGACAACTTAATGTAAGAAGAAGAAAATAAAATTAAGGATACGTTTGTAATCGTCTTGCCTATGGTAAGGAAGTTTGTGCGTGTGATTTGGTCAACTTCTATTACAGAAATTTTCGATTATTGTCAGGTGGCTGTTGTTGTTTGTGGTATTTATTTATCCTCGAGGATGCCCAAATTTATGCCAATTGTCACCTTAAATGAAATGGAAGGACACTAAGAAAACTTTATAGAAACACTTGCCATGTAATTACATTTAGTGGCCTGCGTTTAGGTGCCGCAAAAACCAATTGATGTGTAAGGAGTTTATGGATGGAAATTGAAATGACAAAAACCAATCGTATGAATTATTAAACAATTGAGATTTGTATGTTAATAATACAATAACAACAGAATACACAATCATTTGAACACAATACTTTAATAAGAATGTTTAAAGAAAACTAAGGAAATACATTTTAATTTTACTAGGGAAAGCTCACAGAAGTTTGATCGTTGGAGACCACTAAACTGAATTGATTGCTGCCAAAAATCTGTTGAGACTGCTTAGCATACTCTTATGGGTCGTGTAAGCATTTAGTGGACTAGAATGTAACAGTAACAGTATCTCGCTGTAGCCAAATGGTAATGGTTATTTATTTATTTATTAATTACAATACAATTACAAATTATATTCTAATTGATATACGAGCTGAATAAATTTGACCATATGCTCGGTGTAGTGTCACAGACCAGAGTCTCTGGTGGGAATCGAACCCACGAACCTCACGCTAATAGTCTAGCACACTACCCACTAGACTACCAGGGCACATAACGGTAATGGTATTATTTTCTGCTTATCTCCTAAATTAGATAGGTAGTGCGGTGTAGTTGTTAAAGTGAATGACTTAAAACCCCTGATAGGACGGAAAAGAATTCAATCGCCGCCAAGTAATACATACAGAACACAGTAGTCCACTGATCGCTGTCTTAACAATTCCTCTACACATTCGAAGTAACTTTATTACGAAGTATTTTATTTTGTACTCAACGTTTGAAGTCGCCGTAATTAGTAGGCAGCGTGCTGGCTTATTAGACGTAAGGCCACAGTTCAAACCCCAGCAGATTTCTGGCAAAAACTCTGAGAGTGAAATAAAATTGCCATGAAAAGTTTCTCAAAAAATCTGTCGTTCGGAGTCGACTTTAAACTGTAGGTCCCGCAACTCATGTATAAAAATTAACACACACAACATATGTAGGTGGTGTGAGAAACTAGGTCGTAAACCTGACTGAATGGTTGTAATGACCAATTATGTATGTATGTATGTATGTATGTACTCAACGTTTTAATTTGTAGTTGCCTTTCGTCATCCTGTCTCCAACATAGTTCTGAAACAGACTTGATAATACCCTGAATCTAATTTAGATCATTTCCGTTCAAAATACGTGAAAGCACAAAGTTCACAAAGCTTGGTTATTTCATCATCTATTGCTCATAGACTGCCAATTTTTGGAATAATTTTAATCAAATTCAATCAAATTACTTTTACATTTGGGTCTATAACGCATACAATACAGTTTATATCTTGAGTCGAAATAAACTGTAGAATCAAAGAAATCAAATTTTAAACATTTTACAATGTTAACCACGTTTTATGTAAGCCTGGTCATCCTTCAGAATTACTATGAATGAATTTTATAGTTTCGAAAGCTTAACGCTTTACACGACTGGAGCGTGTAAAATAAATATTCAAACTCAAAAGGCACAAACTCTTCTCTTGCATACATACATACATAATTGGCCATTACAACCCTTCAGTCAGGATTACGGCCTAGCTTCTCACACCTCTCATGTTGTGTGTGTCAATTTTATACATGAGTGGTGGGACTTACAGCTGCTTAAAGTCGACTCCGGACGACAGATTTTTGAAAAACTTTTCATGGCAATTTTATTTCACTCTCAGAATTTTTGCCAGAAATCTGCTGAGAGGAAGTCGCCGAAGAAATACTTTTTGTATTTTGTTCTTGATGTCCCGCCTGGAGCTAGAACCCCGGCTTTACGTCTAATAAGCCAATACACTACCTCTAGACCACGGCGACTTCACCCTTCAGATTACTATGACGTTTTTCTAGTTTCGAACGCTTAACATTTTAGACGACTGGACCGTGTAAAAGAAATATTCAAACTCAAAAGGCACAAACTCGTCTCTAACAGTGTCAGTAAATTAACATACTGACTGAACTTCACTAACTCAGTAGCCTGCTTTACCTTGCATGTTATATAGCAGAGTAAACAGGCGAATGTTCATGACTTCGGCTTCTCGAAATCTCTATAAATGTAAACATTCTTGTGTTGATATTGTAGTGTTGTTTGTGTATTTTGTTTACATTTATTACTGTAGTGTTGTTTGTGTATTTTTGTTTACTTGTTTACAATTTTTTTTAATAATGCTGGTGTTTGTTGTTATATTACGCAGTACGATAATTTGTAAACAGGTTTGTTTACTGCACTGTTTTTTTTTTGTAGCTTTTTTGTATAATTTTAATGTTTTGCGAGGTAAAAGCAAAACACCAGTATCTTGATTTTTCATTTTCGTAACAATATATTAAAAAAAACCATTCAATGTATTCATCCAATCACTTGGTATTTTCCACTAAGTGGTACCAAAAAAAAAGTTGGGGAAAAAAGTGAAAGTGACTTGATTTTCATACTGTTTAAATGACAATTTCATTTCAATGACAGACTCCGAAAAATGCAAAAAAATACAAGCACACAAACACTTACAATTTAAAAACAGTGGAAGTAAAAAAAAGCAAATCCACAGGATTATGTTGCAAATGAAACGTTCAAAAAATTCATAGAGAAGCGGAAGTGAGTAGGAAGCCGAGTTGAGTTGAGTCTAAGTGAATAATACAGAAATGAAAAATAAAAGTCGTCCATTGTAATCACTTAAAATCCAAAGCAGACATGCAACATGGATGCTGCTGTTCCTGCTTTCTTTTTCTGCTAAATTTTCTTTTTTTGCTAAATTTGCTCTTTTTTTAATCGATATTGTTTTAATACAAAACCAACTTTTGTTTGTTTCTCTCTGAAGAAAATCTCATGTTTTATATTAAATTTGTTGCTGTTGCCCGTGTTGCTGTTGCCAGTGTTGTTGTTGTTGTTATTGTCCTTTTTAATTCTACCTTTTCGTTGTTTTCATTGTAAACGTGAAATTAAACGTGAAATATTGTTGCCAACAATGTTGTATTCAATGGCACTTTTATTTTCATTGTTTCTCTATACGATTCTCATTTGTAGCACTCCTTCTAAATCCTATTTTTTTACTTGCAACAATACACTCAGGAAAGTATTTTTAGTGCCACAAATTACAACAAAAAAAAAAAAACTAGAAAACCAAACGGACTTTTAATTTGTTCCATTCATACACAACAAAGCCTTCTCCACTACTAATACTACTTACTACACTACGTGTGGAAGTATGTGTGTGTCCATAACTTTACATTTGTATTGGTGGCATAAGAGAATATTTTTTGATCCTGCAAAAGTCTTTGAAAAAGGGTTCTCTTCTATGAATATTTGTAAATATTTGATTTAGACGACGTTTTAGTCAAAGGGACAAGGAGAAGTGAAAGGATTTTTTTTTTTTTTGTTGAAGCCCTCAATGATAAAGGAAAATAAGAGTTGTAGTTGGAGTGGTTAAAACAAACATTGTTTTCCCGAGTGTTTGACTAGTTCGCACCACTCCAATACCCTGTGTCTACAATTCTTCTCGAGTGGCTGATGGCATGTATAACTGACAGACTGACGTACGTCCGTCCTGACTAAGCAGTGGTCAGTCAAAAAGTTTTGCAATAAAAAATTTTGTTTTCATTTCAACTCCTCCTTTTTGCTTTTGCATGAACATGTCTGCTCGTTTACAGACTTTGTTGGTTAGCGTGAGTAGTGTGGCATAAAAGTTGCCGAGTTGCAAACTAAAAGAATGATTTCTATTACTTTTGATGGTAGTATCAGAGATCAGCAATGAATCGTTTTTTCGCTACTTATAAGGACTCATGATATTTTGAATATAGGTGAGTCAACAATATTGAAATTTAACTACGAGTACTCTGATTCATTCATACTCACTACAATAAATACAGGTTGCAATGAGTATGCTTACAGCATTGACATCAAACTCATACCATTCGAAATATGTTTGATTCATAAGCCAACTCATTCAGATTCATAAATACTTATAATATTTATAAATGATTCGAGTGACTCGAGAATCATTCATCAAAATTTACAGTCTTAGTTGAAAAAGAATACATAATCAAAAAAGACAGATCAGTAAGCAGAGCAAACACTCAACCTTCTAGTGAGTATTTTAGTATTTGTTCGTACGCGATTCATACCTATTTTGTGATTCTTGTAAATCAGGGTTCGTCAAAAAATTTTTGGTTATGTGTTAGTGAGTAAGAGAGAGAAAATAAGTTGAGAGAATTTATTTATTTACAGCCATAGAAAAGTGTTAGTAATATACGCTATTTTTATTTTCATTTCATCAGCATACATATGTAAAGCTATATAACTTTGGCTTAATAATTTTAGATAAATAAAAATAAAATAAAAAAATCCATTTTTTATTAAAAGAACATAAAGCTATACATCTATAAAAATAAAAAGAATAAAAAATCCATTTTTTATTAAAAGAAAAAAAGCGAGCATTCCAAAGCATTTAAAAAAATTTATACTACGCGACAAAATAAAAAATGAAATACGCCTAGCTAATAACATAGAACATTTATAACATAAAATATTTTTTGAGTGTTATGCTGAAATAAAATGATAACGCATCCGCCACACATGTGTTCTTGTCGCAGTCTGATCGACAACTAAATGAAAAACACAAGAATGCGTGTGAGTTCTCTTTGCACAACTGTGCTATGAAATGGTAAACTATGTTGTAAATGTTGAGTTATGAAGAGTCGAAATCAATAACATCATACGTTCAAACTTTGAATATGAAGATGAGAGGTTCCATTATATTAAAATACTTATGAAAGTACAAGTATCAGATATTATGAGTATGATTCGATTCTACTCATCTTTTTGAATACTCATTGCTGATCTCTGATGCGTATTAAAGAAATGTGAAAGTGACGGCCACTTGGACGACGACATCAGAACATAAAGACGAACAAAATGTTTCAAAGATCTCTTGATTAAATAATCAATCCTCAATAAGGATTTTGTAAGAGTCACAGTACTGCTCAATTGTTTCTTTCCTTAATGACTATGACATATTTTTTGAAATCGCATTACGCTGGTTATTGTAGTTGGAAGTTCATCAGAACAATTAGGGATACATTTTGGAAGGGCTTTGACTAAACCTTTTTGACAAAACTTATTCCAGGTTATGCTGTCTTTATTCATTACATACATAATTGGCCATTACAATCCTTCAGTCAGGGTTACAACCTAGCTTCTCACACCACTCTAGTTGTGTGTGTTAATTTTATACATGGGTTGCAGAGCCTACAGTTTAAAGTCGACTCCGAACTACAAATTTTTGAGAAACTTTACATAGCAATTTTATTTCACTCTTAGAGTTTTTGCCAGAAATCTGCTGAGAGGAAGTCGCCGAAGAAATATTTTTTCATATTTTCGTTTTGATATCTGATTTGGGGTTTGAACCGTGGCTTTAGGTCTAATAAGCCAACACACTAAGTACTAGACTACGGCGACTACCTCCAATCAGTTAATTCTAATTTGAAAGATGTCAAGCTTTAACTGTACTAAACTAGGGAAAAACAAAGACCGGGTAATACAAACCAGTGGTCAATAGCAAGTTCCTTCTTTAAATCCACATTTCCGCAAATATGAACTCACAATGATACTAAAATAAGTCTAATGAGTGTGTGTAAAATAATGGCTGACATCCAAAATGTTAGTTGTATAAAGTATAATGTTTCATAAAGCCGCTATACAAAATGTTTACAATGTATACTATTTTAAAACGTCCTCAATGTGTATTTTTAATGAAGTCAAAAAGCAATCAGGCATCGAATTTATAGTTGATGCGTTGTTTGGTAACTTTGCATATCTACATAGTTTATATACCGTAGTAGAACTGCATACAAACTTTGTATTGATACATTTTGGAAGTTAGCCAATATCTCTAAGATCCCTGAATCTGTAAGAAAACGTAGCCTTTTGTGGGAATAAAAAATTTTCTTCAAAAATTCTATAAAAATCTCTCTTCTTTCTTTAGTGGAACGAATTTAATGTCAATATAAGGGAATCAGAGATATTTCATTAGCAAATCCCTTCAAATATTCAAATTCATTACAACGTAAAATATACTGAAAATAACATTTCATTACAACAACTTCTTACTGTTTCGCAAAACAAAATATCATTAAAAATGTATGACAATTTCAACTCTTAACTTCACAGATAATTGTTTTCCCCTTTGTCAGAGGGGGCGCATATCACTGAAAAAAGAAGATGGTAGTGGGATTTGAAACGAGGCCTTACGTTCTAATAAGCCAACACACTACCTACTAGACTACAGCGACTTGTAGGTAGATGTAGATATTTAAGGCTCAAAAGATTTAATATTTCTGGCTATGAGATATTCATAGCGATGGAAACATTCGGTTTAGTTTTCAAACTTCGCCTCTTATTATTCACACTCTGATGTACAAAACGAAAAAAATGAAATTTTCGTAAAACTACTTTTTCTTATGGAGCTCTATTCAATACAGAGAAAAATCTCACGGCTCTTTATGAGCAAAGTAAATTCAAATGTATGATACACTCGCACTTCTCTCTTCTAAAACTATAAAATTTTCAAATGAAATTCTCTTTTTTTTTTTTACAATACATTGAATTAATTCCTTTAGAGCTCTGACAGTTGTGGTTTTAGTTTCTTTATTGGACATGAGTAAAATGTTGATGGTTTTTTCTATTTTTTTCGACTTCTTGTCGTGGTAGTATATGAATAGCAATGGCAGTATGTTTTGTGGTTGGATTTCTGAAGGAGTGACAACTACTGAATACATAGCAATTGTTTTATTATACTTTCTATTATTATATACGAGTATTCATTCTATTCCATACAATTCAATTCAATTTCATTTTCCTTTAATAACACATTAAATTTTTCTTGTTTCATCTTTAAGAGCAGCAAAGGAAACAAAGCCCTCCAGTTGCCGAGCTTAAAGATTTCACAAACAAAAAAGAAGGAAAATGATACAAAAAAAAAAAAAATAAATTCAACATATTGTTTAACATTACCTTGGCTCCCCCTCTTGCTTTACTTACAAGCCCAGAAAGGAACACAGGATAAATAAATTTAAAACATTTCCACCCTTTTAACGAAATATAATAAAACATTCTATACAAAGAAATAATTTATGGAAATTTCTTTTATCCGCCTACCCGCCCTGCCCCCCTCCACTACTCCTCAATGCCTCAACACCTTCTACATGGTTTGATATGTTTCAGATTTAAGAAGAGAAAATGAGACTCCAATTAGAAAGTAAGATGTTGTAAATGAAATGAATTTTCTTCCCCCCACCCCCTCCATTTTTTTACAATATTAAAGACACTTTGTTGTTGTTGTTGTTGTTCTTGTGTAGAGAAATCAATTGATGCGTTACTAACACGAAAATAAGCCTGACAATTGTCACTTAAAGGTGTTGTCACTCGAATGTAGAGGAAGAAGAAGTTTAACAGCAGACATCAGTAGCAGTAGCAGCCACTATTGTTCTGCCATGCAGTGTATTTACACAAACGAAATAGTCCTGGCGCCTTTATCATGTTTAAAATATTTTCATTTCTTTTCAACTCCACATCAACATTATTTTTCGCTTTTATTACCATCTGGTAATGCAGGTTCATTTATTAGAATTTTTTTATGAATTTTTTCCCTCTTTTTTTTCGCTGAAGCATGTGTTCAAATTAAAATTTTAACAAGATTCTGAAGGAGTAGGAGTAGGAGTTGGAGTTGAAATTGAAATAGAACAATTTTAATCTTTTGTTTTCTCAGTCTCTTACAGTTTCGCAAACGTTCTACGTGATTATTTTTTGGCTGTGAACCTTTTCCAAAAGCCAAAAGGGATTTCATTTTAAATTTTGGGGGAGTCTTTATTACAGATTTGCGATGTGCAACACCCCCCCCCCCACTCTGTTAAGGGGGAAACAATTATCTGTTAAGTTAGAGTTGAAATTGTCATACATTTTTAATGATATTTTGTTTTGCGCAACAGAAAGAAGTTGTTGTAATGAAATGTCGTTTTCAGTATATTTTACGTTGTAATGAATTTGAATATTTGAAGGGATTTGCTAATGAAATATCTCTGATGCACTTATATGGACATTAACTTCGTTCCACTAAAGAAAGAATAGAGATTTTTATAGAATTTTTGAAGAAAATTTTTTAATCCTAGAAAAGCTACGGTTTATTACAGATTCATTGGTCCTAGAGATATTGGCTGACATTGTATACATTGTAAACATTTTGTATAGCGGCTTTATGAAACACTTGGCCAATTCACATGACTTTGTATCGTGTATGTTGTATTGAATGCACCTGGTTGTTTGTGAACGCTCAATGCTATGCTGTATTGTGTATGTCGTATTCTTCGTCATAATTTTTGGCATTCAAACAATTTGATAGCACGAAACCAACACAACTTATTAAAAACATATGAAAAAAATGTGTATATAAGTGTATCGGATTTTTACATGAAAATTATCAACAACAAGCATACACTGTTGTATAGTCGTACAACAATACAATGAATACAATGATACAACGGCTTGTGTGAATTGACCAACTATACTTTATACAACTAAAATTTTGGAAGTCAGTCAGTATTGTACACACACACTCATTAAAATTCTTTTAGTATCATTGTGAGTTTATGTTTGCGGAAATGTGGATTTAAAGAAGGAACTTGCTATTGACTACTGGTTTGTGTTACACGGTGTTTGTTTTTCCCTAGCTTAGTACAGTTAAAGCTTGACATCTTTCGAATTAGAATTAACTGATTGGAGGTAGTCGCCGTAGTCTTGTAGACTTCCTATCATCAGATTTCTGGCAACAGTTCTGAGAGTGAAATAAAATTGCCATGAAAAGTTTCTTAAAAATCTGTCGTTCGAAATCGACTTTAGACTGTAGGTCCCGCCACTCATGTATTAAATACACACAATATAAGTGGTTTGAGAAACTAGGTTGTCATCCTAACTAAAGGGTTGTAATAAAAAATTGTGTATGTATGATTGCAGTTCTCTGATAACTAATTAGGGTTCTAGTGCTTTTTTATATTTAGTCGAGAAAATTTATTCTAATATGCACTCGGCACACGACCAGGCATTCTTTTAATTTTCTAAAAACGAGAAAAAACTTTTTCCCCTACCCCCTTCAATGCAATAGAATTTTTTAATTTCTTTTTTCTTAACCTAGAAATATTCGCACGGAAATAATTTTTTTATATTTTACTGCAATGAACCCACACCATGCCGAACAGTAGAGCTGAAAATCAATATTTTATGAGCCCCTTAAAAACTATGTTTATTGAATTCCGAATGAGAAATTCTTTAAAGAGCAAAAAAAAACAACAAATTGCGCCAATTAACTTTAAATCACTGCATAATTTATTAGAAATGCCTTTGAACGCTTCATAAAACCACAAAGAAAACAATAAAAACGCATAAAATCATACAACAACAAAAACAACAACAACAACAAATTAAAGGCGCCTTTGAAACACGACAACAACCACAGCATGTGACATCAAATAGTTTCACCAAATGACTGGGCTGGGCTGGTGATCTGGTGTTGTTGATCATCATCATCAGCAACAGCAACAACATAAATACTGTGTGGCACGCAGACCAGTTTTTTTTGCCATTTTTTTTTTTGCTAATTTTTGCTGCTCTTTAAATGAAATGCTTTTTTATCTGTCAAATAATTTTTGCTGCAATGCAAAATGTGGATCAGTCTGGCATTGCAGAGACCAAAACCAGCCAGATCGGTTTGTAAACAGCAGCAGAAGCAACAACAACGAAAACTGTGTTAAAAGAAACTTCATAAATCAACGTTCAATGATCCGTAACAGCCAAATGAGCTACAGTTTCTTCGTTTCTTCGTTCCTTTTTTTTTTTCTTTTCTTCATCTGCGGCACATGGACTGTCTGAATGGGAATGAAAGTGAATGACATCATGTCGTTTTATCCCGTTTCTTTTATCACATCGCCTGCCAAGTGATGAAGTGTGTGCCAATATGTGTTGGCTGTCGTTGTTGATGACTGTGTAAGTGAGCCAATGGGTGACTGAATTTTTACTCGAACCAGATTGAAAAAAAAAACGGATTTTGAATAATTTTTTTTCGTGTTTTTTTAATGTTTTTTTGTCTGATGAATTTTATGAATGACAACGATTACTACCACAATACAATAATGTTTGATTGATCACAAAACGGAGCATTTCATAAAAGATCGATTTATTGATTTTGATTGATGTGACTGACTCTTAAATGAGAAGAAGTCCAATTGAAAATCGTTAAAATAATTTCGTCGTTCATTTTAATTTAAATTTTGTAACAACAAAACATTACGGTAAAGACTTCAAATTTAAAAATGATGAAGTTGTTCGAAAGTTGTGCTAAGAGAAGAAAAGTTTCCGGAAACGATTCATAAAGTGGAAGTCAATTTCGCAATGACCAATAAATTGTAAAACATTTGAATTTTGATAGGATTTTGGCATTTCATTTCTTTAACCCTGAACGGTTACTATTCATTTTTGAACATTAAGGTTACTCTTCGTTGAATCGACGAACACATTAACCCTAATTGGTTACTGTTCGTCTAATCGACGAAGCTCCTTTACTCTTCGTCACATAACTCTTTTATGTTTGCCCAAATTTCGCTGTTTTAATCAACAACGTGTGTTTGATGACGAAAGCATGTAGTGAGTAAACGTACCCTGGCCACCCATTTTTATCCTTTTAATCATGTATGGTCATTTTTGTACAGTAAGGTTACACTTCGTTGAATCGACGAACAGTAACTGTTCAGGGTTAATAGAATGCGAACATGAAATATCAGGATGTAAAATTTTTTTTAAAGCATTAAAGCATTTTTTAAAGCATTAAAACTGATTGTTTCTTCATCGGATACATAGTATATGCTGTCCAAACCCACAAGAATTTCATTAATAAATTCCTGTATCAATTGCCGGTAACAGCCACTGTACTTTTGGGCTCATTTTCAACTTACATACATACATGCATTCATAATTGATCATTACAACCCTTTAGTCAGGATTATGACCTAATTTTTCATACCACCTATGTTGCATGCGTTAATTTTTATACATGAGTGGCGGGACCTGTAGTTTAATGTCGACTCCGAATGACAGATTTTTTTGAGAAACTTTTCATGGGAATTTTATTTTCCTTCAGAATTTTTGCCAGAAATCAGCTGAGAGAAAGTCGCCGAAGAAATACTTTTTGTATTTGGTCTTGATATCTGGCCTGGTGCTCGAACCCCGGCTGTACGTCTAATAAGCCAACACACCACCTACTAGACTACGACTATCGATACCAGCACTGATATAATACGCTTTTATTCGTAGCTACACAAAAATGGCAGATTTAGTGAGTATGAGATAACTCGTAGCTGGCTCCCTAGAAGGGAACGTAATCTACGAGTTATCTTGTAGTCCGCAGTCAACGGTTAAAGTCGATTCCGAACGACAGTTTTCTTTGAGAAAGTTTACATGGCAATTTTATTTCACTCTCCGAGTCGCCGAAGAAATACTTTTTTTTATATTTCCGTTTTGATGTTTGACCTGGAATTTGAACCGAGGCCTCACGTCTAATAAGCCAACACAATACCTACTAGACTACGGCGACTATCTTTAATCTTTAATAAAATACGAACAGGAAATATCAGGATGTAGACAAGTTTTTTAAAGTGCTAAACGTAGGATGTAATTAAATGTAGAAAAAACTGATTATTTCTTCTGGAGGTATATGCTATCCAAGCCCCCAACAATTTCATTATTGAGTACCTAAGTGAGACCCAATTATACTACGTGACAAACACTATGAGAATAAATTTCATTTGCCCCTACCCAATCTTACATTTACATAAACTCCTCCCATGCATGCTTTAATAATAAGAATAATAGGAGTTCTACTTATTTAGAACTAGATTTGGGTGGTCCTCCATGTATAGTATAGACATGGTAGAGTAGTAAATATTTTTCTTTAAATACAAATGAATTTAAGTTTGTTTTTTTTTTTTTTTTGTAAAATTTTTGCTTTTCAAAAAATTGCATTTTTCATTGGAATCTGGAGGAGCAACTATTTTCAACTGAAATGTAGGAATTCATCTGTGGCAAATTAAAATGAAATTATTCAATTCAATTTTGTTACTCTGCTTCATGCAGCTATGTTGCAGCTTAACACTCACATGTGTAATTAATTTTAATTATGCTGAAAATTCTGTTCTCCTCTGCTTTCTGTATCTTTTTTCATTTCATTTTTTTAATGATATTTTATATGGTTGAACATCCATGAAATTGTTCTGAATTATTTCTGTAATTTTTTTAGTTTTTTCTTTCTTTTTTTAAAGAAAAACAAACAAAACAACACAAAACAAGCAGGAATAATACGATGTGGCATAAATATGTTGCAAGAAAGATTTGTATGCAAGATTTTTTTTTGTATATCCAGGAATCATAAATGCTGACAACTCTTCTTATTATTCTTATATTTGATGAAATAAATTAAAACTACAATGTTGCATACACAACTATCTTCATAGGAGTAGGAGTAGGAGTAGGAGTATAGAAGTTTACATAAAAAGCAAAAATATTGTAAAAGAAAACATTGTCTGATATTTTATTAACAGCCTAGACTTTATAGTTATAATGAGGAGTGCACAAATAAATCTGCCCCATTAAGCGTTAATGAGAGTTGCAGGTGAGCTAAACAGTGCACTATTTAGTTTATATCGGTCATGTATGTTGCACATTCAAAATGCATTTGGTATTGAATCATAGTTTTAGTTGCTCTAATATATTTGAAATTTCAAATGTATTTGTAACTTTTGAAGTTCCTACCGCCTGGAACTAGCCACTACTACTAATAGCTTTCAAAGGCTTTGAAGAAAAAAAAAATTCGAAAAAAATAAGAGATTTAACCACTATCTGGTAGGGCCCTTAAAGTTGTAAAAACTTTCGAAAGACTGTTCCAAACTTGATACAAGATACGACTAATGGACAATGCTATGTCAAAAAATATGTCATAGTCATTAAGGAAAGAAGCAATTGATCATTATCGATAGCCGCCTAACAATTAGTACAGTACTGTGACTCTTACGAAATGCTTTTTAAGGATTGATGATTTAAACAAGAGAGCTTTGAAGCATTTTGTTCCTCTTTGTGTTCTGATTTCGTTGTCCAAGTGGCTGTCACTTTCATATTTCTTTAATACGAACCAGAGATCAGCAATGAGTATTCAAAAAGATGAGTAGAATGGAATCATACTCATAATTTCTGATACTTCAGGCTTATTTTAACACGTTAACTGCCGACTACGAGATAACTCGTAGATTACGTTCCCTTCTAGGGAGCCAACTACGAGTTATCTCGTACTCATTAAACCTGCCATTTTTGTGCAGTCCTTGCCCTGACCAACTTCTTCCTTTTCCCTGATTTTGGTGGAACTTGGTTAGTACAGGGACTGCGTTCACCCGTGGCATCACAACGGGCCGCTATGCGTGCTCAAGTGAGCTTTGTGATAACAGAGCTACCACTCCGACCTAACCTAACGAATAAAATCGTATTATATCAGTGCTAGTATCGATAAATGGCTTCTGGTAAAAGAACAAAAACTCAATGTTGGCTTGTGTGGCCATTTTTCTGAAAATTACCACGGCAGTCAACGTGTTAATATCATGGAACTTCTCATCTTCATATTCAAAGTTTGAAGTACTCATCATATTCATACTTAATAACACGTATGATGTTGTTGATTTTGACTCTCCTTTACTCAACTCAACATTTATAAGAATCACAAAATAAGTATGATTCGCCTGCGAACACTACAATACTCACTAAAAGGTTGTGTGTTTTTCTATTTCTATTTTTATTGTAAATGCAACAACAACTAAGACTGTAAATTTTGATGAATGTTTCGAATCCCTCAAATCATTTACAAGTATTTTTCTAAAGTTATGAATCTAAATGAGTAGGCTTATGAGTCAAACATATTTCGAATGGTTTGAGTTTGATGTCAACGCTGTACTCATACTCATTGCAACCTGTACTTATAAATCAACGTTGTAGTGAGTATGAATGAATCAGAGTACATAGTTAAATTTCTATATTGTTGACTCACTCATATAACAAAATTTCATGAGTACTTATGAATAGCGAGAAAACGACACATTGCTGATCTCTGCTACAGACCAAATGATATTCTGTCATTGGTTAACCGAATATTTCAATTCTTTAGATCTGCTGTTATACTAAGTAATGGAATGTTCTAGTATACTACGTATCAAATTCTTTTAATAACCATTCAGGAAACATACATACATACATAATTGGTCATTACAAACCTTCTGTCAGGATTAATAACCTAGTTTCTCCCACCACTTATGCTGTGTGTGTTCATTTTTATACATGAGTGGCGTGACCTACAGTTTAAAGTCGACTCCGAATGACAGATTTTTGAAAAACTTTTCATGGCAATTTTATTTGCTTTCAGAGTTTTTGTCAGAAATCTGCTGAGGGCAAGTCACACAAGAAGTATTTTTTTATACAGTAAGACGTTCCAGAGCTAAACGATACAGCGTTCGTACTGTGATTGTGACTTCGGAAAATCTCTCGGAATCATTATTCTGGACAGACTAACAAAAGAGCGTTGAAAAAGATACATAGTATACACTGGCGCTATATAATGCACCGCTTTTGGTTGGTGCATGGTCGTTTCATTTCCACAAGTATACAACAAATATCAATACAGTGTGCGATTTAGGGGAATCCCAATACTACAGCGTAATACTGAAACAGCGTTAAACGGAGCAGCGTTAATCGGGGTCTTACTGTATTTCCGTTTTGATGTCTAACCCGGGGATTGAACCGTTTTCTTACATCCAATAACCCAACATACTACCTACTAGACTACGGCGACTTCCTATTAAGGAAACCACCCGGAAAAGTTACAATAACCAAGTCATACTGAAAGGCTTGTTTAAGAAATTAAACAGACTAGAAAAGTCTTGTATTGGCTTCATTCTATTTCTTTTATCATTACAATTAATCGCAAGGAATACTCCGCCACAGAATAGAATACTTTGCAAGCGGCATACTAATGTTATAAGTTCAGTTCCTGCCTACGGTACGAGTTATTTAATTCCGCAGTAAATAATGCGTACATTTGTAGAAAAGAAAAATGATTATAAAACCTCTGGAAATATAAATTTATGAATTCAAGCTGCTAGAGAAATGTCTTTAAACAACATGGGACTGTGTTGAAGCATCCCTCATTTTTGTTTTTTATTGGCAAATTTTTAGTACCTTTTTTAGTACTCTTGCAGCAGCCATTTAAAATTAAGTACGATTTTAGAAATTTTAAACACTTAAAAGAAGTCGTCTTAGTTGTGGTACTAGTTGTAGCAATAGCAGCAGTGTGATAGTGGCAGTTGCAGTGGCAGTAAAAATAACCGTAAATTTAAGTGCAGTTAATATGTTACGCGTGAAATATACTCCGCACATACAAACGCACACACAAACTCTCTTGCGTCATAAATATGTTTCAATGCAACAAAATATACAAAACGACTGTCTGTTAATGTCTCTCCATCTCTCTCTATGTATGTGTGTGTGCTTTTGTAAATATGCAACATATTTAACGGTAATACAATGCCACTCAATAACATTTCATCGTTACATCATTTGTATTTCATTAGAAAAGGTTACGACTCTTTCGATATCAATGCTGCTGTTCGGGCATGTATTTTCGCCCCGTTAATGAGGGGGAGTTTTCAAAAGTAATAAATCTTCTTTGGGTATGTGAATGGGTGACTGGGTGAATGAGCGTGGTGTGTTTTTGTGTGTAGATGGTGATATACTCTTTAATAAAATTTAATGAAGCATACAAGTGGGAATTATTGACTTTTTTTGTTTGTTTTTTTCTTTTTGGAAAAGAAAACCCAAAACTTCCATCTTTAGAGACTTCTAGTCAATAGATTGAGAGAACGTAGGACAAATTGAATTAAAGTGAAGGGAATTGAATTAAATGCTGACTTTGTTGCAGGGGTTCAACTAAAACAAGTCAACTAAAAATGTAAGAGTGAGTAAAACCAAAGAAATGAAAGCAAAGACTCAAAAGCTTATTTAATATAAGGTTTCTTTACTCATTTGCAAATATAGGAATATGCTGTAGTTATTCTAGGGACTATAGTGCAGAAATTTCAGGATATAAAAAAATACAAAGCAGCTCATTAGATTTTTTTGAAATTCACTTTATTCTTATAAGTAGTAAGTAAAAGTAGCCGACGTAGTCAAGTAGGTGTTGGCTTATTAGACGTGAAGCATGGGTTCAAACCCCAGGTCAGACAGCAAAACGATAATATGTAAAAATATTTCTTCGGAGATTTCATCTTAGCAGATTTCTGGCAAAAACTCTGAAAGAAAATAAAAATGCTATGTAAAGTTTCTCAAAAAAAAATCTGTCGTTCGGAGTCGACTTTAAGCTGTAGGTCCCGCCACTCATCTATAAAATTCATAAAAATAGGAGTGAGCCCATTGAAAACCAAAAGCTTAAATTTTAACAAATAAAAAACATGGTTTAATTCAATTTTTTGGTGTAATGTAATGTTGATTCAATACTAAATTATTAAAGTTATTCATTAATTAAATAAAGCTTTCAACAAGTAAGTAACAGTAAGTTTAAAAAAAATATCTTAAAAAGTGCTGTTCAAAATAATAGGAGTATTTCAGTTTTCATAACAATTTACTATTAAAAAAGTTAAAAATGCTTATGACTATAATCAGAAACTTTAAATACGATTAGTATTTGGTAGAATAGCCTTTACTTTTTATTACAGCAGCACATCTATGAGGCATGGAGTCAACTAAATCCTGACATTGTTTTAGTGGAATTTTATTCCACCCATCTTGCACTACAGACCACAACTCAGCTGCATTTGACGGTTTTCTCTCGGCAACATATTTTTTAACATCCCTCATAGATGTTCTATGGGATTAAGGTCAGGAGACTGAGCTGGCCACGCCATAACCTTTACCCCATTAACCCGAAACCACTCATTTGCCAATTTACTGGTGTGTTTCGGGTCATTGTCTTGTTGGAATATCCATTTTAGATGCGTGGAATATGATAACAACACTTCTCACAAAATGTCGACATAGACGTTCCTATCCATTATGTCTCTAATTCGATGTATTGGGCCTAAACCATTATATGAAAAGCTTCCCCATATCATTAGTTTTGCGCCACCATGTTTAACTGTCGTTTGTGTATACTGAGCTTTATATTTGGTGTTGGGCGGACGTCTAACATGCTGTCTAGACCCAATGCCACCAAATAAAACAATTTTGCCTTCGTCAGTCCACAGTATGTTTCTCCATTTTTCTTTCGGATATTTGATATGTTCTTGGGCAAACTTTAAGCGTGCTGCTGCCTGTTTTGTATGTCAGCAATGGCACCTTTCGTGGACTTCTTGCGAATAAATTGTTGTCCATCAGACGCCTAAGAATAGTAGGGACACTTACGGCAAGATTCAGACTCTTATGAATTTTATTTGAAGACGCTGAAGGATTTATTTTGCTGTATCGCACAATTCGGGAGTCATCGACATTAGATGTTTTGGCCTTGCGCACACCCGTTTCGGTCTTTTTTATATTTTAATGCATTTGCGATCATTTGATCGGAGTAACTTAAGATTTCCTTAGTTTCTTTGTAAGTTTTGCGTTTATTTCGAAGATTTTTAATTAGTTTTCACTTTTCTTCAGTACAGTGCTTTTCTCGTCCCACTATTACAAAAATTTATGTGAATCACTGTAGAAAAAGTTTTAACAACATTTTTCCGTACTTATTTTTCACTTTTTTCTTTAAATTATATGCTGTTATGTTTTTATTTTTTAAAAGAACACTCACACTCCTATTTTTTTGATCAACTGAATTCAAGGGCAAACACAGAAATGAATCAATTTCATCGTAAATATTAAAGTTATTACGAGAATCTTTTTTGTATTTTATTTCGTAAATATCGTTGTAACTACCATTAAAATATATCATGTTTTGCAAATTGGTAGAATAAAAAATTTTAACTTTAAAAATATTACATGGTAGCACTCCTATTATTTTGAACACAGCTGTAAGTGATGTGAGAAACTAGATCGAAATCCCAACTAAAGGGTTGTAACGACCAATTATGTTATGTACTTATGTTATTCTTATAAAACTGCCTAGCCGGGTTTTATTTAAGTCGGGATTAAATACAACTACACATATTTCGGTATTAATTAAGAACTGATTTCTCGAGATTCCATATTCTAATACCCCTAGTCTAAATGGGGCTCAACAACACCATCTTTTTATTATTGCACATGACAACATTTCAAAAATTGTTGGGTTTTCACGCTATCTTGTGTTTATTTTTTAACAGGGACAATTGACTTTTATCTCAAAGTTTACTTCCTTGAATATATTGTGTTGGTCGCAAAGTAATTTCGTTTTTTCCCGACAGAGGATTTAATTGTATTTTTTTGCACCCAACTTCACACTTAAGCCGTAAAATTTTTATTACGCTTTGAGAGCTCATATAGCAAGGCTTGTGTATGAAAAATTCCAATTAATTCTACGCAGTAGTTTTTGGTTGGTGCCCTTTTAAATATGGAGAGCGCTAAGCAGCATTTTCTACATATCTTACTGTTTTATTACAGAAAAGGTAGAAATGCTGTTCAAGACAGAAGGAAATTGGCCGATGTGCATAGAGTGCCAGAGCTGGTTCGCTAAATTTCTATCCGGCAATTTTAATGTCGAAGATGCACCACGTTTGGGAAGGCCGGCTGATATAGACGCAAAAAAGGTATTAGTTGCTACAAACTGGCGAATAGCAACTCGTGAGATCGGATTGAGGTTAAATTTATCAAATTCAACAGTTTATGACCACTTAATTGATATTATACGAAAACTGTCTTTCAAAAAAAAATAAAATAATAATGAAATTAGTTTCCGAACAACCCAATATATACGAATGTATATATGAAGGATGTATGTATGTATGTATATGTATCTATTGTTTATGTATGCATTTATGATTTCTAAAGAAATTTATATTTCTGTAACAACTATTTCACACGTTTATTTAAACCTTCTCTTTAAGAATAAATGGAGATGGATAGCTAAATTACATACATACATAATTGGCCATTAAAACCCTTCAGTCAGGATTACGGCCTAGCTTCTCACACCACTCATTTTGTGTGTGTTAATTTTATATATGAGTGGCGCCGGGACCTCCAGTTTAAAGTCGACTCCGAACGACAGATTTTTGTGAAACTTTTCATGGCAATTTTATTTGCTCTCAGAGTTTTTGCCAGAAATCGAGTGAGAGGAAGTCGCCGAAGAAATATTTTTTTTCATATTTTCGTTTTGATGTCTAACCTGGGATTTGAACTCGGGCCTTACGTCTTATAAGACGACTTCATATTAAATTAATGTGTTTTAACTAATTAAGTTTTATTGAAAATTATACCTGAGAAGTGATGCTAAAGAATCGATTTGAAAAATTCTGAAAATAAATAAAATGTGTATTAAAAGCCATGAAGTTCTAAAAGCGATTTAAATAGAAAATTCCCAGACTTTATACTGAAATAGAATGCTCATGGATTTATTAGTTTGCATTCATTCATTCATTTCCCATTATTGAGTGTTCTTTCAATAAGACCCACTAAAATATCCAACGAATTCTCAAATGAACTGCAAAATAGTGACTGCTGTCAAGTGGGCATCGCAAACCCTTTTTAGGGTGGCTGCCTTTTCAAAATGTTAGTTGTTTTGTGTTTGAACAAAATATCGTGTTTCATAATGCCGCTGTACAAAAAACTTATATACAATGTATTCTATTTCAAAACGTAGTCAATGAGTATTTCTAACGCAGTCAAAAAGCAATCGGGCATCGGATTTATAGTTGATGCATTGTTTGGTTACTTTGCATATCTACATAGTTAATATACAGTAGTAGAACTGCAGACAAACTTTGTATTCATACATTTTGAAAGGCAGCAGGTTTGAGGCATACTGTGGGTAGACTTACCGGCTTTAATCATTCGCTACTTAGTGGAAAAATTCTTAGCGAAAAACAATACGAATATATAATTAATTCGTGAATTGAGGCATTGCGGTTTGTTTAGTGCAACAACTCTGTATAAAAAAAAACAGAATTTAACCTGCCATTTAAAATTATCCAGACGACATTCAATTCATAATTTGTAGATATCCTTAGAGATCATTCCTCAAATTCATACAAAAATTAACCACAAGTTAAACACATTTTGCTCTCCAACGCCTACATTTGCCAGGCAAAAGAAATCAAATCTGACACATGGCACGAGCACAATTCCAAATATTTCAACTCGAAACAGAATAGAAAAGTGTTTGGCTTGCTTGCTTGCTACTAATGCTGCTACAAGAACAAGTCATATAGTGATGTGATGCGGATGAGATGAAAAGAGAAAAACAGAAAAACAGTGAAGGTGAGCGAGCAATTCGTTTTTATTAATACTTCTGTGCTTGTTGTGATGAACACAAACAGAATGAAAAGGAGATGTTGGATGGTGGAGAAGCAAGGCTTCAAACTGTAGGAGAGTAAATAAATTACTCTTCTTGCTAACGTTGTTCTTGTTGCTGTTGTTTAGGTAGCTGTTTATTTGTGTAGATTTTAGTTGTTTTTGTTTTTCATGTTGTTGCTGTGTGTATTGAGATGAAATTGTATGGCATTGCGTGGCATGGAATTGAGTTGTGCTCTGTGCTCCTGTAGCCAAGTGTAATGGCAACTAATTGTCTGCGTAATGAGACAATGACCTTTTGCTGCTGTATGCCAGAAGAGCATGAAAGTTTTCTAAGTTTACAAGTGTTTCCAAGCAGTAGCAGAATGCTGTTGCCATTTTAATATGAGATTTTGAAAATTATTATGAACTTATTACGGCTAAAATACTTAAGGGAGAAAAAAAAGGAAAAAAGAAATAAAAATTTAAATAAGTTGCTGAATAATCAGAGTTTAGAAAAATAAAAATCGTTTAAAAAAAAAATATCGTTTAAAAGAGGCAAAAAAATATAAAGTTTCACATTTTTGCAAACAGTTTAAAGGCAATTTTTTATTTGCTGCCGTAATTGGAATGTAGAAATTAATTTAAAAAAATCTCCTGCAATGAAATTGAAGATATTTTCAAATGCTGTACTTTGCAGACAATAATTTAAAAATGCTGTCGATAACTGCTGCGTATATTTTGATGGAGAATTGTTGAATTACCATAAGAGAATATGCTTTGATGTCGTTATTTCGATTTGCTCGTGTTTTGCAAATTTATATCTCAAATGCTTAGTTTTGACCATAAGGTTGAGTAACATCAATGACAACAAAGACCTAACTGGAGCTTTAGCACCGAAAAATACCTATTAAAGTACATGGGAGAGCACTTAGTTGAGTTATGCTTTAATAATGGGTGATTTTTTAAGAGCTATAGGAAAATTAAAAAAAACACATAAAAATGCTTGAAATCTTTATTTGAATCGATAGTACGGTCCATATAATTTAATGTTTGAAGATTATTTCATGCAAATGTTGACCGCGATTGCGCCTCAAATGGTCCATCCGCTTAGTCCAATTTTGGCATACTCTTTCCAACATTACGGCCGGTATCTTACGAATAAATGCTTCAATGTTGTCTTCCAATGCGTCAATTGAAGCGAGCTTGTCTGTATAGACATGAGCTTTAACATAGCCCCACAAAAAATACTCTTAAGGCGTTAAATCGCACGATCTAGGCGGCCAATTGACCGGTCCCGAACGTGAAATAAAATGTTCACCGAACTCGCCTCTCAAGAAGTCCATTGTCACGCGTGCTGTGTGGCATGTGGCACCGTCTTGTTGAAACTACATGTCATGCAAGTCAAGCTCTTGCATTTTGGGCAAAAAAAAAGTTGGATATCATCTCACGGTAGCGCTCACCATTCACAGTTACGTTACGATTCGCAGCATCTTTGAAGAAGTACCGTCCAATAATGCCACCAGCCCATAAACCGCACCAAACTGTGACTTTTTCTGGATGCATTGGTAGCTTTTGCAATGCTTCTGGCTAATCTTTACTCCCAAATCGACAATTCTGCTTATTTACGTATCCATTGAGCCAAAAATGAGCTTCGTCGCTGAACACAATTTTTCGATAAAGAAGTGGATCTTCGGCCAACTTTCCAAGAGTCCATTCACCAAAAATTCTGCGTTGCGGTAGTTCGTTCGGCTTCAATTCTTGCACCAGCTATATTTTGAAAGGCTTAACACCTAAATCCTTCCGCAAAATTTTCCACGTTGTTGAGTAACAGAGGCCCAATTGCTGCGAACGGCGACGAATCGATAATTGATGGTCATCATTAACACTGGCCGGTACAGCTGCGATATTTTTTTCAGTTCGCACTCTATGTAAGGGTGTTGGTGGTTTAATGTCCAACAATGTAAATTTGGTCCGAAATTTAGTCACAATAGCCCGAATAGCCGCTTCAGTGGGTCGATTAAGCTGACCATAAAATGGAAGAAGCGCGCGATGAACTTTCTTAACAGAGTACGCATTTTGATAATAAAATTTAATGATTTGCAAGCGTTGTTCGTTTGTAAGACGATTCATGGTTAAATTATAGACCAAACTGAAGATGTTTGACAGTGAAAGAAAACACGAAACGTGCCTGAGCTGTTTAAACCAGAAATAATAGCTAAAAATCACCCGTTAGATAAAAATTCACGTTGAATTTATTTTTAATTTCGATATAAAAAAGACCGAAAGGAGTGCAAGTTGATTTTCAAGCAAATTAATAATTAAATCTCATGCCATAAAAGTATAATTTTGTGGAATGATTTGTCCAAATGTAGTTTTTTTTTTACCGTATAAAAACTTATTTACAAATATCTTTCAAATGCTTTTGCATCGTTTTTAGAATTGCATGTTAAATCTTAAATTTCGTTTGAATACCGGGACTCATTGATGAAGTGTCATTAAATCCCTTAAGATAAGGAACATGTTTTAAGAAATTTTTCTGCTTAAAGGTAATTCTTTGCCGGGGAAATAGAAAGATTCAGAAATCATTTATTCATTCACATATGCACTCAAGGACAACAGGAAAAACGGAAATGAAATCAAATGCTCACAGAACTCTCATAACACGAAACAGTCAGACAAACAATGGCAGTCAGACAGACAAAAGTTGATATTTAGACGAGCAGGAATTTAAAAATAGAAATTGACAGACAGACACACACACAGAAGTATGTGAAAATCCTAAAATCCTGTTAAAAATACATTTTAAGTGTCTATTGTGTACAGCCACAGACTAAAGTGTAAAACAAAACAGAACGACACGAAAGAAAGAAAAAACACACAACGTTGGGCGCATATTGCCATCACCATAGGAAAAGAGAGTATAAGGAGAAGCAAAATAGCACTCCTTGACAAACACACACACACACACAGGTTTAATTATTTTAACAACAACAACAGCAGCAGGAATGACAGGAGTAGTGCTGGTGGCATTGCTGTAAAGTGTAGATGACTGACGATGAATAATAAATGTTGTCACAGAAATTATACTCTGCTACTACTCACTCACCCCTTTACCATGCTTTGTGGCTGTGCCATGGAATGCCATTCATAGCTGTGGGATGTTTATCATTTTTTTTTTGATTTTTCTGTTTCCTTTTCTTTATTTCCATTTTCTTTTTTCATTATTTTTCTCCTTTTTCGGTTTTGCATGAAGAAAGTGAAATCCGGTTGTGAGAGGGGGTCGTCAGGTTATTTGTGTCATAAAATTGAGTAAATGAGTGTTGAAATTCAAGGGTTGCCATGTAAAAGTAAACTGGCAAACATAAGGTTGCTTACATTACTTCTATCATTTTCGGTAAAACATTCATTTGCGGTAGTTCTCATGAAAATAAAAAATTTATTCTTCAAGGAAAAGTATTTTTACTCGGACTTACTGCTTAAAATCTTATCGTTTTCGATCATGGCTTGGCAACCCTTTCAGTTTATGCTTTAATATTTCTCTCAAAAGGAAAGAAAAAAGCCACTTAAAAGTATCATGACCTTCTGCACCCTTCACTGCCTAATAGTGTATCAGCACGTTACAATTTTCTAACGACAAAATGCTTAACGAGCTTCTGTGCGAATATTTTGATTTTTAATGTCACCTGAAAGGCACTTGAGTGCGACATTTCTTCATACTTCTTTTTAGTGCTTTTAAAACTTTCAAAAAATAAATTCAATGTTTTCTTTATAGGGTTACAGTTGTTACAATATTATTTTATCATCTTGTTGGCATATACATTTACGCTAACCCTTAAATACAGTGGAGGCAGGATAAAATGAATATGACGTTATTATATGTAACATGGATTCTAAATTTTTCTTCATAAGTATTTTAGTTTTCTTTATTTACAATATTTTTAAAAATCAGTTATTTTAGCGAGGTTTCACTGTTGCTTTTAGATGGTTGAATGTAAATATACTTTTGTGTCTAAAACTTATTGTCCATCATCAGTTGCAAGGCGTTTGCAAATGTAATGAATCCGACTGATAGAAAAGTGCCAAGAATGGCAATCTAATAAGAAACGTTTCACACTGCCAGTGACATATCGCGCTAAACTATAAACAAAACAGTAGGAAATACTAAAAAAATTATGTTGTAAAACTAAATGCAAGTGGATTCATTAGAAACCTTCCTTGGAAAGCTTTATGCAAAGATACTGTCGATATGTCCTTACTAAACTCAACAAAGCAAATCCTTTAAGGATTTAAGACACTTGGACCGAAGGCTTATAATGGGTCCGCCATCTAACGTTTTTTTTTGCAACTAGTGCTTATTTCATGAATGTTAACACTTAGCTAATGTCTGATTTGACAGATAATTAGTTTTATCCTTCCGCTGAACGAATATGGTTATGTATACGCTTGAACAACGCTGGGAAATATTGCGACATTACTTTGAAAATCATGGTAATGTTGCAGAATGTGTGCGGAAATTGCGTACGGATTTTGGAAGAAGAGAAGCACCGTCAGCTCCGTATGAAAGAAACTGGCATCCTCATCGATAAACCAAAGCGTGAAAAGCCAAAAACAGTGCGTACACCCGAGAATATTGCTGCTGTGGCGTGAAGCGCCATCAACATCAATTCACCGTCGTTCTCAACAATTGAATATTTCGGAGACATCATTGAGACGAATTTTGCATAAAGACCTCATACCAAGGTCGCCATACAAAGTCCAATTAGTTCAGGAGTTGAAGCCAATTGACCATCCAATGCGTTTTCGCTTCGCTAAGTGGGCCTGCGATCGACTTACAGAAGATGCCGATTTTGGCAAAAAAAAATCATCTTTTCAGATGAAGCTCATTTTGATCTTGGCGGATATGTAAACAAGCAAAATTGTCGCATTTGGGGCACAGAAAACCCGCACGCATACATTAAAAAGCCGACGCACCCAAAACGAGTCACTGTTTTGTGCGGATTTTGGTCCAGAGGCATAATTGGGTCAAATTTCTTCGAAAATAAGCAAGGAGTGGCCTTTACAGTCAATGGCAATGGTTATCGGGCCATGTTGAACGAATTTTTGTTCACAAAAATTGAAGAGGAGAATATTGGCAACATTTGGTTTCAACAGGATGGCACTACGTGCCACACAGCCGAAGCTACACTCGATGTTTTGCGCCCTGTTATTGAAGATCACATTATCAGCCGCAGAGCTGATGTCGTTTGGCCACCACGGAGCTGCGATTTGACACCGTTGGACTATTATTTGTGGGGTGCCGTCAAAGATAAGTGTTACGCCAACAAGCCAGAGACAATTGACGCTTTAAAGGACAATAGTCGTGAAGCCATTGGTGAAATACAGCTGCACACAATCAATAATGTGCTTAAAAATTTGACCGATCGTGTAGGCTACTGCATGGCCAGCCGAGGCAGCCATTTGAATGAAATTATTTTCCATTATTAACCGGAAGGATTGGATTGTACTTTCAAATAAAAAAAAAGAAATTTGAGAAAATATTCAGTAGTTTTTTTTTAAAAGCATTTTCAAATAAAAAAAGTTATTTGGCGGACCCTTTACTATTGTCGAAGCATTTAAAGTATTTATTTGTTCAATCGTTGCTAACCTCTGTCGTTCAAAGAGCTAAGAAGGTTGCTCCTTCGGGAGGCGAAATATGGTGATGATCCGTTCTCATTCCGTTGGCTTGTCCTAAAGGACCACCACAACATTAAGTTTATTGTTCACAAGAACACAGTAATGAAATACCCAAAACAGTGAGTAAACAATCTGGCATCCTCACATTACCATAACTTCATAAACAATAATGAACGATGCTCTTGGAATAGTTGTCCTGTAATTTTGAAAGAAAACACACAAACAAGGTACAAGACACAGCAATTTCTCTGATTTCAGTCAGGATTACGACCTAGTTTCTCACACCACTTATGTTGTGTGTGTTAATTTTATACATGAGCGACGGGACCTACAGTTTAAAGTCGACTCCGAACGACAGATTTTTTCAGAAACTTTTCATTGTAATTTTTATTTCTCTCTCAGAGTTTTTACCAGAAATCTGCTGAGAGGCAGTCGCCGAAGAAATAATTTTTTTCATATTTCGTTTTGATGTCTGACCTGGGATTCGAACCCGGGCTTTACGTCTTGTAAGCCAACACACTTCAATTCTCTGATCATGTTTGGAAAATTCTGAAATTTTATGGCCATTAACTGAGATTTTTATACAACCAGTGTGAATGCCGACCTGCTGCATACATACACACATAACTTGTAAGTCTTGCTTGACTGAATATTTTATTTTTATTTTTTTGTTCGTTTTTCTTGATTTTTGTTCGTCGAGTTTATATTTTTATTTTCTTTACATTTTGTGATCCTTGACAGGCACAAGTGTAAGGATGGATATGCTATAAGAACGTCAAAGTGAAAACCCTTGGGGGAATTTATTCTTTAGTTTTGAGTGCATTACGTATGCGTGGTGTTGACTGAAGTTCTTTTTCTTCTTCTACCAAGATGCCCAACTACTGAGTGGTTGGCAGTGTTTGGCTCTTGTTTTCTGTTTTACTTTCACTCCCACATTTTCAAAATGAAACTTTTCTAGAATATTTCTCAAGAGTTAAGCAAAAAGAAAACAAAACAAAACAAAAGAAAAAAAACCTCGAGACTCTAACTTAAAGTCAACATAAGCAGAAGAAGAACGAACGAACGTAAAGCAGGATGTAAAAATTTTAGTTTTCTTCATACCGTTACAGTCTGTGCATAATTGAAGAACTTCACTTTAAAGGAGTTTCTCTGGTGTCTGTGTCTGTGCTTGTGTGTTAGTGTCGGTTAATGTTTTATTTCAGTTTTGGTTTTGCCTTGTCTTGCCAAAAATTCTTCTCCAACATGTCATGGACTTATGGTACTCGTATGATTTAAATTTTTATTTCTTTTTATTTTTTTTGTTTAGATTTCATAAATTCTAAATTATTTTTAAAGGTTTAAATCGTTCCTTATTACACATACACACACACACACACACAGAAAAATTAATGAATATTTTCTTAGGAAATATTAAAAATGAATTTCGAAAGAGTAGGGAAATCCACGAATAAAAAAAGGGAAAAACAAAGAAATAATCTTCAAAAGAAATGTACAAAAAGCACCTCGTTTTGTAGCAACAGAGCCTACAGCAAAACAGATACAGCAAAAAAAAAACTGAAGTTTTCATAAAACAAACTTACATACACACACACGGTTGAAAGAATAACACTTTTTTCCCATGTGCGTTTAGAGAAAACGAAAATTTCGTTTCAACATCTGCTTTGTAGCCATTAGCGAAAAACGGTGAAACACATGGGTTTGTGCGTTTTTATTTGTTTTCTCCGCGGTCCGTGGAAATACACCTACCGGTCCTCAGTTCCAGTTTCACATGCACATTGCCACACACATATGAAATTGAAATATACATACAAGCGCATAAGAACTTTCCAATGTTTTTTTCCGGTATTTTATTGCCACTATTGAAGAGTTTAATCTCTTAAGGAGCAACAGCGATTATGTGAGAACTCTACACTCAACTTAATGTATATTGAGTCGCCTTAGTCTAGTAGGTAGTGTGTTGGCTTATTAAACTTAAGGCCACGGTTCAAACCCAAGGTCAGACATCAAAACGTATTATGAAAAAATATTTCTTAGGCTACTTCCTCTCATCAGATTTCTGGCAAAAAATCTGAGAGTGAAATAAAATTGCCATGGAAAGTTTCTCAAAAAGTCGGAGTCGTATGTCCCACCACTCTTATATACAAACTAACACACACAAGTGGTGTGAGAAACTAGGACGTTGTACAATGGATCAATTTCACCTCCGTTTACCTGGATTTATGTACGAACCCAGCCTGAATCCACGCAAAGTAAATCCTTGCATAGTATCCGAATGATGTATAATTGGTCGTCGATGTGTTACTAATATGCTCAGCTACATTTCGGTTCAGCACAAGTTGCAGCAAATGATTTCAACGAATGACATGTTAATAATAATCGCACAAAATAGAGTAATCGCCTTATATATGTGCATACATAATTGGCCATTTCAAGCCTTCAGTCAGGATTGCGGCCTAGATGCTCACACCACTTATGTTGTGTACATTAATTTTTACACATGAGTGGTGGGACCTACAGGTTTAAAGTCGACTCCGAACGACAGTTTTTTAAAAAATTTTTCATGGCAATTTTATTTTTACTCTCAGAGTTTTTGCCAGAAATCTGCTGAGAGGAAGTCGCCGAAGAAATATTTTTTATATTTGTCGTTTTGAAGTCTGACCGAGGCCTCAAGTCTATTCCAATCGAGCTCAGAGCATTCTATTCCTTCTTCATTCTGAGAGATTTCTTTTTGTCTACACGGCTGACTATTCCTTGGAAGTCGTCGTAGTCTAGTAGGTAGTGTGTTGGCTTACTAGACACAAAGCCAGGGTTCGAGTCCCAGGCCAGGCATCAAGACAAAATACAAAAAGTATTTTTCGGCGACTTCCTCTCAGCAGATTTCTGGCAAAAACTCTGAGAATAAATAAAATTGCCATGATAAAGTCTCTCAAAAAAAAATCTATCGTTCGGAGTCGATTTTAAACTGTAGGTCCCATTTCTCATGTATTAAACTAACACACACAACATAAGTGGTGTGAGAAACTAGACGTCGTGCAATGGGTCAATTCGACCTCCGGGTACTGTACTTGTTTTAATTGACAAGTACACGTCCTCTAACCTAACCTAACCTGATTATTCCTAACTACTAGCATACTAAGTTAGTTGGTAGGTTACAACCCTTTATTTAGGATTACAATCTAGTTTCTCACACCACTTATGTAGCGTGTGTTAATATTATCCTTGTGTGGTGGGATCTACAGTTTAAATTTGGCTCCGAACGACAGATTCTTGAGAGGCTTTGCATGGCAATTTTATTTATTCCAAACTTAGACTTCATCTTGCCTATTAACGCAATTGGTTGTCAGTCCAGTAACATCAAAATGGGTGAACTAAAGCACCCTTTTAAAAATCCAAACACTTTGGTTAAGAATTTCCATAAAATTTATAAATTTTGCAAACTTATTGCCTTTCAAACAATTTTTATTCCCAAACACTCCTTGTAGAGTGATCTAGAAGCAAATGATACTCTTCTTTGTTCTTCATTTTAGCCGTACTGGGAAAATTCAGTCATCCCAAACAGCATAAATTTTATGCAGAAAAAAATAAAACAAAAACAGAAATAAAGCCTCTAAGAAATTAACTTTAAAGTATTTAAAAAACATACAACAACAACAACAGAAAGAAAAAAGCAACAAATAGAAATTAAAAAAATGCAAATGAAAACCATGAAGAACAGAAAATATTAAAGACTACAAAAGAAAAACAGAAACATTTCCCAAAAAAGGCCGAAAACTCAAAAATGAAATGAAAAAATTCATTTCCAACGAATCAAATCAAATGTTTGGACTTTAAAGCTAAGAAAAGAGTTCTCGATTAACTTGCACGTGTACATATGTGTGTGTGTGTGTGTGTAATGAATGTGAATTAAAATTTTCTATCGTTTGTTCAACATGCAACATTAAAAATGAAACAATAACAACAAATACAAGTACAACGAAATTAAACAAAACGATACAGACATTCAAATGCGATTTTTTTTTGTAAATGACACTGCTGGCAAGGAAAATAGCAGAGTTGAGAAGTTATTTCAGACATTATTTGTTGAGGAGATTCACTTGCAAATAGTCATACAGCGTAGTATGCAATGGCTCCTGAAATTAGTGAAACATATGTATGTACCTCTTACTGAACTTCAAAGGGTTTATTGTAAGCCAATCACATCTCCAAAAGAATGCTACAAATCAATTGCTTACAATGAAAATCCGTAAGCCCATACGTTCAGACCTACACACACACAATTGGCCATTACAACCCTTCAGTCAGGATTACGTCTTAGCATCACTCATGTTGTGTGTGTTAATTTTATACAAGAGTGGTGGCGGGACCTACAGTTTAAAGTCGATTCCGAATGACAGATTTTTGAGAAACTTTTCATGGCTATTTTATTTACTCTCAGAGTTTTTGCCAGAAAATTGCTGAGAGGAAGTCACCGAAGAATTATTTTCTCATTATTTCGTTTTGATGTCTGACCTGGGGTTTGAACCGCGGCCTTACGTCAAATAAACTAACACACTACCTACTAGACTACGGCGACTTCATACATTCAGGACCTGCATTAATTTATTTCCCACTAGCCACTCCAACGACCAAAAGCTATTGAATATTAATTTTGTCCAGAGTGACAGTAGTTGATCAGCTTCTTTTGCAAAATTCCAACAAGACTTTGGTTGTCTCAATAGGGGCATTTCGTATGCCAATGCATGAATATTTAATTTTAGAAGTTCCTATAACACGAAATCCATTAGCAGATATGCCTTTTGACATCATATAAGAAGTAGAAGAAGGTTATTACGGCGTACGGAAGCACTTTCATAGACGCATTATTCAGTCTGAAATCGCCGTGGTCTAGTAGGTAGTGTGTTGGCTTAGTAGATGTGAGGCCACAGTTCAAACCGCATGTGAGACATCTCCAATAAAACGAAATTATGAAAAAATATTTCTTCGGCGACTTCCTCTCAGCAGATTTCTGGCAAAAACTCTGAGTGTAAATAAAATTGCCATGAAAAGTTTTTAAAAAATCTGTCGTTCGGAGTCGACTTTAAGCTGTAGATGCCGCCACTCACGTATAAAATTAGCACACACAACATAAATGGTGGCAGAAGCTAGGTCGCAATCCTGACTAAAGGGAAGGGTTGTAATGGCCAATTATGTATGTATGTATGTATGTATTATTCAGTCTAAGCAGACATTTAAAACAAAGTTACGACAAACTGTAAGGAATTGTTACTATGCTAGGAGTACCTATTGGAACTATTGGAATTTAGAAATAGTTTGTCAAAAAAATAATACAAATTTCAGTCGAGTGTCCAATGCACACTGATGTAAGCAAGCCAAGCCAGATACAACTCTACGTACAGTGGACGGCAAAAGTCTTAGTACTCCAATATACATATATGTATAATAAAATTCCCCACCGGCTTAATACTCTTGCACAAAGTCCCGATATGACTTCAAAAGTGTATTTAGTAGATCATTTGAAAGAACACTTACGTAATCGCTAAAACTCAAACAAAAGTCAAACGAAAAACTTGCTTATGGTGCCACCAGAAAACTGTTAACAAAACTTGTACATTCAATTCCAAATGCGTTTTAGATGGAGTGCTTGACCTTAAGGGATATTCTCACTAAATACAAAGGATAACATATTCATATATTAGGCCTTTGAATTTTAAATTTACTCAGGGTACTCCTTGGTGGAGGTATCTATGGAGTAATTTGGAACTTTACCTTATTTTTCTTTGGTTTATTAAAATCATTAAAAAAATTGTTTGTTTTATAATAAAACAGAAATTAATTAATAAAATAAATATATAACCAAATAAATTTTTATACAAACTTTTGGTTAAAAATTCATGAAATTAGTAAAATATGTATATTGCCGTACTAAGACTTTTGCTGTCCATTGTATAGCATGTATTCCAGAAAAGTCACCAATATATAGAGATGTCAAGTATCAAGATGGAGTACAGATTCTAAAGATAACCTTATGATGCGGGCTTCTTGGGGGCGATTGCTGTAGACTGTCTAATGGTGAAGGTATAGCACTGGCCATTATATAGTCACCTATCAGCAACTCGTTTCCTTGCCGTTCGCATCTTGAGTTTAAATCAAATGTCCACAAACACTACTCCCTCTTTTCACCTTCTTATAACCTATTTTCCTAAACCTGCACAATGCACTGCATGAGTAGGGGCCATCCCCTGAGTGCTGGTTTTACAAAAAAAAAAAAAAAGATTCTAAATTAAAATTCTGCTGTCTTATCCTTAAATATGTAATAAAATCCGTAAATCATTAAAACAAAAATATTAAAAAGTTTAGCATAGCAAACTATTCCTATAACTATTTAATTAGAATGCTATTTTTATGATCACAATTGTATTTTTTTTCTTTACATATGTAATGTTTTATTTTTCCTTTTTTTAAACACATTATTCTTTTTGTTGTTGTTGTTGTTGTTTCTTTGTCCATTTCATTATTTTATTTCTTCAAATGCCGTTGTTTTTTCGATTTTTTCTTATTCAAACGCTGCCGACACCCATTCAACCGCCAATGTCGTGGACCAAGTGCTCCAAAAAGCTAATATTATATTATGATCTAAAATACATACGTATACAAAATAAAAACAAAAACCAACTACTATATAAACAATAAAGAAAACAACAAAAGAGCCAACAAAATAAAAAAAAAAAATAAAATAATAAAATATTTAAAAGTTTTATAAACAATTTGCAGTCATTACATACACAAATTGCTTGGCGTTGTTGGCTTTTGCATGGTGGGTTGGTTGGATGGTTGGATGGCTGACTGGTCTGGTCTGGTCTGTTCGGTAAAATTTTGGTCTACAAGTACATTTGTGTACATATGTATGTAGTTGCTTACAACAGGCATTAATTAAGTTCATTTGAAAATTTATCTAATAAATCTTTTAAAGTCTTGAAATTTATTTTTTTCCGAAATTAACGATTTTTTCTCTTTTTTTGGTTTTTAAACAGATTACACACGTACATATGTATGTACATAGTACATTCAATAAATGAATGTAAAGCATTGGTATAAAAATTGTTTAAAAAAAATTTGATTAAATTTTTAATTTCACAGAAAATGGAGGAGAAAAAAATAAAAAACCAAAAACGAATGAAATTTTATTCATATGCATCCCTGTCAATCAAAAATTGCCGTAATAAAGCAGGAAACTTTTCTAATAAAAATTTTGTTTCGTTTGTTTACATGTAAAGAAGACTGAATTCCCTTGAACAACCACCCCCAAAGAAATTAATTTATTCAGCATGTCTCTCTCTCTGTCTTTTTCTCTCTTGCTCTTTGAAAATGATTTTGATAATCGAAACATAAAAAGACTTTCACGCTGTTTATTGGCAGACATTTACAAGTAAAGAAATCTGATTATGATAATCCAAGACATGAGATTAAAACAGAAAATCGATTTTAACAATCGACAACATGCAACCAGCCAGGTATGCCAGTGTAAAAGGTTCTTCATCTAAAGATTTACATGAGCAAAGTAAGCCAAAGGCAAAAATAAACTCACTGGCTGATTAGCAAGTATTTTGCAATTCTAATATTTGCACAGAAGCTTAAAATTATTCGATGAATTCTTTGAAATACGAAGACCGTAGGCCTTAAGGAAAACAATTTGTACAGTTTGGAAATTAAAAATAGAAATTCACAGACGAAATTTTTAAAATTGTAAACTACCAAGCTTTTCATTTTATCTAATGGAATGACATGTGGAGTCGCCGTAGTCTTGTAGGTAGTGTGTTGGCTTATTAGACTCAAGGCCACGGTTCAAACCCCAGGTCAAGCATCTCCAACTAAACGAAAATATGAAAACATATTTCTTCGGCAACTTCCTCTCAGCAGATTTCTGGCAAAAACTCTGAGAGTAAATAAAATTATCTGTCGTTCGGAGTCGACTTTAAACTGTAGGTCCCACCACTCATATATAAACCTTAACGCACACAACATATGTGGTGTGAGGAGCTAGGTCGTAATCTTGACTAAAGGGTTGTAATGATCAATTATGTATGTATGTAAAGGCATGTGACCGTTAGGTTAGGTTAGGTCGGAGTGGTAGCTCTGATATCACTAAGCTCACTTGAGCACGCATAGCGGTCCGTTGTGATGCCACGGATGAACGCAGTCCCTGTACTGACCAAGATCCACCAAAATCAGGGAAGAGGAAAAAGTTGGTCAGCGCAAGAGCTGCACATCAAAAGCACGACTACCCTATACTGGAAAACCAGCTAGAAAGTTTGATAAACGAAGCTATATCCTTGATATCAATAGATAATAGCTCTGTCAACCTGACAAGAAATGGGAAGCCAAACAACCCATATCTTCATCTCGCAAGAGATGGGCACTGACAAAGAAAGTGGATAACAGTCTCCTCTTCCTCAGCGGATCTGCATCCACGGCAGAAGTCATTAAATGGAGCAGCATCCTTTTCGCGTGTCTGCCCATAACACAATGACCTGTAAGCATGGCAACTGTGGTTGAGATGAAGTCACGAGCAAGACCAAGTAATTGGTTGGCCAGGTGAGTCTAGCGGCGGAGCAGGACTCCTCATTGACCCAGGATAGGTTGGCGTCCCGAAAGAATTTCCGCGCAATATCCAACTTGACCAAGGCAAGTGGCATACCCAATTTAATTGAAGAGGATTCCGGAAGGTGCGCACCAGCTCTGGCGAGCTCGTCGGCCCTACAGTTTCCCGGAATGTGACCGTGGTCTACATTATAAAATTTTCAATGAACTCCAGATTTCGTAATCTGGTAACAAACAAGAACAATCATTGCTATTCTTTAAGACAACTGCTGGCATTTTCGTTCTATGATTCTTAGAACATAAAATTCCATGCAAATATTACTAGTTGCGGAAGTGGTTGGATTATTTTCATCACCAAAATAATTCTCTTCTAAAAATCTGTCATGTTTCAATAATAAATGTAGTCACCGTGGTCTAGTAGACGTGAGGCCTCGTTTCAAACCCCAGGTCAAGCATCTCCAACTAAAAGAAATATGAAAAAAAATATTTCTTCGGCTACTTTCTCTCGGCAGATTTCTGGCAAAGATTCTGAGAGTGAAATAAAATTGCCATGAAAAGTTTCTCAAAAAAATCTGTCGTTCGGAGTCGACTTTAAACTTTAGGTCCCACCCCTAAAAATTAACACACACCACATAAGTGGTATGAGAAGCTAGGTCGTAATCCTAACAAAAGGGTTGTAATGACCAATTATGTATGTATGTATGTGTATTCAATAAATTACTATCCTTCGATTATAACTACAAATAATAGAAGACCGCATCTAATCATTTCCTTGTTCCTTAATGGAATTCAAATCAAGTGTGTGTGTACTTCGGGTTAAAACAGCACAGAATATTATATGTTCCTCTTACTCCTCTAGGGAGCATAGGGCCGCAAAAAATAGCACAGAACAACAAAAATTAGAGATTTTTTTGGTAATTGAAATAGGAAATGCTTTGAATTCTCAAAATGTTTTATTTCATAATAATATTTCAAGCATTTCCTTTTTTCTTCGAACACATGACTGATAAAGAAAAAGCAAATTATGAAATAATATTTCATTTTCAAACTAAAATAAATGGAATTTCATTTTCTTCAAAACATGATTGATTTCTAAAGAAAAAATATTTTTTATTTTTGTTGATAACCCGACCATAAATTACAGAAAAAGGATTTGAACTTTGGCATTCGAAAGTACATTTAAAATGATACACGTGCTATGAATGCAGCTGCAGCTGTAGCTGAAAACGAATTCAATATGAGAAATGCAATCTAAAGGAATACATGACGTACATAACATAAATATTAAAACTATTCGTAGTCATAGTTTGAAAACCATAATTTGTTACTCCATTTGTTGCATCATCAACATCATCGGCAATCATCATCATGCCACACACGTACCATCATTCATTTGCTCAAGACTAACTAAACTGAAATGAAAACAAAAACCTTTTTTTCTTTCTTTTTTTCCTTTTTTCTTTATCTCTCTCTCGGTCTCTCTGTCTCTCTCTGTGTGTGTTTTTCGAAAAATTTTAATTCGATAATAAATCTTGGCAATGCAGTTTTAAGAAACAATTAACATTGCAACCCAAAAACTCTGTGACTCTATAACTTCGTTCGTAAACTCTATGAGACTGTAATGGTGGTATAGGAGACCAAGTACTCGTTCGTGTATATGACTCTTCGTCCATAAACTCTATGAGACTCTCAAGTACTCGTGTATGTATTGTGTCCAACTCGTCTATTGTGTGTGTCTGCATTTAACCATGACACATGTACTGGATAAATGAAAGACACACACAACCAACTGCTACTATTGCTGCTGCTGCTGCTGCTAAAACAGAAACTCTAATAAATTAGGAACCCAAAGCTGCACTAAAACAAAACAAAAAAGAAAAAAAAACATACGAAATCATTTTAAACTTTTTCAAGTTTCTAGTTTAATACTCCAATAACCAGAACCAGAACCAAGAAAATTGCAAAATTCTACATTTTCATAGGGAAGTACACGATTTTGCTGAGTTTCATTTTGATTTTCTTACAGCAAATCTCTTAAAACCGCTTGTAACTAAATCCACTGGATCTGTGTGTGGAACTACTATATTTGCTCGGGTATTTAAAAGCTTTTGTTTCAAATTATTCTTATATTTCTGCTGCTTTATTATAAAATAAGAAAACAAATGAATTTTTGTTGTTGCAGCATTAAACACACACACACACACACTTATGGATCTGAATGAATGATCATGGAACAGAAATTTTAAATGAAAAAAAAAAAAACGAAAACCACCCATGAATTAAAATCAACAACAAAAATACTCTGCTATCATCAGCAGCGGCAACAACAGTCAGCATTTGAAATAAAAAACGATACTTCAAGTTTCTGTAAATTTGTATCCATCAAATACCCGGAGTATAACAAAATAATTAATTTAATACTTCCAGTCAAAATAAAAACAAAAACAACAACAGAAACTGAAATAGAAACTGAAATAGAAGTTGAAATGGAAATGGAAAAATCCCAAGGAAATCAAAGAAAAAAAAACTGGATTTTAGCAAATTAAAGCGGAAAACATTTGATTCATAAACAGTTACAACCAAGTACACATACCACAATAGTCTACATATGAATACTTACACTGGGAAAGAAAAGTTTACATACACTATTTACTATTTGTACTAATAAAGCCATGATTCACTTCAAGGTTATACTATGTTCAGATATCCACTTTTATTGAGTCAATATTCGGTTTATTGAGTACAATATTTTAAGTGTTCACACATGATAATATACCAGTTCAGCTGATTATTCAATATTCATTTGACAGCTGGTAAACAAAACAGCTGGTTGTTGTTGACATTTGAGTTGTCAAATGTCAAGAAAAGGTATTCAGTTAATTGTAATATGATCACTAAACACATTTATGACCAGATTTATGCCAGATTTTGAGTTTTAATCAATATTATAACAGTTTGCGTATTTATTGCGCAATAATTAATTGAAACTTTATATGAAATAATGATCTCAATAATGACGTAAAGATGCATATCTGAACACCGTATAAGAGTACAAACGAGCTGCAAACTTCCTTTAAAGCTTTAAAATATACGACATCTGGCATTGTATAAGCATGGATTTAAGGATTACATACATACATACATACATAATTGGTCATTACAACCCTTCAGTCAGGATTACGACCTAGTTTCTCACAGCACTTATGTTGTGTGTGTTAATTTTTATACATGAGGGGCGGTACCTACAGTTTAAAGTCGACTTCGAACGATAGATTTTTTAAGAAAATTTTCATGGCAATTTTATTTTGTTCTCAGAATTTTTGCACCAGAAATCTCCTGAGAGAAAGTCACTGAAGAAATTTTTTTTATATTTTCGGTTTGATGTCTGACCTGTGGTTTGAACCCTGGCTTTACGTCTAATAAGCCAACACACTACCTACTAGACTACGGCGACTTTGGATTTAAGGATTACTTACTTACTTACTTAATTGGCCATTAACAACCCGATTAACGGATTTCGGCCTGCCGCAACACATCCTTCCAGGCGCCTCTGCTTCTTGCGAGCCTACGCCAGTTGGTCACACCAATCGATGGCAGGGTTTCCTCGATTTGGTCCTTCCAACTGATACAAGGTCGCCCCTTTCGCCGACTTAAGCAGATCCCTGCATCAAATACCCGTCTCGCCGGAGCATCCTCCTCCATTCGAACGACATGACCAAGCCAGCGCAGCCCATGGATGTTAATACACTGCACAACGTCCATGTCGTTGAAGAGCTCGTACAGCTAACTATTGTATCGAATGTGGTAATCATTGCCAACTCCCACTGGACCGAAGATCTTACGTAGTACTTTTCTCTCGAATACTCTCAAGGCTGCTGCATCAGTGGTTAATAGGGTTCCAGCCTCTGCGCCATAAAGAAAGACGAGGAGAATAAGCGTCTTGTAGAGTATGAGTTTTGTCGTACGACAATTGCCTATTGAGACCATAGTAGCACCTGTTGGCAAGAGTGATCCTGCGCTTGATCTCCAGACTAACATCATTTCTGGTGGTAACGACGGAGCCAAGATAAATAAATTCCTTGACTGTATCAAAAGTATAGTTCTCGGCCGTAATCTGAGAATCAATACGCCGCACGTCTCTACTTGTCGATAACATATACATTGTTTTTTGCCCTCATTTACTGCCAAACCCATCTTAGTAGACTCGCGTTCAATAGCACTAAAAGCAGCAGTAACATCTCGCTTCGTACGCCCTATTATGTCAATATCGTCAGCGTACGCAAGCAACTGTACACTTTTTTTTGGAAAATTGCCATGCACTCCCGCCTTTCGCAGAACACTCTCCATGACGAAGTTGAAGAGATCGCATGATAAGGGGTCGCCTTATCTGAAACCTCACACTTTATTAAAAGTTTCGGAGAGGTCCATTCCTACCTTGACGGAGCTGTAGGAATTGCTCAACGTCATTCTGCATAGCCTTATCAGCTTCGCAGGTATACCGAGCTCAGATATTGCGGCAAAAACACGATCCCTTATGGGGCTATCGAAGGCAGCCTTATAGTCGACAAAAAGATGGTGTATGTCGACTTGTTGCTCGTTCGTCTTTTCCAGCCTTTGGCGTAATGTGAAGATCTGGTCGATGGTGGACTTGCCAGGTTTGAAGGCGCACTGATAAGGTCCAAGTTCAGTGTTTTGACGAGTGGCTTCAGTCGTTCACACAATATGCTTGTAAGAACCTTATATGAGATAGGGAGAAGGCTTATACCCCTGTAGTTGGCGCACCTTACGATAGTCTGCCTTTTTCAAGAGATTTAAGGACTATAAGTTCTAATCAGCAAAGGAACCCCTGCCTTAGTATTACGACAAATAATACAAGTCCTGAAGTCTTTCTTCTAATACAATATAGAGACATGCGTTCCTCCGGGACTTTATTAATATTTTCTTCATCTTACTCAAAATGCCATTAAAATCTTATTAATTTCAAAACCACCAAATCGAAGCAATGAAAAGGGAGACAGAGCAACCCCCATATTAAATTACAAAATCCACGTGTTATAGGAAAACATAAAATGGAAACATTTTAACATCCATTAAATGTTTAACTCGGCATATCGATTACAATGATTTTCGAGTCTAATAGACATGAATGATGATGACGACGGTAAACAAAACAAAACAAAACAGAACAGAACAGACAGCTACAGAAACAAAAACAAAAACAGATACGAATACAAAACATAGATCGATTATGTCAAGAACATAAAATCCTCTCTAGAGAGTGCAGTCGTCTTCTCCAACAATTAGACGGCAATACACACATACGCGTTCACCGTTTGTTCATTAACATTACAGAGTCTATCACAGGAGGCTGTGTTTGCCACAGCAACACAAAATGCAACAAAAAGTTGTGAATTTTTTTTTTGTTGCTGTGTTAGGTGAAGAGGAGTTGTGTGTGTCAGAGATTTGTAATTTGATTTGTTTGTTAAATTAATTAGCGTGTGTATGTGTATGTTCTTTACTCTTCTTCTTCTTATTTTTTCTTGTATTTGTTTAAGTATTGCTGCTGCTAATACTGCTTTGAAATCAATGCCGCATGCATATCTCTCCACCACATCAGAAACACTTTCAAAAAAAAAAAAAAACTAAGCAACATAGATTTTCTGTTTTTTTTTTCTGTAATTTCTTCTTTACCCTCACCTCTATAGACGTTGAATTGTTTGTTTCTAATGCAGAGAAAAGTAAATTTTCTTGTTACTTTTCATTTAAATACGTACAAACATATGTATGTTTGAAGTTGAAAAGAAAATTTTTGTAAATTGACGTAATTTTGTATGTGCAACAAAACAACCGTGATCTACATAAGAAAGACATGACAGATAGACAGACATTCTACTGCAGCCACTAATAGTAGCACATGTACTCCCAGAAGAATACTTTCACCATTTTTTTTTTCACTTAAAGTATCATTTTGTTAATGACTTTAATTTACAATCTCAAAAGTTAATTGTTTCTTACATTTTCATTTTCCTTAAACACTAAAATTTATCAATTTTCTTGTAGCTATTTTAGGTTTAAATATGCAACAACATAGTGTACTTAAATCACTGGTTTTAAAGTATGATATCACAAATGATTCATACAAGATTTTCTGTTGTTGGGAAGGAAAAAAATTTTATTTGGGGGTCTTGAAAATTTTTTTCTACCACAGACATGAATACGGCAAACATTTCGATTCAGAGGTCAGCAATGAGTATTCAAAACGATGAGGAGAATCGAATCATACTCATAATATCTGATACTTATACGCATTCATTCTCATTTTAATATCATACTCATACTACTCCTATTCAAAGTTTGAAGTTGTCATCATATTCATAATTAACAACACGTATGATGTTGTTGAACTACTCATCATATTCATACTTAACAACACGTATGATGTTGTTGATTTCGACTCAACCACAACTCAATATATACACGAAGCACAAAATAAGTATGATTAGCGTGCGAACACCAAAATATTTACCAGAAGGTTGTGTATTTGCTCTGCTTGCTGCTCTCTCCTTTTTGCTCATGTGCTCTTTTTTATTTTTTTTTTTTAAATGTGACTCGATTCATTTATGAGTATTATAAGTATTATTTTGTAGTATCCGTGGTCTAGTAGGTAGTGTGAAAATTATTACACGAACAGCCAGCTTCCAGCCCCAGGCCAGACATCAAAATAAAATACAAAAATTATTTCTTCGGCGACTTCCTCTCTGCAGATTTCTGGCAAAAACTCTGAGAGTGAAATAAAAGTGCCATGAAAAGTTTCTCAAAAATCTGTCGTTCGGAGTCGACTTTAAAACTGTAGGTTCCACCACTCATGTATGAAATTAACACACACAACATAAGTGGTGTGAGAAACTAGGTCGTGTATTAAGTATTTTTCTAAAATTATGAATCAAAATGAGTACGCCTAGGAATCAAACATATTTCGAATGGCATGAGTTTAATGTCAACGTTGTACGCATACTCATTGCAACATGTACTTATAAATCACCGTTGTAATGAGTACGAATGAATCAGAGTACATAGTTAAATTTCAATATTGTTGATTCACTTACATTCAAAATTTCATGAATGCTTATGAGTAGCAAAAAAAACGATTCATTGCTGATCGCATACACATAACATACATAATTGGCCATTACAACCCTTCAATCTGGATTACGGCCTAGCTTCTCACACCGCTCATGATGTGTGTGTGTTAATTTTATACATGAGTGGCGGGATCTACAGTTTAAAGTCGACTCCGAATGACAGATTTTTGAGAAACTTTTCATGGAAATTTTATTTCACTCTCAGAGTCTTTGCCAGAAATCTACTGTGAAGAAGTCAACGAAAAAATATTTTTTTTCGTACATATTTCGTTTTGATGTGTGACCTGGGGTTTGAACCGTGGCCTTACGTCTAATAAGCCAACACACTACCTAGTAAACTATGGCGACTGCCTATTGCTGATCTCTGATTGGATTTAATATAAAATATTGGCAAACAACAAGCTTTCTGGGGGCGATTTGATAGTTGGCCCTGACCCCCCAGTATGTCACCTCTACGGCCTCATCAATGGATGGGTCAGGGAGGAAGACCAGAGACGTTGGGGGAACGGATCTGGTTGTTTTATCTCTAGATATCTATGGCCTTCTATGGACAATAGGAGAACAGATTGGCTGCTGGGCTTGAATAAAGCCAGCTTAAGGTTGATTGTCGGTTTTATCACGGGCTACTGCGATATTAGGTCGCTGACGGGGATCTGGAACAGATTCCAGCCGGACTATTGCAGGGCGTGTTGCGATGAGGAGGAGTTGGAGACTATCGAACACCTCCTCTGTAACTGCCCAGCAGTAGGTAGGTTGAGGTTGAGGACCCTTGGCAGGGCCTTCTTTGAGAGTTTGAATTCTGTGTCGAAAGCCGATATCAAGGCTCTCCACAGATTCATTAGTGGCTTAGGCTGGTTGAGAGGCGCTAGGGTTCATCAGTGTAGTCGCGCTCTCCCCTTTTTGTTGTGTCTTATCTGTGGAATTCCTCCACTTTCCATTCTCCCCTTTTCTACATCCCCTCCTTTTTATCGCTCTATTATCCATCGCTCTGTAAGGACGCTGTACAATTGGTCAATTCGACCTCCGGGTACTGTACTTGTCTTTATTGACAAGTACACGTCCTCTAACCTAACCTAACCTATTGGCAAACAACTTAGATTTTCGCATTTAATGCCAGACAGAGTCAATAGCAAATGTTCGGCAATAATTGTTAAGAGAGGTAATGATTTCTAAACCTAATATGCTCGAGATGTCATAGGTTGGTTGTCAGGGATTGCATTCTTCCCTTTCCTGTGTATTTTTCTTAACACGTATCATTATTTAGCGGCTAAGAATTTCAATTCTTTTGCTATGACATTGACGCTGGAATCTTTCTTTCTTGCATTGCAGAAGAGTACAACGAAAAAATCAAATCAACAAAAAATAAATGAAACGTCTTGGCCTGATGTGTAATAAACATTCAAAAGGGAAAACCAGGAAGCTGGTAACCACAAAAATAAATAAATGAACTAAAATTACCGAGATAAACATTTTAATTTTTTAATGTTTTTCTCTACAATTTACTACCTACCTTCCCTTTCATCAACATTTTGTTGTTGTTTTCCCTTTTTCCCTAAGCATTTACAGTGGCATTTAAGAGAAAGACAGCTACGCGTAGATGGATTGATGGATGCATGGATGGACGGACGGATAGCTGGATTGTCTGTCCATCTTGAAATTGAAGAAACAGAAAAACATTCATAATAAAATGCGTTTGTTTATTGCAGAGTTTGTACTTTTTTATGTTTTTTCTCTAGTCTCCTTTGCTTTGAGTGATTTAAGCCTCTAAGCAGAAGGTGTAGTAAGCAAATGTTGCAAGTAGCAACAGAGTAAGAGGAGTACCAATGTGAATTTATGAATGTTGTACGACGACCACAATGATAATGATGGATGTATTGATGAATGGTGAGGAAATGGGAGAAAAACTCATGAAGAAAAAAACATTAAAATGAAACGAAACATCAAACAACAACAACAGCAACAATAACAATAAACTATCATTACAATTGTTGCTAAATGTTTATTTTACACGAAAGGCAACAGAATATAAGGCAACAGAAATATAAAACGAACGAATTCTGTGTTCTTTTTTCAAACATTTTTTTATAGGCAACGGAACGTTTTATTTCCCAAAAAAATACGGGCACAGGAAGAACTGAGTTTTCTTTTGTGAATTAGGACTGTTAAAGGTAAAGGTAAAGCCTTGTCTTTCATTCATTAATTTTTTCATTCACACGAATTCAATGAAACGCTAACCTAGTCTTAGTTTTGACGTTCTAATCAATGAATGATTGCCTTGTAGTCTTACGTTGTCAAAAAGGATAAAAACCATAAAAAAATTATTAACAACAATAAAAACAATTCGATTTTTTACGATTTTGTTTGCCATTTTGGTTTCTCGAATGTTCGTTCATAAGTTCTATGAAATACGAATGCATTTTCCTTTGCCTTTATTTCAGTTCTTAAGCCCCGTTGTATGTTGGTGTCGCTTTATTCATGACTGAATTGATTTTATGACTGTTGCATGAGGCAAGAAACTCTATTTTGTTTAGTGTTGAGAATGTTAAAAAAAAACTTAATTTTTTGTTTTTCCTTCAATTCGTTTTTTTATTGTAGTTTTACTCATTTATTTTATGTTTTCGAATGAAATAAAAAAGAAGAATAAAAAACAAACGAATTGTTTTTTATGTTGATTAGATTTTTATATTCGTGTCATTGCACCACTAATTTGTTGTCACTTTGTTGTTGCACATTTTTTATTATTTTCTTTTTTTTGGGTTTTTGAATGTTAAACACCCATAAATTGTGGCAAAGGCTGGTTACATTATCGTAAGAATACTCGCCATTTAGGGAACAAAAATTCTTTTTTTATTGGAACTTCAAATTTTTTCGAATTGAAGGCAAATTGAATAGAAAATGATTATAATGGGTGATTTTTTAAGAGCTATGGAAACTTTTTCAAAAAAAAACACATAAAATTCAGAAAAATGCATGAAATCTTTATTTGAATCGATAGTACGGTCCATATAATTTAATGTTTGAAGATTATTTCATGCAAATGTTGACCGCGACTGCGCCTCAAATGGTTCATCCGCTTAGTCCAATTTTGGCATACTTACTTACTTACATACCGAACTCGCCTCTCAATAAGTCCATTGTTACGCGTGCTGTGTGGCATGTGGCACCGTCATGTTAACATCTCACGGTAGCGCTCACCATTCACAGTTACGTTACGATTCGCAGCATCTTTGAAGAAGTACGGTCCAATGATGCCACCAGCCCATAAACCGCACCAAACTGTGACTTTTTCTGGATGCATTGGTAGCTTTTGCAATGCTTCTGGCTGATCTTTACTCCAAAATCGACAATTCTGCTTATTTACGTATCCATTGAGCCAAAAATGAGCTTCGTCGCTGAACACAATTTTTCGATAAAGAAGTGGATCTTCGGCCAACTTTCCAAGTGCCCATTCACCAAAAATTCTGCGTTGCGGTAGGTCGTTCGGCTTCAATTCTTGCACCAGCTGTATGTCGAAAGGCTTCACACCGAAATCCTTTTGCAAAATTTTCCACATTGTTGAGTAACAGAGGCCCAATTGCTGCAAACGGCGACGAATCGATAATTGATGGTCATCATATTAACACTGGCCAATACAGCTGCGATATTTTCTTCAGTTCGCACTCTACGTATGCGGTGGTTTAATGTCCAACAATATAAATTTGGTCCGAACTTTAGTCACAATAGCCCGAATAGCCGCTTCAGTGGGTCGATTAAACTGACCATAAAATGGAAGAAGCGCGCGATGAACTTTCTTAACAGAGCACGCATTTTGATAATAAAATTCAATGATTTGCAAGCGTTGTTCGTTTGTATGACGATTCATGATTAAATTATAGACCAAACTGAAGATGAGATTTGACAGTGAAAGAAAACACGAAACGTGCGTGAGCTGTTTAAACCAGTGTTGCCAAGAAGATAATAGCTAAAAAATTACCCGTTATAAGCATTTTGCTAAAGCAACAATATTTTTATGTAGCACTTCTCCTTCTTATTTTCGTGTGGTGGCTTATTATAAGTAAGGACACGTTTCAAACCCCAGCGAAAATATGAAAATATTTCTTCGGCAACTGCATCTCAGCAGATTTTATACTCGATGAAAAATGTTACGATAGGAAATGTTATTAAGATGTACATAAAAATCTTTGTGTCTGTTCTAAGCCACGGCTTTCTTTAACTTATTTTCGCTGATAACACCTACTATCCGCGGAGTTACTTTTTCACACTGTACGGTCGGCTCAAAGATGCCATTTAGTTAGAAGGATCTGGTGAACAGAATAAATTGCAGATGCTCAGATCGTCTAATAGAATGCAATTGATGAGCGAGTGCAGTAAGAATAGAAACGAAAGTGCAACTTATACTATGTTCAGGCATGCACTTATATTGAGTAAATCACAATAAACGGTATTATTGATCTCAATATTCCATGTAAATTCTCAATATATTATTAATTATTAATAACTACGTTCTGTGAGCATATTAAAATTTTCCGAACACTTTCTATTGATATTTGACAACTCAAATATCAACAACAACAAACAGAAAACAAGCAAAACAATAAAACAACGACCAAAACAAAAACAATGTTGTTGAAACAACCAGCTGTCAAATGAATATTGAATAAGCAGCTGAACTGCGTATATTGCTATGCCTGAACACTTGAAGTATTGTAATCAATAAACCGAATATTTACTCAATAAAAGTGCATATCTGAACATACTATTATCGAAATCTTAATAGCATAGAGATTACAAGAGGTTTTTTAAATTCTATTTCATTTCATCTTTGTAGGCGAGATGTAAGAGGAGACTATACAGAATCTTAAATACACTTCTTTGCCCAAGTAGCGAATCAGTACTCAGTAGATTTCTGGCAAAAACTCTAAGAGTAAATAAAATTGCCATGTAAAGTTTCCTAAAAATCTGTCGTTTGGAAGCGACTTTAAACTGTAGGTCCCACCACTCATGTATAAAAACTAACATACACAACATAAGTGGTGTGAAAAACTAGGTCGTACTTCGGACTGAAGGGTTTTAATGACCAATAATGTATACACATCTACGACCCTTCCAAGGAGATTGGGACAGCTTGAACTATGGGAATAATGTCAGAAGTGTACTGTTTTACATCATAAAGGGAGTAGAGTTTTGTAAACTTAAACATACCTTGTCTAAGAGTGGAGGCATTCTCACATCAAACGACTTCAATTTGCCAATTGTACACCTCAAATGTTCATTCATTCTCAAGATGCTATTAAGGCCATAAGCTTTTATGTTTTTACGATTATTTACAGAAAATATTTTAAGTGTCATAGAAAGGTACGCTTCGCTAATGATAAACTCATAAAAACCCCAGGCTAAATATTTGGGCCATCATTGGTTTTGTACACTTCTTTCTAGTGGTCATAAAATCTTGGAATTTGCACTTTAAGTGTCGCCATCTTCCCCTCCTTAATAACCGGCTATAAAATGGAAATAAAATATTTGAAATCTATTATACGCAATACATACATACATATGTACATACATACATACATACATACATCCATACATACATATCTACATGCATACATACATACATACATACATACATATGTATGTATTTACGATTTGTTGCTCTTTCTTTATTTTTTTATTTACAATTTAAACAAAACAAATTAATTTTTTATGTTAAACAGTCATAATTAAGTGCAAGAATATGCCGAAATTATCATAAAATATGTATCGATTGAAGCGCCCATAAAGTGGAGACAAATTTATCAAATAAAAATTAAAATCATTGGCTGGCTACACCCCTTTAGCCGTGAAGAAGAAACAACATTTTTTATATTTTCAAATGGAATTTAATTAACAAGTTAATCGTAAATCGTTAGTTACTCGTTCGATTAACGATATCACTGAGCATAAGACACAATAAAAGCGACCAGCGATTTAGATAAGCGACATAAAAAACAAAAATTAAATGAATTTCATTAAAATGGAAACAAAACTGCAGAGATGGAGAACCGCTATACAAGTGAAAGTTACAAACAAGTGGAACTCTAAAGCTGTTTGGTAAGAGAAAAATTTTGTTAACATTTTGCATTAAATTATGAAGAAGAAATCACACTGAAATTTAAATCTCTTCAATGATTTGCTATCTGTTTTTAATTAATTACAGTAGAGCGTATAAGTGAACAAAATATGATTCAAATCATTGACTGATTTTAGTCAAATAACCAGATGCCCTACATGCATGCATAAACGCTTTGTTCTCTTTTTTTTTATCGGATTTTCGATTTTATCTCCTTTAAAATAAACTTTCTTAATGGTTTTCTAATGGCTATTAAAATAGAAAGAAAAAAAATTAGAACTTTTAAGAAATTAAGTGGCCTCTCTCTTAATGATGAACTCATTTAAATAATAATGGATGGCAGATTAAAATAATTGCCCACTTAAAATCAATTAAAAATTTGAAAAAAAAAGAAATTCCATGATTCATACCTTTTTCTTGTGAACGACTGTTTAAGAAATCATTTTAAAGTCATAAAAAAAAAAACAATAAAAAATTTCTTTTAAGATCCTTTCCAATATTTATTTTCATTTTTTTCTTTTGTAAGCAATTTTTATGGTTTTTAAAGTAAAAATGCAATTTTTGGAATTTCTTTTCAAAATTTTCGTCTTTTCTTTTATTATTTTTAAACATAAGACAACATTAAGAGTTCATCAACAGTTGATAAGAAAATTGTACGTACATCTAAGAAGTTGTACGAATAACAAATTAATGGATTTCGTAAGGAAAATTAAAAACAACTTGAAACAAATTTCATTAATTATATTTCATAATAAATATTTCATTAATAATAACGAAAATTAGTTAAAGGTGACTTTAAAGTTAACTTTAGCTAAAGTTACCTTTAACTAAACCCAACTTTAACGGGAAGTTGTAATAACGGCCGTTGTCATTAAGGCCAGACATCAAGACAAAATCCAAAAAAAGTTTTTCTTCAGCGACTTCCTCTTAGCAGATTTCTGGCCAAAACTCTGAGACTGAAATAAAATGACCATGAAAAGTTTCTCAAACATCTGTCGTTCGGAGTCGACTTTAAACTGAAGGTCCCACCACTTATGTATAAAATTAACACACACAACATAAATAGTGCGAGAAAGTAGGACGTTGTACAATGGGTCAATTCGACCTCCGGGTACTATACTTGTCTTAATTGACAAGTACACGTCCTTTAACCTAACCTAACCTAACAAATTGAAGGATTTCGAAAGGATTTTAAAAACAACTTGAAACAAAAAAAAGCATCGCATTGGATTCTTTCACTAAAAATATTACACTTACAGACTGCTTAAGATCATATTTATGCCTGCCATAGGTAAAGACGGCAGCCATTGCCATTTAAAAGCCACCATAATTGTTTAAAATGTTCTTAGGTCCATTACTACAACTTGCCGTTAACTAAACAGAGGATTTTAATGGGCAAATAAATTGTTTTTTATTCTCATAAGTGGACGATAAGGTAGAAGTGAGCGTTATGCTAAAGGGAAGATCATCCTATCTTTAACTTTTAAAGTTAAGTTTATATTTGAACTTGTCATATTATATATTATTTTCAATATGGCAACTTTAAATATAAACAAAATGAGGAAACACACTGCCACTGCTTTAATAAAAAAAACTTTTTTAATTGAGCAGTGCTATCGACATTGCTCCGGCACTGCCATATTTTTGAAAAAGTTAACTTTATTTTATCTGTAGGATGTAATAACGAAAAGAAGTTAACGGTGACTTTAAAGTTCACTTTAGCTAAAGTTACCTTTAACTAAACACAACATTAACGGCAAGTTGTAATAATGAACCTTAGTGTCGAAACCTAACTTAGAGATTTTGCTTTAATAATGTACTTGGCAGACTTGAGTACAGACTATAGGATTTATATTTAATTATTAGACATAGCTTTGCCTCTACTAAAGGTGCTTGAATGTAAGAAGGAAATAAATCTGATTCTCTTTTGCTACTTCTACTTCATGGACGTCATTATATACACGTCAATGAAAAGTCGAAATAATTTCTTACAAAATTATAAAATCATTGACTACTTTTGCCAGCCACTGTCATTTAGTATGCATTAAACACTAATCTATTCATGAAATTTAACCATATTTGAGTCCCCCCCGGTATATGCATGTGTTTCGGTCTATCTATACAGCTGTGTGCAGTAATTCCTCCAGCTGAACTTAAACATAAAGTTTTGATAGCCTGGCATCTACAATAGAAGCCAGTAAATAATCTATAAACAGAGTGCAAATACTATACATATTGTATACACAAAACATATTAAAGATAAGCGAAGCTACACACATAACAGGACTTTAAAGGACATTTTCTAGTTTCAAATTTTCTTTTCAATAAAATTCCTTTAAGGCTTTAAGGCAAAGAAAGCAATCTTTTACGTTAGGGCCCAGGACGAAGAAAAAGCAAATACTGTGTGAATAACAACAATAAACAAGACCACCTCCCAGATATATTATAAACAACAAAAGATGATGTGTCTGCTAAGGAGCTACAGAAGGAATATCTCGTCTAATATTTGCATTTATTTGCAACAAAACAACAACAAAAAACAGAAAAAAGGATTTCTCTGCACATTATGACAATGATCAATACGTGTATGCGTATGTGTATGTATGTCTTTAAATCAGTAACAAGGAAGAAAAATATTTCAGAAACTGAAAACAACTGAAAAAGTTCAAAATATAATAAAGAAAAGTATATACAAACAAACAACAACAAATAAACAATAAACTTAAAAAGTTCAAATAAAAAAAATTAAAAAATAATAAGAATCGTTGTTATGGGACTTAAAGTTGGAACACAATTCCGTCTAACATGCCTTGAAAATGCCTTTATACGGGGTATTAAGGATTCGCAAAAGAAAAAAATGCCAGAAGAAAACAATTTATTTGCAAAACATAAAGTTTTCAAAAGGAACATATGTAAACTGTTTTCTTAATGTCAATACAAAAAACAAATACTAGTGCAGGACTAACTAACTACATATGTAAAGAAGACAGGATAAATAATTACATTTAAAAAGATTTTAATTACAATGATGGTGTAATATCGTATTATGTTCACAGGCATATGTAATATACACCTAATTCTGTTTTTACACGGTCTTTTTTTACACGGTTTTGATATAACACGGTTTGAAAATAAAATATTTTTAATTTTTGCTACACGATTTTATTCTATTTAGCACGATTTAAAATTTTTTGTGCTTAAATTTTTTTGTCAAATTTAATTTTTGCAAAGTATGTTCATATCACAAATTTAAGGGACTTCCCTTTTTGCGCGACAAGCAAATTTACTGGTCAAAGCAAATGTAAATGGCACAAATTTAGGGGAATTCCCTTTTGTGCATACAAGCACAAAGGTCAGAGCAATTGAAATGTTTTAATATTTTGTGTTTGGTAAAGAAATTTTTTATTGGCAAATTTGTTTTTCTATCGTTACATTAAATTTAACGCATTAAGATGAAAGGTAAGCCAAAAATATTTTATATTTATTAAGTTGTTTATATTTTTAATTTTGTTAAATATTTATGAATCCCTAAAAGAAAATGTCTAATACAATACTTCTTAAAAAATCCTTGTTTTTCACTAATTTTAATAGGTTTTAGAGATTAGGAACCAATCACCTATTTTTGCATACGATCAGTGTCTTTTTTACACGGTTTTTTTTACACGGTTTTTTCTGGAACCAATCTACCGTGTAAAAACAGAATTAGGTGTAATTAAAGTTTTAGAATATACATACATACAGGAAGACCCCGCTTAACGCTGCTCCGCTTAACACTGTTTCAATATTATGCGGTAGTGTTGGGATTCCCCTTAATCGCACTGTATTGATACTTGTTGTAGTACATATATCGACGACTCCATTCTATAACGTTCTAAGTGTACTTAGAACCTGTTTAATGTTTTTGCATTTTTAAATTCTACGTTCTTTAACTTAAATACTGTCAAAATTTGGTTAAGATGCGCCGATCCGTTCCGAAGTTATAGGGAAAAATCTACTTAGAATACACATACATTCGTATATCGCATGAAAACTTTGCGAGCTTATAACTCAAAACACACTTTTTCGACTTAGAATGTTATAGAACGGAGGCGTCGGTATGTGTGCAAATGAAACGGGCATGCAGCAACCAATAGCGACGGTGTATACTATGTATCTTTTTAACGCTCTTTTCTTCGTCTGTCCAGAATAAAGATTCCAACTGTATTTTCCGAAGTCGCAATCACATTACATACATACGAGTTAAGTTGCCTTGTTTAACGCTGTTTCGTTTATGGCTGGAGCTTCTTGCAACGTATCCCAGGCGTTAAGCGGGGTCTTACTGTACATACGCATGTGAATACATAGGTTAGGTCGTAGTGGTAGCTTTGATTATGTCACAAAGCTCACTTGAGCGCGCATAGCTGCCCGTTGTGATGCCACGGGTGAACGCAGTCCCTGTGCTGACCAAGTTCCACCAAGACCACCAGAAGGGAGGAAGAGATGGGGCTGCTCATCAGAAGCACGACTACCCCACGCTGGAAAACCAGCCAGAAAGTTTGATGAACGAATGATGTCAATAGATGATAGCTCCGTCAAGCTGACAAGAAACGGAGAGCCAAATAATCTATTCCTGCACCTAGCAAGTGACGGACACTAACAGAAGAAGTGGATCACAGTCTCTTCTTCCTCAGCGGATCTGCACCCGCGGCAGAAGTCGTTGAATGGGAGCCGCATCCTTTCCGCGTGTCTGCCCATAACGCAATGGCCCGTAAGCATGGCCACTGTGGTCGAGATGATGTTACGACCAAGTCCAAGCAACTGGTTCGTACGCCTACTATCCATCAAGAGCCAGGTGAGTCTAGCGATGGAGCAGGACTCCTCATTCACCCAGGATAGGTTGGCGTCTCGAAAGAATTTCCGCACAATTGCCAACTTGAACGAAGAAAGTGGCATGCCCAACTCAATCGAAGACGATTCCGGAAGGAGTGCACTAGCTCTGGCGAGCTCGTCGGCCTGACACTGACCAGCGAGACGCTGAAGCGCTCAGAAAGAAGGTCGAGACAGCGGCGACATTCCCTAACGATTCTGGAGTTATTCACAAAACCCGACAGAGATCTTATGGCGGCCTGAATGTCGGAGAAGACCGAGACGCGGGTGAAAGGAGCACCGTTGACGAGAATCCATTGGCCATCACCTCCGCCATACATACATACTTAACAAAAATTCTTTTACAATATTTTTAAGAAAATTTCTCAAGAATAAAAATTCTTTTGTCGAATTTAAAACATTTTCTTTACTAAAAGAAATTAAGAAACTCTGAATTCTTTTTTTTTAATTTTTAACATAAATTAAAAGAGACTTCTTTATAAGATATTTATACCACAGGCCCTTACAATATTTCAGAATGAGAAAATCATTTACTTCCGCCAATTAAAGATTTATAAGAGGGAGTAACGGTAAAAGAAAAAACAAAAATCTGGCGCAATAATTGCTTTTTTAACACAAATTATCCGCCTAAATATGCAAATATTCAAGCGTTTATTCAGTACGGCTGGATAAGTGCGTTAAGTGACTCCACAAATCCCCCAAAAACAAAGCATTCGTACATGCAATATTTCAATTTAAAATTTATTACTTCAACAATTCAATAATCAACGCAATTTTCCCCATTTTTTTTGTGCATTTTAACTCATGAAATGGATGGCAGACAGTCAGCTGTGTGGTATCTGCCTGAGAGAATGATGAGTAAATCACATTGTAGTGTATATACGAGTACTAGCCATGTATGTATGTATGTATGTGAGAATTTTATTGTATATTGAAATTCATTAAATATTCAAACATTTGCATAAATTGCAAACAAATCTACTGTCACTCAAAGAAATTTTCACATTGTGTCTTCATTACACTTGCATTAAAAAAAAAACTTTTTTTTTATTCAAACAAATCTTTATTATTTTCTCTTCGTCACAAATAAATAATTTCAAAATTTAATTTAAACAAATGCCATGGAAATTAGTCGTTTTGTATGTTAGAAAACAAAAAAAATTGAATTTATTTGTTGTAGAGTTGTAGACACCTCGTTAGACAAATATTTGACGCCGCCAACATTCCATTGATTGTTTTTCTAATGCGATTTACTACTCTATTGGCGCTAAATATGAGAAAACAAGCCCCGAGAATTTGGTAAGAAAAATCCACTTGTTTTTCTAGAAATTCAAACAAACAAAAAATATGCGTTGAAACAACACAACTTGATAATAAATTCATTAGTTAAACATCTTTTGAACAATTTTTTTTTTTTGTTGAATCGGTTTTTCTTCTTTATTAAATGCATATAAAACACCAGGCTATGAGCCACTGCCGGCATATACTGTATAAAAAAACTTTGAATACACTCAGAAAAATAATGCTAGTACGACAATAAAATAATTGTGATTTTGTTGATGCTTAATTGCTTCGAAATCGAACTTTACTCTTCTAGATTTTGTAGTAAGCTTGTTCAGGAAAGAAAACTGAAGATTATATATACAGTGTTAATCTCAATGCCACAAAACCCTAAGTTATTCCATGAGCAATAACGGCGGCATTAGTGATGAATTATCTGTAGCTATGGATGAAGAAGCTCTTACCTTGATATAATATACATATTTTACATACATAATTGGTCATTACAACGCTTCAGATATGCACTTTTATTGAGTCAATATTTGGTTTATTGAGTATAATATTTCAAGTGTTCAGGCATAATAATATACGCAGTTCAGCTGCTTATTCAATATTCATTTGACAGCTGGTTGTTTCAAGAACATTGTTTTTATTTTGTTATGTTTTTTTTTTTTTTGTTTGTCGTTGTTGACATTTGAGTTGTTAAATATCAACAGAAAGTGTTCGGTAAATTATAATATGCTCACCAAACACACTTATAAGAGTGCTGCATTTTAAATTTTGCTCAATATTATAACAATTTGCGTATTTATTGCGCAATAATTAATTGAAACTTTATATATAAAATATTGAGCTCAATAATGGCGTTTATTGCGATTTACGCAATAAGGGTGTATATCTGAGCACCGTATAAGGCTCTCACAGTCATTGTGCACATTATGGCGCATGGCGACGTATCAAATTGAATTGATCAAATTTGCGTATGTGTTGTAATAGTTGTTTTGCTTAGCACAGCAACACATCAAAATTGAACCTTCAAACTGCATTATATTGTTGTTGTGAAGAAGAAAAGAACATATGATTTATGCACCGCAGGTAGCGAAAATCAAAAGTATTTTGTTATTCTTCATTTCCATTTTATTCAAACATATCTTTATTATTTTCTCTTCTTCTACAACTAGCCAAATAAATAATTTCAGGATTTAATTTTAAACAAATGAAATGGAAATTAGCTTCTCACACCATTTATGTTGTGTGTGTTAATTTTAGAGATGAGTGGCGGAACCTACAGATCGAACTCGACTCCGAACGAGAGATTTTTTGACAAACTTTACATGGCAATTTTATTTTTATTCTCAGAGTTTTTGCCAGAAATCTGCTGAGAGAGGAAGTCACCGAAGAAATAAGTTTTCATAATTTCGGTTTGATATATGAGAAGTTGCCGAATTTTAGTAGGTAGTGTGTTGGCTTATTAGACGTAAAGCCAGGTTTCGAGCCCCAGGCCAGACATCAAAACAAAAATACAAAAAGTATTTCTTCGGTGACTTTCTCTCAGCAGATTTCTGCCAAAAACTCTGAGAGAATTGCCATGAAAAAGTTTCCCAAAAATCTGTCGTTCGGAGTCGACTTTAAACTGTAGGTCCCGACACTCTTGTATAAAATTAATGCATGCAACATAAGTGGTATGAAAAATTAGGTCGTAATCCTGACTAAAGGGTTGTAATGACCAATTATGTATGTATGTTTTGATATCTGACTTGGGTTTTAAACCGTGACCTACTAGACTCCAGTGATATATTTTACAAGTCTCCTATTTTGTGTTAGAACAACTGTGTTCGAATTAATACGACAAATTAATCTCTCCAACAAAGCTTTTCATTGAAATCAAAAATCATGTTGAGTTTGTTTTATTTTAAATGAACTTTGAAAACTTTTAAGAAAACAATACACATTCTTTATGAATAATTTTAAAATACTTTTAATGTAATGGTTTTATAATGAATATTAAAATATTTTTTTATAATTTTTTTCTTTCAGTTTTCTATTCTTGAATATTGCACAACACCAGCAAGCAACATCAACAAATGAATAGAAAATAATGGACATGTTAAGGTAAGAATCAAAAAGATTGTTTAATTTATTATAGAATATGTATACTCCTTATTTTACAAACAATTTCTTGCCGGTGTAGCTGTACAGATTACAGACATCCACATACTCTCAACACTTTAGTTTCTCTTTTGGTGTTGTATTGTAATCTCATAAAGATGTGTAGACGCATACGCTTGTGTTTGTGAGTTATTCTGGCAAAGAGAAAAACAGTAAAAAACCCCATAGAAATCACTTAAAATGATTAAAAATCTTTTTTTTTCGACTCACCTTCCTGTTTTTCACTTCTATTTTTTTATAACACAAAAAAAACTTTCTTAAATACGAAAACAATAACTGGGAAAATAATTTAAATACTAAGCTATTGTCACTAATACTTACACACACACATACACTCGCAGACACTAATCTATGTGCATAAATTAAAACAGTTACTTACGGTTACTAAAGAAGTTCAGAAAAAAACTTGACGAGAGAAGCCAAGATCAGATCTAAGCAGGGTAAGGAAATGAAAAAAATACAAAAAAATTAAAAAAGAAACGGAAAGCCCTCCAATAAAATATAAATTAACATTCTCTGACACTTTAATCGTAATCTACGAGTATAAGTAAATTTATTGAAGATTTATATTCAACAACATTAACAACAACAATATGATCAAGTAAGGTATACAACTGGCTTCTCCTCTCTCTATTGGCTGGCAAGTGTTTCAATAAAATTCGAATTTATTGTTGTTGTTGTTTTTCATATCATTGAGCCTGAATTATGTTTTGACAATTTATCTCACCATAAGTGGCCATTAACGTGCATTTTATATTGATTTAAGCATTTTTTTCTGTCTGTAAGTGAGTGTCAGTGCCAGTGCCAGTGCCAGTGACTGTGATTGTTTCATGCCTCATTTGAAAATCAGTTTAAATTATGACAAATAGCAGGCAGGGGCATTCAGCCAGAGACAGACGCATGCATGGCTAACAGAGTTATTTAATATGCGTTGAAATGCTTCTCCTGTTACTGCTGAGAATTGTAACGTAAATTTATAGGATCGAAATGAAAAGAAAGGCAGAAAAAAAAAATCGAAATTCTGAAAACATTTTAACACGTTCCGTTCAATAATAGGCGTGTATACAATTATCGTTAAATCGATAACTCCTTTAGAATAAGAAATCATTTCATTTTTATTTAATTTTCTTTTCTCTTAGCATTTGTCAAGAATAATTAATTTTTTCTTCTTCGATTTTAATAGCTAGAGACCCTGTCTATTTATTCAAAAAATATGACATTTTATGACACAGAATATCTTATCACATTGGCAATGCAATGGGAGACCACCAGCAAAAGAAAATATGTATGTGTTGTCATTAGGATCCGTTAAAGGAATTTTCGGCTAGAACTACAGAAAATTATGATTAAATTTTACGTTGATGGCTCTAGGATATGGATATGGTTTAAAAAGATAAATCTTTTTCTTGTCAATTTCATGAAGCACGAGAATAAAAACGGCTGACTTCCAAAATGTATCAATACAATGTTTGTATGCAATTCTACTACGGTATATAAATTCTGTAGATATGCAAAGTAACCAAACAATGCATCAACTATAAATCCGATGCCTGATTGCTTTTTGACTGCGTTTAAAATATACATTGACGACGTTTTGAAATGTAATACATTGTATATATTTTGTACAGTGGCATTATGAAACACGATACTTGGTTCAAATACAAAGCAACTAACATTTTGGAAGGCAGCCAACATGTGTGTGAAGATAAATTCGAATTCGAAAATCCAAGACGCAATCCATAAAATTTAGCAGCGACACATTTGGCGTTAACAGTGCAAAATTTGCCCTTAACAGAGCACTGTTAACTGTTTAACAGTATCCATCTGAACAAGATCACTTGTTTAGGAGCTAATTTTAGGGCATATACGAGGTAACATTCCGGGAAACTGTGCGCTCCTTCCGGAATCCCCTTCAATTGAACTGGGTATGCCACTTGCCTCGGTCAAGTTGGACATTGGAAATTCTCTCGGGAAGCAACCCTATCTTGGGTCAATGAGGAGTCCTACTCCACCGCTAGACTCACCTGGCTCTTGATGGATAGAAGGCGTAACTACCAATTACTTGGTCTTGGTCGTGACGTCATCTCAACCACAGTGGCCGTGCTTACAGGTCATTGCATTATGGGTAGACACGCGGAGAGAATGAGGCTCCCATTTAACGACTTCTGCCGTGGATGCAGATCAGCTGAGGAAGAGGAGACTGTTATCCATTTTCTTTGTCAGTGCCTGTCTCTTGCTATGTGTAGATATACTATATTATTTGGCCCTCCATTTCTTGTCAGCTTGACTTGAGCTATCATCTACTGATGTCAAGGATATAGCTTCGTTTATCAAACTGTCTGGCTGGTTTTCCAGTATAGGGTAGTCGTGCTTTTGATGTGCAGCCCTTGCGCTGACCAACTTTTTCCTCTTCCCTGATTTTGGTGGAACTTGGTCAGTACAGGGGCTGCGATTACCCGTGGCATCACAACTAGCCGCTATACGTGCTCAAGTGAGCTTTGTGAAATCAGAGCTACCACTCAGACCTAAACCTAAGCTGGGTCTATGAGTACCATATCATACTCAAAGTAGTGTTCCAAGGCCTCTTAATGTAGTCAGCAATATAGTACCATATAAAGTGATATGCTATTGTGAAAATTGGCTTTGAAAAAATCTATTTTTTGATTGAAAATTCTCTAGAAAATCAATGGCCATTTGGGAACATATAAGAAATAGTACACCAACCCCAAAATATACAAATGGTAGTCCAGAGGATGCTCTTTCCAACCGTGGTAGTGGGATAGTTGAAATAATTCCGTCCTCCAACCATCCATCCGTTACATTTCAACACTTTTGTTCACAAAATATATACTGATCATAATGAGAATTATATTTTATAGTCTGCAATAATTGCAAAGTAGTAGATTAATCCACTATTGCCACTGTTAAACAGTTAACAGTGCTCTGTTAATAGCAAAGTTTAGCCTGTTAGAGACAAGAAGTGGCGCTGCTAAAAGTATGGGTTTGTGTCTTTGGTATATAAATTCGAATTTATCTTCACATACATAATAAAAACTTAATGCCAGTTATCGTGCTAAACATTATTAAGTGCCTAATATTCTGATATTTCTTACTGATGTTTTAAAGAGCCATACAAAAGTTAATTTTCATCCAAGAATGAAGCAAAGGTGTGAGTGCTTAACAGCTCTTATATAAATTGTTTCGAAAATTTTGCCAGTTTTCTAAGCAACCAAAGAAAATTAATTAATTAAGCTGCCACATACAAAAAAAGAGTTTTTCAAAATAAAATTAAAATCTTTACTTTCCTTAAGAACAAGTAAATACAAACTTCCCTGTTGGCAAAAGCCTTGCCTTTTAGATATTTTGGTCATAAAACTTTACCTTTTCAAGTGCCAAACGCAATTTCTTTTGGATTTACCGACACCTTTGTACCACCACCACCCTTCTTCCTCCCCTTTTTCCACCTATGAAACCGTAATTTATCCATTAAACATTGCATGTTCTTTTCTATATGACGACATTTGCTTTATGGTTGTGTTAAAATAATAATATTAACTGCCAAAATGGCTTGCTCTCTCTCTTTCTTATCTGGGCCAAGAGGGGCTTACATTATTTGTCACATAAAATCTTTAGCAGAACATGGTTGTTTGGTACCCACAGAGCGAGCCACTTTCCAAAAAAAGAAAATTTAATTAAACATGCAAAACACATCCATAAATGTTTCAGTTCTGTTCAGCTCTGTTTTTATTTTATGGGTGTAACAACAACAACAAAATTAAATAAAATGTTGCTCCTCTGATTCGTAACAGTGCCAAGCTGTTTTCGCGATATGTGAATATGAATTCTCACATCTTTAACAAACATTTTCTAACGCTTAATAATGTTTGTTCGTTCGTTCGTTTCTCATAAAAATATTCTCACTTTAGAAATTCAAAATAAAATGAAAAAAATTCCTTGAAAAGTTAAATAAAATCTACGAGAATACTTGCAGTCCCACAACGTACTCGTACTCATACTCGTGGTTGTAGTCGCATTCAAATAAAAAGAAATAATATTCCCGGGAATTCTACTGACTGAGTGTCGTCTATTGGGGATGGCACAAACACGACACGACAACACGACGAAATGTATAACAAACGAAATGAAGTTCTTAATTTATTATTCCGTTTGTACTGCTCACGTTTGTGACTGTGACCGTCTGTCAGCATATATTTTGTGTGGCGATAATTTGTGTTGAATTGCATGAATAATTTTATGTTCCTTCTTTGCGAAAAAAATTTAATTCAACACAATTGCGGCTAATGTGGTCGACTTAGGCGATATTTGGAGCGCTAAATATGTTCAAAGCAGCACAGTAGAATTACAAGATAAAGCAGGTTTTTATTCCTTGGGAACTGTATTGATCTGTTTGTCAAAATCTATTTCGTAATCCAATTGCAATCCTTAATAACCATTCCTTTTATACAACATATATGGCCAACCCTCATGGAAAGAATTCTAGACAAGTCAATCAATTAAGAGGCGAGAGTGAAAGAGTACGTCAATATATAGGCTGCCCTTCCAAAATGTATCAATACAAAGTTTGTATTCAATTCTATAAATCCGATGCCTGATTGCTTTCTGACTTAACAATGCACATTGACGACGCTTTAAAATAGAATACGTTGTATATATTTTGCACAGCGGCATTATGAAACACGATACTTTGTTCAAACACAAAGCAACTAACAGTTTGGAAGGCAGCCATATTGTCCTACACGATCCAACTGCCCTATCAACCACTGTTTTCTACGAGAAGGACAAGTACTACGTATTTATAGAGTATTTGGAACTACTATTGGTATTTCATTTATGTCCTGTGTTGTAGGAAACCTTTGGCGAAATTACGAATGCATCAATAGGGCACATGAGAACTCCGCTGTCTTCAGTATACGACCCAGAAGCCTAAAAATGTATTCCGCAATGTTGCTATAACTAATAATGAGACTAAGAAGCAAATCGTTATACAAAAATTAACTGAAATTCGCTTCCCATTGGCACCTAGAATGATGATACAACAGACTTATGAATTAAAAACAACACTTGAATATAAGACTCTGTTTGATTGCCTGTAGTTTAGATAGAAATTAAATTAAAGTACAATCCTTCCGGTTAATAATGGAAAATAATTTCATTCAAATGCCTGCCTCAGCTGGCCATGCAGTAACCTACACGATCGGTCCAATTTTTAAGCACATTATCGATTGTGTGCAGCTGTATTTCACCAATGGCTTCACGAATATTGTCCTTTAAAGCGTCAATTGTCTCCGAGTGTAGCTTCGGCTGTGTGGCACGTAGCGCCGTCCTGTTGAAACCAAATGTTGCCAATATCCTCCTCTTCAATTTTTGTGAACAAAAATTCGTTCAACATGGCCCGATAACGATCGCCATTGACTGTAACGGCCACTCCTTGCTCATTTTCGAAGAAAAATGGCCCAATTATGCCTCTGGACCAAACTCCGCACCAAACAGTGACTCGTTTTGGGTGCGTTGGCTTTTCAATGTATGCGTGCAGGTTTTCTGTGCCCCAAATGCGACAATTTTGCTTGTTTACATACCCGCCAAGATCAAAATGAGTTTCATCTGAAAAGATGATTTTTTTTGCCAAAATCGGCATCTTCTGTAAGTCGATCGCAGGCCCACTTAGCGAAGCGAAAACGCATTGGATGGTCCATATTCGTTCAGCGGAAGGATAAAACTAATCATCTGTCAAATCAGACATAAGCTAAGTGTTACCATTCACGAAATAAGCACCAGTTGAAAAAAAACGTTAGATGGCGGACCCGATATATTTATTTATTTATTTATTTATTTATTTATTACAATACAATTACCATCAGCTCAGTGTAGTGTCACAGACCAGAGTCTTTGGTGGTAATCGAACCCACGACTCTCATGCTAATAGACTACCAGAGCACCCTCCACTTCTATAAAAGCGCACCATTCAACCAAATGACTTCCCAAACTACAATAATACTCCTAGAGTCGCCGTAGTCTAGTAGGTAGTGTGTTGGCTTATTAGACGTAAGGCCACGAGTCAAACCCCAGGCCAGATATCAAAACGAAAATATGAAAAAATATTACTTCGGCGATATCCGCTCAGCAGATTTCTGACAAAAACTCTGAGAGTGAAATAAAATTGTCATGAAGAGTTTTTCAAAAATCTGTCGTTCGGAGTCGACTTTAAACTGCAGTTCCAGCCACTCATGTTAAAAATTAACACATACAACATGAGGGGTGTGAGATGTGAGGTCGTAGTACTGATTTCAGGTCAGCAATGAGTATTCAAAAAGATGAATAGATTCGAATCATACTCATAATTTCTGATACTTATACCTATTCATACTTATTTTAATATCATACCATTCTACTGATATTCAAAGTTTGAAGTAATCATCGAACTCGTACTTAATAATACGCATGATGTTGTTGATTTCGTCGCTCCATAACTCAACATATACACGAATCACAAAATAAGTATGATTCGCGTACGAACACTACAATACTCACTGGAAGGTTGTATGTTTGCTTTGCTTGCTGTCTTTGTCTTTTTCTTTCTTCTTTTTTTGTAAATGCAACAACAACTAAGACTGTAATTTTTGATAAATGATTCGAATCTCTCGAATTATTTATGAGTATTATAAGTATTTTTCTAAATTTATGAATCGGAATGAGTAGGCGTATGAATCAAACATATTTCGAATGATGTCAACGTTGTACGTATACTCATTGCAACCTATACTTATAAATCAATGTTGTAGTGAGTATGAATGAATCAGGGTACATAGTTAAATTTCAATACTCTTGACTCACTCATACTCAAAATTTCAGGAATATTTATGAGTAGCGAAAAAACGATTCATTACTCATCTCTTGTATGTATGTACAATAATACTCCTACCAAATCATTAGATGAAGTGATTCTTCTTGTTGATTCCAATTTTTAAAGGACAAGTGAGACCAAACATTACATCGTTACTACAGCCCTTAAAGCACAGACAAGCACCTGGGAACGGTAAGAGTCAAATCACTAAAGTTGCCCGGCCACACATCAAATAATGGATCAAACTCGCCTTTTTTGTTAATGTGTTGGTAAAACTATACTGGCACGTATAGACTGAGAAGAGTTTGACGAATAAGAAAATACTTTTGATTTTCGCTATCTGCGTTGCATAAATCATATGTTCTTTTCTTCTTTACAACAACAGTACAATGCAGTTTGAATGTTCAATTCTGATGTGTTGTTGCGTTAAGCAAAACAAATATTACCAACACATATGAAAATTTGATCAGCTAAATTTGATGCGTCGCTATGCGTCATAACAATTTTTTAATTTTTTTTTACAAAAGAAAACTTTTAGTTTTTTAAGCTCAATAAAGCTTGGAAACGAATTCATTTTATTTGTAACCAACGCTTCTATCACATCAACTATCGCCATTGTAGCATGCACAACTTAAAGAAGTTACTTGGAAAGACAGAATAATTTTCGATACGAAGAAAAAACCCCTGATGAATACAATAATTGCGTTAAATTACCAGACTTAATGTGTTTAATAGCAGAGACGTGCGTTGGTTGGCAGGTAAAACTAATATGCTGCGGTATCAGACAAAAACAAAAAAATAAAAGTAAATACCGTACGATAGTATATTATGGCTGTTAAAGGGTTTTTATAAATACGAAGAAAAAATATTATTTTAAATAAATTATAGCAACAAAGAAATGAAAAAAAAGCAATAAAAAATTACCTGAAAATGAAATAAAAATGAAAACATACATAAATCATGTATCTGTTGCATGTGCGGATTTGTGATGAAGATGTGACAGAATTGTGACGCCAATCACTCACTTAGTCGTTTACACATTACGCTCTGTCACTCATTCTACCCTACTTTGACAAATTCATTCAGTGCTTTTGACGTTGTTTTTCTTTCTTCTTATTTTTTCTTTTTTATTCATTTTCATTTATTACATGTTACTGTAGTTTTTTGTTTTTGTTTTTGTTTCTGTTTCTGTTGCCTGTAAATTCATTATTTACATGTTAAATCAGGCAAAAAACAAACAAAAAAAATTAAAAAAAAAAACACAACAAAATAGTGTTTGAAAGTGTTAAAGAGTCGTGTTGTTAATTTGTTGCGTTGCGCTTTGTTCCGTTTTTAGTCTCAAGTGTTTGAAATTGTAATTGGCTGTAGTAAATTTAAATTTCCCTCATGCCATATGCGTTATCCCCTCCTTCTTATACGCCTCATCATAGGTGTACGTCACTAATGTGTATGTATGTACTCATGCTGATAACATTTGTAGGAGATTTTATTGAAATAATTGAAGATTAATTCGGTTTCGCTTGATTTCATGCTACGAGCAAGTGAACTTAATTAGTTATAAACGTTCTTCAGTTCTATTTTATTCGTTTTTTTTTTTTGTTTATTTACTTCTTTTATTTCTTTCTTTTTATTATTGAGTTCATCAAAAGTAACGATGTTCTTAAAATCTTAAATAACTTTTCAAATCCTAAATGGAATTCAATGTTCTGAAGTTCATTTTATTTTCTTGCTTTGAATTTATTTCGTTCTTTCGATTTCAGTTTTTTTTTGTATTTTACACTCGAGAGAAAATGTTAGGAAATTATGTATTAAGAAACTAAACTACAGATTTCTTTCATTCATTTTCGTTTATCAGGGGAGAAACCTATTAGCAGCGGAGTTGCTTTTTCAGTCTGTATGAACAGATCAAAGATGGATATGAAAAGGGCATCTGTTACTCATATACTTACGTTATTGACCTTTAGTCAGAATTAAGACCAGAGATCAGCAAGGAATATTCAAAAAGATGATCATGGAACCTTTACTCATATTCAAATCGAAGACGTATCTTACAGCAATACTTAGCAATACTTAGGGCGATCGGTGAAAAACTGTGTTGCGATCTGAGATCAGCAATAAATATTCAAAAAGATGAGTAGAATCCAATCATACTCATAATTTCTGATACTTATACGTATTCATACTCATTTTAATTTCATGGAACCTCTACTCATATTCAAAGTTTGAAGTACTCATCATATTCATACTTACTTGCAACACGTATGATGTTGATTTCGACTCTCCATAACTCAACATATACACGAATCACAAAATAATTATGAATCGCATACGAAAACTAAAATACTCACTAGAAGCTTGTGTGTTTGCTCTGCTGGCTGCTCTGCCCTTTTTGCTTATGTGTCTTTTTCCTCTTTTTGCAAATCCAACAATAACTAGGACTGTAAATTTTGATGAATGATACGAGTCACTCGAATCAGTTATAAGTATTTTTCTAAAGTTATGAATCTGAATGAGTAGGCTTATGAATCAAACACATTTCGAATGGTATGAGTTTGATGTCAATGGTGTAAGCATACACATTGCAACCTGTACTTATAAATCAACGTTGTAGTGAGTATGAATGGATCAGAGGACATATGGTAAATTTCAATATTGTTGACTCGCTTACATTCAAAATATCATGAGTACTTATGAGTAGCGAAAAAACTATTCATTGCTGATCCTATGAACTTAATTTGGCGAGCGGAAATAAATGCTGATGCTTACATTGTCTAATAGAATACAATTGATGAGCGAGTTCAGTAAGAATAGAAACTAAAGTGCAGCTTCGAAGTCGCCGTATTCTAGTAGGTAGTGTGTTAGCTTATTAGGCCAGGCCAGACATCAAGACAAAATACAAAAAGTATTACTTCGGCGACTTCCTCTCAGCAGATTTCTGGCAAAAACTCTGAGAGTGAAATAAAATTGCCATGAAATAGTTTCTCAAAAAATCTGTCGTTCAGGGTCGACTTTAAACTGTAGGCCCACCACTCATGTATAAAAATTAACACACACAACATAAGAGGTGTGAGAAACTAGGACGTAGTACAATGGGTCCATTCGACCTCCGGGTACTGTACTTGTCTTAATTGACAAGTACACGTCCTCTAACCTAACCTAAACTAACCTAAAGTGCAGCTTACCGCAATCTGAATAGCCTAGATATCACAAGAGGTTTATAAAATTTAGAGGGTACTATAAGAGGAGACTCTACAGAATCTTAAATTTAATTGTTTTCCCAAGTATTTAACACATTATAGATGGGAAGCCTCATCAGTATTCAATTAGGCTGCCTTCCAAAATGTTAGTTGCTTTGTGTTTGAACAAAGTATCGTGCTTCATAATGCCGCTGTACAAAATATATACAATGTATACTATTTCAAAATGTCGTCAATGTGTATTTTTAACGCAGTCAAAAAGCAATCAGGCATCGGATTTATAGTTGATGCATTGTTTGGTTACTTTGTATATCTACATAGTTTATATACCGTAGTAGAATTGCATACAAACTTTGTATTGATACATTTTGAAAGGCAGCCTTACTAGCATAGTCCACACTTACGTCAGTAACATGGATGGTGTGAATAGCGCTCATAAATATTTGTTGTTTCTACTTTGAGTGAGGCCGTAACACAAACGGTTTCAACTGCTGAAGAGACCCTAGTTTCGTTGGTAGAAGACATTGTATTTTCATAGCTCAGAACCATTTTAATTTGATCGTAGGGTGCCCTGGTAGTGTGCTAGACTTCTAGCGTGACAGTCGTGGGTTCGATTCCCACCAGATACTCTGGTCTCTGATCAAAGTAACTCAGCTCGTATGTAATTAAAATATAATTTGTAATCGTATTGTAATTAATAAATAAATAAATAACTTGATTGTAAATTGTCATATCAATTTTTTCTTACTTTATTTGCATATTTATTCTTTCTCTTAAAATGTTTACCAACATTTTTTAGCTGAGCGCCCAAGTGCAGTCTGTTGCAAAAATTAAGTGGAAGAGTGATTCTTATGAAAATAATCGCTATTGCAGAAGACGAAAAATCAAAAAAAAAAAAGAAAATCAAATCAAAATATGCTTCAAGAAAATAAAAAAATATTCGTTCTTTTTTTAGCGTAAATTTTAATTGAATTGCAGTTCAATACGAATTTATTTACATGGCTTTCATCTGCCTTTCTGTTTAAAGGGCCAGCCACTTACAATGGAGGAATACAATACAAGGCTCCAAACTACAAAGAAGAGCAAAGCTAAAGTAATACTGAATACGGTGCTGATAAAGGGTTCACGTTAAACGAAAGTTCTTGTGCTTGTACTTCTTCTTGTTATTTTTTTTTTGAGGAGCAGAATCCAGCACTAATTGATTGTGAACTAATTTATGTGTTGCACGTTCTTAATGTAACTGCAATTGTACCATATGTGTGTGTGTGCCCCTAAAATGTGCTGATAAACAACAAGTCGAGTAAAGAAAAACATCAAAAATGCATTCGAATTCTCTTTATTGGTTCCACAACAGCAGATCTCTGCACATTTTTTCAATGGCCCTGACTAGTGGATTGTCAAGGAAATGCGGAAGAGCAGCAGAAAATTTTCTTCATTTTAAATTCTTTAAATTCCGTGTACATTTTGTTTCTTAAGGCAGTTAATAACTTTTTCCCTCTTCTTTGTTTTTCAAATTGCTTTGGATTTCCAAGTTCTTTATCTTTCTTTATGTTTGTCATTATTGAAAGACATTTTCATCCTCAAATTAAATTCAAATTTTGAAATTTAATTAAAATCAACTTAACGCACCTTTTGCTTTTCACTGCTCCTTTTGCAGGATTTCTTTACTCCGCCAACTTTTCTTTCTTTCTTTTCTTTGTTTTTTGTTGTTGTTGGATTGTCGGTTTTTGGTGTTATTAAAAGTCATTACAACAATAAGTTTTATTTTCATTTTCATTTTCATTTTTATTTTCTACAATAAAAACAATAAAACAAGTAAGCCAAGGACTCAGCTCATGTACTCGAATTTATTGTTTAAATGGCTGTACACTTGGGTACCTTAAGAACAAATTCCCTTTCGTACATTTTGCTTGGTCCACTTGTCTTTGTTTAACTTTATCTCTGCTTTTTTATTCATTTTTCTTCTTTATTTTTATCAGAAATAAAATGAGAAAAAATAAAAATAAAAAAATCGACCATAAAAATTAAAATTACGCAGAGTAAAGGAAAATGTGAAGAAAGCTGGGATACATGAACGAAAAATTTTTTTCTTGTTGTCCGACAATGAATGTGAAGAATTTTTCGTCAATATCACATCATAAGCAGGCAAAGGAAAATGACCAAAAAAAAACAAGAAAAAGAAAAACCAACCAACTCAAGGAATTAAATTGAAAGAAAGGACTTACCGTTCGAAAACAAAAAAAAAAACACAATTTAAGAAAATAAATAAAACAGAATAAAAAAGAAGAAGCAGATGAAAAAGAAAGAAAAAAGATATCCTATAAAGGAAAAATGCCGGCAGCCAAAGGAAGCTGCTATGGAATGAAATGAAAGCAAAATACGAAGAAGAAAATGTTAGTAAAACGTTAATACACAATCTTAACTTATAATGGCATGTGATAAAAAGCTGTATAATGCTGCTTCTTCTTCAGCTCTGGGCCAAGATATATCAGCCAACGATGTGAAATAAAGTTCGAGTTGAAGGTGGAGATGGACAAGTAGTAGTAGCCAACAACACATACAAATATAACAAACAAACATACATAAATATATACATACACGCTATTTTCATACAGAAGTCAATTCTGTGCAAAGCTTATAACCCAGCAAACAATGAATTACAGGTACCTAATGCTCGAGACATGGAATTCGAATATTAAATCGATTCGAATAAATTAATTAAAAAGTTATATTTGAAGTCGCCGTAGTCTAGTAGGTAGTGTGTTGGCTTATCAGACTCAAAGCAGGCTTCGAGCCCCAGGCCAGACATCAAATATAAAATACAAAAAATATTTCTTCGGCGACTTCCTCTCAACAGATTTCTGGCAAAAACTCTGAGAGTAAATTAAACTGCCATGAAAAGTTTCCAAAAAATCTGTTCATCAGAGTCGACTTTAAACAGTAGGTCCCACCAGTCATGTGTAAAATTAACACACGTAACATAAGTGGGGTGAGAAACTAGGACGTTGTACAATGGGTCAATTCGACCTCCGGGTACCGTACTTGTCTTAATTGACAAGTACACGTCCTTTAACCTAACGTAACATATATTCTAAAAAGACACCGTTGACTACATAAATGCACTGATAAATGAGAAGTTGGCTTACATAGGACATGCAAAGGAAAACAGAACGGCAAGTCTCTGATCATTCCAGATGTTTAGCAGGGCTTTAACCATGGTTAGCCGTGCTTTCCATGACCTTTGAATGCACAGGACGCCGTTCTACATTACATTACCATCCTTTCTGCATAGTTCGACCTTCGCCAATAGTTATGAGCTGCTATGAGGTTAATTAATGGCAAAGTGAGAGCCTATATCATCATTGAAAAGAAACTTTTTCACTTTTATTTCGACTTCAGGCAATGGTTCATTTCATTTCGAAATGTGAGAGCGAATTAGGAACAACTCAGCCGCAACCTTAATCTTCTTCGCCAAACTAATTAAGTAAGTGCACAGTTCGATCGAAGGTAAACCTATCGACATACGTCTAAGCCAACAAGTAAGCTCGTGCTCACCATTAAGGGATACCACCCACACTTTCCATAAAAAGTCTTAAGCATACGTACTACATATATACATAAGTGGTAATTACAACCCTTCAGTCAGGATTACGACCTAGCTTCTCACACAACTCATGTTGTGTGTGTTAATTTTATACTTAAGCGTCAGGGAGCTACAGTTTAAAGTCCACTCCGAATGACGGACTTTTTTTGAGAAACTTTTCATGGCAAATTTATTTACTCACAGAGTTTTTGCCAGAAATCTGCTGAGAGGAAGCCGACGAAGAAATAAATTTTTTCATATTTCCGTTTTGATGTCTGACCTGGTCTCTGAACCGTGACCTTAAGTCTAATCAAACTACCTACTAGACTATGGCGGGTTATACAGACTTCCATAACTTCTTTCAGATCACTGCTCTAATACGAGTTTAGTCAACAATTGTCTCAAGAAAACAATATTGGCAGCTCGCGCTTACAAATGCTGATCAGTGACATTAAGAGAGTTCCATTCTTTCCAGTCTAATTGAAGCACGATTAGTTTTTTATAACGATTTGTTAGGGAACTAACTTTACTTCTTAGCTTATTAAAGAATATGCAAAAGACCTTACTTCTCATAAAAGAATGAAGGATGTGTGTTATATTATCTCTTTCAAGTTCTTAAGATTTGTTATTTTTCTCAATAATGATCTCAACAAGGACAACGTTAATTCCACAACTGAAGAACCATTTCAGTTCGATAATGTACGTCTTAATAATACACCAATGAAATCATATACTCACAATATTACTTGACCTTCAAACTACCCGCAACACATCTCTTTTCGCACATTCCTATTCGAAATGGATTCTAAAAGCGTGTGGCTTTCCGTAAAGTAAAGAAAAATTGCTTCCGCATAAGCTATTTCAATCTTCATCTTTTAAATTAAACAATCATAGTCTTAGGGCCATTATTACAACTTGTCTTTAACTAAAAAGAATATTTTATCGTGGAGGTAAATTGTTTATCATTATTATAAGTAGACAATAAGACAGAAGTGTACGTTAAGCTAAAGGAAGGATCATTCTATCCTTAACTTTTAAAGTTAAGTTTATATTTGAATATGGCAAATATATTATTTTCAATATGGCAACTTCAAATATAAACAAAATGAGGAAACACAACAACAACAAAAAGAGGACCTTCTTTAACACTGCGTTTAAAGAAACTTGTTTAATTGAGCAGCTTTATCGACAATGCTTTGGCACTGCCATATTTTTGAAAAAGTTAACTTTATTTTATCTGTAAGTTGTAATAACGAAAATAAGTTAAAGGTGACTTTAAAGTTCACTTTAGCTAAAGTTACCTTTAACTAAACCCAACTTTAATGGCAAGTTGTAATAGTGGCCCTTATTCGAATTACAAAAATTTTAATAAATTTAATAATGCTTACCATTAACATTCGCTGGGTTATGTTATTCATTGAAAAAAAAAGGCAAAAAAGCTGAAGAATTCCTTAAGATTTGAAGAAAAAAACGAATTTTTTTTGTTTTGTTTCGAAGTTATGAAAGCATTAGCAGTGGAAATGGAAATGGAGGATGTTGTTTAGTAAAGAAATACGTTCGTTTTCTACTTCTTATGTTATTTTGGAGTTTGTTTCTTTAATATTTAGATGCGATGTTATTGTAATTGTTGTATTACTTTTCTCTGTTGCTGTTAGGAAGCTGCTTATGTTAGGTAATCCATTGTTAATCCTTGTTAGCAGTATTTGTTCCTTTTTAGAATTCTATTTCAACTTTCATGCACTTATACACGTTCAATAACAATACGACAACAACAATATTGTTAAAGTTGTTGTAGTAATTCTTATTTTTATTTTATTTCTTTTCATTTATTTTATTTTATGTTTTTTTCTTTGTAGCTTTTGTAGTTGTTGTTGTTATTATTAGTTTTACCTGTTTTGTTATAAAATATTTTCACTCTTCACTAGCACAAACGGATTTCTTATGAATTTCTATTGAGAGTGGCGCTTAAACACCACGAGAAGAGAAAAATAAAATTCTCGTCAATTTAAGTGGCATTTTAATCTGTTACTGTTTTAACGTGCTGGTCTGTTTTATGTTTTATGGTTAAAATTCATTTTAATTTTTAAACAAAATTAATAAAATGCTGTTTTCCATTTGTGATTCCATTTTTTCTTTTATCATTCCATTAGAAATACATTTCTTTTTTAGTGGATTTATCTTCTTTCTTTTTTCTTAAAGAGCCATGAAGGAAGACTTATTTGTTACCATTTAGTGACCCATATTTATGGGTTTATGATATGGTATGGTATGGTTTTTTTATTTATTGTTATTGTATGTCTTCTAACAAATATTTATTGTTATTGTTGGTTTTTAAGGTATTTATCGTATTTAAACATAAACAGACGATATAAGAAAACAAAAACAAAAGCATTCATTTAATAAACACAGACACTCATTCTTCATTCTTCATCATATCAAATGCTTTCAAGACAATAAAAATCAAACGAATATTATTATTATTGTGGCCATATATTGAATTTTCGAAAAGGGTTTCAAATAAACCCGAAACCATATTTATTTACTTAAGGTTTTAATTTTATTATTTATTGGTCTTGCTTTTGCCTTTTAAGTTTTTAAAATTGAATTTTTTTATCTTCTGAACAGATAGTAACGCATCGCAAGCATATCAATTGAAATTGAATATCTTCAAAGACAACGAAAACTCTTTCAAATGAGCCACGTCCACTTTCATACGTTTGATTGGCTTTTCCACGCAAAACTAAGCATTTTAATTAAACACCGTCTCCTTGGTTCAACGATTAAAACCGTTACAAACAATCTAACACTCGTATTTTTAATTAACCACTCTCACAATTGATCAACGCTTTAAACCGTTATAAGCAATCTCACACTCGTATTTTTAACAATTTCATTTCCCTGATTTCCATAATTTCTATTTTCTTTGTCTTGACACCAACTTCCTATCACAATTGCTTACGTTTTCGTACAACATTCATGTTGAAATGTTCGCGTTAAACTGATTCTCAGTTGGCCTTACGACTGGTATGAAACCATTGAAGAAAAATGCCGGGAATTTCTTGGTTGCAACTGAATTTGTTTGATGTTGCTCTCATATTGGGTTTGATGTTGTCTCTTATTTGTTTATGTTTTTGAATTTTTGTTTTGTTTTAGATTTTCGTAAATGTTTTCATTTTATTTGTGTTTACTTTGAAATTGTATACGTTTTTCTTATTCATGGAATTCTAAACAACGCGTAGGGTGGTTCATAGGGCCAGGGTAATTTTTTATTTATCCATAATAAAAGAAATCCAAATAAATTTGATGGCTTGTAATTTATTACTTTTTGTTTACTTTTTATTTTTGCTTTTTTAAAGTGTGATTAAAAATCCTAAGTAAATAAATTTCGAGAACCTTTGAACTTATCAGGATTATAATCGAAATCATAAATTATGAGGAATATTTTAAGAATCATTTAATATTTCTCTTAAATCGTGAGAAAGTAACAGTTTTTGCTGGAAAAAAGTGTTCGAGATTAACATTTGGTTTAAAACTAAAATTTTTCAATTTGCGTGGTATGTTTTAAAAGTACTGCTTTTTACGGCATAATTTCAACATATTTTTTGAATATACGCTTGTAAAGGCAAAGTTTGTAGTCGCCGTAGTCTAGTAGGTAGTGTGTCGGCTTATTACACGTAAGGCCACGGTTCTAATCCCAGATTAGACATCAAAACGAAAAAATGAAAAAAATATTTCTTCAGCGACTACCTCTCAGCAGATTTCTGGCAAAAACTCTGAGAGTAAATAGAATTGCCATGAAAAGTTTCTCGAAAATCAGTTGTTCGGAGTCGACTTTAAACTGTAGGTCCCGCCACTCATGGGTAAAATTAACGCACATAAGTGGTGTGAGAAGCTAGGTCGTAATCCTGACTTAAGGGTTGTAATGACCAATTATATATGTATGTATGTGTGATGGCTAAGTGGAATATACTTTAGACACCTAATATCACGTTCCTGACATTAATCTGTGCCTACTGTTGGGAATTTGTAAAATTTAGACCAGCAGTTACCATGAAGAGCAAAGTACTGCGTAAGATCTTCGGTCCAGTACGAGTTGGCGATGATTACCGCATCCGATACAATAGTGAGCTCTACGAGCTCTTCAACGACATGGACGTTAACATCATGTTGTTCGAATTGAGGACGATGCTCTGCTGGGCATCTGCTGAACTCGGCGAAGAGGACGACCTTGTATCCGTTGGAAGGACCAAATCGAGGTAGCCCCTTTATTGATTGGTGTGACCAACCGGCGTAGGCGCGCAAGAAGGAAGGATATGTTGCGGCAGGCCGAAATCCGTTCATCAGGTTGTTAATGGCCAATTAAGTGAATAAGTAAGTTACCATGCAGGATAATTAATCAAAATTGTTTGATCAAAGGAATCATAAAAATGCACACTCAGTTACAATCGTTCAAATGAAAGAAGTGAGAGCTAAATCAAGATTCCAATACGATCAAGACTTTCTTAACTTGTTTTGACTATCCCTCAACTTCGTGTTTCAGAAGAAGTATGTACGTTTTTGTGGGATGTGAGTGAGATTTTTCATTTCATTTGACATTTATTGATGACGGAAGTTGTAGTGTTGCAATATCTAAAAACACCAAGTGCCCGATGTAAGAGGTATTCTCTTGAATCATGAATACGCTAAGCCAAATGCGACTCGCCCGAATCTTTTTAGCTAAGTATCGTGTTCTGATATATTTGGTTCCAAATGGTATCCATTTGTTTCTATGCTGCCAGATAATTTTGTTTGTAACAATTATACAAAATATAACTCGACTGTTATACTATTTAAATAATAACTACGTTAATTTTTGTCCGATTTGATCAAACAATGTGTCAATCTCTTCACAAGATAATGTACTTTAAGAATGTTACCACATATTTTATATTTTTTAATTAAATTTTGTCATTAAGAATGGCCAAACTTGAAAAAATAAAAAAAAATAAAATATTTTCCAAGTTTACCCCATCAAAACCTCATAACATATAAGTTTGAACAAAATGTTTATGTACACCGTTTTATAGGCTAGTCTCTCCTCTTTCTAGAACATTTCGAAGTTTTAAAATAGGTTTAAACATATTTGGGTAATCAATAATTTGAAGTCGCCTCAGTCTAATAGGTAGTGTGTTGGCTTATTAGACGTAAAGCCAGGGTTCGAGCCCCAGGCCAGACATCAAGAGAAAATACAAAAAGTATTTCTTCGGCGACCTGCTCTCAGCAGATTTCTGGCAAAAACTCTGAGAGTAAAATAAAATTGTCATGAAAAAGTTTCTCAAAAATCTGTCGTTCGGTGTCGACTTTAAACTGTCGGTCCACCACTCATGTATAAAAATTAAAGCAAACAACATAAGTGGTGTGAGAAACTAGGTCGTTGTACAATGGGTCAGTTCGACCTCCGGGTACTGTACTTGTCTTAATTGACAAGTACACGTCCTTTGTCTTTTTTGTGTGAAAAGATCAAAAAATCCGTTTCTGTCAAATAAAACAAGTTTGAAGGGTTCCAGAAAAATATAAAAAAATAGTTTTGACTTCTACTCAACCTAGTGAATAATTATTAAAGAAAATCAATTAAGAATTTCCGATAAGCTACAATAAATATTGTCATAACATTTAAAAAAGGAAAATAAACAATTTTATAAATTTATAAATGAATTCTTTTTAATATTTTTATTAGAAGACAATCATTTAAAAGAAAAATATAACCGACACAGGCAGAATGCTTTGAGGCTTTTAATATTCAAAGAATTTCGTTTTCTTTAATATTCAAACATATCGTATATAGACGCATAAGTATGTATATACATATGTACATACATACATACATACATATATGGCAAATTAATAAATATTTAAAAGCATTTGAAGACGGATAGTTATGCAGATCTTCTCTTCATGAGAAAAGCCTTGAAAATAATTGTTTAAATAAATATTTTGCAATGGTGGATGACAAAATACTCGTAAATAAATAAAATCCACTCAGAGACAGATGAGCAGACCAACAGACAGACATAATAAAAGACTTGCATGAGATTGAAAACAATTATTTATTTAAATAATAATAATAACAACAACAACAACGAAGAAATTAGGAAGAAAAACAAAACAAAGTGAAATACCCATAGAATTTGTATGAAATACCAAACAAGACTTAAAAGCTTAAAGTGCGACAAACAGGCAGACAGACCAGCAGATAAAGAGAATTGAAAACGTAAAACAAATTAATTAAAATTATTAAGAAACGATGAACATAATAGTGTTGACAGAATAAAAATAAATGGACACACAGGCGCACAAGATCCGAATTGTTTGTATTCAAATTAAAAACGATGCTCCATTGAAAGAGTTTTGTGCAGTTGAAATGAAAATGAAACGCTTGGTTTTAATATTCATTAAATTCCAAACCAATATCATTTGTGGGCATTAACGTTTCTATTTGCATTACAGATTAGTAATGTTTGGTAGTTGTTCCGTAGTTATCGTTTTTTCTTAAATTGTTTACATATTTATATGGTTATGGTAATTTTAAAGCTTTAAAGAAAAAAAATTGAAAATAAAACCACCATGTAATCGATCATCCAGCCATCCCTTCATTTAATCAACTGACAATTGTCAAGCCGAGTTTATTTTGAAGGAAAGCGTTAATTTTCAGAGAAACACTGGAAGGCATTACGTTAAGCGAGTTGTTAAGTTTTCAAGTATCTGTGATGGATACAACGTGATAGTCATCATGTTGCCATGTTGAGTGGGTTAAGGCGACCCATCAATGAAATTATATTTAGTGGCTCATAATAAGAGAAAACAAATAAACAAGAATTTAATTTTAATGCAAACAAACCAAACAAAAATAAAATAAATAAAGTTTTAATAAATTAAACGTCATCATTACGATCTAATAAAGTAATTAATTTTTATTCCAAAAAAAAAAAAAACTATTCGAGTATCAATGGAAATTCCTTTAAGAAACTTCAACTAAAATGCTTGTTAATGTAACGACCAACTTAAATAGTTGCAAGCATTTTAAAAATTCCAAAACCGCAAACAATTTGAAGCAACTTAAATGCACTTCAGTTGCAGCATGCCACACATACCATAAAAAGTTTCACAGACTTCTTCTGCTACTGGTGGTTGCATTGCATTTTCTAGTCCACTTTATATACGTATGTACGTCATTAAAAGCTTTTAACCACTCCACACCTGACCCTCATTAAAATTTAGGACACATTACGTCTTATTTGTTGCATGTGTTGCAATAACATTTAAACACACCGTACGTACTACGTGCTGTGGTGTGTGTGCAATCAATTCTACATTCTGCTCTAGAAAATCACAAGAAACAAAATATTTTTTTGCATTTCTTTCATTCTTTCATTCTCTCTTTCTTTGTATTTTCGGCATAGAATTTTAAACAGTTTTGTGTTGCAATGCAACATTGCAATGCACTTGATGCATTTTTTTTTCTACAATAAAAATTAAATCTAAATGCTGCCAATTCGTCCCCCTAAAAGATTTTCTGGCACGGAAAACCACACTCGATTTGAGAGTGACATTTTTGATAGGCGGAGGAGGTATGAAGCCGCAAAAACCCAACTTCCAATTCATTTAGAATTTATGGCTTTTAGAAGAAGGGAATTTGCTAAACAGAAACACCTCTTAAGTGTGTGTGTGTGTGGTAGAGTCTACGGCAGTAACTGCAAGCTATGCCTTCTTAATTACAAATTATTTTTAAAATGAATTTACCATGTGCTATTGTAGTTAAAGTCGCCGTAGTCTAGTAGGTAGTGTGTTGGCTTATTAGACGTAAGGCCACGGTTCAAACCTCAGGTCAGACATCAAACCGAAATATGAAAAAATATTTTTTCGGCGACTTCCTCTCAACAGATTTTTGGCAAAAACTCTGAGAGTAAATAAAATTGCCATGAAAAGTTTCTCAAAAATCTGTCGTTCGGAATCGATTTTAAACACAAGGTGAGTGGTGTGAGAAGCTAGGCCGTTATCTTGACTGAAGGGTTGTAATGGCCAATTATGTATGTATGTATTATAGTTAAAAAAATAGTTTGATTATCGAACCTACGCTGTATTGGGAGTATCCATTCAGATCCTTGTTACTTCCTCTAAGTCAAGAAACTACATTTCAATTTTCAAATCTCAGGCTATTTTTCCTTTACGATTTCAGGGAGAGTTTACATAACAGTTTTCTTTACGTTCTTACTTCACAATTATTAACCAAATCGGTATTGAGAAGTATAGAGGCCTCATAGTTGGGCGTGTTCCCTATAGACTTGCTTATAATCAACAGATGGAAAGAATGTTGTTTTAAGTTGCTATTTATCGCGTTTTTACCAAGAACAATTTATGCATGCAAGAAGTCGCCGTAGTCTAATAGATAGTGTGTTGGCTTATTAAACATAAAGCCAGGGTTCGAGCCCCAGGCCAGACATCGAAACAAAAGTATTTCTTCGGCGACTTCGTCTCAGTAGATTTCTTGCAAAAACTCTGAGAGTAAATAAAATTGCCATGAAAAGTTTCTCAAAAATCTGTCGTTCGGAGTCGGCTATAAACTGTATGTCTCGTCACTCATGTATAAAATTAACGCACACAACATAAGTGGTGTGAGAAACTAGGTCGTAATCCTGACTAAGGGGTTGTAATGACCAATTACGTACGTACTACTTTGATTCATGCGTACTCACTACGACGTTGATTTATAAGTAAAGGTTGCAATGAGTTTGCGTACAACTTTGACACCAAACTCATACCATTCGAAATATGTTTGATCTATAAGCCTACTCATTTAGATTCATAACTTTAGAAAAATACTTATAATACTTATAAAGGATTCGAGTGATTCGTATCATTCATAAAAATTTACGGACTTAGTTATTGTTGGATTTGCAAAAAAAGGAAAAAGACACATAAGCCAAAAAGACAGAGCAGAAAGCAGAGCAAACACACAACCATTTAGTGAATATTTTAGTGTTCGTACGCAATTCATACTTATTTTGTGCTTCGTGCATGTGTTGAGTTATGAAGAGTCGAAATCAACATGAATATGATGAGTACTTCAAACTTTGAATATGAGTAGAAGTTCCATGATATTGAAATAAGTATGAATGAGTATAAGTAGAAGTCGCCGTAGTCTAGTAGGTGGTGTGTTGGTTTTTTAGACGTAAAAGCCAAGGTTCGAGCCCCAGGCCAGACATCAAAACATAATACAAAAAGTATTTCTTCGGCAACTTCCTCTCAGCAGATTTCTGGCAAAAACTCTGAAGAGTGAATATTGCCAGGAAAATTTTCACAAAAATCTGTCGTTCGGAGTCGTCTTTAAACTGTAGGTCCCGCCACTCAAGTATAAAATTAACACACACAACATAAGTGGTGTGAGAAACTAGGTCGTAATGCTGACTGAAGGATTGTAATGACCAATTATGTATGTATGAATGCGTATAAGTATCAGATATTATGAGTATGATTCAATTCTACTCATCTTTTTGAATAATCATTGCTGATCTCTGGTCAGCACCTGAAACAATTCCATAATTTCCAAGTTTCCAGACTATTTCGTTGCACTCTGAATGTCTTACCACATTTAAAGTGATGCCACAGTTAAAGCGGTACGAATATTGATACATCATAGATTTTGGAGCTTCCACTTAGGAAACGTCTAGCAAAACTATACTATTTCCATGACGTTATGTCCTCAGTCCTTTAAAGCCTTTTGAAAGAAATTTGTTACTCATAATTTGTGGCACTATCACACACGACATAAATTTACCATGGCAATATGCTCCGCATCCTAATGGAATGATGAATAAATGGCTGAATGCATTTGAACAGCCAAAGAAAAGAAAAAAATTCAACCGTTTTATGGCAACTACAACTACTGGTACGTTTGCTTTAAAGAGTGAAACGAAGCGAAAATATTTCTGATAAGGAAATTGTACGAAATTTTTTGAAAAAAAAATATAAGAATAAGAAGAATGAAAGAGAGAGAGTAAAGAGACATGAGGACAATAGGGGGAAAAAGGCAAATGAACTCCTGCTGTTATTGTTAACAGACAAACAGCAACAGAACTAACTAACAGTGGGTATGGACAATCAAACAAATCCATGTATTCCACAACTCACTCAGTCTCTATCTCTCACTTAAACATTAACCGGTTTCTATACGTTTTGTTTTCATACAAAAAACATAAACAAAAATCAGCTGTTTGTGTCATGTACAACATGTATAATGAAGCAACCATTAGTTACAACGAGCTGCAACAAGTATGAGTTGTATCGATACATGAATGAGATTTTTGTTTTTCCTCTCTCTATTTTAAAGGAAGTTGCAGGGTTTGTTTCTTTACTATTGTTGGCATTGTTAGGATGTGATTATTTATTTGCCTTCTTTTGAAGTTCGAGAGTGAAAAGAGAGGGAGTCAGTAGTAATACAAGGGGAGACAAAGGTGTAATAATATCTGTGCTACGGTAAGAACATGTGGGCGTGCGTTTTTTTTGCGCCTGTATCAGGATAACAAACATAATGTCTGTCTGTTATAATTGAGGAAATTGTCATTTCCTTTTGCCACTGCTACTGCAAATAGAAGTTCAAACAAACGCTTGTTTGCCAGTAAAACCTTAATTCAAAATATGAAAATAAAGCGGGGAAAAGAGATTTTTCAGCTTATGCAAGTTTAATTTGCCTCCGGTTTATTGACAAGTTTAGTTTCGTTAAACTTGTGATGAAGTTGTTGGTTGCATAAATCATGCAGAAATATATTGAAATGATTTCAACGAAACAAATTGCTGCTGATTAGCAGGCAGTATTTCCTTTTTTTGTCCATTTTTTTTTGTTTGTCCATAAAACAATTGACACTTCTTTTTTGTCATTTCCGTTTAAATGTTTTTCTTTTTATTTTGTTAACAAAACATATGTTTTAAAACGAACTGAATTCAAAATTAAAACGTAAATTCCTTTGTAAAATTTTGGTTGTTCTGTTTACAATTTATTTCTAAATTTTGAAATTATTTTTATTTAAGTATTCTAAGCAAACAAAATTTAAATTTTAAAGCGTTTCGGTGATATGATCGTAAAAAAAGAACATTCGAAATAATTTAGTGGAGTTTTTCCCTCTTTTTTTCGATTGTTTATGTTGGTTTTATAGACCCTGCAGACAAAGTACTAAAGTGTAGCTCGTGCTGTGTTAGTTGAATATTTTTTTCCAATTTTTGGTTTTCATTTTTGGCTCTCATTTAGACATTTTCATCTTAATTACTTTCATTTTTAGTTGTATTTGCTTTTTGTGTGGCTTTTTTCTTCCCCAAAACATATGTTTAATTTTTTGTGTATTCGTTATTCGGTTGTATGTAATTGTTTTTACTTTTGAATTTTTTTCTGTACATACATATATTCGATTGAAAATATAGGGGTTTTAATTGTCATTTAAATGAAAATATTGCATGTCGTCTCTTAATTACTTGTTAAATTCATTGTTCATTGTTCATGTTTCAGCCGTTTAAAGAGTCGTTTTAACAAATTCATTGTAAAGATCTTTGGTTGTATTTTTCATATTTTGTAATAATAATTGACCATCATTTCGTTAAATTTTTGGTCATTAGAGGCTTGTAAATTATATTTTTTATGACATTTTGAGTGATAATGATTGTGTGTTTGCATTTGTAGTTGCTGAGACCTCCTAGATATTGTACATAATAGGGGGATGGTCTTCATATATTTATGTATTTCTGCAGAGAAAATGGTTTTTGCAGCCATTGTTTGCTTTTAGAGTTTCAATATTAAATTCGAGGTAGTGTAGGTAGAGGCAAATGGGACGTTTTCAAAAGCAGAATTTCTTTAGTTTACAGATTTAGTGTACAGTAATCCTTCGATTTACGTCGCCTCGATTAACGTTGTTTCGATTTACGTTGTTAAATTTTTTGTTCCCTCTAACTTCAATTTGCGTCGTCACTCTATTTACGTCACCTTTTTTGGAACCAACTTCGACGTAAATCAAGGGATTACTGTACGAAAATGAATTAAATGAGTTGAACACTTTCTGAAGTCGCCGCAGTCTAGTAGGTAGTGTATAGTATTGTCTTAGTAGACGAAAGCCCAAAGTTCAAACCCCAGGTCAGACATCAAAATGAAAATATAAAGAAAAAAAGATTTCTTCGGCGACTTTCTCTAAGCAGATTTCTGAGAAAAACTCTGAGAGTGAAATAAAATTGCCATGAAATGTTTCTCAAGATAGGAAAGGACCTCTTCGAACCTTTTGGTACCGTGCGAGGTTTCAGACAAGGCGAGCCCTTATCATGCGACCTCTTCAACTTCGTCATGGAGAGTGTTCTGCGAAAGGCGGGAGTGCATCACAATGGCACTATTTTTCAAAAAAGTGTCCAGTTCTTGCGTACGCTGACGACATTGACATCATAGGGTGTACCGAGCGAAATGTTACTCCTGCATTTAGTGTTATTGAATGGGAGTCTACTAAGATAGGTACGGCAGTAAATGAACGCAAAACAAAGTATATGTTATCGACAAGTAAAGATGCGCGACGTATTGATTCTTAGATTACGGTCGATAACTATACTTTCGATATACACTGAGCGCCAAGAGTGAGTAAACATCACTAAAATAATTCATTTTCTTAGGATAGCGAGAAAAGTAAATGAGAATAGTCGGATAAATTTCCAAAAATAAAAACGTTTATTTATTACTTATAAAATGTTAAAAGAAAAACAACAATTCATGACAAAGGAACCTTTTTTATACTTAAGAACAAATGTGTTGACTCACTTATGGCAATGTAGTCAAGGAATTCATTTATCTTGGCTCCACTGTTACCACCAGAAATGATGTCAGTCTGGAGATCAAGCGCAGGATCATTCTTGCCAACAGGTGCTACTATGGTCTCAACAGGCAATTGAGTAGCAGAGAAGTCTCGTGTGCGACAAAACTAACACTTTACAAGACACTCATCCTACTCGTGCTTCTTTATGGCGCAGAAACACAGATACAGCGGCCTTGAGAGTGTTCGAGAGAAAAGTACTACGCAAGATCTTCGATCCAGTGCGAGTTGGCGATGATTTCCGTATCCGATCCAACAGTGAGCTGTATGAGCTCCTCAACGACATGGACGTTGTACAGCGTATTAATATCCAGCGGCTGCGCTGGCTCGACCATGTTGTTCGAATGAAGGAGGATGCTCCGGCGAGGCGGGTATTTGATGCGGGAAAATCGAGGAAACCCTGTCATCGATTGATATGACCAACTGGCATAGGCGCGCACGAAGGATGTGTTGCGGCAGGCCGAAATCCATGAGAAGCTAGGCCGTAATCCTGACTTAAGAATTGTAATGGCCCATTACGTATATCTAGTTAGACAGATGGAATGATTTCTGATGCAGAAGTTTCTTCAGTTTACAGACTTAGCTTATGAAAATGATTAAAATGAGCAACAGTTAAACACTTTCTAGAAGAGCCGGTCTTTTTATAAATAAAACACAGTTTTTTGGATAAGAAATCATTCGGAATAGAATAATAGCAAAAGAACTCTTTTTGTTTAAATTAAAACAATTTTTTTCTTTGTATATTCAAACAATTCAAATATATTGAATATAGAAACACATTTTAATTATCGTATATTAACTTCTCCACTTCATCCCCGTCGATTTGATGATTCATGATATAATTTTACATCGAAATCAGCTTGTGTCTACACCTTCAAATGATCATTGTTTGAGGGGTTTGACCCACAAACAACTGCATAAATTAAGTTATTCAAAACAATTCAAAATTGAAAAGGGGGTGGCAGGCAGGCGGTAACTTGTAACTTGTGACTCCATAAATTTAAACAGAATTTCGTTGTGTTTTGTTTTGTTTTTTTGGTTTTTCTCAGTTAAAATAAACAAAAACTTAAAAGAAAAACACATAAAAAATCACCTGCATAAATCTCTAAAGGAATACAAAGATGAAAAAGTTCAAATAATCAACACTTGAGGCAATTTAATTCATTTCGGATTTTCGGTTACACCAGCAGAAGACGAAACTGATTAAAATTATTGTGGCTGTGAATGAGACTGAGACTGCGACTGAGGCTCTTGAAATAGAATTGAACTTAATTTTCATGGTATCAATAGAGTTGAAATGAATCGTTTTATTGAAAACAAATAAAAATAAATTAAACATTATTTAAGATGCACAAAACTCCCTCTGTACAATACTCCGAAACTGCAATAAATATTGTTTGAATGGAGCGGTTGTTAAAAAAACAAAAACAACAACTCGAATGGTAATAAGAGTCCAGCAATTGGGCAGACATTTCAACTCAATTCATGCATTAAAATACAGACAACAAAACAACTAAACAAACTGATCAAAAGATGCTGCATAAAGTCAGGGTACGAAAAATTGCTTGTTTTCCATACTTTCCTGATTAAAAAAAATTGGAAAATATTCTTTTAAGATTATTATGCAAGGACTATTTTAAAATATGAACGTATTAAAGCGCAAAGTTTTTTAACTCTTATCATTGATTTAATTAAACGTGAGTATCACATATTGAACACATTTCCAGGTCTTGAGAAATAAAACTCTTTTCGTCATTTACCTTCTGAAATAAAAATTTAATGAAAATTATTAAGTTTTTTGAAAAAGAATTTCAAACATGTTGTCAAAAAGTAAATTTAACTGCAAATCCTTGCTTGCGAACATAGCAAACATGTTGTCAAGAAGTAAATTTAACTGAAAATCCTCGCTCGTGATGTGCACATTTCCCAACTCTGCTGGTAAGACGTTGGACGAATACAATAAAAATCTAAAATTCACACCTCCCACCCAATGGGTAGTAGTGTGCTGGAAACAAAGCAGTGGCATTAAGAGAAACCAGAACTAGGGACAGACAAACATATGGACAGAGAGTTAGAGAGAAAGAATAAAATTTTTTACAATAAAAGAAATAAAAAAAATTAAAATTTAAGCATTTATGCTGACAATACGTTCTACAATTTGTGTAGAAGAGTTTCCAAACTATGTACGAGTATACATGTTTAGTTCTATGAAGTGGCGAATCATTGAATGCACTTTTTGAGGCAACAACATACAAAAAAAACTTTACAAAATCTCTGCGCCTCTTTTTCTTTTAATTTTTGTTTAAATAAATAAACGTGTTTTAGTAAGTATTTATTGAATAAAGCTGTTTTACATTATTTTTTATGGTCGAAACCAAAGCAGTTGATGGCAAAAGATAAATTTGATCAGAGAGTGGCAACTAGACGGAAAGGGCAGTTTCAATTTCCACTTAAGTATTGATTCTGAGTGACCATAGCAGCAAGATTCCACTATTTTATAGAAATACAAACAATAATTATTTATAAGCAATTGGTGTTACTACATTTGATATTCATTTTCCTTTTTACTTTTTGAACAAGACTTGAGGTTAAGCTTCATTTCTTTGAGGCAATTTAGTTGCAAGTAGAATTGATTTCACAAGATTTATAAATAATTTCAAAAGTTTTACAACATCAACGAGTTTAAGATTCAATCGAGACAGAATAGAGAGAGGTAAAGTTCATACAGATACAATTCAATAAAAGATGATAATCAAATGATTTAATCTTTTAAACATCGAATTAAGGTGTCAAAATATAGTCCCCTCTTTACGACAATATTGATGCGATGATTCAATTTTGTTGACTTTGTTCATTGAATAATTGCAAATTGGATTTTGCTCTAGAATGTTCAAAGCAAAAATTGAAACACAGAACTAAAAAGAGAAGAAACAAGGAGGGAGGAATAGTCTTACTTACTTAATTGGCCCGACTAACGGATTTCGGTTTACCGTAACACGTCCTTCCAGGCGGCTCTGCTTCTTGCGCGCCTACGCCAGTTAGGTTAGGTTAGGTTAGAGGACGTGTACTCAATTAAGACAAGTACAGTACCCGGAGGTCGATTTGACCCATTGTACAACGTCCTAGTTTCTCACACCACTTATGTTGTGTGTGTTAATTTTATACATCAGGGGTGGGACCTACAGTTTAAAGTCGACTCCGAACGACAGATATTTGAGAAACTTTTTCATGGCAATTTTTATTTACTCTCAGAGTTTTTACCAGAAATCTGCTGAGATGAAGTCGCTGGAGAAATACTTTTAGTATTTTTTTGATGTCTGGCCTGGGGCTCGTACCCTGGCTTTACGTCTAATAAGCCAACACACTACCTACTGGACTACGACGACTTCTACGCCAGTTGGTCACCCCAATCGATGACAGGGCTTCCTCGATTTGGTCCTTCCAACGCAAACAAGGTCGTACTCTTCACCGTCTTCCCCAGATCCTCGCATCAAATACCCGTCTCGCCGGAGCATCGTCCTCCATTCGAACGACATGGCCAAGCCATCGCAGCCGCTGGATGTTAATACGCTGCACAACGTCCATGTCGTTGAGGAGCTCATACAGCTCACTGTTGGATCGGATCGCCAACTCTCAATGGACCGAAGATCTTACGTAGGAATTTTCTCTCGAGAATACATACTGTTAAGGCTGCTGCATCAGTGCTTAATAGGGTTCATGCCTCTGCGCCATAAAGAAAGACGGAGAGAATAAGCGTCTTGTAGAGTATGTCTGCCTTCCAAAATCTTAGTTCCTTTGTGTTTGAACAAAGTATCGTGTTTCATAATGCCGCTGTACAAAATATATACAATGTATTCCAGTTCAAAACGTCGTCAATGTGTATTTTTAACGCAGTCAAAAAGCAATCAGGCATCGGATTTATAGTTGATGCCTTGTTTGGTTACTTTGCATATCCACATAGTTTATATACCGTAGTAGAACTGCATACAAACTTTGTATTGATACATTTTTGGAAGGCAGCCTATGAGTTTTGTCGCATGAGAGAGGTCTGTGCTACTCAATTGCCTATTGAGACCACAGTAGCACTTTGTGGCAAGAGTCATCCTGCGCTTGATCTCCAGACTGACATCATTTTTGGTGGTAACGGCGAAGCCAAGATAAATAAGTTCTTTGATTGTATCGAAAGTATAGTTATCGGCCGTAATCTGAGATCCAATACGCCGCACATACTAACGTTAAAATCATTTGGAAGAACGATGTGCATTTTCTTTGGAAATTTTTAACTTTTTTCGAAAAAATTGGCATCAATTCTTCAAAATTAAATCGGAAATTAAGCACTTTTATGATTCACAAATATATCGGCTGCCTTACAAAATGTATCAATACAAAGTTTGTATGCAGTTCTACTACGTTATATAAACTATGTAGATATGCAAAGTAACCAAACAATACATCAACTATATATAATCCGATGCCTGATTGCTTTTTGACTGCGTTAAAAATACACATTGACGACGTTTTGAAATAGAGTACATTGTATATATTTTGTACAGCGGCTTTATGAAACGCGATACTTTGTTCAAACACAAAGCAACTAAGATTTTGGAAAGCATCCATCGTATAATGAAGTTTGCTAATTTTTATTTTTTTTTTGTGGAAGAAATACTCCTACACATTGCTTACCCATACAGATATTGTATGAATGTATGATAGTTTTAAGAATACCCCTATTAACATTACGAGGGAGTCCTATCTTTATTAGTAAAACTGTAACAAGCTTGCCTGTAATCTTTACGATATTCATTCCCCATACAATTTTTATTGTTACTTTTGCAGATTGTTGTTATTCAAGGATTTTTCTAATCGCAATTCAATTATCATCTCTATTCGCTTTACAAGTTTAGCGAGTAACAACGACAACAACAACTTCAAACAAGAGATTTAAATTTATGATTCAAATTCAAATCTTAACTCAACTACTGCCACTCTTACAATGTTTCTTTGTGTTCGTTTAGTTTGCATCGTTACAGGGAGACTTCATTTGTAGGAGACGTTTTGTTAAAACTGAACTGAAGATGATGTCGATGCAACGTGCAATTGATGCTAATGTAGTCGATGTTGTTGTTGGTGCTTTAATGTAATTTATATGCAGTCAGTGATGCCTTTCTTATGTTATTTTGACCTATAAAACTCGAGTTTACGATTGAATATAGTTTTTTTAGATTGTTTTTAGTGTGCTCTTGTATTGCTTTTTTATTAGGTTTTCGTTTTACTCTCAAGCAGTTTACCAGGAGTAACAACAATTCCACTTACTCTTGCTTGTAAAATCTTACAAAAATTCACAATTCAACATCAAATAAAATATTCAGCAAAAGAAAATACATGAAATGGGGAAACTGTGTATCGAAATGAAATAAAATAAAGTGGAGTAAAAAAAAATAAAAATAAAAAATAAAAAATTAAACAAGAAACATCACTCACATTGCCTTGCAGCGATATTTATGCGAATAATTTTCTTTTCTTTCGCTGTAAAAAAAAATAAAACTTAGCAATACGAAGAAATTTTTCTTTGCTTATTTTAGATGCGTTTAACAATAAAAAAAATAAAAAAAATAGGAAGAGGGGGTGGGTGAAAAAGTAATAAAAGATTTGAAAATTGTTTAAATTTGTAATGCAAACCAAAAAGCATTTTCAAGTAAAGGGTCCGCAAATAACTTTTTTTTTGAAAATGCTTTAAAAAAAACCACTGAATATTTTCTCAAATTTCTTTTTTTATTTGAAAGTACAATCCTTCCTATTAATAATGGTAAATAATTTCATTCAAATGGCTACCTCGGCTGGCCATGCAGTAGCCTACACCAGAAGATGCCGATTTTGGCAAAATAAATCATCTTTTTAAATGAAGCTCATTTTTATTTTGGCGTGTCTGTAAACAAGTAAAATTGTCGCATTTGGGGCACAGAAAACCCGCACGCATACATTGAAAAGCCGACGCCCCCAAAACGAGTCACTGTTTGGTGCGGATTTTGGTCCAGAGGCATAATTGGGCAATTTTTCTTCGAAAATGAGCAAGGAGTGGACGTAACAGTCAATGGCGATCGTTATCGGGCCATGTTGAACGAATTTTTGTTCACAAAAATTAAAGAGGAGGATATTGGCAACATTTGGTTTCAACAGGACGGGGCTACGTGCCACACAGCCGAAGCTACACTCGATGTTTTGCGCCCTGTTTTTGAAGATCGCATTATCAGCCGCAGAGCTGATGTGATTTGGCCACTTCAGAGCTGCGATTTGACACCGTTGGACTTTTACTTGTGGGGTGCCGTCAAAGATAAGTGTTACGCCAACAAGCCAGAGACAATTGACGCTTTAAAGGACAATGTTCGTGAAGCCATTGGTGAAATACAACTGCACACAATCGATAATGTACTTAAAAATTGGACCGATCGTGTAGGCTACTGCATGGCCAGCCGAGGCAGCCATTTGAATGAAACTATTTTCCATTATTAACCGGAAGGATTGTACTTTCAAATAAAAAAAGAAATTTGAGAAAATATTCCGTAGTTTTTTTAAACATTTTCAAAAAAAAAGTTATTTGGCGGACCCTTTATTTCATAGCTTAGCAAAGAGGTGAAGGATTTCTTATAAATATTTCTTATAAATATTTCATTTGACTAACGTCTGGCAAGTACCAGCAGCCAATGTAACATAACGTAACAACGTTAATAATTTAAATTAATGAACACAACACACAAAAATATGTATGTATGTACCTTTAAGGATAAGAATGGAGGATATGTTAGTTTTTGTTGCACCATCTTGATTTCTTTCTTTTTTTTACTTCTTTTAATTACATTAACTTGTTTTAATACCTTTTTAGTTGGCAAAATATTTACTGTGTACATACATATGTACATACATACATACGGTATCCATGTGGTGGATGTGTAATTATCGTAAAACTTAATGTTTTTGCAACGCCATCTGGTTTAACATCTAACGGAAGTAAAACATTTCTAATTGCAATTTGGAAGTTACATTGTGTGCCACACTCACTCACTCAAGCTCAAACTCATTTGACCACTTGAGTGTTGCACATTCATACACTTACGATTTGAACACTAACACCACCACCACAGTGTATGTATGTATGTACATATTACTTAAATTTACCACAATGGCATGTTGGCATGATTTTCATATGTGGTTTCTCTATTTCTGTTTATCAAAAATTATTAGAAAAACCAAACAGAAAAACATTACAAAAAAATATACGTTTTAACCACATGGAAAACCATACAGCTGTTGAATAGAATAGAATGCAAGAAAACAAATCGTGAAAAAAATATGTGTTTGAAAATATGGTGGCAAAGAAAAAATTAAATAAATTCAGTCTGGATTTTATTAGCGGTGGTCAGGTAATTTTAATAAAAAAACAAACAAACAAATAAACAAAATTTTAAAACAAAAATATTTATGAAACTATGTCTGAGCAAGCAATGGCTAGCATACAGGCTTTATAAGCAGTGTAGTTGTGGTATCAAATTATTTACGTTGATTACTCATTGTTACACCAAAATATCTTAATGGGCACTAGCTGGAGAGTTACACTCGATCAAGTTACGTTAAGCAACACTCTACACTTTACAGCGCATACGAAATTTATTTTTCGTTCACAACACTAAAGGTAAATAAATTATTAACCATATAAGGCCAAAAAGAATGAATTTGGTTCCATTACATATACAATCACACAGATAATTATACGTACCCCCCCCCCCCCCCCTAAAAATCATTTTTTTTTTAAATTATAATATATGGACAAGTCAACTGATTTTTCCGCCAAATTTTTTGTTTTCCGTCACAGCCGAACAAATTATATTTGTTCTCATCACTAAATATTACATTCGCCCAAAAATCAGTTGACTTGTCCATATATTATTGGGCAAATTCCAATCGTGGTTTCTTTCTCGGCACTCAGCTGCGGAAACCGTTCTTTCTCAAAACACTTCGAACTGTTTCGGAATGTACAATAACACCTCACTTTCCGAGGTATTTCGTATTTCTTCGGCTGTAGTCCTAGGATTTTTATCCACAATACCTTTCATATACCGGGCTGCCCTTGGAGAAATTTTATACGAAATATACGTCGTACGTATAATTTTCTGTGGTGCCATATAGATTTTTTTAAGATTCATAGATTTTATGAATCTTTTTTCTTTATTTAAGTAAATGTGTCATTACAGACGCTAATGTAAAGAAATTTTAGATTAGGAGTTCATTACTTTTTAAAAAAAATGATTTTTAGGGGGGTACGTATAATTACTGTGTGACAGTACATACATAATTGGTCATTACAACCCTTCAGTCAGGATTATAGACCTCGTTTCTCACACCATTTGTGTTGTGTGTTAATTTTCTACATGAGTGGTGGGACCTACAGTTTAACGTCGACTCCGAACAACAGATTTTTGAGAAACTCTTCATGGCAATTTTATTTACTCTCAGAATCTTTGCCAGAAATCTGCTGAGAGGAAGTCGTCGCAGAAATATTTTTTTATATTTTCGTTTTTGTTGTCTAACCTGAGATTTGAACCCTGGCCTTTCGGTCTAATAAGCCAATACACTACCTACTAGACCACGGCGACTTCATTACGCTTCCCAAAATTTAATTTTTCAATACAGCTGGTGAGATCCTTTGATATCTAGAAGAAAAGGTTTGACAGACATCTTCTCATATTGTGTTATGTGGAGTCCACATAACAGCAATGAATCGTTTTTTCGCTACTCATAAGCACTCATAAGCACTCATGAAAGTTTGAATAAAAGTGAGTCAACAATATTGAAATTTAACTATGTACTCTGATTCATTCCTACTCACTACAACGTTGATTTATGAGTACAGGTTGCAATGAGTATGTGTACAACATTGACATCAAACTCATACCATTCGAAATATGTTTGATTCATAAGCCTACTCATTTAGATTCCTAACTTTAGAAGAATACTTATAATACTTATAAATGATTCGAGTGATTCGAATAATTCTTCAAAATTAAATTTATTTTGCATTTAGAAAAAAAGAAAAAAGACACATAAGAAAAAAGGCAGAGCAAACACACAACCATTTAGTGAGTATTTTAGTGTTCGTACGCGAATCATACTTATTTTGTACTTCGTGTGTATTGTTACGTTTTTACTTTTTTAAAAACGGGTCAAATATGAGTTCGTTGGTTGCAAGCAAAATAAAAATAAATTTGCGTTTAGTTTTAATTAAACTCTTTATTGTTCGCATTATTTTTATGTGCCACTGTTACAACTGCAACAATAATTGCTTGTTCACTATTCTACTTTATACTTCTGTCCACGTAAACACTAACAACTCTTCGGTAGACCTTCAAAACAGCGATCTTCAAATCACGACTGTTTACTTCGCACGCAACGCGTCATCACACAAGACTGACTGAATTCTTACTAATGTTGTCTGCTTTGTTTTGCTCCATAAAATCAGTCTGATGAACATTCTTGAAGCAGAAGGTTGTTGCTTTTGCCTTCTCGAGAGTTTTATCGCGACTGCATTGTTGGTCGTTTATGTTGTTCACGTTGTTTGTTGTTGTTTTCTTTCTTACTTGTCTGTCTCCTTTCCTTTCACACAGTTGTTGTTGGTAGTAGCAAACAAATTCGTTGTATATGTTTGTGTGGCTTTTGTATATCGTTAATGTTAAACGATGTTTTCATTTTCGTAACAATATGTTGAGTTATGGAGAGTCGCAATCAACAACATCATACGTGTAGTTAAGTATGAATATGATGAGTACTTCAAACTTTAAATATGAGTAGAGAGGTTCCATGATATTAAAATAAGTATGAATGCGTATAAGTATCAGAAATTATGAGTATGATTCGATTCTACTCATCATTTTGAATACTCATTGCTGAGCTCTTATGTGCACCAATTATTCGTCATATGGATTACTTTATTTCGTAAGAACAAATTAATTTGCGCTGAAAGTCCTATGAATTTTTCACTGTAAGCAGCATACATTACAAGAATCGAAGAAAACATTCCCAAGGAATACGCCAATTGATCTCATTTCCTTATGCTTTGATTACTACATGCTAACATGCTTCGAAATATATTCCCAATTATCTGGAGTAGCAGGTACTGTGTTGTCTTATTAGACGTAATGCCTCGATTCAAACCCCAGGTCAGACATCAAAACGAAAATATGAAAAAATATTTCTTTTCGGCGACTTCCTCTCAGCAGATTTCTGGCAAAAACTCTGAGAGTAAAAATAAAATTGCCAGGAAGAGATTCTCAAAAATCTGTCGTTCGGAGTCGACTTTAAACTGTAGGTCCCGCCGATTCTACACATCTTTTTGAATACTCATTGCTGACCTCTTATGTGCATCAATTATTCGTCATATGGATTACTTTATTTCGTAAGAACAAATTAATTTTGCGAAAGTATTTAAAACTGCGGATAAAGGGTAGCAAAGAGGCATTCCAAAAATTTTAAAAATTCTCATTGGTTTTCAATTGTTCTTAAAATATTGACAACTTTTTTCGTCTCGATAAATAAATATCCTTGGAATTAAAATATCAAAACAAATATAATTCGAAAATGTTACTGTGCTGCTGTGACAGTCCAATCTGTTAATTTATTTGTGAAAAGCGTTAACGTTTTATTTCATTGATTTACTGGCTATCCGTTCTACGTATGTGTTTCCCCTTAAAGATAAAATCTTTGGTTTTTCATTGTGGACTCCTGTAGTAAGGAGTGGAGTTGATGAATCTGTTTTAATTTATTTATTTGACAAATATTTGCAATTAACTTTTAATTTTTAATACACGATATATTATAAAATTTTATTTATTATTTTATTATCAATATTGATGTTGATATATATGTATGCATGCATATATGTATCATTGAGGATTTTATTCTTGCTCATAAATAAACGAGTATTTATTTTCCTTGGAAGATGGAAAGGGAATTTGCCATTGTAACATTACAAATATTGCAGTTTTCAAGTGCAAACATAAAAATAAATGAAATGAAATGAAATAAAGAAAAAATCATGTGCAAAAAATTCTATGAAATAAAACGAGAGAAAAAAGAAAATGAAATACAAGCCAAAACAGTTGGCATTAGACTTCACTTTTTATGCATGAAAATATGTTTTTCACCAATTTTATTTTCAGTTGCGAAAGTATTTATTTCGTTGAAGATAAAACCAACCGACCACATGACAATGAACCATTTTTTTCCACTATGATGATGAATACCAGACAAAAAGCAATTTTTATTATTATTTTTATCAGGCAACAACGACAACAAATAGTCCTCGTATACAAGTATTACCAACAACATAACGAAAAATATGAATCCAAACATTTCATGTCATAGTCATACTCATCAGCCATAATGTATGGCTGACTGTATTATTTGCGTTGAAGAGAGAGAGAGAATTTGTATTATGCCCCAGCATAAAAGGAATCCTTTTGCCAACTTTAATGCTGCACATACTCGTATGCTTGCTGCTGCTTGCATTTACGTTATTCCGCATGGGGCCAGTATATTGAGGCAAATGTGTTATGATTTGCATCACTGACTCTGCCTGCTTCTACTGGACAGGACATGGAGTTGATTTTTTTAATATTTTTCGTTTTTCGCTGGGTTTCAGTGGTGGTGGTGGTGATGGGATTTTCATTGTAATATTTCATGTATTAATCTGTTACATTGTTTGTATGCAAGTAAGTTCTTCCTTCTCCTCTCTTTGGTTTGTTTTTTTGTTTGATATTAAACAGACACTTGACCAGCTGCTGGTTCATGCTGGTCAAACACACATATGTACATACTCCCTTGCCTCCAAAAATAAATACAAGTCAATCCGCAAGTATCCCTTTATTACCATGTATAATCAAGGTGGCCAAAATACATACTCTTTCTGGTCTGGAATGTCTGGAATTTAATCTGCAAACAATTTCTTACTGAATGAAGAGTAAGAGCGAGTAGTACATCATGCAATACGATGTGATTGATAAAGAATTTCTTTTCTTCTCATATTCATTCATATTTAATTTAAAAAAAAATTAAAATCGTTTAAAATCTGTCATAAATTTGTCTTTTTTTCTTAAGATTCTACAAAAAAAACCCGGATATGAACTTTAGTTTTTTTCTCTCCACTCTTTAACTTCCCGCAAAACAGCCTTTAAGGAAAAACTTTAAAAATAAACTCCAAGTTTTTGTTTCATTGCAAAACCACTTTAACAATGTCAGCGCCTAATCCTTTGGTTTTATTTTCTTGTGGTTTTTTCTTTTCATTTTTTTTTCTTTGGAGGGGGTATTAAGAAAACCATATGCAATGTTCACTCGTTTAGTCTTTTGCTTTCCTTTTGCGAAAAAAACGAATTCATTTTTTGTACAGAAATTTTATTTTCCTTTACTTTGTAAATTCAAGTAAAGGAGTCAAAAAAACGGGGAAAGAAGGAAAAAAGAAATTAAACGAACAAAAACGTTTATAATTCGTTTTATTTTTACTGACAAATAAACTATAAGGATAAGCCATAAGCCAACTACAATGTACGCCATTGTTGTATACAAATCTTATCGGTTTAGATTGGATTTTTGCACAGTGCCCTACAGTTGATACCAGACATCAGCAATGAGTATTCAACAAAATGAGTAAAATCGAATGATACTCATAATTTCTGATACATATACTTATTCATACGTTCCCTTCCAGGGAGCCAACTACGAGTTACCTCCTACTCACTAAACCTGCCATTTTTGTGTAGCTTCGAATAAAATCGTATTAAGGGGTCCGCCAAATAACTTTTTTTTTGTGAATGCTTTAAAAAAACTACTGAATATTTTCTCAAATTTCTTTTTTATTTGAAAGTACAATCCTTCCGGTTAGTAATGGAAAATAATTTCATTCAAATGGCTGCCTCGGGGGGCCCTGCAGTAGCCTACACGATCGTTCCAATTTTTAAGCACATTATCGATTGTGTGCAATTGTATTTCACCAATAGCTTCACGAACATTGTCCTTTAAAGCGTCAATTGTCTCTGGCTTGTTGGCGTAACACTTATCTTTGACGGCACCCCACAAGTAATAGTCCAACGGTGTTAAATCGCAGCTCCGAGGTGGCCAAACGACATCAGCTCTGCGGCTCATAATGCGATCTTCAAAAACAGGGCGCAAAACACCGAGTGTACTTTCGGCTGTGTGGCACGTAGCGCCGTCCTGTTGCAACCAAATGTTGCCAAGATTCTCCTCTTCAATTTTTGTGAACAAAAATTCCTTCAACATGGCCCGATAACGATCGCCATTGACTGTAACGGCCACTCATTGTCGAAGAAAAATGGCCCAATTATGCCTCTGGAAAAAAATCCGCACCAAACAGTGACTCGTTTTGGGTGCGTCGGCTTTTCAATGTATGCGTGCGGGTTTTCTGTGCCCCAAATGCGACAATTTTGCTTGTTTACATACCCGCCAAGATCAAAATGAGCTTCATCTGAAAAGATGATTTTTTTGCCAAAATCGGCATCTTCTGTAAGTCGATCGCAGACCCACTTAGCGAGCGGGAACGCATTGGATGGTCCATATTCGTTCAGCGGAAGGATAAAAATAATTATCTGTCAAATCAGACATAAGCTACGTGTTACCATTCACGAAATAAGCACTAGTTGAAAAAAAAACGTTAGATGGCGTACCCGATATATCAGTGCTAGTATCGATAAATGGCTTCTGGGAAAAGAACAAAAAGTCAATGTTGGCTTGCTTGGACAGTTTTCTGAAAATTACCGTGTTAATATCATGGAACTTCTCATCTTCATATGTTGATGATGATGATGCTGTTGATTTTGACTCTCCATAACTCAACATATACACGAACCACAAAATAAGTATGAATCGCATACGAACACTAAAATACTCACTAGAAGGCTTGCATTGCTTGCTTTTTCACTCATGTTTCTTTTTTTTTGTACTAAAAATTTTAATGAATGATTCGAGCAAGTAAGAGTAAGTATTTTTCTAAAGTTATGAATCTTTAATGAGTAGGCTCATGAATCAAACATATTTCGAATGGTATGAGTTTGATGTCAACGTTGTACTCGTACTCATTGCAACCTGTACTTATAAATCAACGTTGTAGTGAGTATGAATGAATCAGGGAACATAGTTAAATTTCAATATTGTTGACTCACTTATATTCAAGATTTCATGAGTGCTTATGAGTAGCGAAAAAACGATTCATTGTTGATCTCTGGTTGATAATATTCGGCTGTGAATGTCATCAGACTGTCAGGCTCTATTATGAAATATTAGTTTTAAATTCATTCTGATGTAAATGGTGCTGTCAACTTTATTGTCTCGAAACTATTTTTAGAAATCTCAACCAAAGTTATGCCATCAAACAGTATGCATTGCCTTAAGGCATTGTAAAGGAATCAGAATCTATTGCCACAGATTCATACAGTGGTAGGCACTTGGTCCATTAAGGAGAGGTATCAACGCGTATCGATCTGCTGGTACCTATTATAGAAATATTCTCGCTGTCAAGATTCAGTCAATTCTCCAAATATTCCTTAAATTTGAAATTTCTTTTGCTTTTTTAGTATGCCCCAGAGTCGTCTTAATTGTGTCTTTTTTTACTAAGTTTATCGCTTGCATCGCTTTAGTGACTCCATCCAGGGTAAGCAAGAAAAATTAGTGCAGATACAATTTTCATAAAGTTCTGTCCTTTCTTAGTTGTCTGCAACATTTAAAAGAAATTTAAGCCGGAATTTTCTAACGGATTTCTTGCAAGGAAATCGTTCAGCAAAGAAACCAGCAGCGAAATGAGCAAAAAACCAAGTTAAGAAGGAAAGTGAAAAAGGAATGTCTCTTAAAACCATTATACGCTGTTGTTTAAAAGAAAAAATATATCGTGATTATAATATAATCTTTCTTGTTGCTCCTCTTTCTCTCTTCTGTTTCTTCTCTGTCAAAGAAATTTACAGGATGAAACAAAAAAGGTATAAACAATAGAAATAATCGCTCATATGTGGTTAAGAATATGTTAAAGAGCTTTATTTACTTTATTGTCTCTTGTGTTTACGGTAGACTAAGAATGAAATAAGTATAGACGGGTCAAAGCATAGAAGAGAAGGATATACGAAACGGATACTAAGAATTCTAAGCAATTGCTGAACTCAAAGGTAATGTTGTGGTATGTTTGATGTGACGTATTTGTCTAACACGACAAAAAAAATAGAAAAATTACCAGCATAAGGTGATTGCCAAATTTTAGACAAGCAACAAATCGATGACGTCTCTTACAGTGGGCAACAATTAGGGCGAGAGGTGAAAAACTGTTTTGCGGTCTGAGATCAGCAATAAATATTTAAAAAGATGAGTAGAATCGAATCATATTCATAATTTCTGATACTTATACGCATTCATACTTATTTTAATATCATTGAACCTCTACTCATATTCAAAATTTAAAGTACTCATCATATTCATACAGCACGTATGATGTTGTTGATTTTGACTCTTCACAACTCAACATATACACGAATCACAAAATAAGTATGATTCGCGCACGAACACTAAAATACTCACTAGAAGGTTGTATGTTGGCTCTGCTTGCTGCTCTCTCCTTTTTTGCTTATGTGTTTTTTTTTCTTTTATGCAAATGCAACAAAAACTAAGACTGTAAATTTTGATGAATTCGAATCACTCGAATCAACTGAACTGTAAGTATTTTTCTAAGAAGTCGCCGTGGTCTAGTAGGTAATGTGTTGGCTTATTGGACGAAAAGCGAGGGTTTGAGCACGAGGCCAGACATCAAAACAAAATACAAAAAGTATTTCTTCGGCGACTTCCTCTCAGCAGATTACTGGCAAAAACTCTGAGAGGAAATAAAATTGCCATGAAAAGTTTCTCAAAAATCTTGCATTCGGAGTCGACTTTAAACTGTAGGTCCCGCCACTCATGTATAAAATTAACACACAAAACATAAGTGGTGTGAGAAATTAGGTCGTAATCCTAACTGAAGGGTTGACCAATTATGTATGCATGTAAGTATTTTTCTAAATTTATGAATCTGAATGAGTAGACTTATGAATCAAACATATTTCGAATAGTATGAGTTTGATGTCAATGTTGTACGCATACTCATTGCAGCCTGTACATACTTATAAATGGACGTTGTAATGAGTATGAAGGTATGAAGTATATTCAAAATTTCATGAGTGCTTATGAGTAGCGAGATCGTTGCTGATCTCTAGTTCCAACTATACATTTTTTAAAGAATTATAATCATTAGAGGAGCCACAAAAGGTTATTGTACCACAGGCAATTGAATAATTGCTAATACGAATATTTTTTTATTATTGAAATCTGTGTCCACTCTTTCTTTATAAGTATTTAAAAGAATAATTCTATTTTTCTTATTGAACTTTTCCTAAATTAAAAAAGAATAAAAATATTCCTCATCAATTCTAAAATATGTACCCTGTTTCTATTTTTCCTATTCAATGTATTTAGAGAATGATTAAATGTCTTCAATAAACTTCTTTCGAAAGGATTGTTAACGGAAGGAAACAATATTGGTATTTCGTGTTAATAAAAATGGCCATTTTTAACTGTTAATAACATCCGTTATGACTTTCAGCACAGACACAGTTACAAACATTAAACATGCTACATAATAGTGGCGGTATATTTATATATGTGTGAGCCAAATTGTCTACTAACGAAACTTTATAATGAAACTGATGGCACACCAATGTGGCACCCACTTTTTAATTTCAAAAAAAAAAAGTGGAAGAAAAAAATCCTAAAAAAATATAAAAACTCATATAATTTCAATGAAATGAAAACAGCAAAGTAGGTGGAGAAGTATTTCCCACAAATCCACCTATTATTACAACATCACCGCGTCGTCATTGTCATCATCACCATCACCACGTCATTCCATTCTATATCAGTATGTATGTTTGTATGTACATTTGACAATTTCAATACACGAACATTTTAATGGGAAAATGTGGAAATGTGCGAAAGCACAAAAATGTCTGTTAGTCAATCCTTTCAACCAGTCGACCAGTCAACCAGTCGACCAGCCAACTTAAGTAAATGAAAAATCTTAAAGGTTTGTCCCTACTCCCTCGCTTCGGTAAATATTTTCATGCCATTGCCCCTACAACTGTACCTTCATGTTCTCACAATAATATTCGTATTGTGAAAAAGGTATTTTGTGTATATGTGTGCCTATGTATGAGTGTGGCCTAAATGACAACACTGTGTGTGATAGTTTTTTTGCTCTGTCGGCGAGTCTATGTTTGGAGTCTACAAATCTGTTGTTTCCACAATGTCTGACAAATGTTGTCGGAAAAAAAATGTCATTAATGGCATGACAAATGTTTTACAACATGAATGTGGTAGTTGAACGAAAGAAAAACGAACAAAAAGAAAAATTGTGCTCGCTTGGCTCTGTAAGCCCTACAGGTCATATTGAAATCAAATCGAAATATTGTAGGAAAACCGTTTAAGCTAAACTAAAACGAATGTTGGGAATGATTTAAAATGTTTTCAATTTTAAGAGTAACTAGGGCTTTATAAAGTCTAGCTCTGTGGTGCAATCGAGAGGTCAGTACTGAATCGTTTTTTCGCTACTCATAAGCACTCGTGAAATTTTGAATATAAGTGAGTCAACAATATTGAAATTCAACTATGTACTCTGATTAATTCATACTCACTACAACGTTAGTTTATAAGTACAGGTTGCAATGAGTATGCTTACAACGTTGACATCAAACTCATACCATTCGAAATATGTTTGATTCATAAGTCTACTCATTTAAATTCATAACTTTAGAAAAATGCTGCTAATACTTATAAATAATTTGAGTGACTCGAATCATTTAATAAAACTTACAGTCTTAGTTGTTGATGTATTTATAAGAAAGGAAAAAAGACGTATAAGCAAAAAAGACTGAGCAGCAAGCACAGTAAACACGCAGTATTTTTTTTTAGTGTTCGTATGCGATTCATACTTATTTTGTGGTTCGTGTTTATGTTGAGTAAAGAAGAGTCGAAATCAACAACATCATACGTGTTGTTAATTATGAATATGATGAGTACTTCAAATTTTGAATATGAGTAGAGCAACAAGCAGAGCAAACACACAAGCCTTCTAGTGAGTATTTTAGTGTTCGTATGCGATTCATACTTATTTTGTGCATCGTGTATTTGTTGAGTTATGGAGAGACGAAATCAACAATATCATACGTGTTGTTAAGTATGAATATGATGAGTACTTCAAACTTTGAATATGAATAGAGGCTGCTTGATATTAAAATAAGTATGAATGCGTATTAGTATCAGAAATTATGAGTATAATTCAAATTTACTCATCTTTTTGAATACTCATTGCTGGTCTCTGGTCAGCACCTGAAGAAATTCCAGAATTTACAAGTTTCCAAACCATATTTCTCATTCAATTCGTTGCACTCTGCAAGTCTTACCACATTTTAAGTACAGGTTAAGGGCATTTCATAAAAGTGCTCATAAAAGTGCTCAACATTGAATACGAATACTGAGGAGCACAGGATAGGAAAACTAATACAACATCATAGATTTTGGAGCTTCCACTTAACAAAACTATACTAAGTAACGTTACGTTGTCACTCCTTTAAAGCCGTTTGACCAAAATTCGTTATTCATAATTTCTGGCACTATCACACACGACATAAATTTACCATGGCAATATGCTCCGCATCCTAATGGAATGATGAATAAATGGCTGAATGCATTTGAACAGCCAAAGAAAAGAAGAAAAATTCAACCGTTTTATTGCAACTACAACTACTGGTACGTTTGCGTTAAAGAGTGAAACGAAGCGAAAATATTTCTGATAAGGAAATTGTACGAAACACAGTTTTTCACCTGTCGCTCTATTTGACGACAGACGTCTTCGATTTGTTGCATATGTTTGTCTAAAATTTGGAAATCATCTTATGCCGGTCATTTTTCTATTTTGATTGTCGTTTATGTATCTCTAAATACATCACATCAAACGTACTATAAAATTGCCTTTGAGTTCAGCAATTGCTTAGAATTCTTAGTATCCGTTTCGGATATGAATGCGTATAAGTATCAGAAATTATGAGTATAATTCGATTCTAATCATCTTTTTGAATACTCATTGCTTTTCTCTGGCGTGCACTCAATAAAATTATAAAAATTTTCAAACTTTAATAAACGACTTCTTGTTTTAATAAACCATAACGTATCCTCTGTAACAAATTTTCTTTTTTCTTTTTCCAGATTAAAAGCAACTTATACCAGGTGAGAATATACCCTCCATACAGTTGATTATGATCAAAACTTTAATTCCGAAATCAAAATTGATTTTCAACCAACCATCTTTAATCCTATCTATCAGCCCTAATAGGCTGTCTACAAAAATTTCATGAAAATTTTGTAACCTTTTGAAAATAAGTTTGTACCCTTGAATATTACCTGCAATAGTCATTCATACAGTCAGTCATTCATCCATTTAGTCATTCATTACAATCATTTCAATCGACACGGATTATTTTCCAACCATAATTATCCTTAAACTTTGTACAAGTCTAGCCAGGCATTAACAACAATGTTGCAAATTAAATGAAAATGCACTTCATTCGATAAGGATGACGATGATGATGATGATGACGATAACGGTGACGGTGACGATGATGTTGATAAGCAAGAACTGTTTTGTTTTTAAAGGGTCCACCGAATAACTTTTTTTTTGAAAATGCTTAAAAAAACTATTGGGCACAGAAAACCCGCACGCATATATTGAAAAGCCGACGCACCCAAAACGAGTCACTGTTTGGTGCGGATTTTGGTCCAGAGGCATAATTGGGCCATTTTTATTCGAAAATAAGCAAGGAGTGGCGGTTACAGTCAATGGCGATCGTTATCAGGCCATGTTGAACGAATTTTTGTTCACAAAAATTGAGGAGGAGAATATTGGCAACATTTGGTTTCAACAGGACACAGCCGAAGCTACACTCGATGTTTTGCGCCCTGTTTCTGAAGATCGTATTATCAGCCGCAGAGCTGATGTCGTTTGGCCACCTCGGAGCTGCGATTTGACACCGTTGGACTATTATTTTTGGGCTGCCGTCAAAGATAAGTGTTACGCCGACAATTCGGACACAATTGACGCTTTAAAGGACAATATTCGTGAAGCCATTGGTGAAATAAAGCTGCACACAATCGATAATGTGCTTAAAAATTGGACTGATCATGTAGGCTACTGCATGGCCAGCCGAGGCAGCCATTTGAATGAAATTATTTTCTATTATTAACCGGAAGGATTGTACTTTCAAATAAAAAAAAGAAATTTGAGAAAATATTCTGCAGTTTTTTTTAAAGCATTTTCAAAAAAAAAGTTATTTGGCGGACCCTTTATATGCAGAGCTTTTGAATTTTTGTTCAACTGAAAATGTTGTTGTTGTTGTTTTCTATTCATATTTCAAATATGATGATAGAATTTTAATCCTATATGATCTAGTACAACAAAACAACTACAACAACAAGCTGAACTGAAGTGATATCATCAGTATCAGCAACAGGAGAACTGAAAATATTTACAAACTATTGAGTAGTGCTGACAACAATTTCACTTAAAAAAATAAGGATTTACACGGCAAATGTTGTTAAATTCCCACTAGTTTGTGAGGATGCAACAGAATTTTACAAGAGATGCAACAGGTACACTATTTGATACGAATTTTTGGTACAATTTTAGTACTTTTTAAGTCTTAAAAATTCTAAACGTAAAAAGTTTGTTAATTAAAGCTTAAGAAGGATAACGTTTAAAACCTAAAAGAATTTGAAGAAATTTTAACTGAATTTCAATATTAATTTGAATTTGAATTGATGCTTAAAGCAAAAAGTACTATTTCCGTAATTCTGTTACAATTTCGTACTCTTCTCTCACTTAATAACGGTACACACACATATTCATGACAAGTGAAATTTTAAAAACCTATACACAAGCAATATAAGACCACATCCACCTTCATTTATAAATGCATCCAGAAAATGAATGAACATGCAATAGATAGCGAGACACGTTAGGCTAGGTTGCAGTGATTGTAGTGATAGTTGTGTTGTGTTTGCAAAAGGATATTCCTATATAAATGTTCATGTATACATACATATGTATGTACATGAGAAAATGTTGAAAATTCCGATGGCGTTAGCATAGCATGTTGAATGTGCAGCAAAAGAAGATGAAAAAAATTAAATGAAAAATCTCTGCTTAATACAATTTTCACCTGACTGCGTAGTTTTGTATGGCATAAGTCTTTATATAAATATACATATTGTACTCATCTTTAGTACATATCTACATATGTATATGTAAAGTATCATTCATTCAAACTTGAACGTAACGTAATCCATATTCATTAATGTGTGTACGTACGAGGTGTGCTTTAAAAGTAAAGATAAATGTGGTGGGACAACTTAACATAAGGCTTTCAGAAGGCTTTTCAGTATCTGTTACAATATCTGTTTAATGAAATTAAAAGAAATTAAAAGTGATATCATCAGAAGCTGTTCGAGATAATTTGTCGTAGTCCATATTCTCTAAATATCCTGTCATATAGCTGTCTAACTACATATAAAAAAAATATTGTCGGGATAAAACTTTTATTCGGACAACATGTGTAAATCCAGCTTGAGTCACCAGATGAAAAACAAAAACTAAAGAGGACTTGTAACTATTAATGAAATAAAGTAATTGTTCAGACAGCAAATTATTATTCATCTTTTACATACATAAACATACATAATTGGTCATTACAACCCTTCAATTAGGATTATGAATCTAGTTTCCCACACCACTTATGTTGTGTGTGTTAATTTTACACATCGACGGCGGAACCTACAGTTTAAAGTCGACTCCGAACGACAGATTTTTGAGAAACTTTTCATGGCAATTTTTTATTTACCCTCAGAGTTTTGTCAGAAATCTGCTGAGAGGAAGTCACCGAAGAAATATTTTTTTTCATATTCTCGTTTTGATGTCTGACCTGGGGTTTGTATCTAATAAGCCAACACACTACTTACTAGACCACGGCGACTTCATATTCCGTAGATATCCCTTAAAATCCACGCTCACTATAAAATAAAAATATACGATTTTTCTTTTCGGAAGCTTAAAATATAAATATCAACTCTGCCGTTTCGATAGTCAAGCCTCGGTTAGAAAAATTACTTTAAGTATTGTCAGCTCTGTTCAAGTTTGTCCGGACAAAATATAAAATTAAACCAAAACGCGTGGAGAATTTTACGTAACAAATGTTTTCTCTCTCTCAAAAAGAGAGCTGTCAAACTACATACAAACAAATGTTGTCCGGACAAAAATATTATTCGGTCAACGTGAATACAGCTTTAGTCACTTGAAGAATAATCTGAAACGCCGAAAGAAAAAGGCTTCCAGGGCTGTCAAAGTGTTATGCCCAAGAGGAATAATTTTTAAGGAAACAAAAAGCCGAATGATGGAGTATGACTCATTTTTCGAAAAAATTTAAAGCTTCCAAATAAATTCTGACAAGCCTCGTATAATTTAAAAATTTTTTTTTTGAGCGAAAACTTGTAAAAATTAAGGACGTTAATGGAAATGGATTATTAAAGACTTTCATTGTTCAGACGACAAATTATACGGTGCGACAGTGAAAATACACCCGAGTAACTACATAGTCTAAGTTATTCACTAGTTTGAATAGAACTCAGAAATACTTTTTGTAATTTTTTCGAACCCAACAAACTTGTTTTATTTGACAGAAACGGATTTTTTGATCTTTTCATACAAAATTATTGATCACCCAAACATGTTTAAACCTATTTTCAAAATCCAAAGTTTTTTAGAAAGGGGAGAGATGAGCGTTTCAAACGGCATACATAAACATTTTGTTCAAACTTAAATGTTATGAGTTTTGATGGGGTAAACTTGGAAAATATTATTTTTTTCTTATTTTTTCAAGTTTGGCCATTCTTAATGGCAGAATTTAATTAAAAAATATAAAATAAGTGATGACATTCTGAAAGTGCATTATCTTGTGAAGAGAACGTCATTTCGTTTGATAATATTGGACAAAAATTACAGAAGTTATGATTTAAAGAGTGTAACAGCTGAGTCAATTTTTTTTATATGCTGTCTTATCAAATGAACTTTATGTTAAAAAATTTTCAAAAGTTTTGATGGAATTTAGTTGTTTATTGCAAAATGTGTCACGTTTGCACGACTGCTAGAAGTCGGCTAATATTTGTGTTTTTTGCAAATATTATTATTTCTTTTTGCACAAGCATTGGCTAACTTCTGGTGGTTGCTCAAACGTGAGATTGACAGATTTTCCAATAAACAATCAAGATCCAACAAAAATTCTATAGATTTTTGAACTAAAAGTTCTTTTGAAAAAATATAGATATGAAAAATATAACGCGAATGTTAGACTATTTAAATAATAACTACGGAAATTTCTGTCCGATTTGGTCAAACGAGGTGTCAATCTCTTTACAATATAATGCACTTTCAGAATATTATCACTTATTTTATATTTTTTAATTAAAGTTTGCTACTATGAAAGGACAAACTGGAAAAAATATGAAAAAAATTTGCATTTGTCAAGTTTACCTCATCAAACCTCATAGCATATTAAGTCAAATAATATATATATGTATATCGTTTTAAAGGCCCATTCTTCTCCTTTGTAATAAGGTTTACATTTTGGACACCGGTTCACAAATGTTTGTGTAATCAATAAATTTGTGCACAAAGTCGAAAAAAACAGTTTTTTATCAAATAAAACCTGTTTGGAGGGTTCGAGAAAAATAAAACAAATTATTTTTAAGTTCTGCTCAAATAATTGAACAATTTAGACTAGGCAGTTACTCGGGTGTATATAATTTTTTTATTTTGTCTCATAGTGTTGTTATTCATCTTTTGCTTGCAGTTAATCGAGAAACTTTAAGGTTCTTTGCTTGCTTATAAGAAGAAGATGAATCATATGTCTGTAATAATCTTAAAGAAAATTCTGTTGAGAAATGCTCTAATTTTGAACCACCCTAATATATCTCATATGTAAACCTATACACGTATACTATTTTGTATAGAATAAAAGATGTTGCACCCGCATTTTAACGCAGGTATTCAGTACCAGTATTCCAGGCACTCAAATTCGTGTAGTTTTTTAAATGTTCACAGTGTTTGTGTATCAACTTTGTTTATCAACTTGAAATTTCATTGAACTCCACTATTTCTGCTCCAACCCTCCGAAAAACATCATCTGGAGTAATTTTTTTTTTATGTACATTTAATAGAGTTTTTTTCTGTTTTTTGTTAAACAATAAAACTTTACATAAACAGAAGCGCACATACATCGTGGCACTTGTTACTGTTGCGCACCCACATAACATGACATGCAACACGGGGTACTTGTGTTGTACGCATAAATGTAAAGAAGATTGAAAGCCGTATGTACATACATATGTATGTACGTAAGAGTTCTGATAAAATAAACTTACCTGATATTATTTTATGTTTTATATTTTCTTTACTTTGTTGTTGTTTTAATATCACAATCAAATATTGACTTGAATTTTTTGTTTATTGTGTTCGTAAGATAATAAAATAAAACGAAAGTTTAAAGGAAAGCTGAACATCGAAAACAATTTCAAGCTTGTTAGTAATGAAATTGCCTGTTTTTATTCATTAATTCAGTAATTCGTTTTACATTTTCACTCGTGCTAGTCTTTGTTATGTTGTGATCATAATATTTTATGTCCTTTCTTTAATATGAATTCCTTTGCATTACAGCACTTTAATTGTCCTTTTTCTCTCCATGTCCCATACATGAATTAGACATGCATGCACTTTCATCTCTTCTCTATGACTGTCTGTCATTTTCATTTGTTTTGTTTCATTCATATTTGCCAACCAGAAAAAAGCATAAATTGTGCCGCTCATTTTATTGTCTACTGATGATGAGGAAGCTGGAGGAGTAGCTATGAATAGTCGTGTTGCATTATTAATGATTATCACACCTTTAGATTATGCATTTCAATGTTCAACATCTCTCAGCGAATGCATTTACATCTGTACTATTGCCGATGATGATGGATGGATTTGTTGCTGCAACAATCGTAATTATGATTTCAATGATAAATCATGACTTTTTAATCTGCCGTCTGTCACCTGTGACGGCAATCATTAAACCTGGTGATAAACAAAAAATTTTAATGATAGTTTCACTGAAAGAATATTTATCATACACATGAGGGGTTTTGGTACGCAATTGCAAATAAAAAAGGTGATGTAGGTGCTGCAATGGTGATGATATAACAGTTTGGTGAATAGATTTCATTCGGAACGGTCGATAAGCTATAAATAGCTTATCCGAAAAAGCACTCTTGGTGTCGTAAAAGGTTAGGTTAGGTTAGATTAGAGGAGGTGTACTTGGCAATTAAGACAAGTACAGTACCCATAGGTCGAATTGACCCATTGTACAACGTCCTAGTTTCTCACACCACTTATGTTGTGTGTGTTAATTTTATACATGAGTAATGGGACCTACAGTTTAAAGTCGACTCCGAACGACAAATTTTTGAGAAACTTTTCATGGCAATTTTATTTTTACTCTCAGAGTTTTTGCCAGACTTCTGCTGAGTGGAAGTCGCCGAAGAAATACTTTTTGTATTCTTGTTTTGATGTCTGGCCAGGGGCTCGAACCCTGGCTTTATGTCTAAGAAGCCAACACACTACCTACTAGACTACGGCGACTTCAAAAAAGTCGTTAAAAGTATTCTAAATAGTCTGGATGTAGTTGTAGTGTTGCAAGGATATCTTTACAAGGCTATAAGATCATGGAAACTGTGTTCTCCACTACCTACTATAAGTACAGGTCTGGTACTAGGATGGCGATCGTAGACGGGTTACAATTTACCTAATGGCCACGTGGAGAATGAGGATGTGTGGACCAGAGATCAGCAATGAATCGTTTTTTCGCTACTCATGAGCACTCATGAAATTTTGAATATAAGTGAGTCAACAATATTCAAATTTAACTATGTACCCTGATTCATTCGTACTCACTACAACGTTGATTTCTAAGTACAGGTTGCAATGAGTATGCTTACAACATTCACATCAAACTCATACCATTCGAAATATGTTTGATTCATATGTCTACTCATTTAGATTCAACGGCACAATTATTTCCGCTTTTGAGACTGGGTAGTTTCACTTTACTATCGTTCGGGGAAGCCAAAATATATTCCTAAAAACGTATAAAATTATTCGGAATTGACTATGAGCCGTTGATTATGAGTCCCTTACTTAATAAACAGTTCTAGAGACGATTAGTTGTGCCTCATTAGGGCAATTAGAGTGAAATTAAATATTCTTATCTACGGAATATAAAGTCGCCGTAATCTAGCAGGTAGTATGTTGGCTTATTAGATGGAAGCCACGGTTTTTCAATGTAAGCAGCATACATTACAATGGTCGAAGCAATACGCCAATTGATCTCATCTCCTTATGGTTTGGATTACTGCGTGCTAACATGCTTCGAAATCTATTCTCAATTATCTGGAGTGGGTATTCATTCGAAGTCGCCTTAGTCTAGTAGGTAGTGTGTTGGCTTATTAGATGCGAAGCCACGGTTCAAATCCCCGGTCAGACATCAAAACGAAATATAAAAAAATATTTCTTCGGCGACTTCCTCTCAATAGATTTCTGACAAGAATTCTGAGAGTAAAATAAAATTGCCATGAAAAGTTTCTAAAAAATCTGTCGTTCGAAGTCGACTTTAAACTATAGGTCCCGCCATGTATAATTCTTCTTCTCATATATGTATAAAATTAACACGCACAACATAAGTGTTGTTGAGAAGCTAGGCCGTAATCCTGACTGAAGGGTTGTAATGGCCAATTATGTTATGTATGTATGAGTATGTAAATTTTCTTAACTCAAGTGAATGAGTATTCTGACAATATTTCCTATTTTAGTTTCATCTGGCCACCCTATCTTATATTATTGGCTCTGTTAGTTATAATTGTTAGTAATATTGTTTTGTCTTTATTGAATTCTTTTATTTTTTGTTTTTGTTTTATTGAAGCTTTTCTGCTTTTAAAAGCTTTTTTTGATTGTGAATTTGTGGAGAACTGTCTTCAAGTGCGTACTGATGCTGATGCTGTGCGAGTATATTTTGTTAATGAACATTGAAAAGCTTTTTTCTGTGTACATTCCATACAACAATAACAACAAAGCACTGTTAAGTTAAAATTGTTCGCTTTTTCTTGCTTTTTTTTTAATTTTGTTTTAATTTTTGTTTTGTTTTAATTCACACAACCGTAAATTTATTGTTGTTTTTAAAAATACAAAGTAATTACCAGCACCTTAAAGTATGTTTTTATAAAAATAATTAAAAATTTGGGATATGAAAACTTAAGGCCTGGAGTGAAATACTGAATGGCTTAGGAATTCATCAATCATACATACGTGTGTACGTTTACAACTCAAAGTCAAAATTCATACTTTATTTATAAAAAAATTAGAAAACATGAAAAAAAAAACAATCGGAAAACATTCATTAACTAATTTAATTTTTGTGCTTTCACTAGTCTGTGTCACTTATCTCGAACATCTAATTACGTCGAAATAGTGAGCGCTTTGGGCGTATAACTTCATCAGAAAAAATTTCCTCGGCAAAGTTTTCGTCATTTGATAAAAAAAAAACATTTTGTTGGACGTTCACTGATTGTGCGATTATGAAATCAGTTACCAGCCTTTGTTTGCTTTTTTTCTAACTCTTTTTCGATTTCGTAATAAAGCGCTAGATTCATCTCTATTTGCCTCTTGAATTTGCTTGATCTCTCCATTGATGGATCATTATCTGAAAAAAAAAAAAATTTAATCTCTCAGCCAAATTAAAGACCTCTCGTATGCGCTTTAGGGTGAAATCTGGAATTAATGCGCAGATATCTTCCTCAGGATCAATGCCTTCATTTTCATGTGCGATATTTGAAGCAGTTTGAGATCCAGTTGCTAATAGAATCAACTCTTCTTCGTTGAAATCTTCAGCTTCATATATTATTTTATTAAAAATAAAAAGCGCTGCCATTTTCAATTTCGCGTTATACAAGTCGAAATTTCGCGTTGTAATGAAAGTGTTTTTTTTAATCGCGTTATATCGAAAACGCGTTGTAGAAGTACCGCGTTATACGAGGGAGACTTGTATTTTATACTCTATTAATTTATATATTTTTTATTAACCCATGTTATTGTAATTAGAACATGAGAAGAACTCAGACATTGCCATTCATTTCAATACCAATTTCCATAACATACGGTCCTCTAATTTTCAAAGAACATTAAACAATTTGTCAATTGATTCCATGAACACTGTAGATATGGCGGTGTATTGTTTGGTTTTTTTTTAATTTCAAAACCTCAATAGGTTTTAACCCCTTTTGCCTTCTTAATTTATAAACATGCAACAATACTCCACGATCTCTTCTTGTCTTAAGTAGCATCAGCGGCAAGAAAAAGTTCAATTTTAACTGAATACTGATAATAATAATAATTACTTAATTCTTGTGATATATTTTCACTTATTAAAGCTGTTGTATGTTAATTTGTATTCGTTTTTATCATCATCATATCGTACATACCATACCATACCACACAATAAGCCACCAACATTATTTGTCACACGAATTTTCTTCATAATGAATAAATTTAGCATTTCAATTGCAATTCATTTATGATACATTCACTGATTTTCTCTTCATTAAAAGTTAACAAATTATGACAAAAACAACAACCACAACAACAACATTAGCAACATAAATAATTAATTTCATCAGCAGAAAAACCATGATCATCGTCATCGTTATCGTCATCAGCATTATCATTATTTGTAAATGTTACCCTCATAAGCCTCATTTACTCTTAGGAAAAATCATTTACACTCTTCGCATATTTGTCAAACCTTCATGCAATGTAATGAATATGATTCATGTATTCATACATACATACAGTGAACAGCAAAAGTCTTAGTACGGCAATATAATTTAAAATTTCTAGAGTACTAGCTGTACCCTACGCTTGTTGCTGCGCCACCAACTAAAATAAATATGAAGGAAAGACGGTACACAAATGTCCAAATAATTTTGAATCATTTTATTGATTTTGTTTCCCGTTGTCCTGATGATTTAGATGAACCGGCCTGAGTAGTACGCATTCGATCAGTTTCTAATCTCACTTCTCGTTGTTCAAGTGGTTCAAGCGAACGGGTCTCAGCGGCATATAATCGAAGATTTTCCAGTCTCAATGCTCATTGTTCGTCTGATTCTGAGGCTCGTAATGGTCTTTACTTCCGTGCTTGAGGTGTAGGTCGACCAATTGCTTGTCATTCATTTTGAATAATTTTCAGTGACTTCATCCATCGAAAATTAATCGCACCAATCTCCGTTGACTCATGCGCAACAACTTTGTTAAAGAATGCAAGCTTTACGATTTAATTTTGATTTCATTTGATTTGATTTTGAGTAATTTTCAGTGGCACCACCTTTCGGAAATTGGTCATATCAACTTAAAAACCTTCGTCGGCTCATGCGTAGCAACTTTGCTAAAGATCATATCATGATCAAATGCACAGTTTACGATTTAATTCATTTTAAGTAATTTTCCGTGGCGCCACCTATCGGATATTGGTCATACCAACTTCGAAAACTTCGTCGGCTCATGCCCAACAACTTTGCTAAAGATCATAACATGATCATATGCATAATTTACGATTCTTTAAGGTACATACAAACAGACTATGGGAGGTGACACGCCCACTATAGCCAATCCGCCCATTTTGTTCATATATACGTCAAAGTCGTCCATACAAAATTTGAGGACTCCAGCTGTTGCAGTTTATGAGAAATGCGACATTAAATACTTTTTTGGGTATGTGGGCGTGGCACCTCGCCTACATGCAATTTTAAAATAAAATTTTTTTCATGTTTTGCATAAAACAAGAGAAAAATAAGGAAAAGTTTCAAATGATTCCATAGTTACTACCAACAAAGAGAACCCAGAGTAAATTTAAAATTCAAAGACCTAATATATGAAAATGTTTTCTCTTGTATTTAGCAGAATATCCCTTAAGGTCAAGCACTACATTTAACCCCTTTGGAATTGACTGAACAAGTTTTGTTCAATGTTTTCTGGTGGCACCATGAGCAAGTTTTTCGTTTGACTTTTATTTGAGGTTTAGCGATTACGTAACCGTTCTTTCAAATGATCTCCTAAATACTCTCTTGAAGTCATATCGGGACTTTGTGCAAGAGTATTAAGTATATTTTTTTGTCAAAATATATTGCCTTCCTAAGACTTTTGCTATCCACTGTACATAAGTACATACATATTATCATAATCATATTTCATTTCATGTTTTTTTTTCATTTTCAGTTTAATTAACTTTTCTTATACATATGTGAACAAATCTGTTCACTGTTCACTGCTCTCTTCTTGGAAAGGAAAATATTTCAAAAACATTAAAAACTGGTCAAAACGGTCTCGTACTTTAAAACGTTTAATTTCGGTCATATTCCCCGTTAAACCCATAATTTATTTGCCATTATCGAGTAGTAAGTGAAATTCATACGAAAGCTTCAGTATTTAAATGTTGCTTTTCCGTTTCTACAATTACGCCATGGAATTATTCAGAAATATTTTTTCTAAAAATACATTTTCAGCAACAATTCTAAACTTGTTAACTTTCGTGTCACTGATTCCAATATGCCAGTGCAACATGCAATATTTGTGTTATGGAATGAAAAGAAAAAAAAGAGGCGTAGAAAAATAAAAAAGAATTGAAAAAAGAAGGATTATTTCTACTAATGTGCCAACTTTGCCACCAGACTTCTTTTTTCTTTTTTTTTCATTCATTTAACATCGTGTACATATAAGGCGTCACCTACAAATCCTTGTGTACTGTAACCATATGCAACAAATCCAACATTTTTATTTTATTTACCACAATCCTCTCTTGCCATCGTTAACCTGGCTAACCTGCTTTTGCCAACACACTTTAAATGATTGCAAAAAAAAAAATGAAAAATAAAAAATGGAAAACCATATCGAAAGAAAGAACCTTTAAAGCCTAAAGTACAAACGTGCAACTTCTAAGTTTTGCCACTAATGGTGTTAAAATAATGCAAGAGAAATAAAATGATTGCAGCCAGCAGTTCCCAATGTTGGAAACTATCTCAATGTATTCAACATCTGCGGAGAAAACATAAATTGAGAGCCCAAAATTATGTTATTATCAGGAATATCAAGATACACAGGCAATAAAGGCATGTTAAGCAATTTAGTTTTCCAGAACTATTTTGTTTAAACAGTGAATCTCAAATATAAATGTGGTGAATACCCATACATACTTATATAATTGGCCATTACAACCCTTTAGTCAGGATTACGGCCTAGCTTCTCACATCACTCATGTTTTGTGTATTAATTTTATACATGAGTTACGGGACCTACAGTTTAAAGTCGCTTCCGAACGACAGATTTTTGAGAAACTTTTCATGACAATTTTTATTTACCCTCAGAAAATATTTGCAAAGCTATTATTCTCAATGGGCAATCACAGACGAGAACAATTATGCTGGCACAAAATGCCAGCTTGTAGGCAAGAGAGGTGAGGAGAGTGGTTTTTTGCTGGCATAATTTTTCAACCAGCTTCTACCCCGCACGAACCAATACCTAAACAACACAAAACCAACACACATACATTTATAAAACAGCAGGTTCAGAAAAATTGTTTGTATAGAGTATATTTAGTCCTTCGTTGTGCGTTGATTGGTGAAGAAAAACTAATACACACAAAGCAGAGTACATACATACATAACTGGACATTACAACCCTTCAGTCAGGATTACGACCTAGTTTCTCAGAGTACATGTATACAATTTTATGCGAGATGAAATAACAAAAATTGTGCGGCTTAAAAAATAGTCTCGTGTGTGATAGCACAATAGCATAGAAACGAGAAGAGGTAATGGAAAGTAAGCTAACTAGAAAAAATGCACTGACTTTCTCAAAAGATAAGAAACTACCAGTAAAAGTTTGTAAATCCCCTGTTGATATCATGTTTTTGTGCCTGCTTAAATAAATTCATATGCATTTTATTTTTTGTAGTTGTTGCTTTTAAGGTTTATTTTTTCGTTTTTGTTCTCTTCTTGACTCTCAGTATTAACACATGTACTCCAGTTTCATTTTCAAGTAGTTTTTGCTTTTGTTTTATTTTGTTATCGAGAAACCCCTTTAAAGTCAAGAGTTATTTAAATTTAACACTTTACCGTTATTGTTCTACGAGTTATTAGAGGCACTATTAGCAAAACTAGAAAAAAACAAATATTTTGTTGTTTTTGCTATTGTTGTTGCTTTTTAAATGTGTTCAAAAAAAGTTAATGCATTATGGTTGAGAAATAGCAAAGCTATGTACTCTTCACCATAACAGGCATAAAATCTTTAAAAGCAGTTAAAAATAAGTGTGAATGTAGACCAGGATGGCTGCCTTCCAAAATGTTAGTAGCTTTGTGTTTGAACAAAGTATCGTGTTTCATAATGCCGCTGTACAAAATATATACAATGTATTCTATTTATAAACGTTGTCAATGTGTATTTTAACGCAGTCAAAAAGCAATCAGGCATCAGATTTATATTTGATGCATTGTTTGGTTACTTTGCATATGTACATAATTTATATACCGTAGTAGAATTGCATACAAACTTTGTATTGATACATTTTGAAAGTCAGCCGACATAATAGTCTTCAAATGCTAAAAACAATCGTAAATAGGCGGATAATTTTTTTTTAATTGCCAGAAAAAATCATCATGTCACCGATTGATTGTTTTAAGGGTTTATTATACTTCCTAAGGTTTTATTGCGATTTTTTTTAGTAAATGAATGTTTTTATATGAGGACACTTCATTGTTTATAGAAAACTATTCTGTACCACTTCCATTTATGGCGGTGGTACATCCGTCTGAAGAGCATCTTCTCAATACCTAACGATCATGACTTAAGGAGTTAGAAGCGTCTGAATTTATTTCCTTTCCTTTCTTCTAAAAATGCATGACTAAAATGAAATTCGTTCAAATTTTATGCCCAATTTATTGAAAATAGATCCACTGTCGACTGTACTAACTTTTTTATACAAAGAAAGTAACAAATAAGGACATGTTTTGGCAAATAAAATTACGATCTCGTATAAGAATTATGGTAAGGCAATTGCATTTCTTCTTTCTACAATAAAACAGATGAGTTAATATTACCAGAATAGAATATTAGAATATTAAATAGAACAATATATATATGTATACCGTTTTAAAGGCCGATAACTCCCCTTTCTAAGAAAGTTTAAATTTGTAATATTGGTTCAGAAATGTTTGTGTAATCAATAATTTTGTGTGAAAAGATTAAAACGAAAATATGAAAAAATATTTCTTCGGCGACTGCCTCTCAACAGATTTCTGATAAAAACTCTGAGAGTAATTAAAAATTGCCATGAAAAAGTTTCTCAAAAATCTGTCGTTCAGAGTCGACTTTAAATTGTAGGTCCCGCCACTCATGTATAAAATTAACACACACAACATAAGTGGTGTGAGAAGCTAGGTCGTAATCCAGACTGAAGTGTTGTAATGACTAATTATGTAGGAAAAGATTAAAAATGCAGTTTTTTTTGTCAATTAAAACAAGTTTAGAGGGTAAAAAAAATATTTTTGAGTTCTACTCACCAAAACTCACAACCTATGGTATCATTAATTTTGTCGCATAGTGTAAATAAAAAAACATTTCATTTTTATTTTTTATAAAAAACTTTATTTAAAATAAAATAAAAAGAAAGAAAACCTTAAAGAAGTGTGTAAAACAACAGTTAATTTAACAAATGATTGATTAATGAAGGCAAAATATTTTTGCAAATTTTATTTTTTTTTTAAATTTTTAGCAAACAAATACATAAGAAAACTATGAACAATTAAAAAATTAATGAATGAAATTTAATGAATTTTAACAAAATAAAAAAAGAAAGTTTTTCTTTTTTAAAACAAAATGAATAAAAGAAAGCTTAAATTTAATTTGAAAATTAAACACACAAATTAAAATAAAAAACTTTTACTGTAAATGTAGATGTAAGTGTAAGTGTAAATGTAATTGTAAAAATTAAAAAATAATGAATTATTTATTACGATTATTATTATTATTATTACGATTAATTATTATTATTATATAATATGAGTATATATGTATGAAACAAACAGTCTAACTTATGGAAACCCGTACATTTGGATTCTTTGCATTTCCATATTTTTTTTTCTCTCTTACAAGTAATATTCCCTAAGAGACAAACAACATATAAAACTAAAAAAATAATTTATAAATAAAAATTGTCACACTTGTTAAAAAAAAAGTTTTTTTTTTCATAAAAAAAAAAATATAAAAATCAGCATAAAAAATAATCTCTTAATAATTAAAACAGAGGGGGTCATAGATATACTAAGTTGTAGAAGAAGAAGAAGAAGAAGTTGTGAGAAAACAGTTTTTAGATCAGAGAGAGTTAGAAAGCTGTACTGTACATATAAGCACAGCTTTAACTTTAACAAACTAACATAACATGCGTAGAAGAGTTTTCTTTTCCCATTTCATTATCGAGCCCCGATAATTGAGTTGTATTTCAATGCAATTCTTTGATTTTGTTTTTGCTTTGTGCGTATGTATATTAAAGACTACTTTCTGTTTATATTTCCTAATGCGGCACACCATACGAGGAGCTGGGCGCTGATGGTGCTGAAGGTCCAGCAGGAGCACCATAATCGCCAGAAGGAGCCGGAGCAATACTGTTGGCATAGGGTCCTGATTCTTCCTTTTGCGTTTTGTAACGAATGAAATAGACTTCAGGTTTACTGGGTTGTGTAGGTGCTGGTGTGGGTATAACAATATCCGGTTGCTCTTCTGGCTTCTTGACCAATACATACACCAAAGTTTTCTCCTCAGTCTGAGGCAATTGTGGTATAATGGGAGCAGTTGGTGCCGGTGGTGAGGGTGCCTTAATGAATACAATTTTGTAGTGTTTTTGTGGTGGTGGCACAACAATTGGTTTTCTGTGAAAAGAAAAGAAAAAATGAAAATGAAAATCATATAGAAAATGTTAATTTTTTTTTAATTTGAAAGAAAATTGTTTAAATAGTGTGGCAATGCAGGAAGTTTTCGTTTCTTCTTTAATAAATAGTTTGAATCTATTTTTTCGCCCATTTTTTTGAAACTTATTGCTCCAGTTAGTTTGGTTTATAAAAATTTTCTTTTTTTGTTCGTTTTTTTTATGCATTTGAAATACTTTTTAAGTTGCTTGGGGGCCTCATGACAAAATATAAAAAAACAAAACTATCGCTAACACTATATCTGCTTTCGTATTTTTGGTATCATGTTTATTTTGAGGTTTTATTAACAAAACAGCAACAACAACAAAAACAAAAAGAAAATATTAAAATCATTAAATCTAAAAACCACCTTTAAAGTGTTTTACATTTTATAGTGGAATAATGAAATCTTAAGCGGAACACTGCACAATTTAAGTAAAATTTTATAAAAATTACTTCAGGTTATATTTGTGGCTGTGGTTGTTGATTGCTGCCTATAATCAAAACCGTATTATCTCACCTGGTAACTGAAGAGGTGCCCGCTTACAACACGTTTTCCTTTTTTGTTTCTGTTTGTTTTCATTTAAATTTTGTATATGAATAGTTAAATTACATCAAATATATATGTATTATACAGTGGACAGCAAAAGTCTTACAACGGCAATATATTTTGACAAAAAAAGTCCCCTCGGGCTTAATACTCTTGCACAAAGTCCCGATATGACTTCAAGAGAGTATTTAAGAGATTATTTGAAAGAACGCTTACGTAATCGCTAACCCTCAAGCAAAAGTGAAATGAAAAACTTGCTTATGGTGCCATCAGAAAACTGTAAACAAAACTTGTACATTCAATTCCAAATGGGTTAAATTTAGAGCTTGACCTTAAGGGCTATTCTACTAAATACAAGAGATAACATTTTCATATATCAGGCCTTTGAGTTTAAAATTTACTCAGGCTTCTCCTTGGTGGGGGTAGTACTTATGGAGTCATTTGAAACTTTTCCTTATTTTTCTTTTATTTTATGAAAATTATTAAAAAAAATTGTTTTAGTTTTATGATAAAATAGAAATAAATTAATAAAATAAATATATAAACAAATACATTTTTATATAAACTTTTGATTAAAATTCATGAAATTGCTAAAATATGTATATTGCCGTACTAACACTTTTGCTGTCCACTGTATGTGTATGAGGCAATAAGGGTAATCAGTAAGCAGTATGTAAACAACATGACTTATCGTCTCCTTTTACAACCTTAGTATTATAACAGTTTCAGCAAGAAATCATGTAATAATCTTGAAAGTTTTGTGGAAATATTGAAGTTTTACGTCACACAGCAGTTGATTAATAGAAATGTAAAACTTTTAGCTTTTTTTTTTTTATGTAACCTTCTTTATCTAATAATAGGCACACACACTCATATTTATTATTAGAAATCATTAAAATATTTGCAAAATATTGTATGCGAGTTTCCATATATTGAATCGAAATGAACTACATGCGTAGATTTTAAGCAGCAAACAAAAGACTGCACTAAACGATCCTCGCATATATCAGGGACAATAGAAATATATATTCGATCACAAGTTTTATGCAACTCTTTTGGTTGAACAATTAATCTCTTGAAAAAATCAGAAAGAAATTAAATTCTGAACTTCATGGATAATTAGCAGCTGCAAAGAAAAACTATTAAAACAAGAGATGCCACTCTTTATACTTCAGATAACACAGCCTTGCAAATTTGGACTGTTTTTGTGCAAATAAGATGGCTCCAGGTGTTTCCGATAGAAAGACGGTAGACGATTTTTATAAACCTCAACCGCCATATTGGATCCGCCATTTTGAATTTTTAAAATCTGAATGCAGATCTGTAATCAGCGACCCGAAAAACCCCCGAGTAACAATTTTCAAGTAAATCGACCGCCATATTGGATCCGCCATTTTGAATTTTTAAAATCTGAATGAAGATCTGTAATCAGCGACCCCAAAAATCCCTGAGTAACAATTTGCAAGTAAATCTGATTAATTTTTATAAACCTCAACCGCCATATTGGATCCGGCATTTTGAATTTTTAAAATCTGAATGAAGATCTGTTATCAGTGACCCCAAAAACCCCTGAGTAACAATTTTCAAGTAAATCTGATCTGATTTTTTCTCTTGCATCCCTTGACATAAACCCCACCCCCTACTTTAAGGGTGCATGCAAACAACTTGGCTTTCGGCTCATTTTAAAGAGCAAAGATCAATTGTCAATTTCTGACAATTGCGATGGTTCTAGCACGTCAGTGTTTAGCTGTACAATTTTTCAAAAATGGCAAAAAAAACGCTATTTTTAGGAGTATCAACCGCCTTTTTTTCTCGAAAACCTGAAGATTTTGAACCCAGTTTTTCGTGTTCAGCGTGCAAAATGCCTTCGGAAACACCTGCAGCTTTCTTATTTGTAAAACCCATGCAGGGCTGTGTAATTGTTCAATTGGCCGAATATTGTCGAAAAGTTGTTAGGGTTTGAGAATAGAGTCCCAAGCAGTGGGTCTACACTTCATACTTTTTAAAGGTTATTTTTCAATTGCACCCTTCGGAAGACCCTTTTTTGTTTGCATTCATTATTTTTATACAAATTGTTGTTGTTTTTGTCAATAAAATTTAAAACGAAATTGTTTTTATTGCTGCTTTTGCTGTTGCGATTAATATTTGAAAAGTAAAAGTGTTGAATAATTAATGAAAACATATTACATTTCAGTTAACAACCGCTTGCATTTAAACAAAAACAAATTAAAACATTAATAAGCCACACACACACACACACAGTATAAATAAAATTTAAAGTGAAACAATTTTAAGCCTCTTAAGTAAACTCAAGCAAAAAAACAAAAACAAAAGAGATCATCAAGTGGGTGATTTTGTTTTTCTGTTTTTTTTTTGCCAAAACAAAACTCAATTAAATCTTACACTTGATACTCACTATCATCACACTTAAAAAAGAAAAAAGAAATCGAATGCTTAAGAGTCTTATCTGTGTTGATATCTTTTGATGATTTGTGTAATCGGGATACCCAGTGAATTAATGCCATTGTTAAAGATCACTTTGTTAACCCTGACACTTACTATCACTTTCAGTAAAAACTCTCGGGGTAAATGACTTGCACTTAAAACTCTTTTATTAATAAAAAACAAAAATTTCCTCATTTCTTTTGTTAGTTAACAACCAAAGCAAATACAGTTATTTAATATTACATGACTTCTTAACAACAACAAAAAACAAAATGGAAGCTAAATAAAAAATACACAATATTTACTCTTGACTTTCAATTATTTTCTGATAAAGCATGAGCACGCAAAAAAACAAACACAAAAGCTGCTGTCTGTCACTTGATATACTATTTTGTACGATTTAATATTTTTTAAAAAATTAAACGAAATTTAAACAATTTTCCTTTCTCTAACAAAAAAACAAAAGAAAAGAAATGAAGAAAAAAAACCTTGAAATAAAACAAATCCTTTATGAAAAACATAAAAGCTGTCGATAGTGTTATTGCAGTTTGAAGACCATGAAACAAGTATTGGAGTATTTGAAAGAACGAAAAAAATAAATGAAAACAAGCTCAATAGCAACCTCGTTATCATTATGAAATTGAAAGTTGTATTGGCCAAGTTAGCAAAGGCCAAAAACAATGGAGAGCAAAGAAGATGCAGCTCTTACCACCAAACGTCAATATCAGTGGCTTCTTGCATTTGCCACTTAACAATGGAGATGGGTCTAGTCTGGCCTGGTTGTTGGAAAGATAAACGTTCGTTTAGATGTTGCTTGTAAAGGTTTTTGGAAATGACAAGCAAATTGTACTCCACAACAAATAATGTTTTGCGCAAAAGGAAAAGTTCAATGAATTGGTCTGGGTCATGCTGGCAAAGACAAGCAGAAAAATCTGTTTTTTGTTTTTTTCAAGTCAATTTGGAAAATGTTGTTGTTTTGAAATATCATTCGATGGCCATTACTTTTTTCCTTTGCAATGCCACACATGAAGTCATTTCCTCAAGATGGTATGTTAATTTATTTTTGAAAAATCATCTTGAATACTTGAAGCTTTTAAAAATTTTATAACCAAAGAAACATTTTACAAAGGCAATGTAAACGTAAAGCCCTTTAGACTTGGAAAACAATTTCTTTTTTTTTTTTTTGAAATAAGCCTACCAGTGAAATCATATATTAATTTGCCTTGCCATGAATAAACAAATCAAATTTATTGAAGCCAAATATTGTTTTTAATAACACAAAACACATCTTGGCGTCAATGCTGAAACCAAAATAATTGGTCAATTCACACAAGCCATTGTATCGTTGTATTCATTGTATTGTTGGAAGAACATACAACAGTGTATGATTGTTGATGATATTTTTCATATAAAAATCCGATACACTTATACACATTTTTTCCATGTGTTTTTAAAAGTTGTATTGGTTTCGGGCTATCAAATTGTGTGAATGCCACGAGATACACAATACAGCATAGCATTGAGCGTTCACAAACAAACAAACGTATTCAATACAACATACACAATACAAAGTCGTGTGAATTGCCCAAATAAGTCAAGTAATTAAGGAAACCATCATCATAGATTACTTTTATTTATTGTTCGATAGGTTTTTTAGCCAAGAAATCGATTAAAAATGAATTTGTTGAACCGTTTTCCGTTACAGGGCATTAAAACAAAATCAATGATTATTGGCCTTTTCACAATTATTTTTATTTCATTTCTTGTTGCATTATTTTTCTTTGGTTCACATGAATCAATTTGGCCACCAATATTTGCCACGGAATTGCAACAAATAAACAACAACAAAAATTTATTTTATTTTTGAAGCCTTTTTTTGTACATTTTTATTCAATTGGACCAAATCTGACTGAAAAAAAAACTTTCAATTCATTAACCATTAACAATGGTATACAGGAGGTGGTCAACATAATGCGGATATTTTAAAAGAAATTTAGAAAATTTTACGTTTTTTCATGCAAATGCAAACAACAATTTTATAAATATTTTTAATTACAGGAAACCTGAAATTGGAAAATGCTATCGTGGTAATTAAAGGGTGAGCCAAATAATTTTTTTTTTAAATGCTTTAAAAAAAACTACCGAATATTTTCTCAAATTTCTTTTTTTATTTGAAAGTACAATCCTTCCGGTTAATAATGGAAAATAATTTCATTCAAATGGCTGCCTCGGCTGGCCATGCAGTAGCCTACACCAGAAGATGCCGATTTTGGCAAAAAAAAAATCATCTTTTCAGCTGAAGCTAATTTTGATCTTGGCGGGTATGTAAACAAGCAAAACTGTCGCATTTGGGGCACAGAAAACCCGTACGCATACATTGAAAAGCCGACGCACCCAAAACGAGTCACTGTTTGGTGCGGATTTTGGTCCAGAGGCATAATTGGGACATTTTTCTTCGAAAATGAGCAAGGAGTGGCCGTTACAGTCAATGGCGATCGTTATCGGGCCATGTTGAACGTTTGTTTGTTCAGAAAAATTGAGGATATTGGAAACATTTGGTTTCAACAGGACGAAGTTACACTCAATGTTTTGCGCCCTGTTTTTGAAGATCGCATTATCAGCCGCAGAGCTGATATCGTTTTGCCACCTCGGAACTGTGATTTGACACCGTTGGACTATTATTTGTGGGGTGCCGTCAAAGATAAGTGTTACGCCGACAAGCCAGAGACAATTGACGCTTTAAAGGACAATATACGTGAAGCCATTGGTGAAATACAGCTGTACACAATCGATAAAGTGCTTAAAAATCGGACCGATCGTGTAGGCTACTGCATGGCCAGCCGAGGCAGCCATTTGAATGAAATTATTTTCCATTATTAACCGGAAGGATTGTACTTTCAAATAGAAAAAGAAATTTGAGAAAATATTCAGTAGTTTTTTTTTAAAACATTTTAAACAAAAAAAGTTATTTGTCGGACCCTTTATAAAAAGAAAACTGGTATGAGAAAAATTTTAAAAATTTTCAAATTTGTTTTTGCAATTCTGAAAGTAATTGTGTAGAAAACATTCTTTAGAAACCATTTTCCTTATTGTCAAAGTTGATTATATTCAAGCCTGGCTGAATAACGTTTAGGTTGAACATCACTTGATGTTCATATCCTCTTCAGAAATGCGGATCGCAATTAGATTTTTGGGCCATCAACATTTTTTTCATTTCGTATCCAGATTCCATTTTCAACATTACCGATATTTTTGACTAGCATTACAGCATCGTTGACATTAAAATTATCGTTATGGAATCGTAATTCACTGTTACAGTCTTAGAGCCATAAACATCACTGACATGCCTATCCAACGCGCTTACGTTTATCATTGTATTTAACAAACTAAGAATATAATTTTTTTTTTAAAATATGGATTTTCTTCTTTGTCCTTATTATATTGGCCATATCCTATAGAATTCCAAGCTGCTCTCATGTGTATGTATTGGTGAACGAAATTTTACATTGTTTTTTATTGATTTTTAAATTCAGTACGGATCGATTACTTGCAAACCAACTTTTAACGATCAATGCTTCAAATGTCCGTCAATTGGTTTTTTTTTGTTGAAAGGCTTGTGCCAATACAATTTAACGCCGTTCAACATATACTGATAATGGTTTTTCCTCATGTTTTCTTCTCTACTAAATATACATGTTGTTGTAGTTTTTGTTATAAAAATTTTGTGTTTTTTGCTTTTTTATTTCTACTTCAGCTCTACTCCAATAGGGGAGTTATTGCCACGCATTGTTAAGTTCGCGTAAAACGGAAATTATAATTTTTTTTTCATTTTTCATTTCATTTTTTCTTTTTCGTATGTACAAAATTTCATACATACATATTGTATGTATGTTTGAAGGCAATGATTTTAAATCATGGTTGAATGTGAATTTTTTTAAAATTTTTTTGTAGAATTTTTTTCATATATACGGCATTGCAATGTAATTTCATCAAGTTGGAGTTTCTTTTAACTTGGCTTTCAAACTAATTTTCTGTGCTACCAGAAATCGTGGTACCTACTCATTGTAATGTTGCGGTTTTTTTTGTTTTAAGCTGTTGACATAGTTTTTAAACAGCTGCTGTTGTTGCTGTTGTCATTACATGAGGCCTGAGTTTTTTGCTTTTCTATGCTTGGCTTAGATTTTCTTTGAAAATGTTTGTTTTTTTTCTTGTAAATTTTATTTTAATTTTTCCTGTTTGCAAATCTTATTTTGACAAGCCTGACATTAATTTATAATCAAAAATTTATATTTTATTCAGCAAATGATATGAAATATAGCGACACACCAAAGGGGGCCAAATCAATAATTTATTTTAAATTATAACAGGACATAAAGAGCAATAAAGGAAATTCAATGAAAAAAAAATTCTGTTATTTTATGGATAAACAAACGTTTTTCATAATCATGAGATTAGCTTAAGCCTTTCAAACCAATTTATAAGACACTCAACAGCTATTCTATTTCACAATTAATCTATGGCTACAACGGCGAATAGATTTAAGTGGCTTAAGCAGTAATTGATTCTCACTCCCAGATAAAGGAAATAGAAATCAAATTCTCTTCCAATGCATTCCGTTTTAGACTGTGCAAAATCAAAAGGATTTTGTACTAAAAAACTGCCACGAAAATTGGCAAAGACAAAATATTTCACAGCTCATCTGATGATTAGTAGAAATGCAGATCAGCAATAAATCGTTTTTTCGCTACTCATAAGTACTCATGAAATTTTGAATAGAAGTGAGTCAACAATATTGAAATTTAACTATGTACCCTGATTCAGTCGTACTCACTACAACGTTGATTTATAAGTACAGGTTGCAATGAGTATGAGTACAACGTTGATATCAAACTCATAACATTCGATATATGTTTGACTCATACGCCTACTCATTTAGATGCATAACTTTAGAAAAATACTTATAATACTCATAAGCACTCATCACAATTATCGCATCGCATTTACAGTCTTAGTTGTTGTTGCATTTACACGAAAAGAATAAAAAAGACAAAAACAGCGACCGAAGCAAACACCCAACCTTCTAGTGAGTATTGTAGTGTTCGTATGCGAATCATACTTATTTTGTGATTCTTGTAAATGTTGAGTAACGGAGAATCGAAATCAACAACATCATATGTATTGTTAAGTATGAGTACGCTGAGTACTTCAAACTTTGAATATGAGTAGTATGAGTATGTTATTGAAAAAAATATGAGTGCGTATACATACATACATACATGCATACATAATTGGTCACTACTACCCTTCAGTCAGGATTACGACCTAGTTTCTCACACCACTTATGTTGTGTGTGTTAATTTTATACATGAGTGGTGGGACCTACAGTTTAATGTCGACTCCGAACGACAGATTTTTGAGAAACTTTTTCATGGCAATTTTATTTACTCTCAGAGTTTTTGCCAGAAATCTGCTGAGAGGAAGTCGCCGAAGAAATACTTTTTGTATTTTGTCTTGATGTCTGACCTGGGGTTCGAACCCTGGCTTTACGTCTAATAAGCCAACACACTACCTACTAGATAACTGAATGCGTATATGTAAGTATCAGAAATTATGAGTATAATTCGAATCTACTCATCTTTTTGAATACTCATTGCTGATCTCTGATATGCATGTAACGCCAAACTCTTAATACGTAGCTATAGGGCTGAACAAGCTACATTCACCAAATAGCGAAATTCGGGGGATTTTTGGCTCTGATATTCGTTATGCGGAAACAATATTCTCCGATTTTTTGTTGTGTAAATATAAATCCACTTAATGCGCCTTTCTTTTCCAGTTAAATTATCATATTCACTATGGTGTGAATTACATATGTATAGGGTGTGCTCATGGTCAACTCAAATTTGATATCTCATGTAGAATTTCCATATAAACAGAACGTAAATGAAAATTGATTGCTTTGTATTTATTTCTAAAATTTAAATTAAGAAAACTTCCCCTATTTAATATATTTTCTTCAATCTAAAATCAATTTTCAATTTTCTTTATTACTTTCTCTTTCGATTCCATTTAAATACACATCCTTTCGTTTTCTAATGGCCACAATCAATTCTCTAAAAATAGTCTCACAATTCAATACATGACAGCCCTTGAAAAATTTCAATTTTATTTTAAATTCTGTAACTTTTCCGTTTGTAGCCTGTACTGTACTCTACTTTATATCCTTTTTATGACAATTAATATCCTTTCTATTTGAAATTTTTTTGTTGTTGGTTTTCAAGAAGAAGAAAATGTAAAACACTTACCTGGGTGCTTGATATTCTGGCTCTGGTGGTGGGACATGAACATAGACATGCTTATGTATCACTGGCGGTTGTTGTGGTGGACCATAGACAGGTGCTGGTGCACCATAACTACCACTTGGCACACTGGGTGCATAACTGCTAGACGGAGCAGAGTAGCTGCTCGATGGTGGTGCCGAATAACTGCTTGAGGGTGGTGCAGAATAACTGCTTGAGGGTGGTGCGGCATAACTATCACGTGGGGGTTCAGGACGAGCTGAAGCCATGCTAGCAGCGCACAAAACCACTAAAACCTACACGAAAAATTGAAAATTTTTTTATTGAATTATTTTTTTATAAGAATTCATTTGTTTTTTTTTCTTCAATTTAATTGCATTTTATTGCATTAAATTTCATATAAAAAAAGATAATAAAAACAATAATAAATATCACAGTATTGAGTATTGATTTAGCGGTTTATGCTGGCTGGGGTCCATAAAAGTTCAATAAACCAAAAAATTAAACACAATTTGTTCTTGCTATTTTTGTTGTTTTATTAATACTTTCATATTGTTCTTGCTGCACTTAAATATTGTATTTAATCTTTAATCTTATAATCTTTAATTTTTTTAAATTTAATTTTCTTCTAAATTTTTTTTAAATTTAAATTTTCAATGTTTTTATTATTATTTTTATTTGTTTGTCTCATTTTTATTTAAGGCAATACTCATTATTCATACACGTACCACAGAAAAAGGCTTCATTTTTAGTTTATTTGAAAAAAACTTAATTCGTTTAAAGGATTTCTATTCACTACACGGCGACTATTCCGGAAATAAAATTAAAAAATGTATTGTAAAAATTCTTTTTATTTTGTTATCTCTTGTTGTTGTTGTTGTTGCTGTTGTTGTTTGATTTGAACTGTTGTAGACTCAAAGTGTGTCTGTGTCGTTTTGAAAAACCAACGGTTTCTTTTATAGCAATAAATGGCCAAACAAATGCCGTGATAATGCCGTTTAACGGTTTTTGCTGTGTGTGTGTGTCTGTTGTTGATTACTCTGCCATATTGTTATTGTCGATTGTATTTGTTGTTTTTTGTTAAGCTAATGATAATAATGATGATGATGAGCAACTCCAAAATATCACGAACTCTCAATTTGCAAAAAACAAAAAAAAAGAAGCAGGCCCGAAACCGAATTGAATTAAAATTTTCAATCGTTCGCTTCTTCTACTTCTTCTTTTTAAACGTAATCATTTTGAAAATTGTGCGTGTAGTTGTTTACAAAAGTACTCTTATTTTCATGATTTTATTTTGGGTTGCATTCATTTCTCTTTTCGATCTCTTTTAAAGCGTTACCAGATGTTGAGTAGCTTGTTTTGTATTTAAGCCCGTTTGAAATCGGGATATGTATTTATGCCAAAAACCAAAGTTGTGTTAATTTGGACTGAAGAACGATGAAAGTTCATCCATTATTACAGCATGTGTGTTTGGTTTCGAATTGAAGTCGCCTTAGTCTAGTAGGTAGGTAATTTGTTGGCTTATTAGACGTAAAGCCGGGTTCGAGCCCCAGGCTAGACATCAAGGCAAAATACAAAAAGTATTTCTTCGGCGACTTCCTCTCAGCAGATTTCTGGCAAAAACTCTGAGAGTAAATAAAATTGCCATGAAAAAGTTTCTCATGAATAAAATTAACACACACCACATAAGTGGTGTGAGAAATAGGAGATTGTACAATGGGTCATTTCGACCTCCGCGTACTGTACTTGTTTTAATTGACAAGTAAACGTCCACTAACCTAACCTAACCTTGACGTTAAATAATCCCTAATCTTTCTCTCACTGGCAATAAATATCTTCTAAAAATTATAGACAAAGCAGGTTATATATACTTGGTTCTTCTCTAAAGCAGGATTTACGTGAGAAATATAGTTTTTCATCAATTGATTAAAGTCGATTGAGGAGCAAATCATAAATTTTTTTAACTTCAATCATTGCTTGGCCAGTATTTCTCCACTGTTTCTGCTTAAAGTACTAAAATAATGGTAATAAAAAATGCTAATAATTTTTAGATACTCGTATTAATACAGCCATTTACCGGGCCGCTAAATGGATCCTCGCTAACGGTGCTTCTTTCACCCGCATATGTGTCTTCTCCGACAGTCGGGCCGCCATAAGATCTCTGTCGGGTTTTGTGAATAACTCCAGGATCGTTGGGGAATGTCGCCGCTGTCTCGACCCTCTTTCTGAGCGCTTCAGCGCCTCGCTGGTCTGGATCCCCGGGCACAGTAATGTTAAGGGCAACTGTAGGGCCGACGAGCCCGCCAGAGCTGGTGCACTCCTTCCGGAATCGTCTTTGATTGAGTTAGGCATGTCACTTGCCTCGTTCAAGTTGGCTATTGTGCGGTAATTCTTTCGAGACGCCAACCTATCCTTGGTAAATGAGGAGTCCTGCTCCATCGCTCGACTCACCTGGCCCTTGATGGATAGTAGGCGTACGAACCAGTTGCTTGGACTTGGTAGTAACATCATCTCGACCACAATGGCCATGCTTATGGGCCATTGCGTTATGGGCAGACACGCGGAAAGGGTGCGGCTCCCATTCAACGACTTCTGCCGCGGGTGCAGATCCGCTGAGAAAGAAGAGACTGTGATCCACTTCTTCTGTCAGTGTCCGTCACTTGCTAGGTGCAGGAATAGATTATTTGGCTATCCATTTCTTGTCAACTTGACGGAGCTATCATATATTGACGTCAAGGGTAAAGCTTCGTTCATTAAACTTTCTGGCTGGTTTTCCAGTGTGGGGTAGTCGTGCTTCTGATAAGCAGCCCTTGTGCTGACCAACTTCTTCCTCCTCCCTGGTCTTGGTGGAACTTTGTCAGCACAGGGACTGCGTTCACCCGTGGCATCACAACGGGCCGCTATGCGCGCTCAAGTGAACTTTGTGACATGATCAAAGCTACTACTACGACCTAACCTAAACTAACGTATTAATACATGAAACCATATAACCACATACAGTAAGACCCCGCTTAATGCTGTTTCAGTATTATGACCATGCACCAACCAAAATCGACGCACTATATATAGCGACGGTGTATACTGTGTATCTTTTTCAACGCTCTTTTTTTAGTCTGTCCAGAATAAAGATTCCAACTGTATTTTCCGAAGTCACAATCACAATACGAACGCTGTTTTGTCTAGCGCTGGAAATTATTGGAACGTATCCCACGCGTTAAGCAGGGATCTTACTGTACATGTTTATGTCTTCTGAAGCAAACTTCAAATTGTTAAAAAATTATTCATCTTGTGATCCCTTATATATACATATATAAAGAAAGATTTTAAAAATATTTACACAAAATTTGATGAAAACTGTTGTTTACACTTTTACAAATCTATTTTGATGTTAAATAATATGAAATCTAATAAAAATATTTATAAAAAAATTTATGTTAACATTTATGAATGAATATTTTTTTATTAAATATTTTAAAATTTCTATTTTTAATATTCTTTCTTAATCATTATTGTTTATGTTTCTTTTATCATTTATTAAGAAGTACGTATGATTCATTAATTGTTTTCGAAAAAATAAAAACAGAATTATTAATTTCGTAATAAAACAGAATTTGAAGGGAAGTCTCCTAAGAAGCATCGGTGGTTCAGTGGTAGAATGCTCGCCTGCCACGCGGGCGGCCCGGGTTCGATTCCCGGCCGATGCAATTACAACTTTTTTGTGTTTGTTAATTTTTTTCAATACCTTTTGAATAATTGCGAAAGAATACTTAATAAAATAGAAAATTTTTCAAATAAAACAAAAATTAACACAAAAAAAAGTATTTAATCGCCCGAGCAGGGACTTGAACCCTGGACCCTTGGATTAAAAGTCCAATGCTCTACCGACTGAGCTACCCGGGCATATACCTATCGCTGATTAACAAACTGCTTTGTGCGCTCAACTTCGATTTTTTAATTTAAAACAAAGACAACAAAAAATATTAATTTCTAATTATCTGATGAGTAATACAAAAATACAAAGATATTTTGGGTATTTTATATACTTTAACAGTCCGGCAACTTTCGATAACAATTTTGTTACCAATTTCATAAAGCTCATCATAATCTTAAATTATCATTGACAATATGTGTTTACTCTTAAGCGACTACACACTCCATACTAGTAAGTTTAAGCAGGTAATTTATCAGAATTCTCCCTAAAAATTGTGGTTTTCATTGGTTGGAAGACGATCACTTTTGCTTTCATAACAATCATTAACGTTCGTTTGTTTTTATTTTATTTTTCTCTTATTTCTCTTACTCCCTATGAGTATGAGAGCATCTGATTTGTTTGTATATGAGTCGGAGAGTATCTGATGATGATTTTTTTTATAAAATTTTAACTTCATTATGATCATTCAAGGTAATGTTTAAAAACCATCTCCAAAATATTTTTGACTTCGTTTAGTAACACTTTACATGCCTTAACGTAGTGACGACGTTGTATTTAGTAAATGTAGTCGTTTTTATTTTTAAAAATTTTTTTTTTATAATTTTCTTGAAGATCATTTTGTGTCCGTCCATCTTTTTTGTAGAATCTTAATGCCACCTGTTGCAAGCAAATCTTTAATTGCCAATCAATGTCCGAAATTCTTCATCATGTTCATCAATAATTATTATCGTTGGTTGATTCGTTCAATTCGAACATTCGAAAAATTAACGAACGCCAATGCAATCTCAACAAATCAAATATTGCGATGACAAAAATACTTTCGATTTCTATCTTGTTGTACAATTCAATTTAAATAAACAAAAAAACAAATGCAAAATTAATTGCGTAATAAAATCTTGTCATAAATCTTGAACTCTAGAAAAAAACTCGTATATATAGTGAGTTGATATCAAACAGATGCGCATAGATATTCTGAAACCATCACTATACATCATTATATGCGGCGTAATCGCCCGACACGTATGGACAAAAGAAAGGCGTCTTTTAATAGTTCTCGAATAATATTTATTGTCCTGATTTATCATTATCCCACTATCTCAAGGTACCTTGTAATTGGGAGGTCCTAAGGAGCTGACTAGAATACTAAGGCCTAATGGCAAGCTAGCGGTTGTCATCCCATAATCACAATAGACGGATGTGGATGTATTTCCACAGGATACATCCCTATTCTGTGCCCTCTTCTCTATACTAGCTACACCCACTATTCAAATATCCGATTGAACCCAAGTAGAATGCAGTGAATCGATTACTCAATCGATTATCTCTGGAATTTAAGTTCATTAATAAATTCACGAAAAGTTACATACATACATAATTGGTCATTACAACCCTTCAGTCAGGATTACGACCTAGTTTCTCACACCACTCATGTTGTGTGTGTTAATTTTATAAATGAGAGGTGGGACCTACAGTTTAAAGTCGACTCCGAACGACAGATTTTTTGAGAAACTTTTCATGGCAATTTTATTTACTCTCAGAGTTTTTGCCAGAAATCTACTGAGAGGAAGTAGTCGAAGAAATACTTTTTGTATTTTGTTTTGATATCTGGCCTGGAGCTCAAACCATGGCTTTACATCTAATAAGCCAACACACTACCTAAAGGGTACGCCAAATAACTCTTTTTTTGAAAATACTTTAAAAAAAAAACTACCGAATATTTTCTCAAATTTCTTTTTTTATTTGAAAGTACAATAATTCCGGTTAATAATGGAAAATAATTTCATTCAAATGGCTGCCTTGGCTGGCCATGCAGTAGCCTACACCAGAAGATGCCGATTTTGGCAAAAAAAAATCATCTTTTCAGATGAAGCTCATTTTGGGCACAGAAAACCCGCACGAATACATTGAAAAGCCGACGCTTTTCACTGTTTTGTGCGGATTTTGGTCCAGAGTCATAATTGGGCCATTTTTCTTCGAAAATGAGCAAGGAGTGGCCGTTACAGTCAATGGCGATCGTTATCAGGCCATGTTGAACGAATTTCTGTTCACAAAAATTGAAGAGGAGGATATTGGCAACATTTGGTTTCAACAGGACGGCGCTACGTACCACACAGCCGAAGCTACACTCGATGTTTTGCGCCCTGTTTTTGAAGATCGCATTATCAGCCGCAGAGCTGATGTCGTTTGGCCACCTCGGAGCTGCGATTTGACACCGTTGGACTATTATTTGTGGGGTGCCGTCAAAGATAAGTGTTACGTCGACAAGCCAGAGACAATTGACGCTTTAAAGGACAATATTCGTGAAGCCATTGGTGAAATACAGCTGCACACAATCGATAATGTGCTTAAAAAATGGACCGATCATGTAGACTACTGCATGCCCAGCCGAGGCAGCCATTTGAATGAAATTATTTTCCATTATTAACCGGAAGGATTGTACTTTCAAATAAAAAAAGATTTTAAGAAAATATTCGATAGTTTGTTTAAAAGCATTTTCAAAAAAAAAGGTATTTGGCGGACCCTTTACTAGACTGCGGCGGCTTCTCACGAAAAGTTAAGACGCCCTATATTCATACAGGATTGATGGTAATATTCATATATCGCCTTCAGTTCTTTTTATATTGTTTTGGAAACAGTACCCTAACCTATGAAATATTAACTGAGATATTATAACGATCATGGTCTTGACCATCAATGCTCAGATGCCTTATTGTGATATGCGGCTGTCGATGTGTTCCATTCGAATATTAAATATTAATTTTATTTCTTTATTTGTGTTTTCATGGTATCATTTTCTGGGTATAATAATCCTATTTAGCAGAACAATAAAATAAAATTATACAATATAAATAAATTTACAGGATTAATGCCATATGAAATGCCATATGAAAGGAACCCCCTCGCTCAGAGTCATTAAATTATTTATTGGCAATTTAAAGAGCCACCACCGGTTGGTAGTTTCTCAACATTTCAATTAATTTCCAAGCTTTACCCACTGATATATTGACCAAATCATCTTTAGCACAGCATGAGCCAGTCCAGCTGTATGGGTGTGTTTGTGTAAGCGTTTTGAGGATGAGAATAAAAGACAAAATTGATGAGAAACTGACTTTCCACTGACAAATTTGATTGTTTCATTTAAAAATCAAATTAAAAACAAAAAAACAAACAAAAAAAATTTGAAAACATTTGAACAATGATTTTAAAGAAAAATTTTTAAAAGTGATCATCAGTTTGTGATTTCGTCGTCTTCATCGTTTTGCAGTTTGTGGTGGTTTGTGGTGTCTTGTGTAAAACTTTATTAACAAATCGAATGAATAAAATTTTTGATCACGTTTTTTCCACCGAAAAAGGTGTTTATTGTTGTCAATTATGAGAATAATTTGCAAAATCATGGAAATGTGTTTAATTAGACAAGAAAAATAATTTTCATGGCCACACGACTTACAGGCACAGCCACAGCAACAGTAGGCAAAAAGAGACCGCAGCACGTTTTTCGCATCAAATTTTTGCCAAATTGACCAACGAAATTGAAAATGAAAATGTTAAAAATTTCAAATGCACTCGCTTGTATAGTGTGGTGTTGTTGATGTAACTTCCGTAATTTTTTTTCTTTTTTGTATGAAATCCATTGACATTCCTAATAAAGTTTTTTTTTGTCGTTATTTTTGGCAAATAGTCCTCCAAAATGCTATGAAATTTAATAAATTATAGATTTTTGGTAATAAAAGCAAAAAATTTGTCAAGAGACTATATTGCCAATACAACGAATAACATCAAAGCGAGCATTTGAAGTCTACGAAACAAGACCAACAACTTGAATAAAAATCTTTGGACACCAACGAGTGAATGCTAAATTCCAAGACAGCTTTAGTAACGATGGCAAAACGCTAGTAATGTTGATGGACAATCAATGTGTTTTTTTATTTATTTTGATCAAAATTTTTATTTAATTTTGTTTTTTGTATTTCAAGTAATGAAATGTTGCATAAAGATCGTGTTTAACTTCATTTATGAATGGCGATTTTTTTTGGCTTTTGCTTCATTAAATAAAACATCCGTCTCATGTATTATAATTTAACACATTTAAATGGATTTTTCGGTTTTTTATTTTTTTTTTTTAATTTTAATACATTTTCCTGTCCTGTCCTGTACTGCCTTGTCTGGTCCTATCCTTTCCTGTCCTCATACCTGCTATTGCACTGGATTGCACGACATTAGTAAACAGACCAACCAACCAACCAACCAGTGTAGCCACACAACTACTCTTTGCCACATGCGTCTTTATGTCGAAAAACATATGTACTTCTCTCATGATACAATAATTGCTGTTGCAGTAGCATCTTGGCACAAATATTTTGTTTATTTCCAGTTGCATTCATCTGATTGCATACATATGTAGTAGGTATGTGGTCTGAGTGCAGTGCTGCATTGGCCAATATCTTGTTTGTTTTTTAGCCTGCAGCATATTGAAATCGGACATAACGGCGTATAAACGACAATCAGTCAAAATGCATCTTTGTCACACTTTGACTCTGTTGCTTGTGTCGCTACAAATGCAAAAAATAAACGATCAATTTTGTTGCATTATTATTATATGTACATATGTATGTGCCACTTGTTTACGCTGCAGGCAAATGAAGAAAACACGAAGAGAAGGTAACAATTGTTGCCATTGATTAAGGAATTATACCATGGGAGAATAACATAGCATTCCCCGTAATTAAAGGTACATATTAGGGTTTGAAGTCTAGTGGGTTGTATCTAGTATTTCGTATCCCAGGTCAGATATCAAAACGAAATATGAAAAAAAAATATTTCTTCGGCGACTTCATCTCAGTAGATTTCTGGCAAAAACTCTGGTGTGTCTCACACCACTTATGTTGTGTGTGTTAATTTTATACATGAGTGGTGCGACCTACAGTTTAAAGACGACTCAGAACGACAGATTTTTGAGAAACTTTTCCATGGCAATTTTATTTTACTCTCAGAGTTTTTGGCAGAAATCTGCTGAGAGGAAGTTGCCGAAGAAATATTTTTTGTGTTTTGTCTTGATGTCTGGCCCGGGGTTCAGGCAGCGATACTAATTTGAATAAAGAAAGGCCAGAGTCTTGCTCTGGAAACGTCTAAGTAAGGATGAATTTTGGATATAGTGTCCAACCGCCACATGAGAGAAGCATAGACGAAGTGATTCAATGTTGGGGATTATCATTTCAGTGGCAATGGGCTCCAGCCACTTTTACTACAAGCTGAGGCTAATAATAACAAACGTACACTGAACTCTTGTGCCATTTTCGACAAGCAATATAAAAATAGGAGGATACTCCGGCGGGACGGTTATTTAATGCGGGGATCTGCGGAAGTCGGCAAAGAGGACGACCATTGGAAGGACCAAATCGAGGAAGCCCTGCCATCGATTGGTGTGACCAACTGGCGCAAGAAGCAGAGGCGCCTAGAAAGATGTGTTGCGGCAGGACTAAATCCATTAATCTGGTTCTTAATAGCCAATTAATTGTCAATTAAGGCAAGTACAGTACCCGGAGGTCGAATTGACCCATTGTATAACGTCCTAGTTTCTCACACCCCTTATGTTGCGTGTTTTAATTTTATACATGAGTGGCGGGACCTACAGTTTAAAGTCGACTCTGAACGACAGATTTTTGAGAAACTTTTTCATGGCAATTTTATTTCACTCTCAGAGTTTTTGCCAGAAATTTGCTAAGAGAAAGTCGCCGAAGAAAATACTTTTTGTATGTATTTTGTCTTGTTGTCTGGCCTGGGGCTCGAACGCTGGCTTTTGCGTACAATAAGCCAACACACTACCTACTAGACTACGGCGACTTCTGGCTTTATAGATCTTTTGTACCAAAATAGCATTGCAATCTCCTGATTTTAATTGTCCACAAAAGAAGCCGTAAGCATTGGAACAGAAGTTGCAGATGTCACTACTTTTATAAAGATTTTGTATGTAAGACGATAAGCCTTCTAAAACAAAATCGTTTTTAAAGCATAATTTTTAAAATTTGGCAACTCTAGACATTTAGTCCGAGCATCTTTTTTGCCTTCAATAATCAATAGTAATGGAGCAACAAGAGCACCGTTGTTGTCATCACTACATTTCCTTGTTGCACACTGGGAAACTGGGAAATGAAAACCTCCACAAATAGAAATAAAAACGAAGAGCAAAAAAAATTATGATTCCAAGATTGTTTATTTTTATACTCAATTCCATGCGTAAGGACTTTATTTGCACAACAAACCAAAAAAAACGCAACACAGTAAGAAATCTCAGGAGCTATTGGAGCTTGTTCACAATGCTTTGCCAACTCGGTTATGTGTTCGATTCCGAGAAAGAAAATCAAAACAAATATGTACGAGAGCATCCAATTAGTTTTGTAGATTTGTATCAGTAGATCAATCGTTTGCCATGTGACAAGTGTCTCACGCAACTTGAACGATTTTTATTTTATTTTCTGGCAATTGCAACTGCATTTGCAATTGTTTTTGAAGTGAATAGATATGATGGCGTTTCATGGACTCTTCGTTTACTTCCTGATATTACGCATGCGCGTATTGTGTACACTGGTGTTGAGCTGGTCCGTTTTTATGACTTACTTTTACATTTCTACAGCGTGTTTATAGTTTCTTTCTTCTTTTTTTAATTCACTAAATAAGGATTTTTGGAGCTGAAATTTGTGTGTTTTGTGACCGTGTGACTGACTTACCATACATTGAGTTTAAATTGTAGATTGTTAGTGGGAGATTTATATTGAAAAAAAGAGAAAACAATTTTAAAAGGCTTGAAGACAATACAAGAAAAATTTTGTTTCCTAAAGTCTTATAAGCTTATAAAGGGTCCGACAAATAACTTTTTTTTTGAAAATGCTTTAAAAAGAAAAACTACTGAATATTTTCTCAAATTTCTTTTTTTATTTGAAAGTATAATCCTTCCGGTTAATAATGGAAAATAATTTCATTCAAATGGCTGCCGCGGCTGGCCATGCAGTAGCCTACACAATCGGTCCAGTTTTTAAGCATATTATCGATTGTGTGCAGCTGTATTTCACCAATGGCTTCACGTATATTGTCCTTTAAATCGCCAATTGTCTGTGGCTTGTCGGCGTAACACTTATCTTTGACGGCACCCCACAAATAATAGTCCAACGGTGTCAAATCGTAGCTCCGAGGTGGCCAAACGATATCATCTCTGCGGCTAATAATGCGATCTTCAAAAACAGGGCGCAAAGCATCGAGTGTAGCTTCGGCTGTGTGGCACGTAGCGCCGGCCTGTTGAAACCAAATGTTGCCAATATTCTCCTCTTCAATTCATGGCCCGATAACGATCGCCATTGACTGTAACGGCCACTCCTTGCTCATTTTCGAAGAAAAATGGCCCAATTATGCCTCTGGACCAAAATCCCTACCAAACAGTGACTCGTTTTGGATGCGTCGGCTTTTCAATGTATGCGTGCGGGTTTTCTGTGCCACAAATGCGACAATTTTGCTTGTTTACATAGCCGCCAAGATCAAAATGAGCTTCATCTGAAAAGATGATTTTTTTTTTGCCAAAATCGGTATCTGCTGTAGGTCGATCGCAGGCCCACTGAGCGAAGCGAAAACGCACTGAATGGTCCATATTCGTTCAACGGAAGGATAAAACTAATTATCTGTCAAATCAGACATGAGCTAAGTGTTACCATTCACGAAATAAGCACTTGTTGAAAAAGAAAACGTTAGATGGCGGACCCGATATATGTACACATAACATAACTTACATGCCAGGGACTGTTTAATCAGACTCAACTATAATTTTGCTTTAAAACTTCTTAAATTAGTTCATCTTTAATAAGCAAAATTAACGCAATGCATATGATATGAATATGCAATATGAAATGAATTTTAAAACCATAAGACTGTATTCCCTTAAGTCAATAAGTTTTTAAAGGAACATTATGCTATTGGATTATGTAACTTGTTTTCAACCAAAACTACTCTTGTTACGTAAAGATGCCTTTAATGTACATTCGCTTCCTTTTGTGACCCAATTCTTTAAAGGGAATTTTAAACTCCTGTAAGCTGACACCTGTTACCAGAACATTAATGCGTGCGATTCTTTGCAACAGGGGACTCTGGGTTTTTTTAACTTCATTTCGGTCTTTTAACATCGACATGATGAACAGAAAAGAAGATGTAATAAAAAGCACTCTTAACAAAGTTATGCAATACAGAGCAACTTTAAGCATAATATTTTTCTCAAGATGCAATATAATGCCATAAAACGCAACAACATTTGTGAAGCCACTTTTGCTAGACAGACAGACAGACGAACAGACAGCCATGTATTCAAAATACAAATAAATACAATAACAATAACATACAATGTTGTCGTCATCATCATCTTCATCATCATTAACATCAGTTCAACAAGAGGAGCTGGGCTGCTAAAGAGCCAAATGAAATCGAAATCGAAAGAAGTTGAATAAGAAGAAAATCCAAATTTAACTAAACCAAGTCATTTGCAATTAAGGCACAACAACACAACACTAGCAACAATAACAATATACCACTCATGTACATATTTTGTTGCTGCTTGAGTCGAGTCGAGTATGCGGTATGTGGTAAGAAAACCCACAAGAAATCATTAAAGATCCACTTGCATCCATTTACTACCATCACTCGTGCAACCACTCTACACTGCACAACACTACACTACTACTCATATCGTTAAAGTGCATCTCATGCAAACGAAATTTTGCTGAAGTTGATGAACATCATTATGATCTCAATAAACTTCATTAAGGTGCATATTATACACACACACAGACATAAACATAAACATTTACAACCATTTGGTCATTTGATTATATGAATTACTCGAAATAGTTTCAGTACCAGTGTGGACGTACGTTTTATTTGGTTGCAGCTTTAGGCAATCACTTTGAAAGCATAAAAACAGAAACTAAAAGGAATGCATTCTTAATAACTCTTATGTGAATATCTCACTATCTCTCTCCAGCATTTATTGGTATAAATCATAGCGTTTGCTTCACTCTTTCTACTTGAGCAGATTTTAAACGCAGCACCATCTTCTCTAACATTGAACAGTCATTTTTTTTTATAATTTGGCCATTACAACCCTTCAGTCAGGATCACGGCCTAGCTCCTCACACCACTCATGTTGTGTGTGTTAATTTTATGCATGAGTGGTGGGACCTACAGTTTAACGTCGACTCCGAACGACAGATTTTTGAGAAACTTTTCATGGCAATTTTTATTTCGCTCTCAGAGTTTTTGCCAGAAATCTGCTGAGAGGAAGTCGCCGAAGAAATACTTTTTGTATTTTATTTTGATGTTTGGCCTGGGGCTCAAACCCTGGCTTTTCGCCTAATAAGCCAACACACTACCTACTAGACCACGGCAACTTCAGACAATATGTAAACTTTATCGTCATGGCCACTGCATTCTGAAGTATTGCGTGTGTTTGATCTTCAGTGCAGGGCGAATTGGCAATGATTTCCGCATCCGATCCAACAGTGAGCTGTATGAGCCCCTCAACGACATAGACGTTGTGCAGCATATTAATATCCAGCGGCTGTGCTGGCTCGGCCATGTCGTTCGAATGGAGGAGGATGCTCTAGCAATACGTGTATTTGATGCGGGGATTTGCGGAAGTCGGCGAAGAGGACAACCTTGTATCCGTTGGAAAGACCAAATCGAGGAAGCCCTGTCATCGATTGATGCGACCAACAGGCCTAGTCGCGCATGAAGCAGAGGCGCCTGGAAGGATGTGTTGCGGCAGGCCGAAATCCGTTAATCGGGTTGTTAATGGCCAATTAAGTAAATAAGTAAAGTTATATTTATAGAGATCTCGAAAAGGCGAATCCACGAACATTTGCCTTCAAGAACATTCATCAGACTGTTTACATTGCAATATAAAAGGCAAGACGAAGCAGGCAACGGAGTTAGTAAAAGTTCAGTTAGTCTCGTGAGAAGACGTGGAGTGTTTGAATAGAGTAAACGTGGTTTGAAGTTCTCCTTTACAAAGATCTGTCGAACAATTGCCTAGGAATTGTTATTGTTTATGCAAATAGTGTAAAATAAGGAATAACAGACAAAGCAATTGTTGTTGTTTTCATCAAGTTGTGACCTGTGGCACACAGAATTGTAGGAACAATAAAGAATTTTAATTAATGGTTAGGTTTAGGTTAAAGGACGTGTATTTGTCAATTAAGACAAGTACAAAACCCGGAGGTCGAATTGACCCATAGTACAACGTCCTAGTTCCTTACACCACTTATGTTGTGTGTGTTAATTTTATACTTGAGTGGCAGGACCTACAGTTTAAAGTCGACTCCGAACGACAGAGAAACTTTTCATTGCAATTTTATTTTACTAACAGAGTTTTTGCCAAAATCTGCTGAGAGGAAGTCGCCGAAAAAATATTTTTTCATATCTTCGTTTTCATGTCTGACCTGGGGCTCGAACCTTGGCTTTTCGTCTAATAAGCCAACACACTACCTACTAGACCACGACGACTACAAAGAGTGTAAACTAAGGAATAACAGACAGCGCAATTGTTGTTGTTTTCATCAAGTTGTGAACAGTGGCACACGGAATTGTGCGAACAATAAAGAATTTTAATTAAAACTAAACACAAATTTATTTTTATTTTCTCATGCAATCTACGAGCTCGTACTTTAACGAAGTGATTCAATGTTGGGGATTATCATTTCAGTGGCAATGGGCTCCAGCCACTTTTACTACAAGCTGAGGCTAATAATAACAAACGTACACTGAACTCTTGTGCCATTTTCGACAAGCAATATAAAAATAGGAGGATACTCCGGCGGGACGGTTATTTAATGCGGGGATCTGCGGAAGTCGGCAAAGAGGACGACCATTGGAAGGACCAAATCGAGGAAGCCCTGCCATCGATTGGTGTGACCAACTGGCGCAAGAAGCAGAGGCGCCTAGAAAGATGTGTTGCGGCAGGACTAAATCCATTAATCTGGTTCTTAATAGCCAATTAATTGTCAATTAAGGCAAGTACAGTACCCGGAGGTCGAATTGACCCATTGTATAACGTCCTAGTTTCTCACACCCCTTATGTTGCGTGTTTTAATTTTATACATGAGTGGCGGGACCTACAGTTTAAAGTCGACTCTGAACGACAGATTTTTGAGAAACTTTTTCATGGCAATTTTATTTCACTCTCAGAGTTTTTGCCAGAAATTTGCTAAGAGAAAGTCGCCGAAGAAAATACTTTTTGTATGTATTTTGTCTTGTTGTCTGGCCTGGGGCTCGAACGCTGGCTTTTGCGTACAATAAGCCAACACACTACCTACTAGACTACGGCGACTTCTGGCTTTATAGATCTTTTGTACCAAAATAGCATTGCAATCTCCTGATTTTAATTGTCCACAAAAGAAGCCGTAAGCATTGGAACAGAAGTTGCAGATGTCACTACTTTTATAAAGATTTTGTATGTAAGACGATAAGCCTTCTAAAACAAAATCGTTTTTAAAGCATAATTTTTAAAATTTGGCAACTCTAGACATTTAGTCCGAGCATCTTTTTTGCCTTCAATAATCAATAGTAATGGAGCAACAAGAGCACCGTTGTTGTCATCACTACATTTCCTTGTTGCACACTGGGAAACTGGGAAATGAAAACCTCCACAAATAGAAATAAAAACGAAGAGCAAAAAAAATTATGATTCCAAGATTGTTTATTTTTATACTCAATTCCATGCGTAAGGACTTTATTTGCACAACAAACCAAAAAAAACGCAACACAGTAAGAAATCTCAGGAGCTATTGGAGCTTGTTCACAATGCTTTGCCAACTCGGTTATGTGTTCGATTCCGAGAAAGAAAATCAAAACAAATATGTACGAGAGCATCCAATTAGTTTTGTAGATTTGTATCAGTAGATCAATCGTTTGCCATGTGACAAGTGTCTCACGCAACTTGAACGATTTTTATTTTATTTTCTGGCAATTGCAACTGCATTTGCAATTGTTTTTGAAGTGAATAGATATGATGGCGTTTCATGGACTCTTCGTTTACTTCCTGATATTACGCATGCGCGTATTGTGTACACTGGTGTTGAGCTGGTCCGTTTTTATGACTTACTTTTACATTTCTACAGCGTGTTTATAGTTTCTTTCTTCTTTTTTTAATTCACTAAATAAGGATTTTTGGAGCTGAAATTTGTGTGTTTTGTGACCGTGTGACTGACTTACCATACATTGAGTTTAAATTGTAGATTGTTAGTGGGAGATTTATATTGAAAAAAAGAGAAAACAATTTTAAAAGGCTTGAAGACAATACAAGAAAAATTTTGTTTCCTAAAGTCTTATAAGCTTATAAAGGGTCCGACAAATAACTTTTTTTTTGAAAATGCTTTAAAAAGAAAAACTACTGAATATTTTCTCAAATTTCTTTTTTTATTTGAAAGTATAATCCTTCCGGTTAATAATGGAAAATAATTTCATTCAAATGGCTGCCGCGGCTGGCCATGCAGTAGCCTACACAATCGGTCCAGTTTTTAAGCATATTATCGATTGTGTGCAGCTGTATTTCACCAATGGCTTCACGTATATTGTCCTTTAAATCGCCAATTGTCTGTGGCTTGTCGGCGTAACACTTATCTTTGACGGCACCCCACAAATAATAGTCCAACGGTGTCAAATCGTAGCTCCGAGGTGGCCAAACGATATCATCTCTGCGGCTAATAATGCGATCTTCAAAAACAGGGCGCAAAGCATCGAGTGTAGCTTCGGCTGTGTGGCACGTAGCGCCGGCCTGTTGAAACCAAATGTTGCCAATATTCTCCTCTTCAATTCATGGCCCGATAACGATCGCCATTGACTGTAACGGCCACTCCTTGCTCATTTTCGAAGAAAAATGGCCCAATTATGCCTCTGGACCAAAATCCCTACCAAACAGTGACTCGTTTTGGATGCGTCGGCTTTTCAATGTATGCGTGCGGGTTTTCTGTGCCACAAATGCGACAATTTTGCTTGTTTACATAGCCGCCAAGATCAAAATGAGCTTCATCTGAAAAGATGATTTTTTTTTTGCCAAAATCGGTATCTGCTGTAGGTCGATCGCAGGCCCACTGAGCGAAGCGAAAACGCACTGAATGGTCCATATTCGTTCAACGGAAGGATAAAACTAATTATCTGTCAAATCAGACATGAGCTAAGTGTTACCATTCACGAAATAAGCACTTGTTGAAAAAGAAAACGTTAGATGGCGGACCCGATATATGTACACATAACATAACTTACATGCCAGGGACTGTTTAATCAGACTCAACTATAATTTTGCTTTAAAACTTCTTAAATTAGTTCATCTTTAATAAGCAAAATTAACGCAATGCATATGATATGAATATGCAATATGAAATGAATTTTAAAACCATAAGACTGTATTCCCTTAAGTCAATAAGTTTTTAAAGGAACATTATGCTATTGGATTATGTAACTTGTTTTCAACCAAAACTACTCTTGTTACGTAAAGATGCCTTTAATGTACATTCGCTTCCTTTTGTGACCCAATTCTTTAAAGGGAATTTTAAACTCCTGTAAGCTGACACCTGTTACCAGAACATTAATGCGTGCGATTCTTTGCAACAGGGGACTCTGGGTTTTTTTAACTTCATTTCGGTCTTTTAACATCGACATGATGAACAGAAAAGAAGATGTAATAAAAAGCACTCTTAACAAAGTTATGCAATACAGAGCAACTTTAAGTATAATATTTTTCTCAAGATGCAATATAATGCCATAAAACGCAACAACATTTGTGAAGCCACTTTTGCTAGACAGACAGACAGACGAACAGACAGCCATGTATTCAAAATACAAATAAATACAATAACAATAACATACAATGTTGTCGTCATCATCATCTTCATCATCATTAACATCAGTTCAACAAGAGGAGCTGGGCTGCTAAAGAGCCAAATGAAATCGAAATCGAAAGAAGTTGAATAAGAAGAAAATCCAAATTTAACTAAACCAAGTCATTTGCAATTAAGGCACAACAACACAACACTAGCAACAATAACAATATACCACTCATGTACATATTTTGTTGCTGCTTGAGTCGAGTCGAGTATGCGGTATGTGGTAAGAAAACCCACAAGAAATCATTAAAGATCCACTTGCATCCATTTACTACCATCACTCGTGCAACCACTCTACACTGCACAACACTACACTACTACTCATATCGTTAAAGTGCATCTCATGCAAACGAAATTTTGCTGAAGTTGATGAACATCATTATGATCTCAATAAACTTCATTAAGGTGCATATTATACACACACACAGACATAAACATAAACATTTACAACCATTTGGTCATTTGATTATATGAATTACTCGAAATAGTTTCAGTACCAGTGTGGACGTACGTTTTATTTGGTTGCAGCTTTAGGCAATCACTTTGAAAGCATAAAAACAGAAACTAAAAGGAATGCATTCTTAATAACTCTTATGTGAATATCTCACTATCTCTCTCCAGCATTTATTGGTATAAATCATAGCGTTTGCTTCACTCTTTCTACTTGAGCAGATTTTAAACGCAGCACCATCTTCTCTAACATTGAACAGTCATTTTTTTTTATAATTTGGCCATTACAACCCTTCAGTCAGGATCACGGCCTAGCTCCTCACACCACTCATGTTGTGTGTGTTAATTTTATGCATGAGTGGTGGGACCTACAGTTTAACGTCGACTCCGAACGACAGATTTTTGAGAAACTTTTCATGGCAATTTTTATTTCGCTCTCAGAGTTTTTGCCAGAAATCTGCTGAGAGGAAGTCGCCGAAGAAATACTTTTTGTATTTTATTTTGATGTTTGGCCTGGGGCTCAAACCCTGGCTTTTCGCCTAATAAGCCAACACACTACCTACTAGACCACGGCAACTTCAGACAATATGTAAACTTTATCGTCATGGCCACTGCATTCTGAAGTATTGCGTGTGTTTGATCTTCAGTGCAGGGCGAATTGGCAATGATTTCCGCATCCGATCCAACAGTGAGCTGTATGAGCCCCTCAACGACATAGACGTTGTGCAGCATATTAATATCCAGCGGCTGTGCTGGCTCGGCCATGTCGTTCGAATGGAGGAGGATGCTCTAGCAATACGTGTATTTGATGCGGGGATTTGCGGAAGTCGGCGAAGAGGACAACCTTGTATCCGTTGGAAAGACCAAATCGAGGAAGCCCTGTCATCGATTGATGCGACCAACAGGCCTAGTCGCGCATGAAGCAGAGGCGCCTGGAAGGATGTGTTGCGGCAGGCCGAAATCCGTTAATCGGGTTGTTAATGGCCAATTAAGTAAATAAGTAAAGTTATATTTATAGAGATCTCGAAAAGGCGAATCCACGAACATTTGCCTTCAAGAACATTCATCAGACTGTTTACATTGCAATATAAAAGGCAAGACGAAGCAGGCAACGGAGTTAGTAAAAGTTCAGTTAGTCTCGTGAGAAGACGTGGAGTGTTTGAATAGAGTAAACGTGGTTTGAAGTTCTCCTTTACAAAGATCTGTCGAACAATTGCCTAGGAATTGTTATTGTTTATGCAAATAGTGTAAAATAAGGAATAACAGACAAAGCAATTGTTGTTGTTTTCATCAAGTTGTGACCTGTGGCACACAGAATTGTAGGAACAATAAAGAATTTTAATTAATGGTTAGGTTTAGGTTAAAGGACGTGTATTTGTCAATTAAGACAAGTACAAAACCCGGAGGTCGAATTGACCCATAGTACAACGTCCTAGTTCCTTACACCACTTATGTTGTGTGTGTTAATTTTATACTTGAGTGGCAGGACCTACAGTTTAAAGTCGACTCCGAACGACAGAGAAACTTTTCATTGCAATTTTATTTTACTAACAGAGTTTTTGCCAAAATCTGCTGAGAGGAAGTCGCCGAAAAAATATTTTTTCATATCTTCGTTTTCATGTCTGACCTGGGGCTCGAACCTTGGCTTTTCGTCTAATAAGCCAACACACTACCTACTAGACCACGACGACTACAAAGAGTGTAAACTAAGGAATAACAGACAGCGCAATTGTTGTTGTTTTCATCAAGTTGTGAACAGTGGCACACGGAATTGTGCGAACAATAAAGAATTTTAATTAAAACTAAACACAAATTTATTTTTATTTTCTCATGCAATCTACGAGCTCGTACTTTAACGTTTTTAAAAGATAAAAACGTAACAATTTGTATTTGTTTAACTTGTGTTTTTTATATAACATCAGTACAACAATTTCATTACTATACAGTTCTGTCTGTTCATCCCTCTTAATGTGTCTCAATGTAATTGCATGTCTGTACTTAAATTTACGTTTCATTTTTCAGTTTTTTTGTTTTATTTCCATTTATGGAAATTTAAAACTGTTCCAGATTTTCAATGTCTTTTTTATGTTGCAACCCAATAAACGGAGCAAAATTAACCACAAACATTACAACTTGAGAGGCAAGAAACCGTTTGCCAAGAGTGGACTTGAAAATCTCACTGTTAATGATGCACTTTTTTTTCTGTCGTACTTTTTTAAACTTAGACTTGGTATGAATTTATTATTACGATCGTTACTACGATCATTGAATTCGATCAACTGCGTAACTGAATTCCAATTATTATCTTGCTTGCGCTCTCTTCTTACCAATAATTTCTGTGATCAATAAATGGCAGACAATTTAAAGTGTTATGTGAACATCATGACTTGCTACTGTTTGCGGTAAACAACCGACTTTGAAAGAGTAAATTCTTTCAAATAAAAAAATGGCAGACTATCTTTACTAGAATCAAGCAAAGACTTAATTATTTTAATTCTCAGCAGAATTATAACGTTTAAAAATCATCAATTCGTTTAATTTATCTTTTTATTTTTTAATTCGTAATTAAATTAAAATTTATTAATTTTTTTCATATCGTTCCTTTTTTTTTTTTTTGTCATAATATGGTTAAGAAATTTATGTCATTTCATTAACCAGCTCCTTTGTAGAGCAGCGTACAATAATTTTATGATGAAATTTATGAATCTTTTTCAATTCAATCAGGCAATAAAATTCAAATCAAATGAGGCATCTTTGAAAACGTTACACAATTTTTAAGTGGAATCGAAGCTGAGCTGTAAGACAAGGGAAAGGGGAAATTAATTAAATTTCAATAGCTTGAGGTACGAATTATTATTTTATATTTGAAATGATTACTTTACTTTATTTTCCCATGACAACACTCAAAACTTTTAGGATTTTTCCATATTTGACTTGACTTTCTACATAAACACGAATATTTCCTGAAGAATTTTATTAAGAGAGTATACAACATAAATGACATAACAATGATGCTGAAGTATACATACATACATATGTATGTAGTACTATCCTGTTGCCAAAGAAAACAAAACAAAATGGCAGGGTTTTGTTAATTGATTTGCTACACGTATCGATTTTACCAGAATTATGGCCTTTTAAACGACACCGTGACTATGAGACAGCCTACCAACGATGATAACGATCTGATCTGATGTTATCAGGGTGAACAAAAGGCTTCAACATCATCGTTGTCATCTTTGTTGGTGTTGCGTTGCCATTGTTGTTAACAACATAATTAAGTTTCGTTAACCAGCGTTGACAAAGGCACTTTTTAAGTGATTTTCTCAATTTTTTTAAGCCATTATGCGTAAGAGGGTATCATTTACTGTCGTGTTGTATTAAAGATTTTCGTACAAAGATTTTACAATAATAATGGCATGTTTATGTTGGGCCTTATTTAATGTACAAAGTGGAACAAGATTTAATGACGAATCTTTTTCAAATATTTTTTTATGATTTTACAACTGCAGTGATTTAGAGATTTAGAATAGAAATTAATATCGAAAAACACATTTTGTACTCTTTATAACCAACTTAACACAGTTGGGCTGACTTTCAAAATGTATCAATACAAAGTTTCTATGCAGTTCTACTACTGTATATAAACTATGTAGGTATGCAAAGTAATCAAACAATGCATCAACTATAAATCCGATGCTTGATTGCTTTTTGACTCCGTTATAAATACACATTGACGACGTTTTGAAATGGAATACATTGTATATAAGTATTTTGTACAGTGGCTTTATGGAACAGTCAGCCTTGGTTACATACCAGAGGTCAGCAATGAATCGTTTTTTCGCTACTCATAAGCACTCATGAAATTTTGAATACAAGTGAGTGAACAATATTAAAATTTAACTATGTACTCCGATTCATTCATACTCACTACAACGTTGATTTATAAATCCAGGTTGCAATGACTTTGAGTACAACGTTGACATCAAACTCATACCCTTCGAAATATGTTTGATTCATAAGCCTACTCCTTTAGATTCATAACTTTAGAAAAATACTTATAAATGATTCGAAGTCGAGTCTTCGAGTGACTCTAATCATTTATTAAAATTTACAGTCCTAGTTGTTGCATTTGGCAAAAAAGGAAAAAGACACATAAGCAAAAAAGGAGAGAGCAGCAAGCAGAGCAAACACACAACCTTCTAGTAAGTATTTTATTGTTCGTACGCGAATCATACTTATTTTGTGATTCTGGTATATGTTGAGTTATGAAGAGTCGTAATCAACAACATCATACGTGTTATTAAGTATGAATATGATGAGTACTTCAATCTTTGAATATGAGTAGAGGTTCCATGATATTAAAACAAGTATGAATGCGTATAAGTATCAGAAATTATGAGTATGATTCGATTCTACTCATCTTTTTGAATCTCATTGCTGATCTCTGTTACACACAATAGCATGCAATATAACACAATACAATACATATTTAATATGAAATATTTTTCATACATACATAATTGGTCATTACAATCCTTCAGTCAGGATTATGGATCCTGTTTACAGTTTAAAGTCGACTCCGAACGACAGATTTTTGAGAAACTTTTTCATGGCAATTTTATTTACTCTCAGAGTTTTTGCCAGAAATCTGCTGAGAGCAAGTCACCGAAGAAATATTTTTTTTCATATTTTCGTTTTGATGTCTGACCTGATGTTTGGCCACGGTTCAAATAAGCCAACACACTAATAAGCCAACACACTACCTATTAGACTACGGCGACTTCATAAAATGAAATACACTGAGCGCCAAAAGTGAGATAGCAAGAAAAGTAAATGAGAATAGTCGAATAAATTTCCAAAAATAAAAACGTTTCTTTATTACTTATAAAATGTTAAAACAAAAACAACAATTCATGATAAAGGAAATTTTTTTATACTTAAGAACAAAACTGTTTTATAATTAAGAACAATTTTTCAGCCTCCAACAAATAATGAAAACTTTTCCTATTTACAACAATAGGAACATCTGACGCCAGTTTTTTTTTCTTTGCTGTTTCTTTTTCCTTTTTTCTTGAAATTGTGCCGAAAGTTTCATTAGGCGAGAAATATATTTTTATTGCTTAAGTTTCTTCAAATAAACAAACAAACAAAAATTCTTCTTCCATGATTTAATCATAGGCTGCCTTCCAAAATGTTAGTTGCTTTGTGTTCGAACAAAGTATCGTGTTTCATAATGCCGCTGTACAAAATATATACAATGTATTCTATTTCAAAATGTCGTCAATGTATATTTTTAACGCAGTCAAAAAGCAATCAAGCATCGGATTTATAGTTGATGCATTGTTTGGTTACTTGGCATATCTACATAGTTTATATACCGTGGTAGAACTGTATACAAACTTTGTATTGATACATTTGGGAAGGCAGCCATACTGTAGGAGACTTTATAGGAGAAGGATAACAGAAACTACGATGCAAATTTAAATTCAAAAGCCATTAATAGTAGTAGACTTCTTTAATAGTTTCTGAGGGAACCTATATTTTTTTTTGAAAGCAAAAATATAAAATTTTATTTCCTTGCAGATATCAGCAATGAGTGCAAGAAAGTGGCTTCATATTCAAACTGTTCGCCAGAAACAAAATATCCTTGCTTTAAACCAGAGTTGTGTTATACGATCTTTAGGAGATGCTTTTTAAATTTCTGTTTCTAATATAGGAGTGATATTGTACAACACTTCATTAAGGGTTCGATGTGATGTGTACAATATTCAAAAAACTATCATAAATTATGACAAGCCTATCAGATAGAGTTGAGAGTTGAAAATGTGTGGGAATAAATGTTTAAATTCGATAAATTTTATAACAACAAAAATTATTTGATATGATAAAAAAAATATCATGGATTTCAGTGTGACCATATGAAATTAAAATGCGGATGTAAAAAAAACAAAAAAAATCGAAAAAATCAAGACAATTTTTATAATAATTATGAAATTCACACAAAATACATACATACATTGTGTGTTATTGAGTTGAAAGCCAAAATCAAAAACATATTGGATTACATAAAACATGGTCAATAGAAGGCTGGTCGGCTAGCTGTCATAGAAGAGAAACTGAAACCGAATGGCAACAATAGAAAAGTATTAAAAATATTTTTTTACCAGCTTAAGTAGGTTGTTAAGATCAACAGAAATTCAAAAGAAACAAAACAAAAATAATGAAATTATAATGAAAGAAACACAAAGATTTAGGGTGGAATACCGCAGATTATTAATTTCAAGTGCTCAAGTGTTATGGTATTTAAATAAATATCTCTGATACAAATTTCTAGATTTTTATTAACATGGCTTACATACACTTATGATGATATATTTTGATTGAAGCTTATAAAACAACAACGACAACAAAATATGAGATAATCACCTCCCTCTTTTGTTTTATGGCCCAAGCTTGAGTGAACCATAATGTTATGCTATTGTATGTTATGATTGAGGTTTTTATTGTATTTTTTTTCATTCCAATTTTAATTGTAATCATAATGGCTTCATAAGATTTTAAGGTAAAATATTTATGCAAAACTACCTTGTACTCGTACTTTTACTGTGTGTGGCTAAATAAGATCTTAGTCAGCACAGCAGTTCAAATATTTGAAGATTTATCATTCCACTTTTGTGGTTGAAGTATTTAATTGCTTTTGCTCTCCTCTTTCTTCTGTTGGTTGGGGCTGGCTCTCTCTTTTGTTTAGTTTACTTTAAAATGAAGTGATTTTAAATTCCATATTCCAACAAAAATAATAATTTCTAGGGGCTTCAGATATGCAATTAACATTGCCAGCCACTACAAAATAATATTTCCATGCACAACATTATATATTTACAGACGGACATGTTTACTTTCCATGTTTCATCGAGACGAGATATTTCATACAAAGTATTTGTAACACCCAAAATGAAGAAGAGAAAATAAATTGAAATAAAAAAAAAACTAAACAAATACAACAACAACAATGTTGTTGTTTTTTTTTCTTTATTAAAACAAGTGTTTCCGACTTTTCATTTAATAATTGAAATGAAAAAAAAATATGCTGAAAACATATGGAAAAAATTGAAAGTAACAATGAAATTAAAAAATGATGATCGTAATGATGAGCAAAAATATACAAACAGCACCAACAAAGAAGCGAAAGAAGTTTAAAAAGTCGCATTGTGTTGTCGTTTTAGGCCAAATGTTAGTTTTTTCAGCTTCAAATTTGCATTTGACTTTAAATAGGAAGACAATTGGCAGTTGTAGTGCTTTTGAGTAGACTGCTAAACAGGCTCATTTTATTCATATTTGAATATGTTAAATAAATACAAAAACAACAAAAAAAAAAAACAAATATAATTTAGAAAGGTTTTACGTTTTTATAATTACACTATACAACAAAATTAAAAAAGTGAGTTTTGTTGAGTAGAACTCAAAAATATTTTTTTTTTATAAAGGGTCCGCCAAATAACTTTTTTTTGAAAATGCTTAAAAAAAAACTACTGAATATTTTCTCAAATTTCTTTTTTTATTTGAAAGTACAATCCTTCCGGTTAATAATGGAAAACAATTTCATTCAAATGGCTGCCTCAGCTGGCCATGCAGTAGCCTACACCAGAAGATGCCGATTTTGGCAAAAAAAAAATCATCTTTTCAGATGAAGCTCATTTTGATCTTGGCGGGTATGTAAACAAGCAAAATTGTCGCATTTGGGGCACGGAAAACCAGCACGCTTACATTGAAAAGCCGACGCACCCAAAACGAGTCAATGTTTGGTGCGAATTTTGGTCCAGAGGTATAATTGGGCCATTTTTCTTCGAAAATGAGCAAGGAGTGGCCGTTACAGTCAATGGCGATCGTTATCGGTACGTGTTGAACGAATTTTTGTTCACAAAAATTGAAGAGGAGGATATTGGCAACATTTGATTACAACAGGACGGCGCTACGTGCCACACAGCCGAAGCTACACTCGATATTTTGCGCCCTGTTTTCGAGATCGCATTATCAGACGCAGAGCTGATGTCGTTTGGCCACCTCGGAGCTGCGATTTGACACCGTTGGACTATTATTTGTGAGGTGCCGTCAACGATAAGTGTCTTTAAAGGACAATATTCGTGAAGCCATTGGTGAAATACAGCTGCACACAACCGCTAAAGTGCTTAAAAATTGGACCGATCGTGTCGGCTACTGCATGGCCAGCCGCGGCAGCCATTTGAATGAAATTATTTTCCATTATTAAAAGGAAGGATTTTTCTTTCAAATAAAAAAGAAATTTGAGAAAATATTCAGTAGTTTTTTTTTAAATATTTTCAAAAAAAAAGTTATTTGACGGACCCTTTATTTCTCTAATCCTCCAAACTTGTTTGAACTTAAGCTATATGACTGGTGCCATATTTCTAAGAGAACTCACTGACTCAAGTTGCTGTTAAAAGAACTCATCTGTCAGTTTGGTAACTTGCTGAACACTGAATCCTTCAGTTTAAGTTACGTTCTTCGTCATTCTGATTTATCAGGTTTCGCTCTTTACAAGTTTCGTTTGCATTCGTATTACATACATACATGCATCCATATTTGGTCATTACAACCCTTTAGTCAGGATTACGGCCTAGCTTCTCACACCGCTTATGTTGTGTGTGTTACTTTTTATACATGAGTGGCGGCACCTACAGTTTAAACGTCGACTCCGCATGACACATTTTTGAGAATCTTTTCATGACAATTTTATTTCACTCTCAGAGTTTTTGCCAGAAATCTGTTGAGAAGAAGCCGCCGAAGAAATATTTTTTCCAATTTCGTTTTGATTTCTGACCTGGGGTTTGAACCATGGCCTAATAAGCCAACACACTACCTACTAGACTACATACATACATAATTGGTCATTACAACCCTTCAGTCAGGATTACGACCTACTAGACTACGGCGTTTATTATTGTTTTATTCGATGTACGTAAATAAAATACGACGACGAATGTCCGATGTGCGAAATATACGTAATATTGCATCGCAGAAACCGTGTAAAATGCAGACGTTGTAGTCGATTTTATAACATCATCTTCTTTTCGACATATTCATTGGTTCTTCCAGAAATAAGTTCACCATGGTTATCTTAACTTCTCGGAGTTGATCAGATTAATTTTGAAATGAATTTTACTGTGAGTAGGCAACATACATACATAATTGGTCATTACAACCCTTCAGTCAGAATTACGACCTAGTTTCTCACACCACTTATGTTGTGTGTGTTAATTTTTATACATGAGTGGTGGGACCTACAGTTTAAAGTCTACTACAAATGACAGATTTTTGAGAAACTTTTCTTGGCAATTTTATTTCACTCTCAAAGTTTTTGCTAGACATCTGCTGAGAGGAAATCGACGAAGAAATATTTTTTGTACTTTGTTTTGATGTCTGGCCTGGGGCTTGAACCCTGGCCAACACTCTACCTACTAGACTACGGCAACACTACATGCTACTCTCTCTTTCATATTTCGTTCAGTTGGAGATGTCTGACCTGGGGTTTCGTATTATGAAGTCTATTTTAAGTGCACTAATTTTGACCATATCGTCTCATGGCTAATAATCATTAATGGATCGAATATATTAAAAAAAAAATTGTTGCAATTGAGTGAGTAAATAAAAACAACATAATTTTCTTTACCATATCCGTTGATATCTGTTTAATTGTGCCGTTTGATTATTTTTTTTTACCAACATCTTCTATGAAGCTCCCCGTAAAATATTGGCTCTTAAAAGTAGTTGTAGTTGTATTGCACTTAATGGCATTCGTTATTATTTATAACTTTTCAAAATTATTTTCACAAACCCAATTACTCTGAAACAGACACTCACACTTCGTCCATAAATAGTACATAGTTTTCTCACAATTTTTATACAAAAAAAGGAAAAAATAAATAAAAACGAAACATCATTCATTTACTTACTCACTCACTCACTCACTCACTCATACACTCAGCCGTTCATAAATTTGTTCAACTTTTACCACCTGAATCGTCGTATAACGTTGGCCTGGATCACTGGCTGGAACTCAGGGAGTCCAACGATGAGACTGGCAATTGTATTGTATGGCAAGGCAATGTGTGTATGTGTGTGTATGTATAGATGTGTAGATTATGGTCAGTTACTGTAACAAGTGTTTCGTCGTTAACAAAGTTTTAAGATTCACTTGCTGCTGCTACTGCCAGCCAGTTGCCTGTAAAACTTTATTTTTAGCTTGCATTGGAAAGATGAATGGACGGAGTGAACGCCTGAGTATGATTTAACATGCTTAAACGGTTAAAATGTGCAGTAATTCGAATGCAGTTGTTGCATACCCAGATTGAAGATGATTTAATTTTTTTCTCCTTTTTTTCTCTTCTTCTTTATTTTTCATGCTCTCTTCTATCTCCTCTTTTCATTTTTATGTTTTATTTGGTGTTACGTCATGTTTATTTTTGTTTTGGTGCTCTTTTTAATACATTTTTTTTCTTCATTTTTTTTTATTAAAGACAAGCCATTATTTTTGTTTTCTTTCTGTATCCACTGGATGCTACAGCAATAAATGAAATTAAACCAAACGAAACTGAACCAAAAAAAACCATTCTTTTCCATTTCTATATGACTTGCAGGGATAAATCAAGCAGTCAGCCAGCCAGCCAACCAACCAACCAATCCAAATAGGAAGAGTTGGTTTTATATGTCTTCCTTGCAAGAAGAAAAAAAGAGAGGATTTTTTTTGTTTATTTGTTTGTTGTTGTGGGTAAAAGTTTGTTTTTGTCCCAATAACCCATAATTATTTGCTACACCTTATAAGAGTTAAATAATGTTCATAATTTAATTTGTTTTATAATAAATAACATTACGTTACAATGTATACATAAATATGAGTTCGTCGTCTCCATCCACTTAATACATTGCAATAATAATGTATCGTAGGTAGGCGAAAAAATTTAATGGAAAAAAATACTTCAAAATTGTCTGGTAAACCTTAAAAGAAAATTGTAGTGAAAATATCATTTCTGGTGAAATAAAACAATTTTTAATTTTTTTTATTTTTTTTATTTCTCTGTTGTACTGTGTAATAAAAATAGTTCTACTATAACAGAAAAAATTAGTATAAAAATTGTTATTGTACAAAGTAATGGCTTCGTGGTTTTTAGGGGGCGGAGCCAAATATGAGCCAAATATTTTCATGTCCAATAGGAAAATGCATCGGAATTTTAAAGAACCATGTAGTTTGGAACTCGCCGTAGTCCAGTAGGTAGTGTGTGGGCTTATTAGACGTAAAGCCAGGGATCAAACCCCCAGACTAGACATCAAAACAAAATACAAAAAGTATTTCTTCGGCAACTTCCTCTCAGCAGATTTCTGGCAAAAACTCTGCCATGAAAAGTTTCTCAAAATGTCGGTAGTTCAAAGTCGAATTTAAACTGTAGGTCCCTTCACTTATGTATAAAATTAACACACACAACATAAGTGGTGTGAGAAACTAGGTCGTAATCCTGACTAAAGGATTGTAATGACCAATTATGTCATGTTACGTTATGTATGTAGTTTTGGCTACACTGTTATGTGACAGATGACAGTTGGACCGTCGTTAGCCAGGAATGTTTCTTTATAACGAATACAGTCATCCTGGCATACGTTCTTATTCATATCACATATGTATATAGTGGTGGCCTTATAATTAGAAACGATGTTTCTGGAACAGAGTTCTCTGGAGTGACGAATCTCGAAGTTTAATTTGTCCCAATCTGATGGAATAACGTATGTAAGACGTCCTCCAAACAAAGCCTTGAAAACGCTTTGAAACGCAGTGAAAACTGTAAAACAAATTAAAAAACATACATGTTGCTAAGTCGTTTCTAATTATAAGGCCACCACTGTATGTTCCTTCAAAGTACATTGAAATCGATTCCAAAAGCCATGTGTTGTGGGAATTCGTTTGCAACGTTTGAACAATTCGTTTGAACACATTTTCTAAAAATCTAGAATATGTTAGATTCCGTGATGAGGCGTGCCGTAGTCTAGTAAGTAGTGTGCTGGCTTGTTAGACGTAAGGCTACGGTTCAAACCCCAGGTCAAACGAAATATGAGAAAATATTTCTTCGGCGACTTCCTCTCAACAGATTTCTGGCAAAAACTCTGAGAGTAAATAAAAATTGCCATGAAAATTTTCTTAAAAATCTGTCGTTCGGAATCGACTTTAAACTGTAGGTCTTGCCACTCATGTATAAAATTAACACACACAACATGAGTGGTGTGAGAAGCTAGGCCGTAATCTTGACTGAAGAGTTGTAATGTATGATGAGGCGAGAGAAACTCAGTACATATGCTTGGAATGTGTGAGGCGCTAATGTATCGCAATAATTGGGTGTACACAAATTAATAGGCAGGAAGTTATATCTCCAGACAACTGCAGTTTACCAGGGTATCAACATTACTGAGGTAACCTATAAAGGTTGAGAGCAGTATAATAAATTATCTTGACGCTGTACCCCTACTTTCCGTGTATTTTGTGATAAATCGATATACGTTTTTTATATGTCCATCACTGTATAGCATAGAAGCTAGCTATTTCTCGATGTCCGATAGACACACATTAAGGCTGCCTTCCAAAATGTTAGTTGCTTTGTGTTTGAACAAAGTATCATGTTTCATAATGCCGCTGTACAAAATACTTATATACAATGTATTCTATTTCAACACGTCGTCAATGTGTATTTTTAACGCAGTCAAAAAGCAATCAGGCATCGGATTTATAGTTGATGCATTGTTTGGTTACTTTGCAGGTCTACATAGTTTATATACCGTGGTAGAACTGCATACAAACTTTGTATTGATACATTTTGGAAGGCAGCCAAATGTCTTTTTTTCTGAAAATGCTTTAAAAAAAACTACTGAATATTTTCTTAAATTTCCTTTTTTATTTGAAAGTACTATCCTTCCGGTTAATAATGGAAAATAATTTCATTCAAATGGCTGCCTCGGCTGGCCATGTAGTAGCCTACACCAGAAGATGCCGATTTTGGCAAAAAAAAAATCATCTCTTCAGATGAAGCTCAATTTGATCTTGGCGGGTATGTAAACAAGCAAAATTGTAGCATTTGGGGCACAGAAAACCCGCACGCATACATTGAAAAGCCGACGCACCCAAAACGAGTCACTGTTTGGTGCAGAATTTGGTCCAGAGGCATAATTGTGCCATTTTTCTTGGAAAAAATGCAAGGGATGGCCGTTACAGTCAATGGCGATCGTTATCGGGCCATGTTGAACAAATATTTGTTCACAAAAATTTAAGTGGAGGATATTGGCAACATTTGACTTCAACAGGACGGCGCTACGTGCCACACAGCCGAATCTACACTCGATGTTTTGCGCCCTGTTTTTGAAGATCGCATTATCAGCCGCAGACCTGATGTCGTTTGGCCACCTCGGAGCTGCGATTTGACACCGTTGGACTATTATTTGTGGGATGCCGTCAAAGATAAGTGTTACGCCGACAAGCCAGAGACAATTGACGCTTTAAAGGACAATATTCGTGAAGCCATTGGTGAAATACAGCTGCACACAATAGATAATGTGCATAAAATTGGACCGATCGCGTAGGCTACTGCATGGCCAGCCGAGGCAGCCATTTGAATGAAATTATTTTCCATTATTAACCGGAAAGATTGTACTTTCAAATAAAAAAGAAATTTGAGAAAATATTCAGTAGTTTTGTTTAAAGCATTTCAAAAAAAATTTATTTGGCGGACCCTTTATTAGCGAAAGACCATATTGACTGAGTATTTTGTTTGTGGCCAATAGCGTAATGAGGCGATTCATCACTGAATTTTATTATTTTTATAATTCGTGATTAATCATTAAATTATTAAAATAATAGCCAATATACAGCAATATCTTGTCTTAAGCAGATGCCAATTGTGAAAAAAAATTTTTTCCAATCTTCAAAGAGGCTCTCCCATCAAGATTAAATAATCTTTCGTATCATATTCTGTGATGAATAAAAACATTTTTAGGTATTTTTTATTAATTTTATTTCATTTTATTTTATACATACAAGTATTTATTTGTAAATTATTATGGAATTATTAAACTCCTGGTATTGTTTACTTATATGCAAAATTTATTACACATTTTAGTTTTGAAAGTATCGTGTATTATTTCATACACTTTGTAATAATTTTTTAAAGATCTTTTGTAGATTGTACAATATTGTATAGACGTTTTATTGATTTCATATACATATACTTATATATTCATTTACTACATAAAAATTATTGTTTTCAAGTTACAATTGTTTTTTTTTTTAATTTTTTTTCTTTTTCTTTGACATTCAATAGAGTTATGTTTGTGTTTTTCCTCCTGGCATACGAATTACAAGCAAATTGAATTATTATTTCATACATATAAATTATCAATTAAAATCATAGAGGGAACAAGGTGGGGTGGGGGAGCAGGGTGGAAGTAACATTATGTTTATTTAAGTAATTTGCCAATACACAAGAAAAGAGAATTTTTTTTTGATTTTTTCTTTTTTAACTTTTATAGGAACTTCTTTTAATTGTAAACAGCCTTTAAATAAATTATTAAATAACTTTGAAAAATTAATTAATCTTTTGCTGATTATTGACATTAACTGCAAATGCATACATAAGTATCTTTTTAAATTAAATTCAAAGTATAATAACAATAATAAGAAAACTTAAACATCTAATGCGCTAATCTGCATGCACGTTGATTTCAATTCATTTTCGGTAAAAGGTGTTGCATTTATTGTCTAATAGTAGCGGCCATTGTCGTAGATACCACGTGGAGCATTATATTTCCGTGGCACATCCATGCTATCCATATTACCACCCAATTTATTAAGCCAATTAGCACGTTGTGCGGCAACAGCAGCCGCAGCCAATGTATTACCATTAGCCTCATTGGGAGGCCGTTGTTGGACTGCGGCGGTGGCGTCCTCATTACTGGATTCCAAGATCTGAAAAAAGAGATTAAAGACAGAAGAAAACAATTAAAATCAGTACAGCCTCTCCCTCTCTAAATGTTGAAGTGTTAATCAGTTACAAATTTTCTTCAAATTAATCTGTGTATGTGGGAAATTCAAATATTTTTTCTTGTTAGCTTTTGTACAGTTATACCCTACAATACGTTAGATAGTGAATGTTATTTACCATGCCAAATGATCATTCTCATGTAAATTTAACCAGTCTTTGCACAGAAGTCGCCGTCTAGTCTAGTAGGTAGTGTGTTGGCTTATTAGACGTAAAGCCAGGGTTCGAGCCCCAGGCCAGACCTCAAAACAAAAATACAAAAAGTATTTCTTCGGTGACTTCCTCTCAGCAGATTTCTGGCAAAAACTCTGAGTAAATAAAAATTGCCAAAGAAAAGTTTCTCAAAAATCTGTCGTTCGGAGTCGACTTTAAACTGTAGGTCCCGCCACTCATGTATAAAACTAACACACACAACGTGAGAGGTGTGAGAAGCTAGGCCGTAATCCTGACTGAAATGTTGTAATGGCCAATTATGTTATGTGTAGTCTTTGCACAGAATGAAACCTCGTATTGTTAAAATCGATTCATGACTGTTAGGACATGTTCTGCAAACTCATAGTAAGACTTTCAGAATGGCTGCCTCCCAAAATGTTAGTTGCCTTGTGTTTGAACAAAGTATCGTGTTTCATAATGCCGCTGTACAAAATGTTTACAATGTATACTATTTCAAAACGTCGTCAATGTGTATTTTTAACGCAGTCAAAAAGCAATCAGGCATCGGATTATAATAGTTGAGGCATTGTTTGGTTACTTTGCATATCTACATTGTTTATATACCGTGGTAGAACTGCATACAAACTTTGTATTGATACATTTTGGAAGGCAGCCAATTTTTGCAATCCAAAAGCTTTTTTAAATAAATACTTATTAGGTATCAATAGCTTGCTTTTGCATTGCAATCAGTATCAATAAAGCCAGATAATCGCAGCTATCGCTGTAACTATCACCAACAACCCAATTAAGTACGGTTTTTCTGCAGTCAGTTTGACTGGCTATTTAAAATTTTTTTTTTTCAATTTAATTTTTACTTCAGGTTTTTCCTTTAATTTCATAATTTTTTCCACCAAACGAATGCGAAATATTTTCATTTCAAATTATTCAGTTGTATGTTAATTTGTTTGTTTCAAATCTTCTTTGTTTTTGTTGTCTGATGTTGATGAAGGGGATTTAACACAAAAAAACGAAAAAAAATGTGAATTTCATCGAGATGTTGCAATTATTTCAAGTCGCATAAATAAATCTCTATCATTAGAAATAAAATTTTAAATATTTTTCTTATGTTTCTACAGTAGTGGGTAAAAAGAAGAGAAATCTCAAAAAGCCAGTCTTTACACACATTGTGGCATAACCTTCTGTCTTTGAATTACAAATACGCGCGATGGTGATGACGACGACCACAACTTTTGTCTGTTGTTGTTCAGCTCAGTTCAGTTACAATTAAATCGGCTTAAACCACAATTTCATGTTGGCTGTATATATTGTTGTTGTTTTACTTCATACAGTTAGTAATTATGTTAATAATACAAATTATGTGTAATAGAATGAGCTAAACTTCAGGCTAAGATTGTTTTGAATACATACATATGCATGCGTTACTACTTAAGCCATATGGCTGCATATTTATTTCTAAGCCACTTACATACTCTTACTCAATTACAAGAGAAGCACAATCGCTTTGATTATATTTGGCAAAAACTTTGTGTTGAACAAGTAACCAAATGGTTAAAATTTGTCATATTCTTTGAAATTATTTTCCTAGTTAAACTTTGTTTAAAGTGCTGGACTTGGCAAGCAAGGCCTTGGAAGAAATCTACAAATAGTTCCATGTCCTGTGATGTCGCCGTAGTCTAGTAGGTAGTGTGTTGGCTTATAAGGCCACTGTTTAATCTCCAGGTCAGACATCAAAACGAAAATATGAAAAAATATTTCTTCGGCAACTTCCTCTCAACAGATTTCTTGCAAAAACTCTGAGACTGAAATAGAAATTCCCATGAAAACTTCTTCAAAAAAATCTGTAATTCGCAGTCGACTTTAAACTGTAGGTCCCGCCACTCATGTATAAAAATTAACGCACACAACATGAATGGTGTGAGAAGCTAGGTCGTAATCCTGACTGAAGGGTTGTAATGGCCAATTATGTATGTATGTCTGGCCTGTTATAACAGGCCACGAATACACTCCATTTAACTGATGACATGCATGTGAAAATAAATTACAACACTTTTGTACTGTTACAACAACAACAATACATATTATCATCTTCTAAAGGGTCCGCCAAATAACTTTTTTTGTTCAAAATGTTTTAAAAAAACTGCTGAATATTTTCTCAAATTTCTTTTTTATCTGAGAGTACAATCCTTCCGGTTAATAATGGAAAATAATTTCATTCAAATGGCTGCCTCGGCTGGCCATGCGTAGCCTACACGATCGGTTCAATTTTTAAGCACATTATCGATTGTGTGCAGCTGTATTTTACCAATGGCTTCACGAATATTGTCCTTTAAAGATTCAATTGTCTCTGGCTTGTCGGCATAACACTTATCTTTGACGGCACCCCACAAATAATAGTCCAACGGTGTCAAATCGCAGCTCCGAGGTGGCCAAACGACATTAGTTCTGCGGCTGATAATGCGATCTTAAAAAACAGGGCGCATAACATCGAGTGTAGCTTCGGCTGTGTGGCACGTAGCGCCGTCCTATTGAAACCAAATGTTGCCAATATCCTCCTCTTCAATTTTTGTGAACAAAAATTCGTTCAACATGGCCCGATAACGATCGCCATTGACAGTAACGGCCACTCCTTGCTCATTTTCGAAGAAAAATGGCCCAATTATGCCTCTGGACCAAAATTCGCACCAAACAGTGACTCGTTTTGGGTGCGTCAGCTTTTCAATGTATGTGTGCGGGTTTTCTGTGCCCCAATTGCGACAATTTTGCTTGTTTACATACCCGCCAAGATCAAAATGAGCATCATCTGAAAAGATGATTTTTTTTGCCAAAATCGGCATCCTCTGGTGTAGCCGGGGCTGCCATTTGAATGAAATTATTTTCCATTATTAACCGGAAGGATTGTACTTTCAAATAAAAAAATAAATTTGAGAAAATATTCAGTAGTTTTTTTTAAAAGCATTTTCAAAAAAAAAGTTATTTGGCGGACCCTTTATTGCTGCAGTTGTTGATTCGCTGATCATTTAAATACAAATCGTAGAGAAAACTCTTCAACATTAACTTTACTTTTGAAGCAAAATTACGGCAACGACATAGCAACAACGTCATTGTATTCATACTTGAATCGCATGCCGGGCCTAATCTCCTACCACCATTAAAAATCCACAACGCATGGCAAGTTGCAAGTTTTTCTTATTCTTCTTTTTTTTTGTTATTTCTTCGTCTATTTGTTGTCCAAATTATGTGAATTAAATTATTTAACAACATTAAACAATAAAATGCTGAAGAAAAAAACAAAATTCTCTTGACACGTTTGTTAATTTCTAGGCGTACTGCTTTGAGTAGTAAACAAACATTCAAGCATACCATCAGTCTATCAGTCAGTCAGTCAGTCATACATTCAGTTATTCAAGACATTCATCCAACCATGCCGCTGTTCATTCATTCATTCATAACTTTTCATCAAAAGAAAATTAAAAAATGTTTGTATTACGTTTTACTCGCCTTGCCATAATCACACACTAGTACGTGTAGAGTTGAAATACTTAACGTAGTTATGTTTTGCGAGTACCATTTGGAATTAAGGCAGTGGTACATACCCATTACAGTCAGTGGCTTAAAAGGAAATTTTTCTTTCAATTTATTGATTTGTGTTGTTTTAGGGAATTCGTAATTGAAGATTGAATTCTTTAGCATATCTGGCAATTGATACTACACCTTTCACTTGTGACTGAGCAGCAGCAAGTGCTTGATTTTGTAGACAAAATGCATTGGAATTATTTTTTTTTTAAACGGCCGAATTTAATTTTGTACTGCTAAACCGTTAGTTTATGGATATGGATTTTCAACAACCACATGAAATAACATTTTGTAGTGTTGATTTGAAAAGCGTTTTAGGGGTTAAAAGATTAAACAAATATTTGTTGTTGTTGTTGTTTAAACATGGAAAATATTTGAAAACGATTTCAGGCCAAAGGTAAATGTAGACTTGACACTCCATCTCAATTCTTCGAGTCACTTTGAAACTTCCTGGACAGTAATATTGTATTTGAAAAAATAGAAAATTTAACAAAAACGAAATCCTATAGTTTTCTATGCTGCTATACATTGAGATTTTCTTAAGTACCATATATTATTGAAAGTAAAGGGTGTTTTTTATAGAGGTATAGAACTTTAAGTTGGCATTACTTTTCAAGATGGCGACCGATTTAACAGCTGTCAAGTGATTTATTCTCAGTTTGGTTTGGCAATTCATCATGAATAGACTCATGCCTGAACAACGCTTGCACAAATAGTGCAATTTTATTTCGAAAATAATGGTTCTGTGCGGAAAACGTATCGCGCACTACGTCATAAGCGAATTTTGTTTAGCGATGAAGCGCATTTCTGGTTGAATGGCTACGTCAACAAACAAAACTGCCGCATTTGGAGTGAAGGTAATCCTCAAGTGTATGTGGAAACACCGTTACATCCAGAAAAACTGACTGTTTGGTGCGCTTTATGGGCTGGTGGAATCATTGGTCCGTACTTTTTCAAAAACGATGGTGGCCAGAACGTTACAGTCAATGGTGATCGGTATAGAGCCATGATTACTAACTTTTTCATTCCTGAATTGAATAACCATGATGTCCAGGAGATGTGGTTTCAACAAGACGGCGCAACATGTCACACAGCTCGTGCCACAATAGATTTATTGAAAGACACATTTGGTGACCGTCTAATTTCACGTTTTGGACCTGTGAATTGGCCTCCAAGATCTTGTGATTTAACACCGCTAGACTACTTTCTGTGGGGCTATGTAAAGTCATTGGTTTATGCGGTAAAGCCACAAACGCTTGACCATTTGGAAGACAACATTCGCCGTATTATTGCCGATATACGGCCACAAATGTTGGAAAAAGTCATCGAAAATTGGACGTCCAGATTGGACTACATCCGCGCCAGCCGTGGTGGTCATATGCCAGAAATTATATTTAAAATGTAATGCCACAAGATTATCTTTCGGATAAATAAAATTCATGTCAATCGAATAATCCATCGTTGTTTAATTGCAACTTAAAGTTCTATACCTCTATAAAAACACCCTTTATTTGTAAAGATTTAAACGAAAAAGAATTGAACATATCCCAAATTTAATCCATCAAATGTAACTAATCGAAAACTGTCAATCTGTCAAGATTTATTGAATTTAATAACGATTAAAATTATTTATTGTCCATTCAATAGAGTCATCAATTTAGAAATTTTCCATAATAACTGCCATTAAGTGCCAAAGTAATAAATTTTTCACATTTTCCAGCCTCTACACTAGATGCCCAAAACACCCAAAAAAAATTTTTAATTAAAAAAATAAACCTCTTATCTTTGCTTTATCAGCATCCCTTACAAAAAAGCCTGTTCTGTTTAAATAAATCATTTTTTCAAAGCAAAAAATTTTCATTTTCCATTTTCCATGCTCACTTTTGAAAAAATATTTAAGTTTTTATGATGATTTTTTACTTTTTCAGTAAAAAATTTTTAAAAAACAAAATACAAAATTATTCACTAATTATGGTTGTGTATGGATTACAACATACAATTTGTATGGTTTTGTTTCTCTGGCCACCATTTGACATGAATCATTAATCATTTTGATGTTCCACTGTGTAGAAAATCTGCTGCTGCTAAAACTTACTCCATATTTAATACTTACAATGAATTATTCGCAAAATACAAAACGTCAAATGAATATTTTAGAAAACCATACGAAATCGAATCAGTGAAGTGTTTTAAATTTAAATTCAAATTTTATGTTGAAAACTTAGTAATCAATTAGCGATTAGTGGTAGTGGTAGCTACCTGTTAAAAATGTTCGCATAAGTTATTAATCGTTTTAACCATTGTCTTAAAGTGGCTTATGTATGTATCTGCCGGCAAACAGTGAGTGAAAATTAAATTTAATAACCGTGGCGTATCAGTCATGCTGATGGAGATAAGAAATTACTTGTGTTGATATACGTTTTGCTTCCATTTGTTCTCAAGTTAGTAAATTTTTGGCCATAGGAACTGTTGGTTTCGCATTGCTTTGGCACTGTTAATAACCATTGGCCAATTCACACGACTTTGTATCGTGTATGTTGTATTGAATACACCTGGTTGTTTGTGAACGCTCAATGCTATGCTGTATTGTGTAAGTCGTATTCTTCTTCATAATTTTTGGCATACAATCAATTTGATAGCACGAAACCACAACACAACTTCTTAAAAACATATGAAAACATATACATATTTTTTTCATTCACACAATTTGATAGCACGAAACCAACACAACATATTAAAAACATATGGAAAAAATGTGTATAAGTGTATCGGATTTTTATATGAAAATTTTCAACAACAAGCATACACTGTTGTATAGTCGTCCAGCAATACAATGAATACAACGATACAACTGCTTGTGTGAATTGACCACATTTGTTATGAATATGATTTGCTGAAAATGTTCATCGCTACTTATGAATTGTGGTCTCCGTTGCTCTGACGTTTTGAACTCCATTTTAGAAGCCCGCTTGAAAATCCTAACAAATTGCCATGATATTACACTGCAAATCTGTAATCCAGAGCCAGCTCTAAACCGTAGATGTCTCTTACATTCATACATATATAATTGGTCTTTCAACCCTTTAGTCAGTATTATGGACCTAGTTTCTCACACCACTTATGTTGTGTGCTTTAATTTTATACATGAGCAGCGGAACATACAATTTAAAGTCGACTCCGAACGACAAATTTTTGAGAGACTTTTCATGGCAATTTTGTTTTACTCTCAGTGTTTTGGCCAGCCATCTGCTGAGAGGAAGTCGCCCAAGAAATACACACATACATACATACATAATTGGTCTTTACAACTCACCAATCAAGATTACGGCCTAGCTTCTCACACCACTCATGTTGTGTGTGTTATTTTTATACAAGAAATATTTTTCGTTATTTTTGTTTTTGATGTCTGACCGGGGGTTTGAACCGTGGCCTTACGTCTAATAAGCCCACACTCTACCTACTAGACTACGGTGACTTCAAGGTGTCTCTTATCTTGGATAAATATCGACTAAATTTTATAAAAGCAAACACAAGTCTGAAGTATCGTGACGAGTTCTTCGGTATACACTTTGAAATTGCTGCCAAAGTAGTTAGGTTACGTCGTAGTGGTAGCTTTGATCATGTCACAAAGCTCACTTGAGCGCGCATAGCGGCCCGTTCTGATACCATGGGTGAACGCAGTCCCTGTGCTGACCAAGTTCCACCAAGACCAGGGAAGAAGAAGAAGTTGGTCAGCACAAGGGCTGCTCATCAGAAGCACGACTACCCCTCGCTGGAAAACCAGCCAGAAAGTTTGATGAACGAAGCTATATCCGTGATGTCAATAGATGATAGCTCCATCAAGCTGACAAGAAACGGAGAGCCAAATAATATATTCCTGCACCTAACAAGTGACGGACACTGACAGAAAAAGTGGATCACAGTCTCTTCTTCCTCAGCGGATCTGCACCCGCGGCAGAAGTCGTTGAATGGGAGCCGCATCCTTTTCGCTGCCAAAGTAGTATTCGGTGCAATTTTAATACTCAATAACCATTGGAAAATAAACTTTAAGGATCAAATTAAATTAAATGAGTTTCAATTTCAGTTACAAATTGGCACATAATTGCAATACCAATTAAATTTTGAGTGTCAAGCTTAATTAAACCCAAAATTTCTAGAAACTTATCAATATTAATGCCAGTATTCCTACTCTACTGTACAAAGTTTTACAAGAATTCAATTCAAACTGACTATCGGCAAGCTGATCAATGGCTAAAAAAGCCAGTTAGACACGTGACCAGGAATACCGTTTCCTCTAACAATCTATTGTTTGGTATGAAGCAAATGAATATTTGCTGTTCGGAGTTGTACTTGTTTTTATTTTCAAAATTTTCTTTCCCATTTCAATCTAACAAATATTTAAGCGAGTTTAAATTGCTTGATTAAGGAAATTTTGAAATTGATCAAACTGAAAGGGCAAAAAAGTTAAATTATTCAATTACCACAACAGTTGTTATACTCGTAAGCGTTTATTTCGTTGCAAACTTTTTGGGCATTTTAAAAATTGAAGATTTGTTTCTTTCGTGACTTATGACGCCCTCAAACTATATTGTTTGTCTTAGTAACGCACTCTCTTACAAATGCAAAACGCTAAAGGAAAAGTTATAAATTGAATCCATTACAGTGTCTAAGGTCAAGTTTATGACCTGGATTTTTGCCAATTCAAACAAAAAAGAACAAAAAGGCACTTCAAGTTTGGTTCCCTTTTTAGTTCATAAAAATTTTGTAAAAGTTTTAAAGTAAATTCAAAACATAAAACTGAAGTTGAAAAAATAAACAAAAATTTTCAAAAGAAACGAAATTTAAAATCCTAATAAATATTACAGAAGCAAGTAATGAATTTGTATGTTTTTTGATCCAGAGACCAAAGAGAGCAAAAAAACTATAAAAAAAATATAAAAATTATGAATAAATTTAATTATGTTTCACATAAAATTAGACCATGAAATTCAGCTACCGAATCTCGAACTAACAAATTGTGTTGACTATGAGATCTTTGAAAAGCTTCCCAGCTTTGGTTAAAAGAAAAATCATAAAAATAAAATGAAATAAAATTATGTACTTAAGGAAAATTAATTAGACACGTTGTTAAGGTATATGTAATTAAAAAAAAATATTATTAACATGAATGTTGTTGTTGCTGTTGTTGCTGTATATTTAAATTTAAATATTATCATGGTGATTATGAACGAATATCATTAAAATTACCCGAGACCCTACTACTGCAATACAAAATGTTGTAAAAATTATTAAAAAAAAAAAGAAAAAAGAAGAAAAAACAAAATAATAGACCGAAAGCAATAGAAACATAGATAAAGATAGAGAAGCAAACAGATAAATATAATGAAATACTCTCTGGTAATAAAAACATTAAAACCCACAATACTACATATTACGCACTGGCAAATCAAGGTGTAGCAATAAAGACCACAAAAAGACCACCGCGAACATACAGCGTAATAAGCAAAATTATTACAGTCTGCTTACAATATTTTTTAATGACGACGACGATACCATAAACTCTTCACACATCTAAATGAGCTTACAAACTCGTACTAGACGTGCATGGAGGGTATGCAGATAAACAAACCCTCAAGTAATTGTAGGTTTAAACATTTTAAATAATCGTAAATTGTTTAAAGTTATCTCTGTTTTAAGCATAATCAACAATTAAAAAATCATAATTATTATTATCATGATTATTATTATTATTAAGTGCCTAAAGGAAGCCAAATTTATTTTAAATTCTCAAAATTATTTTATGTGTCTGAGGTCATTATCAGGGTCTCCCACAGTGTTGAAAAATTCAGTACTTTTGTACTTTTTTCAGTACGTTTTCATTTTAAAAATACCGCAGTACCTACGCTATGCTTTCAGTACTTTTTTTATTTTATCACATATTTTATGTCTTGCGATTTTCAACTATTAAAATGCATTAGCAATACGTTCAACGCAATGCTAAAGTAGAATTAGGCTTTAGCCTCGGTTAACCAAATGTCCATGGAACGAACGTACATCCGTTTTCAGAATACGAAAAGCAATGAAAACGCTTGCCGAACCGCAATGTAATTTCGGCAAGCATTTTCACTGCTCTTCAAACGAACATATGTTACATTACGTTCCATCGACTTTACTAAACGGGGCTTTTACGTTTTGTTACGTTCCGAATCAGCTGGTTTTTGTCCTCTGTATGTCTATTAAATATAAATACACTAGCTGTACCCTGCGCGTATTGCTGCGTCGCCAGCTAAAATAAATTTGATGGAAAGACATTACACAAATGTCGAATTAATTTTGAATCATTTTATTGATTTTGTTTCCCATTGTCCTGATGATTCAGATGAACGGGCCTGAGTAGTACGCATTCGATCAGTTTCTAATCTCACTTCTCGTTGTTCAAGTGGTTCAAGCGAACGGGTCTCAGCGGCATATACTCGAAGACTTTCCAGTCTTAATGGTCGTCTGATTCTGACGCTCGTAATGCTCTTTTCTTCCTTGCTTGAGGTGTAGGTCGACCAATTGCTTGTCATTCATTTTGAATAATTTTCATCCGTCGGAAATTAATCGCAACAACTTTGTTAAAGAATGCACAGTTTACGATTTAATTCATTTTAAGTAATATTTAGTGGCGCCATCTATCGGATATTGGTCATACCAACTTAGAAACCTTCGTCGGCTCATGTACAACAACTTTGCTAAAGATCATAACATGATTCTATAAGGTACATACAAACAAACATTCATTTTTATATATATTTAGACTATGGGAGGTGACACGCCTACTAAAGCCAATCCACGCATTTTGTTCATATATGCGTCAAAGTCCTCCATACAAAATTTAAGGACTCTAGCTGTTGCAGTTTATGAGATATGCGACATTAAATATTTATTGGGTATGTGGGCGTGGCACCTCGCCTACTTGAAATTTTAAAATAAAAAGTAGCCTATAGTTCCTTCCATACAGGAAGGTACTGTTAAAATTTCAAGAAAATCGGTACAGCCGTTTAGCCGTCTGTAGACTTCAAACAAACAAACAAACCCACAAACAAATAAACACACATTCATTTTTATATATAAGATAGTCTAGTATGTAGGTATGTGCTGGCTTACTTACTAGACGTGAGCCCACAATTCAAACCAAATGGCAGACAGCATGTCCATCAAAACAAAATATGAAAAAATATTTTTCCGGCGACTTCCTTCTGGCAAGAACTCTGAGAGTGAAATAAAATTGCCAAGATAAAGTTTCTACAAAATCTGTCGTTCGAAGTCGATTTTAAACAGTATGAAGAAGAGCAGTGAGGTCGTAATCATGATTGAAGGGTTATAATGACCAATTAAATATGTATGTATGTATCTTTTACAAAAGTACTATTTCATGCAAGAAAGTACTGTTTCAGTTATAATTCAGTACCATTTTAAAATTTAAGTTTTGCAACACTGGTCTACAAGATCAAAATTCCAATGAAACCCTCATGTGAATGGTGATGCTTACACGCCACCAAGCGGTCAAGAAATACAAAAACGAATTTCTTTCGATTTAATAGGCTTTTAAACTGGCTTCTAATCTTGTGCATTCAATACCCAAGTACTAAAGTCACTGTTATACCATGTTCAGACATGCACTTTTATTGAGTCAATATTCGGTTTATTGATTACAATATTTTAAGTGTTTAGACATAACAGTATACGCAATATTCAATATTCATTTGACAGCTGGTGAACAATAACATTGATTTTGTTTTGTTCGATGTTTTTTTTTTTTTTTATTTGTCGTTGTTGACATTTTGACTGGACGTACTTATGACAGTGCTGTATGTCAAGTTTTAATCAATATTATTAACAATTTATGAATTTATTGAGTAATAATTAATTGACATTTTATATTAAATATTGAGATCACTAATGCCGTTTATTGCGATTTACTCAATATAAGTGTATGTCTAAACATAGTATTAGTCTATGTTTATAATACAAAATGTAAAAACCGGAAAAGTGCTTAAAACCTTAAAAGTGCGTTAAAGGAAACGGATATTCTTGAGCAATTTTGATCATGCACATGTGTATGAGCTGTCCATAAATAATAAATTCGTCCTCCATAATCAAAATCTAAAAAGTCTTTAAGAAACCATCTTCAAAATAATTTAGAATGGTGACGGTATACTTTCAAAAATCAAAAAAAATCAAAAACTTACAATCACCTGGCGACTGGATCAGACACTAGAAGTGATGAAATTTTGTTTTCCATATAAATTGTCTTGTAATTAAAGCCTCAATGTTATATTCAGCGATGATTTAAACACCATTAAGTAGAGTCCAAGTATTTCTAACAAAGTTGCAACGACAGCAAATCATTTATTGCCAACAATTATTATTTATTGTCCGTATTTTTTGGTAACAAATTGACACCAACCAAAAATTATAATTCTACCAACACAACTGGCCATCATCGAGTACGTATTGAACGAGCATAGGATTTGGCAATAATCTGCTTGCCTGCCAGCCTGCCAGCCTACCAAATGGACATTCACTTGGATTTTTTTTTCGTTTATTTTTTGGCTCTTAAGAAGTAAATTTCGTCTTGAAGATTTAATTTTTTATTTATTTTTTTTTTGTGGCAAAGTAATCTTGCCACATTATATTTCTTTTTTTTTATATCAAATAATAATGAAGAAGAAGAAGAGCAGAAAAACGCACTTAACCGCAAATGGTAAAGCTTAAAAAATGAATTTTTTAAAATTCCAAATTGTATCTGGGGATCATCAATTGTGCAGCAGCATCAGCAACAGCATCAATTGCATGCATGTTGAACAAGAAAAACTGCATTTTTCTCAATGCAATGCGCTACTAAATCGTTAAACGACCAACAGAAATTATTGCAAACAAGAACAGGAGGAATGTGACGCAGAAAAACAAAAAAAATTAAAAATAAAACTCATCTGCGTGTTGCACGATGTAAATGCAGCAAGTGCATCAAAGCACAGCATCAATCACATAGTCAGGAGCACGTGTATTCACACACAATAACAACAACAACAAAACAATTTCAGATTTAAAACAATTACCGAAATTATTATTAACTAAAGAGCCCAACAGTGAAGCAATGAAAATAACAACAGAAAAAAAAACATAATGAAACTGAAAACTATTCATTGTTATGGATGGTGGTGCAGCAATTTTCCAAAATTTAGCCATTAAAATTCCCCCAAAACTGACCATATCTTTCCTCCTTTCCTTTTTATTTTTCCTCCTTTCCTTTCTTTTTTTTTTTTTTGATGCATCTGCCTCGTTTTGCATTATCGCATCTCACCTATGTTGTGTGATCATAAATATTTTGATGGGTTCGTTTAAGTGATTTTCTGAATTTATGGGCAAATAAATGGCAGACAACTTAATGCCGCCACTGTTTTACAGCAAGAAGTGTTTTTCTTAAAGAGGTGTGTCGTCTTGCTTAAATATTTATGACCCGTTTTTATGTCTTCACTTGGAAGATATTTTTGAAAGATGATGTTAAATGCTCTGGTAGCACAGTTAATTGCGAATGAATTTTAGATCTGAGAATACGGAATGAAAACGCAAGCGTAACTGACTCAAAGCTCTTTAGGTATCCCTACTTAACATAGACCAACTATTACAAAGATCACAACGTTGAGACATTCAGAACGCGATTCGTCAGTAAAATGTTGAATCCCCCTGGCTGTATGAGCTTCTAGCGTCTTGTAGTGCGGCGTCTCCATAACTTTATTGCGAGCATTGTTATACGGTTGTCAGATATGCACCTTTATTGCATATATCGCAATAAACGCCATTACATACATAATTGGTCATTACAACCCTTCAGTCAGGATTACAACCTAGTTTCTCACACCACTTATGTTGTGTTTGTTAATTTTATACATGAGTGGCGGGACCTACAGTTTAAAGTCGACTCTAAACGACACATTTTTTGAGAAATTTTTCATGGCAATATTTACTCTCAGAGTTTTTTGCCAGAAATCTACTGAGATAGGAATTCGCCGAAAAAAATACTTTTTGTATTTTGTTTTGATGTCCGGCATGGGGCTCGAACCCTGGCTTTACGTCTAATAAACCAACACACTACCTACTAGACTACGGCGACTTCTAAACGCCATTATTGAGTTCAATATTTCATATAAAGTTTCAATCAATAATTGCGCAATAAACACGCAAATTGTTATAATATTGAAATGCACCTCTGTCATAAGTGTGTTTAGTAGGCTTATTACAATTAACCGAACAAATTTTTGTTGATATTTGACAACCCAAATGTCAACAACGACAAACAAAAAATGGCAACCAAAATAAAAACAATGTTGTTGAAACAACCAGCTTTTTTGTGTACGAGCTGTCAAAATGAATATTGAATAAACTGACCTATTTATAGGTCCCAGGCCAGACATCAAAACAAAATACAAAAAGTATTTATTCAGCGACTTCCTCTCAGCAGATTTCTGGCAAAAACTCTGAGAATAAATAATAATTGCCATGAAAAGTTTCTCAAAAATCTGTCGTTCGGAGTCGACTTTAAAACTGTAGGTCCCGCCACTCATATATAAAATTAGCACACACAACATGAGTGATGTGAGGAGCTAGACCGTAATCCTGACTGAAGGGTTGTAGTGGCCAATTATGTATGTATTTATATTATGCCTGAACACTTAAAATATTGTACTCAATCAACTGAATATTGACTCAATAAAAGTTCATATCTGAACATAGTATTACACCCAAATTAAAAAACGCATACTAGGTCTCTGCCAATAAGAAACAATCCGTTTCTTGTAGCATGGGCTAGAATCAATGGTTCTACCTTCCTTTGCCAGCAGCATAAATTTTTAATTGAAGTTCGAGATGCTGTATCTTCTTCAAACGAATGTTGCAAAAAGTTGTATACATAGAGTCGCCTAAGAATCATTTGAAAATGATCAAATATATCGCAATGAATATTAGAGAACCCTAGTTTCTAGGACTGGGAAACTGAGAACATCTCGAATATATCGGGTCCGCCATCTAACGTTTTTTTTCAACTAGTGCTTATTTCGTGAATGGTAACACTTAGCTCATGTCTGATTTGACAGAAAATGAGTTTTATCCTTCCGCTGAACGCATATGGACCATCCAATGCGTTTTCGCTTCGTTAAGTGGGCCTGCGATCGACTTACAGAAGATGCCGATTATGGCAAAAAAATCATCTTTTCAGATGAAGCTCATCTTGAGCTTGGCGCATACACGCATACATTGAAAAGCCGACGCACCCAAAACGAGTCACTGTTTGGTGCCGATTTTGGTCCAGAGGCATAATTGGGCCATTTTTCTTCGAAAATGAGCAAGGAGTGGCCGTTACAGTCAATGGCGATCGTTATCGGGCCATGTTGAACGAATTTTTGTTCACAAAAATTGAAGAGGAGGATATTGGCAACATTTGGTTTCAACAGGACGGCGCTACGTGCCACAGAGCCGAAGCTACACTCGATGTTTTGCGCCCTGTTTTTAAAGATCGCATTATCAGGCGCAGAGCTGATGTCGTTTCGCCACCACGGAGCTGCGATTTGACACCGTTGGACTAGTATTTGTGGGGTGCCGTCAAAGATAAGCGTTACGCCGACAAGCCAGAGACAATTGACGCTTTAAAGGACAATATTCATGAAGCCATTGGTGAAATACAGCTGCACACAAACGATAATGTGCTTAAAAATTGGAACGATCGTGTAGGCTACTGCATGGCCAGCCAAGGCAGCCATTTGAATGAAATTATTTTCCATTATTAACCGGAAGGATTGTACTTTCAAATAAAAAAAGAAATTTAGGAAAATATTCAGTAGTTTTTTTTAAAGAATTTAAAAAAAAAATTATTTGGCGAACCCTTTAAATTCCTCTGAAACACCGCATAAAAGTCAGGTACTTTAAATTTTTAATTTTCAATCAAAAGATCTTCGAAATTCGTTTATTTGAGACGAGAAGAAATTTCCTTACTTGACACATGAAAATACAATTGAAACACCCTGTAAAAGTGTTTTGTTTCACTTGTTTCTCAGGATTTTATTTAATTCACACCCCTTAATATTATTGTGTTTGTTGTTGGTGTTGCAACATTCGACCAAAAAAAAAAAAATTTAAAGAAAAATAAAATAAAACTTACCTGCAACATTAACTCACGCAATTTATCCAAATCATCACCATGTGACCTTGTGGGCAAATAACGACATTCACAAGGCTGTTGTTGGGCCATTAAAACAACAGCCAGCAGAAGAAGCCCCCAAATACCTAAACTGAGGCCATGTGATAAAGATTTTGTTTTTGCTGCTGCTGCTGCCAGTGTTGTTGATGAGCACAAGGGAGATGCAGTTGTTAATGCTGACGATGACGATGACGATGACGATGCAGTTAAAAGGTTCATGTCGTTATTGTTGTTGTTGTCACTGCTATTAAGTTTATTGAAATGCATTTTTTACGTTTCCGGTTTAATGACTTGTTTTGTTGTTGTTGTTGGTTTTAAATGCCTTTGTTTTGTTTTTCAGTTTTTCAGTTTTTTTTTCTGTTAAAATTTCACTTTCTTTGCAAATGAATTCAGGTATTGATGGGTTTATTTGTGTCGTTTATTGTTGTTTATTTCTCTCTTTATTTATCGTATTGAGGATGCAAAATGATGGATTTTTTTATTGTGTTCCTTTCGTTGAGGTTCAGAAATAAAAGGCTCCTGGTTTCTTTTGCTGCAAATCGTGACCACAGTAAGGAAAATAGCGCTGCAAAGAGAAAATAAAGAGATTTCTGATTGGAAAAATAAAAACCCATAAATTTTTTATTATTATTTAAGGCACATTAAAATTGTTGTTTGTTTTTGTTGTTTTGTTTTTATTATTTTAAGTTTTTCTTAAATTTTTCATATTAAAAGCTGAAATAACATTTAAAATGTCGTAATAATTTTGAATTGTTGTTATGCTGGTTATTTTATTTCTTCTTTTTCTTCTTTTACTTACAAATTTAACGTTTTCTTTTGTCTTTTTTTTGTGTTTTTTATTTTTATTTTTTGGGAATTATTAACGTTTTTAATATTTTGGTAATGGTAGTATGTATGGTATGTATGATTATGGCTTTTTGTTTCACTTTTGGTGAAAAATTACAAAAAAATAACTGTGGTGACATAATTAAAAGTGGCATCAATTACATACAGTGGGTTTGCGTGCGCCACAAAGTACCGAAATTAAATCAAATGAAATTTAAAACAAAAAAGGAAAAAAGCTGAAACTGAATTACACTTGTTGTTGATACTTGCCCAGTGAAAAATAAAAGCAACTTTCATGCATTCACCACCTCAAGTAGAAAAAATGATTATATATGGACTGACACCCATAATGTTATTAAATATTGAACCGGAACTATCTGCTGTTTGAAGCTGAAGGCAATAATTTTATCAGAAAACAAAAAAAAATTACAGGAAATTAAAGTATTTTTGTTGTCATTGATTTTGGAGACAATTTTTAAGAAAAAAAAAAGTAAAAAATATTTTGTAACTGAAAAATTCTGTTCATTTTTGTATTAACGAACTGGGGAAAAATGTCTTTTTGTTTGTCTTATGGAAAGGATCTATCATAAAACAGAACAGAGTATTCACATTCGCTAGCGAATATTATTCTTCATGGTTTTATTGTTCATGTCTAGCTACTCAAGATAGTATCAAATTAATGCAACTAACAACGCTGAGTGCCTTTAGTTATCTGCTTCTTATATATAAAAATGAATGTGTGTTTATTCGTTTGTGGGTTTGTGGGTTTGTTTGAAGTCTATAGACGGCTAAACGGCTGGTCCGATTTTCTTGAAATTTTAACAGTACCTTCCTGTATGTCTGGAAGGAACTAAAGGCTACTTTTTATTTTAAAATTTCAAGTAGGCGAGGTGCCACGCCCACATACCCATATAAAAATGAATGTTTGTTTGTATGTACCTTATAGAATCGTAAACTGTGCATTTGATCATGTTATGATCTTTAGCAAAGTTGTTGCGCATGAGCCGGGGAAGGTTTCTAAGTTGGTATGACTAATTTCCGGCAGGTGGTGCCACTGAAAATTAATTAAAATCAATTAAATCGTGAACTGTGCATTATTTAACAAAGTTGTTGCGCATGAGTCGACGGAGGTTGGTGCGATTAATTTACGATGGATGGCGTCACTTAAAATTATTCAAAATGAATGACAAAGCAATTGGTCGACCTACAACTCAAGCGCGGAAGAAAAGAGCATTAAGAGCCTCAGAATCAGATGAGCAATGAGCATTGAGACTGGAAAATCTTCGAGTATGTATATGCCGCTAAGACCCATTCGCTTGAACCCCTTGAACAACGAGAAATGAGATTAGAAACTGATCGAATGCGTACTACTCAGGCCCGTTCATCTGAATCATCAGGACATCGGGAAACAAAATCAATAAAATGATTCAAAATTAATTAGCCATTTGTGTAATGTCTTTCCTTCAAATTTATTTTAGTTGGTGGCGCAGCAACTCGCGCAGTGTACAGCTAGTAGGTTATAAACTGAACTACCTAATCTTTAAATCGCAATACCCGTTCAAACCCCAGAGCAGATGATAAACAATATTTCATAGTGGTTATGGAATTTTAAAAATCAAAGTGTTCAATTCAATTCAATTTTTTGGCTTCACTTCATAGACCGTAATTTCATTAGACCCCGTCTCATACCAATTAATAATATTTCTTATATTCGCGATATTCTGTAATCAAATTCCACTCAACAATCGAAAGACTGTTTGTTATCCTTTTACAACAAAATTTATGAGTTTAATCTACTGTTTTGGGTTAATCTGTGTCCTCATGCAGCGGTGATTCACAAAGAAATTCTGGCATGTAACTCTGCCCTCATTTTAAATCTGAGTAGGTATTATAAATCACTTATGTTTTCATTTTCTTTCGTCTCTGGCATAAACTTTACAAAATTCTTAAAGACTTACAAACACAGACAAACACTTAAGCAATTTGCTTTCAAGGGGGCGTTTGGGTGGCATTATATGTGCGTTTTTTATCTTTCCACCACATGTGTTACAGGAGACACATTGGAGCCGTGAATGAATTTCAAAACTCTTCTGTATGTGTGTGTGCGAGAGAGAATGTGGAAACGGAAAGATTTAATGCTTGTAATAAATCGTGTTCACTCAAAGCTAATAATTTAATTACAAATATGTTTATGGTTTAAGAATTTATCATGTAGAATTACTCAGTGGAAAGAAACTGATAAGAGTCGTTTTGAATTAAAAATTATTGGAAAAAAAATTAAAAAAAAAACCATCAAAGGGTTTAAAATTCCACAAATAATGTGCCCATTTTCAAACGACAAAAGTTTATCTGTGTAAAGCAGAAAATTGCTTGCATAATCTGAAATTTATGCTGTTTTAAGACCTTAGAAGCCAATCGCTTGTGCTGTTGCAATTAACAGAATTTACACAAAGCCGTATTCATTTTAGTAAAGGTTCTTCCATTTGATTAGAACACTTATTATACACGATATTATTTTGAAACTAGAACTCATTTAATTTAAAGGATGCATACATAACATATGTACATACATAATTGGTCATTACAACCCTTTAGTCAGGATTACGACCTAGTTTCTCACACCACTTATGTTGTATGCGTTAATTTTTTCACATGAGTGGTGGGACCTACAGATTAAAGTCGATTCCGAGCGACAGATTTTTTTGAGAAACTTTTCATGGCAATTTTATTTACTCTCAGAGTTTTTGCCAGAAATCTGCTGAGAGAAAGTCACCAAAGAAATATGTTTACATATTTCGTTCAGTTGGAGATGCCTGATCTGGGGTTTGAACCGAGGTCTCACGTCGATAAGCCAACACACTACCTACTAGACCACGGCGACCGATGTTTTAAGCCATAATTCCTATTTTGATACGTCCACAGAGTTAGGGAAATACCAACACAAATATCGTTTTAATTTTACAAAAAATAGAAGTCTCTTTGGGTATTTAACACCATTGGATAGAATGGTTTATGTCAACCACGGTCTATATGGTCCATTACCAACTAAAATAATGCGGTCATTACGTTTTTTTTAATTTATTTTCAACTTATGGTGGCCTTTAGAAGTGTTTTTCTAGGTCTAAGCAAACCTATGTTCACAAATATTTCACAAAATGAAAGTAAACTATGTTTGATAAATATTAGTTGGGACTTTTCCAATTATATCTTAAGAATATATTTCTTATCTATCCATATGAATATTATCAATTTTCTTTTCACTTTTTTTGGTCATAACAATCACTGTCACAAACTTTCAACACTTTATTGAACCAGCAAGAATTTAAACACAAGATTATTGCAATCATATTGAAACAGTTCAAGTTTTTCATATCGGACTTGAGTAAAAATTTTAAAAACTAAAAAATTATATACGATTTCGTTAACAACAAAAATTTGAAATTAAAACACTGTGTATTAAATAAAAAATTTAGTATATAAACAAACTCTTTTAGACCCTCAACACGAAATTGAATTGTTTTTTAAAAACACTTCTTTAGTATTCTAAAATACAAAACTTAACTTCAACTTTAATTTAATTAATTTGAATTTTTTAAAAAAAATTTATAGAAAATATTTAATGTGAACTTTATATTTGAAATTCAATTGTTTTCTCTCTTTTTTTATTCTTTTGGTTCACAAATTTCTTTTTGACACACTTACTTTAGTTATTTAAATGCACTTTTAAACTATTTTTACTGCTTTCACTTTTTTTATTTGGCAAATTGTTGAAAACAATAATGCTTTTGCAATAGAATTTCAATTTAAAAATTATAACAGTTTCTGTTCTTTTTTTCTTATTATTTTTCTTGTCAAAGAACGACCAGAGACAACGGTTATACTTTGTTTAGTACTTTTCGTGGATAACGCAGTTGAGTTTTTAACGCAATATCCTTTGCTAACAATTGTATTTATAGTCGAAAAAGTCCTCTGGTGCGACAAAATAAACCCCTGATAGAAGCAGCAACAAAAAACACAATAACAAAAACAAAAACAGCAAAATAATATTGTTCTTACAACATTCCTTTTCAAACATCCACACTGAAAACAAAACACATTCCTTTACACGCACACACACACACTCACAGCCATGCAGAGACATGCCATGGCATGTATAGACTGACACTGTAACACACATTGTTACACACACACTCATTCATTTGCTCACATTCATTTAAGAATTTGTTGAAAAACACTTTCGCTAGCTTTGCCTGAAACTCAATCTCTTTGGATTTTCCAAAACACACAAAAAAGAAACACAATTTAACAATAACAACACAATCCAAAGCAAAAGCAAAAAACAAAAACAGCAAAACAAAACCTATTTGCCTCATAGCAGGACATTCTCACATTCTCTCATACCCTCGTCATTCTCTCGTACCCTTTCGGGATGTTTAAGAATTTCAACAACACTTGATTGTACTAATGCTGTATGAACTACGATAAAATGATGCTGCAAACCTCACACACAGAAACAGTTTCTGTGTGTTTGTCTATTTCATAATTCCCGTCTAGCCACCTTCTATAGTGTATGAACACTCACCCATGCACGCACACACTCGTATTCTCAAAGTTGAAAACTCTCTCACACACTGTTTAAAATTGCTGCGCTCTATACCCAAGAATATTGTAGAAAATCTGTGTTAAAATTTGATTGTGATTGTGACTGTGAAACTATAAATGATGACGACAACATTTGAAAACAGCAACAAGGCGTTATAATAGTCAAGTCATATGATTTGTTGTAGTTGTTGTTCTTCTTCTATCCATAGTTTAAAGGACAACAATAGCAAGACAACAACAATAGCCGAAGCGATAAATTATTGTTTTAAGACCAACGGGGTTATGCGCCTGCGCATATGCTATAATTTGTCTAATTGTTACAATAATAATAACAGCAGCAACAACAACAACAACACAATTTTAATATTTATGATTAGCACAAGCTTACTCTCTTGCTCTCTTTCTCTCTCTCACACATGCACACACACTCATATACGCACGTATACAAATTTTAATATTTAAACATAAAATACAGACGTTGTTCTGCAATACACACACAACGTAATCAGTGATGTACATGAGATGTACATGCCATAATCATCCAATGTGATGGTTGTTTTATATTAAGAGAAAACATATCACTCGAGGATACATACATACATACATACATACATATACTTCTACATACATTAATGAACACTGTAGAAACTATTTTTATTTTATGCCTGTTTGTTATTGTCTAAATAAGTTAGAATGTGTAGGTGTGTCTGTGTGTGTGCAATTTGTACTTTAATAGACTTGTTTCTGGTGCAATTTGCTGCAAAAATTTTGTTTCATTCACTACAATTTCTCTATTATTGCATAAGTTCAATGGTGTCGGTCTATTTTCTTTTTTTTTTTTTTGTAATGGCCAGATCCTTAAAAGGCTGCAATGTTTGAAGACAGAAGGTGTTTTCGCATTTTGAAAATAATCCAAAATTAATTGCAATTTGTTGTAAAAAACTTCTTTTTCTATTGCTTCTCAATTATATAATAATGCTTTTCACTTCTAATTTACCAGTAGTTAATACTCTTTTAAACAAATCGAGTGTATGACTGTTCTTAAGTGATTTTATCAGTTGTTGGAGTATTCAAATGTCTAAAGCATACATAGTTACCGAAGAGTTCACTGGTTTAAACAGCTCACGCACGTTTCGTGTTTTGTTTCACTGTCAAACATCTTCAGTTTGGTCTATAATTTAACCATGAATCGTTTTACAAACGAACAACGCTTACAAATCATTGAATTTTATTATCAAAATGCGTGCTCTGTTAAGAAAGTTCATCGCGCGCTTCTTCCATTTTATGGTCAGTTTAATCAACCAACTCAAGCGGCTATTCGGGCTATTGTGACTAAATTTCGCACCAAATTTACATTGTTGGACATTAAACTACCAACACGCTTACATAGAGTGCGAACTGAAGTTAATATCGCAGCTGTATCGGCCAGTGTTAATTGATGACCATCAATTATCGATTCGTCGTCGTTCGCAGCAATCTGCTACTCAACAACGTGGAAAATTTTGCGGAACGATTTAGACGTGAAGCCTTTCAAAATACAGCTGGTGCAAGAATTGAAGCCGAACGACCTACCGCAACGCAGAATTTTTGGTGAATGGACTCTTGGAAAGTTGGCCGAAGATCCACTTCTTTATCGAAAAATTGTGTTCAGCGACGAAGCTCATTTTTGGCTCAATGGATACGTAAATAAGCAGAATTGTCGATTTTGGAGTGAAGATCAGCCAGAAGCATTGCAAAAGCTACCAATGTATCCAGAAAAAGTCACAGTTTGGTGTGGTTTATGGGCTGGTAGCATCATTGGACCGTACTTCTTCAAAGATGCTGCGAATCGTAACGTAACTGTGAATGGCGAGCGCTACCATGAGATGATATTCAACTTTTTGCAAGAGCTTGACTTGCATGACATGTGGTTTCAACAAGACGGTGCCACATGCCACACAGCACGCGTAACAATGGACTTATTGAGCGGCGAGTTCGTTGAACATTTTATTTCACGTTCGGGACCGGTCAATTGTCCGCTTAGATTGTGCGATTTAACGCCTTTAGACTCTTGATTTTGTGGGGCTATGTTAAAGCTCATGTCTATACAGACAAGCCCGCTTCAATTGACGCATTGGAAGACAACATTGAAGCATTTATTCGTGGGATACCTTCTGAAATGTTGGAAAGAGTATGCCAAAATTGGACTAAGCGAATGGACCATTTGAGGCGCAGTCGCGGTCAACATTTGCATGAAATAATCTTCAAACATT